>OX403596.1:5005000-7505000 GCA_948107665.1 Lomographa bimaculata | reverse complement strand
TGCTTTCTGACGTGACAAATGGTCTGCATCTATATTGTAATAAATAAACCTAATGACGTTTTCGTCGTGAACTATCACGAGAACACGGTCGGTTTTCATAATGCTGTGTTGAAGTTGCAAAGTATATTCTGCTCGTATATTTGTCCATTTCAATAGGTTTTGTAATTCTCTTGTTATCGTAGTATACTTCTGATTTGCCGAAACAGCTCGGGCTTAGGACTTCATTCAAGTATTTGCTTGCACATGTAAGGCTTTATAGTCCAGTAATGCTCTTAGAAAACAGCGTTTTCCTAAGATTAAATAGCACACGAACCTTGTCCACCTTTTGATATCATAATCGATTGCCAGGGCTAAACCACGAGTCCATATGGGGTAGGGTTCCGTTTTCAACCGAGTTGCCGTCAAGGTTATGAGTATAGTGACCGGTTAATGTGATTTTTCAACTGAGTTAGGAGGGCCTGTGAAGTTATTCACCATTCTTGTATGTCATAAAACGACAGTGGTAAAGTTATGTTGGATGTCATTAGACGGTCTCCAAAAACCTTGACATTAAAAGCCAAGCGACAAGCAAGAAAGCTGTGTCGATTTTGGTCCAACCTTGTCTGTAATTGCTTCTAAAGTTTTATCAAATTTCTTTGTTTCGCCTTATATTCCAATTTATACATTTTTGTTCGTTTACCTCTCAAAGAGTTTGAGAGCAGGCTCAGGTCAAATGTTTTGTGACGTACCTTTTGCAGTGCTAGTGGGTTCTGTTAAACTGTGTCGCAGTAATTGAACTCAAGGGAACCTTGATGGCTCAATGTGAATCGCAGATGCTAATACTTGTTAATGCTATAGAAAACTTGAAGTCTTATAGTTCCGTTGCCTTTCGGTCATAATGAAATTGATGACATTGATGGTGCGGACTGGCTAGAAATATGATGTAACATGATTTTGCATAATCATCTCCGTGTGCTTTTACCAGCAAGTGGAGTCAAGCATAGAATTATCCCAAGAAACTTTCGACTTTCCTGCCAAGTGATTGGAGTGGAGTGTACTTATTTTGCAGTTGCTCAACAAGTGTAATCGTGGCTTTTAATTCACGATTTCATTCACACGGGCCGATTAGTATTATTAAGTTAGCAAGCTGTTGCGCAAGCTTACAGCCATATCGATAGGAAGAGTAGTATGCAAAAGCCAGTAGATATAATACATAAGGCAGACGAACCCTAAACATTCTCCAATGAGTAGTTAATTGCCAGATTCGCAAATTGACAACCATCTCGATGATAAAAATAGTACGAGAGACAATTATGAAAGCTTAGAATAGCGAAGCTCCGAGAATTTTGCAATCAGTATTTTGGTTCAACGTAAAATGTTCCATCAATAACCGTGAATAATTAATCTCGATAGTAAGAACTGTATACCGGAGACCAGTTCATGTGTAAAATGTAGGGCGGGCCCCGAGCATTCTCTAATCAGTATTGTGGTTCAGCGTGAAACGATCCGTCAATAAACGTCAATGATTAATCTCGATAGCAAGAGCTGTATACGAAAGACTTTATGTTTAGAATGTAGGGCGGTGCCCGGGCAATCTCCAATTAGTGTTTTTATACAGAATGCAACGTTCAGTCAATAAATATGAATAATTCGTCTCAATAGTAAGAACGTCTTCGTCATGTACATGAGACAGTTATACAGTTTTAGAATGTAGGATGGAGCCCCAAGCATTCTCCGATCAGCTATTAGTTCAGCATAGCGTCTTTAGTCAGCAAATGTGAATATTTTTTCTCGATGTAGTTAGAACTGCATACGAGAGCCAGTTATGAATATTTAGAATGAAGGGCGGAGCCCCAAGCATTCTCATCATAGTATTTTGTTCTGCGTCCATCCATTTTCGGTCCGTCTTCTCTTTGCGTCCATCCATCTCAGTCCATCATCTCTTTGCGTCCATTCATCTTCGATCCGACTTCTCTCTGCGTTGATATCCTCAGTGCCAAGGGTCGTGACCACCTCCGCGGATCACTGTCTCTGACAATGTTGTGCCACTTGTTCATATTCTCAGATGCGTGTATATCATTTTGCACTTTGTTGTCGAGTGTGGTGCGGATTTGATAGGACCAGCCCATCTGGCATCGGCTTCAGTCCATAAATGTGAATAATTCCTTTTGATTGTAACAACTGTACACGAGAGACCGTTATGAATGTTCAGAATGTAGGGCGGAGCCCCGAGCATTCTTTAGTCAGAATATTAGTTCAGCATAAAATATCCATTAATGTAAATAATTCCTTTTGATAGTAACAGCTGTACACGAGAGACAGTTATGAATGTTTAGAATGTAGGGCGTAGCCCCGAGCATTCTTTAGTCAGAATATTTGTTCAGCATGAAATCTTCAGACATTCAATTTGAATACTTCCCTCTCCTATCCCGATGGGAGTAGGGGGAATTGCGCCTTTTGTAGGGCTTGTACATAGTTTTCTTTGTAGGTTACTTCCTCATCCTTAATATAAGATACAGTTTACAAGTTGCAGGTTATAAGTTAGTCATTTTGTTGGTTGTTAACCGTAAAAGACTAGAAGCGTTTCGAGTTTCGAGAAATACTTTCCATTCGGCCATAAAGAGGGTAGTAACACCCCTAGCTTTTTAAGCCAATGGTTACACTTTCAATTATTTTCGAATATGTTCGTCGATATTAAATACTGGCTATATATTTATATATATCTTACCTTGCTAGTATTCGTATTTACAAAAAAAAAAAAAAATATCGTTGCGCTCGATGTTCTCTGTGGAACGAATATTATAAACTG
The DNA here is from genome assembly GCA_948107665.1 of Lomographa bimaculata. Taxonomy (NCBI): domain Eukaryota; kingdom Metazoa; phylum Arthropoda; class Insecta; order Lepidoptera; family Geometridae; genus Lomographa; species Lomographa bimaculata. The sequence continues at coordinate 7,502,212 of OX403596.1, read as the reverse complement.
TAAGGAAAATAAAAAGTTTCTGTGTAAATAACGCGCTACTCAAACCAGGTTAGGTGTGGAGCGTGAGGCTGCATGTTGTAGTTTTTACAGAAAAAATTAAATTATTGCTCGTGAGGTTCGGTAATAATTAAGTGAAGCTGCCCTCTTCTTCCGTATATTACCATAATGTTTGGATCCCGAGGGGTAAGTAGGATGATTCACTTGTGGTAACTTTAATTGTTACCGTTCAACCGGGATTTGTTTTCCGCTATTTGTAAAATAATTAAAATAACTCACTTTTTATGTTCCTCATTCCTGTGTTTTGTATTGTATCCTTATTTGTCACTGGTAATCTGCAAATTAGTTATTTGCTAATGCTTTATAAAGAATCAGTACTAGATTCAATGCGCAAACGTCTCGTTCCTGCAATCCAACGTTGGGGCTAGACCTGTATTATTATCCATTTTAAATATCTAAAACGAACGGTAACACCGTTAAAAAGAAATTTATTAGATATTAATAATTCTTACTTATAATATAACATTTACCAATAAGTAGGTACAATTTGTATATACAATGTTATAGACTTCGTTATGAGCTTCAGCTTACCCGTTATTGAAATATTTACCCTTAAAATTATAATAAGTAAGTATTTCACAAGCACGATGCAGTTCGTAAAGTGTTGGTACGACCTTACGACCGCTCCGGATGAAAAACCAAACGCCAATGAAGCTATATCGCGCTCAGCGCACCACCTGGGGTGACGGGTGACGTTGACGGGAAACGGAAAGGGCGGAGTCGACGGTGATTGGACGAACGGATCGGGCGGACCAATCGCAGCACGGCAATTTCGGAGAAAGTCAAGTACGCTACTCTCATGTATAATTGGGTTTCGAATCACGGTGCAGTAGTTTAATAGAGTAAATACACCTTTTTAGTTCCATTGTCTTATAAGTTTGATCGGCAATGACATACAAGACAAATACAAAAACACATTCACAGCCCAACATTTTCATCGCACATAGAATCACACCCAGAAACAGAAGCACAAATCTCCCTTGGGAAGGAAATTTGTGCTCCTGCCAGGAAAATTCCCGGCAGGAGTACCAATTTCCTTACCAAGGCGCCGTGGGTCCTGTATTCAGTAATACAGGACCCACGGCGCAGAGGCCAGAGAGACCTGCCCACTGCGCCTACTGGGTCGTCTATACTATAACCCTTCGAGATCGAAGGTACAACCCAATAGATGGCGCTGAATAACTTTTATAGGATAATGCCAAGTGCACTAAAACGCGGAAAAATGTTAGTTAGAAAATGAAATAGGTAGAAAAAAAATTGCTGCAATTTTATACTATCAAATACCTGTAGTATATGCATAGCAAATCTTCAGCAAAAACAAGGATTATTATAAAAAAACGCACATTTTGAACTTGTCGAGGTGGGACGCAAGGGCGAGCGCTCCACACTCATCCTCATGAAAGCTTCTGAATGAAGCTAAATCAATTTTCGATTTAGACATCGAAAATACCCAAGTACATAAGTAAGTTCAAGGCCCTTTTAATTTTAATTTAATAGTTCATAAGTAATATGTTTTTGAAAATAATAATAATTATCAAATGCTTTGGTACATTGTATGCATAAAAAAAACGTCTGAATCTATCTACGGCGATACTTACGAATGCCCAAAAACTCGACCATATAAACGAGAAGTGAGCCGCTGTCACCATGGTGAATCATAGCGACGACCGTCCAGAGTACGAACATGAGTAGATGGACCATCAGCATCATTGAAGTCCATACCATCCACGGCCGTATCTGGTGGGGCTTTTCCTGGGAAGAGAAGATTTCCGTTAACCAGCTTTCTATTTTAGACACATTTTTACCCGTTATAGGTAATATTTATCTTGTAAAGATGGCCCTTCCTGTATGTCTCCTGCGTCTCTGCATTAGTTCTGTATGTTGATCCAAACCCTTTGTTATATAGAAATAAAAGACAAATTGATGCGAATGTACAAGTTGACAACTTCCAATATGTCGTCTTGTGACTTCTGTGACAGAAACGTCTCAAGAACGAACAGTGCTCTCCAACGAGCATAAACTGAGCAAATACCACCACCACAATGATGACGACGGGGGCAATATTTTAATTTTTGACGTGGTTCGAAAGCAAACTAAAGGATCTATTGTTCAGAAGTGCATTCAGGAAGAGCATGATGCAAGAGACGAGGATTACGAGACGGGCTTGATGACGGACGTGACAGAAATTGTCACTTGTAATGTTCTTTATCTGTATTATGTACTCCACGCATGAAGTTCAACATTATTATTACTTAGTTCTAAAACTTACCCTTAATGATCCGACGAGCATAAGGGCTGTCAAAGACAGTGTGACGCAATAGATTATAGTTGCCAATACGACCTCAACAAAGGTGACGGTGTATTCGGTGTAACCTTTTGAGACCTGAGGCCAAATGTCTATCATTGCCGACGTGCATTGTGCTATTGCGAGTACAGAGTGCAGCTGAAAGATTTAAAACAGTGTCAGTATTTCTATCACAATCAATACTCGGAGGTGATCTTTCAACGAGTGGTGGGTGCTATTTGGGTGCCGGTTCCGTCTCCGAAATGGAGCCGTTTCCGAGATTCCGATTATATATATATATATATAATCGGAATCTCGGAAACGGAGCTATTCTTGTGTATATATATATATATATATACAAGAATAGCTCGTTTAAAGATATAGGAGTCGGCCAATTTGTTGAGGCTAGATACTTACGATTATAACCAAGGCAGACAGGATGGAGCCAAACTTCAGCGACAGACAGCCAAAACTGCGCGGCCTCGGTATGCTCTCCATCGAAAACGGGAATTCTGGAACCACAAAACAATTATAAGGTAAGCCACTAACTACGAATTACAATTGACTTACCTACACTATGACCCCAAAGTTAATGACTTTAGTTAAACAAAAATATAAATCCCATTTTTTATTACTGCTTCTGCTAGAATCGGGGCAGGTTCTTTTTAATTAAGTTTAGCGTAAAAACACAGTTCAGTTTTCAATCAAACACAAGAATTTTTCGTACCTGATTGTTGCAAACATTGTTTTTATCGAGCGCAAGTTTTGAGGATGTCAGAGTGGATATCTTATCATTTTATCAGTACTCTGTGGTCATGCACGGTGAAGATAACCTGATCAGTAACATAAATAGGATGTTTATTCAAATTCTTGTAAAATACAGTGCGTTAATTTGTTTTCAGTTGCGCTATAAAGGAAGGACACATTTGGTTCATTAAAAAGAGATAATTATTACAACGAAGCAAGGAATGCTAGTAATTTATAGAGCATAAAAGATCGAAAAAAAAAATTTAAAATACATTAGATTTCATATCAATATTTGAAAACGCGACCAGGTTCGGACAATTTTAAACGCGGCCATTTTGATGTTCTTTCGGGAGCCATGATTGGATTTTTGGCTAACTAAACATTGGCTATCATCTTTGGGTTTCCCTTAGCATTTTTCAGTTTGAATAACCGTTTATGATCTATACCGATTTAAAGACGTTTAGCAGCAAATCTCACTTAAATTTTCTACACTTATAATAAAGCTGTGATAAAGTTCTTATACTATAGCATAATAGCTCTTATCTATACTTAATTTATTGTCAAAATATAATTGTTATACAATATATATAAATTAAACTAAAAACTAAATTAAAACCAACCAAAAATCATTGACTGCAAAAATGTGTCAACTGACGTCACAAATCAGTCAAGCCTATAGCGTGCGTTTCGCTATTCTATATTTCCCATGAATTTTTATCACTTTTTATTCATTTAAATTGCTATCCTCCATATTTGACTTGTCTTGAACCACATACTAGCACTACTGTGCGCAAATCAAGATGGGAAGCTAAAATCGGGTATTGTTATCTTGAACTATTGAACTCAAATTGTATGTCAATCAAAAAAGTAAATAGTTATAACAAAATATGTAGGTGCTTTGTAAGCCAATAGCAGAGAAGCGTCCTTGCTATGATATTAAATGTAGGCAATGTGATGCCAAAGGTCAAGACCCGAACGATAATAATTGAAGTGGTTTCTCTTGTAAACACAATGTTTGTTTATTACAATTATAGCATTATGCCGCTATATTATAGTCTAAGAGTAATTTGTCTACATAATCTAAACTAAACTAAATTTATATACAACTTACATCAATACAGCTCAAGTACACGCTACCGAGTTTATAGGTAACCTAAGTGCTTAAGACTAGTTCCATACTACCTGTGTATTACTATTTACGTCCACTACAACATTTCACTTATAAGTAGTTATTTAAGAATTTTAATATCTTAAACATATTGTTAGTTTGTTTCGTCGACTACGACATTGTTCTCTACTCATGGAATAAGTAAGTGTTAATTCTACTAGTTGTATCTTATATTAAGTTACTTTCTTAAAATGTTAATTATTTAGTAGCGCAGCAGCAATATATTGATCAAGACATTAGTACATAATTTTTTTTTTTTTTTTTTTTTTATTTATTGTTGGAAGATCACAAAACTGGGTACAATGACTAAATCTTACATAAAAAACTTAATTATAATGAAGTGCATCATGTATCCTTCTAGATGTGAACCTAGCTTACATAATAATATATACATATATTATTATTTCATATAAATATATTAGTGTTATATATATTCGCTTAGTTATAATAAAACTTGAGACTAAAAAAAACAAAATTTCAACTTAAAAAGTTATACAAACAACGACAATAATAAAAAAGTTCAACGGATACAAATGGAATATAGATGGAGTGTAACAATAGAAAAAGAATAGACTAGAGAAAAAAAACAAATAAATGGGTTGAGTGACTGCTATCTGTTGACAAAATACAATTTTTTAAGAATTAATTTAATTGAGGTTAGTGAACCATAATGAAATATGTCAAAGTGTTGCCTGACTGTGTTGTAGGCATCACACATACGGTACACAGGGGAGTGCTTGAGCATATTAGTGTTACAATACGGAGGGTTAAACGTGTTTTTATTGAGCAAACGGCTACCTGGTCTAGGAACTCTAAGTGTGATTTTTTCGGTAATTTCAGAGCAATCTACATTTCCATTTAACACTTTTGCGAGCATGATAATGTCTGACACTTTGCGGCGCTTTTTCAACGACAGTGAGTTATAGTGACTAAGCCTGGAATGATAAGAACGAAGTGATTTACACTGTTTGTCCATGTATGTTACATGATACATAAAATGTTTTTGGACTCTCTCTATTCGGTCTGCATGAACTTGATATCCAGGGTTCCAAACAACACTGCAATACTCTAAGATGCTCCTCACTAGACTGTTGAAAAGTTGAAAAGACAAACCGGAATCTCCGAATACTTTGGACTGTCTGATCACAAATCCACCCATCTTAGATGATTTTTTAACAATGTGGTCGATGTGATCGTGGAAGGATAGCTTTCTATCAACGATGACTCCTAAGTCACGTATGGATGAAACTTCTGACAGTGAAACATCATTTATTCTGTAGTAAGCTGGAAGAGGCGAGTGTTTTCGCGAGAATCTGATGTAGAAGCATTTGGATGCGTTTAAAGACATACGATTGTGATTGCACCATTCAGTAATAGTGTCAATATCGCCTTGTAGCATCTCAACATCTTTATCATCACGAACCCTCCGGTATAGTTTCAAGTCATCGGCAAATAATTTAACTTTACATTTTATAAGACCAGGCAAATCGTTAATGAATATAATAAATAACAAAGGACCCAGATGCGATCCCTGGGGCACACCTGAAGGAACTTTAGTTTCAATTGACCTGTAGCCCTTTGTCACTACCAATTGAGATCGTTTTTCCAAATAAGACTTAAGCCAACGGTGAAGAGAGCCATGTATACCTAAGCAGTGAAGTTTGGCCAACAGTAAGTCATGATCCACTAAGTCGAAAGCTTTACTGAAATCAGTGTAAATAGCATGTGCTTCCTCACCTTTATCAAGAATTTCAAGAATATCAGTAACATAACCAATGAGGTTTGTTGAAGTGGATCTTCGAGGCAAGAAGCCATGTTGGTTTGGATGAAGTAAATGAGACACATACCAATACATTTTTCTTACAACCAAGGACTCGAAAAGTTTGCCAAGCCCAGAGAGGATAGATATAGGCCTATAATTTGATACGCAAGATTGATCACCTTTCTTGTGAATAGGAGAAATGAACGCAATTTTCCATCTTGTTGGGAAATGGCCAGTAGTAACAGATTTTTGAAAAATCCTTGCCAAGGGCGAAGATATTGCATCAGCGCATTCTTTCAGCACAATGGATGGAAGTGTGTCGGGTCCAGCACCTTTTGCACCTAGAAATTTGAGCGCCTTATGTACATCATCTTCGTTAATATAAATGTTACAAAGAGGCTCAATACTTGCGTGATCGTAGCAATCTAAAGGTACTGTTGATGTAGTCATTCCAACTGAATTGTACACAGAATTAAATTGTTCCAAAAATAAATTGCATATCTCTTGCCCGCCTACTGCTATTTTATCATTAAGAAACATTAGGTCAGGTAGGGAACTATTATTAGCCTTCAAATTATTTATATATCGCCAAATGAATTTAGGATTCTTTTTTAGAGTGAATGCAGCGTTATTTTTAAATTTAGCAAAGCATTCGACGAGTAGCACATCGCATCTTTTTCTTAGTATGTTGAAAGATAATTTATCTAGAAGATTTTTGTACCTTTTATAATTGGAATGAAATTTAGCCTTTTCTTTTAAACATTTAATCAAGGGAATCGAAAACCAAACAGGATAGCGCTCACTCCTTGGGCGACGTATAGGGGTATTTTCGTTTAGGATAGGGATAAATATACTGTAAAACGTGTCAACCCATGTATCTACAGATTCGTCAGATCCGAATTTATTAGACCAATCTATTTTGAAGAGCTGATCATTTATAGCTTTAAAGTCAGATTTATAGTAGTTAAATAGCTTATTAAATTTAGGCTTTAGTGATCTTATATTCCCTACTTCTATAGTAATGGTTAAAGCGGGATGATATGAATCAAGTTTGGTAAGTGGAGAAGCATTTTCCGTAACTGCGACGCTGCCATTAACTACAGTACTGAGAACTAAATCTAGTATGCGATTACTGCTGTTTAGTATTCCATTATGTTGCACGAGGCCACAAAAAGCCAATGTATCTACAAACAGCACCTCTAATGAGGTAGTGTTGTTACAAGGCTTAAGGATTTTTGTGCTCTCGTCCAATGTCCAATTGATGGTGGGTAAATTGAAATCTCCAATTATGATAGTTTGAGAGCCAGGTAATATTTCATTATTTATTACATTAGATATATTACCCATAAATTGCTCCAAATAATCAAGCTTAACAGGTGGTGGCAAATAAGAGACACAAATATTTAAAAGAAGTTTACATGAGCCAAATCTCAAGTCTAGAATTATCCATAAATCCTCGCAGGCTGATTCCCATTGGGGCTTACGAAGAAGTTTGTATTTATTTAAAACTCCCACCAAAACCCCTCCACCATCCCTTTTGTTAGTAGAAGTGTCCTGGCGGTCACGTCTGAATATAGTGTAACGACTGTCCAAAAGCTCGTTGTCAAATACAGAATCATTTAACCAAGTTTCCGTTAGCAATATGAGATCATACTGATTTGCTAAAGCACTCATGTATAATTCATGTGTTTTGGTTCGCAAACCTCTTACATTTTGGTAAAACAACGTTAGTTTCACCTTTGTGCCGGCTTAGTTTCATAAAGAATGTACAAAGTCTATGTCCTTTATAAGAATAGATTTCGACTTATTGTCCTTGCGGACAAATATCCGTCCGTTACGAACCCATACAAATTGGTAGTGCTTAGCGGCAGCAGCGGCTCTTGTTGCAGCATGAAGTTGCTTGTTGGCAGGCGAAAGATGCTCTGATACAAAGACCGGGCGCTTGTCGCCGGCTATTCCCAGGTGTGTAGTATTGAGCTTGTTGTGCTCATGAGCCCTGTTATACATGCGGATAGTAGCAAGGAAATTGTCGCGAATAAGGGGAGTGGCCAATTTCACCACGACGGCCCGCGGCCTAGGAGACTCATTGTTCAATTTGGCGACTCGATGTGCTGTCATCAGGTCAGTATCTCCAAGTTTGAAGTCCACAGCATCACTCATATTTTTGACGATGGTCAAGATATTCTCATTGCTGGCTTCAGGGACGCAGTGTATTTCCAGGTTAGTGTCCCTACACTGTTGTTCCATGTGAGAAAGCCGCATGGTCAAATCTTTCATATGATTTTTTAATTCAGAGTTCTCCCCCTTTAAAACCGTGTTTGCATCTTGAAGGGCATTAATTTCCCGAGATTGATCCTCATAAAGCTTTTTTAGCTCATCTAACTGGTTACCCATATAATGAACACCATCGGTAAGACTTTGAATTTTAGAGTTAGTTTCCTTATTTCCTCTGTCGATCTTAGACTGAATATCCTTAGAGATTTTTGTGTATGTATCTTGAAACTTGGAGTCAAAATAAAGTTTCAATTCCTCCATATCAGTGTTTTTGATTGAGTCGGCAGTTGGAGAATCAGAAAGGGGGAGGGCCCTTACAGGTGTGTTAGTGTTGTCTCCCCTTTTATCTTTGGTCTTACATTGGGGGCACTTCCAATTAGATTTAAATTGCTTGGACTCCTTTGTGAAGTTCTCGGTAGAAATACCCAAGCATTGATAGTGATAATTTCCACGGCAAGCTTTGCAGCTTTTAATTTCTGCTGCTTTTATTATATTATCGCAAGCGCCACATTTGCTCATCTTGGTGTAGGTGAAAGGCTTTATTATATTTTATTTTTTTTAATTTTTGCAGAGCTAACTCCGCAAACAGAATTAAATATATATTTTATTATTAACCGAGCACGACAATAGTAGTCTAAACGAGCTTCGCAAACTGTGTAGATAATGTCGTGAGAGTGACAACTCACTGACAACTGTCAAATGAATTTGACACAACAATCTGTTTGTGTTTATTTTATGAAAGAAGGTGGTTGAAAATATATTGTGGAAAATTAATTTAATTAATGGAATTCACTGGGAATCTTGAGTTACCCGTGGTGATCTTAATGTCCGTCGTATCTCCAGTTTTTGCGGTATCACTTCCTACCAATCTTAGCAAGTTTTGTGCGAAATTTGAAACTTTTTGTGAACTTTATAAGCAAGCGAAAAATAACACGTCTAGTTCCGAGAACACCGAAACTACCTTCTTCTAATTCTACTAATTAATTCTAATTCTACTAATTAGCTTTTATTTTTACCGTAGGGGCAATTATAGAACACTTGGGTCTCGTCTTAAAATCTTGATACATAAATAACAAAAAAAATAAGATTATTTGAAACAAATAGATAATTCAATAATAAGCTGAAAAAAATATCGCAACAGCTATATAAGACCTTTGTCAGAAAATAATATATATATATAATATAAAATAAGGACTGTACTTAATAAATATTTACTTCTATTTAGCGTGTCAATGGCTGAGCAAGATAATACATGAGCCATAGTTTTAGGGAGGTTTTTGGTTAGCTTCTTAACAAAGTTACAAATCTAGAAATTTACCAACCTCAAGTAATTTTTATCTTTTTTACCATAGTCGTATACTGAGTCGTGACCTATATTCATGACACTCACAACATCAAACTTTTTTTTTCTTTTACTTGTTCTATTTTTCTTTGTTTATATATACTTATGTTTTTGTTTTTTATTTATTTTGCTGCTTGTTTTTTTAGTGTAATGTTGTGTGTGTCATAAATAAATGTATTTTTTTTTCTTTCTTTAAGTAGAACAATCTGTCATCAAGCAGAGAAGAAGTGGAACCACAGAATAATGGATAATTGAAGTGGTTTCTCCATTTGCATTATCTTATTGCCCTCATCTTTTTTCTTCAGCGGACGGTATAATCTGGGAGTCTACAAGTTTAAAGTTAACAAGTATATTCAAAGTAAATTGATATATCTGCGACTGCAATAAGTAGGTATCGCTTATTCCTCAGATGGCTAATAAAAGGTGTAAATAAATTCTTGTCAAACATATTTAATAAAAAAAAAAAATTTCATTCATATTGTAAATCAAAAACAAAAGAGGGTGCTCTATTTAAGTTTTTGTGATTTTTGCGACAGAATTTTTGGCTTCAGGTTGGTGAACTGCGGCTGTATCTAGGCAGACCCTTGCAAAGATTTAAATTCATCACGTGAATCAGAAGTAGATTAAAATCAACTCCCCAGATTGTTTACATACTTTTAGTTGGTTTTATAGAAGTAGAGAAGTTAATAAAAGTTCGTCATAAAGTTTTAGGATGCCTACTTTAAACTGATAATCCGCTTAAAATAGCTATTAAGAAATCTAATTTGTGTTATATCAATTAAAAAATCTTATTTGCTTTATATAAAATATTAAAAACTTATTTGCTTTATATCAACTTGCATGTAAGCTTTTCACTTGTATGCAAACGCATGTTTTACAAAAAATATATATTTTTCATTAGATAGGTCCATAAGTTACTTACTGGAGTACATTTTATATCCAAACTTCTTCGGCAACTAAAATTATATTCAAACACTCACAAAATTCAACCGATATAGAACAAATAATTACACAATTATTTTTAAAAACACTTTTAATTATCTCTCTTATGTCGAACGGAAATAACTCCTACTGTGAGGCAATCTCTTTGCAGTTCTAAATACGAATTTTAAGATTATTTTTATAAGAGTGACCACATGCTATGGTCATAAGGACAGACTGATAGCCGTTATCAGGGCGGACGATAAGCACATTATCAAATAACGATAATTTAGAAATGGAACGTTGCTAATGATTATTATAATCTGGCTTATTTACGATAATTTATGAAAAACAACGAAGAGCGGAATGCAATTGTTTACTTTATTAACAAGCACGATATCTTTAATAAGTATACCAACGGTAGTTGTTAGCTAGTTACTAACAAGCTACGTACCCACACTATGTACTAATCAATAGATAACACTTATTCTGTCATTAGGACGGTTTATTATTGTTTGTACAATGATATGAGTTTGAATCTTTAAAAACTCAAGAGGACTATAGGCGGTGATGAAATAAACTGCAATCTATCTAGGTATATATAGTCTAATGTTTCACTACAAAATGCATAGATCCATATGTCATTAAAATCTATCTTATATAGATCTAGGATACTATTTTGGTAAAAAGTAATAATATTACATTATTCTTGGTGGGATATGATATTTTATTAGCACTACCAATAAATTACTACAAAAGCATTAACAATCAGCTTAACTTTCGAGTTGACATTTCCAAATCTCCTTACACACCTATCCTATTACTATCTATCTTATGGCGGGTCCACACGTTTTCCAAATCTCGTCGTAGAGGTTTGAAGTTTTCGGCAAGTGGCAAACGTGTGGGCCCGGCATTACTTAAAAATATTACTAAATATTGTAATTCGTACTTTGTTACAGTCTCATATCATTGTCACACCCTGTATCAAAACTAATTAAACATTCACTTGGTGATAGTTTCATTAATAGGGATGCTCGATATGGTGCCCATGTGACGAGACGACAGCCCCGCTTGAAACTACTGGTTGATGAGAAAGAACTTTCGAGCTGAGGAAACCAGATCCTACCCCAACTGCGCTAGGATAGCTTTGTGTCCCGATCAAACCCGGACCAGCTGCTAAACCGGGCCCATAACCCCCAGCAATCAACCCTGGACCTATTCCTCCTATACCTATTCCTCCAACCCCTAATCCTCCAGCCCCAAAAACTCCCGCACCTATTCCTCCAATCCCTGTTCCAATAGAGACAGGTACGCCGACAGGAACCCTCACTGGCACCGGAGAAGGCACTTGTATAGTATACGGTTGAGGGACAGGTATCCCAACACCTTGAGTCACAGTAACCGGCACTGGATGTGCTACTGGGTAAGGAAAAGGCCGATCTACCGGCACAGCAAAAGGTCTCGGTATTATATGAGGTACAGGATGCGGTACGGGCACTGGTACGGCTCTTGGCTGGTCTACCGGCACTCCAACGTGGACCGGGTACGGTACAGGTCTAGGAACGCTTACAGGTATTGGTTGGGGAACTGGTATTGCTACTCTTGTGTGATATTCAGATACGGTATGCTGTATTGGGATGCTTGATCCCCCGACAGCTGCTGATCCTATTGATGGACCTCCAAGGGATCCAAGGGACGCTGTATCCGCGATGCCTCCGATTTCAGCTATCGATGATCCAATAGGTGATGCGATAGATTCTCCCAGGTCGCGTTTGTCAGGAGATGCGCTCCTGGCGTAGTGAATGCAGAGAAGAAACAATAACTGAAAGAAAAATGTATATTTATATTTTTTGAAGTATGGAAACAGTACCATTAAATTTACTGTGAAGAATTTTCCAATTGAGCAGTAAACTCATAATATTTTTTTGATTTCTTCTTGTTTTTAGGCCAGAACCAAAACGCAAGTTCGACACCCAAATAAATTTCTGGATACTGTATCATTATGACATCAGGCGATTTATGACATAACTTACAGCTTACATTTTGATTGCTATTTATGTGGACGTTTTAAGACCACTTTTACTTGTCACTTACCCTCAAAATGACCCATAAACACTACTTATCTAAAACCTTACTTATCTAATTACTTACATAACGCATCGCTTGCATTTTCACAAGCTGACTATGTGGAGTGAGGAAAGAAAGTGATCTGAGAACGAAGGTGTGTGTATTTATAATCCCATGTGAGACGCAGGGCTGCGGAACTACTACTATACCCTGTATGGACGAGATGAAAGTGCTCTAGTAGGTATCTATATGGAGCTGATAATGCTAAAATACAAAAATATAATATAAAATTAACAAAACACACACAATCCAACTCTAAAACTAATTTCTTACACACAAATTAAATTATCTAACTTAGTACTTTACTGTACATAGTTTTAGTTTACTTTTAGGAAATATAGGCAATTGGCCCGTAGATAGGCTTAAAAAAAACTAAATAATTATGTGTAGGTACATGTTGTACAGTTTCATATTAAGTGATTTTAATTTAATTAAACAACTAAAAAATCAGAAAATCAAGACTAAAACATGAACTAAATTATATATAACCACATATTATAACGTAGGTACTTAATCCATCTTAAATACAAAATGTAATAAATATAAACGCTTTCACACTCACAGCCCCACACTAAGTTCGATGACTTGTGTTGTGGGTGCCGAAAGCATTCACATTACACACACAATCACAACCAGAACCAGAAACAAAAATTTTCTATGGGGAGAAAATTTCTGTTCCCGCCGGGAATCGAACCCGATACCCCCTGCTTAGAAGGCGTATGCCACCCAACTAAGACAACGGGCAGTTCAATTAAATCTTATTTTTAGTTTCTTCTAAGTAAAAGTGTAGGTAAGGTATATATCCCAATTGGTTAAATTTGCAACTAACATGATGCCTAAGTCGATGATCAAATAACAGCATCCAATTTAGCGGCTAAAGAACGCTCAGCCAAATATAAAAAGCACGAAAAGAGCCTTTGGGGTAGCGGTTAGGATACCGGTAAACAAATTGCTCGAGCTGAGCGAGCAAAGGAAGGCTATATGCATTACTAGCCGTGTCCCGCGGCTTCGCTCGCTATTATCAAGCTAAAAAGTAGCATATGTGTTAATCCCAGGTATAATCTATGTCCGTTCCATCCAAATCCGTTCAACCGTTAAGGCGTGAAGAGGGAATAAACATACTTACACACACTTACACACAAACTTTCGGATTTATATTGGTAGGATTTTTTGCACCAGGAAAATTACAGACATCTAAGAATTCAAATTAAATCACTTTCTTTCAAGGTATTATCAACTCTATAGATATATAAAACACACATGCTTTTAACCGCGTCATTTGTCACCGTTTTAACTGTATCGTAGTTCTATGTTATTACATATAAAACCAAGATCTGGGCTTAACGCACATATAAGCTGCTGAATTTATGACCTAACTATTCCTGCTAAGTACTTTTCATATTAATATCATAAACCTCATCACAGAAAAGAGACTTTACCTGAATGCATCATAATTGAACAAGAATTCAATACATAAAATTGTTGTTGTAGTCATCCTATAAAAAACATGTGAAGCCAGCGCAGTAGGTACCACAAATTAATCAGTCTATACGAATAAAATGGCTGTGACATAAGGTCCGACAGATTAGTTTGTTGCACTTTGGCTCAGGCAATTACAGTCATTAACTGTCATGAGTGTCCGATGAATTAACAATTTGTTGATGATAATTTATCTATAGACATTAAAATTACAAATTACAAAATACATACAAAGTACTTGGTAGCATAAACCGTTAGTTTAGATTTCATTCCAAAATTCAGTATAAACTTCTAGTGAACATTCTACCATTTTACTATGGAATAAAGTGACTATGACTTGACTATGATTCTTTATACGACTTTGGTTTGTTTACACCCCGTTTTTAAAACTAGAAATTTTAGTTTCTTGTCAATATCCAAACGCAAAGTCTGCAAAACCAAATTGAAAAAAAAAAACCAAACATAAAGTCGGTATCACTATTATTTGACACCAGTAGGCGCTTACACAGTACGTTTTCCATTTGGCAGATAGCCAATAGAATTCATGTCATGAGAACATTCGTCAAGATTTGTTACCAAGAAGCCAAGTAACTTGAAAATTTGTTTCACCATTTTCATGACATTATTATAACTTACATATTATTACATTATTTTAACGCATAGTTTCGGCACAATTACGATTATGTAAAAGCGCTTGTTTTCAGGCCTCAGCTTTTATGACCAGCCGCCTGCCTGACATCAATTCTTATATTGGGTATATTATTTTTAAACACCAGCGCTTCGTTTGTTGAAGGCAGTTAAGTATTATACCGCCCTTATACTCTACAATTTTAAAACAAGTATTGGGATTTAAATTAAATAATAAATTAATTTACCAAAATTTTTTTAATATGATCTTCTTCTTCTTCTTCTGGTGCCATCTCCTACCGGAGGTTGGCTATCATTAAGGCTATACGGATCTTTGATACAGCCGCTCGAAATAGGATGGTTTTTCAGCCACGAGGTACGTCTTCTTCCAAGTTTTCTGGATCTTTCCCTGCACGATCAATTGAAGGAGTTCGTATTTCTCGTTTCGCATGATATCGCCGAAGTACTGCAATTTCCGAACTTTAATAAAATTCTATTTATGATCTCGGCTTTTTTGTTGAATATCTGTAACACTCTTTCATTGGACACTCTATCCGTCCACGATATCTTTAAAATTCTTCTGTATGCCCACATTTCAAAAGCTTCCAAGCGCTAACTCATTACTCAGGTAAAAGTTCATGATTCACAGCCATACAGAAGAACAGATAAAACGTAGCACTGTGCTAATCGCACCCTAGTAGAGAGTCTGAAAGTGAAAGCAACATTTAAAACAAATGATGCTGTAAATTCACCTATCGATGCGAAACAAAATAATTAAACGCAAGCAAAGCTTAAAAAACCTACTTCACCGCTTTATCTTCGGAACCTCGATAAGATTTAATGTATTAAACACGCATTATTGACGATTACTCAAAAATTAGATATCAGATCTTAATCAAATTTCAATGGGACCACATGAAAAGCACCAGCTTTCAAATAAAAAATCATCAAAATCGGCTCACAACAAAAGAAGTTATGAGGTAACTTTTGAAGTCGGCTAAACGAAATCATCGTCAAAGTAGTCCACAACATAGGCATTATTGACGATATTTCAAGAACTACTGATCAAATCTTGATCAAATTTAAATGGAACCAATTAGGAAGCAATGGTGCTAATTCTGTTGAGCACCGAACTAACCTAAACTAAACTAAAAATAAACTAATTTTAGTCAAAGAATACCTAAACGCTATTCTGATTTTACGTTGAACTTAATTTAAAAGTTGAAATGACAGGACTAAAATTTATTTTGACAGCAACCAAATTGAATTGTATTCACAAGAGCTGCAATCACATATTCCTCCATTATAGACTTTGTAGGTCAGTATTTGCTTCATTAATGCACGTGTTATTCTTTCAAGTATAAGATCACATTAAAAATAATCCAGACCTTTTTCATACAGACTAATTTGAGTTTAAAATTTCTATTTTTAGTCTTAATTTGACGTAAAACATGTACATCAGAATAAGAATTTGGTCATTTTCACTAAATAGAGTAACTAAACTAACTTAGTCCTGTCAAACTTAATTTTAGTCTAATCTTGCATTTTCTGAATAGGTTTTGGACTAAAGCAGGACTAAAACTAATTTTAGGCTAGTTTAGTCTAATTCTGGACAACAGAATCGGCACCAATATCTTACAAACTAAAAAAAATATTCGAAATCGGCTCACGTGGAAAGAAGTTATGAGGTAAAACACATAAAAAAAAAATACAGTTGACTTGAGTACCTCCTTCTTTTTTGGGAAGTCGTGTTAAAAAACGTACAGATTGTTATTGCAGTGGTTTAGTCGTACGTAGAACATTCACCAATAATTCAAATTCCACTCACCAAAACTTATGGCATTGTTTTAAAACTCTCGTAAACATACGTAACGAGCAAACAGTGACAATATCTTAATTTTTTGTGCCATTTTACGAAAATATAATAATATTTTATAAAATTATAGATATATATTTATTATAAATTATATTATTATATATAATACTTTAATAGAATTGGGAAATACCTATATGAATTTTGTGTACAAGATAACGTGTTGCGTGATGGAAAAAGTAAATAAAACATAATCCAATTATTAGTATGTTAATATTGATCACCACCAACCCTACATATACTTTTCGTTTCGAAGAGATCGCACTTAGCAATAAGACTGCCCGTTGTACCTATATTTATGAGTTTCTATGTAGGCTGTATTTATATTCTGGTGTCAATAAGGAGTATTGTATTGTGTTATGTTATGTTATGTTATGTTATGTTGTGTTATGTTGTGTTGTGTTGTGTTGTGTTGTGTTTTGTTGTGTTGTGTTGTGTTGCGTTGTTTTGCTTTGCGTTGTGTTGCGTCGCGTTGCGTTGTGTTGCGTAGTGTTGCGTTGTGTTGTGTAGCGTTGTGTAGCGTTGCGTAGCGTTGCGTTGCGTTGTGTTGCGTTGTGTTGCGTTGTGTTGCGTAGTGTTGCGTTGTGTTGCGTTGTGTTGGTATAATATAACAAGCGATGTGACACTACGCAGCAGATGTGTAGGACGCGAGTTATTTAAGTTTTTAATTAACCATCGCCCATTTAGCCGCGTTAATTATCCATATCCAATACTTACAATTCTGGAGCCAGTGGAAGAAGCCTAAAATATATTTTTTAACTATATTTTACATTTTAATTTAATAGTTAATCAAATTATTAATCTTAAATGTTTATTGTATGTGTGTGTTAAATGTATGTATGTGTGGGAAGTATCTTATGCGTCCCCTATACGCATTGTGTGTGTTTCTGCATAGCTTTTTCAATGCCTTCATAGTCATAATTTTTGAGATATGTTATTAGTGACCAGCATTTAGTCTTTGTTTGACACGAGTTTGTTTATATTTCGTGTCATACATACACACAAAGTTACGCCGCTCCATACACAACCTCAAACATATCCTCTTACACAATCACACCGAATGTTTGTAAATGTGCCTGTATCACAACACGAATTAACTGACTGTTTGTGACTATAACAATGCTTACATAGTGCATGTATGTGTCCAAACAATAGCCTATACATAGATCGTCTAGGTAAGAGCATGTTATCAGTTCAATCACACTCAATTAACTCGTGGTGAAACTTTGAATGACACATTGGTATCAATGGGCTTAGGGTTCCCACGCTATGTTATATTAAAACATGAACAAAATGTGCGGTATCGTTAAAGAGAGCTAAACATGTAGTACCAAGTACGAAGCCGTTTAAAAAAATCTATGTTATAAAATAACTATTTGGTACATCAAAGTCATTGATTACACAAACACATATAAAGCTGAAAATTGCATATCATATCCTTTATATCCTGTACTTGAACAACAAATGCAAAAATCAAAAAAATATTATTAATCACCTGTGCACCACGACTCCGCCCGCGTTGATCAGGTTAAAAAGAAGCCTAACGTCCTAGGTATAAACTATTTACTTACATTTCAAATTTCATCAAATTCCGTTCATACGTTACAGCGTGAAGAGAAAACAAATTCACTTACACACTTACAAACTTTTTGATTTATAATATTATTACTAAAACTAAAACTAACTTCAAAAGTTTTTCTCTATTATGTGAAATTTTGACGCGTCATCTCAGTCCGGGGCGAACGACTTCGAGTAGAATATATTCTTTTCTATGCGAACGACTATTTTAACAAAATACATATTTAAAAAAATAAATTAAATAATAACGTAAATTAAAAGTAACATCCATAGGCGATCACATGAATTGTAGATGACCACAATCACTCGGCCTAGTGCTTGGGTGACGCGGAAGATGTCACAAAGCATTGTCTGTATTCTCGGCACAGTTGACACGGTTTCGAGAAATTAGTAGGGCGCGTTAAAAACCGAGTCCACTTTGTTTTCAAGAAATAAAACCTTGAGTTTAGCTGTGTAAATATTTTTATACAGCTTAAAGTAACAATTCTTTTTCGATACGCCTTTGAGCATTAGTTTTTTCTTTCATATCTATAATGATAAGAAGAGACGACATCGATGTGGCTTACGTTTCATTAGTATTGGTACGAAAATGTGGTCGAGGGTGGTAAGCAAGAGAACTGGCTCGTAGGAGTAGCTGCTGGAACACCGTTTCGAACTTAACGACAGATTTAATATTCGGTGGTAAACTAGCACAGATTTTATATTTGTATACCAAATTGAATCTCATATTATTACTATTATACTATACTACTTACTGCACTTTTATATATTTGTACCCTAGTACTCTCAATATACTACCTAATGTGTTTAATATTATGGCAAGTGGGTAAATTTGACAGGATGTGGGGAATAGATGTCAGCTAAAAAGTATAACTGTTTAGTAGTTTATAATATGTTCACCTAGCTTAGCTATACTCTACGGAAAAGCAAATTGAATCCATTGATTCAAACTCATTAGTTTGGCACCTCATCAATGAAGTGGTATGTTATACAGTAGGGTTACTTAATGATGGGTTCATTGAACAAAATTCAAATGCAAGCTGTCATTCATAAAATGCAATTTGAATAGTCATGAGTCTTGTCACATAATGGCGATTAAAAGCTAATTAGCAGTGCCTTACACTGTATAGTTTACTTGACTTGCCAGTATTAAATTCGTAAATGACGAGCCAATTGTGGACTACAACTGAACTAAAATTACCTACATCTTTACAGCAAAAGAGCTCACTACAAGCCATCATCAATAGGAAAGTGTTTAAACCAGTGAGCCGCCAGCGTGATGGCTAACGTGGCCATCTGGCATTGTTTCTCTAAACTACAACCCGACTACTATATCAAAAAATTGTTGCTTATTTAAAACCAAAATAATGACCCACTTTATACTTGGTAAATAACAAGAGAAATGTAGAGCTCTTTTGTTTGATTTGATTTTGTTGGAGAATTGAGACGCCGTTTTACAAGTAAAACAGCGAGCAACAGTGAACCATAAATATCTATTTAAACGTGCTGAACAAGCCGTAATTTCATAACCAACACTGTATCACAATATTTTGTTATAGTCCATTACTTTGTCCTATAGAAGGCGCCATATTTCATCAAATGATGGAAGGAATAATATCAAAATTTAAATAGTGATACTTGAAATTAAAATGCGGCAAATGTATAATTTATCTGTTCATTGATAAACAGTACTTGATGTTTGCAACGATCCGTAAGTTTTTATCAAAAGATAAAACGAGTTACCAAATTATTTATAGGAAGAAATGTCACTTATAGCGCAGCAACGATGTTGAGTTGTTTTAGTTCAGCGGTAAATTATAATCCCGTAACTCAATTCGTCGACTTTTATATTTTACAATATGTAGTCTGGTTGTCGCCGCATTTTTTTATGGTTGATTGATTACTGTTATGTCTTTAGTGACAATCGCACGGTTAAGAAAAAACGATTGACGCCAGTATCATCAAAGTCAGCTCACGAGTCTGGTCTCTAGGATGCCACAAAGAAACAAACAAACAAACATACATACACACATAGGTTGATAAACACATTACTCCACTTTGCGTCGCGCACGTTAAAAGCTCTATATTTCCTGACACGTGCCAACTCCACTCAGTGTAAAAACTAAAAGTGAAGATGAATAAACAAGTAGTTAATAGCTAACACTACATTAAAATTACTATTATACATAGATACAAAATTACAACAACAATTACTGTAAAGGATACCTAACAATAAGCTATATTACGTGTTACCGGAGAGGGTCGATGTAACCCAGCTATACAGGCTCTTAGAAGACCTAGTGCTGGGGACAGAGAATCACAAAGGTACATAATATTGTAATTATTGTTCACATAAATATTGAATCCTAAATCAAAATGTACCAAACACTGTTCTTTTCTGAATAAATAACCTTTTATCTTTTATCTTTAGCTAGTTTATGTAAGTGTGCCTGGATTAGTTTGACACTAAAAGGTTACTTTACATAACCGTCGGCTAGCTCAAAGATAGTGTCAACACCTGCCTAGTAAGATGCGCGTGCATCGCATAACAGATACCTTTGCTGATTACCATCGCATACCATCATACCACGGTGGTTCTTAACTTTGTGAAGTTCAGCAAAGAGCATAGTGATGGCTATCAGAGAGTCTTTCGACTGTCGTGACTTGTGATACTTGTAAGACGACATAGAGAAAAAGCATATAAATATATATATGTTTATGTAAAATACGACCATACCTCAGACCAGCCAAACTCAAGTGGCTCACAATCCGTGAACGCAGGAATGCCAGATTACTCAACCTACTGTTTTCGGTACTTAATGATCCAAAATCGCCAGCTTATCTTAAAAATTCTTTTGGTTTTCTTTTAGACAAACATAATTTGAATTTAAGATCTACCAATAACCTGCGCTTACACATTCCAATGCACACCACTTCGTTTTTGGATAAATCTTTTGGAGTTATGGCTGTCCGGCTTTGGAATGAGCTTCCACCTAACATCAAAAATTCTCCTTCCAAAGAAGTTTTTAAAAAGCTAGTAAAGGCTCACTACTTAAAGGTTTCGTCACGCGCTGAGTAACTGTCCTATACTTATCCAGACTAAATTTATGTATATCTAAATTATCATATTTTTTTCTTTTCTGTTCATTATTTCGTCGCTTATATTTTATTTTATTCGTATATTTATTTTTATTATATATAATTATTTGGTAGTATGCATTATATATTTTATTAAATTATAAGTACCGATATATTTATATATGTATATAATCATTTATGTATATTTATTTTTTTAACTAAGCATCTAACTTTCTTTCGTCTCTCGCCCTCTCTATACCATTTTGATGCACGCCTACACCCCTCTTCTCGTCTACCATGTGTGGTTGACTGGTAGAGAATGCCCCTAGCATTAAGTCCACCTTTTGTACTTTTTGTGCAATAAAGAATTAAATAATAATAATAATAAAATAACAAGGTGTATTACTTCACCCGTGTGAAGTAATAAACACAGACTAACGTAAGCAAAGCCAAATAATTTGTTCGGTCGGTAGTGTTATAGCATCAAGCATGGGCACAGTTTGCCAGTTAAACAGAGACAGCCTATAGACTCGTTCAAAGACTCCCCGGCCTCTTAAGGTAAGCTGGTCTATTACAGTTCAGTGACGCCCAGAATTTTGGATTGTTGTAGTTCAAAATCCTGCGTGTAAATGCACTGCACCCGTATGCTACTTAAAGAAAATAATTAATGAAGAGCTGGGTCAGGTCAGGGTTTAAACCAGACGAAGAATTTAAAGTTGCTCAAGATATCACTAATTACACTTGCTCTTAAAATAATATTTAATAAAACCGTTGCATGTGATGCAGTATGAATAGTTTCCAAACGTCTAATCTTATACAACGGTAAATGATAGGTAATGTACAATTAACCGGAAAATTAAGTAACACAGCGTTAATAATAATAAATGACGAAAAACCAAACATTCAATACAATAAATAGTCCTAGTTTTTTCTCTCATATGTCATTGTAACCCCATATTCATCCATCCATATAAGTATTATAAACATAAAACAAAATGGCTGAAATAAGGATTTTTTACGTCAAGTGAATTGATAAGAAAAGTCTATACAATTATCGAACTTGCACACAAGATTTCACGAGAATCGGTTGAGAAATGAAACCGAAGAACAGCCGGACATCCGCCGAACATACGATAGCATTTTTGCCCAGACTGAGACGGAGACGCTTCACGCTCGCTCGGTTAAATAAAGGTACCCTTATTTCAGACACAAGATCCAAAATTACGTACAATACATTACAGTTGAGTTGTGTTGATGAACACGCCCCTAATTAAACCACTCTTTGATATCTGCAGCAAGAGTTTAAATAAGACTTTTGAGTGGAACTCATTGCCTGCTTCTTTGTTCTCTGAACAGTATAATCTGGGTGTCTTCAAGTCTAGAGTGAATAGGTACCTTCTAGGCAAGCATGTCCCATCTTCCGTCACTTTCTATCAGGTGAGATAGCGGTCAAATGCTTGCCTATGTAGAATAAAAAAAATGAATTTGGGAAAATTGGACGGCCCGCTATAGTAACTTCACTCGTATACAGCAGGTAAATCAGTTGAACTCTGATTACTTAATCTGCTTTAACTTTTGTGCAATCGTAGGGCAATCCTAAAGCGATGCAGGTGCGACTTTACTACCGTTACACAACTTATTATTTCAAAATGGTCCATCTAAACGTGTAGTACCACTGTTGGCATGATATTATGTCACTAGAAAATGTCATAAAAAACTGTTCTAACCGCTCCCATATCGTCTGCACATCTACCACATAAACTGTACATTTTTGACATCCTTATTACTATAAGCTTAAGTTTTGATTTCTTTCATATCAGGGTTGGGAGTAACTTTGTAAGTGAATTATTAGGTGTAGAGGGAAAATTCTTTACGTGCATGTGGAGTACGTAGGTCTGGATTGCTAATTAGGTGGTTTGTGTACGTAAACGATGACAGCATTTCCTGTGTCTGTCAGTTTTTGTGACGATTATGTTACGTCATATACCATGACGGTTGGTTTGGGTTACTTTGGAACATACATCACTGTCTGGCTGATATTTCAAAAACTGATGTTAATGCAACAGGAAGAATCGAACGTGAACTAAGTCAGATTGCAATAAAGAGCCTTATTTGGCCCTTTACAACTTACAAGAGTTTTTTTATGTTTGATAGACTAGCTCACCACTATATTACTTGATGGTAAGTCATGATGGTTGAGGATGGTAAACAAGCTACATCGAGAACGAGTGCCTTTCAATAATAACCATTTTCAGTAATTTTTGCGACAGATTTTTCTACTTGGCTGTGGTGAATCGCTACTATATTTTCAACCAACTTCAAAAAGGAGGTTCTCAATTCAACTGTATGTTTTTTTATGTATGTTACGCGATATCTCCTCCAATTATTGATTGATTTTGATGGTTTTTTTTTGTTTGGTAGAGTATATTTTTTTTGAGAGGTGGTAGAGCATTTTGTGAGTTGCTCGCCTGGCTTGCTACCAAAGTAGCTTACCACCATCAAGTTGAAAGTCTGCCGCCAAGCCAAATACGGTGTTCCGGCAGTTATCCTTGAGAGCCTGCGTATTCCAGGTCTAGTGTGTTTACCAGCTTCGATCACATCGTCACTTACCATCAGGTGAGATAGTGGTCAAACACTAGCCTGTCACAAATAAAAAAAAAAAAAAAAAAATATTTCAGAAGTGGTCCGATATACATTTTATTGAAATCGGTCAAGCCAAAACCGAAATATAAGCTATGAAGTGGGTTTTTTTAAGGAATAAGGCGAGCACGAAAAATTTACAAAAATTCTCAAGCCCGTCGTAGTATTCGAAAGTTACCTCCCAATTTTGACGTATTTGGGATTACTGCGACGACGCCAACAAGTGCTAAAATTCGTAATCGCACTTTCACAGTTCCTAATAGCGCCAAGCGTAAGCCCGCCTCCCAATAGGCTGGAGCTTCCAGTGAAGAAAAGAACGTATTGTTATTTTCTTTTGGACTACTGGCTTTGCTACCCAGTAGCGAAATACAGTCGTAGTTAAGTAATAAAACCTGTCCCCAAAATCACTGCAAATGGTATTCCGGCAGCTTGAGAGCCAATTCCCGAGGCTTTGAAGCCTAACACGTTTACTTACCTCGACCACATCATCAATTACCATCAGGTGAGGTAGTGGTCAAACGCTAGCCTATCAAATATAAAAAATTCTAATGGCTGTCAAGATCGCTCGTCATCAACCTGCAACGGTGAATGACGTACTACATTATTATAAAGTTTGTGTAGCTTTGTAGTACACCTCATTCTTTAACTATTTTGAAATTGCCTCTCCATCCAAAGGCTGCTCGGAGATAGCTCTAAGCGATAAGACCGCTTATTGTAGTATAGTATTTTAATGTATTTTCCTATGTTAATGGTCGACAATTAAGAGTTATATATCTAACGGTACGTTAATTTGTCGCGCTGAGCACGGAGTTTATTTTCATAATAAGATAACATAAACACATTTACACTCACATCCTCATATAAAGTTCGACGACTTGTATCTTGGGTGCCGGAGATATTCACATCGCACACACAATTACACCCAGATTCAGTAACACAAATTTCCCTTGGAAAGAAACTTGTGTTTCCACCGGGAATCGAACCCGATGCTCGCTGCTAAGAAGGTGAACGCGTACCCTACTAAGCCAGCGGGCATTTCGAGATTTGGGTTATATAAATCACAGTTTAAATGCAAATGTAGAACTTTATTAACAGACGTGCTAAAAGGAGTAGGTCCTTGGTCCAACCATGGAAAGTAGAGCATCGACGCATTCTTCTCATGTCAAAACTTATCACTTCCTCAAACACCAAAACGGACCTTTTTACTTCCAGAATAAGGTACTTATTGAAGCAACATCAAAAGTGGTGGTTATGTCGTTTAGTAGCAAAGGTTTATCTAGATCTAGGAGCTGTGGGAACCGTTGTCCCTTTCAAATAGAAGGTTGTTTATACTGTCATGGATAGGGTCGCAATATTTTTAAATGAAGAGAGATAATTAAGATAAAAAACGAAAACATTTTTCGTTTTGCTTCTACCATGATGAGCACGCTGCTCAAAGGTATACTTGAGCATTTAAGTAACCTATAATTTCGGTGGCTTTGTAGGGAGTGTTTTTTATCTAATTAAGATTTAAAAAATATCGGTAAATAAGAACAAAAACAGAATTCAGATAATATCTAACAAGGCACTTTTTCAGTGTTTTGAATTGGAACATATTTTATAATCGAAGTCCTAGTCACTAGTCTCAGTCAAAGTTAAGTAAAAGAGTCAAAATACCGTCATATTGAAGTCATGCCCTAATAAAGTAATAGAACCTTTACTAGTACTTCTATTAAAGTTTTGGAGTAAAAGCAAATTTCACGTTTTTCAACTTTGTATGATTTGCCTACACTCATGCACGTTCACTTAGTAGTAACGATTCAACCATTACACTTTAAAACATAAAGAATCACAAGATTTGAAAATTAATTCAAATTCTCATATCAGTGATATGAACACTTGATGAAAAATAATAGATCGCTCAATATAAATAGCGCTAATAAGCGCTCATTACAAATCTTTAGACTTGTCGTGATTATGTTTTACATGTTCAGAAATTAATCAACAAAGTGACAAAAAGGACTTTTAATATGTGCGCGCGTTTAGCTCTTTTTCGGAGAGATATCATGAAAAGTATTTTTTAACATACCGCCTTGCTGCACAAGTCGACCTCATCTGCACGTAGTGCCTCTGATGATTACAGATCAAGGCATCTAGTGACTTAAAACAAACTATACAGTGTTATTAACTATCAATAGTTAGTGAATGAGTGTGGGCAAATCATACGGAGTTGAAAAACATGATTTTCGTTTTCACTCCAAAATTACAATAGAAATTAACTAGAACCGATTTCCTAGTTCATGACTTGACTGTAGTGTGTCTGTACTCGACTTTGACTGTGACTGCCTACTAGGAAGCTACGTTGAAATAATATTGATCAAATCAATATTATAATCCAATTTAATCTTACTTTCCTCTTATACTTCAATATACGTCAATATAAATGTATATTATATATATTTGTCAAGTAGTGGTTCCGTAAACAATGTTAATTTAATTTTATGGAACCACT
Organism: Lomographa bimaculata; assembly: GCA_948107665.1. Lineage (NCBI taxonomy): Eukaryota > Metazoa > Arthropoda > Insecta > Lepidoptera > Geometridae > Lomographa > Lomographa bimaculata. Next base: position 7,475,764 of record OX403596.1, on the reverse strand, counting down.
ACTAAGTACTTATGTTGTATGGAAGCATTTTATATACTAAAGAACATTAATTAAGAATGTTTAAAACATAGTAAGTAATACCCTACGAATTATGTACTTGATGCATTATGCATATCTAAATTAATTCCTATATCTATGGAAATACTTTAATACATAAAGTGCATACCTATTAACTATTGTACGTCCGTAATGGATAGGCTGTTGAAACAAAACAATTCTTCTACACTTCTATGTATGTACACAGTTTGAAGCAATAAAATATTCTGATTTCTGATATAATACTTAAACTATTCAGTATTCAGTATTTTATTGCAACTATAAAGTAATTACAAGGATGTTATAATAAAATTGGTTAACAGTTCTTTATAGACCCTGGTAGGGCACGGCAATTTACAATTTAGAAGAGAGGAGGACAAAATAAACATTTATTATGTTTAGAATACATTTAGAAAAAAATATTATAATCATGCACAGTAATATAATATAACTATTTTATTACTTGACACTGACACAAATTAATAATTAATGCAATTACATAATTAAAGCACAAACTTTGCGGATCCGAAACTAAGAAATAAAACGTGTTATTGTTTCTGGTTTACTGGTTTCTTTACGTTTCATGATAATTTTATTTTAATATATCCATGCGAATGAATCCGCGGTTAAATCGAATAGTACAAAATCACCAATAAAATGGTCGCCCTAAAGAGATCTCGGATGCTGTTGAAATAATGCAACCGATAATATTATTTATTCGGTAGCATAAATCACGAAGTTAAATTGATGTTTTATGTAAAGTGTCTGTGATTATTCAAATAAATAACTTAATGAAGTCATAAACTTTACGATTGAAGATCGATAAAGAAGATACCAACAATAATTGTTAATGTAACTTATTGAAAAACGGCTTCTACCCACGTCATTTGAACGAAAATTTCAATTAAGGTTACAAGCTCTTTTTACTCGACCCCGGTGAAGCAAAAAGGAGGGTTATGATTTTAGCATCGTATGTATCTATTTTTATTTGTTTCCCCACACAGCGCGTATAGCGTCTTAACTAATAAACCTATACCGTATCGTTGAATTATCAATTCTACACGTTTCATATTATCATATATGTCATAATGGCGTCGTTCAGACTTCTTCGGGATCGAGCTGAATAAGCTTATCCCGAAGAAGAGTATCGTACATGCTCAAAACCTACTACGTTTCCAATGTCTATGAATGTTTTTCTATTTGAACTGCCCGTTGCCTAAGTTAAGTGCGCGTCCGCCTTCTGAGCAAGGGTATTGGGTTCGATTCCCGGCCGGAACAAAAGTTCCCGCGATACTAATTGTAACGTTCACACCCCAAAAACACTAGCTTTTGCGGCGTGCGTGCATCCTGCTTAAAGCATAACCTTATCGGGATCAATACTTAATATAATAAACTAACTTTGTGGTTATGAATTTCCAAAAATTGACTCCTAATTCAATTAATTTACTTGTCAACTTAATTTGAACATGTATATAGAACAAACAGAAATACAAAGGGCTGTTCCACTATCATTCCGTGAGTTGCACCACACTGCACCGCCTTACGACGTCGTTGAATCCATGATTCTAACCTTAGGCTTAACTATTACTTAATCGGTTGTTTAATGTCGAGAACAAGGTATTACAAAACCATAATGTAGGGCTAATCACGCAATAACATAAACATTATAAAAGAGAAAGTTTATGTGTAATGTTTGTTTTCTCTTCACACTGAATGGATTTGGATGAAATCAGGAATGTACATAACTTATGCTTAGGAGTTACATGGGCTATCTTTTTATTTGATTAACGCGGGTGAAACTGTGGGACACAGCTAGTATTATATGCGAAAGTATATGTAAGTGTGTTTAAAGTATGTTTGTTTTTTTTCACGTTATAAAGACTGACCAGATTATATGGACACAGCTTAAACCAAGGCTATACGCTAATCAGCCGAGCGAAGAAAGATCTTTATGTTGACTTGGGTGGCACTTTGTCCGTCTGTTCATCCATCTGACCGAGGCATTTATCATCTAAACCATACAAGCGAATAACAATTTCTCAAATAGTATGTAAATCGCTCGAACCCAGAACATAAATGGCAACGACAAGTGGCAAACTTGATTTTTTGAAAATAGAGTGAGTTCTCGTTCCCCACGGGCCTAGTGTCGCAAAACCAGTATTTCATTGACTTTTTTTAGCGCCAGATTTTTCGACGTGTGTTTTTTGTCCAAGGCGAGCTCGAGTAAAGGCCCACCATAGATTTCATCACGCTCTTAGGGATGTTAATTAATTCAGGTTTCTATTTCACAATCGCTGCCAACTACAGCTCCTGATGGTATTCTAAATAGCCTAGATAATGTGAAGCGGATTCTATTAATGTTTGCTCTAGTTTTAGCTTTCCTGCTGACAACTTAAACGTCGATTATTACATTTTATATAATAACTAGATCTAGTCGATAATACATGCACGAGCATAAAACATGTACATAGCACGAGGCACATCGCCGAGCTATTCACATTTCAAATAACATACAAATCCATTCAGCTATTACAGCGTGAAGAAAAAACAAATATATATCTTATATATAAAATTCGCGGTGTTTGTTACCAAACTCCCAAACGGCTCGACAGATTTTTATGAAATTTTGTGTGCATTTCGGGTAGGTCTTAGAATCGACCAACATCTATTTTTCATACCCCTAAATTATTACTTAAGGGTGGTCCAAACCAAAAATTTTTCTTTTAATTTTTGGACAAAATGTTCTGTTTTTATTTTTTTAACAGTCAGCATGAAATTATGTATATAGCAAAACAACGTTTGCTGGGTCAGATAGTGTTACTATATACTTATCAAACATGGTAGAGTTGATATCAAATTTGAAAACAAATGAAGATCAGAAAACAAATAAAGTTAGGAAAATAAAAAAAAGTTCTACAAAAACATAATTATACATAAGATACACAAAATAATCAAAAAACGTCATAGATAAGATACATCGGTTACTCATCACAGATTAATTGATTAATAAATCCTTTTATTTAATCGTTACTTGTAAATCGTTTACATGCCGAAAGTCACAAATATGATAAAAAAGTGAATTTCAAAAACAGAAAATTCGACTGCTATAAAAACTGAAAAGAGAAAACAAGTCCAGTAGTCTAGAATAATATTATAAAACTACGCAATTGTATTAGTTTCATGATCGATCAGACAAAAAACACAAAATATATACAAATCAAAATAGGCCTACGCGATTGATCTCTAGAACGCCTCAAAAAACAACAAATTCAGGCATACATACAAACATAAATACATAAAAAGAGTTTTACCCACGACAGAACGGAGAAGATATATGCGCTGTGGAATATGATATACAAAGCGCCCGAGGCGCGCGCCCTGTTATATACAAAACGGCAGCGCGGGCGAAGGAGTCGCGGTCGCTTTGCATATCAATGTCCCTTACGCGTCATACATTTTACCTTCGCGTTGTATATCATGTCTCTTAGGGTGAAAGGTTATTTCTGTGCAAATCGATTACCACTTACAATTATTGTTTTTGTTCTAAAAATTACTTGAACAAGAGTGTTCTTAGCTGTTTGGTGAAAATCTGTGCTGCCATATTCCAAATAGATCATCTCTAAGTTGACTTGGTAATTCAGCACTTTTTTTTTCAAGTAAGGCAAAAGTTTGACCGCCATCTCACCTGATGGTAAGTGACGATGCGGTCGACGTTTGCCCAGAAGATGCCTATTCATTCGTGACTTAAAGACTCCCATATTGTATTTATCAGGGAGCACACTCAGGTAAGGAATTCCATTCTTTCGCACTTGGTCCGTACACCCGTCATTTCATATTACAGGAGATTCAGCGTGTAAACCATATAGCGCTACAAATTCTCATAGAGTAGAGCTGTGGCCCAAAGCAAAAAATGGCAATGAAATTATATAAACTAGTATTTCGCTCTGATGATCTTGCACCTACATAGAGTACTTTTAAAATGTTGATATTGGCCACTTCTTGAATTCATACTTATATTAGGTAAGTACATAAATATAGGTACCTAGTAATGATATTTATTATGGAAGTACTACAACTTGTTCTAAATATAATAACCATTTATGATTTGTACGAGTGAGTCCTACGAGTGAGAAGTCACAAGTTACGTGTCTGACTAAAATAGGTACCAAGAACTCCAGATTTATTAAGATACTAGGCATTAACTTCAGAATCAATAAGTGTCAAGCGAATGACCATTGTTGAAGAGCCCTGAGATTTACGGTGTACTACGTAAACCCGGGTCAGGATAAAGTGGATTAGGAAGCTAGTAAAGTGGGTAGCTATAGGTAATTATTAATAATGGCTAGCGGTGCCTTGCGGCTTTGCCCGCGAAGATCAGAATAGTTAGTGTTTGCCGTAGCTGAAGGTCTATTCTAGACTATCATAACACATTTCATACAAATCCTTCCAGTCGTTACAGTGATTACTCATTTCAATAATTAAACTCAAGCAAAGCTTAAAAATACCACCTTCACCGCTTTATCTTCGGAACTTTGATCACATTAGATGTACTAAACACGCATTATTGACGATATTTCGAGAACTACTGATTTGATCTTGATCAAATTTAAATGGGACCAATTGGAAAGCAACATTTTTTATAATTAATACAAAAATATTTATAATACGAAAAAATGTATTTATAGTACCTAATACATACATATTTGGATGAAATTAATAAATAAAATGCGAGTACATATTTGGTGCATGCGTGGTCTTTTTGGGTAGCTCAGCGATTATTCTGAAGATACTTGCCTTTTTTAGGTTAACAGACTTTACGTTTACGGTGATAATTTCATTCTGGTAAGTACTTACGATTTGGGCGTTATATTTCATTATATCTGGTGATTGCTTAAACCTAAGCCGTTTATTATTACATCTATGATAGGCTAGCGTTTTAGTATCTTGCCTGATATCGTAAATCGTCGTCGTCTTTAAATTTTGGCTTCGCAATCTTGTGCATTTAGCCAGTGTCAAGTACTATATAATATAACATAAATTCATGTGTATTTCATAATAAAACTCCGTTGCAAGTCACAGTCAAAGTCAAGTAAAAGAGTCAAGGTCAAGTCATAGTCAAGTCATGCTCTAGTAAAGTGGTAGAAACTTTACTAGAACTTCGATTGGAGTTCACACACAAAAATCAAATTTTTCAACTTTGTATGATTTGCCTACACTTATGCATGTTTACTAAGTATTAGCTGTTAATAATCCACCATTATTACACATTAACACTCGAAGAATCACAGGTTTTGGAAAATTATGCAAAATCAACATCGCCATTTTTTCACTTTCGCGGCAATACTCCAGACTGGACTTGTAAGTACCTGGAACGGAAAACAAACAAAGGCTCAACTGTACTACTATATAACCTTTTGATTTGGACACTGAGATTTTTTAGTGAAAGGGTTTATTTTTTAAAAGTGTCACTGCAAAATATTATTGCGCGAAGATCAATAGTATTTTGCGAAAAAAATATTAGAGTTTGTAAAATTTCCCGTTTACTGAATTTGCAATCCAAGTTTAGACCAAAAATGGTTTAAGCGCACTTACGGTGCTTAAAGCGTTTAAAGTATGATTTGGAACGCATCCTATATGCTACGTCTAAATCTACTGATACATTATTACTAACCGTGTTTAAAAAAAAAAGAGGTTCTTAATTCATCGGTTTCTTTTTTTATGTATGTTACTTCAGAACTCCGTAATTTATTAACCGACTTAGAAAAAATATTATTTTGTTCGAAACGGACCAACCAGAACGTTCTAGTTGGTCCCATTATAATTTGATCAAGATCTGATGAAGAGTGTCGAAGATATTTACAATTGAACCGACTTTAATTTTGTTAGTTTTTATTGTTACATATAATTTTATTCGTTTTTTAAACTCTAATATCTAAATATTTAGTTGTAGGTCTAAAATAATTCGATTTCCTAATTTGTTTTCTTTACCTCAAGTATCTGTTGTGTCTGTTTATGTGAAGTGAATGTTTCAAGCACTCACGACACAAATCATCGAACTTAGTGTGGGGCTGTGAATGCGAAAGCATTTAGTTATTGTTTTATTTATCTTATTTTATGCCAGATAGGCAACTGACCACTATCTCAACTGATTGAAAGTGAAGATGCAGCCGAAGGTGTAACATGTTTGCCTAGAAGACCCTCTAGATTCACTCTAATCTTAAAGACACTCAGATTGTATTGTTCGTACCATTTTCATCTGCAAAATTGACATTTTATAACTCAACATTGCAACATGTGATGTGCAAATACTTACCCTGCATCTCCGACTTACTCAAGACCAGGAAAAATCCAAAACCTTGGCTCTTTATTCGTGCTTTTTCCCAATTTTACCCAAACAATGTACCCATGATCGTAAATTCCAACTATGTTAAAATTTGCCAATTGTCCGCAACAAGTGTTGCAAACTGCTCCGCTAGATCCTGCGAGTGGGGTGTACGGAGAGCCTTATATAAGTCATAATAGCCAGGCCAGTCACATATGTCCAGTGGACTGCAAGCTTTACAGTGATCTGGTTCAGTTAGTGAAGTGGTCAATATGAAAATCATTGTAAGTGAATTTGTTTGTGATGGTAGTGGTAAACGAACTTTGTAGGGTTTCGTGGCTATTAAAAAATAGTGACATAAAATATGGGTCAGAGTATATATATAAGAAATATAGGTTAAAATAAATATATAACTGCAAAGTTTCCATACTAACGTGTTGATATATTTAATTTTTTCTATATAAAATATTTATTAGATAGCTAATAAACAAAAGTATCTAAAGACACGGCATGTATAGAGGGCCCGAAATTTGCCTTTATTATGTATCTTACCCCAAACTATAATCTTTTTATCCCTAAAATGTACCTTTTTTCTATATTATGAACTGCTCGTAAACTTAGTTGGTTGGCGTTTGCCTTCTCAGCTAGGGTATCGGGTTCGACTCCCGGCTGAGAAACAAGTTCTGGTGAGATTGTATGTGTGATGTGAATGGCTGTGAAGAATGTGATATCCGGCACCTGTGACACAAGTCATCGAACTTAGTGTGGGGCTGTGAATGTGAAAGCGTATATGTGTATGTTTGAAAACCTAAATAACCAAGTCAACTATTTGAATCCCTCAATTATATCTCTTCCTGTTCTTAAATTTTCAAACTTTTCCGGTTCTGCATACCCATATTGAGTAATAGTGAAGTTATAAAGACGAGGCTCTAATTTTAGATAGCGTTTAACTATTTAATTCCCACGACACAATCGTCAAAATCAAGTTACATAAAGACATATATATGCCTGTTAAAAAATATTAAAGGAATAGTCGCAAAACAAAGACTCGACACGCCTTTGTTGACAAAGAGAAGGAGGGCAAATTAAAAAAAAACCAGCAAAATAATTGAACTTATAAAAATAGTAACTGTCAATACTTTACCTCTTTTCATAAAAAAAACAAAGTCCTATCCTTGTTTGTTTAACCCCCTTGTCAATACCGCCCAGTGTCAATATTCCCCAGTGCCACATTATTGCAATTTGGTTAAAAAATTACACATCCCGTTACCTGCTGCTAATAGTACCAGAAATTGATATACCTTAGACCTACAAAATATATAATCTAATATGTTGGCGATGCAAATCATCGAAGTTAATGTGGACAAGCCCACATTAACTTTGATGATTTCAGGTGTTAAAACGTTTATTTTTATGTAATCTAGTCCACCGTTTACCGATTGTAGAATCATTGACTAATTACTTATGATAAGTAATAATTATACAATAACAAATTGAAATAAGATTAAAATGCACATATCTAAAAATCGGGCAAAGAATACAAACAAAGTCCAGCGTGTATCTAGCACATACATTTGCACTTATCTAAGACTAGCCGTGCCCCGCGTCTTCGCCCGCGATTATCTAGTTAAAAAGTAGCCTATCTTAGGTATAAGCTATATACATACCAAATTTCATCCAAATCAGTTCAGCCGTTAAAGCGAGAAGAGGGAACAAACATGCTTATACACAAACTTTCGGATTTATAATATTAGTAGGATTAGTAGGGTATATATTTAAGACATTGACCAAATTTAAATCAGGAACCCCGCGTAACGCATACTAAGAGAATTCTATCACTAAATCACAGAATAAACAGTAGTGAGCTACTTCATTACAATACTGTATGTCTATTTTAAGTAGGCCTTAGCGCCACTTAATAGGATTTAAATAATGGCGCTACCGTTAACGTGTTGTGCTCAATAAAGCATTGTTTTAAATAATTTAAAGCGTATTCCTATTGACTACTTCTAGTTTATTTATTTAATTAATAATTTTGTGCAAACTTCACATAAACCATCTACTAAATAGTCTGAACCAACCCTAAACGTTTGATTTGGATATGTGAGCCCTTTCTTGAGTTATAAAATTACAAGGAAAAGTGGCATTGATTTTTATATATATAGATATTTCAGGATATATATATATATATATATATATGAATAATAAACATGTTTATTATACATAATACATACTTAAATATATATATTTATAAAATACACATTATTATACAAATCTTTGTGCACATAAATATACAATATATTATATTATATGTACATATATATATTTTTTAATAATATGTAGAAAACACCTGCGTAGGTTAACTTATATGACGAAGCCACGGTGGGCGCCACCGTCTGGAACTCTACAGCCATTGTAGAGTTCCATTATCCAACTTCCAATCAACCCTCGAGTTTGACGTTTGTTTTGATATTATACTTCGTGCTCAGAAGCTTCGTCAAGCTTCACGCATGACAAATGCGAACATTCAGACATAACTTCAAATTCTCAGAGAATATGTAAGGCCAAAGCCATAAATGGCAATTAAAATGATATAAATGAAAATAATAAGAGGATACTCGTAAGCGGGAAAATGACTTTTTAAGTAGAGAACAAAACCAGTTTAAAAAAAAACTGTCTAGGAAAATAAATTAAATTTAAATTCACCCTTTATTATTTGTCAGGTCCAATACAAATTGCATAAGTCATGACTCAGCATGCAAATCAAAAGGAAAGTATTGTTATTGTTTACATCTTCAACTTTAGGGTATCGTAGGATGTCCAGACTTGCATACATTATCAAACAATACGTCCGATATACTTTCGTGTGTTACGTGCTATGACTTCACAGCTGTTTGTTATGCGAGGGGTTACTTTGAAATGAAACTGCACGCGTGATAGCATTAGCAGATTGATGGTTGTGACCACTTGTGACCACTGTTCATGATTTGTGTGTTTATTGTGTACTGCTTTGGCCATTTTGCTGATACGTAACAAACGTGACTCATTTACCGTGTTTAACATAAACACAGTTATTACACTCGCTGCCCCAAACAAAGTTTGAATTGTGTTGTGGGTGCCGTGCCGGAAACATTCATATCTGCGTGCGTTTGCGGATTTTAGAGTCTGAATAAAAGAAATGGATATCTATAGCCGAATAGGAATTGTATCGTATTAGTTAATTTTTCTTTATTATTTTGTGTACTTTTTATTGCTAATAAATAATATTTTCATATTGCTTAGAAATGTTGTCTTATCTTAAAATATATAAACGCCGTCTAGTCTTTTATATATTATAAGATAAGATTATTTTCTCGATTATTTTCATTGATCTAGTAAACTTATTATTTTTGAATTAAATATTTTGATTTAAAACAAATACCTGGATTTATCTTACATTTCAGATCGCAATCTTCTTCGTGACGGCATCGGTTCTAGCTGATCCAGAACCAAGCAAAGTCATCCAGAAGCGAAGCGGTCTGGTAGGGCACTACGGAGGCCTCGGGCACATAGGAGTAGCCGCACCGCTGGCTGCCCACGGATATGGCCTGGGCGGACACGGATACAGTCTAGGCGGACATGGACTGGGTCTGGCAGTTGGACCAGGTATCGTTGGACCTGGCTTCGCTGGAGCAGCGCTCGCTGGACCCGCCATCGCTGGACCCGCCATTGCTGGACCAGCCATTGCTGGTCCGTACAGCTCTGGTGCTATCATCGGGGCTGATGTTCATACAACGGTGACGAAGCATGTTGGAGTACCAGTCCCAGCGCCTTATCCCGTAGCTGTTGATAGGCCCGTGCCTTACCCCGTCAAGGTTAGATTTGTTTTAATTATGTACTCTAACTAGGTACTTAACTGCATGATAAGACTGGATTATAATACGTTGAATGAACTATAAACATCTTACATCAACATATTTCAGCCATTTGGTGTTGAGACAACGGGCTCATGGGGACCAGGAACTCATTCTATTTTAAAAATTCTATTAGAGCGCCTGGTCGATATGGTTGAGGAGACGCGTGATCAAAATGCTGGTACTTATATGGCTCAACTTATTAGCATTGCAATTCATTGCTGTTTTTGAGTTACCTATAAGCACAGTAGCTTGTAGTTTTTTGTCGTATAGACACGGGCAAGAGGCCGGAAGTAAATTTTTAGTATTAAATAAGTCGAAGATAAAATAATTTAAAAATCAACCACATATTATCAAATTCTCACACAACATGTAAAACACTGACTCAAAGCCGTACTTTGGTTAGAAGTAGCAATGATGGAATATTTAATGATGTTATTGTCTGAAAGACAAAATCTTGTCATTGACCTACGCACCTATATTAAATATACGAACAATGACTATAATAATATATGTTTTCTTATTCCCAGGTGGCCGTTCCGTACCCCGTAGACCGTCCCTATGCCGTGCCCGTGCCCCGCCCATACCCCGTCACCGTGGAGAAGCATGTGGCCGTCCCCGTAGATCGCCCCGTACCAGTACCCGTGCCCCATGCCGTACCAGTACCCATCGTTAAACAGGTAACACACATACTATTTTCCTATTTTCTATGGTTCTAAAATACTCCCATCGATGTGCTCTGTGTCTAACATAACCAATGCATTAGGCAGTATTATTACATACCAGTATTCCACATCAGAGAGCACACCAGATCTTCTAGGAGAAACGAAGCACCATTGTGGTAAATTAAACACCACCCAGAACCGCTGCCACTTAACGTGTCCGTAGGCCGTAGTACCCATAGTAAAATTTATAACATACAGACTTCGAAATTGGTCGATATCATTTTGGCGTTAGCACTGACATTACTGTGCATAATTAAGATGAACTTTTAGAAAATTAGTTAGGGGAAGTTCAGTGCAACATCGAAGTTTTATTTTGTTCTGCTAGCATGACGCTTACCAACAGGAGAACAACTTCCTTGTTATCATAACCTAAAAGCATGAAAAGCCCTCCTGAATCTATCTTTGTCTTTACTAAAGAGCGTAATTCTGACTTGTTCCCATATCTGAGTTATAAACTCGGACTCGGTGTCCGAGACAAAGTATAGCTGAGACCTTTCCAAATTAACGACGTTCTCGTTTACCTTTCAGGTCGGAGTACCAGTTCCAGCTCCGTATCCAGTAGCAGTACCGAGGCCAGTAGCTGTTCCCGTTCCAGCACCTGTCGCCGTTCCCTACGCAAAGACCATCATCGCTGGACCCCACGCCCACTTGGGCGGTGCCCTCGTCCATGGACACGGGCTTGATCTTGGACATGGACTAGGACACGGACTGGGACATCTTGGACATAGCCTCCACTCGAAACTGGGATGGTAATACGATAGTGGAGACGTCATGAGAATCGTAGGCTATTAATTATTAAGGGTACGATTTCAAAAGACTGTTGTTTGAGAAGGATGAGAGGTTAAAAGGCAAAGTGTTATAAAAGCTTTCAGAAGCTTTGAGACTGTGAAATTGTCTTCGAAGTCTATCTTAATGTTTAGAAAAACATTCACTATATTTTTCTGTAGAAGCCAGAGATAAGCATAGTAGGTATTCAAGAGGAAAGCAGTGAGACAGTGCCATTATTGAAATTGTTATAAAAAGAATGCAACTGAACAGTCTTAGATACAGTTCTAATAGGTTCAGTAGCAAGGTCCTCTGAGGCCATTACGTGAGCTATAAATGGCAATCACGTATATTGGGGAATTCCAATAAGGATTATTTTATGTACATTTGCTTTGAGGTCAAGGTAAAAGCAGTCCGGTATGCAATCAATTACTAGCCCACGAGATCAAGTGACGTCAGAAGAAAATGAAATGTTTATAGGCATTTTCATACGGGAATTGTGCATGTAGTCAAACGTCAAATGTGATGTAGATAAGTTAGAATTAAGTCAGAATGGGGCATCTTTTGAACCAGCTGTGAATGATATTTTGATACCTGCTTTGTAAGCGTTTACCGTGAAATGGAAAGTGCAATCAAAGTGAATGTTAACGCCATGAAAATTGTTACATTTCATAGTGTTTCGTCACCATCGCTTATTCAGAGTTGGAAGAGATTATTGATGTATTTTCGAGGGCTTTAATTATGTGTGAGAATTGTTGTTTGTATTGTTTGTTTTACATAAAGATGGCCATATAATATTATTTGTAAAGTTATTAAAAAACTTAAAAAAAATATGTGTATGTAAATATTATATCAGTCAATTCTGATTTTGAATGTCTTGGAAGTTATGTGTGTATTATGTTTTTATATTTTTATACAAACACAGTTTCGGTTATATTTTCACTTTGATCTCTTTCAATAAGGTGTTGGAAAGGATTGTCAAGTGTGCGTATTACCTGGTAAAGCACTTTTGTATATATTATTTCTAACTAGTTATAAGTTTCACTCAAGGGTTTATTTCGACCGCAGTCGACTAAAAACTATTTGTACGGATTTTATAATAAAATGTATTGATGAAATAATTTCCTCTTTAATTTTGACCCTCTTGTAATTTCTGAGGATAATACAATGATTATTATTATTATTGACCTTAAAACTTCCAGCATAGTGTTCACACGCCTAGTCAGCAACATTTGATTCTTCTTGCACGCTCCTACGATAATAAAACGTTAGCGTTGATTGGAAAAAAGAAACTAACATTTTCCAAATAAAAAAAAATATATCGGAGTCTTGTGTCATCTGCCAACACTTCCAGTAGTAGGATTTTGACAACGATTTTTAGTGACAAAACCAAAATCACGAAAATATTAAAAATTCGGCCGCATCATCACTTTCCATCAGGTGAGATAGTAGTCAAATGCTTGCCTAAAACACGACTAGTAAAAAACAACTAGTATGTCAATGTTATAATTTATTATTGTATAGTATTAGAAGGGATTAAGACTTTAAATTTAAACAATGCTAATAAAATCGGCACCTATTTATATTTCAATAAATTTATGTAATCAAGTTCTAGTTTTACAATACAAATATTATATAGTTATAAAAAGGTAGTAAAAGATAGAAGAAGGTTTAGACAATCTTTAATGTTCAGCAAAGTTCCCAAAATGCTTGCTGCATTACCATGCTGTATAGCAAGACTTATCTTCTGCCCCAATTACAACCCAGCATTTTGGTCATATATTATTAACTATTACTACAATGTTACAATTGTGCAATATTTATTTACTTCTTACTGTCATATTATGTCTGTCGCTGTCATATTAATAGTATATTCTATATTTAAATTTTGTAACATGTATTATATATTTCATTATGTATCAGATATTTTTGTAACAATTCATAACAGTGTAGTACGCATTGAAAAATCTTAGAATCTTAGAATTTAAAAGTGAGTTGTATATAGTCATTAAACAAATAATTATTTATCATAATAATTTAAAATATCACATATTCATGACGTATGGCGTATAATTCGCTGCCTCGAAGAATGACGTATGTGAGGAGCGCGTAGTATCTAATACTATTAAAGGCACAGAAGGGCTAGAAAGGTTAATCCCGCTTGTGCTCGAGTATACATCTCTACGTATACATATTAATAGACTTTAATAGTATTAGATATGTTCGTAGCAGCATCATGCGGGGTCATCTTATTTGTTTAATATAATTATTTGTTTAATGACAATATACGACTCCCTTTTTAATTCTAAGAACGACTATGATTCCCATCGCATCGCGTAGGTTAACAAATTGACGTGATGAAAAATTACATTGGTACTTGACTGTTCAAAAAACCCTTATATCTTGGAATAAACCGAAGCTTCTTCTTACCCCTAGGTACAAACGTCAGAAGCTTCTAGCTGTCGTTATCTGGGTATATCTACAAGTTTTATCTATTTATAGACTATAAAATATTTGTATACAGTCGAATTTCACTTAAACCCCTTGTCGTACTCCCACGGACACTCACTATTTCTTTTGGACCCCTTCATATAACCTTAGTTTATCGTAATTCAGTTCTTCATCTAAGTTTAGATGTGTTTCAGCAGGCGCTGCGCTGGGTTACATATAAATAATTTACCAAGCCCACGTGAATTTTTGACTACTGAGCGTGAAGCAGACTACTTTATATTATAATAGTCATGTATGTTGTACATATACGTTATTGCAGATATCAGCTACATTACTTCCGACCCATTTATTTTACGTAAGCAACCAGTCTAGCTACAAGTTACTTTATGCAGTCGAGCATGTCCGGCCAGCCCGACCTATTCCAGTCGACCCGGTCTGGATTGTTATATAACATCCCATACCGTGTGTGGACCACTTTCTATAGGAAGCAGGACGTGTGTAGAATTTGTATGGTCAGTATGGTGGTAGGTGGCACCGTATTAAATTATGATGTCAGGATTAGCTAATCTGTTATGTGGTTTTGAGTTATGACATACGTTAATTTCGTTAGGTCAACTTTGATGGTCAAATATATAGGTCTGTATTTGATGTAGAAAAAAAAAATAGTTGTATATTAAAAAAAAAAATTATAAAAAAACAGACATTATATTATTAAGACGGGCCTCTGGGCACAGGTATTATTCAGAAAAAAAATGTGTAAAGTAATTAAACATTTTCATATTAAATGAATTATATAAGTACATGAGGATGTAATTATAATGGGATCCAGAAGCATGATCGGTTAAAATCACTTACTCAATAAAACATCAAAGTTTTATTTTTCCTACATTAACATTGACTGGTAGGTCAACATTTTATATATCATAATAACTTACTAATTTACACAACGACATCGATCAATTTTCATGATCTGCTGACTAACCAGGCCAAACTGGCTAGCCACTAGCTGGCGCAGTGGGCTCTGCCCTGGGTGCCGGAAACATTCACATCACACACAATCTCACAGTACCAGAAACACAAATGGGAAAACTTGTGTTCTTACCAGGAATCGAACCCGATACCTACTTAGTAGAAGGCGGACTCAAACCCAACTAAGACAATGGGAAGTTAAATTATGTAAATACGAGAAAGCTCTAAATTTATCGGTATACGTACATAAAAAAACCATACTCCACGATAACATATCCTCATAATTTTTTGCTGTCGTTAAAAAAGATTTACTTCAAATCTTGCAAATATTTCAAATAAGTATAAATTCGTGATCGACCTAACACCAAAACAATGCAAGCCCAATCCAGCAATTGCCCAACGTATCGGAACGTGACAGCCCCGAACCCGGAACCCATAGCCGCCCATAGTCTACTTACGCAACACGCTACTGTGAACCATGGAGTAAACGGCTTTCAATTAACTAGACCTCGTTTGCGACTAGCTGTACCCAGCGGTTTCACTCGCATCGAGATAATATCTAACTGACGTAATTTGACCACTATATCACGTGATAGAATGAGACGATTCAGACGAAAATTTATACAGGGTTACCTATTAGTAAAATATTTAGAAGCAACATCAATCAAACAAAAAGAAATTTCAAAATCGGTTCACCTGGAACTGAGTTATGAGGTAACACACATAAAAAACGATACAGTCGACTTGAGATCCTCCTTCTTTTTTGAGAAGTCAGTAAAAAATATCAAAAAGTCCCTGATTCTGCTAACCCCTAGCTAATTTTTTTTTAAGTTCAATGAACGTATTGTGGGCGCCGGAAACATTTACATCACACACGCAAATACACCCAGAACCAGAAACACAAATATCCCCTGGGGAGGAATTTGTGCTCCTGCCGGGAATCGAACCCAGGACCCACGGCGCAGAAGGCGGAGACCTGTCCACTGCGCCAACTGGGCCGTCATTATTTGGTTTATTTTAACGACTTCCTTCTAAATGTTATATTTTCCGTAATAATTAAGATGATGCATTCTGTACAAATATTTCTTGGTAATTTAAACCTCACCGTCCCGCAAAGAACCGCATCGCCGCGCCACGCCTCGTAATATACACGGCCGCAGTGACCCGGAGGAGTTTGCATCCGGGCCTACCGCCGGGGGCAAGATAGTGACTGCCCACCTTGGCGAGGGACTGCTCACGGGAGTGTTTTTGTGGGTTCGAACCCCACATACCCCTTTCCTTCACCCCTAGGAAGGAAGATAAAGTAGCATTCCTACAGCAAAAAAAGAGGGTGACGAGGGCAATGTTTCGCCGCGCAGGATTATGAACTATTTTTGTTTATATCTTAGGATGGCACTGAACAGTAATTGTAGTGATGTTTACCATCAGGCGAGCAACTTGCTCGTCTCGTCTATCAATTACATAAACAAAAAGTATTCAGTGTTTTGTTGGTCTTTGTTTTATTATTATTACTATTTAGTAAGTACTACGTTTTATTATCCGAGTATTTATTGCATCTCACGGACCTTTGCCCGGAACCTTATAAGGCATTAGCGGAGCCGCAGCCAACGCTAAGAGACTCCTTGGCATAATTACATTTTAATAATAACAAATCAGGCGTGTCCAAACATACGACGAACATCTCTTATGTTAGAAGTTGACGTGTTATACTTGCACACGCCTTTACAATAATAATATATTAACTATGGACTAGGGGATGGATGATATTGAGTTGACAATAACTGTGACTTATGCGAGTATTGTGTTGTATTTTTGATGGTTTATAAAATATCTCCGTTTAATTATTATTATATATTTAATAGCTTAGTATTCGTGGCATTTCTAAAACGCTGATAAATAACACCGCAGAAATAAACAGTAGTACGGACACGCACTACTCAATAACAGTAATAGAAGTTAAAGTGCCGGCATCAAACGCCAGCAGTCAAAGCAAGTTGATCATTAACTGTTTATCTATTGCCCTCTTTAACTCTACCTGCTTACTTCACATAAGAATACTAATGTACCTAGTTTAGTAACTGCAAAGTCTTTATAATGTTCTTGAGTGCGCAGTAGGCATAAGAATTTGCTTTTTGCGTCGCGGGTCTTGGATTGGATTCCACGCAGCATCACAATTTTCTTCCCAAGGTGACATTGATAAGTATGTAATATGTAAATATTCACGGCACCAGCATATGTAAATATTCACATTTCTTTATCTATATATATAAAAATCAATGCCACTTTTCGTTGTAATTTTATAAGTCAAGAACGGGCTCACCTATCCAAACCAAATGT
The DNA here is from genome assembly GCA_948107665.1 of Lomographa bimaculata. Classification (NCBI taxonomy): domain Eukaryota; kingdom Metazoa; phylum Arthropoda; class Insecta; order Lepidoptera; family Geometridae; genus Lomographa; species Lomographa bimaculata. The sequence continues at coordinate 7,458,266 of OX403596.1, read as the reverse complement.
TTAGGCTTTGTTTGGACTATTTAGTAAATGGCTTATGTGAAGTTTGCACAAAATCGGTCGAGCGGTTCTTCATTTATCACATTTTTCAATTAACAAAAAACAAATGTTCTGCATTAGTCTCACAAAAAAATCGAAAACGGCTCGACTGATTTGGCTGATTCTTTTTTTGTTGTGTGCGTCATAATAATTGTCAGGGCAAGGTTTATATGTATTTTTTAACCCATCGGAAGTTGCACCCGGGCGAAGCCGGGGCGGATCGCTAGTTAAGTATAAAGAAATGTTACCGGGTAGTTTTTTTTATTCTATAATTAGTGGCGAAGTCAATCTAATGTCTCCCCATGCAGCCAAAGAGGACTCCACTGCTTAACAATTAGGTAAAAAAAATAATGCATGAAATTTTAGCTCGGTTATTTATTATACTGTAACCCAGCCCTCAGCAATATCTTAAAGAAGGTCAATTATATATATAACAATAAACAATAAACTTATTATAACTTTAAATTAAGATGATATTTGTATTTATGTATAGGACACAACACCGTCCCAAATTATCGTGCTCTTTTTCCATCCCTCCACAGGTTGACAGACCGCCAATTGTACTACCTCATAGATAATTGTGTTATTGTGTCAAAATACTTACTATTTTGATTTTATTGTGTGTGCAATAAAATATTACCATAAATATTGTACATAACATATTGTAACATAAATAATGTATTGTAAGCTATACCTACACTAAGAAATGCATTAGGCATGCATTTCTTAGTGTAGGTAAAATTAACTTCCAAAATTAACTTTCCACTAAGAAAAAAAGAATACGAGAATGTGCAGAGTATGTAACACTTAATAATCAAAAGAAATAGCTAACCACATATCTGTTGTAAAAACTAAAAAGCGATCGTATTGTAGAGCTCTATATTACGTAGATTATATTATTTTCTATGTCTAATACTCTACCCATTTTGTAACTCAACTCTACCCGAGAAATGAAAAAACAAATCTCTACCTGTTCTTACATTACTTACCAAATTCTTTGATGGTCCTTTTAACATTGTAATGCAGCCAGTTACCGGTAGATGGCGTTATCAACGCATATAAGTATAACCAAAGGTAAACAGGTCTACAGTTTTTCTAAAAAAGATTTGTGCTTTGCGAACTATGCCATATCATAGTCAACATAAAGCTTTGGTCTATACAAGTTGCTCCAATTCATGATAGATGTCGCTAAATTTCAATCAAGTAGGTAATAGTAAAAACTACAAGGTATAATATTTCGGATATTCTACTTTCTGGGTCTGATGGAGGAGGTAATTGACGCAGTAGGCAAGTCTCTGCTCTCTGCCCCGGTCTCGACTCCTGGTTGGAGCACAATTTTATTTATCAGGAATATATTTGTGCTTCTAGGGGTGTCATTGTCTGTGTGATATGTAAACGCTTCCGGCACCTAATATACAAGTATTTAAACTTAGTGTAAGCTGTGAGTATGAATGTTTATCAAAGTTGCGATACACATTAATAGTCGGCAGTAACATGACATCCCTATAATTTTATATTTATTTGAAGTACCTACTTAGTACATTCATAAAATTCGTCTACATTAAACATTCACCATTCTTAGAAGTACTTAATTATGTTACTGAGACAGTAATAATATAGTTTATTAATTGAAATACATATATTTATTAGCATACAAAACAGGATATAATCACAACATTTCTGTAACGTAGCGGCTTGTAAGAACTGAACTGAACTATATTCTAAAACATGTTTGCCTAATTATATGGATACAATAAATCACTAGGAAGCGCTTACTTAGTTTAGTTTGTTAATTATGATTTAAAATATGTTTAATAGATTAAATAAGTATGTTGTATAACATATTTAAATTATTATATAAAGAATTCACTTTGTGTGACCACAGTGAACTAAGTATTTGCAATCATTAAATCTTTTAATTAACTAATTAATAACAAGTACAATTTGTTAGATGATATGTTTAATTTTTTAAGAAAATCCTATACAATACGAAAATTAAACACACTTTGCAAATAATAGTTTTCAGATAGATATCAGTAGGTAGATCGATGTGATAAAACCATTCATCAATGACATCGTTAGGCTAATAGTAGGTGTCTACTAGGTAGTTTACTCTCGCCTAGAATTTACGCCAAATTATACGCTATCTATCGAACATCTAGGTCACATAAATAAATTCTGTAAAAGGATCAGTCTATATAAGAAAGATTGCGGCAGTTAAAACTAGTAAAAAATAAACTTACCGTTAATTTATAGAAAGATAAATCATCCTATGATGATTTAAACGCAAGGAAAGCTTAAAATACCGACTTTACCGCTTATATTTAGGCTTGATCGATCTCGATAAAATTTATATGGGACCACCACTGCATCTACCAAACAAAAAAATATCATCAAGATCGATTCATAATTGACGGAATTATCGCGTAACGTTCATACATAAAAACGTACAGTCGAATTGTCGTTTTTTGAAGTCGGTTGAAAATAGATTTCGCTATTTGGAGGCGATATCGAAAATCAACTATACTATGAATGAATTTAGACTGGTTTCAACAAAAAAATTATTGTAAATAGCTTTAATAGATTACGAATATGTCCCACAAATCCCGACCGTCTGCTTGCAGTGCATTAACTACGTCTACAGGTAAATATTATTTCACTATTTTATTTTTTATTCACTATATGCAAACATTTTATTATCTCACCTAATAGTAAGTGATGATGTGATCGACGATGTAGCATGTTTGCCTATAAGATACCTGTTACTTTGTGACTCCCGCATTACTTATCGGGAAGCACAGACTCAGGCAAGGAATTCCATTCCTTAGCGGTGCGGTTAATCATTATTGACTACGTAGATATTTCCTACATTAAATATTTATTAAGTACATTGTCATCAGTAAAACAACCTTCTGCTAAGATTCATTTTCAATTGCATAGAAAAGTATACATAAAGAAATCCCTCTACTGTGGTCAATTGTATGCACTAAGTACCTTTGCACTCATTTGAGTAACTTTAATGTAAATATGAGAGCACGACAGTTCCCCGTCAATTGTGGCAAATAACTTGAATGTAAATATGAGAGCACGACAGTTCCCCGTCAATTGTGGCAAATAACTTTAATGTAAATATGAGAGCACGACAGTTCCCCGTCAATTGTGGCAAATAACTTTAATGTAAATATGAGAGCACGACAGTTCCCCGTCAATTGTGGCAAATAACTTTAATGTAAATATGAGAGCACGACAGTTCCCCGTCAATTGTGGCAAATAACTTTAATGTAAATATGAGAGCACGACAGTTCCCCGTCAATTGTGGCAAATAACTTTAATGTAAATATGAGAGCACGACAGTTCCCCGTCAATTGTAGCAAATACAGGAGTACCGTCCTTTTCTCAAAGCCAGTCAATTAATATTTTTATATATTTTCAAAAATTACATTAAAAAAAAATCTGGTGACAAACTCGCTCTTCTGAATTTATGTTCATGCGCAAAAAAAAAATTTTATTCACTTTCTTCGAGTCGCTTCGCTTGGCACAGTACAGATAATACAGTACAAACATTGTACAGAGTACCTACGTCGAACAATATTTAGATCTTCCGCAAATCTTTAATTCGGTCTTTAAAACTAAATTCTGGATTATATAGCTCTTATAGGGTACAGTTCTAAGCAAACTTGTATCTATAGTTTGTTTAACAAAACAATAATTAAACGCAAGCAAAGCTTAAAAAAACTGACTTCACCGCTTTCTCTTCGGAACTTTGATCAGATTTGATGTAGGTACTAAACACGCATTATTCAAGATATTTCAAGAACTACTGATCAGATCTTGATCAAATTTAAATAAGAACTATTAGAATGCAAAATGTTTCAAATAAAAAAAAAATACAGTCTACTTGAGTACCTCCTCCTCTTTTGTGAAGTCGGTAGATATTAACTGTACCCGCCATGCGTTGCAGTGCTAAAAAGTGTTTTACCTCTTTCACGTTTATGGTCTCCTAGTACCTACTTAATACCATACTAAAACTTTTTGGAACACCGTGACACAAGATATTTATATATTCTATCTATATATATATAAAAATCAATGCCACTTTTCTGTGTTATTTTATAAGTCAAGAACGGGCTCACCTATCCAAACCAAATGTTTAGGCTTTGTTCGGACTATTTAGTAGATGGTTTAGGTGAAGTTTGCACAAAATCGGTCGAGCGGTTCTTCATTTATCACACCCGGGCAAAGCCGGGTCGGATCGCTAGTTAGATATAGGTACTTGTGTATCTTAGTAAACATATAAATATTATTCAGGAAATTTTGATCTATCCGAGAAAACCCCCAAACAACTCATAGACAGGCAGGCGATAAAAAAAAGCTCGCGTGTCCTACCTCTATATAACATTACAACGAAAGTGTTACTATAGCACGTCATAGTTATCTACTCTAGATTTACCGATAGAAAGTATTACATATTCTGTGATATGCTGTATCACACAAATCGATAGTGCATACATTTTTAATGACCCATCGACCACGCGAACCTATACATGTGAATTAATTGACTTTATGTATAACAACTATCGTGAAATGTGGAACACGGCTGTAATATGTCAACTGATCCACTTTTGATAAGTTGTTTAGTTTAAGGTACCTAACAGTAAAGTAGATTTCTAACAATAGCACCTACTTTATAGGAATTGTAGCCGTGAAGTAAGTACGACCTGTAGGGCAGGCAAAAATTTGAGGAGACGAGACTGCTAGCTTCTATTTTCAAATTAAAAAGTACTGTATCACTTCGTGACATTTTTAAGCAATACAATTTTCTAACTGTCACTGGTATCTACATCTTGGAAATCTGTCTATTTATTATGAATAATAAACAATATTTTAGCACACAATCTACCCGTGCAGATAGCCTACGTAATATATATAAGTACAATATCATCATGCCTCAAGTGAATAATACCACGTATCATAAATGTTCTTATGTAAGTGCAATAATAAAAATATTTAACCACCTTCCATTACATTTGAAGCTTTTAAATGGCAAGGAATTTAAAACGCATCTCAATTATTCTATTCTATTCTATTAATAAGATCGCCCTTTGTGCTCCTATTATAAATTTAAGATTTTATTGTTAGTGTTCTTTTTTGGTGTGCAAATAAAGAATTTATCTATCTATCTATTTAAGTAAATGAACAAAGATGAGAAACAACTGAAAAGAAATATCAGACAATAATTATGTAACTGTAGAAATTATGGCTAGTCATTGCTATCAACCAGATATTTTAAAATAAAATACTAACTCAAATGTTATACGTAATATTTTTTTATCTAATGTAGGTACATGTATTCCCTTATATAAAAAAGAGATCTAAATATATACATTAATTTAAGGTAATCCCTAAAAATTCAGTGCCAAAGGTGTTTGAACTTCATCAGAATAAATGCATGTCATATTATATAATTATCTATGTAAAACATTTCTACCAAATCCATACATAGCAAAACGATATCTTATTTCAAACATAAACTTTGTCATAATATGTTTAGTCTGATGATATTATGTGGGTTGCTTAAGATTGATTAATATTAATTTGATTATTCTTATAAATGGTGTCACTTTTGATTATTTGTTTATCTCTATACCATATCACTTATTAGAGTTATTAAATTTCATAAACGCCTCTATGGGGCCTATGCGAAAAAATGATAAAATCAGACTGACATAATATAACTTTTTAACACGCTTTTATTAGCTTCACCTGTATGTATGTATGATTGTTTGTAACCAACTCTTTAGGACTTGATTTTGACCCACTTCAAACCGTCAGATTTCATTTAAACTTCATAGACTTATTGAGGACCGATGACAATACAAAAATATGTATATTTATTTTTATTTATAAAGCGTGTTTTTAGTTATTTCAACTATTTTATAATTATTCCTACTAATGTATTGCAATCACAAGTACGTTTACTTAGAAGGATATGGAGGAGCGGAGATTAAAATGTATGCTCGATTCTAAATTCAGACGGGTGGAGTCATGGAGAGTAAATGCTTAAAAAATGGCTCGATACAGTATGCCTAATTTAGGCCGGAATTATAAATTTAAATGGTCGAGCTCTGACGACTAGTACACCTATTATACCTAATTAAAACATGTCGGTTTAGAGTTTAGAGATAAAGTGTATAATAGTAGATACACGCAGTACAAAATAAAGTTATATATAAAGCACAAAAACATATTTTTGGAAATGATAAACGTAGAAGCGAAACGCTTCGAGCGAACTGGAGGTATGTTAACCATAAATGTATAAGTTTGACAGTTTGTCTTGTTGTAAGATGGTAAAGAGGGCACGGAGGAATTATATCATGTAATTCCTGAGCACTCTCCAAAATGTAAGCGATAGAATACCGATATTGCGGTAGATACATTAACGAGTACAATGCTTTGTAAGGAGATACTAGTAGTTTATATTACGATGAATGTTAAATGGCTACTACTTTGTAGGGTTCCGTTACTAAAAACTTGGAACGGAACGCCATTACTAAACTTACGCTTACAAAAAAAAGTTTTTTTTTTGTGATAGACAGGCATTTGACCACCATCTCACATGATTGAAAATAAAGATGCGGATGAAGATGTAGCATGCTTGCCTAGAAATATGTATAATATATAAATAAACATAGAAGCGAATCGCTTCGAGCGAACTGGTGGTATGTCAACCATAAATGGTGTTTGACAATTTGGTGTAATATCTGCTACGATAGTACTATCATACCAACATAATGCAATTCAAAAGATAGCCCTTTACAGATTGAACAGATATTCATACACATTGGGAAGGCTTTGCATCCTTTGGGTACGGAATATTATACAAAAACACGTTTTTTTAATTTTTGATTTGTTTTTGCTCCATTGTCAAATTGGTAATAAACAACAAACAAGCCTCTGATTGATAGTGAATAAATTGCAATTATGTTTTTATGCTGAGACAGGGTCATTTCTCGCTTTTCATTAAAATAATATTATTTTGACTAACCTCGATGTTTCCTCAGAGTTGCATAGTCTCGCGAGCTGAATTGTATTTTGAAGATAAAAGGCTGAAATGACCCGAGAGATTTTCGCATAAAAATAAAAAAATATAAAATTTGCAAATTTTGAGTCATATTCGCGTCGTTGTGTATTCTACGGAACCCTTGACGTGTAAGTCCGCCGCGCTTAACCAGTTTTATTTAACTTTTCATTGCACGTTTTGCTTTTTATTTCTTAAACAATCTTTGTTAATTCCTCCCAAGCCTAGAGCAATTATAACAGCAATCAGCCAATTATAACTGACGATTTAATTTTTCGTCGATACATCGATATCTAGAAAGTATGTGCACTTTTTAACTTACACAATAAATATATTGAGTCAAAGAGTACCTTAGCTTTTAACTTAATGCATAGAGGTTACCTCTATACCTAATTTGAGAGAGAACTTCAATATGTGATGAACATTACTTAAATGTGCACGAAGCATTTTACATTTATTATGCGCACTGCAAAAGATTGAAACTTGCCTTGAACTCATTGCCCGCGTCTTTGTTTCCTGAACGGTATAATCTGGGAGTCTTCAAGTCAAGAGTGAATAGGCATCTTTTAGATAAGCATGCTACATCTTAGGTCGCATCGTCGCTTTCAATCAGGTGAGATAGTGGTCAAATGCTTGCCCATCAAACATTAAAAAACTCTATGCCAGAGTCTGTGTCCCAGATAAGTGCAATCTTGGTGTCTTTAAGTCGAGTGAATCGATATTTTCTAGGCAAATGTGCTTCATCGTCGACCGTATCATCGCATAACATCAGATATTAAAAATGATCATCTATTTAAAAAACTTATACTTCAGCAATAAGAAACCAAAAACCTGGATTTTTATTAATGTTTCATACAATTTATTTCAAGACATAATTTCAAGGCCGGTTAATATAAGCCATGTTGCTCTCCGAATCGATACAAATGCAATGACTATACTCTTTCGTATTTTCATCGAAAAGCAATATTGCAATAATATTTTATAGCACTCTACTCTCGCACAGAAATCCCAATCGAACAAAATATATCCAACTAGCCGTTACCCGCAGCTTCACCCGCGGTTATCAAGTTAAAAAGTGACTGTTAATCCTAGTATAAGCTATGTCCTCCTCCTTCTTAGTAGTTCACTCTTGACAGAGTGGTCGTGGTTGATGAAGTTGCATATCGATTGGTTAAAACAGCCCCCGCGATTCGTCTCCACTTGTTGCGATCTTCAGCGTCTCGAGAACTCTGGACTAAAGAAGTTTGTGTCGCAGCTTTGATGAGGTATGTCCAACGCGTAGGTGATCGACCGCGTGACCACTTGCCCTCTACCTGTCCCTGGACAACGAGTCGTTCTATGGACTGTTCGTTTCGAACAACGTGTCCGAAAAATAAGCTATGTACACTCCAAATTTCATCCTAATCCGTTTAACTGTTACAACGTGAAGAGAAAACAAACATACCAACACACTTATACACAAACTTTACACAAACTTTCGGATTTATAATATTGAAACCGCGAGGGCAGGGCTAGTCTGTAATATCATCGTCTCGTAAAAGTTAAAAAGTTTCTACGAACCAATGACTACTCTAATGCTCTGTTCTAACAAGCTCTCCGATGAATTTGGAACATCCGCGTAGATCAGTTTCTGACCGTACGTGGACAGGTGTGATCCGACCATCCATATAAGGGCTAGTCCTTACGAGTGAGCATGCCCTTAATTGCGGCAATGATCGTTATTGCCCTTTACTTATAGAACTAAATTCTGGTATCGGAATTTGCCTTGTAAATGTATTTTAATTTAGGCTTGAATGAACTCCATAGATCAAATTAAATTACTCTGTATTCATTTAGCGTCAGGGTGTCAGGTTATCGTTACATTCCATTTATATTTAAACTGTATCTTCAGGTACTGTTTAGTACAGTTCTTTTAATACATAGCCCTCAAATTATAATATACAAAGATAATTATTCTCTGTAGGTTTTGCTTATTGTGATATTTAATAGCTTATTTTTTATAATAATAATAATAATAATAATAATTGTTTATTTGCAAAAGTAAGGTTGTACAAATGATGACAGCGTAATTATTAATTTTCCTCTTACTCTGCCTTTGCAGGCGTGCAAATCTTTAAACATTCAATTAATCTATTACGTCCTAAAATCTTATTACATTCCACTAAATATAATTTACCAAAAAAAAAAACAAAAAATAGAAGCATCACAATCACAGAATACTACTCCATCACAATCGCAAATATCAAATTTTATAATGTCAAATGTTTTTGTATGTCAAATATTGATCTATGCTATAAAAGCTGCGTTCGAGTAACCAATCATTTAATTTAATTCTAAATTGATTCGATTCTAAACCTTGTAATGTCATTGGCAATTTATTAAAAATTTTAATTGCCATACAAAATACATTTTTGCTATAAATATTTAGATTACATTTTGGAAGATAAAGTCTATTTTTATGTCTTGTTAGTTTAGTTAGTACATCTGAATGTTTTTTAAAATATCTTTCATTGTTCTTGACAAATAAACAAATGTGCTTAATATACATAGAGGGTAAAGGTAAGATTCTTAACATCTTAAAAAGAGGCTTACAACTATCTGTGTACCACGCATTACAAATCGCTCGAATACATTTTTTTTGTGCAATAAATGCTTTTGTCTGAAAGACCGAATTGCCCCACAAAATCAAACCATACCCTAGCACTGAAGCTGCATATCCATGGTAGGCTGTAAGTGCTGCTTCTTGTGAAACTGTTTGCCTTAGCCGCCGTATTGCGAATACAAAACTATCAATTTTAGAACACACCTTATTTATGTGACATTTCCAATTTAGATTCTTATCTACACATAGACCCAAAAATACAGTAGTTTCTACTTGCTCTATAACCTCATTTTCAAATTTTATGTCTAATATCATCGGTTTTGCTTGATACGTCAAAAATTGAATTAATTTGGTTTTTTTCATATTGATCTCCAAGTTGTTATTAGTAAGCCATTCAATAATATCATTTAAACATTTACTTATTTGATTTGAAAAATTACTTTTATTGTCAGCTTTTATCACCAAAGTGGTATCATCAGCAAATAATATGCATTGTTCCTTCGTTGCTTTCGGTAAGTCATTAATGTAGGTTAAAAACAAAAGCGGACCCAAAATACTCCCTTGGGGGACTCCACATTCATTTGTCCTGTATGCCGACCTATGCTTCATTTTTGTGGGATGTCTACTATCATCACTTAATTTCAATATTTCAGTACACTGTTGGCGTCCCTCTAAATAGCTTTTTAGCCAGTTGTGAGCTTGGCCCCTTATCCCATAGACTTCGAGTTTAGCCAATAATTTTGTGTGATCCACGCAATCAAAGGCTTTAGTCATATCTAAAAATATTGACACTGCAGGAATTTTATTTGAGAGACTCTCTGTTATTGATTTTACTAAATTAAAGCAGGCTAGGGTCGTTGAACTCTTTTTTCGAAAGCCAAATTGATCCGGGCATATAACATTATTTTTTGTAAAGAATTTATCGATTCTATCAGACATGGCCTTTTCAAAAACTTTGGACAAAATCGGTACTAACGTGATTGGCCTGTAATTGATTACATTTTCTTTATCTCCTTTTTTATGTAAAGGTTTCACAATAGATTTTTTGAGTCGCTTGGGAAAGTGACCATGTAAAAATGACAAATTAATAATGTGGCTAATGGGTTTTGAAAGTGTCAAGGCACATTTTTTAATTATGTTTGTAGCTATTTCATCATAACCGATGGATCGACTGTTTTTCAAATTAATTATAATTTTGTATATTTCATTATCATCGGTAGGTATCAAAAATATTGTATTATTATTAGATGTCAAAGCGTATTTTATGTCATTATTTACTTTTTTGTTAGTAATATCAATAAAATAGTCATTAAATAAATTCGCTATAATATTTGGATCAGTGTGTACTTCGTTATTAAATTTTAGTTGTGTAATGTTATTGTCTGTTATAGTTTTGCTGCAATTCTCTTTTATCATATCCCAAGTTGCTTTACATTTATTTTTGCATTTTTTTATATATTTAGTGCTTTCTAATTGCTGAGCTTTATACATGCATTTTTTTAAAATTTTGCTATAGGATTTGTATTTATTTTTATTTACTATTTTATTTGTTTTAAATTGCCGGTATTTAAGATATAGTTTTCGTTTTACATCGCTTGACTTTTTTATGCCCTTTGTAAGCCAACGCATGTTTGATGATATGACACTAATTTTAACTTTTATCGTAGGAAAGCATAATTCATTAAACATAGTTAATAAGTCATGGAAAACATTAAATGATTCCTCAGGATTATCTAGCAGATAGACCTCGGAGAACGTAAGTGCAGATAAACAATCCGTGAACTTAATAATGTTTTCCTCGCTGTAGTCTTTTTTAAATTCGTACCAATATGGTATACATTTTTGTTTGTTGATAGGTAAAGATAATGTTTGACCTGTTTCATGGTCTGACAGTGCTAAGTCGTGTGTTTTAGCTTCTAATCCGGATAAGTTACTTGCAATTAAGTCAATACAAGCCATTTGTCTCGTTGGTACTTTAATGTGAATATTGAAATTAAAATTTATTAAAATACTTTTTAATTCCTCACACTCTTTACTAGTTTTCAAAATGTCTATATTCCAATCACCAGTAAGAATTACTTGTTTCTTTTTTCTAAGTGTTATGTTATGGAGAAGAGCATTAAGTTTTTCAAAGAAATGGTTTATGTTATTTCTATTCGGAATCCTATATATACAAACTATGATTATATCCAAATTTATCAACTCTATTCCACAACTTTCAAAGCTATATATTTCTGCTAGTTCTTTTATACTAATTATTTGTTTGAACTTAATATGATTTTTTACAAAAATGCATGTGCCTCCTCTTTTCTGATTTGGTCTACAGTAATGTGCTGCTAATTTGTAGTTATTTAGTCGTATACTTGATTCCATACCTTGCTTAATAAAAGACTCGCTTAAGCATACAACATCAATGTCTAAATTATTGTTATGTTTAAGTTGGAGTAGTGCAATTTGTACAGCATCTATTTTGTTTGCTAAACCTGCTATATTCTGATGAAGTATATTTAATTTTTCACTTTTAGGAACGAAAAAACGGGTTCTCTTTTATTTTTTTATCATGTTTTACCGGGAAGTAATAAGGGATTGTTCCTTTTCTGGGTCTTAGTGATGTGATTGGCTTGACCCAGTTTATGTTCGTTTGTTGTCCTTCCGAAGTAGTAAATGTGTTGCGATTGTCGGTTTTATATTTCGTAGAGTTTACAGACATTTCAGTTTCCTTTTTCAATAGTGATAAGTCTTCACAGTCAATTTTAAAATTAATATGGTAAGAAAGTTTTTGTAGTGCTGTTTGTTTTTTGTTATATTGATAGTTTTTATTTAATTGGATGTAAGTACAATTTTTACATGTATTGGCAATCGATGAAATTAGACTATTTAACATATTCTCATTTAAATAATTATTTTTTGTAACTTCTACTATGTAAATTTTTGTATTTTTGAGTTTTTCGACGGCGTTATATAATTCATGTATTACATTATTAGGATTACGGTCGTTCGCACCTACAACAAAGATCACTTTATCTTCTTTACCTACATTTGATTTCAAAACATCACAATAAGATAGTACATCAGAACACAATGCATTTGGTTTTACAATAGCAGTAGTGTTGTATATATTGTTCCATACTCTTTCCTCTCGTTCCTTGTTGATCGTTTGAGCCAAGTCACGCGCCTGTTGGTCTCCGAGTATGTATATTTCCCTATTATGCTTTTTTCTGCTTCCATGAATTGTATCTTCTATCCCGAGATTTACTTCCACATCGTCGTTGTTAACTGGAATTCTGTGTGTATTATTAATTGTGGTTGTCTCTTGTGTCATTGTTTCATTATCATTCAGCGTATCTTTGGAACTCATATTTTCTAGAATTGCCTGCTGAGCATAATCAATGTCATCTATTTCTAAATTATTATTATCTATTTTCTTGATGGATGCGCTTTTTAATTGCTTGCATAATGCATGCTCTTCTAATAATTTTTCATATATATTCATTTGTTTCTGTATTTCCGCGTTATTTTGCTTCAGGGCTATATTTTCTTTATTTAAATGAATAATTTCCTCGTGAGCATTTGCCAATTCCGTCGTTAAAAAATCTAATTGACATTTAAGCTCCACTGTCTCCGTGTTCTCCATCACAGACATATTGGGGAGGCTTCTAGGGCTTTCATCTTGTAAAGTTGAACTGAATATATCTTCGCCACTATAGTCAATAGATAGGTTCTCAGAAGACAAATTTTTATTTTTAATAGATTTTCTATTCCTCTTAGTGATGTTATCATTCTCAACTTCATTGTTACTAATATTGTTTGTTGGTAAAGCTGTATTACAAACGTTCTGTCAAAAACGCGTGTTGTATTGTAACCTGGATCATAAATATTATTTACGATTACCTACTAGCTATGGCCCGAATTAATCCAGATTATAGCAATGTTCTAGACCATACCTATACATACTTAACGACGACCCAGTTGGCGCAGTGGACAGGTCTCCACCCTCTGCGCCGTGGGTCCTGGGTTCGATTCCCGGCAGAAGCACAAATTCCTTCCCAAGGGATATTTATGCTTCTGGTTCTGGGTGTATTTGTGTGTGATATGTAAATGTTTCCGGCACACACGATACAAGTCTTTACTTAGTGTGGGGCTGTAAGTGTGAATGCGTTGTTATTATTATTATAATTTCATTCCATGCAATCTAGCATAGATATAGCTCGTTTCAAACTTAACAATATTATCTTTCACAACACACACACACACACAAACTTTCAAATTTTTGCGTGATTTGATAGTGTGATATTATCCACAGATAAGATCAGCTGTGATAAACCAATTTACACCAAATGCATTTTTATTTTATCTTAGGAATCTTAACCATACCGAAGCTATATAATTGACTTATTTATCAATTATCGTGTTAACATGCGATTATTAAAAGCTTAGTCATTACTTGCGTTAATTAAAACATAAATTACTTATGTTTACCATTTTTTTTCTTACCTCTTAAGGTAAGCATTTCAAGTGAGTTTTTCTTAGTTTCGTTTAGGGCGAAATCAATGTAAGGAATGTTGTTATATTAAACAAAATGAATGGTCTGACACAGAATTTCATTCATTTATCGTGAGTAATTGTATGTTATCTTAACACGATAACAATTTAAATTATCTTAATAATTATGTGGCATAAAGAATATTTAGGTTTTGCATCCTGCTGGTCGTCTTTATACACAGATAAAATAACCAGATCACTTCTAGTATATATACGTAGCGAGGGGATATATATCTTATTCCTTTTTTTATCCACTGACTAAAGACAAGCATGTCCTCTCTTCCATACACAGTATGGCAGAAAGGAAAAGTAGGTATATCCCTGTTTGACATATGACGTAGACATAATATTTCTCCTTTTATAATATAGGCATAGGCTCAACAAAATGTGGAAAAAATGATCTGTTTGACATTTGGCAGAGATAAATTTATCCTCGTTCTTATGAATTGGGTTAAGTAAGGTCGTAGGAAGTTTTAGAGAGAAAACTAAAACCATGTGTTTCAACTTTATATGATTTGTCTAAATTCATGGACGTTCACGAATTTATTATGTACTAGCTGACCCGCCCGGCGTCGCCCGGGTAAACAAAAGCTTACACATAAACGCTTTCACACTCACAGCCCCACTCTAAAAGTACTATAAGTTGTGTCGTGGGGCCGTAAACAATTAACACCACACACACAACGTTCACGTCATACCCAGAACCAGAAACATAAACTTCCCGTGGGGAAAAAACTTTTGTTATTGTGTTCCCACCGAGATTCGAATCCGCTGCTTTGAAGACGAACGCGCACTCATCTACGCCATTGGGTAGTTCAAAGTTTAAAGATTCCCCACCCTGCGTCGCCCGATTAAAAAATCTACACATAAACACTTCCACGTTCACAGCCCCACACTAAGTTCAGTGACTGGTAGCGTGGGGCCGTAAACATCCAAGATTCACAACATATTAAAAACAAAAATTTCCAATAGGGAGAAAACTTCTGTTACCACCGCGAATCGATCCCGCTGCTTTGAAGGCAAACGCGCACCCATTTACGCGAGTAGATAGTTCAAAGTTCAAAAGATCACCCGCCCGGCGTCGCCTGGTTAAACAATATACAAATAAACACTTCCACATTCACAGCCCCACACTAAGTTCAATGACTTGTATCGGGGGGCCGTAAATATCCAAGATTCACAAAGCATTCACAACATACTCAAAACCAGGAACACATATTTCCCATGGAGAGAAATCTTCTAAGTAAATTACCACCGGGAATCGAACCCACTGCTTTGAAGGCGAACGCGCACCATCTACGCCAGCGAGCAGTTCAAAGTTCAGGAACGACCCGCCCGGCGTCGGCCGGGTAGTAAATATTAAAAAACATACCCATAAACGCTTTCACATTCACAACCCCACACTAAGTTCAATGACTTGTATCGTGGGGCTCTAAACATCCAAGATTCACACAACATTGACAACATACTCAAAACCAGAAACACAAATTCCCGAGGAAAAACACCTGTGTTCCCACCGGGAATCAAACCCGGTGCTTTAAAGGCAAACGCCCACCTAACTACTCTAGCGGGCAGTTCAAAGTTCAATGATAAGTTATAACCGACTAAACAAAAAAAAACAGTCGAATTTATATCCTCCTTCTTATGTAAGTCGGTTCAAAACATAGAAGTATGCCGGATTACGCAGTAACTGTTACATTCTGTGATCCACCGTTTTCACCCTCAAATAAACTTAACGATTTCTCCTAGACCAAATTATATGCAGTGAAGAGCAAATTGCATCTACGTGAACTACGTAAGCCAATGAAATAGAATTTTTGGTTAAGGATTAATATTAAATACTTAAAAAAAGGCAACGAAATAGAAGCCGCTATTTTTATGTGCAGGAATACGTAGTACGTGTCGATAAATTTCTGACCCGTCCCGTTCACGGGAGGACTCCCGTGAAACTAATTTCACGATTTCTCATAGACTATTTATCCAAATCACATGCAGTAAAAAGCAAATTGTATCTACATGAACTACGTAAGATGATGAAATAGTTTATTTTGATAAGGATTAATACTGAATGTCTCAAAAAGCCAACTAAACATAGCCCGCTTTTTTTTCAGATTTTTAACAAACAAAAGTATTTTTTCTGAGCTATACATACATGTTAGATATATGCTGTCGCGGACTTTTTTGTAAAACTCATGAAGGCCAACATTTTTGCTGAACATTGTATTCACCTATGTCTAACTGTTTAGTCAGCGTACGCCGATAAAGCGGAAAGTTAGCAAATTTTTCTCCGACTCGTCTTACGAATATTATTATTTCGAACTGATAACTAACTTCTATCCCAACAAAACATAGCCTATGACACTCAGTGATAGTGTAGCTATCTATTAGTGAAAGAATTTTTGGAATCGGATCAGTAGTTTCAGAGATTACCTTTTACATACAAACAAACAAACAAACAAACTTTACCTCTTTATAATATTAGTATAGATATAGATAATAAAAATCCACCATTATAACAAATTTACACAAGTTTTGCATAATAAAACAAAATTGACAAGGCATTTTTCACTTGCATACAAAAAAAAATAGTAGATACATAGTATCTACTATTGTATGAAGCCTTTTCTCCAAAGCTTTCATGTTAAGCTTCTTTAAGTCTTTTCTTAAAAACTCCTCAAAGAAGCGAAACGTAATAATTTCTTATGGAGCGAAGTGGAATAAATGTAGTGGCCTATATTCGGTTAAGCGCAGGAGCTTATGGAGCGAAGTGGAATAAATGTAGTGGCCTATATTTCGTTGAGCGCAGTGGCATAACCCATTTTAAAGTCAAAGGCATCATAAGTTTCTACGCATTTTTTTCTTAAACAGGTGTACGTAGAACAATATCTTAAAAAAGCAGCTAAATTAATGTATTAACGACACACTTCAATCTACACACCCTTAATGTTTACAAACCGTCATGTCCAAATCCGTTAAGGATGTTGTTCGGAGCAAACGGGCGTAGATATAAAAGGTGCGCAGGCGCAGATAATTGCCCACATTACGTGACCGAACCTAGACATGAGAGCCCTAGTGAGTATTCATAGATTTAGTAATTCTAGAAACTAGAAATAATTTAAAAGGTTTTACACCTGATTACCTGCTTTATCAGTAGCAGGTATGAGTTTTTTTCAAATACCCATGGATTTTTTTAAACAATGTAATAATAACTTTAAAAGAAATATTGTATTTTTTTGTAATGTATTAGAATTTCAAACGTGAATGTCTGAGTACGAAAATCATCTCTTTGGTAATATCTCTTAGGTATATCAAGTATATGTACATATCTGACAAACCAACTCTTGGTATTTTTCTCATTAATGCAACAAAAATAAACAAAAAAAAGTATAAAATTACAAACACATTTATATTTTTTTCTCAGAGCGAGTTGAATCCCTCTTTGTATGACTAGCTACACACGGAACACATTTGATTCGAACGGACGGCGAACGCGTCTCCCCACGCCGTATATTGTAATTCTTTGTCACGCTTTTATCATCCTCTCTATGCCTCTATATTAATATACTCTCTGTAAAAAACTAATTTGATCCCTTGGTAAAAAATCTTTCCTTGTTCACAGATTCTGTTGGCGCTGTTTTCGATAGCAGCCGCGAAACCCGGAGGCCTCTACGGAGGCTGGGGAGACCCACATGGCGTAAGCTGTTTCCTTTCTATCTAACCAATTTCCAAAAAGGTTGAGGTTCTTAAGTAGACATATTTCCGACGCATGTAAACCGATTTCGTTTCCGAGTCTGTATATTATATATTTTTTTAATTATATGCATATATTTGATGAAAAGGCAATAAAAATGAATCGTTAATTAAGATTGTCGATCTAATAATAGGTACATGGATTGAGTTAGCGTACCGCTGGTCAGTTTCCTTACTCGTCAATTTCACTAATTCACCAGTTAACTCATTAGACAGTTTCGGTAGGTTGACAATTTCGCTATTGAGGTATTTTCCTGATTATTCAGTTTCCTCCTTCGCTAGTTTTGCTAGGATGTCAGTTTCGTGAAATCGCCAGTATTGCGATTCGCTAGTTGCGTTATTTGTCTTGCTTCGCCAATCTAACGGTTTGCGTATTCGTCTGTATTGCGGTACGCTAACTCTATGGATTTCGGGTTCACGCACACATGCGTTCACAGAACAGTTATCAAAAAAGAAATATACCTAAGTGACAATCCCGCCGTGAAAAAAATGTGCGCCTATCGTCATTCGAAGCTGCATACGCTGTTAAATTGTAAGCTGTGTAGTAATAAGTATTATGCATAAATTAAAATGTTTTTGTTTGTGTATAATCATATTCATTTCATCCACACGAGTATGTGTTAATTGGTGCACATATTATTACGTGAAGTTTATGTTAACCACGAGATCATTTGTTTGTAGGTCGATGAGTTTTCAATATAGCTAGATAATAAAATTATACATAATAAATAGGTATTAGTAAATTTAGTTTAGGTAATATCTCGGGACTTAATCGCGCTAAAAAACTATTTTTATTTACCTCGACGTTTTGGCCAAGTTGCATTGGCCATGGTCTCGTATTAGTAAATTATTTAAACGTAAGCAAAGGTTAAAAAAAATCGGCTTATATTTTGGTTATGGCTTGTTCGATTGCGATAAAATGTATATGGGACCACTTCTGAAGTATAATCTACCAAACAAAAAAAAACATTTTGAGAACGGTCCACAAATGAGGGAGAAATCGGAAAAAATACATTAAAAAAAACTTACAGTCAAACATAGTACCTCCTCCTATTATGAAGTCGGTAAAAAATTAAACCTACACAACTTATCTTTGTTACTCTTTAAAATATTCATCATAATATGTGGTTAGTCGATACAAAATTGAATACGTGTCGTTGAATGACCTGAACACCTAGTATTTGACTTAATGCCATGGAGACCAGACCCATACAAACACCCACAGTCATACGGCTGGATAATTAGTTTGTTTGATGTAATCAAACAAGCATTAGGTTCCCGTTTTACTGTGGGTCAAAAATTCACATTTTATTGTTGTCTATTTATTACAGTCTAAGGTTACCTAAATGACAATACATCAATCTTGGCTTTAAGGCTATTACTATTCTCATAGGCTACCTTTCAAGGTGATGCTGATGTGGAAAGCTACCTAGATCAAATTTAAGAAAGACACCCACTGGTAGTGGGCTTGAGCACTTGAATTAAGTACCAATAATCTCGATGTCTTGTAGGTAAATGTATACAGTTTTAGTTTAGTTTTAGGAAATATATGCAAAAGGAGGAGGGCTTTTAATATAAAATACAATAAAAATAGAAAGCTTATCTAGATAATTTTAACGCAAGCAAAGATTAAAAAAATCCGACTTCACTGGTTTCATCGGAACAGAATTAAATACGAATTATTGGATCAGATAAAAATGAATTAAATACTCTACGTAGGATAACTCAAAAACTACTAGTCAGATCTGGATTAAATTTAAATGGGACCACATGGGAAGTACCAGCTCTTAATAAAAAGAAAACATCAAAATCGGTTCACCCAGAAAGAAGTTATGAAAACACGAACAAAAACACAATCGAATTGAGAACCTCCTCCTTTTTGTAAAATCGGTTAAAAATACCTACTTAGTCTTAACTTGAGGAGGATATAACGTGTTTATTGGCCAACAAGAACAAAAGCATGTGTCGTTTCTTACAGTTCACGTGAAGCAAATCGCTTGGTTCGAATTTAACACTTGATTATTTATGTTCTCACCAAACTCCGGCTAAGGATCTTAACCTTAATGAGCTCCAAAGAAGAATAATTTTTTTTACTCTTATATTTGATATCCTCTGTGTAACTCTAGGTTGGCGAATAAATGTTGATTCGCTGACAATTGTAACGTCATCACATGCAACGGTGAATCAAGTAACGCACAATAAACTTATGATGGTGATTTCGACCCTAATAAATTCAGATCACGTGGTATATTTATTGTAATATAAAGGGTAATTTTCTAAAACTGTCTTGCATGTTGGAAATTCAAGTACCTAATTGTAAGTTTAAGCGTATAGATAGCGCATAGGTCAATATGTCTGATGTTAGCTCTAAAAATAAAAAATACATACAATCAAAAGTTTAATTAAAGTACCTGAAACACCGAGCTTCGCTAGGTTTTTTTTTAATTTTAAACGACGATGAACCTACCTAGATCGATTTATTGCCCTCGACACCCCCTGCATACTAAATTTCATGAAAATCGTTGAAGCCGTTTCCGAAATTTAGATTATATATATATATACATATACTAGCTGCGCCCCGCGGTTTCACCCGCGTTGATAATGATGAAAAGTGATGATGATGATGATGATGAAAAATAGATGTTGGCCGATTCTCATAGATACCGGATAAGCACAAAAAATTTCATCAAAATCGGTCAAGCCGTTTCGGAGGAGTATAGCAACGAAAACTGTGACACGAGAATTTTATATATTAGATACAAGAATTGCTCGTTTAATGGTATTAGATAAGCCACCCCTAAGTGCCTAGATTCACGGTGGATAGCAATAGTCAACAATTGTACTAGAAACGAGCCAGTAACGGAACGGGAGTCACCATTTCATTCCCTAATCCAGCGCTGCAACTCGCAATTTTTGGCTTCAACCTCCAACAGCCTATAGCCTTCACGGCGATGACTACATACAATTTAAATAAAATCTAGTAACAACATTAAATGTTCAGATCTCTTCAGTGAGCTACGTCCAGCAGCCAGTGGTAGCCCAGCAATATGTAGCGCAGCCGGTGGTGCACGCAGCCCCCATCGTGCACGCTCCGGTGGCCATCGCCAAGCCAGCCGCTACGAGCTACTCCTCGTTCCAAAGGGTAACAACTTCTTTTTATTTAATTAATATTGTATCGATTAATTGATCTTTATATTGAGAAAATATTATCTACGAAGTTTATTGTATACTTGCAGGGTAATTTGTAAAATACCAGAAAGCTTCTAGACCCTGATTCTTGTTCTAACCTTTAACTCATTTAGTTCTACAACTTCCTTCTGAATGCTATACTTTCCACAATGGGATGATGTATTCTATACAATCTATACTTATAATAGTTGCTTAAACTACACTGTCGCACAAAGAACGGCATAAGCGCATCTCTTAATATGGACGCCATCACCTTAGATATATTAAAGAAGATATAATAACCTAATCCAAAAAACTAATATACTACTTAACATATAGACATAGCATACGTACAAAATATTTCGATCTTTAACATATAAAATAGTGACACGGTATATCTATATGTATACGGTCTGGCAAGTGCAGCAATTTAGGCCGCATCCAACCATTATTTTTGGAAATCTATGAGGGAGGCCTATATCCAGCAGTGGTCTTACGGCTGAGATGATCATATCAACTACCTTTTCACAGGTCATTCACCCAGTCGCAGTCGCACAACCAGTAGTTCACGCGCCTGTCATCTCACAACCGATTGTCCACGCTCCTGTGGTCTCGCAGCCGATCGTCCAAATACCACAACCAGTCATCCAGCATTACCAGCAACCGATAGTGCAAAGCTACTCGCAACCAGTCGCCTCCTACGGTCACGGATGGTAAACATACACTGAACGATTCTTGTATATATTTATTCTGTTTTTAAGCGTTGAGATCATGTCCGTATTGTTGATGTGGTGCAAAATAAAGTTGTTTTACTGTCAGTACTGAAGCAGATTTTTTATTATGTCACACCCATAGGTCCAAATATACTGAAATCCAAATCTGTCACTCACTGATGGAAGCCTGGCGGTAAATATCACTCAACATTGACCAACGACTTAAAAGTAGCTTCTTGTCAGTTTTATTTACTTAATTAAAATTTACGCTATAAAGTGTAGATAAATAAATAAGAGTTATCGTCGATATATTGTATAGTCTTGTGATAACAGCTCTCCTGTTTGAAAACTCTTTAACAAGAGAACGGATTTGATGACTTTTTATCTGGAATCTAGAGCATGCTACTTTTATCCTAATACGGAATTTCAGGTGCTACATTCTGGTGCGTTTTATTTATTATTGTTTTTTTAACTCCCATTTCCAAAGATTTACTATTAGATAAGAGGAACAATCGTCAATTCCCGATGTCCCATCTATATAAGTGCCTTAACCCAGTTGCGGTGAAAGCATTCATTAAAACTTAAAACAGAACTACTGGGTAACCATCGGCTATGCAATATTCATATAAATATCGATCTGTTTAGGGATGTGCTTCTGTAGAACGATATTTATTTACTTTTGATAACATTTAAATTTGCAATAATTTAGTATTTTCAACCGACTTCAAGAAAGGAGGTTCTTAATTCGAATGTGTTTTTTTTTATGCATGTTACGCGATATCTCCGCCAATTATAAATCGATTTAGATGTTTTTTTTTATTTGGTAGAGTATTCTTTAGAGGTGGTTCCATATAATTTTTATCGAAATCGGTCAAGCCAAAACTGAAATAAGAGCGATGAAATCGGTTTTTTTAAGCTTTGCTTGCCTTTCAATTATACAATATTTTTATACAGACACAAAGGTATAACACTGATATTTATATTTTTTGTTAATACTTGGAGACGACAACTACATCATTTTTAGCGTCCCAGAATATGTAAACGCATGAAAGTAGTGTAAAAACAAGTAGATTTTGTGACGAAATATACAAAAATATCTGCATTAAGCCCCCAGTCCAAAATAAAAATCAGCATAACAATCACATTATTTTCTACAAAGTGAAGTTTTTGAAGTGAAACTTTTTATGGGAGAGCTTTGAAATTCTGATCCGCAACCATTTTGTGTGACGAAAAGTAGTGGGGGTAAACACTGTGTGTAAAAATAAATAATTAAAATGTTTCCCTGTATTACTAAATTCCTGTATTTTTTTTTCAACCTTTCATTATATACACATCCACTCCCAGAGTCTTAAAAGACACGGTTGCTCATTTAGAAGTTCACTGCAACCAAAGTTATTATTCTGATTAGTTCGCGTAGCAGATGAGACGAGAATGAATATAGCCTGTTCATATATCGTTGAATTGTTTCACTTTAGATAGATAAAAACTATATTAAACTCAGCAAAGATATTCAAACGAGCAAAACACGCGTGTAGCTGCGCCGAATGAAATCTCAATAATCGCGAATGTTGTTGAATCGATACCGTGGCACATCACTAGCGATCGCGTGCCGCAAAGCACATCACTGCTACTGTCCTATGAATTGGGTCTGCGTAGGGTGACAATGATGGAACGACGCGACGTCATCTACAAAAAATATCAAGATGCCTTAAAGGATCAAAAGCCTTTATAAAATTATCTCTTCATCCCCGTAAAGCGGCTGATTACCATTTATTCGTTTCTCTGTCCCAGTACGATTAGTCAAAATAAAATAGTATTGCTTTTTTATTTTTATTATAATTTTAATATTTTTTAATATGGGACGGGTAATCTATTTAATCAACTGTTAGACAAGGAAATAATTCCTTTTAAAAAAAGCTATATTAATAACACAGTAATCAATAAAAACTTGTTTTATACTAGATAGGCAAGCATTCCACTATTTCACCCGACGGAAAGTGAAGATGCGGCCGAAAATAATGTAAATGTAACATGCTTGCCTAGAAGATACCTAATCACTCTAGATGACTTCAAGACTCCAAGATTGTACCATTCGGGAAAGGCAGGCAATGAGTTCCACTCCCTTGCTGTACGGATGATAAACGTAGAAGCGATCCGGAGGTATTTCAACCATATGAGGATGACGTTTGACAGTTTGTCTTGTTGTTAGGTGGTTAAAAGGGCATGGGGGAATTAAATCATGTAATTCCTGCGCACACTCTCCAAAATGTAAACGGCAGAAAACAATAGGCTTGCGACCTTACGTTGGTGATCGGGACTGCAATTTGGACTCGACTAGCTTATCATCAATATTGAGCATTTTTGTTGGGCGGCTGATGGACTCAAGCTAGCTGGTACTTAGCGGATCCATCCCACAAGTAGCCGCAGTACTCCATACACGAACAGACTTGAGCTTAATATAAATCAAGAAGCTGCGTGAAGTACTGCCTAATCTTTGCGAGGATACCAGCCGGCCAGCTGAGCTCTGTCTTCCATGCAGGTACCAAAGTTAAGGTTCAACGACAAGGAAACGCCAAGAAGCCCGAGTTTATTTGCCATCGGCATTGGTACATTTTGGAGCGTCGGAGTCAGGTGAAATGGTCTCCGTTTAGCGAAAATAGACACGCCTGTTTTGAACGCATTAAAACGAACCAAGTTTTTATTGCCCTAATCGGCGACGCAACGGAAAAAAGATTGAATTCAATCGACCTATCATTTCCTCTCTTTTTTTTCAATATTCACATTCCAATGTGAGAAGTTTGTCATTAATGAGTTTTTTTTAAGTTAGCTATTAGCTGTTTAATATGTGAGCTACCCAAACTATGTCATTTCTAAAAGCTATGTGGCCTTGTAGGGCTACCAATGTCATCCCTTCAAAATAAATATGTGATTTATTGAACGTAATCAACATTCCAAGCTTCATGGTCACCCGAAAGCTTAGAAATGTTTCAGTAAGCCACAAAATGCTTTCAGTCACTGAAACACCATGAAACTAAGCACAGTGTAACTTAGCAATAACTTGGTGTTGTTTACTTTCAAAGTTACGATCGTATATTCGTAATTCGTTGTTACGTTGTTATATGAAACAGTTGTTCGTAGAAGTTGTAAAAGTCTTTCTTCAAAATGAACTACTTCGTGATTTAATTATATATTAAATATTTAAAAAAATTAAATATAAAACAAATACTTTTAAGCTTAATTGTTTTTTCTTTATTAACTTACAGGCTTTTGTGTAATATAAATATTGATATAGAACTATCGAAATGCAGCTAAATAAATTGTATTTTGCGGATATACTGATTATAGTAAATAGGTAAAATTAGTCAAGTTTAGTTAAGATGCGAGCGTGGTCGGGGGAAGGGTCTGACGGCATGGGTCCGACGGTAACTCGTAAGTAATTTTATTTCTTAACATAAAATTTTAGCCAAAATCTCTTAAACAAGATTATGTTCGATTGGTTTTCTGAGTTTACTATTACTTATGGTTGAGTTCATCAAATCAAACTTGAACTGCTCGTTTGCTTAGTTGGCTGGCGTTCGCCTTCTAAGCAGGGGGGGTTCGATCTCCGGCGGGAACACAAGTTTTCTCCCCAAGGAAAATTTGTGTTTCTGGTTCCGATTGTGATTGTGTGTGTGATGTGAATGTTTCCGGCAACCACGACACATTAAGTCATCAAATTTAGTGTGGGGCTGTAAGTGTGAAAGCGTTTATGTTAAAAAAAATGACTTCGTTGATTAATTGACAGTTAAAGTCCTATTTGTCATTCACCGTTGCATATTGATGAGATTTAATTTTGATTGAACATTTAATAGCCATGTCTGTGTAAAATTATTGCCATGTTATTATCCTTTAATGATCTAGGCAAGCATGCTACTATCTCCGACCGCATTATCACTTTCCATCGGGTGAGATAGTGGTCAAACGCTTGGCTATCGATCATAAAAAAGGATAGAAAGGTTGATGCTTTATTAAAACACAGATAAAGACAGAACACATAAAACAAACATTAACTTACCTTAGAAGTTCAACAGCGGTCTTAAAGCTTACAACTATTTCTTCCAGAAAAGCAAAGAGATATGATAAAAATTTCCAAACATGGACTTAAAACCAAATTAAAAGCCTTATTTATAAACACTAAGAAACTATTTACCTACTGCATTATACATATCTGTCTATCATTAAATTTCAATGTTATGATTTATTTTACCCCACATATATATATATATATTCCAAATCTATATCTATCTATACATATAATGATCAATTGTTCTGCGTTAGTCTCACAAAAACTCAAAAACAGCTCGACCGATTAGGCTAATCCTTTTTTGTAGTGTTCGCAATTGTCAGGGCAAGTTTTTTATGTAACTTTTTTTTAAACCGCCGGAAATTGCACTCGGGTGAAGACGGGGCGAATCACTAGTAAGCAATAAAAAAACATAACTATTTCCCTCAAAACAAATCATTCAAAGAAAACTTAGTTAAACTACATAAATTTGATCGAGGCTTTGCAGCTTTTCATTCGGCGCGCGGCGTAAAGATGTTATCAGCAACGCAAGCAAGCAATAATTTACCTAGACAAGCATATATTATAAAAACCTAGACTGCTTATTCCTACTTAGTGCCTACCTACGTAAGACCTAGATTTTTAATTCATTCTAAATGTGACTTTGACATGGTTAAAGTTTGTCATTATTGTAGCTAATCTAGAGGAATAGGTACAGTCAGCAACATAATAATATATAAGTACCTACTGTAAGTTTTCTATTATGTTGTAAATAACAGTAAGTAATTGAAGTTTTTCAAAGTAGCTAAACCATGCATAGCTGCTTAGCAAAGTTTTAAAATATCCTATATGATGGATAACATTATAATTAACTAGAGAACCCGCGGCTTCGCCCGCGCGTTAATTAAGTTAAAAAGTAACCTATGTGTTATTCCGGAACCTACACTATCTACATTCAACATTCGGTCGGTTTATTTGCTATGGAGATTCGTATTAACTAAAATTTACATACACACATACAAACTTTCGCATTTATAATATTAGTAGGAAGGATGATGAGTAGTTCAAGCATGGTGTGTTAGAATTTGTCTCAATTGGTCCGATTTTAATAAGGAAGGTATGAAGTAGGTAGTATTAATTATTCATTCATAGTTATAATAGATAGAGCTACCTACCTCACTACCACTTATTATTCCGGGTTCAATACACAAATATATTATTACTATATATCTTATCTATCTATCTATATATATATATATAAATCAATGCCACTTTTCGTTGTTATTTTATAACTCAAGAACGGACTCACCTATCCAAACCAAATGTTTAGGCTTTGTTCGGACTATTTAGTAGATGGTTTATGTGAAGGTTGCACAAAATCGGTCGAGCGGTTCTTCAATTATCACATTTTTGCACCCGGGCGAAGCCGGGGCGGATCGCTAGTATATTATATTTTTTAAACGTGGTATTGCAACGCATGCCGGGTACAGCTAGTAATAAAATATATACACACCGGCATCCTGTGATTAATATTGAATATTACGTGATTCACTTAAACACTAGAAGCTACCTAGAAGTATCTTCTGGTAAATACGAAGTTATATACGTATTGTATTTAGGTACAGCAAGTGCTAATGCCGACACCCCGCCTCTCAAGAACGGTATCGATTTGGTGGAGTCCGGATATTTGATAGCTGTCGGTTCCAGAACCTCGAGGTAACTTTTTAAAAACGTTTTATTTTGATCAAAATAGTTTCTTGATTCTAACAATAGCTAATTGTCTTTTCAGATTCCGTAGAAAACACAAACAGAAACTGACCGTTGTAATACTAGTCTGCATTCTATTGATACTGCTCTGCTTCGCGATCATTATGACTATTTTGTGTGAGTTTATATTTTTGAAGTAAGACTATCTTTCACCTTATGCCTAACGCTTTTACACTCACATATGCTTTCACACTCACCGGAAACATTCACATCACACGCATAATCAGAACCTGATACACGAAAACTAGAGTTCCCGCCGAGAATCGAACCCGATATCCATGCTTAGAAGGAGAACAAGCACCCGACTAAGCTATCGAGCAGTTCTGCGAGGTTCAAATATCCTCCGATATGATATCACCTTCTTTACATATAATTATACATATACATTTGATAGTATATTTCACGGATCTTGATCATTCTTATTCCTAAAAGCATGCTGGGAGATATCCTCGATTTATGTCGGGGTAAAGTTTTTATATTAGATACAGTTAATTTTATAATAACAATTATTAAAGAATAAGAATTACTGAATTTCTGCAACCGTTTTAATTATAAATGCCAAATAATTATATTTAGTTTAAAATTGGATGATGCTGATAGTTAGGAAGAGGATTTGTTACAGACACCCGCCAAAAGCACCATAAGCCAGTTCGAATATGCGAGACCAAGGAATGCCTACGGTCTGCAGCCAATCTTGTTCTGTCTATGGATACGACAGCAGATCCATGTAACGATTTCTACCAGGTAAGTTTGATCCTGTTAACACGTTCACTGCGTTGGTCTGAAATGCTGACTTTCCTTACGTGATATATAGTGCCTAATAGATCTGTCGCTAGACTTGGCTGGTATGCGTCATCAGGTCGGATAGACCTGGTTTACTGTCAAGCATTTAGTTCAGATTTACTCATACGTTTTGAAATTAAATGATAATTTATTTTTAGTATATTATTATTAATGAACGTATAATAACTTATAATAAAGTGGTGACTAAATACGATCAGTGTAAAGTATAAAAAATTATGAGTTCCTTATTTTTCCAGTACGCTTGCGGCAATTGGGCTGAAGACCACCCCCGACCAGATGCCTTCTCGTCCTACGACTGGTTCCGAGCGAAGCAGGCCAAAGTGTACGCTCTAGTCAGAGACTTCCTCAACAAGAATATCTCTCATCAGCCTAAGGCAGTCCAACAGGCTAAGGACATGTTTGCTGCTTGTATGGATACAGGTACAAATTATTTGCTTTCGAAATACAAATTTCATTCATAAGTACGAGTGCCTATATTAGTTTATATGGTTAAATATTGAGCAATGAAGTAAATGTTATGTTACCCTTGAAATATAATATCGTAGATCATCTAAAGACTTAAACGTTCATAAATTTTTGCACTACAATTAAGAGTTAATGCCTAAGTTTCTCATAAATGAAGTAGGAGTGGAGTCGAAGGAGTGGAACTCACTGCCCGCGTCCTTGTTCCCCGAACAGGGAAAAATCTGGAAGTCTTCAAGTCTAGAGTGAATAGGTATCTTCTAGGTAAGCATGCTTCATCTTCGGCGGCATCTTCACTTTCCATCAGGTGAGATGGCGGCCAAATGATTACCTATCTGTCATAAGAAAAAATGTCGTACACGAAAATGTCGTCCAGATTTTGTGTACACCAAACAAAATATATATTTCCATTGAAATGTTCTAGTATCGAAAAACATCTACATTTAAGAGATTTGTAGTCAAAACGTTATGATATTTTAACAAACAAACAAACGCATCCACACTCACAGCCCCACACTAAGTTCAAAGACTTGTATCGTGGTGCCGGAAACATTCACATCACACATACATTACACCCAGAACCAGAAGCACAAATATCCCTTGGGAAGGAATTTGTGCTCCTGCCGGGAATCGAACCCAGGACCCACGGCGCAGAGGGCGGACACTTGTCCACTGCGCCAACTGGGTCGTCAACAGCGTGATACAAACTCTTACCTAATGGTGTAATCCAGTCAAAATACAAAATACATTTATTTATTAATCTACCTAGTCGTTGCCAAACAAATCACACTTGCTTTACTAACTATGCTTCCTTCCCGTCAGTATTTTGCTCTATCAAGTATAGCTAACCCCTATATCTTTCAGACACACTAAACAAACGTGGACTCAAGCCTATCTTCACCGTACTGGAGTCCTTAGGCCTCCCTCCTTTCCCCACATATATCAATGCTACAGAAGACTTCGACTATTCCACCTATAACTTCGACTGGTTAGAGACTGTTATAAAAATAAAGACGCAGCTCGGGATGGACGTTATCATAGGATTCGATATATTCACTGATCCAACTAACTCGTCTGTTAATACTATGGCTATGGGAACCCCAGAGACGGTTAATCCTTTTCCAAGGTAAGATAATAATAATATAGCTTCTAGGTTTATTACTGCGAAGGATTGGAGCTCATTGCCCGCGTCTTTGTTCCACGAACGGCATTATCTGGGAGTCTTCAAGTCAAGAGTGAATAGGTATATTCCAGGCAAGCACGCTGCCTCTTCGACTGCATCAACGCTTTCCATCAGGTGAGATAGTGGTCAAATGCTTACCTGTCGAGCATAAATTTTTTTTTATACGCATGCATTTGACAATAATCTCATCAACTAGAAAGCGGCGATGGAAATAAAATACGTACGCTTCCTTATCAAATGCCTATGTTTACTTTTTGAACAACACTACTTCACTTATCGGGAAATATTGTAGACGGCAGCGCGTTCCATTCTTGTGTTATATACTTATTATTAATGTGACAGTGAAACGCTTCGCGCGAATTGTAGGTATTTTAACCAATAAAAAGTATCGTATTCCTATATGTGTGGTATACGGTGGTAAAACAGTGAAATTGGCTATAGTTACTGTGAATGTACTAAAATATATAGATAACAGGAAAACGGCACTAGATGCATACAAATTGTTTAATTCATATAATACTAAAGCGATAGTCGGATACCTAATACACAAAGATAAAAAGGTCACATTGATTAATGTCGGGAAATTGCATGAACGAGGGTATCATGCAATTCAATACCTTTTAATAATTGTTTCTATCGTATAGCTACTGTTGTTATAATAACATATATATAACGATAGTATTGACATTTTGTACTTCTGGCTGACATGTTGGCTTAGGTGCGCTCCCGTCTTCTTAGCAGGGGTATCGGGTTCGATTCCCGGAACACAAGTTTTCTCTCCAAGGAAAATTTGAGTTTCTGGTTCTGGGTGTAATTGTGTATGTGATGTGAATGTTTCTAGCACCCACGACACAAATTATTGAACTTAGTGTGGATGTGAGAGTGAAAGCGTTTATGTTTATGTTCACTTTTCATTTTCAGTTTACATTATAAAAAGAAGCGACACAGGCACGATGGTAAAAGAAATATTAGATCTAATACGAAGGCAAAAGCAACCAACAGATTTGATATTCAACAATATCTTAGAAGAAACAAAGCTAAGTCAGCTGCGGAAGATGAAGACGACGACGAGAGATATAATTTTGTTTATGCTCAACTGATGAAGATATTTGTCAGTGAATCTGGACTCTTTAAAGGGTCTAAACTGACGGAAGCGGAACTAGATGAAAACATTATAAAAACAAAGAATACATACGTTTGTATTAAGAGTGATATTTACGAGGTAAGTATTGAAGATAACTTAATAGAAAGTGATACCTCTTTCACTCCTATTTAGGTATCTATTACAGCCAATACTAAATTAAAGGCAGAGTCAGTACATAATTCAGTCTAGATATTTCTAGATTCAACTCACAAAACACGTTCATAAAAATTATATCATGGATTTGATACAGTTTTGCCACTTACGTATTTTCAAATCAGACTTACCTATATTATAAAGTTTAGTGTGTTTGTTACTTCTCCACGCTCAAACTGCTAGGTAGACTAATTATAATGAAATGTGGTATGGTAGATGACACCCTGGATTAACACATAGGCTATCTTTTTACCCCGGAATTTTCGCGGGTCCGGGACTTACGCGGGAAAAACCGCGGGGCGCAGCTAGTCTACAATATGGCGTGCCATGCCAACGTTCACACGTCTTCTGATGAACGTATAAGTTTGATTCTCTACTAAATTATAAAAGAAACAGCCATTTTTCCACACATTTGAAAATAGGTATACAATTCTGTTTTTATTTTTATCATGTTCTGTAGTCGATTTAGTTGATAATCAGTTTGATTTATAACCTCTAATTATTCCGTGGTTCTGGTTATACGGCTCAAATGCATTTTTTAAAGTGGTATATTTTACTCGCTTGCGTGTTTTTCATTTTATTACAATGTATAGCTGAAAAACTCGTAAAGATAAAAATATTTAATTGTCACGGTGTGCTTTTATTTTCTATTTTGTATAATGAGTATTAATATTTAATTTGATATACAATACTTTTCTTCATTAACCAGTTCGGTGAAGGACGTCCTATACTGGGATCCTTTACTATAAATCGACCTGTTTTATATTTATAATAGAACATAAAGCTTTTCAGTATTGCTTTGCGAATGTAATTATAATATTATTGTGCATAAAGTTTCTTCTTGTTCTGTATTATAAACATAAAAACATTAACGTTTTCACACTCACAGCCCAACACTAAGTTCGATGTTTTGTGTTGTGGGTGCCGGAAACATTTACATCACACCCACAATCACAATCAGAACCAGAAACACAAATTTTCTTTGAGGAGAAAATTGTGTTTTAGTCGGAAATCGAACCCGATACCCTTGCTTAGAAGGCGAACGCCACCCAGCTAAGCCAATGAGCAGTTCAAAGCCAAAGAGAGTATTATGAGTGCTTAGATATTATTTTTCGATCTAACTAATTAAGTCAATGGGTGAAGCTAGAAACATTTTTTTTTCTTGTAAAATTTACAAAGGCTTTAAATTTTTTTTTACTACTTCCCTTAAGTGGCTGTGGTGACGGTTTTTATAAGAAGTTCGCTATTCGTGTTTGAAGTTTAGTTTCGAGGGGAATTCAATTCCGCTGCACGTCTTGTATCTTTATTATTTTATTGTCATCTCTTGCAGCAGTATGATTTTTATTTCTCTCAGTTTTCAGAATTTCCCACTTGTTTTTGTTTATTATAATGTTTTGCGTATAAATATATCGATAGTACCAAATACGCCGACCACATCGTCGCTTACCATCACGTGAGATGGGGGTCAAAAGTTTGCCTATCTAAATAAAATATATATATATATATATATATATAGTAAGGAAAAGTTTTAATGATTACTTTAATGATCAATGCACCATTAACGTAAAGAGCGTTGACTTTTTAAAATCCCTTAGAATTTTATTCGCAGCATGTTGCAAATGCATCCTCTAGTTTGTTTTTCATCATTGATGCGCATATTACGTAGTATTGTCACAAAATACAAAATAGTGTTCTTTGCTAAATGAGGCATGTGTGATACCAATGACACCTGGATGGAAAATACCACCAAAAAAATAACCAATAGGCGATGAATAAAAATAATATCACATATTTGTGAAACAGACTACAGAAAATAACTATTCGAAATTTTAATGTATTTCAGCTAGATTCAGATAACAGCACAGATTCAGACGAAGAAGAAGATTACCAAAACATACCAAGATACACCGTACAAGAACTCCAAACACACACAGACCTTAACGTCGAACAGAATAATGCTACAGCATCTCCTATCTGGAAGAGGTACTTGGAAGGAATATTTAAAATTAGCAATGTTACTCTGGAGTTTGAAAATGATAAAATACTAGTGTCAGATCCAGATTTGAAGTATATGGCACAAATTGCTTCGTACATTGCTAAGACGCCACCTGTTGTTTTGGAGCTTTATATTTGGATCAAGGTTTGTGATGTAAAAGCTCATATACTCTTTCTTTAGCTAATAACAAAGGCGACAGTTTGTGAGTGTTTGTATGTTTCTTACTTTTTCACGGATGGACGAATTTTGATTAAATTTGGCACGGGCGTAGCTTACATGATGGATTAACACGGCACTTTTATAACAAAATTCCCGCGGATCCGGGACTTACGCGGCTGAAACCGCGGGACGCAGTACTATATAAAATAGTCAGCAATAAATAAATATGATTGATTTTTGATGAAGGCGAACCGTGTGTATGTCTAACGTGTGTAACTACTAACTAGATTAAGCATTGACCACTTCTACAGGTAGTAGAAGTAATGGCAGTACACGCTACTTCAGAACTTCGGACTTTATTCGAGAAGGCTTATGAATTGGAACATGCTCACTATACCGCGGGCTCAAGGAGCTTGCAATGTGCAAATGCTGTCAATGACATGCTGGGAATGGCAGTCTCTTATGGAATTGCTGATCCACATTTCTTTAATGACACTAAACCAAAAGTAAGTAGTGCATTTTTGCAAATAATAACGGGCCAGTTATAAGTAGATATAGTCAGTACTCTTAATATTATATTTTTATTGCATAAAGTTTCTATTAAATCTCATGTAAATTGTAAATTCTGAGATTAATCCGAAACAAAAATTGCCGTGACTCTTGCGTTGTCGATGTCTAAATCGACAATTATATCGGCGTCATTCGGAAGCCTTCTTCATCAGTGTGAGGTAGGACGTGACGGCAAGCGCTCTGCACACATCCTAAAAAAGCCTTCCGAATGAAGCCGAAATAATATCGTCGATCTAAAAATACAGAAATTAAAACAACTGGCAATATAATAGTAATTTGAAGAGGCAATTACTATAATAATGTACTTAAGTTAATAGTAAAATTAAATAGAATCGGTTTTGAGGTAATAATAATACTTTATTTTCAGGTAGAAGCAATGCTCTACGAGCTCAAAAATTCTCTCGCTCATCTCGTAGGCCAAGCAAAATGGATGGACGATAACACAAAATTAGCAACATATCTAAAGATCATTAAAATGAAATCTCTTATAGGTTTCCCAGACTGGTTACTTGCTGATGGGAAATTAGATGAATATTACGAAGGGATAGTAGTAGAAATAGATAAACATTTGGAAAATATGATAAATATACTGCAGGTTAAAATAAAGAAAGCTTTTAATGCCTTTAGGATGGAAAGTAATGAGACATGGGCAACTGAACCGACAGAAGTTAATGCATATCATACGTTTCAGCAGAATACCATTAGTAAGTGCCTAGTAGATTTATTATAGTTATTAATGTTATTATCTGCTTATATCTACTTTAATTAACGACTATACATATAATTCGATCTATGCGTCTATTTATGAAACATTAATCTTTTTATCATCTTCACTTTCCAACAGAAAGTGGTCAAATGCTATAATGCTATTTAGCAAAAAAAACATAGTTTTAAGTAAAACGCGGTCTAAATGTTTATTTATGTTTCAGCTGTACCTTTAGTTGTTCTTCAATATCCATTCTTCGATTTGGGACTTGAGTAAGTGTTTTTCCATATAATTTCCCATTTCCATCTTATTTTTCTTATTTCTCTTACCGTTCTTTGTTCTAAGCTGTTTTTGTTATTGGTTGTTTTAGTTCTCTCAATTATGGTTCATTGGGCACGGTACTCGGACATGAAATCACTCACGGATTCGATAACTTTGGTAAGAGAAAATTATAATTTTAATTCTGTTTGGGGACGATAAGTCGGCACTGACGTCCCGCCTTGCGGTGTACTGTAATACAAGATTTCAGTATCGGACTACTCTTTATTTTCATTGCATACATGTATCCCTGGGATACTAATTCAAATTAAAAATAAATTATTTTTCAAATTTAGCTTTTAACGTTACCAGCAAACCGATAAGATACATAAACGAGTATTTTATATTATTATGTACTAGAATATTATTATGAACTATAGAAAATGCATTGTGTTTACTTAAAACGTATCATAAACAACTTCCAGTTGATGATATAGGAAGTTACTTCTATTATATTAATATTGCTGACTTTGTTACTAATAACGATAATATTCACAAAAAAAATGTATACTAATTATCTAAGAAAAGGTTTCGATCAATTCCTAAATATCTTTTCTACATTCAATTGGTAACATTATATTCTTACCCACAGGACGCTATTTCGATAAAAACGGGAACGCTCTACCTTGGTGGACCAACGAGACTATTTCTGCCTTCGAGAATAAGACGCAATGCTTTGTAGAACAATACTCCAACTACTATTTTCCCGAGCTAGATAAACATGTAAGGCCTCTTTTTGTATCAAATTAAAACACTGCCATAAAATAATTATTAGAGATAGTTTCGCTCATGAATAAGATCTATACTTGCAAACAAAAGGCACATTTACCTACCTCTGTGACCTCGAAAACATAACATAATAGAAAGGGACATAATACACAAAGCGCCCGGGGCGCGCTCCCCGGTCGCTGAAAAGGTAAAATGTATGGTGTGTAAGGGACCACGCGCCTTCGGCCGGCCCTTTGTATGTCAAGACAAAGCGCCTGAGACGCGCGGCCGAGCAGCGGACGTGCACCAGCGACTCCTTGAAAGAAACAAAAAAAATCGACGGATTTTCTTAGATTAAATGGTATTACATTTTCAATAGTAATTATAAAAAAATAAACTGACGAGCTTGGAAGAGTTTTTATCCCGATTAAACCCACAAGACATAGCTAGCCATGTATAACCGATTGTGCCTACCTAAAACCCAATCGCAATCTCCCAAGGTGGACGGCAAGCGAACGCTAGGAGAGAACATCGCCGACAACGGAGGCGTCAGGGAAGCCCTGGCGGCTTTAAAAGAACATCTCCGCAAACGCGGGCCTGAGGCCAAGCTTCCGGGCTTCGAGAAATACACGGCGGATCAGATGTTCTTCCTGAGCTATGGAAATGTATGTATGCTTTTGGTTTTCAAAGCGTAGATAATTTTCTTGAGCTTATTATATCCGTGTTGTAAAATATATGTTTATATATACGTACATGTCATTTATATATATAAATTAATTGACGTTTGTTAGTCTCACAAAATATCAGGCCTATCGGGCTGTCGCGGTTTGATCGAGCTTAAATTTTCGGTGAATGATATCATGATATAATCTATGGTGGAACTAATTTTCATGATCGCCTCGTAGACACCCTAAAAAAAATAATAAGCCATCTTTAAATAGTGTTACGGAAGAAATCTTTGAGAGCTAGTTAACATAGTAGAACTATGCAGTTAATCTAGGCCTAAACCACTCACCACATCAACAAAAAGGTCAAAACTTAGCCTGTTAGAGATAAATAGAGTTAAGATTTTTATTGTATACAAAATACTCAAATTTTTAACCACCATCTCACGGTAAGCGACGATGTAGTCGACGATGGAGCACGCTTGCCTAGAAGATACCTATTCACTCACGACTTGAAGATTCCCATATTGAACTCATCAGGAAACACCGACTCAGGCAAGGAGTTCCATTCTTTTGCGATTCGCATAATGAATGTGAAAGCAAAACTATTCGTCCACATTTCATGTTTTTTCATGTTTTTTCATTAATGTCTACCATATAGCGTCACTTAGCAGTTTGCCCGCTTGTCCGATGATAGAAAAACATGGTTAATATATTAATTTTCGAGTAACTTTGTTGATTTCCTTTACAGCTTTGGTGCGGCACCAACACACTCGAATCTCTGAAGGCAGACCTAGAAGACGAGCACTCCCCCCAACAGTTCCGTGTGATGGGCACTTTGCAGAACGTCGCTGACTTCGCCAAGGCATGGAGATGTCCCAAAGGGTCCGTAATGAACCCGAATAAAAGATGTATCATTTACTAGGAGTAGATAATTGATAATAAAAGAAGAAGATATATAAGTATTTAGTATCGAAAAGTCACGTGGCTGATACAAATAAATATGGTTTATCTAGCTCACGACTAGTGTTTAGCTGAGGTAAAAAGAGTTAACTTTCATTTAAAACATTTATTGGGATGGTGAAACAATTTGCGATGGTGGCTCTAAATACAGACTTTAAAGTAGCAATTCAAAGTAATAAAATAAATAAGTACACAAATTTATCGACAGAAGATGCGATCGGCGATTAGTCACGTAACATATCCTTGTATTAGACACTCAACAGATTAATATGGCTTGGTGAAGTCTACTTTACAATGAACACTTGAAAATAACCCAAAGTATCATAATGAATCCGACACAAAGATATAAAATTTACTAGGTTGATAGTAGATCCACTTCTTGACCCGCGGCCTTAAAGAACACGCTAACAACTAGTCCCTTAAATGACACTACAATGATCTATCGGAGTAGCTAGTGCATGCACATTTAGCAAGGGGGTAAGGGCCTTCGTTTGAAAACAAGTTTAAATCCCACATAAATAAAATGACTAAAGTCAACCATTTAGTCATTTTATTTATGTGGGATAAATTTTACCCAAAGCAGATTTTGATGATGAATACTTTTTTATCTTGTTAAACGTGCTCTATCGTCTACTGCATCGTCGCTTACCATCAGGTGAGATAGCGGTCAAACGTTTGCCCATCTAGAATAATAATAAAAAATTTACTTCAGTGAAAACATCGACGATAAGTCGTGTCGTTCGCGATGTACCAAATGGAATATATCACTCGGTGATCACGCCAATAAAATTAATACTTTCACACAAAACGGTTTTTACAAAACTAAAGGCGTATTTGGAGCTAGCGGGCTTGCTTTATCAATCCATAGTAACAATTTAGAAAGGGAACATACGCTTGAAGCGGTTCTAGAAACTTGTATACCTTACATGCATGATATATTATGTAAAATTAGTTCTAAATATGGGGTAGTATGTAAACTTTGTATTGGAAGTTGAGAAATTAAATGGACTGAATGATGATATTTTCTTCATATAGATTCGTTCTATTGAGTAAATAGTCTAGTCAAAACTAGTCAGTATTATAATATTATAAATCAAAGTGGAACAGTTATCTTAAGATTAATGATAGAACTACTATTTTATATATTATTATCTCATGTGATGTGTTTCTCAGCTTTATACCTATACTTAATATAACTAACTTAGTATTTTATTTGAATAAAATGTGATTATCCATTACCTACTTTCTGATCTACTATGTTCTTCCTGCCTTCAAGTAAACTTTCAAAATAGCGAGAATCTTTTTAATTGAATAAGAAACAAACATTTGTACATGGTTTAATCACACATAAAAATACATAAACTTCAATATAATTTACAGATCAATGATACGAATAACTGGGGTGGGAAGAGATAGAGTTGTACGCGATCGACTTTCCGTAGCCCCCGGTGCTCTCGCCACTTCCATAGCTCCCGATACTTCCGTAGCCTCCGACACTTCCGTAGCCACCACCGTAGCCTCCGTAGCTTCCGTAGCCTATCCCGGATGAAATACCGGTAACAGGGTACCCGGCGGTGGCGTAGCCTCCAACATTTCCAGTAGAATAGCCGATCGAGCTAGAGACGGGCACCGCTCCTACGGTCGATACAGAGTGAGTATGGACAGGAACAGCGACATGCCTGTCAACGTAGACCGGGTGCGGCACCGCAACCGGACGGTCTACCGGTACAGGCACGCTCACTTGCCGGTCCACATAAACTGGGTGCGGAACCGCAACCTGCTTCTCAATATACACCGGCCTATCTACAGGGACCTGCTTCTCCACTGTCACAGGATACGGCACAGGCACGTTAACATGTACCTTCACCGGATATGGCACGCGTTTCTCGTAATACACCGGCACTTGCTTGGTGATCTCGACGGGGACTTTCTGTACGACGGGGTATGGCACGGGGCGGTCTACTGGAACCGGCACGGGAACTTTTACGGGGTACGGGACTTGACGATCCACGGGAACCGGTACCGGTACTTGTACGGGGACTTGCACGTTGTGCGTAACGGTGCGGGTGATGTAGCGCGGTACCTCTTGTCGAAGGATGACGGGGTTGGGCTCAATTCCAACCGATGTTTGTACTGACGGAGGGGGGAGAGATACTGCTGGTGCAGACAAGGCAACAGGCGCTGCGGACACAGCCACGGGCGCAGCGGATACAGCAATTGGACCAGGAGACACGGCCACAGGAGCAGCAGAAACTGCTAAAGGTGCTGCGGAGACGGCTACAGGTGATGCTGACAGCGAGACTGCGGGGGCGACTGATGCCGCCGAGTACCCAATACCCGACCCCAGTGATCCCGAGTACCCGAGCGATCCCTGGTACCCCACCGGTCCTTGGTACCCCACTGATCCTTGGTACCCCACTGACCCTTGGTACCCGTGGTCGTAGCCTAATGACCCGTACGATGACAAACCCAACGAAGACACGTCGCGCTTCACGCCCTTGTCCGATGAGATATCTTTGATACCGTCTCCTTTTAGAAGTTTAGATAGCCGAGGCTTCTCTATGACCTCTCGAGCTGTTGAAAGACTGCTCGCTGCAAGCAGCACCTGAAAATAAATAAATTATCTGAATAATGTGACTAAGCCTGAGCTCGCACCAACCCTGAAGTAGAAAAATCTCTCCTTAAGCACTACTACGCTGACCTTGAAAGCCAGTTACCATTCTTGGGCCTTCCACACTCGACAACATCGTCATTTACCAACTCACCTGGTATAGGATAATTCATATGTTATACATGTCACATGGTTTGTTTTACAAGAGAGATGAGTATCTCAATTGTAAATAGTAATATTATAATAATTTGTACTCGTAAAAATAAAAACTTGTAAATTTTTCAAATTTGCTTGAAGTCTAGACAACAGTGTACAATAATTAAACGCAAGAAAAGCTAAAAAAAACCGACTTCACCACTTCATCTTCGAAACCTTGATCAGATTTAATGTATTTAACACGCATTATTGACTACAACTCAAAAACTAGAGATCAGATCTTGATCAAATTTTAATGGGACCAATTAGAAAGCAACATCTTTCAAACTAAAAAAAAATGTTTGAAATCGACTCGACTCGATGAGAGAAATTATGAGGTAACACGGTAAAGAAAAATAAAATAAAAAATATCGTCGACTTGAGTACCTCCTCCTTTTTTGGGAAGTCGGTAAAAATGCGTATTTAGTATAACTCCAAATAAACATTGCGATAAACAAACAGTAAGATATTGTAATTGTTAACGCAAGCAAAGCTTCATCACTTATATTTCGGTTTTTGTTTGACCGATTTCGATAAAATTTATATAGCACCGCCTCTGAAGTATACTCTACAAAACGTAAAATAATCGAAATCATCAAAATAAATTCATAATTGGCAAAGATATCGCGTAACATACATAAAAAAACATACAGTCG
Organism: Lomographa bimaculata; assembly: GCA_948107665.1. Classification (NCBI taxonomy): domain Eukaryota; kingdom Metazoa; phylum Arthropoda; class Insecta; order Lepidoptera; family Geometridae; genus Lomographa; species Lomographa bimaculata. Next base: position 7,417,275 of record OX403596.1, on the reverse strand, counting down.
AATTGAGAACCTCCTTTTTTGAAGTCGGTTGAAAATAGGGGACTATCTTCCCTAAAAAACGATATCTGATATTTTCAAACAAAAACTTGTGTTTTTCCAAATGAAAGTATCAATGTATCTCTATTTTCCCACATGGTGGACAGCTGTATACGGTAAAAATAATCTTTTATAAATTGAGCTAGGTGAATGCTTGCAATGTTAACGTACCCGTTTATGTGTGGGCAGTAAAAGAGTTATTTTGTAGTAGTTATGCTTGTATGAGAAGGCTTTCTATGATCTAGGGCGAGGCTACCAAGTTTGAGCTCACGGAACTACAGCTGGGTGCTGTATGTACCGGACTGAGGCCAGCCCTAGCATGTGCAAACTTATGTGGCTACTTTTTAATTGCACAAGTATACCTTATTCTTTAACAACAACCTGAGATTTTTACAGAATTTTCACTAACGCTTCAGACAGGCCTTCAGCACATAGGTGTACCCTAAGAAAACCATTTTCCGTATATCATATTACAAATCAACTTTGCATTTGCATATAAACAATTCGTAGCTTTTGCTATGAATTTATCTACTAGTTTATCCAAACTAGACTTACAAGTTCCTTAAAAAAAGAGATGGTTGGTACTTAATATAATTAGCTAGAATCTAAAGAATGAAGTTAGGCTTAAGTAGATTTTGTGAATCATAACGTCCCTATAATACTTAGTTTAGATATTAAGACGGGACCATTCTCTCAAGGGCTAATGACCTGACCTAGATGAACTAACCTAGACGTAAACTTATTTAAGTTACAATGTTTGAGTAATTATTCTATAATAATGTTATTTGCTAACAAAAGAGTTTTTATATTGTAATAATTATTGCAGCCATTTTCAGTAAACAAAGCTAAAAACCAGTTAGAAGATATAAAAAACCCATTTAAATACTACCGTCGGTGTCAGATCTGTAAAGGAACATACACACACATCTTTGGGAATATTTGGGAAGATTGACAAAATAATAGATAGATTTAAAAACTTATTACGTATATTATTTTTTCTTACATGCAGGTGTGCACTACAGTCAAATCGGTCTAAACGGCAATCATAAAAAGATCTTTATTTATTTTACTATTTATTTTTATATCATTAAATCAATCTTATTTATTTTTATTTTTATAATGTAATTTATTCATAGGTTGTATGAGTCTTTTCATTTTCGGTCGCCGGAAAGTAAGTTTCATGATCGTAAATATAGTTAATCCACCCCGTCATGTAATATGTTAGAGCATAATCGGTTCTTCACGTCTGACCTCGGCCTCCACACCCCGGACGCTGCTGATATACGCCACTGCACAGCAAGGTCACGATCACATAGGTCACATCCATATTATACTACCAGTTTAGGAACTATAAGAAATGTATAGGCGCAAATTACATAATAGGTACTTCGGTACTATAGACGGGGGTTTAGTTATTAAGTTGAACTTTTTTGTGAATACACACATAAAGTACACGATTACGTCTTGACTTAACTGTGTACACCGCTTATAACCAGCTTACCAAAAAGTGTAGATTTTGAATTCAAGTGCATTTTCAACTGACTTCAAAAAAGGAAGTTCTCAATTCGACTGTATTTTTTTTTTATTTGTGACAGGCTAGTGTTTGACCACTATCTCACCTGATGGTAAGTGACGATGTGATCGAAGCTGGTAAACACACTAGACCTGGAATACGCAGGCTCTCAAGGATAACTGCCGGAACACCGTATTTGGCTTGGCGGCAGACTTTCAACTATATGTATGTTTATACTATGTATGTTTTTAGTGTGTATGTTACGCGATAATTCCGCCAATTATGAATCGAATTTGATGTTTTTTTTTGTTTAGTAGGGTCAGAGGTGGTCCCATATATATTTTATCGAAATCGGTCAAAACCGAAATATAAGCAATGAAGTCGGTTTTTTTAATCTTTGCTTGCGTTTCAATTATGAATTTTAATTTGGATTCTGCATAGAGACAGCGGTAAAAGTAATTGTTTTTATCATGTATTATTTATTTCCACTATAACGTGTTCCAAAAAAACTAACGATAAACATCATATCTTCTTGAGTAATACATAATACCTAAATGAGGAACATAAATCAATAAATTACTTAACCATGATGATACCTACTCAACTATAAAGTGCATTAGTGCAATTATATTCGTAACTAGAAAAAAGTTAATTAAAGATTATTAAGACGTTACATTGCAAGTAGAGTATGATGGAATACAACGTGTAGGGGGGAAATGTTATTAAAAAACACTTAATATCAATCCGAAAGTTTGTGTATGAGTATGTTTGTTTTCTCTTCACGCTGTAACGGCTCAACGGAATAGGATGAAATTTTGAATGTACATAGCTTACTCGTACACCTAGGATTAACACACAAGTTACATTTTAACTTGATAAACGCGGGCAAAGCCGTGGGTAACAGCTAGTAGTACGTTTTACAAGGAGTTCATAACAAAACCTGATAAATAAAAATATTTGTCGGTATGTCTATGATATCGTAAATTACTCTACTTCTTCTTGTAATCTTCATAACATTTAAAAATTTAAGGTAAAAAAATTCAAATCACATGAATTTTGTTCTTGAAACCATTTTGTTCCGTCATTTTATTTCAGAACACTGTGCAAGTTATTTCATGTACGTACATTTACTAAACGATTGATTTCTTCTGTTTGTTTTATCTTTATATAAATAAACTTTTACCAAATCAAAGATTGCCACCCATGACGTTGCGTTAACGCCGTAATATATAAGTTATGCAATATGCAAAAGGGATAATTGGCTGTGGTTAAAAATTGCTTGAGTTGACGTATATCTGGCTCTTAACCGTAGAATTCAGTAAAGGAGCGTTAATTAGTGTTGATGAACTCGGGCCTTAGAGATTGTTGTTTTTAAACTATTTCCCTATTTATATTTGAAGTAACAAATCAATGTACTTTTTATAAATCTCTATGGCAATTTTCATTAAATTTCTCAGCTCATCCATTTAGGCATGATTAGTGATTGAGTAACAAGTAAATAATGTTAAATTTGTTAACACCATTGGAAATTATTATACATATAAATATAATATCAGTTCTATAAATTGCCAAAGTAACAAGTTGATTCGTTTTTTCAATTGAACTATGCAACAAAGGAAAACTTAAAATAAAACCGCCCTAAGGCGCATTTTGGAACTATTACGTATTGTTTTTTTTTATATACTATTATTTTGAAAAATAACTAATGCATCTAAATCTATACTGGCCATACAGCAAACACCTAAGTTACCTACAAGGCATCGAGCTCAAGATAGGTAACTCAAGTGCTCAAGCCCACTCTCTTCGGGTAGAGTTCCCATCATGCTTATGTATTGTTGAACCTTAATTATGTTACAGTTTAATCCTCACCATCAAAACTGGGATCAGCGACATTTTAGTTCCGTTCTATTACTAATCTGAGATCACAAATCACATAACTTTTGTACGAAATATCGACCTGCCGTGTTGGTACTTTTAGTCAATATGTGATCGAAACACTCTGTACTAGCTTATATAGACAACTCAGTTGCACGTAAGTAAGTCCTGGTAGCCATATACCGAGACCGATCGGTCTGATTTTATTTATTAAACCTTCGTGTACGTGTAGAGCAATGAGATTAATTATGCGCATGAATTTAATTGATATGGAAGAATATGTATGTTAGGGAAAATTTGTTACATAGATTACCACAAAACACATTCCAAAATACACAATAAATAAAACTTCGTGTAGACCATAAGGCCAGACAGATGTGGTAGGATTTATACCACCTCTTTGCTAGTCAAAAAGCCGGACTGCGCCGGCAGGATTGGTTCCGGCTGAAAGGCATAAAAGTACTTGTTCTATTAAGAATTCTGAAGCATCAGAGACATAACACTTGGAGCACATTGTTATCCAAAGTTCCGGGTGGCACTGCCGATGTGGATAGGCATATCGCTTACGCCTCACTTGAACGGCTTATAACGCTGAACGTCACCTTTATATCTTAAAAAATATAGAAATAACGATGATATATTTTAATAATATTCAAATTAATGAGGTACCTATAAGTTTTTTTTTTTTGGCAATCATTTAACCACTATCTCACCTGATGGAAAGTGACGATGCGGCCGAAGATGGGACATGCTTGCCTAAAAGGTACCTATTCACTCTAGACTTAAAGACACCCAGATTGTACTGTTCAGGGAACAACGACGCAGGCAATAAGTTCCACTCCTTCACTGTACGGATGATAAACTTAGAAGCGAAAAGCTTCGGCGAACTGGAGGTATGTCAACCATAAATTGATGACGTTTGACAGTTTGTCTTGTTGTTTGATGATAAAAAGGGTATGGAGGAATTATATCATCAGCTCCTGAATACACTCTCCAAAATGTAAGCGATAGAATACCGATAAGTAATTTAAAGTCTTAAAAAGTTTGTCTTAATATACGCTATATAAGCATGGCTTATTGGCATAGCGCTGTCTTATTGTATAGCGTACAATAAGATAATTAGATGGTACAAGATTAAAAATAAGTAAGTCTATGAAAAGACTCATTAGCGACAATAAGCTGAGTCGAGTCTCAATTACAGTCTCGGTCGTCAAAGTAAGACTATCGGTATTTTATCGAACCTTTACCTTTAAGGACTTTGTTGCGTGCATCTTTATTCCCTGAGCGGTATAATCAAGGAGTCTTCAAGTCAATAGTGAATAGGTTTGTTAATAGGCGGGAAGTCAAATTTTCTCCCCAAGGAAAATTTGTGTTTCTTGTTCTGGTTGTGATTTTGTGTGTGATGTGAATGTTTCCGCACCCACGCTACAACTCATCGAACTTAGTGTGGGGCTGTGAGTGTGAAAGTGTTTTTTTGGTCAAATGTCTTCGCTGAAATGGAAAATTATGCTTCCGCCAGGAATCAAATCCAAGCGCCTTAAACAGCGAAGACTTTGATTTAGATACAATTCCTGAAAAAAATGTGACGGCGGCAGCGTCCAGTCACCTCAACTACATCTAGGCTATACTTATAGGTACATTTATGATATTCACTCTAATCGATGCAAATTCAAGATATATTCCGAAAAACTCATAAGAAACCTTCCTGACCCAAGTAAGGCCCACGCTAGCCCACCATGACATCCGCCCGAGACATAAATAGCGAAAACAAATTAATTCCCAGACAGATTCCAAATGCCTGTGACATATTTATATGCTTAGTAAATACTCCATAACGTAACGTAACATTAGGAGGTAAACATTAATTATTAAGAAAAATGAATAAGTATTAAAATAAAAATATATACTAAGGTTTGTTTGTTGACCAAGTGAGCAGGGCGAGCGAAGCGTCTCCAAGCGTCTCGGCAAAATTGCATTCTTATGTCCGGCGGATTTCCGGTTGTTCTCCTCTACAGGTCGCATTTCTCAACCGATTCTCGTGAAATCTTGTGAGCAGGTTTAATAATTACAAATATTATTTTGTCGATTCAGTTTTTGAGAACTAATCAAAATATCTCCACGAAGTGGGAGTAATGGGGATATTAAAAACAAATTTCAGCCATTTCGAAAAATACGCTCTTCAGTTTACTGAGCCAATAGTGTTTATAGAATTAATGCGATAATATAATTATCTTGTTTAAATGCTTTTCATATAGGAAATTTAATGTATAAAAAGTAATAAATATGCTTGGGAAATTTATAATAGCAAAATACGCTCAATTGACTAAATTTATTCGTGACGTCGCCGTCGCGTCGTATACACGTATTTCAGATTGAACTGCGATGTTTACTCATTTACAGGACATAACGCGATTTAACATCTTATATATCAAGGTGACGACCGCAGTTCTTTACTGCATAGTATTTGTATTCTGTGTGGCACTGAACTGTAATGAGCCACTGTGACGCTTATTACCATCATGTGAGCATCCTGCTTGCCTCGTCTTTAAATAAGAAATAAAAACACTTCATCACTTAAGTCTCATTAAAATTTAAAATTTGTTCTCGTTATTCAAATCGAGTGGATGTGTAGAAACCGTCGTGACTTACTGCGAAAAATTAGAATTTTTAATCAGTTACAATTTCCTTATGAAGAACACGTTTCTTAGGCTTTTAGGAGAAACACCTGTCGAGGTAAAAAATTGTGTAATTTATATCCTACGAGATATATTTTATCTAAAATGTAGGCATTCTAGGCTTTCATGCGAGAATTCAAAGCTGAAACGCAATTATCCTGCCAAGACAAGTGTTTTCTTTATCTCTGATAGGCTTGTGTTTAACCAGTATCTCAACTGATAATAAGTGGTAGAAATAAAGATTTAAAAAAAAATTACGTAACTATTTACGCCAGCGTACAACGGACAGTTCGAGATACCTAATATTCTGGCTAAGTAAACTAGTAATACTACATTACTATAAAAAATAAGTATTAATTAGGAAAATCATCTAAACCTAGACTATAGTAATACCTAATAGTCTACAAGTCATTATAGTAATAATGACATGTTATACATATAAGGATTACAAATAAAAATAAATGTATTAACTCAACACCTTTATTCATTTAATTGTTCTACAATAAATAATTAGCTAATCGTCAGTTATAATAATGTATAAGAGCACAGCGCGCCAAATAAATAACATTCATTTAAACAATTCCCATAAAAGGACCACATAACATATATAAACTAAAAATCAGACCACACACTCACCAATATCGATCACCTAACGCTAAAATGTTTTATTGTGGAAGATAAAGTCGTCTAAATAATTAAGACTCATGAACCTATTATTCAATCAGGCTAAAAAAACTACCTACTACTTCAATCAATAATTTCATTTAAAATCGGCGAGCCTGGTCACGCCACAGGTAATTATTTCAAACAATGTATTTATAATAATAATTCAGAGTGCAATACCGCAGGCATGACGGGCACGCTGCCCATGACTATGATAATGGCTTTAGCACTTTAGTTACCTATTAGCTTATTGACTTGTCGTGGGCCCATTTGCCAGAGAAATACTCGTATCTACCTATTAATTTGTATTAAGTTTTAGAATTTACAAGGAATTCACCCGTGTAGATAGTACTCTTGATTGGAAATTTGAATATCTAAATATATTGTGAATTATAAAAACAAACGTGAAGATTAATATTTGATCTACTTTATAGCTTCAAATTATACCACTACATACATATTTTGTGTCCGGACACAATAATACATTAAATATTAGAATAAATGCGCCTATATTAGGTAAGTACTTTGAATCATTCAGTCTCATTTTCAAGATTATCCGGTTCCGTCGTCGTTTTAGTCGTTATCGTCGCAGCTGTCGTCGTTTTATCTTTGTCTTTATTATCTTCGCTATCGGTGTCATCAGTTTCATTTTCTCCTTCTTCAGTACCTTCTGTATTTTCTGAGCTTTCAGTATTTTCACTGGATCCTTCAGCATTGCCAGTTTGCGATACATTTCCAGTACCGTTATTTTGTGTATGTGACGATTCTGTGCTGGTGGAATTATCAGCGGCTTCTGGTCTCATAGATTCAGGCAGTATTTCACAGTGTTTGCCGGTCACTCCGAGAGGACAGTGGCATCTGAAATTACCATCACCTGATTCTAAGGACTGGCAGCGTCCTCCGTTCTTGCAGGTATCTTGGTTTTTCTCGCAGTAATTTAATTCTGTAACAAAGGATATATGTATAAGTATTGGAATTGAGGCAATTTTTTAGGAATAAAATATTAATTTGCTGTAATAAAGTGTTGAAAACAAAACTAAAATACATAGCATTTGTATGTTGTAACCCCGTCAACAACAAGGCATTTAGATCGCCTGTTTTAATAAGCTAATCGAATGTTCACAATTTGGATGGACACATCAATCGAAATTAAAAAGACATTCTCATTGATGAATAAGTCTTAACAGATTACCAAAAAAACAAAGGACATTAAAATTTACTTTAGAACTCTTAGATGTATGTGTGCTCCTTTTGAAATCCTAAGTAAATCTGAATGTAAGTATTAAGAAGGATGAATGAGAAATTTAGGGCTTCCAAGATTGGTTGATCTACCTTAACTGCCTTAATTTATGGCTCTACAAAAATACATACCGTGCTTCGGGAACACCTTCTTTAATGAATGATTAAATAAACATCTAATCGGTCTCACCGAATCAGGCTTGAAGAATCCGAAAGGTGTGGTTGGCCAGAATTATCGCTAGAATTACGTACTTTTTTAAATTAGAAAATTGTTTGCCATGACCGCATGTGCGTCGTTTTTGTACATTATAAATGAGGGTATATAGGATTAACTCCGTTAGGTTTTAACTGGACTCGAACATATTTTATGGGTAAGTTCGTAATATAGAGGTTGAAGTTAATGAAGAAACATTAAAAAGCTTACCTTCATCGCACAGCATTCCTCCCCATCCAGGCTTGCAAAGGCACTCCCACGGTCTGCTGCAGGATCCATGAACACAACCCGGGTAGCGGTGGCACTGCGAACAGTCTGAACCTGTCCATCCTACTTTGCAGCGGCATTCTCCAGGGCGACGGCAGTAGCCTCGTTCTGGGTGGCATCCGGGAGCACATATGGCTGGAAGAAAGAGACGATACCATTTATTACTGCGAGAAGCGGTGATACTATGAACGTGCCTTCCTATGATGATCGCGGTTGCTTTGAGTTTTAGTTTATCAAATCAAAATCGTTTGTTCACATGGGCCCCAAAGAGGCCTGTGAACAAACTCATGAAATTTAATGACTCTACTGCCAGATTCGCAAAAATTCGCATCTCGAGAAGAACCTGGCAAGAAACTCGGCGGCGCATTTTTTTTTAAATCATTCTTAAACACTAATACATAATTACATTAACTTAGGTGTATCTTTATTATATAGTCGCTAGAAAGCGCTTGTGCAGTTTGCCTCCATGCATCCTTGTCATTAATGTAGTCAATCGTTTTATAATAAGCTTTCTTTATTAATGCCCATTTTAATTCTAATTTAAACTTTCCCAGCGGTAAGTAAGTTACAAATTTAGGAATTTTATGGTATAAACTAACTTCATTTGCCCTAAAAGATTTATTCGTTTTGCTTAATCTAAATGCGCGCACTGCAATTTTATACTTATATCTAGTATTAAGATTGTGTGCGTCGCATCTTAATCAATATTTTTGCGAACATGCATAATATTATCAAAGATGTAAAGCGAAGCATGGTAAGTATGCCTGTTTTTTTTAAGAATTCCCTGAGAGCTGATAATAACATTGCGATGAAATCAATGGTGGTAGGACATTTCTCATGCTCGCCTGACTAGTTCCGTTATGCCAAAATTCAATTCTTGTGTGCCATCATGTAGAAAAATATTTTTCCAAGCTCTAAATAGTGTCCTAGCCTTGAGAGCCAGTTACATTCAATAATAATAATTATGTTTCATATATTATGTTTTATTCATATGTCTTACGTATTTATAGTATGAATATTTATTTAAAGATACATACTACATTTTTGTTTTTTAATTTGGTCATTACTAGAAATTCTTATAATAGTGTCATATTTTGACCACTCTTTTATTTTTGTGTTGTAAATCTCTTCAAAAAACGCTTTTACACTAAGTTCGAAGACTTTGTCGTTTGTTTGTATCAAATCACTAATTTCCCTTGGGGAGAAGTTTGTGTCCCTTCGGGAATCAAATCCGACAACCACTGTTTAAAAGGCTCTACAACGCTCAGCCAACTACGTCAACGGGTAGTTTAAATTACTACATCATTGTGAAATCAATTTATGCAGTAATTCTGATTAGATAAGTTGTTACATAGTTACATATATTTAAAACTTGGAGATACGTGAGTAATGAAGCCGACCTAACCAATCCAACAAGAAGACAAAAGACTTACGAGTCTGACACAGTAGGCCGGTATAACCCTTCGTGCAGCGGCACTCCAGCGGCTTGTCGCAGTATCCATGCTGGCAGCCCGGCAGCGGCTGGCATGCACGGCAGGTAGGGCCGGCCCAGCCCAGTCGACAGCGACATTCGCCTGGCGCTTCACAGAACCCTCGAGTGTTGTGGCAGTCTGAACGGCAGATAGCTAGAAACAAACCGCTTCGATAAAGGACACCAAAACTTCAATATCTCAATGAGTAGGTCCAAATTGTCTCGTAGAACATATTTGACCGAGCGAGCACGAAGCTTTGGTATGTCCGGATTTCCGGTTGATCTCCTCTACAGGTCGCAATTCTCAACCGATTCTCGTGAAATTTTGTGAGGTTCGATAATTATATAGATTTTATTTGTAAATTCAGTTTAAAAAAAAACAAAATGGTGGATATATGGGGGGGTAGAAAACTTAAATAAAAACATGTTTCAGCCAATTCGAATTTTGTTTCAATGGCTTTCTATTATTTAAAACCGAAAAAAGTTTTACATTAAGTATATTTCCTAACCACAATGCTGTTATACCAAAATGCCATTCCTAAAATATATTTTAGGAATGGCATTTTGGAGCTCTTTGATCTTTTAACAACTGACAGCTGTGAACCCTATTTCAGTAAGTGCAAGATACTAAAACTTTATTCGGAAAGTATTAGGCTACGATTGAGAGCTGGAAATTCTATCTCGACTCCTTGTTAAACCCTTTAACAGTTTCCTTCGACGAAAACTCACGTTCAGAACAGAAGATCCCGTCCCAGCCTTCTCTGCAAATGCACTCAAAGGAGACGTTGCAGGAACCGTGCTGGCAACCAGGTAGGGGAATGCATTTGTTGCACCTCTCTCCATAAAACCCTAGCTTGCAACGACACTCTCCTGGTCGCTTACAGTAACCTGTAAAAGTAAATGATAATGGTAAAGTAGCAGTAAAACACAGTTTATTTATGAAATGGACCTATCTAAAGTTTTTTTCCATTATTGCTTTCAAGCATCATCAAAAGCTGTGAGACGATAACTACAGAACATAGGCAACTCACAACCTCTCTCTTTTGAGCGCATTTGAAAATGCATTTGTTGACTCCCTGCGATTTTAAAGCCCTCAGGCCACCAAGTGGAGATCATTATCTGCCGTGACTTTTAAGCGAATTGAAGCCCTAATAAATTATTGTGTGTTCCCCGTAAACATTCCTACACTCCCATCGCATCGGTGCTCTGATTATTTTACTATCAGATTATCGTTCACCTTATTTGTCGTTTACCTAGGTTTAAGTAATGTAAGGCAACCATGTTACATTATGATACAAGATGGCAGCTATTCTAAGGGTGCTGGAACTAATGGAAAAAGACAAAAAGTACAGAAGAGCAAACATCCTAAGTTACTCCAGGTCTTCACTAGAATGCGTGGCTGAACCTAATTCCCTGAACCCCATTGCGGCAGAAATCAGGAATCCGATTTATGAGCTAGGAAATAATTAAAGTGGATTGCAATCTAGACTTAAATAATCTACCTATATAATAATTTACCTATATATAATAAATGATAATGATCTCCTTCCAATATTTCTCAAGTTTGCGCAGACGTTCTGCGAAAATGATTCCTACACCCTAAATGATTAAATGTAGGGTTTAGTTTTGAAAAGTTTGTACTTATAGACGCTTTCTTTGTTTGTTAAAGATCGTAATACTAATCGAAATGAGAAGACCACAAAGGACGCCGCCATTCAGAGCTGAAACAAACAAACAGCCGACGATCTTCAGTGGTTGTGATATATAAGAGACTGTACCTATGACTAATATATATATATATTTAAAAAAAAAATCAATAACAGATAAATAAAGAAAACAGAAAGAACAAAGTAAAAGAAACTGTAGCAAAAGAGCCGGGCATCAGCACCAAAAAAAAACCATGTTACATCATCTGCCGCATCATCACTTTCAGGTTAAATAGTAATCAAATACTATACAGCGTAAAAAAATTACAAATATTGACACCCTTCATGTTTTGTTTTTTATCATACATAATATATTTAATTTTTGGCTTTAGGGCAGAGCTAAGGACACATTTGATTTAAATGTGAGATTTAGACGTCATTAGAATAGTTGGTTTAGAAGTTATAACGCTCACACAGGCAAACGGACATTATAGACAGATTTTGGACGGACGAAGTGACGAAAGACTTCAATCACCTCAATACTATAAAAATACTAACCTACTAATATGAAGACGTTTAAAAATAAATGTAGGCATCAAATTCACCGTGACTAAAACGCTGTTATTTGCCACAACGAAGAGCTTTCTAGAATTCTCATTGAGCTAAACTTTCTTTGGAAAGTCTATTTAGTAACACATTAGTCTTAACGTTTGTTCGGCTCAAGATTACAATAAGGACGTTTAGTGAGCCATGACTCATGATTATTGGTTTAGAAAGTAAGAGAAAACAAAAAGATGCATTCGAATAAGAAATTGTTTTTTATGGATTTACTCGTAGGTGTTTATTCGTACACATGCAGGTAAATATTTAATAACGCTTGTAACATATTGGTTTCAATTATTGTCATACAATTTTAAAATAAGCATAAGAGCGAGCCACTAGCTCGTCTCAACTCTCAATTGGATAAAAAAAATTAATGCCTAATTGGACTGTCATTGTTGACATGCAACCTGTTTACAAATCAATTTCTATCGGAGCAACCAGAATGATAAAATAATTGTTATTTTAAAATAAATAGCACTTAATTCCATCCTGGCATAATATTGCTCAAAAAAATTACTTATTTCACATAATTTGAAATGTTTATAAGATAACATGACTAGGAGGCTTTTTTAATTTTACCTCTTCTAGAACATACGCAACCATTCTTACGTTTTTAGCTAATTTTACCAGGTCAATGACAACCTAACCATAGGTGGCAGCAAAATTGTTATTTTGCTGCCGTCTAGCATTTGCCGTATACAAGTAATTGATATATGCAAATATAAACTGAAGTTTTTAGGTAGGTATATATCAAATATTGATTGTTGACCTCTAATAAATTCTATTGAAATGATATAAAAAACTTAGATTTTTATTTATAATTAACCAATACGTTGCTTGTTTGTAGTGTGATGGACTGACTATAGCATATAATCATAGGGGAGCTATAACAAACAGGACGGCTCCTGAAACTCATTAGAACCCAGTTGATACACTCACTAAATAGTTAGACTACTCATCTAAGTGTTAGACAATACCTATAACTACCTAAACTGATTGTTTTTCTGTGGCTTTATGTTTCACTTGATAATATTTTAAGCTTCACTTATCGTTAGAATAATTGTAATGTGAGTGGCCATGTTAGTTTACAATTTTTATTTTTAGCTTATCCTGCTAAGCCAACTACAAGAATAAGGACGCAAGTGTATTGGTTTGTGCATGTTTCGAAACACCCAAAGGAACCACGAGTGGGTAGAAAGTTGTCCTGTCTGCTTTGGTATGGTGCTCAGTTATATACTTACACCTAGCATCTGCAACTACCTGCTAATGATCGATCGATGAAATTATAATATACCTAAATATATAACCGAAGGGTAGGTGAGCCAGACATATATTATCTCCTTTTCAACCCAGCAAGCATTTAACCACTCCTTTAATACCAAATCTGATATAATCTATTAATTTTACATCAACAATATTCTCAGTTATTTTAACAATGTCAATTTTACATTCCTTTTGCATTTGGCATTTCACACTCCATCCATAGGAGCTACGCACGCGCTTCGCAATTATACGTTATATACAGTTTCTTGTTGATAGATAATCTATATATGAATAAATATACCTTGTAGCGGATCACATCCTTTCTTGCATATAGGCACGTCACATAGATCCCCCTGCCAGCCTGGCAGGCACTTAGGCTCTCCTTTGTCATCGCAGATGTAATGGCTGTGCTCGGACTGCACTGCTGGCAGGGCGCACGCCTGCCGATGAGCAGACTATGAAGGAAGAGGTGGTTCTAGACAGGTATTAGATACGGTGCAAGCGGAGCTAGAAAGCGGTGTGGCAGTTAGTCACAAAGAGAACTAAAAATTAAGATTATACCTCCTGGAGGAATAAGACCGACATATCGATTACTTTATTATTTTTTTGGTCTCTATCCTTACGATTTTCATCTGACATTCAGTATACACAGGTAGGTACCTAGAATATACTTACTAGTCGTTTGCTACCAGTTGTTCCTAAACGTCCTGAATAAGAATTGTCAGACCTAATGAGAAGTAAAATTATATATAATACTAGCTGCGCCCCGCGGTTTCACCCGCGTTGATAATGATGAAAAGTGATGATGATGATGATGATAAAAAATAGATGTTGGCCGATTCTCATAGATACCGGATAAGCACAAAAAATTTCATCAAAATCGGTCAAGCCGTTTCGGAGGAGTATGGCAACGAAAACTGTGACACGAGAATTTTATATATTAGAAGTAGCTGTACCCGGCATGCGTTGCAATGCCACGTTTAGAAAAAGGTTTTTATCCCTTTCACGTTTATAAATGCTCTTCTAGTGCTCTAATACCATGATCAAATGTTTTTGGATATTGTTTATACGAAAATACTAAAATTACGATAGATAAATGGTGGGTGGGTAGGAGGTTGACACATGCGTTACGACCTATTCTCACACCTACCAAAAATATTTAAAAAAAATACATTAAAATGGTTCGAGCCGTTTCGGATGAGTTCGGCGACAAACACCGAGACACGACATTTTATATATTGGATTATATAAACTTAACATAAAAGTAAGTCTGAAAATAATTAAAATAACTAAATAAATAACTCTATAACAGAACGCCTTCCCATTGTTGTAAACAAAACCTGTAAATAAAATATCCTACTAAGTTGCTTAACAACTTTTGTTTTCATATCGTGACATAATGAACCATAAGCTGTTTAGTATTCATGGCACATATTATTGTAACGATTTCGATTTCTATTAGTTGTCGTAACGAGTTTTCGCTGTAAACGTCTATAACGTTATATTATAAACGAAGTATCTATACTTATAGCCTGATAGAGATCGCTATTAGTGATAAGGCCGCCTGCTGTGATACTTTACGTATAAGCTTGTTTGTTACCTTTGTATTATCTCATCTTGTAAAGTGGATCAATACAGTATTATCTATCTATCTATCTATCGTATAGAAGGTGGTGTATTAGTGAATGTGACTTATCAATGCTAGGGAAGAAAAAGCGAATTGTCAATCTATCCAAAATAATAACAATATATTTTATGTTATTTGGTTTCACTAATGTTCTTTCTTTGATATAATACAAAACTCTACCTTATTTTGTTCTCAGAACATTGAGTTTTTCTAAAGCATAATATTTGTCAGTACTTAATTCATAATTTTAATAGATAAGTTAATAATTGTTTTCTTTCTAAATTGTACTTACAAAACAATCAGAATCCAACAGTCTTTCATATATTTCTTTTATGATTATAGCATCGAGATAGGAAACAAACCTACGTTTATAAGCTACAAAATCGTTGATTTTTTGTGATTGCATGAGATCGTGGTCAAATTTAAATTCCAGGAAATTTGCCAAATTTTTATTTGTGTTATTTTATTATTCCGATAAATCTGTATCTGCGTTACTTAATATTCCTTGTTTGTTCCTTCATCTCGTCAACTTTGACGAGATGAAGGAACAAACAAGGAATATACCCCAATAAGTGTGTCGTTGAGACTAGATTTACAACGAACAGGATCGCTCGACGTTATCTCCGTGACTCAGCGGAAACTTTCTAATAACTCTAGAAAGCAGCGCGAAAGTCGGCCAAGGGGAAACACCGCGAAAATAAACATGTCTAACTTATTATATACGATGTTTATTAGCTGTCATAAAATATATTCATCAACGATCGACAAAGTTTATAGTATAACTAGCTATTCCCGGCATGTGGTGTAATGCCACGTGAAGAAAAAAGAATTTTACCTCTTTCACGTTTATGGTTGCCTAGTACTTTATCAAATCCGAGTGACGTACATTCCTGTCCTGAAAATTTAGTAAATTTTGCACAATTTTTCTTTCGTGAATTAATATTTACTCTACTTGAATCTAAGCCATTATTGAATCCACCTGAACACACACATTTTTTTATTAAAATCGTTCCCGCCGTTTAGGACACAGTTACATAAACACGTATAGAAGACTTATTATTATTATATATATAAAGATGTAACGATATATAATGTAATGTACTTCGCAAGACGGCTGTGTTAGTATGAATTTGGTTGTAAGAGGCATTACTTTCATGAGTGCCTTAAGCACCTGTAAATAAACATTTCTGATTTTGTTTTTGTTTTTGTATGACCTATCACACAATACAACAAAAAAATCTAGTTCACGCAGTGTGTTCAGCGTTTGATTTTATATCAGACATTCCTGAACCATACTGGCAGAACAAGCTATCAAATTGTATTGAAATCTTCCGCTCATTATTTGAGATCTACACAAAGCAGTATAATATATATTATACTCAGACAATAATAATTAGAGGCTTCAAACTTTTAGCTCTCCTCTATTTGGATTGAGGGTTATTTATAATTTGGTAGACATGACCGTAGAGAAATTCACAGCCACATATCACTGTTTTTCCTTTGATGTTGTCATGTGTATAAGGACATTTCATTGGAAAACCTGTCTCATAGCCTGTGATTACCTTTAAAATTGCTGAAATTCCGCCTAGCCCAGTTATTAACAGTGATATCCGAAAGATCCAGTAACAGGTATAATTATCGGGGAACCTGGTAGCAAACTAATCATTTTTATCCAGAAAGGGATTCAATTAAAATGCTTAAAGTTCTTAGAAGTAATATTTATCCAAAAGGACGACTAGGAGATTGATTTGTGATCAGCTGCTACTTATAGATATACGCTATATACATATACCTGCCTACACTTTAAAATGCATCTTTTCTATTATTATCGTGGTTATGTAGTTTTTTATTACAGTAGGTACTATTTTAGATACTCAACTAAAAGTTTCTTCACGAGTTCTTGAGACTTGTGTCGACGATCTGACTAATAATTTAAATAGTAGAACTGATAATAGTTACGGCTCACGTATTGTGTAACTAGCCGTGCCCCGCGGCTTCGCCCGCTATTAACAAGCTAAAAAGTAGCCTATGTGTTAATCCTTGGTATAATCTATGTACGTTCCAAATTTCATCCAAATCCGTTTAGTCGTTAAAGCGTGAAGAGGGAACAAACATACTTACACACAAACTTTCGGATTTATAATATTAGTAGGATTGATATGTTAATCATTGAACTTCATAGAAAATACCTACTAGGGGAACCTATAGGGAACCGGGAATAATAATTTTAAATTTATTAAAATCTAGTAGTCTTAGTTATGCTTATCTATGTGTAGGTATAGCACAATGAATCTGTTCCTTAAATACTTATTATTACAGCCTTACAGCCAGCAAAACAAAGCAAGGCACCAAAGCCAAAAGACGCACACAAAACAAGGAACTCACCTGCTTCTTCCATTTCGGTATATGCCTTGCCGGAAGTACCGTCGGCAACACACAACAGAAAACAACAAAAATAATTAGGTACTTCATCTTACTCCATTTACGACTCTATGTATTCGATCCACTTAATAATACACGAGTATTAATATTTAAGGTTAAATAATATCGAATACCGATATGTGAAAATACTTAAAAGAATACGCGACTGGCCTTGGTCGACTTTCAGGAGATACGAGTACTTCTCTCTGATTTGAGGGGCATAGTATTTAAAATAACGGTATTTTACACGGAGTAGGGAGCAGTTACGGTGTTTTTATAGGGATCAGTGGATGATGCGCGTAAGCCGGCCAGCGGGGTACTGTTACGTGTTATTGAACTTGACTCGCTGGTGGTGGACTTTCGCCGCAGTCGCTTTTGATGAGGCCAGGAAATTCGAGGGAGAAATGGTTACGAGCGATGGCGAATATGAACGTTGTTAAGCATTATGTTGCAGTATATATCTGGGCCTTTCTAGGATTTATATAAGTAGGTATATATACTTATATTGTTTAAATACGAGTAGATATAATTTATTATATTCAGGTATTTAGTAAATTTTGTTGGAAACATGCATAAGCTCACAAATAAAACCTTTTACATAATATAAACGTTAAAGGCACCCAGTTTAATTAAAAGGAAAATAGGTATAGTACCTACCTCTAATAACCTAAATGATTTAAGAGAGCAGAATCATTTGAATTATTATAATCATATAGGCAGGTTCTTAATGACTAAGTATAAATTTAAGTAATTAGGACAGCACTAGTTAGGATAAATGGTGTGGAAAAATCAGTAGTGTGGCAAACGAGAAAAAAGCCCTGTTTGTCATACTGGTGCGATAATCTGGTGTGACTACGAGTCGGTAACGGATCATCATTAGTATATAATTGAATTTGTAAAAATCCATTGTATAGCACACAAAACGGTGAAAAGAAAACACACTCTCTAATTGAAAAATGAGAGTTTCTAAAATCTATGTCACATACGCGTGCGACATTCCGACTTTGTATCCCAAAGACAATATAACATAGTCATTGTTGTATCCAATACTTTCTAGTATATATTTAGTACTAGTGAATCTGTTTTCGTCTCGAATCTTATAGCCCCACACATGCAACCAATTTCTGAAAACTGCCGATCGATGCATTTGAAGTGCACAGACCTGTTCTCAGTCGGCCACTCTACTTTCCATTTAAAGATCGATACATTCTGATTTTCTTTACATATTGAATGAGGAAGTTATGTTTCTGAAAGTGCGTGAGCTAAGTGCCTCTTGTTATCGAGGGTATTTTAAAACAACTTCAAAAAAGGTAGGAGGTTCTCATTTCGCCTGTTTTTCTACTTCATAACATTTTTCTAGGTAAACTGACTTTGACGACTCGTTATTTATTTAAAAGCTGGTGCTACCCATTTGATCCCATTTAAATTTGATCAAGATCTGACCAGTACTTTTTATGTCATCCTTAATAATGAGTAATTAATTCATCGATAGATTACAACTTTTAAAGTATAAGCTTATGTGAATAAAAATCATATTTTGAATCACATTACAATTTATTTAATTATATCCTCTTATATATACACATTATACAATAAAGCTATATACATTTTAGGTCCATGTTACATCACTATTACTGAAGCTGAATTATACAAAAACTATCAACGCTACTTTGTGAAACTAACTGAAATTGTGGAATATAAAAACCTTTATACAACACTCATGCTATATCACTAATTTAAAACTTTCCGTAAGGCTTCAGATAAAATCACTAATGTGCCAACAAACTCTTAAAGGTACCCATAACAAACTTCACTCTATTGGCCTTAAAAACATATTTAATTAAAAAGGTACTATTCATTATGTTTCAATGTAGTAGCACGTAACATTTTTTTTTCATCAACTTTGATGTCGACTAGTTTCGGACAAAATTAGAGGCCCGAGCCGCTCGCCTGACACATCCTGAATAGGACAACTAATTTGTCCGAAAGTCGACAACAGTCGACATTTTTACGTGTTTTAAGCCGTATTTAATATTGAAACATTATGTGTAGGTAAAGCTCACGATAGTTTTAACTTTCGTACTATTCATCGATTATTACTGAACACTTGGGTATTGATTTCAATTTAAATCCTTAGTTATTTGCATTTCATTTTTATTGCATGTTTTTATATTTAACTGATAGATATGGAGGGTCGTTATTGGTTATTTTTCTATTGACGAAATGGTATTCGTTATTCCCTTCTTTTTTATTTCTAGTGGTCCACCATAGCAACCACTGAGAGCAATAAACTAGGTCACATTAGAGATAAAGCTCAATAGAGAGATCTAATAAGCCAATTGTTCTAAATGCAGTTCAGACGATGCGCGTATATATCTTACGTGTTACCATCCTGCCATAAGTAATGATCTAAAATATCACACTCTTACAAGGAACAGCTTAAAGCATTACGCGTTCTCTTTTAGAATGTTATAAATGCGATATCTTTGAATCAAAATCAATCCAATCCAACTACAATATAAATGCGATATTTTGGATTGTTGTATCGATGTTTGTTACCCAAAAACGCCGAAACTACTGAACCGATTTGGCTGAAATTTGGAACGAATATATCTGGAATAACTAATTGGCTAGATTTTAACTGGTTAAGTGGCTGCGGGGCACACCTAGTGGATAATATTGGAGATAATATGCTCGAAAGCCAACCGCAAATATTTGTGACATCATACAACAAGACGATCGACTTGCTCTCTCTCTGGTTCATCTATCCTTAATTGCACATTACTACTGTCTACATCTGTCACTTTATATAATTTTTAACAAACAAAAACTAAAAATATCAACACAAAATGCTTCCTTAAATAAGGAAGTTTCATAAAAAATCTTATGAAACATATCAATACAATGTGGATGCGGGCAGAATTTAGGCCAGCCATAAATTAGACACTATAGTCAAACTATAATAATGTCAAAGGCTAATTAAAAACGTTTAATGAAACAAACTTAATGAATTTCTTTATTGAACTGTAATGGGCAAGCATGTCTACCATCAGGCGAGCGATTTGCTCGTCGTGTCTCACAGTTGAAAAAAAGCAAACTATTTATTTGGGCTGGAAATCCTACCAATGAAATACTGATGTTTTTGAATCAACCATTGCTTTAGATTTCCAAAATTGTAACGATTTCAATATTTTAAGTCATAATTTTAATAAATAATAAAAAAATCGAAAAATGAGAATTTCATAAGTTATTTTTCATACATACAAATAGGTACAAAACTAAAATAAAATTCGATTTTTTTGTAATCTCTTAAACTATTTTTGAAAGACAGCAAAAAAGAAATACCAATCAATATGCATCGTATACATACCTTTTTTGTCGTTTGACAATTATGTTGTAATTACATAGTTATTGTAGTAAAACTCAGTTTTACTACAATAACTATGTAATTACGGGAGGAATAGAAGAAAATACGATAATCACGTATAGTTCTTTTTAGTTCAATAAAGTTCGTTTTTTTGAACATTCACCAGGTTTATTAAGAGGTTTAAAGTATTTTACAGTGAATTTTTAATAAATAATTAATATATATATATATAAAACTCATACTGTATATATATTTGCGAAACTAACGCACAACAATTGATTTATATATACATAAATAAATCAATTGTTCTGTTTTAGTCTCGCAAAAACTCGAAAACGGCTCGGCCGATATGGCTGTTTTTTTGTTGTGTTTATATTTGTCAGGGCAAGGATTGAATGTATTTTTTTTTTATTCCACCGTTAATTGAACCCGGGCAAAGCCGGGGCTAATCACTAGTTTTAGATAAACATATAAATGTGGCTTTTTAATTCAAATAACATTAGTGGCTTTTTTAACTGATAAATCAACTATTTACTTCATCAGATTAAATTATATATGTATTTATGTGGGTTGTACCTAAAAACGCATTTACAGTTAAATATGGGAACTAAAATAAAATTAAAAACAATGCACTTACATAAACAAAAATGAGCAACTTAACATAAAATTATGAAATATAAAAACCAAGGACTGTAACATCGATCTACCAATACATGCGATTTCGGGTCCGCGTTTATAACAGTCCACGGAACATAGGCGACAAAACGAAATACAAGCGACGATCCCGCCTTGGTAAAAACTTCGTAAGGTGAAAATAGTACGACCGTCGTCAGTAGGAAGCTGCGTACGCTATAAATTGTTGCAAGCAAAAGTTAGCCGTGGAGTCATGAAGATAAGACATAAATTAAATTGTTTATTATCATATATATTTGTGTAGGTTATTCGGTATACTTTTTTCGTGGTGTTTGTGTTAGACCCGAATTCCATTTGTATGTAGCTCGATATCTGTAAACCATCTTGCACTCGAGATATTCAAGAGCAGTGTAATGGTTAGGCCCAAGGTGAAAAATTATTATGAATTATTGCCTCGCAAGATGAAAATAATTATTAAATAAAATATAAATTAATCTAATTACGACTTACAAAAAAACATTGCTACATTTTGGCCGAATATTAAATATTTTTCATCATAAATTTATATTAAATAATTATTTTTAGACTAAGAACCGATTCAAAATATTGAATTCATAAGTTTTGTTAGTAATATAAAAATATCTATTATGCAAATATTACATAGAGTCAGATCTTATAAATTAGGCAACCAATGTTTCACACATATTTTACTATTTGAGATAAATATCACAAAGAAATAAATTATATAATTATTTGTAAAGTTACACCATAAATTTAGCAATTTTGTGCCTGGTACAATAATAGTGTTCTTACTTTATTGTTCTAAAGTTAGCAATTATTGAGATATCTCACAATATTGAACCTTGAATTAAAAAAGAGAAGGTAATTTTCTCTTTTCCCGTTAAAAAAAAATATTATGAAAATTGTGAGATATGATTCATTTATAATAGAAATTAATTGTAATGATTATTAATATAAAATCAAGAAAGGCATTCGATTATATTTGTATTACATTACTAGTTTTCTAAGCAGACGGTAACTACAAAATTATGATCGCATTACATTTTAAATACTTTAATGACAATTTATATACTTCATAATGATTAAAAAAAACAACTTGTCTAACAAATAAGGAAATAAACGATTTATGTAAAAGTTAAATAATTCTGTCACAATTAGGCCATCATTGCATGATTATTAAAGTATAATATCATAATCTATATAATGCCCTTTTTATAGTCATTTCATAGTTATGTCACATTTCATCGCAGATATTAACATATATGTATATACAAATAACATATATACATTACACATAAATATAATTCCTACAGTGTCATAAGAAATTGAAGACGAACACAAAGTACAAATAAAAGGGTATTACGATATATACTAAACAATTACTGAACATATCCAACAAAACAGTCACAGTGAAGAAAGTAACGTGTCACATAAGATTTTAAAGAGACGTGGCCATTCACGTTACAATTGTATATTGTTAGAAACAAGATATTTGCAATATATTTTTATTTTTAATGAAGGACTCGATATGCACCGTTACAACCGCCATGATAACGAGAACTGTCGATACATCAAAAACAATTCATACTTTAAAAAGTTTTCTAAAATCAAGCTTTTATAAGTTGTAAATAAAGAGGACTCAAAGTTATATAACCAGAGAACTTGTCAAGACGAATCAAACGAGCCGAAACTACATGGGGTTGCGTTGTTTCATTACAGAGTTCCTATGACCACCTTCCAGCTCCATCATCAGAACATGGTTACCATTGAAAGATAAACTACTCGTCAAGACGATTCAAATGAGCCCAAACTCAATGACGTTGTGTCGGTTCATTGCGAAGTTTGGCCTTTGGCCACCTTCCAGCTCAGATCAGCACCAAGTCATCATAATATTGCATTGTCACGCGATTTACACATGTATGCAAAATTTCAGCTCAATCGGTAACCGGGAAGTGGATCTAATTTAATTTGCAAGATTTGATGACAAACATCGGGACAGGTGAAACTAAATAAAAGCTTGTAATAACAAAAATACATGGGAAATATCGCGTTTCTAACAATAATTCTAACGTGTATCATATCACATATTTGTTTCATTTTTAACAGATTTCGTATTTTGTCATATCGCATTTTTTTTTAAATTCATATACAATTGAGATTTCTTGGTCGATTTACGTGATTATTAATTCGATTGATTCATATTAGACACAGCATGCAGCAGCTCGATTCTCTAGAACTCGCAAACGATTGGCTAAGTGGGTTCAAACTTGATAATTTGACATAAACGGCTTGACGAAACATAGCCAATATTTTGGTAGTTAAAGAAACGTGCCGCTGTTAGAACGCTTTAGTTAACTTCTTCACTGGATTGTTTTGTCTATTCTAACAATAGTGGAAAAGGAGTGGAATGTACGATGAAAGATCGACTTTTGGGAATAGTATCGAATATTAATCAGTCTATTTTGTTTGAAACTTAAAAGGGTTGTTAGATTATTTGTCGAAAAATAATTAGTATTCTAGTCACACTACGGTTTATATATTTTAAATATATTTTTTATTTTAAAAATATAAGTTGCTTTATTTTATTCGAGTATTCAGATCAGCGCCGATGAATGATATAGGCATTCGTCTTTCTGTATATTAAAACCATAAAAATATCTAGATTACATTCAATGTCAACTGCAATAATTTACAAATACCTAATTTCATAAGATACATAAATAACAATGAGAAGCAATGAGTTCGACTCCTTACATTTCATACTTAGTTTGTGAATTGAGCGAGTATTCTGCACAATAACTTAGAATTAACGCGTGGTAGAAATCGGAACTAACGCCACCAACCTTGTAAAAAACAAATTTTGACCAAATTTGTTAGCAAGCAGCGCTCTCACAAACTGTCATCCAAGAGTCAGTTTAGCTTTGTCCATTATAAGTGTGGGTTGCTATCAAATTATTTACTCAGTTACACGCTCGACGAAAATGACTAATTTGTTTCTTCAATCAACTGAATTTAAAATATGCATATTTCGCTCTAATTATTTAGATAAGAAAAAGACGGAAGATGTCAGGACTGCCTTATTAGTTGACATTTATTTTGTGTATAAATCAGTTTCATCGTCACTGTAACGGACACTTTGAAAATATAATCAAAATTATGGCCATTTTTCTCTTATCGCTTAGTGAAGAAAATAATGGGCGATCTTAAAATTAGTCAACACCTCAAAACCTATAAAAAAACAATTTGTAGTTGTAGTTCCTTGAATAAAATATAAAAGTGGCCTTGTCAAATAAGCTGTCAGTTTTTTTAATCTAATATAGATACTATTAAATCTCGTGGATTTCCCAACTCTGCTTGTATAATCAGAGCTGAGGGAAGGTTATTTAAGGTGATCAGTAGAATGATCACTACGTATTAGGAAAAGAAAGAAATGCACATATTTTAAATCTATATCACGTTATTAATAAAACAGATTATACTCCATATAGTACCGATTCTTAGTACATTTATTTGACCGAGCTACCGAACACATTCTCCTTAAGGCCCACTATGCTACAAGAAGTATTAAATAAACGTAGTAATTTCACTTATAAGTTATCATAATAATAACAGCATCAATGATATAACAACTCACGGAGACACTCAAGTAAGGACTAAAGCAACACCTATTTTTTTTATTTGATTAGATGTTGAATGCTTTGCGTATTAATGCCTATGTATATTTAGAACTTCTTATAGTACAACGGGCCTAAAAAGGAGTTTACCTATAAATGTGGTGTTGCTTGCATGAATAAGTTACAAGAGATGTTTTTGTAGAAAGCGGCGTTAGTAAAGATCGTCAAACATAAAACTGAACTCTCCTCACAGATTCGTCCAGTTTTATATTATCAAATGTTTGGTAGAGGGGCGTTCAATTTTAGTTTCGATTTCTGGCGCTATTTTCCGAAGGCCTTAGTTCAGTTGACCTGTACGGGGTTTTTTAAAGTCGACATACAAGTAAATTCACGTGTTTTGCCTTGTATCTGTGAACAGGGGCACTTGTTTGTACTCTGGGAATGGGTATAGAACGAGATGATCCGCCGTTTTGTACCATGGGATGAGACCGTTCTGAAAAATAAAACAACATTTTTAGATATGCTAGGAAGGAGTACCCTTCTTGAAACTGAAAAAAAATAATTGTAAAAAGCCTAACACCACCGGGTTATTTTAATCACTAATGAACTTATCACTATTTGGATGCACCTGGCTGCAACAGCGTAAAAAGTCTGCTATAGTTACGTTTCTACTATAGTACTAGTAGTCTTCTATACTACGTTTGAAGGAACCCAACTTTTAGCGCTTAAACCCTCACAGCAGCGTACTAAGTTCGAAGATTTGCCGGAATCATTCACATCAGTCACGCAATAATAAATGTCCCTTGGGAAGGAAAATTGCACTCCTGCCGGGAATCGAACAGGACCCACGGCAGGAGCACAATTTTCCTTCCCAAGGGATATTTGTCTTTGTGCTTCTGGTTCTAGGTGCGATTGTGTGTATGATACATAAAAGTCTTTGAACTTAGTGTAGGGCCGTGTGTGTAAATGCGTTTGTTTATTTGTTTGTTACATTTATAATCTTTATTGATATTTTTTTTATGCTCGACAGGCAAGCATCTGACCACAATCACACCTGATGGAAAGCGACGATCTAGCCGAAGATAGCATACTTGCCTAGAAGATACCAACTCTCTCTTTGACTTGGAAGACTCCCAGACCCTCTATTACCTATCTCTGTTGCAAACGGTTTCAATACTGAATTGACAAAACTCCTAAGAAATAAGGTAAATTTTTGCTTATTTAAAATTAGAAACCGCGTGCAACAAAGATACTTAATAGGGGGGCAGACAATATCGTACTTTGAATACAGTGGCCTCGATTCTGATGTCACACACCAAATTAAATTTAAACTATTCCTGTCTTTTACAAAATAGAAACACAAGACAGAGATAGCATACTGTTGTGCTGTCAAGTTAGTCAGAACTTTGTCTATGCAAGCTTAGTCGAGTATGTTATTGGTGTTGACTAAAAACACGCGCCATTCTGCTGTTCATATTTTAAATGATAAACTAGCTTGACAGCTCTAAAATGTATGCTATCTCTGTCTTGTGTTTCTATTTTGTAAGAGACAGTGATAGTTAAAGTTTAATTTAGTGAGTGTACATCAGAATCGAGGCCATTGTTAAATTTGTCTAATTGAAAGGGTTTATTCCATCTAGTCCTACCAGTAGTCCAATGACCTAACTTAAATCAAGAGTATTACTCATATTATTTATTGTTATAAATAAAAATTGGATATAAACATAGAATAATTGTTACATTATAAATTAAATCTATGTTAGTATTACAATACCAATTATTTAGTCTGACCAGTAACAATACCTATCCAATATTTTTGGATAGGACAATCAAAGCGAGATGCAAACATTTTCAGAACACTGTTGGAACTAGCACGTAGACGTTATAAAAGCCTTGAAACGCGTAAAAATGTTAACTTACCAAACATTGAAACATTTGTCTATGTCCATAGGAAACTTTACAATTTGTACGTACCATATTTGTTCGCTTATTGGTGCCGCGACCGTAACCGTTCCAATGGTTACCAGCTACACCAATTTGATCGCTGACCTGAGGAATAAAAAATTAAAACAATATGTCACCGAATGAAAGTTCTTTTTCTTTTATGATAATAGAGACGAAACGAGCAAGTCGCTCACCTGATGGTAAACATCATGCTTTTCCATTCAGTTCAAAGCCACCCAGAGTTATTCAACGTTAAACCTCTTTAAGCCATGTAATTACAAGCTTTTATTTAACTTGCAATGTTTGTATGTTTGTCCGGAAGTAATCTTACAACTCAATTTTGAAGCAGATATCTTCAACCGATTGAAATTTTGTATTCACGTTTAGTTTGAATTACAATGCATGGTTAGCTGTGTGACGTCATTCTAAATCCAATATGGCGAAACACCCAAAATGGCGGACCAGTAATTTTAATGCACTCCTACATCAAATGAAAGGGCTTGCGAATAATAAAGCAATTAACGCAAGCTGAAACGGAGACGCTCGTTCGCTCAATTAATTAAATTGCATTGTAAATAAGTTTGAATACTGAATTTGGAATATGCATGACATTTAAATATATGTTGAGAATTACTTTAAAAAATTTAGATTTTATAGAATACATCATCTTGCCGACTGAGCTAACAGATATCTGTAGAAACACACAGACAGACTTATTCCATTACTTGACAAAATTGTGCTCTTGGTCGAAATCGAACCCGGTACCCGCGGCGTAGAAACGAAGGACATGCTAACTGTTTTAGTTGTATTGTTTTTTATTTTTGAGTTTACGTGTTGGATAATTGATTTTAATCGTAGCTCGGCACTTTATAATCTTATCAAAAAAATCAAATAAAAATAAGTTTTTTTTTTTTTTGTTGCATTGTCTCCCTGTGAAGTATGGAGCGCTAATTCAAAGTAACCTTGTATAGGAGTCAGAAGAAAAGTCGTTGGGCTAAATGAGCTAAGGCTTCAGGATCTCAGAGCATTCTGGTATTTTACAAATTACTCTGTATATAAACATAACATTAACGCTTTCACACTCACAGCCCCATACTAAGTTCGATGACTTGTGTCGTGGGTACCGGAAACATTCACATCACACACACAATCAACCAAAAACAGAAACAGAAGTTCCTTGAGGAGAAAACTTGTGTTCATGACAGGAATCGAACCCGATACACCTGCTTAGAAAGCGAACGCTCACCCAACTTAGCCAACGGGCAGTTTCATATATAGATAGATTATCATTACTACTTTGGTCATACTTACATCGAAGGTTATGTCTTTATGTCCGCCAGTATTGCGCATGACTGCGATGCGATCGTGCGAGTTCTGACCCCCGTAGTAGTAAATATCGTCCAGTGAGAAGAAGCTGTCAGAAGCGTCCACTCGGTTAGCTTGCATCATCTCGTACGCGACTCGACCCACCTAACATAATTTACATCGTTTTAGATACATTATTAGAAACAAGTCAATATACTAAATAATTAAACGCAAACAAAGCTTAAAAAAAACCGACTTCACCGCTTTATCTTCGGAACCTTGATCAGATTTAAGGTATTAAACACGCATTATTGACTATAACTCAAAAACTAGTGAATCTTGACCGAATTTAAATGGGACCACATGGAAAGCACCAGCTTCTAATTAAAAAAAAAAATTGTTGAAAACTCAAAAACTACTAATCTGATCTTGATCAAATTAAAATGGGACCAATTGGAAAGCAACATCTATCAAACAAAAAATATCGGTTCACGAGGAAAGAAGTATTGAGGTAACACATATAAAAAAAGAAGATACTCCTTTTTGTGAAGTCGGTAAAAAACCTTACATTATCATAAACAAGAAGAAAGTTTAAATGACTAAAACTACTACTACGGAAGCCATTTTGTAGGTCCATGTGGTCCTACTAAAACCCACAAAATGGCTTCTATAATTTAAAACCATAAAAATGTACAACATTGGTGAAGCGTCTTTGCCTTTTATAATATAAAAAATAAATATAAATTATACATCTGTGAATAAATACTTCACTTTATATACCTAATATTCATATTGGCAAGAATCTTTGGATATTTGTGTACATTTGCAGTGTATTAGGCTCTCTGCTGACCACGGTTAGAGATCGTTCAAAGGAAATCCCAGAGATGGCGCTACTTGCAGTAGTATCGAGTGACATTTTTTGCGCTCGCCACTTCATCGTGTGTATCTTCTGTGTGTGGTTGACAAAGAGCGCTCCGCTATTGAATTTTGTGACGTAGAAAACTAATTAAATAATTATCATCTAATTAACCAGGACTTAAAATAAAAACTTCATCGTGTCTATTGTGATCGACCGCTTCATCTGTTGTGACTTAGTGTTCAGTGCCTCGTATATTTTCGGATGTTTTCGGATTCAAACTCGCCGGCCGGCGCGACGTGGAGTTGTGTGTGTGCGCTTAGGCATACATACAGTTTGCTGTAGTTCCTTTCTTGGGGAGCTCCGGAGGCGGTTTCGACGCAGTCTAGGTACGTGGGCTTAAATAAACACTGTAAATTGATTCGTGTGTCCCTACTGATTTTTGCCAATGTTTTAATCCAAAATAATTTACCGCTATCATTAAAAACATTAATACGTAAATGGTGGGCTATTTACACGCCAGCGATTTTACTCGCGCCACCAAACATTATACTTTATCATCTCACATTTCACTTGATTTTAACATGTGTGGCAAGCTTATCGGAATTCTATCGCTTACATTTTGGACAGTGTGCACAAGAATTACACGAGTTAATTCCACCATGCCCTTTTTACCATCTAACAACAAGACAAACTGTCAAACGTCATCCATTAATGGTCGACATAACTCCAATTCGCTCAAAGCGTTTCGCTTCTACGATACAGCGAAGGAGTGGAACTCATTGCCTGCGTCTTTCTTTACTGTATAATCTGGGAGTCTTCAAGTCTCGAGTGAATAGGTATCTCCTAGGCAAGCATGTTAGATCTTCGGCCGCATCATCACTTTCCATCAGGTGAGATAGTGGTCATATACTTGCATTCCGCATAAAAAAAAATGTGTCATATAGCTACTTGATGTTATCAGTTCGTTTTAGAAGCTGTTTTGTTTTTTTTACCCCAGCCATTTTGTGGTTTTTTACTCTTTCTTACCTGCTAAAAATATTTTCTTAGTCTCACCAGGCTACAAACGCACCAAGCTATAGACTAACCAGGCTACAGACTCTCCTGGGTACAGACTCACCAGGCTACAGACTCACCTGGCTACAGACTCACCAGGCTAAAAACTCACTAGGCTAGATTCACTTGGCTACAGACTCACCTGGCTACAGACTCACCAGGCTACAAACTCACCAAGCTAGACTCACCTGGGTACAAACTCACCAGGCTACACTCACCTGGCTACTGAACGTGCACACGATGTAGTCGCACATGGAGAGCATGTGCAAGTCGACGAGTAGTCCCGTGAGTGACAGCGGTGTGTAGCGGCGGTGCGTGGCCGCTGTTTTGGCGATGGACGGATCGCCCAGGAATGTGTATTCGGGGTATTTATTTCGCGCGTCTTCGAGGACCTGAGGAGACAATTTTGCTATATAATGACAATGTTTCGAATCACTATTAGCCTACAGATTTTTTTTATTGTGAAACTTTTTGTTATAGGTCATTGAAATTCTGATCAGCAACCTTTTTATGTGACGAATAGTGGTAGGAGCACTATGATGAATAATTAAAATAAATTATTTTCCTGTAATAAAAAAGTTTCACTTCTATCGTGTGTCTTTACGACTCACCTTATTTTAGCATATGCATGAAATATAAACACAAGTTTTTTTTTAAATCTTTGTAGCTAAAGAATTACACCCATAAAATTATTTTCATATTTAGGTGCTTCTTAACTAGAAATTATAATCAGTAAAAAGTTATAAAAATGCAAGGAAAATTCTAAACAGAAAAACACACGCTATTGGCTAGGCTGATTCGTGATGTCAGTGTCTGTTTTGATGTGTCAAATTTCCTTCACGGCAGCGATTGGGTCGTGGACTCAAGAGTTCACGCTTTCGTGGACGCCACAGAAGGCCGAACAGCCAAAGAGCGTAACAAAAAAAGCGCCAAGATAACCGCGTTTAAAATTGCCAGTTTTATAGCACAGATGAGTTTATGAAAAAAACATTATTTTATACATTGACATGTTCTTTTTGGAAATTATTATAAATATTTAATTTTTTTTTTTAATTTTTTATTATTTTGACATTTTTAAATTTTTCATTGTATTTTTATTAAGAAATATCTCTTTCGAGACTATACAATATAACGTGTAAACTAATGTTTATAAATAAATGAGTAATTGCATTTTCAAATGTCTATTTTGAAATGAAATGTAATGTTTTTATGAATTAAATCTGTTTGCAGGCAATGTGCGAACTGCTCGATGGCTTATTTGAGTGAACGTTTGCCTTCTTAGCAAGTTTTCTCACCAAGGAAATTCATCGAACTTAGTGTGAGGCTTAGAAGGTGAAACATATTAAAAAAAAAATTAACATAAAGAGTCGACTAAACAAAAAAAATATTGCCTTCCCAATTGTTACTCTTATATCGACTGTTTGATGACATTCAAAAATATAGCGTAGCCTTTTTTATTTTAATTTTTTATGTAGCTTTCAAAAGGAGAGGAATAGTTCAGTAATGTCGTTCAAAATCTCATAGGTTCCACTTACATTAGCGTCATCTGTGGCTAGATAGACTCTCCTCACGTCGACATCCCGCGTCAGTTCCAACCGTTGGTAATAATCCTTGACGTGGGCCATGTATTCGTGAATGTGATGGAACGCTGCTTCCGTACCTACTTTATCCGTTCTTCTTATATGTATGCTGGAATATAAAAGAGAAACATTTTGTAATGGCATGGTTTTATTGGGACAAAAATCTGTATGAACCACCTAGACTTGAAGACACCCAGATTGTACCGTTCGGGAAACAAAGAGACAAGTAAACCTATTGCCCTAAACTGCACTGATAGATGCGACCGTTTCAGTCTTGGCTTGCTAGGGTTGGTTTTCAGTAGTTCTCCGGTACACTAACGTTGTCTCTTAGACTGAGGCGGTCTGTCTATCACTTATACAAAATTTTGATGTAAATATGTTTTAATGTTGTGATGATGATTTTTGGCAATAAATTGATTTTCAAATTCAAATATGTTTATTGCATATCACATAACACTTCTTAACATAAGGTCTACATTTTAGACCTTATGTTAAGAAGACTCTAAAATATAAAATTGTAGTGCCTGTGATACCCCGTAGGGGCGCTGCAACTTACGAGAGGGTACATTTATCTTAATTATATTTTACAGCCATAAACAACAATATCAAATAAATATTTTTATACTAATTGCTAATTGCTAATATAATTATTTATATATAATTTCTATATTATTCAAATGCTTAATGTTATATTATATGAATTAGTTGTTTTTAAGTAATTATGCTAATTAAATATATGATTATTGAATGTATTGTATTTCATAATAGTAAGTTTATTCAGTTAAATGTATCATTCAAGTATTCGTTAACTGTATAGTAGCATTTTGTTACAAGTAAATGTTTCAATTGCTTAATAAATTGTTTGTCTTTAGTTACATTTTTAATTGTTTGAGGTAAGTGATTATATATTTTTATGGACATCTCCAGCGGGCCGGATGATAACAGTTTCAGTCGGGAAGCTGGTGCTACTAGTTGTGATTTTTTATTTATTTATTTAAGTACTACAATATGACTTACCCAACTATAGGTGATTTGAAGTTCATCTTGGCGATGGTATCGTTAATCGCCTTTTGCATCGCCGCGCGCGGCTTCAGAACGTACTTGAGCATTTGGCCGATCCACCAGGAGGACGGGTCACCGTTGAAACGGACTATCCTACAAAATTACCGGTCAATACATTTTCTTTTAACAACTATTTTTTTAAATTTAGAAAGGAAAAATTATCGCTTGAGGCGGGATTTGAAGCGATAATTTTTCCTTTCTAAATTTATCACTATAGTTCTGCCTAGCATAGCTAATGCTATATAAATAAAATCAACTATTTTTTTACAAGACGTTCATCGAATAAACATAAACGATTTCACACTCAAAGCCCCACATTAATTTCTATGACTTGTGGCGTCGGTGCCGGAAACATTCACATCACACACACAATCACAACCAGAACCAGAAACACATATTTTTTTAAACCTTCTATACAAGAAATATGTTCTGTCTTAATATGAGTAGTGCTAAATTTCAAGCGTCAAAATAAGACAAAACATTTATTTTCAAATCCATATTCAAAATTTTTTATTTGCTAGAAAATGGGTACAATCAGTTGGTAAAAAGAATTTTATAAAAAAAGTGCTCCATATTCCGCCATCGCGGCATGCAAAAACTTTACAATGCTGTTAAGCAGGGATTTAAAAAAAATACCATCCTTCTAATATTATAATGTGTGTTTGTATGAATGTTTGTTACCACGTATATCCGTAACGAATAAACCGATTTTGATGAAATTTATAGTGTAGATAGTTTTGGTTCCGGAATAACACATAGGCTACTTTTAACTTAATTAACGCGGGCGAAGCCGCGGGGCACAGTCTGAACTAACTACATACTAAATTTCAACAAAATCGGTTTATTTGTTACGGAGATACGTGGTAACAAGCATTCACACACACACACAAACTTTTACATTTATAATATTAGTAGGATACACGATAAAAAAATAGAGCGTGAGGGTGGAGGATGAAAAATACTTTATGACCTATTTTCATACCGTCGAGCCGTTTGGGAGGAGTTCGACCACGAACACCGTGACACGAGATTTTTAAATATTAGAGATGATAAAAATAGTGTTTAGAGTTTAGTTTACTCCTAGCATTATGAAAACCACCTTCAGGCGCTATAATACTTACTCACCTATGCGCTAAATCCTTGGGAATAGCTAGCGGCAGGAACTTTGGCTTCTGTGATATTGAGTCTATGAACGGGAGCGATACTACTTTAGCATCGTATGTTACTGAAACAAACAAAACATTGGTGGAATTACAATTGGATACAACAAGGACACACTAGGAAAGAGAAGATAAATAGAAAATCTGCATTTCAAATGCGAACAAAGCCTTTTGCTTCTACATTTATTATGCGAACCGCAAAGGGATGGAACACCTTAAAATACATGAGTCGGTGTTTCCTAATAGGTACAATATGGGAGTCTTCAAGTCGCGAGTGAATAGGTATCTTCTAGGCAAGCTTGCTCCATCGTCGACCACATCATCGCTTACCATCAGGTGAGATAGTGGTCAAACGTTTGCATATCTTGAGTAAAAAAATATGAGATAGAGCCTGGCTCGCTCAGCCGCTCAGCTTGCTCGGCCGCTCGACTCGCTCGGCTGCTCGGCTCGCACGGTCGCTCGGCCCGCTTGGTTCGCTCGGCCCGCTTGACTCGCTCGGCCGTTGCAAAAGCTAGTTGAATACTTTACAATGAGTTCAATTGACTTTCTATCGCCGTTTATATGAATCCAGTTGACTTCCAATATTTTCCTAATTTTATAGTGATTGGTTTTATTGCATTCCGGTATGCATAGCGATAACGCATGTGTGAACGAGTTATATTTTTCACAACCGTTTAATACACTATTACTATATGTATGTAGGTGTATATTATCGTGCTATTGTTTGATTGTTTGGTGTAAGAATTTGCATTTTGCATTTGGCTTACTTAGTACTTCGTAATGCTGCCGATATGTTATGCTAAAATATACCTTATTTTCGTCGAGCGGCCGAGCAAGCCGAGCGGCTGAGCGAACCAGGCTCTATTTCATATTTTTTTACTCAAGATATGCAAACTTTTGACCACTGTCTCACCTGATGGTAAGCGAAGATGAAGTCGACGATGGAGCACGTTTTCCTAGAAGACATCTATTCACTCGCGATTTAAAGACTCCCATATAGTACTTATCAAGAAACTCTGGAACTATAATTTATCGGAAACAGGTGTAAAACACTTGGTCCTTTTGAACACTCAAATTGTATGGCTCGGGAAACACAGAGGACGGCAAAGCGTTCCATTATTTTTATCAGACTGTGCGACTCAAAGGAGTGTAATCTGTTTATCAGCCAATGTATGTATATTTATTCCTTGGCGGCTCTCTAGAGACCAAAAGCGTAGGCCGATTTTGATGATTCTTACAATTTGTCTTACTCTTGCGAGTGTCACTCATGACATGAGATATGACAGTGATCAAAATTACACAACCAGACGGCATATTGCGAAAAATAAAAACAATAAGTTGATGCACCGTATCAAGTATAATTTAATAGGTATTTAAAAATTTTACGCAAGCAAAGATTAAAAAAACCGACTTCACCGCTTTATCTTCGGAACCTTGATCAGATTTAATATATTAAACACGCATTATTGATGATAACTCAAAAACTACTGATCAGATCTTGATCAAATTTCAATGGGACTACATGATAATTAAACACAAGCAAAGCTTAAAACAACCGACTTCGCCGCTTTATCTTCGGAACCTTAATCAAATTTAATGTATTAAACACGGATTATTGATGATAACTCAAAAACTAGAGATCAGATCTTGATCAAACTTAAATGGGATCAATGGAAAAGCAACAGAGTTTGAACAAAAAAAACATCTAAATCGGTTCACGTGGAAAGAAGTTATGAGGTAACAAACATAAAAAATACAGTCGAATTAAGTACCTCCTCCTTTTTTGTGAAGTCGGTAATAAAAAAAATATATAGCTTGAACAAAGCAACAGTTATAAATTGTATTGTTACGACAAAATTATAGTTCAAACAATGTAGTTCAATTACCTGGCCACTGTAGCACTTTGTCGTTATAAGAATTAGTGCAAGTATCCGATATCGGGTGGAAGACGTACTCCCAGCCTTTGTTGTTGTACCTCCATCCTTTGGAATTGAGGATTAGGGTCCTTTCGGTAGCGTACGCGAAGATCAGACAGTAAACTATGTGGTGAAGTTGGCAACCGAAGCCACAGCCCTGAAAAAGAAAAAAGTAGATTGAAATCTTTTCATTTCAAACTGGGTATCCTCGCAAAGGTTAGGCAGTACACCGGGGCAGCTTCTTAATTTATATCAAGCTCAAGTCCGATCGTGTATTACTGCGCCTAAGTACCAGCTTGAAGCTCTTGAGTCCATCGATCGACGAGCAAAAAGGCTCATTGGTGATGATAAGCTAATCGAATCCAAATTGCAGAGCCTCGGTCACCGACATAAGGTCGCAAGCCTATTGGTATTCTGCCGTTTACATTTTGAAGAATGTGCGTAGGAATTACATGATTTAATTCCTCCATCCCCATTTTACCACCAAACAACAAGACTAACTGTCAAACGTCATCCTTATATGGTTGACATGCGTCTGGTTCTCAAAGCGTTTCGCTTCAACGTTTATCATTCGTACAGCGAGGGAGTGGAACTCATTATCAGCGTCTTTGTTTCCCGAACGGTACAATCTAGGTGTCTTCAAGTGTAAAGTTATTAGGTATCTTCTGGGCAAGCATGTTACACTTTCGGCTGCATCTTCACTTTCCCTCAGCGAGATGCAGCAAGTATTTGACCTCTAACTCACTCACTCTATATCTAGCATAAAAAAACAGTTATTTTTACAAGATTTTATTTAGTTTAATCTATCCCGCTGTCTATTTATCGGTCTGTAATGAAATCTGACAGCTGACCACTTCTCGATATCCGATTGCAATCAAATTTGGTGTGCTTATGTATCTTCGGTTTTAATACAATGATTAATACCATGAAGCTGGCCTAATCAAGGAGACGGAAGATGGCCATAAGAACTTCTGAACTAAACAAGATGAACCCATCGAGTTTGGTCTCGTTAGATTCGTCTTGTCAAGTTCTCTGGTTATATAACTTATTGGTCCTTTTTATTTACAACTGGTAAAAGCTTGATTTTTAAAAACTTTTTAAAGTATTACTTATGGGTTCACTATATCTCATCCCACGGTAGTCGTCGAATTAGAAAACAAAGTCGCTT
This sequence comes from Lomographa bimaculata, assembly GCA_948107665.1. Taxonomy (NCBI): domain Eukaryota; kingdom Metazoa; phylum Arthropoda; class Insecta; order Lepidoptera; family Geometridae; genus Lomographa; species Lomographa bimaculata. The sequence continues at coordinate 7,380,080 of OX403596.1, read as the reverse complement.
AATTTTTTAAATAATTTTACAAAGGAGACGCCATAGATCAATTAGCTGCTTCTAATCGCACTAATATAATAAAAGCGAAAGTTTGTGAGTGTGTTTGTATGTTTGTCACCTACTTCTTTACGCTCAAACTGCTGGTACAATATTGATAAATTTTAGTATGGAGGTAGCTGACACCCTAGAGACATAGGCTACTTTTTATCACGGGTCCGGGACTTACGCGGGTAAAACCGCGGCAAGCAGCTAGTCGCTAGTATAAATCTCTACTATACAACCTTTAACAAAAAGGTGCGGTTATACTTGGTGGCGTGTATGTGTATCGTGCCGCCAGGAATCGCCTGCCAATGAATGAAAGTCTAAGTCGGAGATATTTTTTTTTTCAAACAAAAAAATATTGTTTTATATTAAACACTGTTTCTACGGGCTAAGTGCCTTAAAACAAAAAAGTAACATTACATATTTCAAATATTTTTGATAACCCTTCGGTTACATCTGTGACGCGTGACCTTGACCTTTGTTATGGCCACCACTGTCAGACGTCAAAAGATCATGTGGTGTAAAAGAGTAGCTGATGAAATAGGTTTGTAAATGACATTTTTTTATTTAGAAACTCTAATTCATCATATCTCAATATTCATGCAGCTGCCGCGAATTTAGAAGTTCCTGTTAGACTCCACACATGTAGCTAGATGTGTGGCTTGAGTATTACTACACCTTTCTGTAACACATTGTTTATAGACGTTAGATAGATAGTTAAATTCTTTATTTGCACACCAATAAAAGAACACTTACAAAGAAATCTTAGATTTAACATAGGAACACAAAGAGCGGTCTTATCGCTCAAAGCGATTTCTTTCAGACAACCAAAGGGAGATGATAAAAATATTACAAACTTCGCTTCGGCTAGTAGTAGGTACGTGGCATGCCAGACAGTAATATAAAATACATTATTGTAATAGTTATAATTTAGTGTTTTAATAGAACAACTCTATTTCAACAACAGTTTCATATTAACGTTCAATTGTGGATGTAATAATATCCAAAATCTTAAATATATATAACTCAAAGGTGACTGACTGACTGACTGACATAGTGATCTATCAACGCACAGCCCAAACCACTGGACGGATCGGGCTGAAATTTGGCATGCAGGTAGATGTTATGACGTAGGCATCCGTTAAGAAAGGATTTTGATTAATTCTACCCCCAAGGGGATAAAATAGGGGATGAAAGTTTGTTGTACTTCTTAACGCGAGCGAAGCCGCGGGCAAAAGCTAGTTACCTATATGTTTATTTTACTCTTTTTCCTTGTAACTATATTTGAAAATATTATCGGTTGTGAAAACCAGATTACAGAGCAAATCATATAATTAATTATAAGGGCATGAAACATTTATATTATAGAGCGATGTGAGTCCGTAGCATCTCGTATGACTTCAAACCCAAAGCAAATTATTGGCATTAATTACAAATGTCTTTGTTTCTCAACAAATCCCAACCGTGCTATTATAAACTCTCAAGTGGATTTACTATTAGACCTAATGGAACTAACTAACAAGTAAAAATTGTTATCAATAGTTTCACCAAATTCTATTTCCATAATTATTATAGCTAATTTTTGTGCATCATGCACTTCTAAACAGAGATTGATGGCTCCGCTGTATTCGTCACTTGATCGAGTGGCCGCGGTTTCGAATCCTACGATGGGCTTGAGCTTCCGGTAGAGGTGATTTATTAAATCCATGGTAGTAGGGCATTATCTGGTGTTATCTTGGACTAAAATACAGTTTTAGTTTAAAACTGATATAGACACATTTTCGTCGTTCGTCCCGGTTACATCGCTTGTTACATCAGTGTAACGACGGGGAAGACCCAATTCCTCTTGGTGACACCACGAAAGAGATCCGACTGTCGATAATCGACAAAACATAATAGACTTGTGTAGATTTCATATTAGGGTATAGATATTCTTACGGCAACGATCATTGAGGGTCAGTCACATTCTAGACATGGGCATGTTTTTTGTACTCGATCACTTTTACTCCGTTCCACTAACGTTATTATATTTCACAGATAGTATTTTGGTATGAATACTATCGATTATTATGAGATATATAAATAAATATATGCCCGCGTCATGTTCCCCAAACAGTATACCTAATATGGGAGTGTCATCAAGTCTAGAGTAAATAGGTATCTTCTAGGTAAGCATGCTACATCTTCGGCCGCATCATCACTTTCCACCAGGTGAGATATAGGTCAAATGCCAAACAGGTCACTATCTGGCCTATAAAAAAAATCTAGATGTTGTGTAAATATAAAAAAATAATTGAGTCCCAATTAAAATTAGATCAAGACCTGACCAGTAGTTTTTGAGTTATCCCTAATAATGCGTATTTAATTGACTTCGACTACAATGAAGGTGTTCTCATTTTATTTATTTAAAAAGGTATAAAAATCAAGATCTGATCAGAGTCTTAAAAACAAAATTGTTTTTTAAGTTTTGCTTACGTTTATATTATGGTGAGGATAATTATTGTACTTAATCTAACCCAGTTTGAACGTTCTCAAAGAAACATCTGCGGTATTAAAGTCAAGAACCTATTACTTAGTCAACGGAACAGTCAAATGTTGTGGTTTAGTTTATTCGACAATTGGTAAGTGCATAATAATTTACGTATTCCAAGTGGCTTTTGTTGAGTTAAACTATTGCGAAGTTTATGTGAATTAGTACAGTATGTTTCAAGAATCTTGCGCTCATTATTATAAGTACCCGGATGACCGAGCTTTGCTCGGCTGAAAACACGGATACAACGACGTTTTTATTTTTATTTTTTTTATTTGTGACAGGCTAGTGTTTGACCACTATCTCACCTGATGGTAAGTGACGATGTGATCGAAGCTGGTAAACACACTAGACCTGGAATACGCAAGTTCGTTTTCAACAACTAGGAAATACCGGCATTAGTAGCATAGTAGAAATATAACTATGTTAGTAGTGTCGCTAAGCATTATGTCAGTAATCTGGATGTATGATGATAGAATGGGGATAGGGAAACTAGATCGTGTAATTTATTGGCTCACTCTCCGGAATGTATCCGATCAAATACAGAGATACTTACTACCTTGTGAAGATGTCTTAAGCTCTGAAGCTAAGAACATTGAAAACGAGTGCATAACCACACGCGATTAGAACTCCTAGAGTATCAATATAATTGACCGAGCAAGCAGAGCGAGAGCAGGGCCTCCGTTTCAGCTTGGGCAAAGTTGCTTTCGTATTTATGTCCGGCGGATTTCCGGTTGTTCTCCTCTACAGGTACTCTCAATGTACCTGTACTATTTAGACACCCTTAATCGACAGCTCTCTAGCACGTGTTTGGGCATCAACCTGTATACGAGTTCGTCGACCCGACCCGCCATGTGACAGTTAGTGACGGATGCGCGCGAGTGTTTGTTTGTGTTTCTAATTATAGTTATGTAGAACAGGACTGTGTATAGATAGATTAGATGCTGTGACAATGGGTGTGATGGTGAAATATTTCCTCTCGTGATTATACTGTGATACTTTGATACCGCCAGTTATTTTAACTTCTTCGATATTGTTTCGTTTGTTTTACTCATTTGACTACATTAATGACTAGGATGCATGGAGGCAAACTGCACAAGCGTATCTGGTGACTACATAATACAGATTTACCTAGGTTAATATTATTTCTGTATTAGTCATTTAAGAATGTTAAAAAATAATGTAAAATGCGCCACCGAGTTTCTGGCCAGGTTCTTCTCGAGATGGCTGTTATTTTGTGAATCTGGCGGTAGAGTCAAAAACTTTAATAAGTGCCTCTTTGGGGCCCATGAGAATAAACGATTTTGTATTTTGTTTCATACATTTATTACCGATAATGTAACGAAACAAGTGTTTGCACGTTCAGCACTCATACTAAGCTCTGTGATAGATTTGAAACCACTATCTCACCTGCTGGTTATTAATGATGTGGGTTTTAATCGCGATATGCCTAGAATAGGACTGGCGGCTCAAGGTCAGCACCCACCAACACTGTTGGGTGTTCGGCGACACATTTTTTTTTTACTTGAGGGTGATATGTCTATATACTAGGGTACAGTCGGGGTTTTGTTCGAATTATCACATACAGATTTCATCAATTCGTCGCGATCTCGCGTCAAAAACTCATTCTGAAGTATATCATGCTACATGCTCGAAATCTAGGTCGATAATTTCAATCAAATGACAAAAAAGTGAGTATTATAAGAATAATATTATAAGGTCTGATTTTACGAATACTTTAATAGTAAAATTTCATCTCGTTTTCTGCTATTGTGTCAGTAAATGTATGGTAGGAAACGAAATTAAATTTGGTTTAACGATCGAAATTCATATTTTATTACATATTTTATTATGCCAAAATTTAGAAGGAAAACTCGTTAAAATCGAGTAATGGTATGGCAAGCGCGACCTTAGATAAAGTTTATATTTTTACCCCTATTTACTACGACATACGCTCTATAAAATCGTCTGTGATAACAATATCAAATAAGAAGTCTCAATTGTTTAAGTCTCACGTATTAGTACAATTATTTTAATAATTAACAAAATGTTAGTAAATAAATGTCAAAACAAGGTAACTTATTTAGGTAACATTACAAGCTTCCTCGCCTCTCTGTAGTAGATTCAGCAGATAACTATGGAACAGTCGACATTACATGTAAATAACTGCAAATATGCAAATGTTTGTAACTACATATCTAAACGATATAATAATAATTGTGCACTTTAGTGCACAATTATTATTATATTGTTATTATCACAATTATTAAGCTGTTATTATTAGCTAAAGCTGATTCCAAAACCTCACAACAATTAAAATATTATTGTGAATTCAATGTTACACTCAAATTCTATTTAGATTAGTAGTTAAGATACATATGTACATTTTAAAATGTTTACATGTTAATGCCTTATTCAGGTTACAATATAAACACCATAATTATAAGCTAATAATAATATACGCTTCCTCGCCTCGTCTCAGTTCTGCAGTCAACTTACCCGTTGCTGTATCAATTCCTTGTTAATAATTAATCTATAAAATTTGTTAAAAATGTTAAAATAGGATATCTTATTAAAGTTACATATAAGCTTCCTCGCATCCTTGCAACCCGGTTGGTTCTGCGGGAAAGATTACCGCCGCGGTATCAATTCCTTAATAATAAATAAACTGTTGGATAAACTGTCAAAACAGGATACCCTTATTCAGGTTACACATAAGCTACTTAGCCACTTTGCTGTCCGCAGGTTTCTGCAGGAAACGAAACCGTCGCTGTATCAATACCTTGATAATTAATAATCTGTGGGATACAATGTCAAAACAGGATACCTTATTTAGGTTACACATAAGCTATTTAGCCTCCTTGATGTCCGAAGGTTTCTGCAGGAAACGCAACCGTCGCTGTATCAATACCTTGATAGTTAATAAACTTTTTGATAAAATGTCAAAACAGGGTACCTTATTCAGGTTACATATAAGTTTCCTCGCCTCCTTGCAGTCCGGTGGGTTCTGCAGGAAGTGCAACCGTCGTTGTATCAGGTCGCTTACGTTGGCCGCTTCCGTTTGCCGCCATTCGTGGTACCCATCAAACTGGGGCAGCTTCTCTTGGTCTGATAGAAGCGATCTGAGACAAAATACTAGATTGTTAAACAAGGCTGTAATTCTGCGAATCTGGCAGTAGAGTTATTCACTTTCATTTGTGCCTCTTTGGGCCCATGCGAATAAACGATTTTAAATTTTTACGGTGCCGAAAAAAGTGCTGATCGGTAATGCTTTCGTAAACCCTCACATTATTTATGAACAGTATAATCTGGGAGTACTCTAGCCTAGAGTGAATAATAGGTATATTCTAGGAAAGCATGTCACAGCTTCGACCGAATCTTCACTTCCCATCAGCAGAAATAGTGGTCAAATGCTTACTTATCCAGTATATAAAAAAATTTCACCCAACACATCCGGGCAAGCGCCGCAACCGAGGGCGCTTATGATTCGAGAGTGTAATACCAAAGGTAAATATACTCGTAGTATATTTCAGCACACATGCTATATTGTAGTAAATTTCGTATTATCCTTACATTTTATTGATTTTCCTTTTATTCCCCGAATTCTTTACAAATTTTACCGTTCTTTTTTTCCTTGAGATATGAAACTGTAAATCTTTGGTCTTATTTTAAAGATAGAAATATTATATCGGCGAGAACGACTGGAACCTCTGTATATAAATATGAATAAATAACCGAAGTTTCATTTAATTATGAATCCAGATGTGTTTACCGTTACCTAACGGTAGTTTTACCGGTAATAAAGTAGACACTAGAACTATATATTGTAAAAACTTGCTAGCAAATGAAAAAATTAAAATTAAAAGTAACAACCTTTTTCTATCCCCAATTTCTTCCAAAATTCCCTGAATTTGCTCAGGTTTAAGATTATCTTTGGCAGCCTTCCCGAGCTCATGATTCACATAGTACCACAGCTCCTTTGTGTTGGAGTATATCCTCCTTCTGAGATTCTCGTACTCCTCCAAGGGTCCCTGGTCATCCAGAAACAGACCCTCTATGTCTTTGAGGCCGCTGAGACTAGAAAGAAAAGAGGCTATTAATTATAATAATATTTTTAGGCACGCTAAAAAAATATTTCGTTAATTATATCTTAGGTTATATAGTATCTAAGGTTACAAATGGAACCCTATTACGTGTGTCGATCTATCCTAACCTTTAAACTATTATGTATTTTGAACCCTCATAGGCTTAGTATTTTACGGATAATCCTAACACAACAAAACCACTTTGAAGTGTAGTCCTCATCTATGAAATAAATAAATGTCTGACACAGGGCTAAAATAGAACTCGCTGTTAAGGGTAACTGCAGAACATAGTTTGAAGCTCAGCGTCATATTTTCAATATGAAGGTACTGAACTACATAAACTACGGATACTGCAGAAGTACAGAGTGATAGCTATATGTCAGACGAGCATTACAAAATATAATAAAGCCATTTTATTTCCTTAAAAAGTTTACAAGATAAAATATAATTTAAATATATATTATAACAGAACACACTTTTTGAGGACCTCTCAACGAGTATAGGCCATTATAGGCATTACAAAATACGCTACCACTATAATAAGCCGGTTTAAACTTGTTATTTTTTTTCTTTACTTTCTTGTTTCTTGTGCGAATTAACATTAAATTTTTTTCTTTGTACTTAGTTTAAGTATAAATCTGAAAATAATTTTAATATTAACTAAGTACAGTCTAACATGTCAAAATAAAAATATTTTTATCAGTCAATAAATAATACATCCAATATATATGGATACGTCAACTTGTGCCCCCTCGCCCCAACGTGCCCATCAAGCTAGCCGCGTTCCCACGCTGTATAGCGAGAGAAATTTATGTCTACTAGTCTTAAAAGTAATATTACGTTGTCAAACAATCGAGTGTCTAATGTATAAAACATTCATCGGGGCGCTTTATTAAAGATCTACATTCGAGATGGTTCGATGAATTCAGAATCATGACAACTCACCATAACATTCGTTTCGATTGTGTTTGTCAAACATGCAATGCGATCAGACGATAGAGATAGTAAAATGACAAATAAAGTACTCAAACTCCATAGCGTTGTACATTATATCACGAATACCAAACATTGTAAACCATCAATAAAACTGAAATTTGTAGAATTGGAACGAAGATAAACTATGTCGTAAAATGAAATGGTTAAACTATGAATACCATAAGGCACTCGAATCTCAGCTTTGTACAATATGTACCTACCTTAAAAATATAGTGATTAGTGTATTTACCCGACTGCCAAGGTATGGTTATGTTTTTCGCCCGTATCTTGTATGTATGTTCGTGAATTTCTTTATTACCTCGTATCTTCCATACTACTGGATGGATTTCGACAGATAAGGGTGTCGTCAGTTTCCTCTTTTCCCAGTAGGTATTAAAACTCTATAGACCTTAGATAGGTGTTTCAAAAAAATCAAAATGTCGGATTTTTGGCGCTAAATTGTAAGGAGTAACCAAACCTCGAATATGGTATCAGAATAAAGGAAATTAAGAGGAGATTACAAAAAAAATATATATTAATTATGTAATATGTATAAGTCATATTAACATTTTAATAGAAATAAGAAATTGGGATTCAACGCATTCAATTTTGGTTGCATTTCTTATTCATTGCATTTCTTATAATTTCACTATTTTGCAGTCGGGTTTTTAGATTTATTAAATTATTATCACTGATGAGCGTTTGACCACTACACCACCTGTGGTAAGTGAAGAAGAGGTCGAGCATGGTTAACACGCTTAACCTAGAATAACTGGCCTTCATGTATAGTTAGCAAAACATATGTTTTAATGTTACGGCGACACCCTTTATGGGTAAAGAAGAAGGCGAACTACGACTCTAGTTAAGGAAGCATGCCATGCGAGCACGAAAAAATTGCCCTAGCCCACCGGAAGCTATAATTGGAAGCGAAACCGTTATAGTATAAATGTTTGTATTATTAACGGGATATTTACCATACATAATCAACTATTTTTCGATATATATTTCGATAAATTTGTTGTGGGACTCAAATTTGAGTTGGGCGGGTCACATGGCTAGACGAAGTTACGACAGGTGGAGCAAGGTTCTACTATAAAGTGGTGGCCAAGACAAACAAACGCAGCGTCGGACGTCCAGCGGCAAGATGGGTTGACGATATTGTTAGCATTGCGGGTCGAACCTGCAGAAGACTAGCACAGGTCCGAGGTGAATGGCAGAATATGAGAGAGGCCTTACCCTGCAGTGGGATCAAAAGGGCTGTGGATAATGATGATGATTTTCCGATAACGTAACTGAACACTTGAGTCGGTTCCAGGTTAACCGTGTTAGATAATTTAGTGCTCATAGAGAAGTACTTAACAGAGGCATGATAATGCACTTATGAAGTTACAGGCCTGTGCACAATAATTATGATTCACGACACTGCTACAGGAAATTACTACTGTGCTATGAGTGTTCGTATGATGTATGATACTAATATAGGACACCATTCGATTTTTCGAATTGACGATAGTGTATGTTGGGTAATATTGTCAGAGGCCGGCCATAGTGACTGCTATCATGCCCCACCTCGGCGAGGGACTTCTCACTAGGTTAGTGGACTCGAGCCCCACACTCCCCTTTCCTTCACCCCGGGGAAGGAAGGGAAGTGCTAGGCATCTTCCCCGCACAAAAAAGGGGCTGATTTCCCTATTATAGGCCGAGTAGAGCCCTATAGAACCGCAAAATTTAGGGAAGCGGCAAAACTTTTTTTTAGTATTCGCCGCCAGCGAACCAACACGTCGACGTTTAAAAATTAAAAAATGCTTAAATAGAAACTCGCAAAAAAAAATACGATCTTGGAGATAACGATTATTAAAAGTTTGGATCATCGAACTGGATGTTAGCTTACTAGTTTATTCCACGTTACAGCGTATAATTTTCATTTTGCTCCACTACAGAATCTACACAGATATTAATACTGAGCTATTTGGTATTTTCGCTGCCACTATAATAGTATTAGCTCTCTAGTAATTTACTACTTCAAGGATTTTTAACCGACTTCAAAAAAAGGAGGGAGGTACACAACTGTATTCTTTTTTATGTATGTTACCTCAGACCTTTTTTTCGATTATTTTTTTATGCAGAATAGGCAATCATTTGACCACTATCTCACCTGATGGAAAGTGATGATGCGGCCGAAGATGTGACATGCCTGTCTAGAAGATACCTATTCACTCGAGACTTGAAGACTCCCAGATTATACCGTTCGGGGAACAAAGACGCAGGCAATGAGTTCCACTCCTTCGCTGTACGGATGATGATGAATTCAACTTTGATGATTCTTCTTTCATTTGAAATATGGTGCTTCCCATGTGGGCTCATTTAAATTTAACCAAGATCTGGCCATTATTTTTTTAGTTATCCTCAATAATGCGTATTTAATTCATTTAATCTGATCAAGGGTTTCAAAGATAAAGCGGTGAAGTCGGATTTTTTAAGCTTTGCTTGCGTTTAAATATTTTTCTACGACTTGTATAATTTTGGTATAGATTAGGTACAGACATGCGAGCACGAGAAAATACCCTACCACCATGGATTTCATCCTGAACCTTCACCGGAAGCTCCGAAGCCGCTTTTCTTACCACTGCTACCACTACTTCAAATCTCAATTCAATTATTAGCTTCAAGAATCAAGAATAATTTATAGTTAACTGACAAATTATAACACTATGCAGGTTGTTAGTGCAATTATGTGACATCAGTTTACCCACATCGGGCATTCAATATATAAAATAAAAACACAGCAGTTAAATAACTGTGCCCTATTACAATTAGTGGCAGGTATTTAGCAGAAAGTCGGCTTTCCGCTATTAAATCGTATATATTCATTACTTTTCTCGAAAATCGAACAGTGGTCAATAACTAGAAGTGGCTACTATTTTTAACTCAGTGGTTTTACAGCGAAATTGATTTCACCACCGATAGTAGCAAATGTGATTGGTTTCATGGCATATTACAGCATGTGTAATACATATATTTTTAGACTTAAACTAAACAAAATGCGGATGTTATTAGTTCGAAACGTATGTAAGTTTTTTAATGATCTACCCACGCTTAGCTTACGATTAAATACTTTTAAACAGCATCATACTTTCTCTTTTCAGCAGGTAACCTGTTGAAATATATTATTGTGATTATTGTTTTTATGAATACTGTTGTTTAACTATGTGTGACGTATAGAAGGCCATATGTGTATCTGTTGGCATAATTCTATTTCACATTTGATTTTGGGGAAAGAATGGAAATAAAATCCTCAAATGCAGGGAAAGCTGTGACGTGGCATTGCCCGCATTAGTCAAAGGTTTTTTAAGGGAAATGGGCAAACATTTCACCAATACCTCATTTGATGAAATGGCGATGGAATTAATGATGAAGCAAATTCTAAAAGATACCGAATAATAAAAAAGTAATCTCGGAATCGCGCAGAAACAAGGGGAAAGACAGAATGACGACAAAAGCTTTGTAATAGATATGCGCCTTTTGAGATATAAAATAATAAAAAGTTAGGATTTTTAATGTTTACATTTTTGACAGTAAGGTTTTGCAGTCATATTGTTTTGTTTTTGTCTGAAGGAAGATATTTAAGATCTATTTTGTATCAATAGCAAGTCCTCAGCAGTTACAAAATAAATAAGTCTGATAGTTTGATTAGCCGGTAAATATGGTAATAGCCTACCTCGTTGAGAGTAGAAGTGACGTGTTCATGAATAAAATCAGGGTTTGACCTCTGTTGATAGATGTCGGTAGACGAAGTCGATCTCGGTAATCATTTGAGAGGTCTTAGTAAACAAACGCAGAATGAACTTGATATTTATTCACTGCCATCTGATTGAATGATAATAGTAATGGATACTAAGAAAGACGATTTTCTTATTTAGCAGGATTTTTTCAACGACCTGAAAGGGACTAGTGCAGTTACGGATATGATGTCGTTACCATATCTAACACTTGGTTCAAATTCAAAATCGTTTATTCACATGTGCCAAAAAGATGCACCCTTAAAAGTTATTGAGCTGCCAGATTCGCAAATATAAATACAGCGAGAAGAACCTGGCAAGAAAGTCGGCGGTGCACTTCTTTCATTTTTTTTTCACACATTCTTAAATGTCTAATACAGGGTTTATCTTAACCCAGGTTTATTAATAATACATAGTCAGAAAGCGCTTGTGCAGTTTGCCTCCATGCATTTTTGTCATTAGTGTAGTCATTATAAACTAATAATAAGCTTTTATAATTACTGTTTTATGAGTGTTTTATTACTGATTTAAACTTTTCCAGAGGCAATTCAGTTACAATTTGTTTACAAGTTAAAATCTAAAATCAAAATCAATTTACCATAAAAGATTTATTCGTCTTGCATAATCTGAATGCAAGCACTGCTATTCGCTAGTTCATTGAAAACCCTAAAGGATACTCACGCAGACGACCTCCTAATCTGAGCAATGAGATTGTTGTGCTGTTGCTTCAGCGACTCCAATTGAGAGGACACCCGTTTCAACCTCTCTTGAAACGCTTCTGCCTCATCTGAACTCCCACTGCATCTGTAAATATGGCACTAATGTAATCAACATTGTAAGATAAATTTCTACCAAAGATGTGAACTGTGTCACGTTGTCACTATGTAAGTGACGATTATCCAAACGAAAGAGCACCATAGTTATTATTGTCCGACCGAAACAGGACTTTCAGCTGAAATCACTATTTTGTCTTTAAATACTCTTTCCTTGACCAGTATATATATGCGCTTACCTTAGAGGTGATATCACCATGTATGTGACGACTACCCAAACAAAGAGCAACACTACCGCCACGCGTTTCCATTTCGCCAGGAACATCATAAAATAGTCATTAAATGTCATGTGACCATTGGAGTAGCGTCGCATCTTCATCTCGCATCATTGCGTTTAAAACATTGTTGATGGCTGCAACAACAAAATAATTATGTCATCAGACCCCTTATTACGCATCTCTGTTGAGAGCAGTTTCTATTCGAATTAAGCGAAAATGAACCAATTTCTAAGGTGTTTTGTCGTTTTAGAATTGATACAGAGATAGGTAATAGAGGGTCAGATATTGAACAAATAAATTTCTGTCTATATCGTCATTGAAGAAACAATTTTATTAACATCATTGACTAGAACAGATTTCTTAAATGCAAACATAAGTAGATTAATAAATGTTTCATTTTATTCATATGCGAAGAAAAAGAGAAAAAGAGTACTAACAATCTTAAACCTAACATCGGTGTATGTTCTTTGTATTTCTACTATTGCTATTAAGTAAAACTTCTTTATTAGAATTGATTATGTAAACACCACAAATCAACCTCTAAGTAGATTTAATGTTTTGTAAACATAAAAAGGAACAACATCATTTGAATATAGGTTGTTTAGTTGATGGAGCCAATGAAACCATACCACCTAAACCAGTAGAACCTATCGATCTCCCTATGGAACTGCCCGTTCGCTTAGTTAGATGCCTATGATGATATTATGCCTAGACCTTCTAAGCACCTATCAGGCTTGATTGCTGGTGGGACCACAAGTTTTCTCCCTAAAAGAAGTTTGTGTTTCTGATTCCAGGTGTGATTGTGTGTGTGATGTGAATGTTTCCAGCACCCATGATACAATTCATTGAACTTAGTAAAGGGACTGTGAGTGTGAAAGCGTTTATGTTTATTTATGGGTAGGTATCCTACAATATCATATCGTCATAATAGTTCATGGAACAAAAGCAGCACATCAAATTAAGAACAATCAAATCGAGTGCCATTCGCTGTCACGGTCTAGATGACATGGTCATAATAAAATTGTGTTCACAAAACAATAATAATACATTCGGAATGTTTTAAAACTATTTTTAAGGAATAATATAATATTGTGTCTTCTTTTCCTTTTATCACTCACATGTTGAATAGACCCTTGATAATGTACATTGTGATAGAGGGCATTCTAGAACGCTGTTAAAAATAAGTATGTCTCAAGTGGGTATGGAATCAAAATTGAAAAATGAAATCTGAAAATTGTTATTTTCAGATACTGTTTATTATGAGTATTTTATAGTATAATGATAGAGTTTTAATATCCATTAACAAATAATATTAATTGTAACACAAAACTTCAGTTATACATGTGAGGCATGAGCACGTCTCTTGTTTTCGTTGGGTCCATTCCATACGAACACTGAATTATGAATGCCTAAAAGGGGGATGGTAGAGTTATACAATAATATCTTTGAAGATATCTATACTAATACTAATATACTAATAATATTATAAAGAGGTAAAGTTTGTTTGTTTGTTTGTTTGTTTGTTTGTATGTAAAAGGTAATCTCTGAAACTACTGATCCGATTCCAAAAATTATTTCACTAATAGATAGCTACACTATCAGTGAGTGTCATAGGCTATGTTTTGTTGGGATAGAAGTTAGTTATCAGTTCGAAATAATAATATTCGTAAGACGAGTCGGAGAAAAATTTGCTAACTTTCCGCTTTATCGGCGTACGCTGACTAAACAGTTAGACATAGGTGAATACAATGTACAGCAAAAATGTTGGCCTTCATGAGTTTTACAAAAAAAGTCCGCGACATATATCTAACATGTATGTATAGCTCAGAAAAAATACTTTTCTTTGTTAAAAATCTGAAAAAAAAGCGGCCTATGTTTAGTTGGCTTTTTGAGACATTCAGTATTAATCCTTATCAAAATAAACTATTTCATCGGCTTACGTAGTTCACGTAGATGCAATTTGCTCTTCACTGCATATAATTTGGACCTATAGTCTAGGAGAAATCGTTAAGTTTATTTGAGGGTGAAAACGGTGGATCACAGAATGTAACAGTTACTGCGTAATCCGGCATACTTCTATGTTTTGAACCGACTTACATAAGAAGGAGGATATAAATTCGACAGTTTTTTTTTTGTTTAGTCGGTTATAACTTATCATTGAACTTTGAACTGCCCGCTGGAGTAGTTAGGTGGGCGTTTGCCTTTAAAGCACCGGGTTTGATTCCCGGTGTTTTTCCACGGGAATTTGTGTTTCTGGTTTTGAGTATGTTGTCAATGTTGTATGAATCTTGGATGTTTACAGCCCCACGATACAAGTCATTGAACTTAGTGTGGGGCTGTGAATGTGGAAGTGTTTATTTGTATATTTTTTAACCGGGCGACGCCGGGCGGGTCATCTTTTGAACTATCTACTCGCGTAAATGGGTGCGCGTTTGCCTTCCAAGCAGCGAGATCGATTCGCGGTGGTAACAGAAGTTTTCTCGGGCAATTTTTGTTTTGAATATGTCGTGAATCTTGGATGTTTACGGCCCCATGCTAACAGTCACTGAACTTAGTGTGGGGCTGTGAACGTGGAAGAAGTTTTTTCCCCACGGGAAGTTTATGTTACTGGTTCTGGGTATGACGTGAATGTTGTGTGTGTGGTGTTAATTGTTTACGGCCCCATGACACAACTTATAGTACTTTTAGAGTGGGGCTGTGAGTGTGAAAGCGTTTATGTGTAAGCTTTTGTTTACCCGGGCGACGCCGGGCGGGTCAGCTAGTTTCTATATAAATTTGCATGTTAAAATTAATGTTTAAAAAACAAATTATCCCTAACTTTGTTACTTCTATTTTGGTTCAATATATTACTTTATACTAGCGATCCGCCCTGGCTTCGCCTGGGTGTGATAAATGAAGAACTGCTCAAACGATTTTCTGCAAACTTCACATAAACCATGTACTAAATAGTCCGAACAAAACCTAAACATTTGGTTTGGATAGGTGAGCCCGTTCTTGAATTATAAAATAACAACGAAAAGTGGCATTGATTTTTAAGATTAGCCATAACTTTAATATTTATATTAACTTAGCTTATAATCATATCTGATCTTCTTTCAGTAGTTTTCTTTGAAATTGTATTGTTAATTTATAGCTTACTAGCAATATATTAACTAATCCTGTACCTACATACCTCTGAGGATAGCCCTGTAAGATACATTATTACTCATTGTAATAATATAACATCTTTATTTAATTTATTATTTATAGTGTAGCTGTTTGCTGTCCCATAATAAATATTTTTAAAAAACTTACAACATTCAGCATTGACTGTACACAATACTGAAGAATTGTCATCTTATTACAAACAATTTTCCAAATAACTGCAACATTTTCCGCTGTTTACACTTTTGGGGCACAGGTATTGCAGCTATTGTTCTCAGTGATTTTTTCTGAGAAGACACCCTAACATTGATGAGATAACTTTCGTCACTTCTCAAAACTTCACTTCTGGGGGCTGAGTCACCCACGTCCGTAGGAGGATACCCCTTAAGTCTGACTCCCTACACGTGGTCCCCGGGTGGTGCTAATCAGGTGACATTTGAGAGGTGGTAGAGCATTCTGTGAGTTGCTCGCCTGGCTAGCTTACCACCATCAAGTTGAAAGTCTGCCGCCAAGCCAAATACGGTGTTCCGGCAGTTATCCTTGAGAGCCTGCGTATTCCAGGTCTAGTGTGTTTACCAGCTTCGATCACATCGTCACTTACCATCAGGTGAGATAGTGGTTAAAACACAAGCCTGTCACAAATAAAAAAAATAAAAAATAAATAGCTAATTCAATTTAGTGGTAGGGGTGATATGGCCTACACTGACGTCCTGCTTAGGGTGTATTGTGCACTCAAGATGGCTGTACATTCTTAAATTTGGCAATTAGTCATTTACTTCCATCGGAGGCGAGTGCCTCTTTGGGCCCATGAGAATAAACAATTTCTATTTAGATTTCCATGCTTATTAAATATACTACTAAATATAAGTAAACAAAGATTACTAATAATAAGTAACGGGTATGTGTAGAAAGGGTTGTCTTTTTTTTAATTAAATATATTTTATTGCAAAAACTGTGTTATTAATGTTGTTATACTATGATTTTTGAATAAACTGTTTGTCCAACTAAGAATGTGCATTATTTACTTAATTATAATATAAATAAAGCTAAACATAATTTTAAAACTAGGTAACTTTGGTCTTTGCTGTATAGATGTATATAGTTTTAGTTTAGTTATTGGCCCGTACATCGAAATTTTTTTTTATAAATGTCAGCACAATTGATTTTATCAACTAAATGTATTAACAAAAGGAACTCATAACAAATACAATAAACTTCATAGTATCTGTTCAAAAATAATTGCTTCATGTCATAGAAACATTTTTCAACTAGCCACATAATAAAGCTTTGTCGTAAATAGCTTGATTAGTAATTCTCTAATTTCTTTAGATAGTTTGTTAAATGTTTTAAATGACATAATGAAACAGTTCTTACTGAAAAGTAGTAAATAGAGCAGATTATTTTATGTTAGATATATATATAGGATACACCAGCATTTGACAGCTATCTCAAATGATAAAAGTGAAGATGCAGCCGAAGATGTAACATGCTTGCTTTAAAGATACTATTGGTTTTCTTCTACTTATAGAAGTTATTTGTTGTATGTTTGAAAAGTTTGAATCTCTATACAAAAATGAGACATATTGCACAAAAGCATAATGACATTAAAATTGTATATCATATGTAATGATATCATGATTAACGTACATAATTTTTTAATTTATTAATCTCAACTACTTAAATTATAGTGGTGGTGTTTTAATGTACCTAGACATAACTGCTACAATCACTTTATTTTGTTTAACTTTAGCCAAAGAATAAGTGACGAAGATTACGAGAAGTATGTCTGTTCAGCTTGGGCAATAATGCTTACGTATGTCCATGTGTGTGGTCTGTATGTTTGAAATTCATAAACAAATTGATATAAATATTCTATGGCATTTTTTTTAATCACTCACACCCCCACACCTTGTTTACAGACTTGTATTGTGGGTACTAGAAATATTTACATATTACACACTTGATTACACCCACAACTAGAAGGACAGATCTCCCTTGGGAAGGAACCTAGGACCAATGGCGCAGAGGCAGACTTGCCCAACGCACAGACTGAGTCGTTAAATTTATATTGATAAAAGCAGGTTTCCTGTCTTGTGTCTACAATATAAAGCTTATAAAAATACCTTATTTCAAGGATACAAACACACAGAAATCATAACCTACAGTTATATATATTAAATACATATAATATTAATATGATTTTGAAAATACATCTCAATACAGTTGGACTAAAGAAATTGTATTATTACTATGTGGTTAGTACTACAAGTTTGTGATCACAATCTTTCTAGATTTTTTTGAAGATGAATTTTATTTATAATAGGTTCTTACATATCCTTTCATAGTAGTATTAAAATCTTATTGAAGTTACGGCTAGTATTTTATAATATACAGAAATCTACCACTAGTCTTGTAGCCCAATGAGGCAACGGTTATTGTAAATGGGCACTGCTTCTGCGGATATTGATAATTTTAGTTGTACACTCAGTCAGTTAACTCGTCAAGCAAACCTCAAGCTTGCCGAGTTGGCTCATATAATAAGAGCGTTTTATAGTTCCTCAGTCATACAAATCAAAACTTTGGTGCCTAAAATCATAAATCAGGTGCCTTTTAATGCAACACGTACGTACCTGATAAAATACCTCTGTACAATAAAACAGATATATTCACCGAAACAGAAGAGATGGTCACAAAGTTCACGGAATTAAACACAAGCAACAAATGTATTCTTGTTATTAATTTACGAATTTATAGCGATACACCTTCACTAACAGTCAATTACTATTCCACCCAAGTTAAGAAAAACAAAAAAATGTCTCCCTTCCTCCTCCAAGAGTTCTGCACAAAAACTGAAGTAGTGTCAACTTGTCAAGTAGGTACATGAACGCCTGACTGATGACATTTAAGTGACATTTTAACTGACAGACTCAAGTATTCCAGTGCCGGACTACATAGGGCACACTTGGGCCGTGGCCGTCTTTTAATCCCCATACATGAGCCATGCGATCGTTGCGGACGTCATCGGGAACGTGGGTTAGTTTACGGGCGATCCGGTAGGTATTAATTGGGAGCAACGATCTAGAGTAGAGATTATTCCTTTCTACGGTAATAATATTCTGTTCTTGTGATTCTGTATGACAAAACTTGGGTTTGTTTCCTATCTCGATGATAGGATGATCCTTGTTCCAAAATGATCCGTCGTCGTCGCGTCGCATCGTAGAATATGCGTGGAGCATAAAGGAACATGGAGGGAGTACCTACTAGGGAGTAATGTTTTTCTGTGGATGTAATATTTATTTTTCTCTTAATTTTGGCTTCGCAATCCTGTGCATCTAGCCAATGACAAGTAAGTACTAGTCACGTGTCACAGTCAAAGTCAAGTAAAACAGTCAAGGTTTAGTCATAGTCACATCGTCACTTACCATCAGGTGAGATAGTGGTCAAACACTAGCCTGTCACAAATAAAATAATAAAAAAGTCAAGTCATGCCCTAGTAAAGTGGTAGAAACATTACTAGAACTTCTATTAGAGTTTTGGAGCAATGGCGAAAATCACGTTTTTCTACTTTTTATGAGGGATTATACTCTTAAAGACAGTCACTCCCTGTGAGGGCTGTGATATCAGTGTTCTATGGTGATAATATTCTGTGAATAGTAGCAAAGTAGTTCTGTGAATAGTATTCTGTGATTCAATAAACGGAGGGAGGGATTTACGTACGGTAGTACTCTTTGTGGTCTGTGGATTCAATCATATTTTTAAAACAGAGACTGATTAGGTACATTATCTTTTCACATTTTAACAAAATTGTTGGAAGATCGTAAATGTGAATGAAGATAATAAAGCCACAGTAATATAAATTGATTTTGATCTAAAATTGGGTAGGTATCAATAAAGATTTATCTATCCAGATTCTACATGCATAATTGCTTGAGTGCTGTGATGCTTCATTTATTATTGTATTAAAATCTAATGAATTTGGCGGTAGTTAAGTTTCACGTAATCTAATTTCACTACTCTATTTTTTGGTTAAGCGGTGTTTTCCATCGTTCGATTTGATTGAATCATTGAACATGGTAGCAGGTACATACTAGTACTATGTACTTTGTGCATTGATCTTCGACCTTTATTTGCTTAAAACAGGATAAAGAGCATGACCTTTTCAGTGTTCCTATAGTGAAAGAAGAAGGATATTGGAGCCAAGATGCCAAAGAAACAACCAAGAAACGCATATTACTTCTTCATGATTGACTTTAGAGAAGAACAAAAGAAGAAAGGCATCATGTATCAGAATTTACAAGAAGTACAAGTAGCTGCTGATCCGGTGTGGCGGGTAAGTCGACAAATTTAGAAAAATGGTTGTTTTTAGTTTTCCAGCTGTTAGGCTAGTGTTGGAACAATAAAGCACTTTTGTTACATGATGAGGGTGTTAAGGGTTGTAAAAACACTAACCGTTCGCCCCTCAAGAATGGGAACTACTTCTCAAGAATAGCTGATGGATAACCGTTGTTTTGTATTGCCACACATTCTAAAATTACTTAGTTGGTATGCTAAACTGCGAGTGGCATGCTAAATTATATTGCGGTATACCTATTTAAATCTTCAATAAATTCAATTTTTTCAAACTGACTTCAAAACCTTTTAGAAGTCGGTTCATAATTGGTGGAAAAATCGCATAACATACATAAAAAAATAATACATAGTGATGTATTTTTTTAATGTATGTTATGCGATTTCTCCGCCAATTATGAATCAATTTTGTTTTTTTTTTTTATTTGCATTTTTTTACTAAATTATCAACCACTGAACAAATGCCTACAACATAAAGACACTTCATTCATTCAACAAAGTAACTGTTGTTGGGGCGGGGCAAATATCACACCATCGGCTATTAACCAAACCTTTTGACAAGTGGCCGCTAAGAATTTGTTTACAAAAAAAGCCCTTGAAACTCAACTTGAACAACACAAATGCTTACTATTTCATCTATATTCACCATGCCAGTGGAATTGCAAATTGTATAAATTAAAGAAGCTTTGGCTCAACCCTTGTATTAAATAGAAACATGCTTACAGTAAACTAGCTTTTAGAACAGAGTATAGTTATTTGTTTTTAACTACCTGTTAGCTAAGTTGGATGCGCTTTAGACTTCTAAGGTTTCAGGTTTGATTCCCAAAGGAAACACAAATTTTCTCCTCAAGAGAAATTGGTGTTTTTGGTTCTGGGTGTGATTGTAAATGTAACTTGATTGTTTGCGGCACCCACGACATAAGTCATCGAACTTAGTGTGTAGGTTTAAGTGTGACAGCATGTTTATAATTTATTATATCTACAACTTTTTTATAGGAGGCTCATCCAGGGCTACGATCAAAGTACGAAGCTAGAGCGAAAGCTGAAAGAGAACGGCTTAGAGGAGGGCTTGACCAAAAATTTACTACAAATGGAATTTCATTTGCTGAAATTGAAGCTCAACAGCGGCTGGTGCAAGAGATTCAAGAGCAAGAGATAGCCGAGATTAAAAACTTTGTTCAACAGAAGAGCATTACAAATAGTGAGTTTATTTTTATCCAACTATGCCGACACAATAAGGAGGGTTATGATTTTAGTTCTAAGTATTTTTGTTTGTTCACTCACAGCATTTAAACTAGTAAATGTGATATATTGTGTATCATGGGTTATGCACATTTTCCGCTGCATCATTGCTTTATTGCATAAGGTGAGATTGTGGTCAAATGCTTGCCAATGCAGCATAAAAATAATGTTTTTTTTAAATAAATAATTAAAAGGCATTGTTAGTACCAATACTATTATTATTAATATCAAATGAAAGAGCTTGATATTATAATATCAATGTGTGTAAAGTGTTACAAGTATAAAGTAGAACAGTATTTGTGTTACAGAATCGGTAAACAAACAATGGTCAGAAACATAATTATACCCATTTGTATCAGCAGTCCGTATTAAAAGTTAAATAAGACGTATATGTACAATAATGTACATAGACATAAGTATTTAATTATTTCCCTTATCTGGAACTAAAATGATAGCAATATGTGCTGTTTAAATTTCTCTCTTTATCATTTGTGCCATTGACACTATCACCTCATAGGAGATAGAACCATTTGACATTGAAAAACAATTGTTGAATGTTTTATGCAAGTTGGAGTGTGAAATGAAATTGATACATTTTTATTTACTCATTAAATGTTTCGTCTTTTACTTATTCTTATTCAATATGGGGGCTTTAAGGCCTGCACTGACGTCCCGCTTGGGGTGTATTGTGCATTTCCCCCTGCCAGGAACTACCCCATCCACCCCAGCTCCTTAAAATAACGGAGTGTGGTTAACTGCTGCTGGCATAACTGTTCCAGTGGTGAAGTTGTTGTATTTGTATTAGAATTCTGTGAGTCTTTTACTTTTCTCAACATAGGTTTTTTTAACATAACACAGACACAGTTAGGTGTTCCATTCCTTTGCGGTTCACATAATGGATGTAAAAGCATAACGATTAAGAGTTTGTCTAGGTGTCTGATAATAGAATAAGGATGGGGGAATTAGGTTATTAGATACATGTACAAGATAGCGGAGCCAAAATAAAAATATACGAAAAGAGAATAATCATCATCATTTGTTTTGGTATACTGGCAGACAGAGAGAATAAAATGGTAATACAAGGACATGGAGCATTTCCTGTTTTGGACAAGTGAGACATGAAAATGATAATGTTGGTGCTATTTACTCGACAAATGTTTTGACTTTTACTTTTTTCAGCATAGTTGAGATGAGCAAGTGTGCTCCACTTAAGATTACATCGTCAATTTCCATTGTAGTCAAACATTTGCTTGGTCTAATATAAAAATAAAAGCTAAAGTTGGAATTTATATTTGAGTACTTCTTAATAAGTTTTCGTTTATTTTAGCACTTATTGAAGAAGACATCTTCTTGATCGATGTGAATACATACTGCTTGACTGGTACGCATTTCTTTATGGCTGAGAGCACCATACTTAGATTCAATCTGCTTGAGGGCATCATGGACACATACCATGAGATGATCAACCCAGGTAAGATTCACCATCATAAACATAAACACATTCATACTCACAGCCTCACACTTAGAAGATAGTAGAGATCACTATTAATGATAAGGCCTCCTGTTGTGATACTTTATGTATAATTTTGTTTGTTACCTTTTTTTTTCTCATAAGATGTGGATAAAAAAAATATGATCTATCTATCTTAGTTCGATTACTTGTGTCGAGGGTACCAAAAACATTTAAAAGTCACACCCAGAACAAGAAACACAAATATATGTTAGGAAGAAAACTTATGTTTACACTGGGCATCGAACCTTATACTCACTGCATAGAAGGCAACCAACTACACAAACTGGCAGTATTTGTGTTAGTTTTAGTAAGTTTGAGCCTCTACACACCAAAGTGTCAGGGGCATATGCTTCAACTTTCCTTCACCTATCTGACAGCAGACAGATGTGCTGAACATTTGAGTTACTTCAGACCTTCATTTCGCTTGGTCAATTAACATTTCATTAACATCCTTATTGATTGATAATCGAAGGTTCTAATAATAAATACAATAACAGGATAATTATAGGACAACTTATATTGGTGCCGATTCTGTTGTCCAGAATTAGACTAAACTAGCCTAAAATTAGTTTTAGTCTTGCTTTAGTCCAAAACCTATTCAGAAAATGCAAGATTAGACTAAAATTAAGTTTGACAGGACTAAGTTAGTTTAGTTACTCTATTTAGTGAAAATTACCAAATTCTTATTCTGATGTACATGTTTTACGTCAAATTAAGACTAAAAATATAATTTTTAAACTCAAATTAGACTGAATGAAAAAGGTCTGGATTATTTTTAATGTGATCTCATACTTGAAAGAATAACACGTGCAATTAATGAAGCAAATACCGACCTAAATAGTCTATAATGGAGGATTATGTGACTGCGGCTCTTGTGAATACGATTCAATTTGGTTGCTGTCAAAATTAATTTTAGTCCTGTCATTACAACTTTTAAATTAAGTTCAACGTAAAATCAGAATAGCGTTTAGGTATTCTTTGACTAAAATTAGTTTATTTTTAGTTTAGTTTAGGTTAGTTCGGTGCTCAACAGAATTAGCACCATTGTCAACACTTATATTCAAAGTCCACATTTTATTTGGTAAATAAGAACATACATGAGCACTTTCACTCATCTCGACCATCATATAAAGTATAATTAAATTGCTATTTAGTAGTTGAATTTAAGAGCACAAACATAATTATATAATATACGGCAATATAAAATACGTGTTTCGCATGACTTTGATAAACGAAGCTTCAGAACAAACGCCGAAAAAGTCTGTAGAGAAGTTAATTTGTATAGTGTATTGTTATAATTACAATGTAATAAACACATGCGAGTCTATTGACTTTTTTGTTCTACAATGAGCAAAAGAGGTAGTGTTTTACATCGGTGAGCTCGAGAGATTATCAGCTATGTTGGTAAGTACTTCAAGCAAGAGAAACAACGTGCCATTATGTTGTAGAACCAGTTAAAACAAGCATTGTTTTCTAATTGAAATAACATGTTATTGCAATGTAACAAATATAAACAATATTTATTATTTAATCTTTTTTTGCACACTGTACCAAGTTGTTGTGACGTCACAACATGGCGCTAGGCCGGTCCTATTCTTATTTTATTCGCATTGTATGTATTTCTTATTCGTTATTAGGACGTGAACGATAGTTTTGATATGAAATTAATGTACGAATTCGGATTGCAGGTCGTATCCCGGTAGGTTATGCTTCTGACGTGAAACTTGGAGCCCTGGAGTTAGGGATTGATATGCCCGACGAAGATGCTACTGTCACGCAATATCCACAAGTGCTGGCTTATCTCATGGATTACCTGAAGCAAAACTCGAAGGGTAGTCACCTACCTCCACTTTATACGTTGCCGGAGAAAGTCGAGGCTTGCCAGGACTTTATAAGGCAGCTGTGTAACAGCTCAGGTATAACATAACATAAACACTTTAACACTAAATTTGATGACTTGAGTCGTGGGTGCCGGAAACATTAACATCACACACACAATAACAACCAGAAACAGAAACCCGATAACAAAGCCAACGGGCAGAATCGATCTGTCTACTTTCTATTTTCAGCTCCAACCAGATAACTTGGACTTGGCCTCTTGGTTATGGGATACTACCATTTATTTGTTTAATTTAACATTCCTAATTGTTTCAATCTTACTTTGGTACAAAAGGATTTTGGCATACATCAACACGCTACTCTCATGCGGTAAATTTTTTGTGGCTAGTTTTCCTAGAGTAGTAATACTCTAGGAATCGATGATGCGTCGATTAAAATAAAATACTTGCCGTCCATACGTTTTTTTTACACTATAACCAGTGGCTTGAACACGTTTTTAGGGAAAACGCGGCAAATTGAACATGAACTCGACAATCTATGGCGGACCTCTCTGATCGCGCGCCCGTCGGCAGAAATTCGAGTGTTAGGACCACTTAGAATGGTTTGTTTGCTAAACAAATGACCATTATGGGCTCGTAAAAGATTACCGCTTCATCTCAAGTGTTTATTTTAAGTGTGTTACAAAGTAATTGATTGAATTAAACACGTTAGAAGTTTGTCACAGGGAAAAATGAGGAGTTCTTCAGATATCTTTATTTTTTGTCGTAAGTAGCGATCGATAACATATATTTTTTTTGTTGTTAAAATGATGTATTTTAACTATGCTTTTGATTGCATATTAATTTATGTCATTGTGCAAATGATTAATTACCTTAAAAAATTAAGGAACGATTGAGTAAATTTCCCGCGCGGCGCATTAATTTGTCAAAACGCGCGCTGTAAATATGCGTTCATTGTAATTCATTTATAACATGCAGGTGATAAACAAAAGTATTGCTATAATAAGCCGTTCCTTACCTTCACAATTTCATAAAAAAATAAACACCTTTCTCAGAAAAACTTGTTGTAATATCGGAAACTCTGATCGGAAAGAAAAAAAAACGCCTCGTTACCATAGTCACTTTTGAGTGACAATTGTTATTTGCCTTTTGACTTTCTCAGTAAAGAAACAAAATGAACATAGAGAAAAGATCCTCTTGTTGTCAGAAAAGTGCGCCAAATAATAACACTGTCATAATATTTACACAAAACAAATGGCTGAATTAGCGCGCGAAAGCATCGTCGCCCCGCGTCGGGCGAGTCCATTATTTATATAAAAGGCAAAACCATCATTCTACATATTCCACAAATAACGAAATTGTTTAAATTACATAAATGCTAAAACAAGGTTTTTTCCAATGTATAAAATACATATCATAACATAGAAATTGGCGATTACCCCTTGAACTCGAGCCAGCAGTGCACCGAGAGCCTGGGCGAGTCCATTTTGGCGGCAGCAAAGGATTCTGCCGCGCCGGCATAATACGGTGATTACGCGTAAACGCAAATAATTAAGTATAGCAATATTCACATAAATCTAATGATTAATACCTACCACGTCGTATTTCAGTAGCAGTTAGAGCAAATATAAAAAAATACGATAGTTATTACTTGACAAAAATCATAAATCACGCAATTTTCGTCAATGTTGTTACTCGAAGAAGATATTTATTACTTTACATGCGTTTTTCATAAAAACCCATTACGTAAATAGATACAGCTTAAAACAAGGAATAAATATTAGTATAACACTCAATAAAATAACTTCTTACGGCAATTTTGTATTTTTTTTTTAAAACACTTAACTTTCCTTGCACTCAAACAACTTTCTCATTTTCATTGTTTGAAAATGTCTAATAGTTTCATTTTACTTTGACATTTTAGCGATGGAAAATATTGCTACATTATTAATCTTAATTTCCCCATAACTTAAAGGAGTGCACACACGGCCAAACATAAATTATGACTAAAAATCAGAGATACGGACCGACCACACCGTTTTGGTTCCAATTGGAACCATGTTCAATTGGGCTTGGCAGAAATCGGTGCCTCTCGGCACCGCGTTCAGTTGAGTCGATAATAAGTGAAAGTTGGCTTAAAGTATACATTTATGAAAATTTTAAGAAAAAATATATTTTGAATGATTTTTGTAATTGCTACTAAATAATTATAGTTTTCACATAAAGCACAATAATGATAGTAACAGCAACGAGACAATTTTCTCAATGTACTATTAGTTTGTAAACGCTGTTGGGTTACGAGAATAAATAAAATTAACATTAGTGAACACTTTTCTGCCTGCGAGCATGTTGTAACTTGTTTTGCATGTCTATTGTTTGTCGCAGGCGAGGACGAGTCTCAGCTGCGGGTATACAAGTTGGACAACTTGCTTTACTACCTGGTGAATAATTTGAAGTCCACTGCGAGCGAGGGATACCCTCAACTGTCACTCGCGGTCGCTCAGCTCAAGAAGGACGCCTTCAAATACACGCCGGGGCTTGGCTGTGATGTGAGACAACCTTTTTTCTTTTGGCTTCGCACAATACATTTTTTCTTGTCTCTTTTTTTTTTTATTAAGCAATGTCAATTCTGCAATAAAATGTGTGTATTTATAGTAGTAACTTATATGGTATATAGTATAATCACTAATATTATATATCTGAAAGTATGTGTGTAAGTATGTATGTTTGTTTTCTCTTCACACTGTAAAATTATGGTTGAGGCTATCTCAACCATAATTTTACAGTGTGAAGAGAAAAGTCTAGTTCGCTCGAATCGGTTTACTTCTACTTTCATCGCCCATACTGCAAAGGAGTGCATATGAAACACATCCAGCGTCTTTGTTCCCTGAACGGTATAATCTGGGAGTCTTCAAGTCGAGAGTGAATATGTATCTTCTAAGGCGACGAATCATTATCTTCCTTCAGTTGTGATAGTGTTCCAATGCATGTTTATCCAATATTAATAAAAACATGCATTTTCAATTCAGTAGTTATGATTGGTCTTTCCGCACGCTGACTCTTGACGCTGATAACAATCTCATCGACCAATCACAAGCACGGACCGACTAATGACAAGCATACATTACGCCCCTTTCTCCCGCTAATGATAAGCGGGAAAATAATAAAAAAACGACATAAGTTTTTCTCACACATTAAATGGATAAATAATTCCCTTTAATATTCATCACATTAGCGGTAATAAGATAATTGTTATTATTTAATTTTTTATTTTTATTTTTATTTGTGACAGGCTAGTGTTTGACCACTATCTCACCTGATGGTAAGTGACGATGTGATCGAAGCTGGTAAACACACTAGACCTGGAATACGCAGGCTCTCAAGGATAACTGCCGGAACACCGTATTTGGCTTGGCGGCAGACTTTCAACTTGATGGTGGTAAGCTACTTTGGTAGCAAGCCAGGCGAGCAACTCACAAAATGCTCTACCACCTATCAAATGTCACCTGCCGCCCGATTACCTATCTTTGTTGCAAACGGTTTCAATACTAAATTGACAAAACTCCTAAGAAATAAGGTTCATTTTTGCTTAATTTTAATTGAAACCGCGTGCAACAAAGATACGTAATAGGGGGTCTGATTAGCACAACCCGGGGACCACATGTAGGGAGTCAGACTTAAGGGGTATCCTCCTACGGACGTGGGTGACTCAGCCCCATGTTATAAAGCTAGGCTTATGTAAATAGATATTTACATTCAATTAAATTAAGTACCTCCTCTTATTTGAAACTCTGTATACAAACTAAACTGTAAACTAACTAGCCTATCAGAAAAGTACACTTTACACAATGGTTTAGCTCTTCACATGTACTGATTATTTATTTGTTGTTTATTTTTTATTTTCAGCATCATGAAAAAAGCGACAAGTCGATAGAGTGTTCCAAATCTCGTGTGAAACGCTGGGCATTTACCGTGCTCGACAAATGCTGCCCTGTTGCCGGGATAGATGCTATACCAGGGAAACATATTCCACTAGGACTGGATATTGATGTAAGTGTGAACCTTGCTGCCTTGAAATAAAGTGTATAATGATCCAGCTTATTGTTCTGTATCTATCTACATGGCTTATAACCAATCGCCAGTGTAGATACAATACCAGGGAAATATATCCATCAAAAAGTAAATTAGTCTAAATGTTGTGAACCTTGCTGCCTTGATATAAAGTTTATAATGACTTAAAAATGTTGTACTGTATTCATATACATGGCTGGATAACGGTCTTGTCGCCGGGATTGTACACCAAACAACCAAACACGTTCCTCAAGGAATCAATACTGATACAAATGTTGTGAACCTTACTGCTTTCATATAAAGTGCACAATGATCCAGCAATATTGTACTAGATCTATTCATCCTGTGCTTGAGAAATACTGCCCGGTAGGTAGCAAGTAGTAACCAACCTCGACTGCATCATCACTGTCCATCAGGTGGAATAGTGGTAAAAAACAGATTTACCATAATTTGCTTGTCTTCTTTCAAAATCAAAATCATTTATTCACATGGGCCTTAAAGAGGCACTCATGAAAGTTAATGACTCTGCTGCGAGATTCGCAAACTTACAGCCATCTCTAGAACTTCTAAATTGAATACACTTGTTACATGTTGTTATTTTCTTTGACAGGGAGTGCTCACTTACAAAGAACAGAAAAGAGATGTTCTGGGATCGTATGCGGGCAGTACGGTGAGTTTATCAATTTAAATCAACATTATCATCCGTACTGCGAAGGAGTGGAACTCATTGACCTCATTTTTGTTCCCCGAACGGTATAATCTATGAGTAAATTGTGTATAGGTATCTTCTAGACAAGCATGCTACATCTCAGACAAACAGTCATATGTCATCCATATATGGTTGATATACATCCAGTTCACTCAAAGCGTTTCGCTTCTACATTTATCATCCATACTGCGAAGGAGTGGAACTCATTGCCCTCGTCTTTGTTCCCCGAACGGTATATTTTGGAGTCTTAAAGTCAAGAGTGAATAGGTACCTTCTAGGTAAGCATGTTACATCTTCGGTCGCATCGTCACTTTCCATCAGGTCATACTGTGGTCAAATGCTTGCCTATCGGTAAAAAAAATGCGTAAAAATAACATGACAGAGAGACCAAAGAAACAACATGATTGTATTCCTTCTTTCTATCATTTACCCGTAGAATATAAGTTAAGTTCTTATTTTTAACTGTATTAGCAAATGCTAATGACGTTCATTCTAAAATGAACCCAAGGAGGAAGAATTAGCTGCCATTTAATCTGCAATTAGTGACCTACTTATTCTACATTTATGGTCGAATTTAGAATGAGTAAACATTGTAACACACGTAGATATACAAATCTTATTTTATGTACTACTACTTCAAAATGTTTGTAAGTTCTAAGATAACACAAATGTGTATTTGCAGGCTGCATCATCGTGCAACACTTCTGTTCTGAACGATAGCCTGGATCCTCCTAGCTCAGTGTGGGATAGTGAGTATCTCTACTGTTCTAGCTCGCTTCTATTGTGTATCACTCATTACGCATTCCGCCTTGTCGAGCCCATAGTCCTTACCGAGAACTCTCGCTACGTACTATTAGACCACTATTTTTATGGGTTTAGATTTTCGAATTCGTGCTTTCTATTCACCTATCAACAAATACATGTATTTCGGGACCCCGCTCTAAAGTGTCCACGGAACATAGGCGACAAAACGAAATATAAGCGACAATCCCGCCTCGCTAATATCTTCGTAAGGTGAACATAGTGCAAGTTCGGGGGCTGAGTCACCCACGTCCGTAGGAGGATACCCCTTAAGTCTGACTCCCTACACGTGGTCCCCGGGTGGTGCTAATCAGGTGACATTTGAGAGGTGGTAGAGCATTTTGTGAGTTGCTCGCCTGGCTTGCTACCAAACTAGCTTACCACCATCAAGTTGAAAGTCTGCCGCCAAGCCAAATACGGTGTTCCGACAGTTATCCTTGAGAGCCTGCGTATTCCAGGTCTAGTGTGTTTACCAGCTTCGATCACATCGTCACTTACCATCAGGTGAGATAGTGGTCAAACACTAGCCTGTCACAAAAAAAAAAAAAAGCAAAAGTAAGCCGTCTAGTAATGGAGATTGGACATAAATTGTTTAGTTTGTTTATTATCATATATATGTATCCACGTTTTTATAGGTTATTCAGTACGGCTATTTCTTGAAGTTAGCGTTAGAC
Organism: Lomographa bimaculata; assembly: GCA_948107665.1. NCBI lineage: Eukaryota > Metazoa > Arthropoda > Insecta > Lepidoptera > Geometridae > Lomographa > Lomographa bimaculata. The sequence continues at coordinate 7,349,288 of OX403596.1, read as the reverse complement.
ACGAGGCTCGCTTGTTTATATTTCGGTGCTCCTACTAAATAAACTTTGTGTTAAAACTGTATTTTCAACCGACTTAAAGAAAGAAGGAGGTTCTCAGTTCGAATTTTTTTATGAGTGTTTTATCTTATAACTACTTTCATTGTGAGCCCATTTTGATGATAATTTTTTTATTTGAAAGCTGGTGCTTTCCATGTGATCCCATTTAAATTTGATCAAGATCTGATCACTAGTTTTTGAGTTATCGTCAATAATGCGTGTTTAATACATTGAATCTGATCAAGGTTCCGAAGATAAAGCTGTGAAATCGGTTTTATTAAGCTTTGCTTGCGTTTAATCTAATATATAATATTCTCGTGTCACAGTTTTCGTTGCTATACTCCTCCGAAACGGCTTGACCGATTTTGATGAAATTTTTTGTGCTTATCCGGTATCTATGAGAATCGGCCAACATCTATTTTTCATCATCATCATCATCATCACTTTTCATCATTATCAACGCGGGTGAAACCGCGGGGCGCAGCTAGTTATATATAAAAAAGCTGGCAGCAAGCGATATGTTTTCTCTCTACATTAACTACTTAAGCTTTCCCATTCGAGATAGAGTATTAATGTATAAATTGAATATTGCTTTGAAAACCGAGTTCTATTAAAAACTGAATCTGCCTAGTATAGTCTTCTTATTAAATGTTCTTTTTTATATTCCAGAACCTAAGACACGTGTACACAAGCCGCTGCGAATGCCTAAAACTAATTGTAAGTATTTTCTACTACACCATTATAAAAGTGAAAAATAAATCTAACATTTATTATGTTTATATATTTTAGATAATACATAAGAAATAACTCCTTAGGCTCTTGCTTTTGCAACTGTTCCGAACTCCTGAACTGCTCCTGTCTGTATATCTTTGTTGCGATTAGTTTATATTTGAATTAAGCTAAAATTAACCTTATTTCATGGGAGTTCTGCTGTTTTCGAATTGAAACCGTTCGTAACAGAGATTCAGAGATAGGTAATATAAGAGGTCTGGATCAATTGGCTTCTCTTAATAATATGACTGCGTATTATGTCGTACGTAAATATAAATGAAATAACATTAAATGCTGTCTGTATTTGTAGGTGTGTATGTGTATGTGTGCGTTGATGTGTAGTCTAGTGTGTGTGTACATATCTATGTATGAAATATTAAAATACATGTATCTACATGTATTTTAATATTACTAAAGACAACTTTGTCTGTTATGCAATGCAGTTACAAAATGAGCCGAAACGGGAAGGGTTTTACTAGTAGCCATCAAAAGCTTCGCTATCCATGTTAATCAAAATTAATTGGCCAAGTAATCCATGTGGCACTTGTTTTAACATTAAGAAAATTATAGAAGCATAGATGTACTCTTTCTTAAAATTTTAAAAAGATTCTAGGTATATTATTTAGATAAATACAATATATAGAAAATCATTAAATCGGCTTAATTTTCAGTAGAAAACGGGCAATACGAAACGTCAATCTGTGTATATTCCAAATTTCATCTTAATCCGTGCAGTCGTTAAAGCGTGAAGAGGGAACAAACATACTTACACACTTACACACACACTTGCACACTTACACACAAACTTTCGGATTTATAATATTAGTAGGATTAAAGATAGATTAATATAATCAGAGCTTTCCTGAAAAAAATACTTTCATAATATTTCTTCTGATGTGTCTTCGGCCGCATCATCACTTTTGATGCAAAATTGGCCTTAAACATAGTGTAATAAGATGATTGTCTTTTCCCAACAGATTCGGCAATGATAAATGTAGCTCCTGAGCTGACTGAGACTAACTTCCCGAGCCTTACAGCTGGACACGGTCGGGGTGAGTTTTTTATTTTTATATTTACATTAAGAACAGCTAAAGATAATCTGGGAGTCTTCGAGTCAAGTTTGAATAGTAACTTCTAGGCAAACATGCTACATCTTTGGCCGCATCATCACTTTCCATTAGGTGAGATAATTGTCAAATGCTTGTGCCTATCGAGCATTAAAAAAAGCCTACAAGGACATATATTACAATACAGAATTACACTAATAACGTTATTTTCTTATTTTACACCATAACCCACACAAAAAATAGCAATGAACATCCCTTTGAATATAAGAAATGATAACCATAAGATTAATTACTAACACTACATTAAAAATTATACGTACATAAAAAAATCGCAACAACAATTACTGATACCTAACAATAAGCTGTGTGTACCTAACAATGTGTTACCGAAAAGAATCGCTGTAACCCAGCTATACCATCAGGTGAGATGGTAGTCAAAACTGCCTATCTTGAATTAAAAAAATAAATTTACATGCTCTTAGGATACCTAGTGCTGGGCACAGAGAATCACAAAGTTACATAATATCGTAATAATTATTCACATAAATATTGTATCCTAAATCATAATTTTGGTACATTTCGGTTCTTACTGAATAAATAACTTTTTATTCTTATCTTTCAAGGATTTATCATATGTTGCAGAGTGTCATCGTACAATGTTTGCTCGCGATACTGTCTTTCATCTATATGCGAGCAAGAAGGCAATATATGACATGACAATATATAGAGAAGACAATTGAATGTAGAAAATTTATTTTGCTCCAAGCTCCATGACTAGGCTTAAGCACTAATAAACTGCCTAGTTTCATACTAATCACCACCTTGTTATTATTTAATCTTTTAATAATTCTAAAATTGCGTCTTTTCTCTAATTTCAGGTCGCGGAATCGCAAGGAGTTTGAACAAACTGTCACTGAATAAGTGAGCTATTTATCTCTCATTTTAACGCCGTCGCGCACGTATATGTTATATTTCACTTCGACTTCTCATCTCAAAAGTTATTGGAGTTACACACGCAGCATATATTAGACCATACATAATATAAGAATATCCACCAAATAAAAGGCAGACTGCTAGCTCTTGCCCTCTCACGAAAACACTACGCTTCTAGTATTTTACGATCACTCCTAGCACTTTGTGTTTGGATAGTTTGCTTTGAAGAATTTCGAAAATAAAATTTCTAATTGTTCCGTACATAGTGCCGAAATGATACTATGATGTGATGGCGTAGAATGGAAAGAATTTCATTTGACAGCATACTTTGTGAAGATACTAAAAGATAAATAGGAATTAGCCTTTTTTATCTTTTCTGCCATCGCCTACTGTTTTATGTAGTTTTACATAGGTCTATCTCGTTTTTTTTTCCGTTTCGTGGGTCGTATACTTTGCTAGATCTCGCATCGTAGAATCTCTACGTCACAAGCATTGTATTTATTTGTGTCCCGGCCCGGATCGGAGATCTTATGTCATAATATAAATCAGAGTCTGCGTGTGTTACTTGAATATAATTTTTGAAATTTATTTAGTATTGTGATATTCATCAACGCAAAGTGAGGCCTCATATTCACACTTTATGGAGGTAGCATTCAATCGAACAACTAGTATAAAAGGCGCGAAGTTGTTCTAGACTTGTGTTATTTTATGCCTAAGATGGTAACAAAAAAATAAAGTAAGCTGAAACTCAAGTTGCCCTAACAAGGTAGTTAAGTTTCTTCGAATTTTATCAATGTTGATTCCATGTTGTGTTAACTTCCACCTAGTCGTATAAGATATTATCTTCTGACTTTCAAACTTATCGGTGTTTAGATTTCAGTGTTTTAATGTTGTCTGCATAAAAATAAAAGTAAATATATTATGTAAATGTACGAAAACCCTTGATTGATCGAATCCATGTAAGGTAGTCTATACAACCTATAACAAAAAGGTGTAGTGATACTTGGTGGTGTGTATGTGTATCGTGCCGGAAATCGTCTGTCAGAAATCGGACATATTTTTTTCTGTACAAAAATTAAAAAATATATTTTTCAAATACTTTTGACAACCCAACAGTTACTGTGCGGCAATCGGAGATATTTGTTCCGTACAAAAATTTTAAAATAATATTTTTGTCAACCCTACGATTACATCTGTGGCACGTGACCTTGACCTTCGTTATGGTCACCACTGTCAGACATCCAGGTCCAAAGACTATGTGGTGTAGAACAGTAACTGATGACATAGGGTTGTAAATGACATATATATCAATGGTGCTGCCGCGAATGCAGAAGTTCCTGTTAGACTCCTTACATTTAGCTAGCTAATGTGTAACTTGAGTATTACTACACCTTTCTGTTACACAGTGTATATATGACTATTACACAATACGACATGTAGTTGTTGGGTTTGTAAAATACCAGAAAACTCTTAGATCCTGATTCTTGTTTTAACCCTAAGCTCATTTAGTTCCACGACTTTTTGTGAATGCTATATTTTCCGTTATAATTAAGATGGTGTATAGAATAACAATGTATAATTAGTAGTTGTTTAAACTACACTGTCTCGCAAAGAACCTCCTGTTATGCACGCCAACACCAGTTGACACTTGACATCTTAGACTTAACAGAGAAGATACATAATAAATAGAGACAAATATTTTAAAATTTATTTGAAATCATAAAGCAGAATTTGCAATAGCCGTACTACGTAAGATCAATAAGGTCTCAATGGTTGAAGTGATGTCCCAAGAGATCGCTGGTATTTTACAAATTACCCTGATTAATAGTATTGTCATTGACCTGCCCTGTATTCCATGTTAGCTAAAAACTACTCTCTTGGTGTCGTGTTTCAATATAATCATAGTCAATAATAATAAAATACGTAATCGGTGTTTACTTCAGAACTTAATTTACTCCAAATATATTCTAAAATAAAATGTTTGATAATTCCGTCAGATGATTCTTTTATCTTAATTAGTTAGTTAAAAAAATTAATTTGGTTGGTACGAACATGTTTCTCGTCTTCAGAACTTGAAGACGAAAAACACGTTCGTACCAACTTGTTTATAACTGAGACTTAAAGTCTCAATTTGTTAATATTTTTATATGTGTCAACCAAATCCTAATGACACGGTGTTGATTCGCCTAAGAATAGCAAAAGAATAATAAATAATACATATATAACAGCGAATATTTTCACGAAACACGAAAAAGTCGAATCGAAGAAGGTCTGCTTTCAACCAAAGTATAATAACCAAGTAGTAAGGACACTCCAGCCTTTAGGCCGCGTTTCGTTAGTATCTATACTAATCGATCTGCTTATTTAAGAGAAAGCTCGGTACTATGGACCTATCAACCACTATGCTATTTCTGTAATTGCGGTGCGCCAGTTCTTTCTGAGCTTTTCAATTTTTGGTAAGCGAGGAATCAACGTAAATGTAATAAAGGTCTATACTATAGGTATATTCTCTGTATCATATTTCTAATTAACTGTAAGACCAGTTGTATAATTTTGGTGAACTGGACTCCTTATAACGATGGTTTCATTTAAATCGTGCCATCCAGCGACAAAGCTGAAGTAAAGTTTACGTACAATAGTACAATAACAGCGAAGTAACTAGCTTGTGTTATTTATTGTTCTTATGTCAACATTATAGAAACAGTATGGGCACGTGGCCTTTTAGTATAGAGTGTAGTAAGAGTTGAAAAATGCAAGTGTTACGGAAAGAAGTATTTTCTTAGTATTTAACTATTGAGTTACCAATATTTTATATTGATTTTCTAAACATATTGTAAATTGTACAAGATATTAACATTAATAGCGATTTATTGCTGCGGTTTGATATGGTAAATTTGGTGAATATTGATTGTCTGTTGGTTTGCTTTCATAAGTGTACCTGTAGTTACAGCTCCACGCACCTTATAACATTGTCGTAAAAAGAGACGAATCTTGTAAATAGGTTTTGGTGACTGTCAAGTGTTATTTGATAGCATTTATGAATGGGGATAAAGGGTATATAAAGAGACTGGTAGGTATTCTAAGGTATCTGCGCCAGTGCCCATACTGTTGTTTATAAACAGATCTAAGAGTTAGTTTTAAGAATCTTTCGGCCGTAAACTTATCTGTATTTTTTTTTAATATTAAGTAAATATGTACAATTTATTGAAATAAAGAATATCATCGAAAAACTTTGATTTATGTCTGCGTAAATTAGTAATGCTCATTTCGTTATATATTTTTTTGTCAAATTTAAAAGTTAATTTCTAGGTATAAGGTATATTGTGATAATACTTAATATTATTGCTTATTAAGTTTTGTACCAGTCCAATTATTTTGTTGACTACTATTAAAATATTTTGATAGTTATTTATGAGCTTTTTCTTTTGCAATATATTTATTTGACTCTACTTTTAAGCTATTAACAATATAAAAAACAAACGTTTTCACAATCACAGCCCCACACTTAGTTCGATAGCTTGTGTCGTGGCTGCCGGAAACATTCACATCACACATACAATCACGCCCAGACCAGAAAGACAAATTTTCTTTGGGGAGAAATCTTGTGTTTACGCCGGGAATCAACCCGATACCAAACAAACCCAACGGGCAGATCAAATAACATTTAAGTAAACAACAAAAATACAGTTATTTTAAATTGTTTATTATCTATGAACAATAATAATTGCAAAAAGTTGGTCATTTACAAATATAATCATACATACTCATACATTACCAATAAATAATACGATATTTCAACTTGGTTAGTTAATATTTTGGCTAAAATTAATACACCGAAATGGCGGTTGATGGATATGACCACCTCCAAAGGAAAATTTTCCAAGCCTTTTTAAAAAGTGTTTCTATTACTTAGACCATAACTACACTATTATTTATCTAACAATTTGTCTAACAATCTGATACGTAGCCATCTTATTACTCCAAGTTCTTTTAAGGGCGAGTAATTGAAGTAAACGGTAATTTTTTCAAGAAGCAAGAACTTTTATACATCTCTAGTATGACAAATTATTGACAATTATTAATGAATATTTTTATTAGATACTAGCTGTGCGCTTTTATCCGCTTACAAACCTTACGAACACAACAATAACAATCCAGTTCGCTCAAAGCGATTGGCTTCAACGTTTATCATCCATACGGCGTAGAAGTGGAACTGCATATGTTATTTACGCTGTTTCACTGTGTAAGATATTATTACTAAGTTCTTATAAATATGATAACATGTGTCGGTACTACACTAACATTAACAAAACATAAATGTAAAGATGACTCCTTCTTTAGTTCTAAATGTTTTTGCTTATTTTTACGTTTGACATTTCACACCAGCCAAAACAAGAAAAAAATATTGAAACTATGGAAGGTTTCTAGAACGTTTTATCTTTTTATTAATAATGGAGGTATCTCTGAACTTTGCGATAGTTTTTTCAATATATAATTATTCTTTCGGATCCTCATTGACGGTCTTTAGCCATGCTTCTTTTACTTCCTTATTCGAATCTGTGCTACTTTTTGCCTTCACTGCCTGTTCTTCATCTTTGCTCTTTTTATCGTCTTTGTTTTTCTTATCTTCTTTATTCTTCTTACCATCTTTGCTCTTCTTATCATCCTTATTCTTTTTGTCATCTTTATTCTTCTTCTCGTCTTTTTTCTTATCATCTTTATTCTTCTTTTCGTCTTTGTTCTTATCATCTTCGTTCTTCTTTTCGTCCTTTTTCTTTGGTTCTATTTCTATCTTTACAGCTGCTACTTTCTGAGAATCATCTTTATTTACTTCAGTGATTTTCTTATCGTTGCTACTAGATTCTTCCTTTATTTTTTCATCGTTATTCTTGTTTAGTATGGTTAAGTGAACTTCCTGTCTTTTAGGCAGTTCTGTGATTTTGATCTCTTCTAATCCGTTGTCTGTGTAAGAACTGCCCGTTGGTTTATTTTGGATGAGAGAACTCTTCACTAATGTGGGTAGATTGTACTGTTTTTCCATCATTTTCATCTCAACGATGCCGCTTCGGACCAGTATAATTACATATATGTCCATAACTGTAACAATCAAGGGTTATAGTGGCACATTCTTAAATATCTGTGAATCACGTGAACGACTGCACTGTTAAAGTGGTAGCGCAAAAGATAAGTATAATTACCTATACCTATAGTTAACTCAAAAACAAGGATAAAATGATAATAAATAAACGCTTTCACACTGAAACCCCTACATTAAATTCAATTACTTGTGTCGTGGGTGCCGGAAACATTAACATCACATCCGGAACCAGCTACACAAATTTCACTTAGAGAAAAAACATGTATCTTCAACGGCAATCGAACCCGATACCCCGGCTTAGGAGGCACCCGCGCAGCTTACTAAGTAATGGGCACAATATATAATTATTTTTTTTTATTATCAGAAATTGTGGCCAAAACTGTAAGCTGTCTATATTTTCTCCAACAGAAAACCGTTAATTGAATAATAATTAGTAATCGTTATTTGCCATGAACTCATGTGTGATTCGTACTTACAGGTAGCAAAGATAATAGACAGCTGGACTTGCAATGGAATTGCCATGATGATGATGGAGTAAACCAGGACGGTCATGATCAAATCCAGAATTAAGTAGTACAGGAACACCCGCATCAGGACAATGTCTCTCTGAAATAGTTTCCATTATATATAGGCAAAATTTAAATCGGATGAACGATATTTAATAAGAACGGAAATAAGAAACAAACTAACATTGATTGTTATATTATAATAAGTTATATTACAATAATAATTGTGTTTAGTATTAAAAAAATGCAGAAGAATATAGATCCGTCTGTCCGTCCGTCCGTCCGTCTGTCACCAGGCTGTATCTCATGAACGGTGATAGCTAGACGGTTAAAATTTTCACAGATGATGTATTTCTATTGCCGATATAACAACAAATACTAAAAATAAAATAAAATAAATTTTTAAGGGGGGCTCCCATACAACAAACTGATTTTTTATAGATGGTACGAAACCTTTGGTGCGCGAGTCCGACTCGCACGTGGCCGGTTTTATTATACACGTTTCTACTTACGCGGCTTACAGCACATAACAAAACCACGCCGAAACATAATTCTGTCGCATATAACAGCACTGGTACGGGCTTAGTTACATAGTCTTCTATCAATATATTTTGTACAAGAGTAATTGGGGGCGAATATCCATCGTTGGCTATGCCTATAAGGCATATTATCTGAAAGAGAAAAAATGTATCAGTATAACTCAACGATATTTTAATCATATTGTATTTTTATTGAAATTATTGTACTTACCAAAATAACTACCTTCTTACCTAGCCTAGCTCATGTCATTAATACGTAATATATATACTATGTAGGAACGTATCATATTTACTTAAAGTTATAAATAAGTAAAATAATAAAACGCAAGCAAACCTTAAAAAAAACCAACTTCACCGCTTTTTTTTTTTTTTTTTTTTTTTATTACAGACCAAGCAAACGTTTGACCACAATCACACCTGATGGAAAGCGACGATGTAGTCTAAGGTGGAGCACGCTTGCTTAGTAAATACCTATTCACTTTACTTTTGAACACACCCAAATTGTACCCTTCGGGAAACACAGACGACGGCAAAGCGTTCCATTCTTTTGCTGTTCTATAAATGAACGAAGACGCGAAACGTTTCGTCCGAATGAACGGTATCTCAACCATAAATGGGTGACGCGACGCCGTTCTTCTAGATGAAAGGTGGAAAAAAGGTGAAGCGGGAACAAGGTTGTGTAGTTCCTGAGCACATTCACCGTAATGTATTTTATAGAATACCGATAGGCTTGCAACTTTACGCCGATGTTCAAGACTTTGCAATCTGGCTTCAACTAAAGCGTCATTGTTAATTAGCCTCTTTGCGCGTCTCTCTATCGAATCCAAAGCCCGCAGCTGATACTTGGCAGAACCATCCCACAGGTGACAGCAGTACTCCATACACGACCGGACCTGTGCTTGATACAAGTTTAAAAGCTGTCCCGGTGTGAAGTACCGCCTGACCTTCGACAAAATACCAAGTTTTTTAGCAGCTACTTTGGCCTTAGATTCGATATACGAACCAAAGTTGAGGTTGGATGCCAAACTGACACCCAATAGTTCTAGTTGATTGCCTATCTGGATGGGCACATTACAGAAGATGGGAGCTAAAAGAAACTGGCTTTTTTTAGCAGAGAATAGACACGCCTGAGTCTTAGAAGCATTAAACCTAACCATATTAGCATCACCCCAGTTGGACACAGCCTTTAAGGACAAGTTTAGCTGTTCAACCATATCCTCACGGTGGTGCTGGATATCTACACTACTTGCGCGAGCGTTAGGTACGTACCTTGCAACTACTGTCGTATCATCTGCATACCCAAAGGTACCGGGTTTCAACAGATCATTGATATGAAGTAGGAAAAGTGTTGCAGAGAGTACGGATCCTTGAGGTACACCGGCATTGATGGCCATTTGGTCTGACGAGCATCCATCTACAACTACTCGAATCGACCGTTCCCTCAAGAAATCAGATATCCATGTGCACAAACCCACAGGCAATCCAAATGATGGGAGCTTGTTAAGAAGGCCGTCGTGCCAGACCCGATCGAAAGCTTTTGAGATGTCCAATGACACAGCTAAAGCCTCACCCTGCTTTTCAATGGCCTCGCTCAAAATGTGTGTGGCATACGCTAGAAGATCACCAGTGGACCGATTTCGGCGAAACCCGTATTGTCGGTCACTAAGTAGATCATTTTGTTCTAGGTATGCCAAGAGCCTGTTGTTAATCACCCTCTCCATCGTTTTGCAAAGCAGGGAGGTTATAGATACGGGCCTATAGTTGGTAGGTTCAGCACGACTACCTTTTTTTGGTACAGGTTGTACGTTGGCAAGCTTCCAGCACGACGGGACTTGGCCGGCGTCAAAAGAAATTCGAAACAGGCGTGTCAATATCGGAGACAACTCAGGAGCACAGTTTTTAAGCACAACTGCTGGTATACCATCAGGACCACTAGCTTTGTTCACGTCTAGAGCTCGAAGTGTTTTTAGTACCTCTTTTTGCCGGATGCGAATTTCAGGCATGGAAACCCCGCAGTGAGGCAGGCTTGGAGGTACCTCACCAGAACAATCTAGACGTGAAGCTTCTGCGAAAAGGTTCGCAAATAAGTTTGCCTTCTCATCGGCAGTGTGAGCTAGCGAACCATCAGGTTTCAGCAGAGGAGGAAGTGAGGAGCGGCAGAAGTTTGCTTCAACTGATTTAGCTAAGGACCAAAACGCTTTACTACCAGCGGGGTAAGAAGCCAGTTTGGTCCCTATACTGCTGACGTGGTCGAAGCGGGCCTTCTTTAATGTTTTCTTGCATATCTTGGCAGCAACGTTAAATTTTCGCTTCAATGCCTTAGTGTCAGGAGACTTACGCTTTCGAGCATCAGCCCAGGCCAAAAATGCCTCATGTTTAAGTACTTCAGCACGTAAACAATCGGATCCAAACCAGGGCCGAGCTTTACCGTTTAGAGACTTATCAGAGAATGGAATAAAATACTCCATTCCCTGATTGATGACCTCAGAAACAGCAGTTGCGCAGTTGGTAGGGTCTTTTGAAGAAAAACAAACTTGCCGCCAAGGATAAGAAGAAAAGAAATGCCGCAACTCGTCCCAATCTGCTGATTTATATCTCCACACACGCCTTGTACCTTTAAAGCTGGGATCCGGCGGGGAGTAAACTGAGACGGACTTCACCAGACAGTGATCAGAACTACCAAGCGGTGAAGATACTGATACTGAGTAACGGTCTGGTTCAGTTGTCATCAGCAGATCGAGGCAGTTGGCAGTATGGCTGTCAATGTCAGGCACCCGAGTAGGCTCTTGGACGAGCTGGGAGAGATTAAGCGTCAAAGCTAGCCTTTGCGTCTCTCTTCCCGCGTGATCAGTGAACTGGTGTGGGACTAACCACTCTTGATGGTGAGCATTGAAGTCCCCCAGAAGCACCAACTGAGCCTCAGGATAGCGCATTTGAGCCAAATCTGCAGCTTCACTGAGATGTTCAGCCAACTGAGTCGTGTCACAATCTCCACTATGAGACCGGTAGACACAGGCATAGATAATTTTCTCTATGCCAGTGTCCACCAGTATCCAAGCCACAGAGAATTTTGGGTGTTCAATATTACGAAGACGCAGACAGCAAATATCATCTCGCACATACACACACACACCAGCGCGTGGGACAAAACGGTGCTCCAGGATGTAGCCTGGGTAGTCCAAGTAAGCCGTGTCAGATGGTTTGCGAATCTGCGTCTCCGTCAAAAAAAGCAAGTGCGGTTTCGAGGTCTCAAGATGATGATGGACCGCTTCGAGATTTGAGTGCAACCCACGTATATTGGTGAGGTGCACTTGCAACGTGAGGACGTGCATCTGCCGTTTTAACTTGCTCTTTCGTTTACTTTTCTTCATTATTTGTGAATAGGTAAGACGGGTAAATGCAGACGAGGAGTTGGAATATCAACCATGGCGAGAAATATGGAGTGCCTACGGGAATAAGAAGCTTGCTCGGAGACTGCGGGGACGCCCGAGCCCCCCTGAGGTGAATCATCAGTTCCTCACATCCGGTCGCCAACCGGCCCAATGATTAAACTCAGGATTTTACACAGGCGGTGGGGCAGCCTTTCGTAGCTGGCTAAACTACTACTTGGGCCCCCTACAACCTGCGGTCGGCCAGCAGAGATCACCGTGCCACGGATCCCGCTACCCTCCGAAGCAAGGCCCTCACCGCTAACACACCAAAAAAAAATCGCGAAACCGGTCTACCGATCCAACTCAACTGCCCACATCTACATGTCCCAACGGCTTTCCTGAGCATCATGGTGAAAAGTGGACACTTGGCACCATGGTTTTGTTCAGTGTTGCTTTATCTTCGGAACTCTGATCAGATTAGATGTACTAAAGATTTTCAAAATCTGTTCACGTGGAACGAAGTTATGAGGTAACACACATAAAAAAAATACAGTCGACTTGAGTACCTCCTCCATTTTTGTAAAGTCGGTAGAAAAAACTGGACTGGAATTCAGAACTTTATTATATAACAGAGAGAGACTTACGTAATTTTCAACCGACTTAAAATAATTAAACGCAAGCAAAGCTTAAATAATTAAACGCAAGCAAAGCTTAAATTATTAAACGCAAGCAAAGCTTAAAAAAAACCGACTTCGCCGCTTTATCTTTGGAACCTTGATCAGATTTAATGTATTAACCACGCATTATTGATAACTCAAAAACTAGAGATCAGATCTTGATCTAATTTCAATGGGACCACATGGAAAGCATCAGCTTTGAAATAAAAAGACAGTCATCAAAATCGGCTCACAACGAATGAAGTTATGAGGTAATTTTTGAAGTCAGCTAAACGAGAACATCGTCAAAGTAGTCCACAAAATAGGCATTATTGACGATATTTCAAGAACTACTGATCAGATCTTGATCAAATTTAAATGGGACCAATTAGAAAGCAACATCTTGAGTACCTCCTCTTTTTCCTCCTCCTCCTTTGGGAAGTCGGTAAAAAAACCGACGTCACCGCTTTATCTTCGGAACCTTGATCAGATTTAATGTATTAAACACGCATTATTGACTATAACTCAAAAACTACTGATCAGATCTTGATCAAATTTTCAATAGGACCACATGAAAAACACCAAATCAAGATTCCAAAGTAAAGCGGTGAAGTCGTTTTTTTAAAGCTTTACTTGCGTTTAATTATTAATTACAAAATAATAATAAATTGTTTCTGATTCGAGGTGTGACAAAAATACAAAATAAAGTTTTACAGAATTTTTACACGTCATAAGCAAGCATTTGACCATGTCTACACAAATATTTGTATACAAAGCGATGAAGCGGCTAAAACTACCCTAAGCAAGAAGATAACTACTTACTGTAGATTTAAAGACTCCTAGATTATACCGTTCGGGGAACAAAGACGCGCGTAATGAGTTCCACTCCTCTCAAGTCTACAATAATGACTTGACTATTCCTAAACCTACACTCTTAATTTCTTACATTATTTATCGGATCGAATTGTGATTCTAAAGTCAGTTACATACACACGTTCAGAAGAATTATAGTTACATGTATAAAGATTATAGAACATTAATACATAATGCACTTTTAGTTTTCATCAAAATCGGCCTCGAGACTTCCGTTAATTTTTCACTTGGGCTCGTTGACTTTTGACAACTCGTATCCACACCTTATTATAAAATTGACCGGTACATCCTTATCCTTACTAATATTATAAATGCAAAAGTAACTCTGTCTATCTGTCTGTTACGTTTTCACGCTAAAACTACTGAACCGATTTAAACGAAATTTGGTACACAGATAGTCTAGAGCCTGAGAAAGGACATAGACTACTTTTTAACCCCGAATTCTGGCTGGTCCGGGACTTACGCGGGCAAAGCCGCGGGGCGCAGCTAGTATAACATAAACGTTAAAATACTACAAAATAAAAGTCAATAAAATACTTACATCAGTAATTACGTACAAGTATCCAAATAGTATCAGTCCGGTTCTTAAAGGAAAAAACCACAAACAATAATCTAATTTCAAATGCACTATCTTCGACTTAGCATTACGATACGCTTGCTCCATTTTTCTAACCAAATAGAAATTATTAAAGCAACACTAGGCAAGAGACGTCATTTCACTTCGCCATTCGAGAAAAATATCCCTAAAATGTTATTCGGATGAAAATTGCGTTAAAAAGGATGCTCTTAATTAAAAAGGCCACTATTAAAATTGGTGCGCTAATTGTCCAGTGTGTAACACTGTCAATTTTACTGTTGTCCATATAAACTCATTATGTAATTTGATATCTGTTGGTTAATATTAAACTTTATAATTAGAACAGATGAACTTTTTACTGTTGAAACTATTTGTTGGTATTAAAACCTTTCTTTTATTAAAGTATCTTTTAACATAAAAATACTTTGATAAATAATAATGAATAATTTGTTGCATTAACGTCGGGTGGTACCGGTTCTTAATAAGTAACTTTTTTTTGTGGTTAGGGAAATGCCGTGAAAGGGAAGTCCCTTCCCTCACAGGGGTGAAAAGGGGTATGTGGGGCTCGAACCCACTAAAAACCTCCCGTGAGAAATCCCTCGCCAAGGTCGGGCAAGATAGGGTCGCGCTAGGAGTCACTATATTGCCCCGGCGCGGCGGTAGAATCGGGTCAAAACCGAGACACTGCCTTGGGGTGACCTTGCTCACCAAGGCCACCCTCCCCAAACGTATGGGGTCGTGCAGGCCGGTACATAGCCTCCTGGTTCTCCGTCAGTGATTCCACTACAGAGGAGAGAGGAGGCGGGAGAACTGCCTTCTCCTTCTCCCCCCCGTACGTATGCGCCGGAGCGGATCGGGGGTCGACCTTTCTGGTCCGCTCCGCGGCTTCCTGCGCCATCACCGCTTCGCAAGTAAAAAAACGTAGAAAGGTAAACTGCAGCAACACCCTTTATAGCTATTCACGCCAACCTTCCTTCTTCTGTTCCCAATAGAGGCATCTCTTTTGGAGAGTCCGTTTAGAGAGAGAGCAAAAAATTAAAATATTGTGTAGATTATATATAAGTGAAAATATCTTGAAGCATTTATTCTCCAAGTGAAAATGTGATGTTAATAAACCGTAATTCCTAGCTTCAAAACATATTAGGAATATCCAAATAACGAGAGCGGTCATGTCATTTGCAACAAGAACATTAGTGGAAACCTTGAGCGGTCAACCTTGGCTGGTAATTAAAAATCCATGTTATAAACAATTGTATTTATTTATTCAATGATAACACAATATGATAATACAATGAAACTTACACGATGGGATAGAACAACGCAATAATAAAATTTTGTATCATTTTGTGAATAATTGTACACAGTAAAAAAATAATTAAACGTTTACCTATATATCAATCTCAAAGAAATAAAGACAGTATAAAATCTACAAAAGTTATTCAAATAAAAGATAAAGGACCGACCTATTAGTAAAAGCATTAAAAAATTAGATATAATTCGTTCTTTTATGTTGATTAGGATGTTAGTTATTACTGGAATACAAAGCTGGAGTACCTACCTACGTCATTGTAAAGGATATAATATATGTTTTTGAACAGAGTTTCAACCAAATGAAATGAGTATAAAATAACGAATAATTCATAACATATGCACTCCATTTATATTAGACACAAACTTTTCAAAACCATGTATAATATCAATAATCATATTATTTTCTATTGATTAAAATACTGTTATATAATTTTCTAATTGGTATAATATGATAAATATAATAATATTCGACACAGGCAGTGAATTAACATGAAAAAATTCGTGTCACAAGTAAATTCATATGTACTTATAACTACGTAAATTATATTTTATTCAAATAGCAAAATCTTACAAATTGTTAAGAGCCACTAAAACTTATTTCGTGAGCATTCCATTTCCAAGGCACTATTTATTTATTATTTTTTGGAATAACAAGGGTAGAAATTATACTAAATGTGCACCCAAAGTAACATAAAAACTTGCGAATAGATGTTATATATTTTTAAGTTTATTGCGATAATAAGGTACAGTGAATCTACACAACTCTATTGATATAGATAACGCCGTCATTGTTATATCATATTCCAGGGCCTCAACTATATTAAAGTCACATGATTAGTAGTACGTCGTCCTTGTAGCAGCTCTGGCGCTCTCCGCAATTTAGGAACGTATTACACTGTCAATCAACCTCCAAACACAGGGTCTAACACGAACTTCACGAAATAAGTGACCGAGTACTGATTAACTTACACAAACGGGGACACATACAAAGCAAAACAATTAAATGTATGTCTTATGTTCATTACTAAACAGATTACATTAGCTTGTTGTAAAATATTGTAAATTCGATGTCATATGTTAGTATGTATATTTTAGGCATGTACCTACTTTGTTTTTTATGGTGCATGCCTAATGTTAACTACATCAAAGATTATTTAATATTCATAATGGAATGAAAATGACAGGTGGGACCAATCCATACATGCAATGGATATTTTCCTCAATGATGGGTACCTACTCTATTGTAGTACCATACCACTCCCTCCGCTCATGAAATTTAGTTCATGAGATGGAAAAAGAAGATGACCATTCCTATCCCAGCAATTTGTGTGTAATTACATCCAAATAATGTATCTAAGTATTCTAAGTTCCAGCACGCAAATCGGGATTGATTTATCAACAACAGAATAACTGGTCACGATATCCGAGTGTAATTATGTCAATAAAATAAACTGAATTTAATTTGGTGATAAATAACACAACCGGTAGTGCAGTGCGGTGAAGGCTGAAGCTGATTCATATATCAACGTGTTCTAATAAACCACACTGCTGGTGAGCTCATAAAAATATTTTTAAATAATTAATACACTACGGATCGCTTTGCTTAAAAAAATTATTCAAATCTGAGTGCTATAAAGATATGAATAAACATTTACGCATACATTACTTTTTTTAGTAGGAGACAAACAGGCTTACCGAAATGGTCATCCTCTTTGCAAGCATTCCTCTTTTCATAGACCAAAATTCTGATATATCAAACATACCATCCGTAATGTTGAAAAGGAATGGCATTCTACACTTGCATATACTTATGTTAAAATATTAAGTTTTTCTGGAAAATGCTCTAAAATAACAAATAATTATTATGATTTACATGACACATGAATGAAAATAAAAAATCCCTGTAAAAAAATAAAAATAAAATAATAATGAGAACATAAAACATTTATTTATAATAATTAATAATATTTTGTAACCTTTACCATCACAAGTTATAGAGCAACATGAAAAAACAACGTAACTTAACAAGATGGTTATAATTTGAATTATTTTTAACAATGGAAAGAAATATGTTCCATTTCGACCACAAATTCCATACCTTAGTAGAAAATCTATCCCAAGCTCATGCCAGTGTTTTACAAGAAATAGGAGTTCTATTATTACAGTAATAGCTGTCCTTTTTAACATATCTTTATTTAATCTTCATTTCTAACTGACGTTTGTTCAAGTTAACATTCTTTCCACTGTCTATTATATAGTTTACTTCATGAGAGCGTGAACTACTGCATTGGCGTTCAGTGCCTTCAAGTCTGTGTACGTCTGTCCAGTTCCCACAAACACTATCGGCTGTCCGGTGATGTAGGTCATGGAGATAGCGGCACCCACCTGCAAATTAAATATGTAATATAAACATTCTGAAAATACCTTTGATCTTCACACTTTCACACACATTTGAAAGAACAGTCCGCGGATCCGCAAGACGCCGTGCGTTAGAAAACTTCTTCTGAAAATAAATGTACGTATGTGTAATGTGAGTGTGAATGCGTTTATTCGTTTGTTTTCGCATCTTTCTTTCCCATGCAGGTTAATCAATTGTTTTTTTCGTAAACTAAACTTGTAATAAGGCCAAAAAAAAACAAAAAAAAAACAAATCGGTCTAGCCATTTTGGAGTTTTTCCTTGACTAACGCCCGACAATTTATTTTTTATATAATATCTATATAAATAAAAATGTTACTACGCGTTCCTTAACCATTAAATGAATTGTGAAGAAACTTTAGGACGTTGTTCTGCGATAGATTTCAAAAGTTTCTGGTTCGAAAAATATTTGAAATGTTTCAATTTTTTTAATTTTGGTCAGGATTATGTCTGTCGGATTTGGTAAAGTACTAGACAACCATAGACGTGAATAAGGTAAAGCACTTTATTCTTTACATGACATTGCAACGCATGCCGTGTACAGCTAGAAATATATATGTACCTATAGATAGCGTTTGACATCTTAAACACATTTCCTGCTAAAACACATGCATTGTGTTAATCGCGACTCAAGTGTAGCGACACACTTTGCGAGTTATTTCCATATATGTCTGCATAATCGCACTGAGACAAAGCTTTTTTTTTAATGTTAGATAGGTAAGCATTTGGCCGCTATCTCACCTTATGGAAAGCGATGATGCAGCCGAAGATAAAGCATGCTTACCTTTGCTTTTCCGGAAAACTGACCAAAAATTTACAGTATTTACAAATACCTAAAAGTCTCGGTGACAGAAGTAAGATGGTAAGCTTATCGGTATTTTATCGCTTACATTTTGGAGAATGTGCACAATCACACAAATTAATTCCTGCATGCCCTTTTTATCATCTAACAACAACACAAACTATCAAACGTCATCCATTTATGGCAGTTCACCTCCAATACACTCGAAGCTTAAAAACATAAACGCTTTCACACTCACAGCCCACACTAAGTACGATGACTTCTGTCGTGGGTGCCGGAAACATTTACATCACATACACAATCAGGAACACAAATTTTCCGCGGGGAGAAAACTAGTGTTCCCGCCGGCAATCGAACCCGATACCCCTGCTTAGAAAGCGAACGCCACCCGACTAAGCCGACGAGCAGTCAAGGAAAGCGTTTCGCTTCTACGTTCATCAACCGTACAGAGGAGTGGAACTCATTACCCGCGTCTTTGTTGCCAACCGGTATAACTTGGGATTCTTCAAGTCTCGAGTGAATAGGTATGTCATCTTCAGCCGCTTTGTCACTTTCCACCAGGCGAGATGGTGGTCAAATGCTTGCCTATCAAACATAAAAAAAGTCTGCATAATCAGCACTGAGACGAAGCTTCTTCGGGGACCAAAACGTACAGTATTTACAACTTGGTGCAGTTTACCTTGTCGTCGATAGTATCGAACTTGGTGAGCACGATGCCGTCTATCATGTGCGGGTTAGTGGACGAGGAGTGGTCTGCGAGCGCCTGGTTGAACTTCACGAGCTGGTCCACGGCTTCGTTACCCACGAGAGCCTCGCCTACGAATAGAACCATGTCTGGTTCGTTCACCTGGGAACATGAGGATGTTGAACAAGTCAATAAGTATATTGAGACGTATAGCAAAGCTATCTACGGGTCAACTGTCTATATTTCCTTCCTTAAACTTAACTAAATTATATACATCTATAAACGCATTCACACTCACAGCCCCACACTTAGTTCAAAGACTTGTTTCGTGGGTGCCGGAAACATTTACATATCACACAATCACACCCAGAACCAGAAGTACAAATCTCCCTTCAGAAGGAAAATTGTGTTTCGGCCAGGAATCGAACCCAGGACCCACGGTACAGAGGGCAGAGACTTGCTCACTGCGCCAACTGGGTCGTCGATCTATACAGAGATATCAGACAGAGATATCTATACACTACGGTCTTTGCTGTACAGATCTATACAGCAAAGACCCAAGTTACCTACAATAGGGTTTGATTCCCGGCGAGAACACCAAGTCTTCTCCCCAAGGAAAATGTGCGTTTCTGGTTCTGGTTGTGATTGTGTGTGTGACGTGAGCGTGAAAGCGTTTATGTTTATTATTTTTATAATAAAGGACTAGTAAGTTATATAATAAGAGAACTTGTCAAGACAAATCAAACGAGCCCACACTCGATGGGTTTATCTTGTTTAGTTCAGAAGTTTCTAGCGTTATCTTCCGTGTCCATCATCAGACCAGCTCGTGGTACCATATCGTTGTATTGTTTCGGAAGATACATAAGTACACCAGATTAGAGTCCTATCGGATATCTGGAAGTGCTAGCTTGCAACAGTTGATTACAGACCGACAAATAGAAAGATGTAAGCTTGTTTAAACACATTAATCTCCTTTGCGTCGAGTAGCCGGATAAAAATACATCAAAAATTTTGTGAACTGGGTTTGCTCCCAGTTTTTTCTTTATGTATGTTTATTAAATACGAGCAAGTCACTCGCCTGATGGTGTCACGCTTGCGCAAGTGCCTTGTTAGTTGTGTTTAGGGCGAGCTTAGCCATAACCAAAGCATTTGATAGCTCGTGCTCGTAAGTATACAAGCACGACTTGCGTAGCACATAGTGCACATATATGTTTGTGTTTCTGTGTGTGTGTGTGTGTGTGGCTCACCTTGATGAGTTTAGCAAGCGCGCGCATAAGAGGTTCATTGTCCTGCATTCGGCCCGCCGTGTCCACCAGAACCACATCGATTTTGGAGTCGTTCGCGTAACGGATCGCCTCCATTGCTATACCGGCTGCGTCTTTACCTGGACATAATTAACACAATGAGTTTTTAAACACAAATACTTAATAGTAAGTACGAGTGAACTGACCAATAGCTTAGTTTTGTGCGCGTTCGTTCGCGCACCCAAACGCATTCAAAGCACACGTCATCGAACTTAGTGTGGGGTGAAAGCAACTGTGAGTGTGAAAGGTTTTAAGTTATGTTCAATTACACAAAGCTCACTACGCAAAGTGTATAAAAAATAACGATTTTTGCCACGATTCAATGTCCGAGAAAGTCTAGAAATGTAAACTATTTTTTTTGGTCCAAATAAATTTGCGTCCCCGTACGTCTTCATGTTTGAGCTTTCATGAAAATAAATATCAGCATTGATTATTCACTCTTTGCTTTCAAAGTCATTCAATATGTTATTTTTTTTATGCAACTGAGAGATGAGATGAGCACGTCGCTCGTCTGATAGTAAGCGCTTGCCCATTTCAATGCATTTCAGAATTTTGTCTGGGATATAAGATGTTAAATATTTTTGTGCTCTATAATTTCTTAGGAACCATTGACCACTTACCATATCCCTTCTCGTACAAGTGCACCATCTTCCTGCCCTTATGCCTGGTTTCGGGATGCAAAGCGTTGAGATGGCGGGAGTGAGTGCGCAGTTGCTCCACTGCGCCGGCGCGGAACGTGTCGCAGGCCGCGATCAGAACCGACAGATCGTTCTCTATGAGCCAGAAGCAGATCTTCGCGAGGTTCGTAGATTTGCCCACTCCGTTCACCTGGTAAGAAAGTTTTTTTTTTCTTTTAAATTTGGCTTCGCAATCTTGTATATTTAGCCAGTGTCAAGTAATACAATATTTCAAATTTATTCCATATTAAAATTCCTAGTGTCAAGTCACAGTCAAAGTCAAGGTCCAGTCATAGTCAAATCATGTCCTAGTCAAGTAGTAGAAACTTACTATCTCTTCTATTGGAGTTTTGGAGCAAAGGCTAAAATCACGTTTTTCAACTTTGTATGATTTGCATGCATACTTATGCATGTTTACTACATACTACAAAATCAACGACACTCCAAATAGACTTCAATACTTTTTAAGAGGACCAGGTGGCGCAGTTGCCAAATCATTGTTTTCTATGACTTTGGTGTGCATTCGATTCCAGACAGGAGCACTTTCATCCCAAGGGACATCAGCTTCTAGTTCTGGGTATGATTGTATGTGCAATTTGAATAAAAACGCATTTACACTCACAGGCCCACTGGGCCCACGCTAAGTTCGAAGACTAGTGTCGTGGGTGCCGGAAACATTCACATCACGTACACAATGACAACCAGAACCAGAAACACAAAGGCGAACGCGCACTCAACTAATCCAACGGGCAGTTCCGTTTCAGTTTCAGTTAAATGTTTCCGGCACCTATGAAACATGTCTTTAAACATGTTTTGCCTTCGTCTTTGATCTCCGAACGGTATAATATGAGAGTCTTCAAGTCAAGAGTGAATAGGTACCTTCTAGGCAAGCATGATACATCTTCGGCCGCATCATCACTTTTCATCAGAGATTGTAGTCAAATGAAAAAAACTTTCTGAGAATAAGGCTGTAAGTGGCAATCCGTTTGCGTTTGTTAGTAGTCGGATTTTTGAGCTAAAAACGGACTACAAATGCCACCAAAACTTTAATGCAATCACTTCGCGGTTTGGGTCTATCATTTTGAAAAATATCCAAAAATTTTATCGTAAAAAAAAACCATACTGTTATTGCACCTGCTCACAAAACTTTGCAAGAACCGGTTGAGAATGCGATCTGTAGAGGAGAACAGCAAGCTATACGGATGTATAGCTGTTCTAGCTAGACATACAAAAGCATTTTTGCCCAAGCTAAAACGGAACCGCTTCGCTCTGGCTCAGTCATTGACATATATAACATGAACTCACTCCACAAAATGCCATGACATAAGGCCGGCTTTCTTGCTTGGCGTGCAGACAGTCTCGCAAGATGTCCACGCGACGCTTGGGAGACAGGATCTGAACCAGCGACTCCGTGAGGGTAGCCTTTATAGTCTTGGCCACGCTGTCGAATGTTCCCAGCACCTGAGAAAATCATATAGGAACCTAGTTATATGGTTAACTAGCCGTGCCTCGCGGCTTCGCCCGCTATTATCAAGTTAAAAAGTAGCATAATATGTGTTAATCCTAGGTATAATCTATGTATATTCCAAATTTCATCCAAATCCGTTAAAGCGTGAAGAGGGAACAAACATACACACAAACTTTCGGATTTATAATATTTATGTTTAATAATAGCTACGCCCCCCGGTTTTACCCGCGTAAGTCCAGGGCCGGCGGGAATTTTGGGATAAAAAATAGCCTATGTCCCTTCCCAAGCTCTCGTCTATCTCTGTATCAAAGTTCATCAAAACCGGTTCAGTGGTTTAGGCGTGAAAGCGTAACAGACACTTTCGCATTTATTATATTAGTAGGGAAGTAGGGATTGTAGTTTTATGGTTGCTAAACCAAACATTTTTTACTAAGCCATAATTTTATTCTCATGAATGACGTCATACACTAAACAAACAAAACAGCCCCACACTAAGTTCAAAGATTTGTATCGTGGTTGCCGGAAACATTCACATCACACACACATTACACCCAGAACCAGAAGGACAAATATCCCTTGGGAAGGAATTTGTGTTCCTGCCGGGAATCGAACCCAGGATCCACGGCGCAGAGGGTGGACACCTGTCCACTGCGCCAACTGGGTCGTCATTAGAAACCCAAAGTAGCGGGGAAGAATTGGTCGAGAAGCCAAGCATCATGCTCAGTGGTTGGAGAGGACTACATCCAGCTGTGTACTACAGCCTGATATATCTTGTATTATTGACTCAATTCTTACCTTTCCTTCCAGCTTGGCGGAGACGGACTCGCACAGCTTGTTAGCTATATCGGCCGCCACGTTCTTGGATATGAGGTGATCGCGCATTTTGTCCAGAACGGGACGCATCGACTCTTCTGTCAGGGCTTTGGAGCCCACGAGACCTGTAATAGATACAAAGGATGAGGCAAAGAATTTGCTGAGTCAGCAGTAGACTGTGAATGCTATCGGGACACCTTGTTGTTGCTTTTAACACCTTGTTGTTAAAAGCAAACAACAAGAAGTTTAAGATCACTTTGTAGTTTAGGATACTCTGTAGCGCTTATTCCAGTTACATTTAGCTTTAATTTACAATTAGGATTAGTTATTTTATTTCATACTGATTACGTCATTCATATTGATATACTTACAAATGATCTGTTGCTTAATTCAAAATATTTAATGTAGTTATTCGCTCGATTACAAATGTTAAAAAGTATTCAACGAAAAGGAAAAAATAACAGCAAAACTAAAATAAAAAGTAAGAAAAAAGACATGTGTGGCACTCGGGGACTGCCGCGGTAATGCTATAGCATAGCATTTTTTATCAACTTGTGCAATTTAATTATTTATTTATTTTATTTATGCAGTATTTTTTTTCCTGCCACCTAGAGGCGAGTTGTTGAACTAAAGAGACAAGCGTGATATTTAAAAAAGTCATTATAAGTTCTGCTATTCATCGATAGATGGCAAAACTAAAAAGTATCACCGCTGTGCCGGTCGGAGTGGGGGGTGTTAGGTTATTTTCGTTACGGAATTTCTGGATTCGGTCTCCACGCTCAAGGCCCGCGATAGAAGCTATGCAATAGCTTAAATAAAGTTTTTGACATTTTTTCTAGTAAAATTAAAGGGCTTAAAGAGATTTCACATCTTATATCTCAAGGTGACGAGTGCATTGCTTTGCCACACTTGATTTTAAACTATTTAAGTTAAAAACTGCGGGTGGCACGGAACTGTAATGGGAAGCGAAACGCTTAGGCGAGCGACTTGCTCGTCTATATCTGTCGGTCGGTCCTTAACATAAAATACAAGGAAGTCTTGTCTCGAAACTCACCCTTGAAAATGCTGAACATGCCGGTAGACTTCTTAGGAGCTGCCTTCTCCTCATACTCCTCCTCGCTGCTGCTATCCGATGAATCTACCTCCAGGTCGCGGATGGCTCCCGTCATTTGGCCGATAAGCTGTGGGAGTAGTCAAAAACTCTTTAATATAAGAGATCAGAGTTTAACAACAAAAAAGAGACTTTCACAATAATCAAAAGCTTTGCATACTGGCCATCTACAATCTTATGGCAAAGTGGTTTTGCTCGTTTGATTATGATTCCTATGCATTTTTATTTTCTGAGTAGATCAATTGATTATTCTATTATAATTATTATTTAAACCGACTTAAAAAAAGGAGGTTCTCAATTCGTTTTTTTTGTATGTATGTTACGCGATATCTCCGCCAATTAATTATTAATGGATTTTAATGAAATTTTTTTTTGTTTGGTACATTATACTTTAGAGGTGGGTCCCATATAAATTTTATCGAAATCGGTCAAGCCAAAACCGAAATATAAGCGATGAAGTCGGTTTTTAAGCTTCGCTTACGTTTCAATTAAATATGTTATATACCTAAGTATCCGGGTTTATCAATTTGTAGTTTTTGGCTTGAAGGTCAATAACAAAATATCCTAGTTATTCAGAGTTCATCACTCATCTTGTTACTAGCTTACGTTATACTAACTTAGGATGATGATTATTATAATTCGCTCGGTTTATCATTGGATTTCCCATTCATTCTTATCTGCTGTAGGATCTGTGGAATAATCAATAATACTATTTTCTATGTAATTTACCTGAGTATCCGGGTTTATCTCTGTGCCGTTCTCGGACTGCTTGTCAGTGCTAAAGTCCAAAGAGGGCAGGTCTCGCGAACCGCCACCGAGTTCCCAGACACGCGGTTGCTTCACACGCTCCGTGTTAGCCTTGGGCGTTGGGATTTTGGGGGATTTTCTAGAAATATTAATTAATTATTAGTATAAATTTAAAAAATATATGCATATGGTTTTATTTTCATTAAAATTTGTAAATATTATTAGTTGGAAGATAAGCTTGGACTGTATTTACAGTACAGGGTAGCAAGGCAAGCGAATATGAGTACACGCCCCACCCACATTGATTTCATCCACCTTCACCGAAAATTCAAGCGCGACTTAGTTTCGAAATCGCGACCGACCTATTGGAAGCTGCTCTATATGACTCCATCATCGCCTAAAACATCGTTTACAACATATCCCAATATTTATATAAATTTACAGGTTTGTTATTATCTTAACAATTCTGCATTATAAGTCTAAAAGAAACAAATAAACGACATCGAACAAGAAGGCGTTGAATGTATTTTTCGGTCAGTATTATTAGCTCCCTTATATTTGTTGAATTTTCAGGACAATTATGGGGTGATGGCATAAGACGTAATGGTAAAACGAAATTATAGCGACTTGGAAAGAAGTAGATAGTGACTAGTCAACTAGACGCATAATTTGGCAAACAAAAAACGAATACGTTGGAAGCCTTTGTTATCAAAACCAGTTTAATTATCACACGTCACACTAATATTATAAATCCGAAATTTTATGTGAAAATATATATATTTGGTTCCTCTTCAAGCTATAACGGCTGAATGGATAAAGATGAAATTTGGACTGTACAATGCAAACGAAGCCGCCGGGCACGGCTAGTTGTTTTCATAAACTAAGTTCAAAGACTGTGATCAATTCTCATTAATTCGGTTTTTATCGCACGATAAAATCTTATCATGATCGCGTGAGCAATGTCCAATTAATTCGTCAAATGTGTCAAAACCTAGCAGCTGTCCTTGAGAGCTAGTTTCTATTCTAAGCCTCGGCCACATCGTCACTTACAGTTATAATCAACATAATCATTTTGTGAGTTGCTCGCCTGGCTTGCTACCAAAGTAGCTTACCACCATCAAGTTGAAAGTCTGCAGCCAAGCCAAATACGGTGTTCCGGCAGTTATCCTTGAGAGCCTGCGTATTCCAGGTCTAGTGTGTTTACCAGCTTCGATCACATCGTCACTTACCATCAGGTGAGATAGTGGTCAAACACTAGCCTGTCACAAATAAAAAAAAAAAAAAAAAAAAAAAAAGCGCTCATTTTACTTATCAGTTATAAATAAAATGATTGAGCAAAACATTGCCTATCAGTGCCGTGAAATAACTTGCTCAACTACAATTTACAAAGTATAACTATAACAGCAAATAAGCATGATACAATGTTAGTCAAGCTCATTATTTTAACCGTATTTGTCAATAATAATTACAGTAATCTAATTACACAAGCTAAGACGAGCCTAAAAGTGGCTTACTATTATTCAAAACAAATATCTTAAGCAACTCTTTTAAAATAAACCTCTTTATGGCCTACCGAAGTCTATCTTTTTTGTTACAATGCTTCACAATTCTTCTATAAATCTATAAGATTTAGATTGACCATTCAGACAATTACAAAAAAAGTATGGTGGTGGTGATAATGGGAGGTTACTTTAACTACAAACTGTTTGCAAATTTTTTCTTTAAAATTATTAAGACCTAATTTAACTTAATTAGACTAACAGTCCAGCACCTTATCTTTTTTCTACATGTTTTTTTTTCGTATATTTATAGTTTCCCATGAACACAGTTAAATAAAAATCCCACTTTACTACTGGTAGTATGACTTGGTAGCAACTATAATTAACATTTTTCTGTCAGTAATATGAAGATTTAAACTTACTTAGCCTCTTTCTTTCCCTTAGCCAGCTTCTGAGCGAGCTTGGCTCTATTAGCAGCGATAACGTCATCCTCCACCTCAATGTCTTCAGCTCTGCCATTGGTCAGGCTCTTGCTTTCTACTATTTTTACTGGAATACATTAATTGGTTAGGAAAATAATGTAATATTGTAATACTTCGATTAAAGGGTGAGGTAGGTAGGAAATAAACACAAAACAAGAGATATTGACATTGCTAGGATTATGACAGTGGTAGAACTTGTTTGCAGTCTACCTGGGGAAGTACAGTTTCTTATGCTTTAAGACTCACAGCCTCACACTAAATTCGATGACTTGTGTCGTGGGTGCCGGAAACACACACAAACACACCCAGAACCAGAAACACAAATATTCCTTGGGAAGAAAACTTGTGTTCCTGGCAGGTAGCGAACCCGATACCCCTGCCTAGAAGGCGAACACTTCGCCAACTAAGCCAACAGGCCAAGAACACTTTTACCATTCATTCATCTACTGCAAGCAGTACAGTGCAAATAAATGCTTTCACACTCACCAAACTAAGTTCAATTACATATATCATACCCTACATTCACATCACAAATATATTTTATTGTATTACAAACAGAATATTTACCACCAGCTGGGATCAGGATAAAATAGTGGTCAAATCAAGGTACCTATTTCCGCTAATAGAGGTCAAGGTACCTATTTCCGCTAATAGAAAAAGGATAAATAGTACGCATTACTAAGGAGAGTATATTACGTTGTTTTGACGCAGTTCAAACCTAACTTAAACTAGAATTGGAGCCACAATCATTCATTATCTTATTTTTAATAAGAATAATTCCACACTATTTTACTTGCATAACCAACTTCATGCACTCTGAATTTATGAAGTTATTCTTTTTAAATAAAACATTTATAGAATAATTTGAATATAAAATGAACAGTTTGTCAGATGTCACATTGTAAAATGTAAATTTGTCAAATGATCATTTTAATTTGCATTTGTTTAATCTTTTTTGTAAAATAATGTTTTTTTATTCATATTTTTGGTAAATACAATACAATTCAATACAAAATACTTTATTGTATACCAAAAAAAATATAAACAATGACAAATAAAATATTACAATCATTGTGGTAGTACAATGGGCGTAAATGTTGATTGTGAAGTGAAAATTTGTAAATTAAGTGTCGGTGAAATGACAGGATAGCACAAATTATATTATGTTTACAATATTTTGGCAATGTCATCATAATATGGTATAACAATAATTACACATATAAATATTCTTTAGTCCCAGAGACATATAATACATTCTTTTCTTACCAGACTTCTTCCCTTTTTCTTCTCCTTTGCGCTCAATCATAGAAGCGACAGTCTTTTTAGACTTCTGTGAGTCTTCGAATGTTTTCATTGCTTTTGGAATCTTTGCTTGCAACTTAGCTGGAAAATAATATTACTTTAGTGAATAGAACAAAATATACCTACGTCCATATTATGAGACCATTTAGAGCTCAAATTGATACTTACTGATGTCAAATGCTGTACTATACTATATTTTCTACTACATTTAAATATATTAATCTCTTGGTTGGTTTCTCACATTGTTATGAGAGTAGTTTCGTCGTAGTTTGTACTCCTTCTTCAGTCCAGTATGGTATCTTGGTGTGTACTCAACCAACTTTTCAGAAACTAGTCTAGCAATATGAGAAACAGCTGCAGCTCTACTGTTTACACATTAAGACGTTTGGGTATAGATTCAAAACATTATGAATATCAGCTTTACACACATGAATGTATGTAAAACTAATTACACAAATTAAAACCTGACATTGGGGACTGAAATCCCTTACCTGCCCTAAACTTATTCAAAACACTTACAAATAAAATGTTTCTTTCAATCAAACTTCTAAATCATCAGGTTCTAATCAAACCCTATTGAGGTGAAACATACAACACTGAATAAACTTAAAAATAGAATCAATAGGTACATATATATCAAAAATTTCCTTACCCCAACTTTCCGAATCACGCAAGACTTTATCAAAAGTCTTCCTAAAATCAAAGTCCATCATGTGACTGCCTCCCTGCAGCTCATTCTTGTACTTGTCTCTAAACTCCAAGTGGACATCATTGAGGAACTTATCAACATATGATAGCTGCAATATGCGCTGGTAAGCCACCACAAAAACCAGCTCAAACTCATTGTCAAGCTTATATTGTAACGTTAGGGAGTTATGATTAAACGAACTATTCCCCGTACGCTCCTAAAACATAAAAACATATGTTATTAACTTTTCTATTCATTTCTTACTATGACTGATTATATATATGACCATGACAACATTGCAAAATTATTCTACATGGAAAAAGATTATAAAATAACTGAAATTAGTGATGGTTTATACAGAAATAATAGAGTTACACGTGTCTGAATTACTAATTAAGTTAAAAACAAAGCAACCTGAGGCTTCCCGACATAATACTTACTTGGAGGATAACACTACGAATTAATGCGTTTACAGAAGGCGTGAATATATCACTTGTGCTCTGAAAACACCACAGCACTATGCCACCTTTACTAAAGATGCTGAATAAATCTAACATTTTGTACAAGTACTAAGTAGTTTTTCGTTTTTGAATTAATTTGCCAACAGATGTTTCGTTTGCACTGCGTAGGTGTGTGAGTAATTTTGACAGAATTTGACAATTATGTGACAACTCACAAGGCGTGTTCAAAATCCAAACCTTTGACTATAATTTTTAATAGAAATATAATAAAAAGGCAATAAATATAACAACATCAAATAAACTATTGTTAAATTTAATATTCATTTATTGTTAATAATTTGTAGTTATTTATCTTTAGCTTCTACATTTTAGATAACTATATAATTTAATGTACAAAGAACATTTATCCTCAAAACTTTAACACATTTGTTGTCTATGAAAATTATTATTGCCTCATTACATATTACCCAGAATTTAGGTAAAATGAGAATTATATGTTATTGTAATAACTGTGTACATAAGATGGCAGATATATGCAATGATTTAAGCAGTTTTAGTATTTCAGGTGTCCATTTATATAGGTTGTCAAATAATAAAAAAAAACAACGGGTTGCACTCCGGGAGTGCCGGCAGAAGTGAAAACTTGAACATTAACGTTGTAAACAGCAGGAGCAGGCATACATTTTCGCCGCGCGTTAGAAAGAAAGGGGGGATATTACTTCCTCTCCTTCTCTTTACGAATTTTCGATCAGCTCACGTGCCTGACGTGAGCTTAACATTTTTTACCCATCCCAAAAAAGTGCACAACGCCGCTAAAGAAGTTTAGTATTCACTTCAAAAACACCTTACTTAGTAATATAATCAAAACACACATTGTCTCAGTCTCACAAACACACAGTGTAATTTCTACTGACTACTAAGTACTAATAGCGGGACCTCTCAGTCGCACACATTCACTCGGAGCAATATTTTACTTTTTTTAATTCGACAACCGCAATTCTGGACTGATTTTTCGCAGGCAACCCTATACCACCGTGTTCAGAATAAAATAATCTTTAATATCATTTAATTTTCATTCAATAAACAGACCGTTGCAAAATGCTAGTATAGATTTACCTGTTTATACCTGGCAACCCGATAGTAGTGACCGGAAAAGAATAGGCAACCTAACGTTCACATATTGTATGGGCTTCATACTTTCGATTGGTATAGAATTTATCTAATAATCACACCGGTGAAATGTTTAAGAATTTTTTTTTTTTAAATTATTAATTAAACATACTCTGGACTGAAATTTGCCAGGCAACCCATATGCATTATATTTATTGACATATTAAATTATATATAAAATACGTTTCATTAAATAAGCATCTCGGTGAAGGTCGTTGTATAGCGGGATCTTAGACTATTATGAAATATAGAATTTATTATTTTTATTTAAAATTTCGTCTGAAGGACTATGCATCCATGGTCATGAAATAATAAAAAAAGAAAGAAAAAGAAAACGATTGTCATTACGATTTGTCTATGGTTCAATCAAACTTCAAAGAAAATTGTCAAATCATCGTAATATTTTGTGTACTCATTACGGAAGAAAATTGCAGAATACGAAGAAAGAAGATAATTCTAATCGAATTTGAAGTGATCAAACAACAAAATGAATATCACATCGGCTGCGGGGATTATATCCCTGCTCGACGAGCCCATATCAGAAGTGAAGGAGTTTGCGTTGAAGAGGTTGGACAACATCGTAGACCAGTTTTGGCCTGAAATATCTGAATCTATTGAAAAAATCGAGATCCTGCATGAAGATAAGGTGTTTTCGCAGCATCAGCTAGCGGCGCTGGTGGCAAGTAAGGTGTATTATCACCTGGGTGCGTTTGAGGATTCATTGACCTACGCGCTAGGTGCTGGCGAATTGTTCGATGTCAACGCCAGAAACGAGTATGTGGATACAACAATCGCGAAGGCGATCGACTTCTATACGCAGAAGAGGAAGGCTCTGTTCGTAGACAGTGCCGCGGAAGTCATCGACCCTCGTCTTGAGGCTATCGTAAATCGCATGTTCCAGCGCTGCGTCGAAGATGGACAGTACCGCCAGGCTCTCGGGTTGGCGCTCGAGACTCGCCGTATGGACATCTTTGAAGAATCCATCATGAAATCTGATGATATTGCAGGTAAGAGTTTGTGTAAACAAAAATAAACAAAATGGCTAGAAGCCTATTTTTTTCGTTTATAATAAAAAGATAGCACCTGCTTTCCTTTAATTGTAGATGGCACATGCAGCACAGATTTCCCTCATAAAAATTAATGTTTACCCATGAGATGGTTGGTTTATTACCTACTAGTTGTTCCCCGCGGCTTCGCCTGTGTTAAGTTTCAAAATATCATTTAAACCCACCAAAAATTTGATGTTCCTAAAAAGTATCCTATGTCCATCTCCTGGTTCTAAGCTACCTCCCTACCAATTTCAGCCAAATCGGTTCTGCCATTCTTGAGTTATAACTAACACGACTTTCTTTTGTATATATAGATTATTACATTTATTTGTTACATATTTTTTTCTGAAACTCTAGATTCAGCTGAGTCATAGTAAGGCATTAATAATGCAGTTGAGTCCTGGCTTATGTTCACTAACAAAAGCTTCAGTGACATAGGTTTGATGTTTTAAAATTAAAATACCATAGTGAAAATATAAAATAAAATAATTCAAACTCTATATTATATGGAATAATACAGACTGTTTTATCAGATATTGTAGTGTTTAGGGTCATATTTCTTTGTTCCAAGTAACCATGTACCATTCCCTAGTTCCTTTCAAACTGTCAAGGCAGGCAGAAGATTGTGGAAAGTGAAGGTGAATGTTAATTCTACATTGTAGTGATACCTCTGGCCCTTCAACCTGCCCATGGGTCACAGTACCAAATTCTGCTAAGTTCCTCTCCCTGCAATATAATAGAGCTGTCACCTGACATGTGAATCCATCAATTACTTGTCCTATCTTATCTGTCAACAATATCTGAGAAAGAAATTCAAATTAATATTGCATTTTCTCTGTTACAGGAATGCTTCAATATGCCTTCAATGTTGCCATGAGCCTTCTACAAAACAAAGGTTTCCGCAGCACAGTCCTTCGGTCATTGGTGGGTCTCTACAGAGGCCTCAACATCCCCGACTATGTCAACATGTGCCAGTGCCTCATTTTTCTCGAGGACCCGCTGTCAGTTGCAGAAATCCTTGACAAACTAACATGTGGACCCCAAGAATCTGTCCTTATGGCTTACCAAATTGGCTTTGACTTATATGACTCCGCTACTCAACAGTTCCTAGGCAGGGTTCTACAGGCTCTGAGAAGCACAGCTCCCATCCCCAGTGCCCTCGGTGGTAAGCCACAACCCCAAGGAGGCCCCTTCCCAGAATCTTCCATGGAAGTCGATCAAACTCCCACAGAAGAAACCAAAAAACCGGAGAGAGATATTGACAGTCTCAATGATGAAGAAAAAGAGCATCAAAAAAGAGTAGAAAAACTTATATCAATTCTAGGAGGGGAGGTATCAATAGGCTTACAACTACAGTTTTTGATAAGATCTAACCACGCGGATATGCTTATTTTAAAGAATACAAAAGATGCAATTAGAGTTTCCATTTGCCACACAGCAACAGTTATAGCTAATGCTTTTATGCATGCCGGTACAACTAGTGATCAGTTTTTGAGGGACAACTTAGAATGGCTTGCAAGAGCTACAAATTGGGCTAAACTCACTGTAACGGCTTCCCTTGGAGTCATTCACAGGGGTCACGAGAATGAATCCTTAGCTCTCATGCAATCTTACTTGCCTAAAGAGGCAGGTCCATCATCAGGTTACTCTGAGGGTGGAGGCCTTTATGCCTTGGGACTAATCCACGCTAATCATGGTGCTAATATCATTGACTATCTTTTAACACAACTAAAAGATGCCCAAAATGAGATGGTTCGCCATGGCGGATGCCTCGGTCTCGGATTAGCAGCCATGGGCACCCACAGACAAGATGTTTATGAGCAGCTCAAGTTCAATCTATACCAGGATGATGCTGTCACAGGTGAAGCCGCCGGAATCGCCATGGGTATGGTCATGTTAGGCTCAAAACATGCAGCTGCTATAGAAGACATGGTAGCATATGCACAAGAAACCCAACATGAAAAAATCTTGAGAGGTTTGGCTGTCGGTATCTCCTTCACCATGTATGGCAGACTTGAAGAGGCAGATGCTCTTGTGCAACAACTTTTAAGAGATAAGGATCCTTTACTGCGACGCGCCGGATGCTACACCATAGCAACAGCTTATTGTGGCACAGGAAACAATGACTCCATCCGAACTCTTCTCCATGTCGCTGTGTCCGACGTAAATGACGACGTACGTCGCGCGGCCGTCACTGCCCTCGGCTTCCTGCTTTTCAGGACACCGGAACAATGCCCATCGGTTGTCTCTCTCTTGGCAGAATCTTATAATCCTCATGTACGTTATGGTGCCGCAATGGCATTGGGTATCGCTTGCGCTGGTACCGGAAATCGCGAAGCTATAGGCCTATTGGAGCCAATGGTTAAATTCGATCCCGTCAATTTTGTGAGACAAGGAGCACTGATCGCGTCCGCCATGATACTCATTCAGCAAACTGAAGTACTTTGCCCAAAAGTTACATATTTCCGCCAGCTTTATGCTCAGGTGATCTCAAACAAGCACGAGGATGTGATGGCTAAATTTGGCGCTATTCTGGCGCAAGGTATCATTGATGCCGGTGGCCGGAACGTGACGGTTTCACTACAAAATAGAACCGGGCACATGAATATGCTTGCTGTGGTCGGCATGCTCGTTTTCACTCAGTACTGGTATTGGTTCCCGCTAGCTCATTGCCTTTCGTTGGCGTTTACGCCCACCTGTTTGATCGCTCTCAATTCTGATTTGAAGATGCCTTTACTAGACATCAAGTCGAACTCGAAGCCGTCGTTGTACGCGTACCCTGCACCATTGGAAGAAAAAAAGCGTGAGGAGAGGGAAAGAGTGACCACCGCCGTGCTTAGTATCGCCGCGGCCAAAGCGCGCAGAAAGGCTCACGGCAACGACGGATCCGCTAGCAATAGCGTCACTTCCTCGACCACATCCAAGATGGATGTGGATGAAGAAGAAAAAAAGCCTTCGAAATCCCCGAACCCGAACATCACTGTTCATGGCAAGTCCGAAAAAGACGCCGGCACTTCTAAAGACGCTGGCGCTTCTAAAGATGCTGCCGCTTCTAAAGACGCCGGCTCTTCTAAAGACGCTGGCGCGTCTAAAGACAAGAAAGACGAGAAGGAACCTGAAGAAAAAGAGAATAAGGAAAAGAAAGAACCGGAACCCAACTTTGAGATATTGAGCAATCCAGCGAGAGTTATGAGGCAGCAACTGAAGGGTATCTCCATTGTGGAGGGATCTGGATTTAGCCCATTGAAGGATGTGACTATTGGAGGCATTGTAATGCTGAATCACTCTGGAGAAATTGAACAGTCTCTTGTAGAACCGGTTGCTGCCTTTGGGCCCAAGGCTGAAGAAGAAAAGGAACCTGAACCCCCAGAACCGTTTGAGTACTTAGATGATTGATGCAGTGTCATCATGTAGATTTAACGTTACATATAATATGAATGTAATGATCCGTAATTTAAAAATAATATTTGAACAAGTTATGATAACAGATAGTATAAAATGTTAAAGTACACTTATTATCACTAACTTGATTTTGATTACTGTATTTACTGCCTCAAATAAAAATCTAATTCGAATTTTGAATTCGTCTTTATTTCTTTACTGTGCCCCACGGCAGCGCCCCCCACTTGAAAGCGGCCAGGGCGCCGCGCTGAGAAGATAAAATGTATGGCGCCTAACGAACGAAATACTTGGCGTCGCGGGCGTGCGTCCGAGCGGAGCGCCTGCTAAGCTTCCCCCCCCGATGGCTACGAGGCTCTACTCTAGCTAGTGTAACAAAATACACTGAGCAAACAGGGCGCACGTATTTGTATTATTGGCGACTAGTACGCAGCAGCAGCAGCAGAGGCGTGCGCTCTGGCCGCTTCGTATATCAAGTCCTCTAAAAAGTATCATTAAATTTCGGCCAGAGTAAAATTCTTGCGAACTAATTTTGTATCGTCTTGGTGAAAATCAAATTCAAAAGTATGTAGGTAACCAAAACTTTAGACCGTTATTTTAAAAAAATGTTTTAATAAGCGTTGTAAATTTTTTTCAGAATGAATTGAATTTTTTTTTTTGCAAGTCTATGATGGAGCTATCTAGAACAAAAAAAAAATTATTAATATATTAGCATTTCGAGATGGAGGCAAGTGGCATGTAAGCATTCCGGTATAAAAGTTCCTCTATGCATGTAAGCCGATCGCAGCATATTTATGCTGCGATCGGCTTACATAGAGGAACTTTTTATACCATTTGGTATAAAAAGTTCCTCTATGGCATAAATAAATAAGATTTATCACCCATAGAGGAAGAGGAACTTTTTATACCGAAAAGTTCCTCAATGGACAACCTTAGCTTATATTCTGTATCATAGATTTATATAATAAATGACTGTAATATTTGGAGTGTTTTTCAGCTGTAAATAAAGTTATTTTTATTATCATGGGTTTTCTTTTCCTCTTAATTTTGGCTTCGCAATCTTGTGCATTTAACCAGTGTCAAGTGATAATATATTTCAAATGAATTTCATATTAACAGTCCTTGGTCACAAAACTTGCCAGGCTTTCCGAGGTCCCGATTACACCTTATTTATATATTCAACCACATCAACCAAAATTGTTAAATGTAAATTAGATAAATATTAATAATCTCTGTTGCTAAATGTATCAGATGTTTCTTAAAACCTATATTATATGCTACGAACCGTTATTCTAGACCTTAAACAGTGAGATAACATCACTTCCGGAACGACGTCACGACCTCTTTTATCTCCCTCACATCCGGCTCCGCCCCACTTGAGCCGGGGGAGGGGGGTGAGCTTGCCCGAACTGTCAGGCGCGCTCCTCACATTGGCATTTGCTTTCGGCGTGAACACACCTCTTTAAAAGCGGGTAACAGCTTTGCTGTTGGTTATAATTTTTATTAATGTTATAATAATTCTAACAATTAATTTAAATTATTATTATAAAGTAATAAACTTCTTTATAATTTTTATGTTAAAAAATATATAAATGTTAACCATTTAACTTTTATAATATTTAAACGTGACTAATTTGTGCTGTTATTTTGTTATTGTAGCACTAGTAATATTTTTTCAAGATTGAAGTAGGTGAACGGGGTCGCCCGCCTCCGCTAATTTCACCACTGATATCTTCGTCATCTTCACCGTTGTCGTCGTGTAACCCAGCCCCACACCGTCGAGTCACCGCGGTCATCGAGCGAGAGACAAGCAGAGGGGATGCGGTCAGGTTCGATGCGAATTCAAATTTGCTTATTTCACAAAACGAAAATGATAAGAGGGTAAGTTGCACATTCGTAATTAACTGCAGCTTTAAGATTCAACTAGGGTTAGGTTTCTGGAATGAGCCTACTTACCCCGCTCGATTTATAAACCAACAATCTTGTTTCAAAAATATGTGTATTGTCTTTCCTAACTGAATTGTACGATGCGAACCAAATCATCCGAAGCAGTCGCACTTGTATAATAAGAGTCGAATTTCTAAAGTTGAACTCGCAAAGGATCCACGCAATTTAAACTTTTCAACAAACTTTACTTGGTATTGACATTAATTGTATATTTTGTTTTGAATCTTAAAGGCTGGACATGCAAAGTATCCACGCATTAACCTTTTCAATCCACAGCATTTATTTTCTTTCTTACTAAGAGCCAGAGGTTCAAAAAAGCTGTTTACAACTCGAACGTGAGGGTGAGCCCCCTGGCTTTCCACCAGTGGTCCCACTACAGAAGAGGAGAGAGGAGGTGGGCGAACTGCCTCATCCTCCCTCCTGGACGTGTGCGCCGGATCGGGTCAGATTGAAAAGCCCGCTCCGCGGCCTCTCAGTCGGAAACGCAGAAAGAGACCATGCACCGCCTCCGCCTGCCACGATCTCTCGCTATCGAGCATGTCGTTAACAACTTGAACGCTGTGGGAAAGAGCTTTGTTCGTGTCTATGCGGAATAGGCACGATGTTTGCAAAGCGACCGCGGAAGTCCTATTATTGCAACAACAATGAAACTGAGCCGTCACAATTACATACTTTAAAAGCTGGTCGTCAACGAATTTTCATCCATAGGTAAGAACCAAAAGCTGCCAGAAATAAATCCGATCCGAGACAAAATTACAGTAGCAAAAAATTCCCGATAACTCGATACATATTAGCTTAATATTTATGATATCAATGCAATACAATTACTATTTATTGACATCAAAAGCTAAATACAGCTTACAGAGAAACTTATAATATGTAGGTTTTATCGCTAAGAGCGATCTGTTATATCTTAGATTGTATTATAATATTTTTAATTGACTTTATTGAAATGTACCTACATTTTAATAATATTACCAAATTGCTTCTTTGGCTATAATACCCTCGCTTTTTAAAATATTTTAACAGTACCCCGGTAGCTGAGCGTGTATTTAGCAATAATCTAAACAATATCAAACTTTACTTGGTATTGAAACCGATCATTTTATTTTTTTGTTTCTCGGATCGGACTTATTGTAAGCGATCGAATTGTAATCAAAATATACATAGACCCGGATATTTTGTTTACGTATTTATCGCCGGCGCCAATCTACCGTCGGTTCTAGTAGGTATTGTACGCGTTGGACTAGAAATCGAACCCAGAGCGACTACACTAAACAAGTATCGCTTGCCTGGACGAACTAAGCTCGACAAGCTATTCAAGTCCTCGTTCGTGTGAGTGATGCAGAAGTCCAATCTGACGCCAACTAAGGATCGTTTTTCCTAGACGGACTAAGCTGCGGAAGCTATTATGTCCTAACCTCATTCGAGTGAGTGATGAAGTATAAGTCAGAAGTCTAGCCTGACTCCAATTAAAGTCGTTTTTCCTTGACGGACTAAGCTACGGAAGCTATTCAAGTCCTAACCTCGTTCGAGTGTGTCACAATTTTAATATACAATTGCAAATAATTCTGTACTGTAATGACTTGCCTTGTGTAACAGTCAGTTGTAATGGCCAATAAATGCATTTAATTTATTTTTTCTGATGCCAACCAGGGATTGTTTTTCCTTGAAGGACTAAGCTGCGGAAGATATTCATGTCCCAACCTCGATCGGGTGGATTGTGAACTATGAGAAGTCTATTCTGATCCCAACCAAAGTCATTTATTATCAAATGGAATCCAAGCCTAAACTCCACGTATTTGCCCGGGTATAAGAAGTAAATATGGCTAAAAATATTCGCTCTAATCTAAAAGCAAATTGGTGGAGTCTGATAATACCTGGTAAGCATATTAAACTTTACGGTTTCGGCCTAGTTAGTAACTGAAGGTATCTGTTTCACTTGCCATTCCTTGCAGTTAATTTGCAGACTACCTAACTGAAATAACGAAGTCTTTTCTTTTAAGTAAGTACTTGGTCTTAATAGATACAAAGAATGCAATCAGTTCTTTTGTCATACCTTGTAACGACCGTTGTCTCATGCGTTACAGTGGAACCTATTAGATGGCACTATATGTCTTCTTAGCACCAAAGACGTTACTGCAATCTGATGTACTAGTGGGGGTTTACCGATACTCACATACGTAGTGAAGTTACTATTTATATATTCCATAGTAATTGTATATTCATATATGCATTATTTAGTGTGTTATAGCTGTATTTATTTAGTGTGTTACATTACACTGGTTAACAATATGTACACCATCCTGTTATCATTACACAAACTGTCCAGTAAGTGTACTCTTCTAAAACGGCTTAAGAAGAGACATTGTGAATTTTAAAACGCAGATAGATTTTCTCGCTTCAACGAGCACACACTTTCTTTTTCGCTATGTTCGTCTCATACGGTTTTGATACTTAGTAAAAGCTTCAACTTACTCGGTGGTTTGGCGTCTGGAACTCGAAAGAGCTGATAGCGGAACATTTCTGATGTTTTTTAATGGTTGATCACATTCTTAATTTCTCCGTCATTTTAGTACAAAGTTTTATCTGGTATTTGGCAATAATGATAATGTTGATCATATATCAATCACATTCACATGCTCCCTTTGCTTAGTTAAGCACTCGTTCATTTCTTGCTTAAATGCATTTAAAATTATTTAAATATTTTATTTTTAATTACCATAAGGAATTACCACAACGACGTTTTCCAATGGAGTGCCAATAAGAGTTTTACCTTAGCCTGTGTGTAACGGTCACGTAGACCAGATATATTACGAAAAGACTAGCTATAGATCCCAGTCTTGACATTTATAATTTTATTGTACTTGAATGGATAAGTGATCAACCATTCTTTTAAAATAATATTTCAGATGAGTACTTACATAAGGTACGGTTTTCTTATTGCTTCTCGAATGTAGTAGTCAAGCCCGCAATTTTGCACATTTAATTATCGACCCAAGATCAAAAACGAATTTAAACATGTTTATTGACATCCTTTCTTTGGGTCTACCTACTCCACAAGTATAAACCTGCCGTTGCAGTTATTATGGAGATTACAGATCTAATAGAATAAATGTCTTGTTGTAGATATGTCTTGTTTAATGATGTAGACGTAAGAAATGTGTTTTCATCTCGTAGGGTATGCAATAATCTAGTTGGGGAGGAGGAGAGAGTGCGCGAGCGGCGCGGCGGTCGGCTGCTAGTAGCGGCCGGCGCGGCGGCATCGCTCGAGTCAGTGCCATCGAGAGCCGGACCAAGGCAGACGTATGAACATTCCCCCGCACTCCCCGCGTTGTGCCACACGCTAACCGCGTGCTGTTTCTTTAGTGTGTGAGCTAATGTACCGGTTGTATTTAATAAAAGTGCTTCAATATTACGTTCCCCGTGTCTTCAATGTGAACCCCCGCACCTAAATCTCTATAGTAATCATGTAATAATGATTCGGTTTGGGTAAAGATGATTTTAAGAGGCAATTATTGAAGCCTCTTCATACTTTGTACTTGGACTACTTCAGTACTTGCAATAACTTGATGTTTGAATTAAGTGCTTTTATTTTTACAATGGCCTCTCAAGGTAAATGTATGACGTATCCCTACGTGTGAGCCTATTCGAATTGAAACACTGTAGCATAAACATATATAACAATATATATACAAGTGTCATTGCTAAACTGTTATTAGATCAATAAATGCTCAAATTCTTTACCTACCTGTCTATGCATGTGATAGCATTATAACTAATAGTCATTTTAACATTTACGATTGTTAATTCCTTGTCATAACATTATTTTAGTTAAGGTACCATAATAATAAAATGTATTTGTCGTGAGTTACAAGTATAATTATTCTAATTTCAAGGTGACTTTCATCCCTCTGTTCTGTAGGTACACCTATTCATGGGATATATATCATAGATTTGCATAACCTAGGTACACATTATAAAGTACCCGGTACTATCAATTACATTTATTCACACATTGGCATACTTTTTAGCTTGCCACCAGGCGATAATAAACACATCTCACTGTTTAAGGTCTAGAATAACGGTTCGTAGCATATAATATGATGTTTTACCTGAAAATAAAACAATTATTATATGCGAAACCTTATTCTAGACCTATATTTAGAATCCTGCCTGGTGGACTTCTTTATCTTGTCCACCGAAAGTGAGATGCAATGTGAGGAGCGCGCCTGACAGTTCGGGCAAGCTCACCCCCCTCCCCCGGCTCAAGTGGGGCGGAGCCGGATGTGAGGGAGACAAAAGAGGTCGTGACGTCGTTCCGGAAGTGATGTTATCTCACTGTTTAAGGTCTAGAATAAGGTTTCGCATATAATAATTGTTTTATTTTCAGGTAAAACATCATATTAAAAATTCGTTCATCTTTGGCGTTCACAAACGTACTTAGTTTACAATAATAGTCACCTACAAAGGTAATCTTTTTGATTGGCCAGGTATACGTCAATGCGAGCACCTTTTTTAACCACAGCCAATTATCCCCCTTACACTTTTGCACATAAAGGTGTATATTGCGTGAATTACATCGTGGTGGTTACGCAAAGAACCGGAAATCTTTGAATTTTTATGCTTTTATTAATAAACTATTTTTGAGGCGCGTTTTTACGAAATTTTAAAATTTCGTAAAAACGCGCCTCAAAAATAGAAAAAATAAGCGAATGACATCATTCGTCTAGTACCTAAATATATATATGAAATAACTATCACATTGTTTTAATATAAAATGGCAGAATGAAATGGATACAAAAATACTAATTGGTGTTATTTGCATGCAATTTGATATTGTTTCCTTTATATTTATGAACTTTATGAATATTCTAAGAAGAAGGCATAATTTATCGTATTACACAGATCACGACGAAAATTGTTATTTATCTGTTTTTATTATAAATGCCGACTAAAATGGTAACAAAAACACGCGTTTTAGATAAAATTGTGGTATCGCCACCTTAACACGAACATAATATACGCGCCGCCGCGCCCCGTTGCGGTCGTTGCGCACGCTGAATAGAACGTGGCCGTATCGTGATGTTATCTTCTGCTGCTATAAGTTCAAAACTGTCACTGTCTCAATAAGTCACTTCAATTTATTCTATTTCTTGTGGCTGAAGAAAAACGAATATCTTATTCAAACTCAGTAACACGTCAGAGTAGTTGTGACACTGACAACTTCATGACAGTTTTACTCAATCTATGGAAGCCTGCATAGATAATAAATTCTCAAGGCAGGATGAGAGCATGAATAGCAAGCCTTATTATTTAGATTGTTGCTTGAAAAATAGCTTTTACGCGTTACAAAAATTCCAAAAGTATAATCAATAAAATGTTGTTTCCACACTATTTCGTTATCAATTAATTAAGTTAATTCCATTCAAATGTTTGTCCCTAATCCGTAATGAAAATAAATCCTAAAAATGTTTCATTACTTTCAACTGGCAATCGAATGAAAAGAACGACCCGAAATATTTGTATGTAGTGTGGTTTTCTTTGAATGTGTTTAGGTAAATGTCATAAAATGTCTATGTGTGACACGTAGTGGCGGTTTGTTTACCTTATTTGTACTACGTAAAATTATAAAATGAGCTGTTCCACCATACGTTTAATGCTAGTCAAGGGGTCTTGGGAGCTGGATAGTTCAGTGAGTTTGTTAGTGTGCTGTATGTACAAGGCAGTTGTGTACTTACACGAATACGTTCCTTGATACGTAAGCAGGTATCAAGTAATAAATAATGGAAAATACAATATATTTTAACCGACTTCAAAAAAGGAGGATGTTCTAAAGTCGTCGGTACCTTTTTTATGTATGCTCCCCGATTACTCTAAGGCGCCTGGACCGATTCGAGAAATTAGTTTTTTTAGGACACATAATTGTGTTTTTTTTTTCTAAAACTATTCAAGTATTTGCGTCTGGTACTTATCATCTAATGTTGCTTAGCAGATATTGGAAAATATAACTCTAACTATTAGGAGTTAGTGGATATTAGGCATAGGCTCGTATATCGTTCCTTCGAGTCATTCAGGTGAGCTGATGATGGAAGGTACAACGTCCTTGTTAGCTAGAGGATAATTCCTAAAGTAGCGTATAGACCACTAGTTTTTATTACTTAAAAGGGTAGGGTAAGGTGCCCCATGCAAACATTGTCAAGATTGAATCAAGGTTTCCGCAGATAAAGCGGTCAAGTCAGTTTTTTTTAAACTTGGCTTGCGTATATATTAAATTGCGAAAACTGTGTAGGTACAAAAGATGTAAAATAAACTTTGGTATCATCAGTTTACTGGGTAAATTATTATGAAGATTGTCAAATACCTATTTTACAGAAACATTAGGTACAGGTAATATCTACTGTGTTGTAGTGGCGTATCATAACTATACATTCAACAATTTTTGTCAAATATTATAAATTGTTAATAATGCTCAAAACTTTTTGCTAGGTAAATCGATTTAAATGATTCTCTTTTTTATTCCTATGTAGTCCCATTTAAATTTGATCCAAGACGACTAGTACTTTTATCCTCAATAATGCTCATTTAATTAATTCAAGCTGACGAAGATATGAAAATAAAGCAGTGAAGTCGGTTTTTTTAAGCTTTGCTTGCCTTTAAATTATATATATTATTTATTTTTTGAGGGCTTTAGTACTTGATTTACCTACCTATAAGCTCGGTGCTTACCATCAAACACAACTCTTCACGTCGCGTCGGGTTCGGGTTCTAGCTATACGTAGAGCTATACAATAATAATTAGTAATTTTACAAACTTTTTTTATATGAAAAGTTTGATGTGAACCTGTCTGTCCTGTGGTAGATGGGACCCC
This sequence comes from Lomographa bimaculata, assembly GCA_948107665.1. Classification (NCBI taxonomy): domain Eukaryota; kingdom Metazoa; phylum Arthropoda; class Insecta; order Lepidoptera; family Geometridae; genus Lomographa; species Lomographa bimaculata. The sequence continues at coordinate 7,304,657 of OX403596.1, read as the reverse complement.
GTCAAAACTGCTGGGCATAGCTATATTTAAATTTAAGTTTTAATTTTTGTTTCAAACACACACACCTCACGCCTAATTGATTTGGCTGTTTATATAGATAGATAAACTCTTTATTGAACACCTTAATTAAGACAAAAAACAAAACAAAATTATTATTTACAAAAAAAGAAAAGTGTAACAATAAGCGGTCTTATCGCTAAAAGCGATCTCTTCCAGACAACCTTTGGATGGAGCGGAATTACGCAATAGAGTTGGACATCGGTGTTTAAAAAAACAACATTTTAAAGAGTGCATGAATCTAAGAATAATAAATTATAATATACTTAATTATAAGTAATGATAAATGACAAATAATAAAATAATATATACCTCAATAACGATCTTATATAAATACATATTTAATATGTATGTACACATATAAACACATACTACATAATTTAAGTACATAAATATTAATACCAATGAAATAAATGAAAGAATGGATTTTAAACTATTAAACTGCGAGATAGCTCATACGTGTCGTATACTTGCTTTTATAATATGTAACTAGGTTTTATGCAGCGCGGGCCCTTGCGGGCCCGCGTTGCATAAAACCTAGTTAGCCCTTGCGGGCCCGCATGGGGGTCGTACCTTCACACATTATCCCAAACGAAACAGAAGAAAAAAAAACTCTATCAAACTAATCTCTTACAAACTATCAACCTAATCTATATACACTACTTTTCCTATATTGTTACATACCTACATTTATAATAATATGTAACAAAACAGATGCTAACACTATCACAAACTAGACAGAAGAAAAATTAATTTTCTCTAACCAGATATATATATGACCGAGCTGCCGATGTTACACTTTACCCATACAAATTATCAACCTAATCTATGTTCATCACTTTTCGTATATTATTACATACCTACCTTTACAATAACATCAAATTTATATGTATAGTAGGTATGTACCCACATTTTGGTTACACTCGTGCTATGCCTAATCCCACATAGCGCATACATTACTTAGTGCTGCGATGAATTTAAAAGACAAGTAAAAGAAACGCAAGTCAAGTTTACCATACAACACATTCATTTAATCCAACTCATAATAGTTCACGTTATACAAATATTAGACACACTTTACAGTTAACGTTTTGGTAATTGTACAATATATCAGCCTTATGTAGCTACTACTTACATAACATCATAATACATTAAATCATTAAATTAACACAGTTAAAACAGATATATGATCGAGCTACCAAAATAACACTCGACCATTACAAATTAGGTATCAAATATAACTTTCCTTTTACCTCTACTTGCAACCTCTCTCTGCAGCACTGACCTACCGGTAAGCTTGGGCCTTGCCCCGCTGCTGGTGGCATACTAGGCTTAGGTTTTTTTTTTACAGTTTTCTTTATTTTGAAATATTGTATTGTTTATAACTTTTATAAAAATATTGTAAAAACAACCTTAGCTTTAGAAAAAATAATAAATAAAGAGAATACCATATAAATAATACCATTTTTTGTATGTATGTTACGCGATATCTTCGCTTATTATGAATCGATTTTGATGATTTTAGTTTTGTTTGGTATTATAATTCAGATAAGAAACCGGTAAAGTCAGTTTTTTTAAGTTTTGCTTGCGTTAAATTATAATTATTATAGCAAATAATATCAATTACCTATATTATATTCGATCGAGCTGCCGAAATAACGCGCTACCCATACAAATGATCAAATTGACCTACATCCCTATACATAAATAATCCCTTACTTATGTATAGGGATGTAGGTCAATTTGATTGAATTGATTTGATTTGAAATTGTAGGTACCACAGCGAACATTACAATATAACAACCTATATTACGTATTGTGATATATGTGATATTTCTAATTAAACGATCTTCCTACATACCCAATTTATTGTGAATTATTGCAACATACAAAACATTAAGATAAAATACAGACTTACATCTGAAATTGTAGCTACTCTCTCTTTTTAAAATAAAAGTAACTATAATATAACATGAGCAAATTATTACATTGCATTATACAAATTAGCATTATAGTAATCCGTGCTATTGATTGGCGCTAAGTAGGTACATACCTAGTTTGGTTACACTCGTAATATGCCTAATAACATAGCACATTCATTACTTTGCCCTGTGATACATTTCATACAACTAAACAAAAAACGCACTTCAAGTTTCAACTCTAAGCGCTTAGAAGGCGAACGTTCAACCAACTAAGCTAACGGGCATAAAACACTAATTTACATAAAGATAAAAATTAAACGAAGGTGCATGCTTAACCCACGCTCCAGGCTTCGTGGCTGATTGGCGTGAGGTGTTCAATTTTCTTAATGCTGATCTAATTTCGCTGCAGTGCGTGTCTCACCATCTGTGAATATAAAATGATAATGTACTAATATTATTTTAATATTCATATAATTTATGTATTACTGGGCGACAGATCGTAGTCACAGTAGAGTAGTGAAGCACGAATATTATTTATATTCTTCTGTAGGTGTATTTGTCAACTAACTCCTCCTAAGCGGCTGTACCGATTTGGATGAAATGTTGTGTGTATATTGCAATGGGTTAATGGATTGTTTGAATGAAAACACAATTGGACCCGGTAAGTGGCGCTGCTTTTCTCATAAGACGCCACCTTGACCTTCTGCAAATGACCTTGACACCGCACCTCTACGACATTTGTTTTCTACGATCTTGACCTCGCACCTCTGCTACATTCGTTCAGGACTTATCCGCTGCGTCAATTAGTTTGTCAATATTTGATACACAAGTGTTATTAATTTATTTTCCCGTCAATTTTACTGACAATAATTGTAATAGGCAAAACATCAAGACAAAATACAGACTTGCAGCTGTGACATGAGCAAAGTTCCACAGTAACATATTCCCAACATATATGTACTTTAGAAAACACCCACATTACACAGACAATCACATTAGGAACTACAAGTACAACTATCCCATAAAAAGAAAACTCGTGCTCCTGCCGGGAATCGAACCCAGAGCATGCCCACTGTGCCAACTAGATCGTTAATATATCAATATACCTGCCTTATCGGACATACTTCAATTTCATACGTAGTATACTTTACGATAAAGCCAAATACGCATTAATAGTCAGTCAAGGCTCATCGCGAGACCATTCCGCGTGTACTCTGTAGCCTTCGCCACATAGGACGCATATGAAGATACTATCTATGAATGATCATAGATAGAATCAAAATCTTCCCGGGAATCGAACCCAGTAACCGCGGCAAAGTGGGCTGGCTACAAAATTGCTTTAAAATTGAAATAATTGACAGAATTTAATGTTGAATTAATAAAATATGTGAAACAATTACAGTATACGACGTGTAGCCGTGTTCTTTAAACCCTCGACTTCATAGTTGGTTAATTATTAGTGTGAGAGTCGATGTTCAAAATTGCCGCATCTGTGAATGTCAAACAAATAACTATTATATTTATATGACGATTTTAGTATTTATCCAGAGTGCGTCAAAATAAATATATGTATAACTAGCCATGCCCCGCGGCTTCGCCCGCTATTATCAAGTCAAAAAGTGGCCTAATGTTAATCCTAGCTATAAGCTATGTACATTCCAAATTTCATCCAAATCCGTTCAGCCGTTAAAGCGTGAAGAGGGAACAAACATACTTACACACAAACTTTCGGATTTATAATATTAGTAGGATAGTAGGATTAATATAACACTCGTAATATAAACAAACAAAACAAACGCTCACACACTCACAGCCCCGCACTAAGTTCAAAAACGTGGCAGAAACACCCACATCACACACAATCATATTCAGAACCAGAACCACCAATATCCCATGGGGGAAAAAAAAGTGGTCCTGCCTGGAATCGAACCCAGAACCTACGGCCAGAACCTGGGTCATCATACAAAACTGAAAGCTTAGTGTAACATTACAATAAAAACTTAAATTAATAAACCAACTATTATTAGTGACATTATAATAATTACAGTTATTTACATTAAAGTGTACTCGGCTCGGCTTCCTGTGGTCGGTTAATTGGCGTCAGATTCGATGTTCAAAATGCAGGCACAGCTGTAGTGCAGTGGAAAGTGCAGCATCTGTAAATATTAAATAATAATTATTAACAAGTGGCAAATTACAATGTCACAGATTCTCAAACACCACTATTTTTTTTGTTAGGGGTTAAGAATACAGACTTACAGCAGTAACATGAGCAAAGTTTTATAACAATCATAAATTGTTGGTACATTAATGTAAGGTAAATGCCGAGAAGACCAACACTAGGCTTTTTTAATGCAAATTATAACACTGAGCATACATTGATAAACTATTAATAAACAACATTTAGTTTCAATTGTAACAATCATTATCATCTGGTACATTATTTTACAATCACTTATTTCTATATGAGTACAATTGTTCCTTCAAAACAATATGTCTATCCAAAATGACTCATTTGTTGCCATGGAATGAAAATGAAATTAAAAATATATGTCGAGTGCTGACACTGTACTGTAGCTTTGGAGAATCTTACCGGTTACATAAAATATTTATTAATTGTGACAGCACTTGGGATGTATTTGATTATTTGAGTCATATGCGTAGCAGGTATCAGTTTGTCGCTAAGCTGTTGTTATTTTTTTACGATTCCCGATGGGAACACAAGGTTTCTCCTCAAGGAAAATTTGTGTTTTTGGTTCTGGTTTTGATTGTGTATGAGATGTGAATGTTTGCCACGACACAAGTCATCAAACTTAGTGTAGGGCTGCGAGTGTGAATATGTTTATGAACTCTGCAAAAGAGCCCTACAGCATAATAACATTCAGCCTATCAAATTGAATGCAATTTAACCCAAATATAAATGAATCTTTATGTTCGCAGTGCTGACAATTGTTTTTAAAATTGGGCCTGTTTGTCACTCCTGCTGATTGCCTGCAGTGGCGACATATTACTATGAGAAAAAAATATCTTGTTTCAATCAATCAAAATAATTTATTGCATCTTTGGTACGCTGTGAAAGTGCTGAACACCCCACTTATCATAGTACTAAGTTGTGTGGTCAGCACTTTGTATAGTCTCTGTCACAGTGAGGTAGTGTTCAAATGCTTGACTATACAGCATGAAAGCTTCTAATATATAATAATAATAATATTTATTCTTCAAAAAATCTTAGATATTACACTTATTCTAGGACACTTAGGAATTGGTTCACGACGTCAGCAACAGTAATTATTACAGTGACCACTGTATCTCACACTAGGCAATCCTGTGTTGTGAGATTCAGGTTCTTCCAACTAAAATTACTTAACGTAAGCAAGAACATAAGATAAGAATTAATTTAATATAATAGTGGGTAGGTAGGATTTTATTTTCAATTAACTATAAATAGAGTGTACTTAGTTAATGGGCAATGAAATAATAAATAGTTTACATAATACATTACATGACACCGTGTTATATTTTATCGTGTTTAAATGAATCTACTAAAAATACCCACTATTACTTAAAAATAAAAGAGAAAAAATACTTATTACAATAATTAACTTTTAGATTATTATGATAATAAACATTAAAATCCAAAGGTTTTCACACTCACAGCTCCACACTAGGTTCGATGGCTTGTGTCAACGGGCAGTTCAAACCATAAGATATAACAATCGTATACAATAAACAAAAAAACAGCAAATCGATGCATGTTATGAATATGTGTTTCACTCGGTAACTAGTTATTATTATATTCCTATACGTTAAACTAAAAGCTACATAATTAATGTACAAGACCTATATCTAATACATGATATACCACTATAATATACCGATAATTGCCAATACTACGATAATATTTCATTATTTTGCCAGCTTAGCATGCTTTTCAAACTAAACTGTAATGCGTTTCATTGTCTGTGTGTAAGTAATGGTGTATAAGTGAGTGTTATGGATGTGTGTGCATAGTATGCCTATGTAATTGTGACAGCACTGTAACTGTACGAGTAAAGATGAGTTAATTGCACTCACAAGCGGTTGTGCACGAGCGGTTTAGACGCTCAATCTACGCTAGAAGTGCGGCAGCCGCTTTCTGCTGCAGTTGCCCCGGACTGGCTTTGAGACCAAATAGGGAATATGCATGAGATTCAAATATAGCTCAAGTATTCTATCTTTGAGTCAAATGAAATTCGAGATAGCAAAATGTACACTATTGGCTAGATTGATTCGTGACGTCGCGTCGGTTCACACATTTTGGAGTTGGTATGTAGTAGTTAGATATTAAAATTTGTGTACCTTTGATGTATAAATAATGTTGTTTATTGTGCGTGATGATTGAGTGCGATGTGTGTGTGTGTGTGTGTGTGTGTGTGTTTGCTCCTTCTTCACGCTACAAACGGCTGAACGGATTTAAATGGAATTTGGATTTTGCATAGACTTAACCCAGGACTAACAGATAGGTTACTATTTAATTCATTTAACGCAAGTGAAACCGCCGGGCACAGCCAGTGTAAATCTATATCTACATAATAGTCGGGGCCCGATTCTCCACCCAACAACAAACATTCGTTCATCCATAATTGTGTAGGTAGTGTAGAACAGTGACAATTGATGTTTAAATTATCTACTAGAATGCCTGTCAAGTAGTAGAAAAGCAGGCCCCTTAATGTTAAGTATTCTTTTTGATAAAGCTTTCCGTGTCATCATAGCTCATTGAAGATAGCAGGGATGTAATCGTTCTTTTGCAGACATATCTAGACAGTTCTAATATGTTTAGGGTTCTATCGAGAGTCTGGTATATGGAAGGACCTTTATACGAATAGGCACGCTGTGCCACTAAAGTTTTGGTTTGAGGTGCTTTCCATGCAGTGCGACGAGAGGATTTTGGCATTGTGGAGATAGTCATAAGAGACGTTTTGTGAAAACGCAATGCTACCGCTAGAACGTATAGCTGCCGTACTGTGAGGAGGCGTGTGTCTGAATACAGCTGGTTTGTTGGGTATCTGTAAGGTTTTTTATAAGCCACTTTGAGGAGCAATCTTTGGGCTCTTTCAAGTTTTAAAAATAATGATTTGGTTGCCGATCCCCAGCATGTAATACAGTAATTGAGAACTGATTGACAAAGCGCTTGATATACTATCCTCAATGTTTTAGAGTCTGCTGTACTTCCCAAACGTTTGAAAATATGAGTCATTTTTTTTAGTCGACTACATAAAGAGGTAATTTGTTTCTCCCAATTCAGGTGTTCATCTATTGTTACACCCAGGTATCTAGTGCAGTCAACACGTTCGAGGCATGGACATGAGCATGTCTGATTTGTTTGCGACACGCATGACACTGTGTGTAGTTTAAGAGTGATTGGAATTGGCTTCGTTTTTTTACTGATGTGAAATGCTATATATTTAGTTTTACTCACATTAAGTGTTAGTAAATTATTTTGTAGCCAATGCTCTATTTGCGTTATACCCCGCTGCGCCACATCAAACACATCTTCCCAGCAGTCGCCCTTAAATATTAGAGCTGTGTCATCTGCAAATGTAATGATGTCCATATTTTTCGTCTGAAGTTGACACAGCTCATTTATATAGGTCAAAAAAAGTGTTGGTCCAAGTACGCTGCCTTGCGGAACGCCATAGGAGGCATGGGCGTACTCACTGAACTGGTTTGAGATGCGGACTCTTTGCTTTCTGTCACTAAGGTATGATGTAAACCAGTTCAGTGCGCTTCCCCGCACTCCAAGAAGCTCAAGCTTTTTTAGTAGGATTGGCCAAGACACTGTATCGAATGCCTTAGCCAAATCCAGAAACACTCCTATACATTTTTTGCCCACGTCTAAGTTATTTGAAACCAAATCTGTTAAAGCCACAACTGCATCTTCAGTAGATTTATTCGCCCTAAATCCGTATTGATTATTTGATAGAAGTTGATTTTTCTCTAGAAAACTCAAGAGCCTTTTATTAACCACTTTTTCAATAATTTTTGATAATGATGGTAATAGTGAAATAGGGCGATAATTAGATATTATTGTCGTATTTCCTGTTTTATATATAGGACAAATATCTGCATTTTTTAGGCAACAAGGAACCACACCTGATTCCATACTCAAATTGCATATAAATGCAATAGGAGAGGCTAAGACGTGTCGAGCTTTTTTAAGAATCTCGTTGGTTATTTGATCGGAACCTGGTGCAGAAGCTGATTTCAGATTTAAGATTATTTTATTTATTTCGACAATATTGGTAGGTGCAAGAAAAAGGGAATCTACTGGTGATGTATTTATATGTGTGCAGTCAGCTAGCTGGGACTCTGTTTTATTCAATTGGGTGAGAATATTTTTAGCCAGATCATTGCCTATCGATGAAAAGAATTCGTTGACTGAATTAAGTGATTCCGTCGCTGTAGTTTTTAATGTTAGTAGATCACTAGAATCCGTTTTAGATGTTTTCAAGTTACATATTTCTTTGACTGTTCTCCACAGCTTTTTGCAGTCGTCTTTATTTTTAGATATTTCATTCGATTCATATTTTTCTTTTTGTGTTTTAAGCTGCAAACGGCAAAAGTTACGATATTGTTTATAGTCTGATTGAAGTACTTGGTTATTAGGATTATTTTTGGCCTCTAGATGTAATGAGTCCCTTTTCCTTATACGATTGACCAAATTCTGTGTCATCCAAGGTTTTGTAATTGCATCTGAGTTACGAATGTTTATCTGTGAAGTATTTGTTTTGACAGCATGGCATATGGTTTTTACTAAAAATTGGGTAGCTCTATTAACATCTGATTCGTGGTAGAGACAATCCCAATTTACACTTTCTAGAGCTGAAACAACTTCAGGATAATTAATTTTGTTCTTAGTTTTAGCTTTTGGCGTGATCTTTTTGTTACTATTATCAATTCCTAACATAATCGTGTCATGATCCGTTATGTCAGAATCACATACTACAACCAGAGCATTCTTTTTTGTTCTTATCATTGCATGGTCCAGGCAATTAGGACCTCGTGTTGGTAAAGTGTGGCCTGGAATAAACCCGTAGTAGCTGGTGAGCTCTAAATATTCGTGAGACTTTGGATCAGATGAGTTTGTCTTGATATCGATGTTTACATCACCAATAATTATACAGTCACCGGAAATTGTGGCAATAGTTTCTTCTAAAGATTTTAAAAACCCTGTTGTATCTCGTTTCGATGGTGAGCGGTACAGGGCTACTATAGTAACTTGAGAATCAATTTTTAAAATAAGACAATTAGCATCGTTAAAATGTGGTTCTGTGATTTCTACTTTGAGTCCCTCTTTTGTGAATAAAATTAATCCATCGTTTTGATTTTGGGATAATGTTGAAAAGTGACAGTTATAATTGGGCAAGTCTATTTTTTGGAAGCTATCATCAGTCCACGATTCAGTTAGCACTATTATGTCCGGAAGAAACAGTAACCGTGTCAAATATATTACAAAGTTATCAAAATTTTTGCGTATGCTTCTAATATTTTGTGTGAGCACTGTGGTTTGAGATAAATTAATACTAAGTTTATACTTACATTCCTCAGCTGAGTTTACCCTACAACTGTCTATCAGCATCGTGTTGTCAATGCTTTCAATTAAATCTTTGTTATTGTTGTTCATCAGTCAAAATTAAACGTGTTAAAGTAACACAGGTAAACCTGTGTGTAATATAGGTTATGAATGAGTTTTAGCGTTGGCAACACATAGCTGATAGGCAGTCTGCTTTTACGAGAAGAAGTAAGGTAGTTATATCTTGCGTTGATACATGGAACGTGACGGTAATGTAATGTAATTATGTTAGCGTTAAAAATTGGTGTATGTAAATGTCTGACAAAGAAATGCAAATATTTCATAGATAGGTTTGGCAGAATTAGTCGCTCAGATTTACTATGGTGGTAGCTTAGATGAATATTGGGTAGTGTTACGTGTAGGAGATGTGTCATTGTGTGATATATGTGTATGTATGTGTGATATTGCGAATAAATATTAAGTGCTATGTAGTGAAGTAACAATTGTGTTGATAGGGTAGTTGTAGGTATTAGCATGAGGGATGCAGTGATAATATTACTAGGCAGTTTGAAGTTAGTAGTATTGCAGGTTGATGGCAGCGGTATAAAATAGGAGTTTCTTAAACAAAAATGCATAATATAAATGAAAAACATAAGATTTAAAGTTTTTTGTAACATAAACAGAAAAGGTGGATTTTCTGGATTAGTGCGGTTGGATAGATTTCTGGTTGAATTTGCGCACTCGGCAGTATCTAATCGGCCTAGTCATTGATTTGCTAGTTTATCTAGATCACTTTCGCAAGTAATACGAATTTGAGGAGATCCTTCTTCTTTACGTATGAAAATTCGACCAAAGGACGTCCAAGTATAGGTAAATCCATGGCTCTTTGCAAACTCTCGGGCTAAATAAAAGAGTTTACGTTCGCGCTGCGTGAGATTTTCTGAGAGGTACATTGGTTTGCATGGTCCGCCAACATTAATATGAGACGTATTTAGTTTGGCATGACGGTTCTCCTTGTTGAATTTTTTGCTTGAGTTCAAGAAGGCGACCTTTGTGGAGACCGTAGTGAAATCGGCTATTATTGGCTTGGTAGCCGCTTTGGTGTTGATACGATAGATATCTTTTATTTCACTTATCTGTAAAGGTATTTTAAGGGCTTCGGCTGTGTTAACTAAGATTCTTTTCAGATCTTCTTTTGACTCGTTTTGTACTTGGGTGACGTTCCTTATTTCGATACTAGAGCTGCGGGAATTGCGTTGCAACATTTCAATCTCATTATGAAGGTTTTGAATGTACATTTGGTCATTTTTACGTTCCTCTTCAAGAACGCTAATTCTGCTCAAGGCTTCTTCGTATTTCGATGACATAACATTCACGGATATTTTAACTTCGGTAATTGAACTCAAAATTAAATCAAACTTTTCGTCCTGGCGACTTTGATTTTCAATAAAGATGTTCATCATTTCTGACTTACTGATATCATCTGAGAGGCCGATATGATCACTGTCATCTCTGTTCCCTCGCCTTCGTTTTGAGGCGTTCCTTGTGCTAATGTTACTCAGCGATGAGGCAGCGCTTATTCCAGCCTCCTGCCCGATTTCGGATACATTAGTATCGGATAGGTAACACTGCAGGGGAGTAGCAAAGTCAGCTCGCGCCGGAGTCGTCTGTTTAGGCGGTGTGTGGTTGAGAGGCATTTTATGTACTAATTACTTACTTAGTATTTTCTTTTAAACGCTGCGTTTTTTTGACACAGTGAGTCGATCCGTTGTTGGGTGCGTAGCTGTAATACTCGCGTGTGCGTAGCGATGCTTATGCGTGTGAGTTCGGCTCGCTGACGTCTCGGAGCATTCGTCCTCGAAAACTGTACATGCAAGTGTATTGTTATCTCGCTTGCGCACTGTCGCTCGTCGCCTGTGCAACGGACGGGCCGGGCGCCGCGATAGCAGTGTGTGTATGTTGTTTCTCACTCACTCTAGGCTCGTATGATCTTCTTAGCTGTTATGCGCTCCTATTATTTGCGGCGTATTTAATTTCACTAAACTGGCATTATTATTAAATCAAATTGACAATATTCCTGCTCACGTCTGCTCTGTTAGGAGGTCCAAATGAGAGGGGATATGATTAAAAATATAGGCTAATTATTGTAAAGTTTCATCAAAATCCATTCAGTAGTTTTTGTGTGAAAGAGTAACAAACATACATTCTTACAAACTTCCGCGTTTATAATATTAGTAGGAAATAGAATGATAACACATAGCCTATATTTTTGCATTCTATCTACCTACACTCCAAATTTCATCTACATCCGTTGAGTTGTTACAGCGTGAAGAGGTAACAAACATATTTACACACTACACACAAACTTTTGAATTTATAATATTAGTAGGATATACATACCATCATTGGTAAATAGTCCACAATCATGCAGGTGATGGTTTAGAATCGACAACTGAGCAGAATAAAAAAAAAAAAATGTTTTTTTTTAAATTTTATTCTACTTTGTTGTCGATTTTAAACCATCACCTGCATGATTGTGGACTACTTACCAATTACGGTATATAAATAGTAAGGTAATTTTTGTTGACTTCAAATAATTAGGAATGTAAGTACTCACATGCACCGACGCAAAGCAATTTGTCCTAATCATCATGGAAGGTCCACGAGAAACAACAACCGGTTGTTGGGGCACGCATCATTTTAGAAGTTTCAATTGACAGTCTGACCTCGCACTCACTTGCCTAAATACCCCGTGCTGAGCATCCTTTACTGGATTGTCATTAACTGTGTTCCTTGATTGTTAAACCAGTGGCCTTCTTATCTTGATGTCTTGACCACCAGTTGGTTTTTAACCAACATTCCAAAAAAGGAGGAGATACTTAATTAAACATAACATTGCTTTTCTTATAATTTCAAGACCAAGATACCAACCACCACATATGTTACTACATATATTTATTTTAAGTTAGTAGTAATAGTGCACAAAAGTGATATATACCTACAAGCTTTAAGTGCTGCTAGTTTACAAACAATAAAAACATTAATGGAACCAAAGTTTTGATTGGACAAATTAGATTATGCAGGCAGTGATTATGATCATTATCACCATTCAAGATATTTACCATGAGCAAAAAATAATAATAATAACGCTTTGACACACACAGCCCCACGATAAGTTTGATCACTTGTTTCGTGGGTGCTGGTAATTTTCACATCACAGACACAATCACAACCAGAACCACAACATTTAACGTGGTCATCCTGATAAATAACGAACGAGGTCCTGGCAACTTGCCGTAGGCGGTATAACCATCCAAAATACGTAGCCCATATTATATTACATTTACCGAAGGACAGGCTAGAGTACTTTGATACATACGGAAAACAGTAGCGTCCTGGAACGTAGATCTATGCCCTGCGATCGCCAGCCCGCTGCCCCGCATGCCCAGCGTGGCGATTATGAACAAAATCTCGTAATGAACGGAATTAGGCTGATGATAACAATCTAAGTTTTAAATTCTAGGTAGACCCAAGTCTTAGGTTATACTTACATTTGACATGGGATCGGACATCGGACATGATCAAATTAATTCTGATATAAACAACCTTTATTTATAAACCAAATTATAGGTAAACTTTGAATTACCAACAAGAAAATACAGAAAGAATAATATTTATCTTTATATACATTTGAAAAAACGGGGCTTTAGTTCTAACGCCATGACGATAACCATCCACAAAGCAGAGAGCGACCATTTTTCTTCTTGATTGTCTTTGCTAAACATCCTCCTATTCACGGATTCTTATAATCCTTAGGCTGAATTGTAGACACCTTTTTGACTTATTAAATGGTAACTTTCTATGGTTCAGTAGAAAATTATTTGATATTAATTACCTGTGGTATCATTTTTTATCTGTGGTTACGTAGTGCAAATAAGGCTTGCCGAAGAAAAATATCCGAAAAGTCCGAAAACGTGGTTGTGTTGTTGCATTATTGAATTGATTATTTAATAACCGTCGCCGTACATTATTATAAAACCGACACTCCTATTCTTAAAATTAGCCATGGATTGGAATCTTCAATATGGTGAATTGATGAAGGATGTTGATTTTGTGGGTAAATGTGAGAGTCTCAAAGAGCAATTGATAGCTGTGCAAAATGTTCTGGACAAGTTGCTGCCGCTGAAGGACCAATACGATACGTTGCCGCTTCCGGTCCAGATTGAGCTTGATTTACTCCTAGCATTCATGCTCAATTCGCTGTATTGGGTCAACCTACGACTAAAAGGAGTAGACCTATCATCACATCCGATTAAACGCGAATTACAGCGAATCAAAGCCGCAATGAATAAGTGGCAGCAAGTTAAAGACCGTGACAAGAGGCCGACTGTTAACGTTGAGGCAGCCAAGAGGTTCGTCCGAAGTGGTCTTTATGACCACAAACAGAATGGCAACGACACCCCGCCAAATAAAAAGACGCGGTTTGAAGATAATGAGTAAATTGCTCATTGGGAGCATTTAAGGCTGAATTTGTTACTTTTAGGCTTGTAAATATGTTAATTCTTAGGTTTTTACTGAATCTGCTATTGAGTAGGCATATGTGCCTATGTTATATTGTGTGTACTCTCATAAGGCTATTTTAAATGACAAGTTTCTATTAAGATTAAATTAAGACTTTATCATTAAAAATTGTTTTCTAATTTGTTATATCTGTTTCATTTAGGGTTGAAAGTATTTTTAACAGACTTAATTCTCAATTCAACTGTATTTTTTAAACTGTATACCTCAAGTCAACCAATTTTTATGATTTATATTTTATTAAGCGCTGGTGCTTTCCATGCGGTCACATTTAAATTTGGTCAAGATCTGACCAGTACTTTTTCAGTTATCCTCAATGATGCATATCTAATTCACTTAATCTGATCAAGTCGGTCATTTTAAGCTTTGCTTGCGTTTAAATTATGTTAAGTACATTGTATGACAAGCCATTTCATTTCATCCTTAAGTATTCACATAGCATTTAGTTTTATTTATTTTAGTTTGTGAACTGTATTTTAACTAAGTAGGAAGTCAGTAGGTAGAAATTATAGTTTCCGATACTTGTATAAGTTAGAAATGTAATCCTCACTTTTATCCTAGCTGTAAATCAGATATATATCCATAGGAATGTTTAAAAAAAAATAAGTATCATTAACATTTGTATTTCATATTCATTCAGTAACATATGTTAATTTAATGATAAGTTGTATTTAAACTAAGTAGGAAATTACATGTAAGATCTTCAAATAAATATTTCAGTATGGAGTAGTTAAATCAGTTTAATTCTAACGGCAAGTCACAAATCGGAATGTTTAAAATGTAGACAAAGTTTACCGGCTTAAAACCACATTACATGAATCATGATTATAGTTATATAGCTTTTTAAACATGAAAATATCTAAAAGGTAATTATGACATGTCAATTTATAAACCATGTCAAGATATACTAAACACATCAGTATAATACCAAGGTGTTCTTAAATTTAACAAGTGCATTTAGGAGCTGACAACAGATTTAATAACAATAGAAAATAACTGGTCAGGATTAAATATGGGCGTGGTGTTGTTGCATACAATCATTGTAGATTTATGTGAGGTACTTATTAACCAACCTCTTCCTCTTAAGTTGTGGTCTTTTGCAACTTAAACTTTTGTGATTCTAACACATAGCTTAGGTAATATCTCAGGACTTATCGCTCTTAAAACTTTTTTTTCATTCATTCGGTCATTTCGAGAATGGGGCATTATGCGTATGGGCTGTTTTGCGACTGATAATTTATGAATGGGATGTTCGCCAAGTAAACCGATAGGTACTATTTAAATAACTTCACAAAGAAAAACAGAACTAAGCTGATCTTATAGTCATGCATAATTCAAGAAATTATATGAGACCATTATAAATCATGCATGACATTTATGTTGTCAGCTCCCTTTACAACATAACAAGTGTAAATCTAACAATTTTAATATTATAGTTTTTATATAGTCATATAAGCCTAGAAAAAATTGCATTAAATAAATAAATAGAACCATAATAAAAATCAATACACTTTCTTAAGTGTATAGAATTGAATACAAATGGTGAATGAATAAAATATTAACATTCTTGTAGATTCAGAGTAAGTACAAAATATAGTAACATTTAAATTTAACAATTATATTTCTATAGTCATAGTCTAGCGAAACTGTATTAAATAAATAACTTGGATCATAATAAAAATTATACACATTTATATCATAACTGCCAAAATAATAAGCAATTCTCGAGTATAAAAGTCAATAAAAAATAAAAATGAATAAACATACTAGTAGATTTAGTACAAACAGTAAAAAATGAGTTATTTTGGAATGAAATTGGAATAATTATAGCATGGATTAAATAAATGCTAAAAAAAGGCAATATTATAAAGATACAATATCTGAACCTTTTTCGTTAAATACAGTTAGCACAACAAATGTTAGTTTCTCTGAAGGTAGGTATTCCATCTCAGTAATATTCCCACTCCCTCTTATGACCTATCAGACTACATTTATAAGTACGCCATTTGGACGTATGTCAGAGGAACAAGGATCCATTGTGCTTACTGTAAAAATTTTGACTTAGAATCATTTCTGCACTTGCAAGACTAGTCCAGCAGCTGAGATGTTATCCCCAGCACCTGCTGTCAACTGCGCTTCAGTGCAAATCAATACCGGAGCAATACATATGTCCACTTCAACTCCATCTATCTTCTCGTTCCAGCAAGCAACAGGATTTGATGGCTCAAAAAACACCCTGCTGGTATTATCGTTGTCAGTTGTTGTTGAAAAACTATCATCGAGCAAGAGCTTGCACTTTTGCAAGTCAATGTCAATGTTATTGCAGACATATCTGTGTGCGGTCAAAGATGCTTTCGCTGTTGCTGCCGCTGTTCTTTTCCATTGTGAGTCTTTGACTGTAAGAATAGCTTGATAAGCTAATGTGTGGACATGGATACGCGTCAGCTTGCGCTCGCTTCTGAACTTTTTGTTCTGTTTTCTTATAAGTTGAAAAGTATTACGCATTTGATCCAATGCGACAGCTATTCTCGGGTTCGAGTCAGCTACTACACTGACTTCTCCATATTCCAAAACGCTGTAAAGATTAGTTAGTTCTTGTTCATTCATACCCACCGAGTCTACAAATGGTAAAACTTTGGTTGTAAGATGTTTGAGTAGCTCCAAGTCTACATAACTAGCCATTTCAAAATGTGCCAGGGTGTGTTGTGGTTGTGTCAAAATTTGTTCTTTTACTAAGTCCAGCCTTTGTGCTCTTAAATCTGAAAAAGAAATAATATATAGACATACACTTTCAAATAATTAATATAAAAACAACAACAACAACAACAAACGCATTCACAGCCTATGTACTAGCCTATGTACATTCTAAACGTCATCCAAATCCATTCAGCCATTATAGTGTGAAAAGGAAAATAACATACTCATTCATACAATTTTTTGTTTCATTTATAATATCAGTAATTGAGTTAAGTTGTAAATTATTTACCTATTCCATTTTTCTTAAATGGATAATTGTCCATCATCTGAAGTCCACTTATGACTAGTAAATTTGGATTAAATTTAGGTAGTATTTCACCAAACTTTTCTAAGGAACTTAGCAATGGATTGTTCTCATCATTGTGCATAATATATCTATTTGCTCTTGGTGCCTTAAATGCACCAAATTGTTCATCAGCCTTGTATTCTAAGATCATATGAATATCATCTTTAACTTCTTCGTTCTCTTCTCCTCCTACGATAGAAATATCTTCTGGAATATATGATTTTAATTTATCACTCATTTTAGCTCCAAATAGCACCTTCCATCCTTCCATGTAGAAGCGTTTTGCCATTAGAGGTGCATTGCCGCCAATAGTCCATCTTGTATCAGACAATTTCAGAGCTTGTTCAATCAACTCATCATAAAGGTCAGAATTAGACATAAACCTCCTGAAAATTAAGCGTAAATATCACAGCTTGTGGTAAGTTATAGTTAGTAGACCATTAAATAAATATTGCTATGAGTTAAACTTACTCTGCTGCAGCACCATGTTTAAAAAAATAAGCGAAACTTTTGAGAAACTCCTCTTTGTTCGAGATCTCGTTGTAATGTTCTGGGTTGCCTTTTAGCTCCCTGTGGTCCAACAAGGCCGTTGCATTGACGAAGAGATCGTGACAGGCCCCATAACCAAGCGCTACTTTAGGCTGAAGATTAGCTTTTCCTACTAGGTTCTTGCTCTCCAGAAACAACAGATGCTCCTTCACCGGAGAAAGTCTTTCATCTCTTACTTGATTCTTAATTAACAAGTTTATGTATAATGCATAGAGACACATACAAAAAGATATTACCGACACAAATTTCGTCTGACGACTAGCCATTTTAGCTGTCTTTATAAATGTTAAGTGGAATGTAACACAAAATTATTATTTAATGAGATCGAAGTTACATTATTGATAACGTAGGGGGGCTTAGTAATATCTCTTCCAGTGATTAAAGTGTTATAAAAATGTTATTTCGGTCGTTTGTTCGATCGATTTTGACAATAAAACCAAACAGATGACGTGCCGTCTGCTGACTTCAAGCGATGATATTGACATAGACAGCTTACTAGTAAATGACAGACAGGTAATGACTGCCTACGTTCCGATGAAACATCAAGTGCAAGCATTACATGATACAATTATTATTAATGAACACTACATACTTATAGCAACTTTAATTACACTTGCGAGAAAAAATAAATGTTATTTCTAATGCACTTTCAGGGAAATACAGGCTTATGAAGCTGCCCAATGCATAGAATGCAAGAACTTACTGGCAACGTCTGCGCTAATGCTAATTCAAATTCAAAATTCAACGAAATTACACAACATTACAGATTCATAGAAGCGTTAATCAATAGTATATTATTGCAAGAACTTACATAGATTATTTATAAGATGTATGAGTAAGGTACCTATGGGTAGATACATATTCGGTGCGAAATATCCCATCGGGCAGGGACATCACATTTTGACAATGAAAGGATTCGATGTGTTATTTTACCTAACAGATCAATAAAAACAAAATGACTTTTCTATTTTTTTATTTATCTGACAGATAAGACCTATCAGGACATATAAGTTATAACACCCATAATATCCTACCTACCTAGATCTCGCATCGCGTGCATCGGTGAATAAAGTAGGTATACAAGCATCATGAACTGCCCGCTGGCGTAGTTGATTACATGTTTAATTACGTGTCTACCTTCTATCCTGTGGGTGCAGAGTTCGATTTCAGAAACACACATTTTAGGGAAATTGGTTTTAGGTACTGGTTCTGGCTGTAGTTGTGTGTGAATGTTTCCGGCACTGTCGATAAAAGTCTCTGAACTTTTTGCAGGACTGCGAGCGTGAAAGTGTGTAAGGATTTGTACAAAAATATAACCACGGTACTTAGGTAGGTACAGTTTACCAATTTACAATTCATCGTAACAATAGTCATTGTCGTCGATCCATCCTGCAGCGCTGGACGTCCTTCGCTACGTATGTCCTGTCTTGGCCACCACTTTGTCAAGACTTGCTGCATAATACTTGACACTACCTGCCTTAAAGAAAACAAGAACCAACTATCACCTTGCTTGTCCAATGTCCATTATTGTCCTGTTTATCTCTATTTATTTTAGTATTATTAGCAACATTACAAATATCACCACAATGTAACAGTGTGTACCAAACTGAAAAGGTACCGAGGCGGAATTTCTTTCATGCTGACTATACAGCTGTCTCATGCGCAATGGCTAAAATGAATGTTTCATATGACCCGACAACTAGTTCTGTGTTAGACGTATGGAACCTTTTTAAAGACAACACTCTAAGCATTATAGAATCACACGTTCCCTTTAAACGCAAAGCTAAGACATACAATCATAATAAACCATGGATTGGAGCAGACATTGTTAAAAAAGCAAAAGAAAAAGCATTACTCTGGAGAACATACCGACTTGATAACTCTAAGGATAGCTATAAAAGATATCGAAAGGCTAACAATGAACTAATAGCAATAGTAAAAAAAGCAAGGATTAAATATGAAACCAATATCGTGAAAAGTGGACCTAAGTCTTTTTATGGCTACATACGCCAGCAATTAAATTCTAAAGTCACAGTGCCCCCAGCATTACAAGACGATGCTACCCTGGAGATAGTAAGAGACCACCATAAAGTTGCCAATATGTTTGCTAAACAGTTTGAAAAATCATATGTAAGGGAAGCCCTTGATATTCCTATACCGCCAATACAAGTTCCTAGAGTTTATAATAGTGTAGAAAGCGTAGACTTTACTCCAGATCGGGTGCACAAAACTCTCATGTCTTTCAAAGACGAAACTGCAATGGGCCCAGATGGAATTCCTGCAATACTATTAAAAAAATGTGCTGGGAATGTTAGCTCCCACTTATCAAGCATAATGACCCTCTCTCTTAATCAAGGAGCATTACCACTGGAATGGAAGGAAGCAATAGTGACTCCAATTTATAAAAAAGGTAACAAGCGAATGGCAGTCAACTATCGACCCATCAGTTTAACTAGTATCATATGCAAAACTATGGAGAAAATTGTTACAAATGAAATTAGACGACATTTGGCAGAAGAAAGAGTAGTCATTGAAGAACAACACGGCTTTATTCCTGGGCGATCAACAGTGACCAATCTCCTTTGCTGTATGGAAATGTGGACGAAAAGCTGGGACAAACGCGAACCTACTGACATAATATACCTAGACTATGAAAAGGCCTTCGATCGAGTACCCATAAAAAGACTTATTGCAAAACTTGAACACTTTGGGATAAGAGGCAAACTTCTAAAATGGATAGAAGACTTCCTGACAGGCAGAAAGTTTAGAGTAAGGGTTGGTGAAGCAGTTTCTGAACTACATGATGTACATAGTGGTGTACCGCAAGGATCGGTGTTAGGACCAATACTATTTGGGCTCTTCCTCACAGACTTGAGGCAAACTGTACAATCACCACTATCACTTTTTGCAGATGATACCAAAATTATGAGAAATCCACTGCTGAGCCACAATATTATCCAGAAAGATCTTGACCAGATTTATCAATGGACTCAAGACTGGCTCATTACCTTGAATGAAACAAAATGTACTGTTCTGCATGTAGGTAGTAAAAACCCAAAAATACCATACTTCATTAACCAGAGCCCACTAGAAGTGGTTGACAGCCAAAAGGACCTGGGAGTTACCATTACTGCCAATCTCAAATGGGAAACCCACATAGTACAAATAACTAAAAAAACAAACAGCATTCTCTATATAATACGCAAAGCATTCCTATACATTGATAAAGAACTGTTTTTGAAACTGTATAAAACCTATGTGCGACCATTGCTGGAATATGCATTTCAGATATGGAATCCCTACTTCAAAAAGGACATTGATTTACTGGAGAGAGTACAGCGAAGAGCTACTAAAATGATCCCAGGTCTCAAAAATCACCCCTATGAATATAGACTCCAACAACTTGGTTTAACAACCTTGGAACAGCGCAGACAAAGGGGTGACCTAATAGAGACATATAAGATTTTAACCGAGCATTATAATGTTATAACATAGACCTCTCCAGTAAACTCTTTCAGTTGGATACAAACAAGGTACTGAGAGGGCATTCCAGGAAACTGATCAAACATGCAAGTGCAAGCAATCCCCGAAAACACTTCCTGCCGAACCGCATAACTAGAGTGTGGAATATGCTACCAGAGACAGTGATAAGTGCTCCCTCAATAAACTCTTTCAAAAATAGATTCGACAAACATTTAAAAAAAAAAAGTGCACAAAAGTGATATACACGTATCAGCTTAATAAGCTGCTCAGTGTATCAACAATAATAATAATAATTTGAGCCCCACCAGGAATTACCCGGCGTTTCTTTTTTATACCCGACTTCAAAAAAGGAGGAGGTACTATGTTCGACTGTATGAATTTTATTGTATGTTCACCGATTTCTCCGCCATTTGTGGACCGATTCTCAAAATTCTTAAAGCCAAAACCAAAATATAAGCGGTGAAGTCGGTTTTTTAAAGCTTTGCTTACGTTTCAATTATTTGTCATGTAATTTCGATGTTAATGACTCGATCAATGCAGTTTAGTACCAAGCATAGTTCGCTCCACCGCGCGGTTGTCTGCTTAAGCAACCCTGTCTTGCACAGCCTATCAGCCAAATAATTTACTGGATTTGATAATCTACCTACTATATCCCTATACCTACGTATTGGTTTTCGTGATGCAAAAACTACTAAAAGCTTTTCCAAACAAAAACTTTAATTGTATAGTTTGACGACCCAGTTGGCGCAGTGGACAGGTGACCGCCCTCCGCGCCGTGGGTCCTGGGCTCGATTCCCGGTAGGAGCACAAATTCCTTCCCAAAGGATATTTGTGCTTCTGGTTCTGGGTGTAATGAGTGTGCGATGTGAATGTTTCCGGCACCCACGATACAAGTCTTTGAACTTCGTGTGGGGCTGTGAGTGTGAATGCGTTTTTCGTTTTTGTTTTTTATAGTATAGATAGATATATCATAAATCTAGTTATACTGAGAAAAGTTTTTGTTTGGAAAATATTATTAGATTTAAAAACTGGTTACTAATTCTAAAAACATCTATATATATAAAATTAAAACGGACGAAGTCTCGGGGAGAAGCGAGTGTTTTATTATAATAATACAATTTAATGTATGCCAAGTACGGATGCATGTAAAGTGAGTAAGTAGGTGCTTGCTTCATTAAGGTACGCGATGGAAGTCAGATATCCCACAAATGTTTTCGAAAGCCAAAAAACATTCCGTAAAAGGCGCGACCGGTGACCGGTGTCCTAATATGGAGGAGGCGAGATGTTCGGCTTTAGGCGTAAATTGTACATGTCACGGTGTATCGCAATTAATTTGGTAAAGTTCACGTTTCGCAATGTATATTTTTATCAGTTGAAGACAGGACGACGCGACGGCGACGACCGGCGACGACGGCTTGATACTCTCTTGACCTATAGCGGTTTTCAGTTTTCTATTTAGGGCTTCGAATGAGACGAGCAAATAAGACCCTATTTATAATTATCTATCGATCTAGTGCTATTGCTTATGCCCCGCGCCTGATACAGTCCACAGAGCATTAAAATTGCCTTTAGCCCAAATAAGTACTACCTACAACGCCATATAAGTATGTATATTTTGTGTAGGTAGATACTGTAATTACATTAATTTGATACAGACGAAGATACAGTTAGTAAGTTTCTGTACTTTTTATTTTTCCTTGACTAGTGTACACAACGGTCTAACACATTCCAGTTACATTTATGTCCATACTAAGGTTGTCTGGAAGAAATTGCTATACGCGATAAGACCGCCGATTGTATTACCACTAAAAAATCTATAATTTCTAAAAATTGTTTAGTTGTACACTTCGTAAACTGGTTATACAATAAAGAGTTTTGTATTGTATTGTATACAGTCAGCTGCACTAACATGTAAGCATCTAATTTTCAAACATACCTATCTACTAACCTAAACTGTATATGGGCATTTTAGTTGATATAAAATCATCAAATTAATGTACAATTTCTGTTTAGTTAAGTAGATACATATTCTTGGTTCTGTCTTCTTGACGAACAGTGCGCATGTAAGGCAACTAAAATGCAGAACGACGCCGCTGAATAAGTTGACTTATACTGCCCTAGGATATGCTCTGACTTCGACTCATCCATGCCAAGGATCATGCTTGTGTCCAGCTGGTCATTGCTACGGCCAAGCTGCCGACTCATCGAATTTACGTGGTCTGCGGAGCCATCAGAGTTATAGGGAAGTAAGATGACTGCATCGTCAGGCTGACGTAAAAGGACGACATGCGCGGCACTTTGACTAAAAACTGAAATTTTAAGTTACGTACAAAAACTTAGTATTAGCTATAAATATGAAAGCTTTCACACTCATAGCCCCAAACTAAGTTCCATGATTTGTTTCGTGGGTGCTGGAAACATTCACACACACACACACACAACCATAAACATCAGAAACACAAATTTTCCTTGGGAGAAATCTTGTATTCCCGCCGAGAATCGAGCTCGATACCCTTGCTTAGAAGACGAACGCTCATCCAACTAAGCCAACGGGCACTTCACACACAATTTGTAGATGTGTTCATGTTAATGCAGTCGACTGTACGTGGGTGGGAGCTTGTACTTCAATAGATATAGTTAATAAACAAAGTATGTAGGTTCCTACCTACCTACTGAATAAGTAAGTACTCGTAACTAACTACTCCTTACATAATTACAACTGCAACAATAAATTCTCAACAATACTGCTAAAAGGCTTATCTCTGACAGATTATTCGACCAGTTGCTTTTTATGTAACAATAGACACTTAGCTCCACCATATCTGGTTGAAAATAAAGTTTGAGGTAAGAAGTCAGGTTTTTTAAGGAATAAAAGGACCCAGGTTTGGTAGGCATGTATTGTTGACGCCAAAATAATGTGTAGATGTAATCTGTGTATGGTGTAAGTAACTGTCTGGCGCCAATCGCCGTGCGGTGATTCCACGGAGACTGTGGACACAAGCTTTTAAGGCTGCACCACACAGAACCCATTTGGTTCAAACAGATCGAAGTGCAGGGTGCGTCATCTGCGGTGAAGCCATTACAAACACAGAGCATTATGGGCACATTGGCTGGGGCTACATTAACGGGCTACAGCGAATATTCTTGTTAACGCGATGAGTGTGGCCAGGTAGATCGTTGCAACGCGTAGTAACTATTCGGGTGAAGATGATGCACTTTCGGGACACTTCTTTTATCTTCGGAACCTTGATCAGATTATTAAATCTGAATCTTGAATACATTAGTATTGAACACGCATTATTGACGATAACTCAAAAGCTAGTGATCAGATCTTGATCAAATTTAAATGGGACCACATGGAAAGCACTAGCTTTCAAATAAAAAAAGCGGTGAGGCGGGAACGGAGCGCGCCATCGCCACTGCCTGCTGCTTGCGTGTTATAGTAGTGTAGAAGTATTTTTCTCCACCGATCTATATTTTCTTTACACTAACCATCTACCTATGACAAATACCGTCTAATAACTGCTATTTATCCGCTCAGTTATTCGTCACAGTTTTACCCTCACCAGTTTTCGTCACACAAATACATTGCGGATCAGAAATTTAAAAAAATCCATAAAAGTCTCACTTTAAAACTGTAAAAAAATTGTCCACAGCTGCAGTGGTTGACAGAGGCTGTGCAGTATCGGGTCGAATGATTCACAGAGGTCAGGATTACCAGTTCGAGAGAAATTAATGACTTGCCGTCTTATTTCAAGCGGTTACGTTCCAAAGTGATTTTATACGCAATTTGAATAAGTAAATTATATTTTATACAGGGTTGTCAGTTAAATACTAGAAAGCTCTCATCTTAATTATTGTTCCAACCCTTAGCTCATGTAGTGTATCGAAAAAACATACACTCGA
The DNA here is from genome assembly GCA_948107665.1 of Lomographa bimaculata. Classification (NCBI taxonomy): domain Eukaryota; kingdom Metazoa; phylum Arthropoda; class Insecta; order Lepidoptera; family Geometridae; genus Lomographa; species Lomographa bimaculata. Next base: position 7,279,567 of record OX403596.1, on the reverse strand, counting down.
ATTGAGAACCTCCTGTTTTGAAGTCGATTGAAAATATTTTTATATGTATATGAAATTATGATTGCAGTTTCTGTATGGTTCAAATTTTGAATTGATTTGGGTTACAAGCAAATATGTCGACATACAATATCATCGCAAGTTATTCTCTATCATCACTACATATAAGTACAACACTGATCTAAATCCACCCATACCCAAGCACAGACAATCAATTTATAAAATTTGTATGAACAAGATAAAAAGATTTTATACCATTAACTTCAATAATAACTTTGTACACAGTTGATGACATTAAAAACACAACAGGTATATCTATACTCTGTTCCAAAATCTTACATATTTTATGTAAACAAAGGGGATAACTGTGCAAAAAATATCTTTTATAATGGAAGTTTACTATATTTGACCCAAAAAATATTTAATAATTTGTATCTAGTCGTAATCTGATCAATTATAAAATAAAAATTGTTTTGTACTATTTAATTCAACGTTTTATTGGTTCTATACAATGTTATAATAAAGAAAACAATTTTTGATAGAAAAAATATTATTATACTGGTAAGACTGTAAGGGGTTCTAAACATTTCTGCCGCCATCATTTATAGTTTCATTCGTTTTTGTTTTCTCGAACTCGAAAGTGCTTCTCCCTGTGTTTGTGCAATAGTGCTTTGTTGTTAGACTTGTTGGTTATAGTTATTAATGTTTATCTTGTTGTTGTTACATTTTTAGTTAAGTTTGAACAATTACTTTCGGAAATTTGATCGCAAAATAGCCAATATCCATGAGTGGCTCAGAGAGAAAAACATATCTCTTGATCAAAATATGATAAAAGCCCAATTATTACAAATTGTTAAAGAACACAAATTACATTTTAGTAAATATGTGGTGGATGAGTTGGCCGCCCAGTATGATGTCAACTGTCACCATTCTACGACTGCCTCCTTACCGTTGTGAACTCGACCCGATTGAGCTAGTGTGGGCCCAGGTTAAGGGGTATGTCGCACGAAATAACAAGATATTTAATATGAATGAGGTGAATCAATTATTAGAAGGTTTGATAGAGGTGACATCGCAGAAATGGGCTGACTGTATTAGCCACACAATAAAAGTGGAAGATGAAATGAGCCAACTCTACATAATTGATGATGTAAGCGATAGATTTATCATAAATGTCAACGAATTGGGCTCTGAATCAGACAGCTTTTCAGAATTGTCAGAATAGTTTATAAGGTGTCTGGTCAATTCATAAAAAATAAGTAATATAATTCAATGTTTTATTTACACCTTTCTACAACTCTCTATTTTTCACATTACACCTTTCTACAACTCTCTATTTTTCACAAGTGAAAAATGTTTTCGGCACCTGGCATGTCATTTTGACAGTGACTTTTCGTGACATTTCTTTGTTTACATAAAATATCTAAGATTTTGGAACCGAGTATAAACCCTTGTATTCATTTATTTATACCTATTGTGAGAGAAAAATAAACGATTTATAAGTAAAATATATTCTGATTCTGAAATAATCGACCCGACAACCTATATGTACCTACTTACTCAAAGTCTAACTACTACCGATCAATCTAATAGAGCAGATACCTATCCCTATCTATATGTTTATAATATAGCTATTGATTGTCTTTAGTAATTGGGACAACCAATTGATGTTCTACAGTACTTATTACTTTCATTGATCCGACTATAATTATTTAATTGGGGACAACGAATACACATACACTACCTATACTATACCATACAATATGATGTGGTAACTTGGTGTTGCCTAAAACGTGACTAAACTAAAAATGAAACGTAGCGTTCTTCCTGTAGCTAAGCTTATTTTCAAGCAATTAGTCTTACTGAGTTATCTATACATATAATAAAATTGTAAGTCATCGTCTGTACATTATAGATTTTGAAGAAAAACTAATATGAGCAATAGAAGCCAAAATAATATTTTTTGTCCGTCTGTCTGTCTGTATGTTTGTACACGCATCATGCAAAAACTACTGCATGGAATTGAATTCAGTTCTCACCGATGTATTGCTAGAGGTCCAACTTAAATATAGGCTCTATTTTTACACAGGAAAAGTATCTTATTCCCACTTAAAGTTAATATTACCCGGATCTCACGTTCTGTAGATTTTATGATTTGGTGAAATTTGGCATTTTTTAATCACCTGATATCTAGATTAACTTATGAGATGGGACTTAGCATTGTTGCCGTTTGATGTTTTAATTAAACCCAAGGTCTAATACCAAAAAGGCTTTACGCGTAAAGTTGATATTTACGAATAATTTCAGACACTTAAATTGAACTGCCCGTTGGCTTAGTTGGGTGCTCGTAAGCCTTCTAAGCAATAATTTCTTTAATCAGGCTCGATTCCCGGCGGGATCACAAATTTTCTCTTTTCTTCTCGGAAAATTTATATTTCAAGTTCTGGTTGTGATTTTGCGTTAGTGATCACATGATTCCGGCACCCACGACACCACCACCACCCAAATCATCGAACTTAGTGTGACTGTGAGTGTGAAAGACTTTATTTTTATAACAGCGTGAGATCATTAATCTTTTTTAGTTGAAATGTAGATAAATACGTACTACATTACGTACATACTTATTAAAAATATATCTTTTTTTTTTCTATCTACCAAACAAATTAATTAAGACCACGCTATAGGCGTGTTAAAAAACGGCACCAATGAGAAAACATCGTTAAAACTTAGAAGAATTCAGAATAATATGATAAATTACCAATTAAATAAGTTTCTAGTTAGCACTGAATCGCTTTTTGCGAGAATTTTCTGAATAGTACAAAATTAAATTTTGTTTTGCGCTCCGGTAACTAGGTTCACGCTAAACTATACCTCATCCCATCGGATCAAGGTTGCGATGGTGATGTTTTTATTTTGTAGGTGTAAGCAATAAAAGTCTCAGCTGAAATAATATCCAATTAGTTCAGACACTAGGCTTGTCTTCAATGAACGGAGATTCTGATGCAATTTTTTATATGAATCCAGAACTGGTTAAGTTTAGCTATTACGTTGGTGAATGAAGTCTCTTGGAACAATGCGTGTTCACTGAAATAAATCCTAGTGTAGTAAAACTTTGCATGCTAATTATGATCATAGATATTCAGCGTACATTGAACTTTAAAAAAATATAAAGATGGTCAAAAATATTAATATTCATTTATTACATCCGACGTTCAATTGTTTATCTTAATCTTCATTTGTTTCGCTGATTTTCATTTGTTTATCCCGATTTTTATTTGTTTTAGTCGATATTTATCTACCCCAATTGGATTTTCCCGATTCTCATTTGTTTTTCTCGATGTATTGGGTTGATCCTTAACTATCTTGCTTAATGGTATTTGTCAATTGGTTTTGTCCGATTCTGTTTTTTTTTTGTATGTATGTTAGGCGATATCTCCGCCAATTATGAATCGATTTTGGTGTTTTTTTTGTTTGGTAGAGTATACTTCACAGGTCCCATATAAAATTTTTATCGAAATCGGTCAAGCCAAAACCGAAATATAAGCGATGAAGTCGGTTTTTTAAGCTTTGATTGCGTTTCAATTACAATTGAATGGAGAACCTCCTTTTTTGAAGTCGGTTGAAAATTAGTCCTTGACTATCGAGCAAAAAAAATTTTACTTTCATATTTTCGCCGCATATTATAAATTGTTCTGTAAAGTTATGGATGAAGTGGATGTAGAACATCTTCAGAATCATCTCTGAAACAACCTTATAATTCATCACTAGCCGTGCCCTGCGGCTTCGCTCATGTTTATCAAATTAAATATTAGGTAACCTATGTGTTAATCCTAGGTATAAGCTAATTATATTCCAGATTTCATTCAAATCCGTTCAGCCGTTACAAACATACTTACACATTTATACACAAACTTTCGGATTTATAATATTAAGTGTGATTCGAGGTTTTCTATATCTGAATTTAATTTCAAGCCGACATTCTTATCTCATCATGAGAAGGAAGATTCTTCTGATGTCGTCAGTGTAGGTTTCCATTCACCATTTTCGTAGATATATCCATTTAAAACCAAAAAGGTTTGTTTTATTTCACGTCAACTGCGTTTAGATCGTTAATTTTAATGTAAACTGCTTCTTAAGTAACCAGGGTCCCCGTGGTTTTACTACTCTACGTTTCCAATGAATTAATCATTTGACAATCTTTAATCTTACGCTGATAGGGTGTATTTTCCTCTGATTTTTCTTTCAGCAGGTGTGTTAGTAAGTCAGGTGTATGGTACGTATTTTCATCCTTTATAAGGGAATTCAACATCATTCACATGCACATGATAGTTGAGTTAGGGATCGATAGGCGCTGAATGCATAATGATTGATTTTATGACCTACTTGAAGTGTTTATGCTTCATTCTCAGAGTGCCTATTTATCTGTGGAAATTATTTTAAATGAGCTGTAATGTTCACAAATTGAAGATATTCTGTAATTTTGTGTAGTAAATAAACTTAAATTTATTTAAGTAAGTCTGTTAGAGATTTAGCTATTAGTGGTAAGGCCGCCTGTTGACTTTACGTAGATATAAGCGTGTTTGTTAACTTTGTTTTATCTCATTTTATAAAGTGGATCAGTAAAGTAAAGTAAATAAATTTAAGTTTAGAGTAAAGTATTATCTATCTATCTAAGGATAGCTATGTTACCGAAAGCCATTTTTACCAGACTGCTTATTAGCCTTTGAATGTAAGTATGTATGTTTGTTCCTTTGTAGCGTTCTATAGACAAAAAGCGTGGGCCGATTTTGATGTTTCTTACGTCAATCGATTTTTTAAATCTTGTGAGTGTGACTAAGGACATGACAACAAGGTTTTTGTAGTTAAAGCAAAATCTAATCAGTAGGTTTGTCTCCTATCTCGATGCAAGACAGAAATATAAAATTTAATATGTCGACAATAATAATTGACCAGACGCGAATTAAGAAAAAAAAAAACTTGATACGCAAGCATTTGACCGCTATCTCTCTAATTATTGTGAAAAATTAAAGTTGGCGAACTGCGTTAAGGGTATCATTGTATAGGAACGTACTTATTTATAATCATGTTTAGGTTTCTTTTAGCATTTTTCATTTTCTACCGACATTACAAAAAAGGAGGAAGTACTCAATTCGACTGTATTTCTTTTTTTTTATTTGTGTTACCTCATAACTTCTTTCCACGTGAACCGATTTTGGTTTTTTTTTGTTTGATAGCTGTTGCTTTCCTATTGGTCCCTTTTAAATTTGATCAAGATCTGATCACTAGTTTTTGAGTTATCGTCAATAATGCGTGTTTAATACATTCAATCTAATCAAGGTTCCGAAGATAAAGCTGTGAAGTCGGTTTTTTGCGTTCCCAGCGGGAATCAAACCCGTTGCTTAGAAGACAGACGCGCAACCAACTTTGTCAGCAAGCAGAAAAAAAAACTAAAAAATAAGCGTAGGAAGTTAACACGTAACTGCTGACATTTTGACGCCACGTTGTTTTCCGTCTGACCAAATCGTCATAACATTTCCGGCTAAAGTTGCCATTCTAGTTTCTAATGATTCATTATTACTAATTTCCAAGTTCACGAGAGTTTGAGAACTATGCAATTTTGTAGAATTCTCTGAGAAGATGACCGTTTTGTAATTGACTTCAATTCGTAGGTATTAAAAAATGTTGTTATCGATTCTTGGAATAAGAAATATAATTAAATTACTGTTTATACAACAACCATGTCAACAAGTCAACCCAAATCAATTTGATTGAGGATGACGTTATCAACCAACGTAAACGACCAACGTAACGCAAGGTAAGATTCGACCGTCGTAATAGTTTCAAAGTACTCCGGTAGATGGCGTCACCTCAGAAGACGTTAATAGGATAGGATTATTTCGTTGCTTGGGGCAGTGTTTGGGGAGCTCAGCGGTTAGAGCAATAGGGTATTATATAGGGGATTAGCCGTAGTTTGGCTAGATTGTAATTATAATAGGGCACTTCGCAAGAGGTATTCTAGAACTAAAAAAAATATATATTATCTAAGTACAACAACAACAGTATATTATATTTATTAAACAATTACAACATTTTAATTGAGTGGTTATTCATTTGATATTCTTGATACCACTGACCCACAAACAATAAATTAAATACCTTTTATCTTAACAAAATCAGCAGAGAGCCAGCTTATGCGACGCTGAGTTCCATATAAGGTCGTCCACGTTACTGACTGAGTCACATTGTTTATTTAGCATATTATCCATTAAGGCTTAATGACTTCATAAACTTTTGTTTTATGACCCTTTTAATAACAATATGGTAATGTACAATTGTAGCGATTTTTTTTCTATCACACATCATCTTTTTGCTTACATTTTTAGGGTAGGTGTAGGGTATCTACGTATTGGAATTTGGAACTAAGAAGTCGGCCACAGCGTAGAGTTAAACGCCTGTATAGAAATAAATATATTTTTATTGCATAGATCAAATGTAGTAACGCCTGTACGTACGATAGATTATCACCCCGAAAGAATTTCACGCGGTTCCGTAGATTCCTTACTACCTAAATTATAATGTACTATGATGACTATTTATGGGTACTATGAAGTATTTATAAAGAAGAGAGAGTAAATGAGTATTCCGACGAAGCCGTACAGGGAGCCACTTGAGCTTTGAGCGAAACTCAGAGATATGGTCATATTTCCAGAGGCCGTAAATAAACCGAATACAAAATTAATGTGATTGTAAATGAAAATAATAACAAAAGAAGTATTTAATGTCATGAGTCAACCGTTACAGATAGAGACCATCGCGGAGTTATCTTTAGGATTTTAGTATCACTACAATTCTCTAGTAGGTACCTACTTTTTATGAGCTTATCTATTAAAATGTAGCCTACATAATCCATGTAAATTTATTATATTATATATATATTTATCTTATATATATCGTGTGACAATGTTAGTTACCTTACCTACTCCTCCGAAACGGCTTTACTGATTTTTACCAAATTTATATGCATATTCAGTATGTCTGACTACTATCTATTTTTCATACCCCTAAGTGATAAGGGTTGTTCACCCTTAAAATTTTTTTTTTAATTTTTGGACAATATTTTTGTTTTTATTTTATTATGATTCAGAATTGAAAAATACATACATTAATTTTTACCCTTCTACAATCAACCCTTATTTTTTTAAGTAACTAAAAAAATATGGCAAAACAACGTTTGCCGGGTCAGCTAGTATATAATCTAATATATAAAATTCTCGTGTTTGTTACCAAACTCCTCCGAAACGGCTCGACCGATTTTTATAAAATTTTGTATGCATATGGGGCAGGTCTGAGAATCGGTCAACATCTATTTTTCATACCCCTAGATGTTAAAGATACTCCAACACATATTTTTTTTATTTTTTGGCCAAATTTTTTTGTTTTTATTTTTTTATGATTCAGCATTGATAAATACATACATACAACCCTAATATGGCAAAACAACGTTTGCCGGGTCAGCTAGTATTTATATGTTGCCGGCAGCCACGATACAATTCTTTGAACTTAGTGTGAGTCTTTGTTTGTTATTTTTTTTTGTATATACCTAGGTGTAGTTTTTTAAAGAAACATCTGAAATCACCCGCGAGATATATAGTTTGAACTTGCACACTTGCACAACGTAATTATAAAGTGTACTTATTTACTAGACAGTTAATATTAACTATCGTTTAATTATTCTCTGAGTCATGTGAGATTACAGTACAGGTCAGTCAGGTTGGTGGCAAGGCCGTGTCACAGATTTACTCAGGTCAGAGGGCCATGGGCCAAGGCGGGTGAAATTCCAAAGAAATTATTTAAGTACCTAAAGAACTATATGTTTAGTTGGTACTAATCCTAGATTTATATATTAGATACTAGCTGTCCCGGTGACCTTCGTTCCGCCTAACAGTCAATGAATGTGCATATTTAGGAAGCCATACCCGGCATGCGTTACAATGTCACGTGACTATATTATTACAACCTTCATGTTTATGTTTGCCTAGTACTTTACCAAATCCGAGTGACGTATGAGAAAATGGAAAGCATGTAGAAATGTAAAAAAAAATTTAAAGAAATGTACGTTCTTAAAAAGTATCCTATGTCCTTCTCCTGGCTCTAAACTACCTTCCTGCCAATTTTCAGCTAAATCGGTTCAGCTTGAGTTATAAGTGGAGTAACTAACACGACTTTCTTTTGTATATATAGATTATTATATACTTTGGTATAGAATTGGATTTTTTATGTTAGGTTTTAATGATTTCATGTTATAATTCAACCAAATTGGACAGCATAAGCATTGGACAGGGATTATAGAAAGATCATGCAGACTTTTGCCCAGCAGTGGGACAGCAGAATTGGTAATTTTTTTTTAAGTAATCATATGTCATTTTTATTTCAGGCTCTCAGAGTTAGGAAATATTTAGCTAGCCTTATCTAGATCATAATATTTATAAGTATATTATAACATCGTGAGAAGCACTTCAAAGATATACCAGATTGATAATATTTGTGGATAAAGAACTTTATTTACCAAAAGAAAATTACATGTCACAGTTAAAATTACAATTTAAACATTTACAAATAATGATTTAAACAGTGTGAAGGAAAGCATAAGAGGGTAGATGAATTTTAACTAAATAAAATACATCAAAAGTAATGGTATTATTTATGAAATATAAAAGAATAACTTGAATTAGCCGCTGGCGTAGATAGTCGACCGTCTGCAATCAAAGCACGAGTTTATCGGGTTCGATTACCATGCCGGCGGAACACAAGCTTTTCCCCCAAGGGATTTTTTCTGGTTCTAGTTTCTAAAAAACACAAACAAGACAAACTGTCAAACGTTATCCTTATATGGTTGACATACCTCCGGTTCGCTCGAAGCGCTTTGCTTCTACGTTTATCATCCGTACAGCGAGAAAGTGGAACTCATTGCCTGCGTCGTTCTTTCCCGAACGGCACAATCTGAGTGTCTTCAAGTCTAGTTCTTCTATCTTCTAGGCAAGCATGTTACATCTTGGGCCGCAACTTCACTTCCCATCAGGTGAGATTGTTGCCTATCGCAAGCCTTTGAACACATTACCACACTTATACCACACCATTAAAAAAAAGTGTGAGACTGTCAAAAGTCTGTGAAAATTACGTTACAAGTCTTCAAAGTTTATGTGATAGCAATTAGCAGTTTTTATTTCTATTATAATATGATCCTCACTGGATTAACAAACATTATAATAAATATCCAATACACTAGAGAAACTTAGAAAGGTTTTTTTTTTTATTTGTGACAGGCTAGTGTTTGACCACTATCTCACCTGATGGTAAGTGACGATGTGATCGAAGCTGGTAAACACACTAGACCTGGAATACGCAGGCTCGCAGGTATTGTAGGTTAACCTATTTCTTTTTTATTATTCTTCTTTAGTGTTCAAAGACACGTATAAACGTTTACAAAACAATTTGACGTTTATTGTGTCTCAACGCCTCTAAAGGAAATCGGTCAAACGTGACCTAACTTCATTCATAAATATCAAGAAAAAATGTACCTTCGTTAGCATTGTACCATGGTTACAGGTCTAGGCCTCTTTCAAAACCGGACAGTCACTATTCCTAATACGATGGAGTCAGGTGGACAAACCCTATACGACAAGCAAGCTTACAAATGCCGCAGCTCTCGAAAACTCAACCGATTTTAAACTCTATAGCCTCGTCATTAAGAATAGTTAGTTTCTTACCGTATGAGTAAATTTTTGCTTGGTCGTGGCACGTTCGTGTGCAAAAGCTCACGATCAATAGTTTATATTGTATTTCTTTATAAAAGCTCACAAAAATGAGCACAGGTCCATAAATGTGACAAAGCATGGACTTGACACACGTCACGTATTTCACTAGGCTGAGAATGTGGTTGATTAGAGATGACTTTTACAGCGTGGGAATTATTTTACAGAGGTTTTTTTTTCAGTTACCTATATTAAAAACTGAAACTTGAATATAACTAAAAGTGGAGATTTTCTAATCTGATACAAAAGCCCACTTCAATAAGATTTACGCTCACACGTATATAGATGGTGGTACTTAATATATAGACGACCAAGTTGGCGCAGTGGTCAGGTGTCCGCCCTCTGCACCGTGGGTCCTGGGTTCGATTCCCGGCAGGAGCACAAATTCCTTCCCAAGGGATATTTGTGCTTCTGGTTCTGGGTGTAATGTGTGTGTGTGATGTGAATGTTTCCGGCACCCACGATACAAGTCTTTGAACTTAGTGTGGGGCTGTGAGTGTGAAAGCGTTTGTTTGTTTGTTTTTGTTGATTGAAATAATTGAGAGCCAGGTATCGTAGACCTAGCCTGTTTACCGTCCTCCTCATACTCACCATCACATCATAATTTACCATCACTTTCGGTGATGATTAAAAGCAACAGTCATGTAAATTTCATTTAACAGAAATATATAATTAAAAAAATTCGTTCGCATAATAACTACAGGCCAATTGCCTATATTTCCTAAAACTATATACAGGAAAGACCTAAGTTACCTAAGACATCGAGCTTATATGTAACTCAAGTGCTCAAGCCCACTACCAGTGCGTAGCGTTTCTATCATGCTGGCGGCATTGCTTCTTTGAATTGCAATGCTAATACGTTGAGCCGAATATGTGGCAGCATTTTGAGCACGCGTCGCCTCAACCAGGCGCTCTGATAGATTGCAACGAATGGAAATGTCAACTTTGTGGACCCTGATGTAAAAAAAATGCTTATTCCCTTTTGCATATGAAAACTGCATGGATCGCCGAGCGTTGGATGAAAAGTCAGCTTACCGGTACTACTAAAATATAATACATAGGTAATAGAATCCTACTAATATTATAAATCCGAAAGTTTGTGTGTAAGTGTGTAAGTGTGTTTGTTCCCTCTTCACGCTTTAACGGCTGAACGGATTTGGATGAAATGTGGAATGTACATAGATTATACCTAGGATAAACACATAGGCTATATTTTAACTTGATAATAGCGGGCGAAGCCGCGGGGCACGGCTAGTGCTATATAAACAAAATCACATGAAAGCTGGGTTTTGATATAAAAGGTTTGTAACTCAGCTTCTGAAACTGCTAGAGAAGAGATATTTTCTGTTGAAATCTTCTCTAAATATCTTTTTTTGATTATTGAGGGCTGGTATAAAAAGTTACGTAATGAAGAATCGTTTGTGGCTTCAAGCAACCGAATTGGTTACGTTCAAATAACTACGCCACTGCTAACTGCCTAGAATACTACGTACGTGCACAAATGCAATGCAAGTCTAATTATGTGATTTACAAGTTGTCTATCTCGAATCATTTAACATTTTTATTCAGTCTTAATAATTATATTTGATCGGTGTGTATGCACAACATTTATATAACACTCACAGTGATATATTAGTCTCATTATATATGAGTACCTGGATGACCGAGCTTTGCTCGGTTTTTATGTGTGAGCTAACAACACATAAAAAAAAAGAATACAGTCGACTTAAGTACCACCTCCTTTTTTGTGAAGTCGGAAGAAAATATGAAGTAACCTATGTGTTAATCCTAGGTATTAGCTACATTCCAAATTTTAAGAATGTGAAGAGAAAACAAACATACTTACACAACACATTTACACTCTTACACAATACTTTCGTGTTTATAATATTAGTGAGATAGTGTGATAATCATATAAAAACTTATCAAATGAAAATCGAGGGGTTTTTTTAGTTCGACACCTATGTCTGTCTATATGATATGGCTCTGGCTTTGCAGCTGCCACGCCTATGGACCGTATCAAGATTTTACCAGATTGTACTTAGCTATCTTTGATTAAAATCGTTACTTACACCGTTATTGGCCGTTATAAATCAGTCGTTGGTGTTACATTCAAAAATTCCTTCAATTTCTGTCACTTGTTCCGGAATATCATGGCGTCATTCATGACGTAATCACATGTCATAATTAGATAGACCTTTAAGTAGGCTAACGACGTGATAGAAAGGATAAGTGCTTTGGTGCAATGGTTACACGAAGCGCTGAGCCTGGCTTAGTGCCCATAAGGCCGGTTTCCATGAATAAATAAAACCTTTTACTACTTTTATTTAATTTTTCGACCGCATCTTCTCTTTTAATCAGGTGACATGGTGGTCAAATGCGTTTCTATTTAGCTTAAAAAAAAACTTTAATGTCATAGATTTGTTCCCAGTTGTTATGCGAAATTTGCCAAAACCTACAAAATTTCTACAAGAAACTCTTCTATATGACAACCCAGTTGGCGCAGTGGACAGGTGTCCGCCCTCTGCGCCGTGGGTCCTGGGTTCCCGGCAGGAGCACAAATTCCTTCTCAAGGGATATTTGTGCTTTTGGTTCTGGGTGTAATGTGTGTGTGATGTGAATGTTTCCGGCACCCACGATACAAGTCTTTGAACTTCGTGTGGGGCTGTGAGTGTGAATGCGTTTGTTTGTTTGTTGTTTGTATATAGGACCTATGATGATATCGAAGATACAGATCAATAATGTAGAGAGGATCCTTCGAGAGTACATTTGTGTTATCACTCGACAAGTACTCTCTTCTCGACTAGAAATTTCACACTTCTTTACTAAGAATTATTTCAAAGTACCTTCTTTTTCCATTCCTAAATTGCAAGATTGTAGTACAGCGGGATTAAATCCTTAAAGTTTCGATGATCTAAATATGTAGTTCTAAATAGTTAGTCTAAATACGTGGTTGACTCGTTCGAGGCAAATACTATATAATTAATAATTAGTTTTAGAGAGTAGAGTTAATAATTAGTCACAAATTAGACATTATTGACGATATTTCAAGAACTACTGATCAGATCTTGATCAAATTTAAATAGGACCAATTAGAAAGCAATATCTTTCAAATTTCGAAATCGGCTCACGTGGAGAGAAGTTATGAGGTTATGAGGTAACACACATAAAAAAAAAATACAGTCGTTTTGAGTACCTCCTCCTTTTTTGGGAAGTCGGTAAAAAGAACATATAGTCTAATTGAGAACCTCCTCCTTTTTTGAAGTCGGTTAGTGGGTAGTTAGAAAAGAAGAGTATCTTTGCTACTAAGACACCATTCGCTAACATAATGAGACTTTGTAATCTATACGAAGAATGTAAAAAAAACATAAACATAAACGCTTTCACACTCACAGACCCACACTAAGTTCGTTGACTTATGTCGTGGGTGCCGGAAACATTCACATCACACACACAATCACAACCTATAATGATGTCTGGAAGATATCGCTTTTAGCGATAACACCGCCTATTGTTACACTTTTTTTGTAAGTCATTATTTTCTATTCTGTTTTGTCACAAATATGGTGTTCAATAAAGAGTCTCTATCTATATATCTATAGTTTTTTTAAGAGTCAATGAAAAAAAAACACTATTAATAATGTCCGTTATACATAAGATTTTTATCGCTTAATAGTATTGAGACTTGTAGACTTGTGCTTCATAAAAAACAGGCCTGACTATGTAGGTGAGGGCTAGAGATTTTTCTCACACTTGGTGCAGAAAATGTATGCGAGTGCCTTCGCCGTGAGGCGCCCTCGAGTCCCGCTGTGGCATGTGCTTACTCTATATATACATTATCCATGTAGCTACTTACCTATATAATGTAGTTAATTAGAGGGCCATTTTTTGTAATCTATCTAGCCATTTTTTGTAATGATCTAGCCTTGAGGCTAATAAGTAATTTAAATTTGACCTAAACTGCTAAGTATAGTAATACTTATTACTTGCAAAGAATGTGTGAAACTAGTATCTCTATCTATATAAATATATATAACTCAAAGGTGACTGACTGACTGACTGACATAGTGATCTATCAACGCACAGCCCAAACCACTGGACGGATCGGGCTGAAATTTGGCGTGCAGGTAGATGTTATGACGTAGGCATACGCTAAGAAAGGATTTTGATTAATTCTACCCCCAAGGGGATAAAATAGGGGATGAAAGTTTGTTGTACTTCTTAACGCGAGAGAAGCCGCGGGCAAAAGCTAGTATTGTATATAATAGAACATGTGACACTTTTCTTAGACACTTTGTTCTTTAGTTATACTCGTTACTTAGGTGATATATGTATGATATATAAATAGTTTTAATATTATTATTCTATTTTCGTCCATTTTCAATTACTTTTGTCCATGAAATAGTTATAGAAATATGTTTTATTGCTTAAACTGTATCTTTAAACTAAGAATTAGATACAAGGTCTTTCAGATAATAATTAAACGCAAGCAAAGTTTAAAAAACTGATTTACCGCCTGTATTTTGGTTACGGCTTGACCGATTTCGATAAAATTAACATGGGACTTCCTCTGAAGTATAATCTACCAATAAAATGTATCATCAAAATCGGTTTATAATTAGCGGATTTATCGCGTAACACATATACAAAAAAAACATAGAATCGAATTGAGAACCTCCTTTTTTGAAGTCGGTTGAAATGTAATAAATTTACATTCTTTGTGATGCTTTGTACATTTTATATGACGGACGGCCCGGACGTAATAGTATGGTGGCTCGGTTGAAGCGTAGGCTATTTAGAAAAGTAGCCAGCGCTTTTACCGTTGGATACATCCTGTATTTCCTACCCGGTGGCCCACCGGGTAGGAAATACAGGATGTCTCCAAAGCAGAAACTTTAGAGGCATCCTGTATTTTACCTCCGAACGGAAACTATAATAAACATCTTTCTTGTGGCAAATAGCAAGGCTGAATTTAACCAACAACATTTAACTGTCCCTATACTTAACACCATGATATAATGAATCATTAATTGCGTCCTAAACATTTTATTACCTACACGCTGGTTACAAATTACACATTAACGTGTAATTGATACAGAATCACTCAGGATTCTGCACATATAAACAGAGTACGGTTATAATGTGTTCGTGTAATAAGCTTCTGTCAAGTATGTATTAGTATAGCTTAACACCCACGGCCACATTTCATGTATTTATGCGTCTTTCTACCAATTTATGAGCACTAAAGGCAATATATTTTTTTAAAGTTAAAACTATCGTGAGTGTTACACATTATGTTTCAAATTTATATCTGGCTTAAAACACGTAAAAAATTTCGATTTACTTTGTAGTCGACTAGTTTCGGAAAAAATTGTTGTCCTTCATCAGGATGAATCAGACCCTCGACTCCGCGTATCGCGAGTCTGACTCATCCTGATGAAGGACTACTGATCGGATCTTGATCGAATTTAATTGGACCAATTGGAAAAAAAAGAAAAATTTCGAAATCGGTTCACGAGGAACGAAGATATGAAGAATGATACCCTACTAATATTATAAATCCGAAAGTTTGTGTGTAAGTGTGTAAGTGTGTAAGTATGTTTGTTCCCTCTTCACGCTTTAACGGCTGAACGGATTTGAATGAAATTTGGAACGTACATAGATTATACCTAGGATTAACACATAGGCTACTTTTTAGCTTGATAATAGCGGGCGAAGCCGCGGGGCACGGCTAGTAATATAATAAGATATTCTATATATACAAATAAAAAAAATACAGTCGACTTGAGTACCTCCTCCTTTTTTGTGAAGTCGGTAGAAAATGTAATAGTCCATCAAATTAAAGTTAGTTAGCCTTAGTCCAATCAGCTGTTCCAGGGACAAGCTAGACTATCTGGCGTCTGTAGGTCACATTTTATCTGAATCCGTTAGCAGTCGACAGTACAGCGCGCGTTGGTCAATGGTTATCATCCTATATCCTTGTCAAGCATTTTAGATCCAAGTATTTGACCACTATCCTACTTTATGGAATGCGATGATGGAGCCAAAGATGAAGCATGCTTCCCAAGAAGATCCTGTACCATATGTACACGAAGAAATAAATTTGGAACAACTTTCTACTATTCAAAATTACAGTTACTATGTTTTTTTTACAAATTACCAAACAATTATCTTACCTTATCTCACGTGTGTAAGTGTAGTTATATATAGTTGTCACATGTTATAACATTTTAGTTACAATAACAAGACATTTTTCTCAGTTAGGGTAAGTATGTATTAGTATTACTTTAGACTCTCTAAATACTGAATTACTTAGGGCATAGGTACTAGGCATAAGGCTATTTTTATCCGTATTAACTCTGGCAAATCCGCGGGATACAGATATTATAATCCTAGTAGGTACTATATATATATATATATATATATATATATATATATATAGTGTGAAGTGTGTTTACACTTATATTATAAATGCGAAAGTTTGTGTGTAAGTGTCGTACCTAAGTATATTTTTTTTTTTTTTTTTTTTTTTTTTTTTTATCACACTCACAGCCCCACACTAAGTTCAATGACTTGTGTCGTGGGTGCCGGAAACATTCACATCACACACACAATCACAACCAGAACCAGAAACACAAATTTTCCTTGGGGAGAAAACTTGTGTTCCCGCCGGGAATCGAACCCGATACCCCTGCTTAGAAGGCGAACGCTCACCCAACTTAGCCAACGGGCAGTTAAAAACAAGAAATTTGTTTTCTGTTCAAGAAATTATGATATTTAAAATAGACATAGTTTATATCCGGGATTTACACATAGTCTATTTTTATTCCGGCCAATATACATAATGGTTTTTTTAGAATGCTCTAACAATCAATCGCATAATTATTCACGTACGCTACATATGAGAAATCCATTATATATACCTATAGGTTCAGACAAAGTCGCCGGTAGCAGCTAGTAATATGATAAACGAGAATATATTACAGTTTCAAGATAAGTTTGCCGCCAGCGTAATGGGAACGATATCGCTAGCCACTAGTAGTGGGCTTGAGCACATGAGTTACCTATGAGCTCGCCTTGTAGATTACTAAGGTTTTTTACTAATTCTCACTGTATATAGAGTAGAACCGTGAATCTATTATTATTAATGTGTACACTAGATAATGTAAAATGTATGGGTCTTAACCTGAAATAAATGATTTTAATTAAAAAAAATTCAAAAGTAAAGTTTTAGTTCAGTTTTAGGAAACATAGAAATAGAAAAGTATTTATGGTATAAACTGTGACATAACTAAGTTACCTATAAGCTCGATGTTTTGTTGGTAACTTAGTTCTTTGCTGTATATAGTTTTAGTTTAGTTTTAGGAAAAATAGGCAATTGGCCCGTAGATAGTACAAGATTGGTCATAATAGATTATTTCGATATGTTCAAGGATTTTTTAGCTAACTGTGGCATTTTTTTATATTAAGAGTTTAGTGAATTACCTACTTGTTACATTTCGTTGGCAGTAGTAGGTTCTAAATACCTCGAAATAACTCTATGCTCAAAATTAGCCCATAATCACTACAACAACACTTCTAACATTGTTTTTGGCCGAGAATATACCGTTATGGCGCTCAATATTATCCTACTAATATTATAAATCCGAAAGTTTGTGTGTAAGTGTGTAAGTATGTTTGTTTCCTCTTCAAGCTTTAACGGCTGAACAGATTTGGATGAAATTTGGAATGTACATAGATTATACCTAGGATTAACACATAGGCTACTTTTTAACTTGATAATAGCGGGCGAAGCCGCGGGACACGGCTAGTTATCTATAAAGCAATTAATAGTCAGTAAGTTGACACTACATTATTCTGCGCAGTTCAAACAACTAACTTTTATGGTATCTTACACACCTAGCGTTTTAATAAATGCGTACAACCTCATTTTTTGTCGCGGATAACATAAATTGAAACAATCTTGACCTCTTCTGGATTAATATCAAAATAAAACTAGACAAGTGCGAGTCACGCTCAGGCACCGAGGGTTCCGTACAATTTTATAGTTTGCCCATACATTACATTTCAACTTGATATATTCACGCGTTCCTGAGAAAAAAGGCCTTGACGGACAGATTGACAGACAGTTCGGCTGAAAGACAATACGAAAGACAACTTGTGATCCTATATAGGTTAGTTTTACTATGGTTACCCAAAAAAGAGAATGCTTTAATATTATTTTATAACAATTAGCAAACTCTAAATTTCTAAAATATCCCTCTCTGGAAATCGGCTGAACCGATTTTCACCAAACATAGCTAAGAACAGTCGTGATCAAGTCACCTTTCAAATGACGACTCGGTTGGCGCAGTGGACAGGTGTCCGCCCTCCGTGGGTCCTGAGTTCGATTCCCGGCAGGAGCACAAATTCTGGTTCTGGGTGTAATGTGTGTGTGTGAGATGTAAATGTTTCCGGCACCCACGATACAAGTCTTTTAAATTAGTGTGGGGCTGTGAGTGTAAATGCGTTTGTTTGTTGTCGTTAAATAATAAAAAAAACAAAATTGGTCCAGCCATTCAGGACTTACGATGTCACAGGCAGACACACAAATACATAGATAGAGAGTTCATAGATAAACACAACAAATTTACAACAATTCTAAATATACATTAGTTTTTTGACCCTAGAATTGCCCGTTGACGAACAAATGCACCGTACAAACAATTGAACTGCACGTTAGCTTAGTTAGATGGGCGTTCCCCTTCTAAGCAGGGGAATCGGCTTCGATTCCCGGCGGGAACACAAATTTTTCGTCTAGGGAAATTTGATTTTCTGGTTCTGATTGTTATTGTGTGTGTGATGTGAATGTTTCCGGAACCCACGACACAAGTCATTGAACTTGGTCTGGCGCTGTGAGTGTGAAAGCGTATGTGCGGTTAAAAAACTAATGTCTAAGTATGTAGACTAGTTCAAAATCCGCGCGAGCGAAGCCCGACCAGCCAAGAACCTAAACGCTTCCTAATCCTATTAATCCTTAAAATTTACTAACATTCTTGTATTTATTAAAGACACAACTTAATTGCGTTACTATCCTCTCCATCCAAAGGTTGTCTGGAAGAGATCGCTCCTAGCGATAAGGTCGCCTATTATTACACTTACTTTCTAGGTGATTATTATTCCTTATCATGTATTTCTTAAGGTGTTCAATAAAGAGTGTATTTATCAAAAGAAACAATCCAATAAACCTTAATCAGGTGCATAATGGTTTCAAATTGCTTGTTTTGTTTGATTTCGCAAAATAACAAAGAGGTCTATTTGATTTGTGATAGCGTCTTCTTTGATAGAATCGAGACTATGCGTTTTTGTTTTCCGGTTACATTTCTATAATAACACCAGAATCTTATTACTATTATTATTTGGGTCCACAAACAATAGTACACTTACAATTATTATAAGAGCATGATGTCATAGTTTTTTTTGGAAATGCCGTTTGTCCCCCTCTCCGGGTCTGTCCAGGACGTACATACGTAAGCTGGTAAGTTAATAAATCTCCCACGTATTCTTCTTCGCCAATATGCTAATAATGTTCCCATCAAGATGTACGTAGGAAGATAAATTCGGTTATGAGATTTCTCGTTTGCCAAAATAAGTTGCAAAAATATTCTCAGCAAAAAAGGACCACACGAACATCATCCGCATGCTTATCCTTATATGGAAGGCCCTTACACATAGCAAATATTACCAGTATTTAGTATATATTTATTTTAATAAAATAAAATGCTGACTTGACGCTAGAAATCGACAACTACAAAAATGTTCTCTACGAGATTTTAGTATTCATTTTATGCAAATTGCAATGTATGTGAATAAATGGATTACAAAACTCTATTTTATGAATTGTAATAATAAGAAGAGAGTCGGTCATTTAACAGTCGTATAATTATGGCGAGTAAACATTACTGGCACATTAACTCATAAGGATATATTGAAATGTAGGTAATACTAATGCAGTTAATTACATAATGTAAGGTCACATAACTTACGTTTTATCCTTACATACTATATGCAATCAAATATAACAAACAAAAAAAAACTTTCAAATTCACGGCTTCGAAATTAATTGTGCTTACTTATATAGTTAAGCATCCTACAATTCTGTTAAAATTATTGCCAAATATTATAAATTAAACCAGATGATTGCCTATCTAGCATGAAAAAATAAATACTCGGCCTAAATACACAATTAAAATTTAATAATTATGTTAGAATATATAAATTACTCGGCCTTTTTAAATTCAAGATAGGCATATACATAATCCTACTAATATTATAAATCCGAAAGTTCTCTCTTCACGCTTTAACAGCTGATCGGATTTGGATGAAATTTGGAATGTACATAGATAATACCTAGGATTAACACATATGCTACCTTTTAACTTGATAATAGCGGGCGAAGCCGCGGGGCACGGCTAGTAGAACTATATGTTAAAAAATATACAAGACATACAATAACAAAATATGTATCGCATATACGAGAAACGTGGCATTACCATAAATATTGAATTTACGTCGGAAAAACGTTACGTGTAAGGCCTCAAAAGCTGCACATTCAAGTGAGAACCGAAATAAAAGAATGCGTTGGGACTTGGCGACCTTTTGGGGGATCGCTACTATAAATAGAAAGCCAAGTGTGTACACGACATGGTTTGGCTGAAAATCTGAAATGCATCACAGTTACGAGCAACGTGGCGCTTACTTTAAGTATTTTTATACTTTGACAATAATACAACAAGAAAGAAGTATAGCAATTTGTTTATTTATTTATTTAATCACAAAAAAAACAATTACAATGTGTATGATTGTAACTTACAATTAGAACCTCATTGCTAAGAATCAATAGAACCAATTATTATAATAAAAACAAACAAGACAATAAGATGCAGCGTTAGCATTCGTGCTAGGTTGCCCTGTGTTACGAATGCTAACCTTCCGTTCCGAATATTTATCAGTTAGATATATATTTCTAAGCGTATATTAATAAAACAGTGGATATAGCTGTCTGAAGCAATTTTTAACACCCAAAACGCTACATCAAAACTAACTCCTTCAACGGTAGGTACTTCAATAGTATAAGCTAGGGACCTGAAATTTGACATGATTATGGGTGATATATTGTTGATACATAAATAGGGTTTAAATTTCTGTTGTGTTTATTTTTCTACTGAATTTCAATAGTTTTATGATTTTAGCGAAAAACATCCGGTTTGAATACATACTCGTTGAAATGACTGGACTAAACTACTGGTTGAAGAACTGGCTTGGTATCCACGTTTTATGTGTTAAATAAGACCCAACATTCTTGTCAATTGTCGCCTCGACCAAACGTTTCACCAAGTCACTGAAAATTTGGTTTCGCAGGGTACAAACACATATACAAAACCTCTTATCGAAGCCCAATTTCGCTCTTCACTAGTTATTTAGTCTAAAACCATTGCGTCGACCCACGGTGCGCCCGCGCATGCCATCCAAGTGTCGCCGATGCAGCCGTGACATCACGTGACCTTGTGGGTCATTTAGCTTTTAGCAGGATAGCCCACACAGTTATGGACTGTTTAAAGCATAAACTTTATACCACTTAATTTGTTTTATACTTACTTTATAAATTATTAATAAATTTTAACTCCAAACAGAGCGAGTCCAGTATTCTCAATAGTTAATTTGGGTATTCTTTATCCCGTGAAACCCAGGTAGGAGGAAATTCAGACAAGGCCTAGTAGCGATGATGGGGATTTTATTTTACACCTTACCCATAAACTACTATTCCAATACTGATTAAACGCAAGCAAAGTGCAAAAAAAACCGACTTCACCGCTTATATTTTGGTTTCGACTGGACCGATTCCGATAAAATTTATACACTACTTCTGTAGTGTAATCTACCAAACAAAAAAAAACATCAAAATCGATTCATACTTGGCGGAGATATATAGAGATATCGCGTAACATACACACAACAAAAAAACATACAGTCGAATTGAAAACTACATTTTTTTAAGTCGGTTGAAAATAAAGGATGAACAAATTTTAGTGAAACAAATGCTAATCGGTAGATACGAGTTAAAATAAGTCAATTACTGCATCGGTCAATACATGGATTTCGGGTCCGCGCTCATAATTATCTACTGCACAAAGGCGACAAAATATAAGCGACAATCTCGCCTCGCTAAGAACTTCGTAAGGTGAAAATAGTGCGACCGTCGTCAGCCAAACCTGCGTACACTGATACATTTTAGCAAGCAAAAGTATAGGATAATAATTTATTCCGGCAAGCTTATGTTACACTACAATATAATTCACTGTTTTATCAAAAAAAAACTCTAAACAGTGATGTTAAACTTTTTTGTAATAAACTGTTGCGAAGGACGTTATTCTTATTACAAGTTTGCCGGAAAAGGTCTGCAAGCTCAGCATAATGCGATAATGCTGAGGACAGAGCCTCAGCGCTGGTTTTCAGCTCCGACCTTATATAAATAAACGCTTTCAGACTCACATCCCCACACTACGTTCTATGACTTGTAACATTCACATAACACACACAATCACAACCAAATCAGGAACACAAATTTTCCTTGGGGAGACAACTTGTATTCCCGCCGGGAATCGAACCCGATACCCCTCCTGCTTAGAGAGGAACGCTCACCTAACTAAACCAACGGGCAGTTCATAAACAATAACTATATGTAACCAAAACAATAAGGAAAATTACTATATTTAATTATTAGGTGATAAGAGATTAAATACATTATTATGTAAGATAAAAAGTATGAAGATTAAAAATTGACATCAAAATAATTAAAGTAAGCTGTATGAAGATTAGAAATAAATTAAATTTATATATTATAAAATCATATAGGTACTTGTGTCCATGTTTGTATAGGTAAATCGGTATACATTATTTCGTGAAGTTTATGTTAGACCCAAGGTCCATTTGTTTGTAGAGGTACTCGTACGTCGATAGTCGTTGGGAAGCACCCTCGGCGGCGGATAAATTAATTAATTTTATTTTCTTCCGTGGCTCAT
The DNA here is from genome assembly GCA_948107665.1 of Lomographa bimaculata. Classification (NCBI taxonomy): domain Eukaryota; kingdom Metazoa; phylum Arthropoda; class Insecta; order Lepidoptera; family Geometridae; genus Lomographa; species Lomographa bimaculata. Next base: position 7,256,697 of record OX403596.1, on the reverse strand, counting down.
ACAACTTGTAAATTTGCATCCATTCTAAGCAATGATGTTTCGTTCCAGTTATTCGATGTTTTTCTCGAGTTACAAATATGCCTATAGTTATTTGTGTCAGGTCGTTTCTAAGCTTTATGTATAATTAATTTTCCTTATGACTCAGTGAGTCAGTTTGCCATTTACGTGGAATTATATTAATACATATAAATATAGGTTAATAATGTATAAAAGTAGTTAACATAAATTGTAGGGTTCCGTACCCAAAAAGTGAACACGGGACCCTTAGATTAGAAACCTTTTGAATTAGAAATATTATTGTTCGTCTTGTTCCCTACAAATATAAAAGTCTGTACCTACTATAATATAACTACTTATTTTTATACTATATTTAGTTTTTTTTAATTTGGACATGTTTATCTGCTTTTATTTTTGACTGTATATAGTACTCAATATTATGTAGATAATGGTATTGTTTTTCCTCTTTTGAGGCAAAAATTACATACCGATTGTCTGTACTCATTCAACAAAAATATAGTTGTGCCAACTACACACCTAAAATATTTAGACACGTGAACTATTTAGGTACTAACTACATAGAATATTTTCTCTGAACTCAACTCACCAAAGGCTTGTGCGCATGTCCATCATGCATGCAACATTGTACCTATGTTTTACCATATGACTTCAGGTGGCCTGAAAAATCTTGACCCCAGGACTGCCGACTACTCCATAGGAAAAGCAAGCAAGAATCTAGTACATTTTGATCGCCATAAATGCTAAAGATCACGTAATTTTTAGGTACGTTGACAAGACGAGCTCTTTGTCCCCATGGGCTGAGCATATTAATGTTTCAGCAAAAAGGAGCCAAAATATTTAGAAGGCCATAGAGTTTCCCAAATGACGACCCAGTTGGGGAGGTGAGCAGTCTCTACCTTCTGTGCCGTGGCTCCTGGGTTCGATGTCCTGTTTTTGTGCCTCTGGTGTGATTGTGTGATGTAAATGTGGCACCCTAAGATTACTTTGATGTGAATTATGATGTAGATAATCAAGTCAATATGAAGTTTATAACATCTTTATTTTATTGACGATTTTAACACGCCATACATAGCGATAATGCAAATGGAGTGTCTCAGCCAGTACATCATCGTAACATAGGGGGATCGACTGTTTATAAACAATGATAATTGTGACTTTCTCTTAGCTCGTACAACTTCTATAACAAGTACTCTTTCAGTGCATTCCGTAAAGTGGATATCTAAGAAATTACGAGATAAAAATAAATAGGTACATATTATCACTGTGTGAGTGTGTGTGCTTTCAACCGTCCGAATTTTAATTGTTATATTAATTAGTAGGTATAATTTTGTTACGCACTATGAGCGACGACTTATTAGACCTAGGGGTGAATAGGTAAATACCTAGAAGTCGTGTAGGATAATATATCGTCGAGGAACGCCCGTAAAACTTTTCATCGTAAAAAAACCCCTGACGACTGAGGTGCTTATCCTAAGTACTTCTTGTCTATATAATTGACTACTTCTGAGTTTGAGTAAGTTCAGGCCTGACAAAGTGAGAGGTAATTTTTTTTTCGGGAACTTTTATTTGAGCCTTTTACCTATTTTATTATGCCAGCCCCATCGTACCCTAATCTTTTTCTTCATCTGTACAAAATTATACTGTACAGAGAAAGTGTTGCATCAGCTGATGGGTTTGCCAAAATATGAGTAGGTATAATTGCTGAACTGCCCGCGGGTTAGTTAGGTGCGCGTCCGCCTTCTAAGCAACGAGTATCGGGGTCGATTCCCGGTGGGAGTACAAGTTTTCCCCCTAAGGAAAATTTGTATTTATAGTTCTGCGTCTTCTCGAGATGACTGTAATTTTGCGAATCTGGCAGTAGTCATTAACTTTCATGAGTGCCTCTTTGGGCCCATGTGAATAAACGATTTTGATTTTGATGTAATTGTGAGTGTGATGTGGATGTTTTCGGCACCCACGACACAAATCATCGAACTTAGTTTGGGGCTGTGAGTGTAAACGCGTTTATTAATTTTATTTAATTATATTTATTATAATGCTTATTCGTCATATTAAGTCACCCACAGTGTTATTGTCAGTTAAATCATCTGAATATAAGTATTGTTCTGTTCGTTTCATATAACATTATAATGTTTCTATTTATGGATATTAATTGATGTAAGTAGTAATTTTAAGTAAGTATGTTTTAATCTTATTTTTGTTAAACCTTGACGCAAATAGAGGTCTTGTAAGATTGGTCCCTCTGTGGCACGGTTTTTTGAATTGGAAAGAAGACTTAATCAAGAGTTTTTTTATGTATAGATGATGAAATTCGGTGCAGCCGTTTTAATTTTGCCACTTGTAAATAAAATAAAAATATAGGTACGTCCGTTGACTTTTACCAAAGATAATTTAATAAAATTTATATAAACTTTTACGTAGGTGCAGTAACCGTGTCTCGGTCTCTTCTCGAGGTCTCGAGGTAATGAGTAGATTGATCGTAAATCTTAATACAACGAGTCTAGTTTACGACTATCACGACTTCTCTTTATCTTCGTCGGCGGAGTTGATAAAATTATGTCATTTTGCTTTGGTAAGTGGCCGCGATGTGGGTAGCTGGGCCGCGTAAACGTAGGCAAGCCCTGCGGGAGGATGAAGATAGGAATATCATTCTGAACTGCCCGTTGATGTAGTTGGGTGTGTGTCCGCCATCGATTACCGACGAGACCACGAGTTTTCTCCCCATGGAAAATTTGTATTGTATTGTATTGTATGTAATCAGATGTCAATGTTTCCAGCACCCACAACACAATTCGTCGGCCCAAGTGTGGGGTTGTGAGCGCGTTTAAATTATGTTTATTAGTAGTATTTAGAATGTTGAGCAATTAAGCGTGATAGCTTACATGTGGGAAAAGTGGCTCGCTATGAGCGATCACGATTTTGAATCGTAGCAGTTAGTATTTTGTGAAAGCTGTGAGGTCGATATCATTACTTACTCTTTACCTATCTATAGGTTAGAATTAAGATAATGGTTAGATGCTAGCCTATCAGATCCAAAATAAAGTTAATATCCGTTCAATTTACACTAATCATTATTATAATTGTTAACCTCATTCTATATAGCCTCTGTTGGTTATGTATATAAAAGTAAGCTAAGAGGCATTTGGGCTATTTTGGGTGAACTATCTAATAGTGCATAGACTATAAACACGCTTATTATGTTCTACAGTGTAGAACATATGTATCCATAGAATTTGTAAGCCATGCACGGTAGACAATGACAATGCTATTGTAATGCAAGCGCTGCAATTTGAAGTCGCATCCTCAAGTAGAGTTAATTCTTCGGTTTCTTTTCTCTATAGGTAGGTATATGAGGTACGAGTTACGACACATCTAGATTCAAATAAGCTCGAAGGTTAAGAAGGACAAGAGGTACACCCTGACGGCAGCTCCGGATCTAGGGCCCCACGCCGTTGGCGCCTATAAAATGTCTATAAAAACAAATAACAATACACTATATTATTCTTTTTCATTTTAAAGAATATAATCAAAATCAACTTTTTATATACTTAAACTACTTTCTTCTTTCTGATTAAATAAAAAATAAAAATAAAAACCATACTATTTATTATTAAATTTTTTTAAACAATTATGAACTCAACCTAATCTTAATTTTTTAATAATCACATCATTATTTTTGGTAATTGTTGGTTAATGGGCATTTAATAAGTGCTTTAACTAAAAAAATTATCACGTAAAATATTAGGCCTTTAGGTAAACCACAGCATTTATAGCATTGTCCCTAATACAAAGAGTTAAACTGAAAAAAAACGAAACCTATGCATTTCAAATGTTGAAATGATTTCGCGACTTTTCTCGACATTTATTACTTGGTAACGAGAACTACTGATTTCCCGGGAATTTTCGTCCCGGGATTAAACCCTATTTAAGTACCACAGTTGTTCCACAAAAAAAACACCTAATAGTTTTATATTTAGTTTAGTTTTATATTTTAATTATATTTTACCTACCTTCTTATCTCCTCAATAACATTCCGAAGGTTCATCCCAGCTCTATCGTTATCAGCACTATCATCTGTCCTATTTAGCGCTATCTCACGATAGGTACCCGTATCATCTACCTAAAATGGCTTATCACTTCGTGAGTAGTGGGAATTGTAGGTGAGTTGTGATTTTATAAGTCAACAAGATCTGTAGAATTCGTCATCGGAGCTTGCCTTGTTTGGCAAGGGGTGAATCATTTGGATATAAGTACTCGTGTGTGCTGGCAGCGATTGTTTGATAAACTTGATGTTAATTAGCAAACGCCTGCGCTAAATTCGAGGTGTTGTATTATGAGTTAGTAAGTTATAAACTATCGTTTCTACAGTAGAGAGTAGACTCTACATACCTACCATGTTATATTTTAACTAGCCGTGCCCCGCGGCTTCGCCCGCTATTATAGCCTATGTGTTAATTCTAGGTATAATCTTTGTACATTCCAAATTTCATCCAAATCCGTTCAGCCGTTAAAACATGAAGAGGGAACAAACATACTTACCCACAAACTTTCGGATTTATAATATAAGTAGGATGCCAGCTTCGTGTACTCTCGCTAGTTATTCAATAATTAAAAGCGAAATAGTTATTCTTATACTAAAAGTCCTATCTATTTGATGTCTTTGTCGGCCTGAAAATTTCGTATCATGAGAAAAACCGCGAAACACAGCTCGTTCGATAATTAGGTAATATGTATTGTATATGAAGATGTATAGGTTCACTATAGGCAAGCATGTTCCATCTTCAGCCGCATCGTCACTTTCCCTCAGTTGAGATAGTAGTGAAATGTTTGCCTATCCAGCATTAAAAAAATGTAGGTATAAAAAGTCTAATAGCTCTCATAAACAGCGAGACTGCAAATCAGGATAGGTGTATCTATAGGCAAATAGGTGTAGTCATGTAGTGTTAGCTGTGACAGTCGGCAATCAGTTGAAATCTCAACACAATACCTACCTGACGAAGTTGCTAATATAATCCGATCTGGCTTAGATTCCAAGTATGGAGACCGCACTGAATTTGGCTCCAACACCAATACCTTAATCAAACCATTGAATTCAGCCCGTGATGGACGGCATCATGCAACGCTGACAACAACCAAAATAACGCTATCACTCGCGATCAGTCCTGTCAAGCTTGTCATTTAAGAATCATATAATTCAGCGAACTGTCAGGGAACCTTATTTGGCGAGAAAGCAATCCGCTTTAGCCGAAATGGGCATGTGCTGGGACCACTCTTGGTTCTTTACTGCATGTTATGGTCCGTTGCATAAGTTATGCATTTTTGCATGAGGTCGGCTGTCGAGATCTTAGATAAATATGATATCCGACACAATTGTAAGGTAGAAATAAGGCAAAACACTTATTAAGCAGAAGGTTTAGATTCTACTTACAGCAGCAATAAGTGGTTTTGACCTATCAACCAATTAAGGAGGAAAGTTTCCAGGGCTATATTTTTATACTACCCCTTAACTATTGCTGTTTGATGCTGTCGGCGCAGTAGGCAAATTTCTGCCTTCTAAGCTGCGGCCTAAAATCGGCATAAAAGCGGCGGGAATCGAACCCATGACTTGCACCCAGTCCTCCAGCCCTTCGAACCCAGTCATGGGTTTGCCATGTTACCGCCACAATTTTTGTTCAATTAAGTATTTCTGCTTCGTTTGATCCAAGTCTCTAAAGTTATAGTTCTCAGTGAAAAGCTATATATGTACATATATGAATTAATTGTTTTACTCATTTCCATCGATACAAAATTAATTCGCTTGTAATTAAAGTTGTTTCAGCTCAATTAACCACGGCTTATTAGCGTCTTTTAGCAAGAGAATAATTACTGGCAGACTGTAGCTGCCAAAAGGTACATCGACTTTGTACTAACTTACAGAACAATAAGAGAGATCTTCGCGTAGGCTTTAGGCCTACTGAGAATCTAAAATTACAATTACTTTTATATCGGAACATCATGATAGGCAACCATTTACTTTACCTAAAAAACTCAATCATAGAAGCAGCCGAAGACATAGCAATAGCATAGTTACTTAGATGATATGTACTATTCTGTCTAGACTTGAAAATCCCAGATAAGTGGCCAAGACTGCAGTTGCACTGGCTTACTATCGCCAATGAGTTTTTGGCTCGCCGGTTCCTTTAATTCGCTTAAAGCGTTTCCCTGCTCGTACAGCGAAGGAGTGGAACTCATTGCCTGCGTCTTTGTTCCCTGAACGGTATAATCTGGGTGTCTTCTAGAGTGAATGGGTTGAAATGTTCCATCTTCGGCCGCATCCTCACTTTCCATCAGGTGAGATAGCGGTCATATGCTTGCCTAAAAAAAACCTTACTATACCTACGTCAGCCATATATGGTTGAAGGTCGTCATTCGTCTTGTTATCCCATGATGGAATAGGAATCATGTTTGTTGTGCCCTGCAGCAGCTCAAACTGCAGCTTTGCGTTAGTTGCTTTGGCGTTATATGTGTAGCCATGATGTTAGCCTGTTTCGGGATCTATAATCTACGTACGTACCAAACATCAAATTCTAAACACGTTTATTTTCCACCTCGTATCAAAAACACAATCTTCCAGATATAAAATATTAGTGTGAAATAGATTTTTAGATCTTGTATAAACAGGAGACTGTAAGAGCGAAATAAATATTTTATATAATTTACGACTAGTTCCAGCATCAATAGTCAATACGCCTATATCGCGATAAGTCTATCTTAATTTTCAAGATGCTTCATAATTCGACATAGACATATAGACGGACGTTTACGGTATATATAAAGAGCAAACAACAAAACTGAAAAGCAATGATACAAGTCTTTGAACTTACTGTGGGGCTGTGAGTGTGAATGTGAATGCTTAAACATTAACGCTTTCACACTCGCAGCCCTACACCATGACTGGTGTCTTAAGTGCCGGAAACATTCACATCACAACCAGAAACACACATTTTCCTTGGCGAGAAAACTCGTGTTTCCGCCGGGAATCGAACCCGATACTGAGGTATCGGGTTCGATTCCCGGTCAAAACCACTTATAGGGTCCATTTAGAAGGCGAATGCTCACCCAACTAAGCCAACGTTGTCCTTGAAATTTCTGGGAGTCTTCAAGTCTAGATTGAATGAGTACCTAAATAAATAAATGCTTACCTATCTGGCATACAAAAAAATAGCTTTTCGATCTCATTGTTCGAGTTGTCGAATGCAAAAGTTGTTTCACAGTAGCCTAATTTGGTGTTCAATCTATCAGCCAATGTTTAAGATGAGACTAAGTAATAAATCGGTCGAGCCCACGCTTCCTGAGCATTATTTTACATAATCGGAGATCGCTCCGCACCGCTGGGCATCTTGGGCAACGGCTCACAACAAGGAAGCCACCTCACGTAGGATGAAGAACAATCAAGTAGGAGCACCTACCTATATTTAGAGAATTAGGTAGGTGTAATGATAAGCTTCTTAACATCATATATCCTAATAATATTATAAATCTGAAAGTGTGTGTGTAAGTATGTGTGTTCCCTCTTCACGCTTTAACGGCTGGAGGGATTTGGATGAAATTTGGAATGTACATAGCTTAAACCAAGGATTAACACAAAGACTACTTTTTAACTTGATAATAGCGGGCGAAGCCGCGGGGCATGGCTAGTATATTATATAAATCTTAACGAATTTTGTCGCAGTTGAGTTTTTTTGAGTGCGTGTTCGCCTTCTTATTAGCGGGTATCGGGTTCGATTGCTGGTGGGAACTAAAGTTGCCTTCCCATGGGAAATGTGTGTTTCTGGTTGTGATTGTGTGTGTGATGTAAATAATTCCAGCACTATCAGAAGTCATCGGACTAAGTGTGGGTCTGTGATTGTAAAAGTGTTTATGTTGACGTTAAAAGTTGCTTAGTTTAATGAAATTTTAACGCGATTGTTATTTATTAATAACAATGTCGACAACCAAAAGAAAATGGTTATTATCTTTGATAAGTAATCTATAATGTTTAAAGCTGCAATAGTTAGTGTGTGTGTGTGTGTTATGGTTGGAACAAAGTTTCTCTATTTATAAAGCCATAGACACAATTGATATATTATTTCTCTATCAAGATTAAGGATGGAGACGCTGCAGAGGCTACACACAGCCAGCAGCCATTAATTAGAGATATAATTAAACGCAAGCAAAGCTTAAAAAAACCGACTTCACCGCTTATATTTTGGTTTTAGCTGAACCGATTTCGATAAAATTCAGTGAGACCACCTCTGAAGTATAATCTACCAAACAAAAAAAGACATCAAAATCGATTCACGATTGGCGGAGATATCTTATATAACTTAGTGCTGGTCTGTGTGCGAGTTCCGTTTGTTTGTTACGATTATAATGTTCGTAATAGACAGAAAGAAAAATTTGAAGTCCTGAAAACTTATTAAAAAATGCTAAAAGTGCTTATTTCTATTGGACTTTAGTATTTATTGAAATTCGGACAGGACAACGTCTGTCGGGTCAGCGAGTTAAGGATAATGCATTGTTTGTCATAGGAAAATAAATAACATTAACTTACTAATTACTTGCAATAAGATTTTATCTATATGAAATATCAATTGAGCAAATCTTTAAGTTGTAGGTAAGTAAGCATATAAACTTTTTGATTTTACACGCAAAAAAATTACTTGCAGAAAATATGTGCCACTGAAGTAAGTTTCCTAGCTAGAGATTTAATTAAGTAATGTCGTTAGATCTAGATAATTAGTTTCCAAAATGGTAAGATAAACAGAAACCTAAGTACATACTCTACTGCATCCATAAATATATAGTTGCCTATTCTAACTCTATGAACTTTGTTTCTTATATCGACAGTTAAATAACTATAACTCCACGAAATCATGTTAAATAAAATAAATAAATAAAACGATAACAATTAAAATTTATTACAAAATAGTAAAAATAAATAATAAGATCTCAAAAATAATTCTCTTATCTCATAAAACTAATATTAGTATGGCAAAAGTGAATTAAAAATACCTAATTAGAACCAGTCCAGCGTCATCACAACACTTCACTGTCACGCGAAAGTCCGGTCGATGTAGTCACAATCGAACTCCGCAAAGAAAGAGTCGAAGGGAGAGAGCGAATCATCCGCGAATTCTGAAGGAGTCTCGTGCTCCGTGGAGAACTCGGACAGGTCCGAGCATAGAGGTGACGGCCAGCGGTCCGGTCGGGAATCATCGCTCTCGGGACTCTCTCGCAGTGCAGCCGAGAGCGCCGTAATATATCTCATCGCCAATCGCAGAGTCGTGATCTTGGTGAGTTTTTCGCAAGGAACTGGGGTGCCCGTGATAGCTGAAGCGGGCACTGCGCGCCGGAGGGTTTCGAAGGCTCGATTTATCTCCCTCATGCGGCTGCGCTCCCGCGCGTTGGCAGTTTTCCTCCGGTACTTGCTGAGCGGTTGCGGCGGGCGGCGCGCGCGAGGCTCGCGGCTCCGCGCGGCCCGCGGCCGCAGCTGATACTTGTCGTGCTCGGGCATGGAGTGACTCTGCGGCGCGCGACGGACGGACGCCCCACGCGACGCCCGCGCACGGATTCCGCTTGAAAAATACACTCACTCCGCCCACTTGCCCCGCGCCGTTCATGTACATTCGAGCGGTAAATCTGCAGTAAGTTATGAACTTCTGATTATTGCAGAGCGAAACCGGAATGCAGGATGATATTTCGACCTCACGTGAGAGCGGGGGCGTAAGTGCATTTTCGAAATCACTACCTCAATAAATATTCAGATAATGTAGTTATAAAAAATGAGCTCACTCGCCATCAAGGAGGTATATAGGTATTTACACAACCACAATTCATTCAAACAAAGATTCGTCCTGATATAAGAGTACAATAATGTTATATTTTGTTAAATCAATACTCACGGGACAACTCACACTTTCAATAAATACTTAGATAACATTTATGTTGAAAGTTCAATTTATAATAACAACGTGTTAGTTCTATGTGGGTATATGAACCTACATGGCAAACGTAAATTAAAAATACCTAATTAAAATGTGGCAAGTTTACAATAACCCATTAGAACCAGTCCAGCATCATCGCAACACATGAAACAAAGTCAAGTAAAAGAGTCAAGGTCCAGTCATAGTCAACTTAAGCTCTAATAAAGTGGTAGAAACTTTACTAGAACTTCTATTGGAGTATTAGAACTAAAGCGAAATTCACTTTTTTCAACTTTGTATGATTTGCCTACACACATGCACTTTTATTTAGTATTAACGGTTAATAATAATACAGCATTACTATATATGAATACTCGAAGAATCACAAGTTAAAAATAATACAAAATCACTAACGCCATTTTTCACTTTCGCGGCAAAACTCCTTTGAATTAAGGTTACTAAGTCATATTAGCTAACACCGATGTGCGTGAGTGTACACGGTCACAATGAATGAACAACCACTACTTATGTCATTGGATAGTAATCGCTTGATACTACTTATTTACATATTCGGCGCGGCGTTTCCGCTCTAAAGACAGTCGCCGATGGCTCATTGTCTAATGACCTTCATAGGGAGTAATCAGCTGTCCTTTATAAAAGCGTGGGTTTCGGTAAAATGCCGTGTGTAGGAAGCCGAAGCACTTTTCGATGTCGCAAAGATTTGCGTAATGTCTTCAAGATTGCAAGAAATTTTTGTTGCAATCACTGGGACTGGTATTAACTCAAAGGTGGGCTACCAATAATACTACGTTAGTGGTACATACAACTTCGTCATTGACGAGTAAAATGCCACAATCCCACAATACATGTTGGTCACACTTATCAGATATTACGGTACTAAGGCCCGAATTCATCAACACAAGTAACAGACCCTTATTTAACTCTTCGATTATGTCGTAAAACAGTGTATGAATGAGTAAAGGAAGAAAAAATCTTTCATCAATGGGGTTTACCTACGTCAATCGAGAAAGTTTTTTTTGATTAGATATTCTGTTATTATAAATTTTAATGGTATAATTATTGTTTATGTAGTTTTAAAATGTTAGTAGTATTTTTCTTATATTATTTTTAATTCATTTTATCGCACCACTATCCTTACTTATACTTTTCGTTTATATTTCCATCCAAAGGTTGTCTGGAAGAGATCGCTCTTAGCGATAAGACCGCCCATTGTTTTCTTTTGGTGTCAATAAAGAGTTATTGTATTGTTTTATTCGGGTACGTAATGATGACGGTCTAGAAAAAATAGCACCAGAACAACTGATATATTTTATCTCCATAGTACCCATAGAAAAGAATATACTCTACCCGTGATAGTACCTACGTAAGAAAAGTTCGTCTTAATCCTACGGTTAACTACTATACACCTACATAAAACTTTTCATAAAACGCATTCATACTAATAAATGTAAGCCCATAAAGACAGGATATTTTTTTTTTTAAATCACCAATAACTACTCACAACTGACACAACAGCGCGAGCTGTTAGAGCAATTAAATAGAGCATAATAAGTTGTCAACCTATGGCCGCGGGTTGAAATCTCACCAACCAATGCTAAAAACAAAAAAAAATTAAGTAAATTTAGCCCAATCTGTGGCTCGCCCTAGCGAAATCGAACATTTAAGTGTTGACTAAGTCTTTGCATTGCTACTATTACGTGTTTTAAATGTTTGTTTTATTGAAGGTGTCTAGTGTAGGTACCAAGTGATAGAGGTAAGTAAGTATTACACAAACCTATTTTAACAATAAAATATCATATCTATGACCAAGTTAAAAAAAAGTTGAAAGAAAAAAATGGCGGGATTTTTATTTTATTCTTAAATGTTTTTAAGCGATATAAAATCAAACCAACGCGACGCAAAGCCAGTGACAGCAACTTCAATCTTTAAGTTTACCATCAAATAAATGCCTGCAGCAAAAATATATAACTGACATAAATTAAACAATGGAAGTGCAATGTAACCTATTGCTTTACTTAGACAAAAGGCGTTTCTTAGCCAACATGAAAATCGAATGCGAAAAGTTCTCAGACGCACTATTATATGAAAAAACAGTTAATAAATTTCCACCATTACGTTTCTTATTAGAGGTAGACGTTATGGATATTCTAGACACCTTCCCAGATGTCGGTAATCTTTTACTGAAAGAACCTTTAAAGTGGCAAATGATTTGCAATGATATTTTATACGCATGTTTGGAGTCAACGAACGAAAATTCGTCTTACATTGTTCAACCATCGCAGGTAGCCGTTATGGTAAGAATTAAAAGTTTGCCGAAGCTTTTGGTTCCTCCTAACACTTGCTATTACAATGGCCTGGTAACATTTGTAGGGCTGCTTACAGCTGTGTCCAAGCCGGAAAGTTACGTTTACCACACTGTCTGGTCCTGTCCTGAACAATGTGAAGGCAGTGAAGTTATTTTACACTTTATACCAAAAGTCCCTCGTAAATGCTACGTCTGCAGAAGCGTCCTCTTCGAAAACAGTGGCTTGAGACGATGTGGAGAACATGTAAAAGCTACATTCATGTTGGAGAATAGTCCATATGCTAGAGATTTCTACATAGTCGATGATCTCATGGCTTGTTTGGCCCTCGGATCTAAGTATATGATATACGCAGTTGTTACGAAATATGTGACGACAGTATTGTCATTGGATGAGATAGTTCCACTGGCAGTACCTATTACTAGTCCCATTCCAAAAGATATATCGGAATTATATGAAGCTTGTAAAGGCATTTCATGGAAGTTCATCTACTGCCTCGCCTCGACTATTGGATTTAGCGTATGCCCACTTAACTGCTTTATGCACCTCAAGATCAGCTTGTTAGCGAGTCTCAGCAGCGTTAAAGCTAGCATGCTTACAGGCTCTAACATCGTTCACGTCTTAGTGGCTGGCTATGACACTAGATACGTTGGAGAAATAATGACAGAAGCAGCACAGCTTGCCGATACGTCCATTTCCTTTGGAACTTCCAATGTTACCGTATCTACAACATTGTTAGCAAGCTCTGGCGGTGTGTGCGTTATGCCATTGCCCCTTCACGTTTACAATCAAAAGCATACATCCTCTGTGCTAGCCGCAATCGAAAGTGGAGAAGTAATAACTCAAACAGGCAAAGCTAAACTTCAAAGCGCAGTGTGGGCGCAGGGAATGGACTTTAAAAAAGTTATCGTGATGAATGTAGCCAGCGTTTTCGGAACCGTCTGCAGAGGGGACCTCGGTGAATATAGTGATGAGATTTCCGACTTTGTTCTACAACGAGCTATCGATCCGGTTGAAATAAGTCGCGAGGAGAAGGAAGCAATGAAGGATCTAGCTTTATACCTTGACTTGGTAGCTGGGATAGACGTCGTATTAGAAGATTTAGCTGAAACTCTTTTACGGAACTACTTTCTATCGGCTCGTAAGGAGAGGCCACGGGGCGTGTCGTTAGGAAGCATGAACTCTTTGGTGGCTACTTGCATGACGTCAGCGAGGCTTTGCCGCCGTACAGTAGCTAATATTGACGACGCTGTTCTAGCTATTTGGCTTCACGTCAGTGGCAGTTCCGAGCCCAGGTTCGCTCCAGAAGAATATCTTGAGACTCCATCAGATGGGAAAAAACTGAACAAGATGATGAATAGTTTTAAAGAGTGGCTAGTACAATTTACAGGGACGTACCTATCATAATAAAAGCATGTCTTTTGATTTTATTATGACATGTAAGTATTAGGAATACTATAAGATACGTGTTATTAAGTACAGATGATATATAAGTTGTATAACTGATAAGAATATTTAGTATAACACTAGTTTAATGCTTGCATAAAATACAAGTTCAAAATAATTGTGATTTGTGATACAAACATATCAATAGGTAGAAATAATATTTTTGTTAACTGATTCCTTATAGCATGTGTTCTGTAAAAATAAATTCATACAAATACAATTGATTAAATATTTTAATTGCACATTCAGTATTTTGACTAGAAAACAAACACCAATTCATTATAAAAAAAACAATATATGTTAATCAAACTAGTTAGACAATAACAAAGGTAGAATTTCATAAGAATTTGGCACATAACAGTACATATAATATTTTCCAAAAAGATTAAAATAAACATGCAATTATAAAAGAAAAGAAATATAAAATTAATTAAGTATATCTTTTACCCTAGGTAACAAATTATATCCTTAAAATATTTGTAAAGCACACGAATGTGTAAGGCACATGAAGTAATGACAGTATTCTTAATTATATGAGAGATACATTTAAAACCATTAGGTACAGTACAGAATAACACAGTACTATTCATCTAGGAAACTGAAATCAAAGATGGGTTTGTTCAGCAATTCTTTCTGGGAGTTTAAAGTTTTGGTCAAATGCATGTGACTTTGTCTTATTTTCAGACTATCTTCAATTAGAGATTTCAGTTTTTCTCCTTCATCGACTGTGTTAGCACCTTTGAAGTGATGGTTAGACACAGACCCACCAATCTGAAATTCTTTCTTCTCAAAGGAGACCACACTATATGGCAGATCATTAAAGTTGTCAGCATCTCTAACGACTAAACTTATTGTAGACCATGTACAGTTTGTAAGTTCATCCAACACGTGAGCTAAAGATACAATCAGTTTCTCAGTATGCTCATTGGCATTCTTGACTACATCTCTAATTTTGTCAAATTCCGTGCTCAGATCCATTAATTTTAATGCAAATGGCTGATGTCGAAGTTCAGTCAAAATTTTACTTCTGAGCTTTAGGCAGTCGTAACAAATTTTCATGATGTCAGTGCATTGCCTGTCTTTACCTTTATTCACATTGATACTCTTTTTGTGCGAGATGAAAGCAGTGTAAGCATTGGTGTAAATGGTTTGGTAGTTGTACTTAGCGAAAAAATTGTTGAGATCATTTGAAAAAGCCTCGTTACATCTTCTAGTTGCCGATTGCAGTCTCACAGTCAACTGTGTCCAAGCGCTTTTAAGCATGTTAATTTTTTCAGTGAGATCATTCGATTCTTTGAATATTTTGTCAAAACCACCGAGTAAGTTTGTTCCAGTGGAGTTCCCTCTGAGATTATCAATATGCTTCTTTCCCACTTCAGTCATTGTATCCATGATTTCTTGTTTGGCGGTTAAATTGCCAATACTTTTGTCGACAGAATTATGTTTTAAGAGTAGTTGATTGCCTTCATACTTCAATGATTCTGCTCTGACAAACAGTCCTTTAATCAGCGAGTTGTAAAGTTCCATTTGTTTCAGGACAAAATACAAACCATTGTGGTAGAGATTTTGACTGTTCTTAAAATTGTATAGGGCTTTTGGTTGTTCCAAGCATCTTTGGACTGATTTTGGTACTACCGTTTCAATATTATCAGCCATGAGTTGAGTCTTGCTGAAGAGAGACAGCATGGTATCTGCACTATCATTCCAGTACTTCATAAGAAGATCATCATTTCCAAGTTCAGTGTACTTAGTTTGGGATATTAGAATCTGTTCATAGGCTGTAATATTTGTTTCTTTTTGGATCCAGTGTTTCAACACAGAGACAGTGGTTTTATCGTCTATTTCAAATGCATGCTGGCTCAGAGTTACAACAGAAAATACTTTTATTATCTTCTTTGAGAGAGCCATTTCAAGTTGCTCAAAAATGACGACTTTACTGGCTTGTTCTTTCTCTTGTTGTGGAAGGTTGAATGTGACTCTTGATGGAGCATCTCTTCCTCTCAACTTAGGGTCCCATTCAAGTGCTATTCTCAGCCATGACTCGATATATTCTTTGAATGGCTTAGATATATGATTTTCAGGAAATATCTCATCAGAATACTCTATATCATCATGGAAAGTTTCAAATACACATATGTTGGAATGCGCTTTTTTTTTCACATGAGGCATCCATTGCACAGGCGACATAAAGGGTAAAAAGGGTCTCTTTCCACATATTATTTCAAAAGCAAGCAGACCTATAGACCAGAAGTCCACAGAGTTACTATATGTCTTGCTGTAGAGAAGTTCAGGAGCCAGGTACTGAAGAGTTCCAACAAAACTAGCACAGACCGAGTTAGAATCAATTTCTTTGGCATAACCAAGATCAATCAACTTATATGTCACCTTTTCCTGACTTTGTGGCATTTGTGCGGCATTATCAAGGACATGAACTACAATGTTTTCAGGCTTTAAGTCACGATGCGTTATCCTGTTCTGATGAAGAAATTGCATAGCATTCCTAAGATCATTTAAAATTTGTCTCACTTGTTGTTCCTTAAACCCGGCACAGTATTCTGGTTTGTTCAGCATTTGACGTAGATCACCGCCACTGCAGTATTCCATACAGAGGATTGGAAGGCCCGACGGATTTGCGCGTTGCAGACCCAAAACAAACTCGGAAGGTAATTCTTTTGTACACACAATATTCGGATTCATACAGCTTTGCAGCATCTCTACTTCCTTGCTCCATCTTTCCCTGTGCTTTTCTGTAAGCTCGTCGCCCCATTTACACGTCTTAATAGCTAGTTTTTCATCAGTTCTTTTGTGTTTCCAGAGTACAACTACTCCGAAACTTCCCGATCCAAGAACTCGATCTTTGACCCAATCACCAATAAAAACTATATCGTCCATAGCTAGAGTTATGGTAAGTAGATCTGAACAAGGAAACACGGAAGGAAAATGGGATAATCGTGTAAAAATAACTTGGAGAAAGAACTTCGAGCGATGTCTATTTCTAGTATTTTACGAAGGTTGTTCTGAATTTAAACTTTTTGAAGTTATTGGTAATATTAAATGATATAGCAACATAAGCTGCTGTAACTGCCTTTTACAGTCTATCTCAGTGCATTACACTTGAAGAATGCAAGTACTTACAAATTTTATGCCAATTTGAAAAAAAATCATATCCTACTCTAACTTGCATTCACTACTTTACAGACCTAAACTATAGTAGTTACCTATCACATCATACATAAGTATCCCTATAAATATTTTAGTAACGTCATACAAATATATTGCCGCGAAAGTAAAAATTATGTTTTCGATTTTGGACGACCGCAACCTATCAAGTCGAGATAGGACTTCACAAACGACGCTCACGCCTCAACCGCGCGCACGGCGACCCAGGGTGATAGGTTAGCCGGCGCGGCATGTAACATTCGGCTGTTAATGTATACGCTTCTTGTTCTCGTTCCGCTTAAATTAAATGCTATGAACGCTCATCTCTTTTGGTTTCAAAAAGCGCTTATTACGCTCGTTATAAGCGTAATCGCCGCGATTGCTCACGAACTAGTTTTGGAAAGTCATCAATCTGTCTAACACAAGGATGTTGTAGCATTACAAACCGTAGGTTTGTTTCCTATCTCGATGGTCTAACATTATGTACTCAAAACGTCAGTTTGACTTTTACAAGCGACAGCCCTGTCTCAATCTGTCGCTATTTAAAGACGAAGTTGAAATTAACTTTTACATGCAAAGTTGTGCGATGCTTTGGAGTTGTTTACTTTTATTTTTATTGGTGCAAAATCCAATAAAAATTAATGAAGTAGTTTAATATATAAAGTAAAAGTTGAACAACAAAACTTACAACACTTCACAACTAATTGGAAACCAGGAAATGCTGGATGCCATGATAGCGTCATCTTGTAGAACTTGTATGAAAAATGATGTCAATTTAATTCACTTGAACGAATCAGTGAAAATTGATGAGGGCAGCAACCTCCAACTGGTTCAGTTATTGATGGAATGTACTACAATTCAGGTACCTAGTTATATATGTACAATTTGAGAGTAGTATGCAGTAAGATGTAAATTATAGTCATACGAAAATAGGTATGCAAAGTTCAATGTAATGACGATGATGGACAAGATAGACAGACAGAGTTGTCAAGTCCTTTCTATAAGCCCCGTAGGTCTTGGGTCTATTCCTGATAACAGCACAGTTTTCGTACCCAAGATGTTTTTGGTTTGAATGTGATTGTGTGTGAAGTGGATTTTTCCAGCATGCAATTTAAATATTGTTGATATTAAATTAGGTCTTTCCCAACCACTACATAGAGGTTCATAAAGACTGGGCTTACATAAAAATTGCGACATAGCAAATGGCAAATTTTGGTTTATACCCTGGTGTATCGCTATAAAGTATTATCTTTTTGTAAATAAAACTAGCTGCGCCCCGCGGTTTCACCCGCGTTGATAATGATGAAAAGTGATGATGATGATGATGATGAAAAATAGATGTTGGCCGATTCTCATAGATACCGGATAAGCACAAAAAATGTCATCAAAATCGGTCAAGCCGTTTCGGAGGAGTATGGCAACGAAAACTGTGACACGAGAATTTTATATATAAGATTTACCAGTAGTTACCCTACCAAAGCGTTCTATGTTTTGTGTGCGTATCACGGCTATGTCTCTTCAATTCTGTCATATGGACTTATCTTATGGGGTAAATCTGTCGGTATGAATGGGACATTTATAGTGCAAAAAAGTTTTAAGTCTCTATGACCAGCAGTTTAGGTTGTGCGTTGTCTCTAAGTCGGTCAGTCAGTAAATCAGTATGTCAGGACAAACATTCTTTTAGTAAGTATTAGATAGACAGATAACTCATAATGTTACACTTAATGTTACACCTTACATATAAACATGTAAAAATAAATTAAATTATAACCAAATAAAAGTGTACAATCTGCGGTCTTAATGCTCACAGTGATCTCTTTGAGAAAACCAATTATTTAAAATGTTTATCCGTTTTAGCATGATTGAGACTGACTCAAACGTTTTGATCTATTGTATTATTAATATAAGTATGATATTCAAAATTAATTAATATCATACTTAAATAAAATTTGTAAACAATTATCATATCATTAAATTCATATAATTAAAAAAAGTATATATTATTACAGATAAGTGAAGAAGATGGCTTACCACATAGCATCTGTGATGATTGCTCCAAAGTGCTCTACATGTGTTTCTCATTTCGCCAACAAGCTGCTGCATCTGAAGAAAAGTTCAAAGAACTCAAAGAACAAGTCAAAAAAGAGATTAAAACAGAAATAGATGCAGACTTCTTCGATGCCTTAAGTGATACAATCGACTTGCCTGATGTTACTGATGACTTAAAAGAAGAACTTAAAGTATTCACTTGTGCAGATTGCAACAAAGTCTATACGAAGGAAAAAAAATACCTGAAACACTTAGAGTCCCATAGTTCCAGTTTTCGCTGCCCAGATTGTAACAAAACATTTACTAAAGAAGCATCCTTAAAAAAACACTTAGCCCTATGTAAACACATAGGTTTATTTGAAGTGCCCATTGACACTCAACCACAAGATTTATACACTACACTCGTAATAAAGAATGAAAATGGTGATGAAGAACATAGATACCAATGTAGACAATGCCAGATTTCATATGTGAAACTAAGGAACTTACTAAGTCATATTAAAAAACATGAACAAAATGTACAGGGAGAATTGTTTGTGTGTGATTCATGTGGAAAGAGTTCTGCTACCAAGCAGTTGTTGAAGAGACATATGAAATTGCACTATGATCAAAAATCTCATCAATGTACAAAATGCGAGAAGAGCTATTCTAGAAAGGATCAGTTAAGGGCTCATATGATTACACATAAAGACAATAAACCTAATGTTTGCCCTCATTGTAATAAAGGTAAGTAAAAGAAAAATAACTATCAATTGATGTTTGTTTCTAGTCTAGGCAGAATACAAGTTATACATTTTAGAGAAATATCAGCGGGTTTTTGAACCCATGGCCATAGCGAGTTATTCTAATATTATGTCCAAACCCCTCATGAATCAATATTTTCATTTTCTGAAATTCCAAAGCTTCAAACTAAATATTTCTCTGTAACATTTGCCTAAATGTAGAAGAGATAACCGAATAAGCTTTAATTAATGTTGTTAACAGCATAAATCTTATATAAAACCTCTTACATTGTTGTTAGTCAGTCATAGAGGCCCGATTCGCACACCTGTGTATGAAAAGTTAATTTGTCTGAAACACATGTATTTGTTTTCATGTTTAAAAGTCTTCTTTAAAATTTTATATGCTTTTATACGCTTTCACACTCACAGCCCCACACTAAGTTCAATGACTTGTGTCGTGGGTGCCGGAAACATTCACATCACACACACAATCACAACCAGAATATATAGTCCAAAATATATAGTCACTTTCTAGTGTTAGCCTAAATATTTATTAATATTATGAAATACTTGCAATAACACACTATGTTGGCACTTATGCTCTTGGCCAGGAAGCCATTTGTAAATTGTTTTTTAAATTTACCCTCATATTTTTCTTCGTTTGTCTCATTTGTCAAATTATTAGTGGGGATAATTTAATAATCTCTTTGTAGTGTTTGCCCAAATATTTACATGAAAAAATTTACTGTCTTACACACTATTTGCCCAAATATTAGCAGACATGAATGTATAGTCTCCCCAGTATTTGCCCAAATATTAGCAGAGATAATTCTATTATCTCCCCCCAGCAATTGACCCAAATATTGGCAGAGAAAATTTTAGTCTCCTCAGAATTTGCCAAGATATTAGTAAAAATAATATTATAGTGTCTCCTTGGCATTTGTTCAAATTTTAGCAGTGATCATTTTGTCTCTCCCCAGAATTTGCCCGAATATTGACAGAAATAGTTTTATTATTTTACTGCTGCATTTCTCCAAATATAGGCACAAATAATTATATTACATACCCATCCCCAGCATTTCCTCAAGTAGGGATAATTTTACTGTCTCTCTAATGTATTTTCTCAAATATTAGTAGGGACAATTATATTGTCCATATCCAGCATACGCCCAAATATAAGCACAGATAATGATATAAATATTGTGTATCTCCTCTGTATTTCCCTAAATATTAGCAAGTATAATTGTATTGTCTCTTCCCAGCTTTTGCCCAAGTATGCAGTTTAAAGGACCACATCCGCACACACACAAAAGAGACGCCGTACTTGTGCTCAGAATGTGGCAAGGGCTTCGGTAACGGCTCCAACCTAAGGCAACACATGCTGCGCCACACGGGCGTCAAGAATCACAAGTGCAAACTGTGCCCGAAGACATTCTGTACTAAAGGTGAGAGGACAATTAAAGTAATCAAACCACTAAGCAGCAGGCACCTGTCTTCGAAGCATAAGGTCCTAACCAATTACACCAGCGAGAAGTTTTTATCTTGTATGTCAGTGTAGGCAAATCATACAGAAATCATTAGAAAAACGTTATTCGTTTTCTCTCTAAAACTCCAATACATGTAAGTGTAGTACAGTTTCTTGAATAAGATTGCTGCAAAGGAACTGCTCGTTGGCTTAGTTGGGCGGCGTTTGCCTTCTAAGCAGGGTTATCGGGTTCGATTCCCGGCTATAATACAATTTTCACCCCAAAGATGTGTTTGTGACACCCATGACCCAAGTCATAGAATTTAGTGTGGGAATGTGATTGTGAAAGCGTGTATGTTTTATGTTGTTAGAGCTTGACTTTACTTTAGGCTAAATGCACAAAGATTGTGGAGCCAAAAAACTATAACTCAGTTCTTATTCTCAGGTCAGATGACATCCCATATGTCGACTCACACGGGCGCTCATCCCTACAAATGTGACAAGTGTGGAGCTGCCTTTACTAAACCAAACTCTTTGAAGAAGCACTCAATGATACACTCCGGGCAACGGCCCTTCGCCTGCGACACATGCCTCATGCGGTAAGACTTAGTTCAAAAACAATTGGTATGTTACGTCAACAGTACTACAAAGATCGCATACTGCAGCATTAGCTAATTAAGTCCAAGCTAATTAAGTTCAAAAGTAAGCTAGTTGAGTCCAAACTGCAGTCTCGGTCACTGACGTAAGGTAGCAAGACTATAGGACAGTATTCTGTCACTTACATTTTGGAGAGTGTGCTCAGGAATTACATGATATTATTCCTCCATGCACTTTTTACCATCTACATTCTAGACAAACTGTCAAATGGCATTCCATTATGGTTTACATACCTTTAAGTTTGGTTGAATGTGTTTCGCTTCTACGTTTACCATCTGTACTGCGAAGGAGTGGAACTCATCGCTTGCATCTTTGTTTGAATGGTACGATCTGGGTATCTTCAAGTCTAGAGTAAATAGGTATCTTCTATACATAACATACACGCTTTCACACTCACAGCCCCACATTAAGTTCGATGACTTGTGTCGTGGGTGCCGGAAACATTCATATAACAAAAACAATCACATTCAGAACCAGAAACAAAAATTCATTCTTCTAGGCAAGCATGTTCCAACTTCGGCCGCATCATCACTTTCCATCAGATGAGATAGCGGTCAAATGCTTGCCTATTCAGCATAAAAAAACACCAATATAATATCATCTATAATTATTAAAAATTGTTTAGTTGTACACTTTATAAACTGGTTATACATTAAAGAGTACATATTGTTTTCATCCACAAAAGTTATAAATTGTTGGATAAAGTTACTTTTATTACTTCTTTATAATATAAAACATAAACGCTTTCACACTCACAGCCCCACACTAAGTTGGATGGCTTGTGTCGTGGGTGCTGGAAACATTCACATCACACACACAATCACAACCAGAACCAGAGAAGGCGAACGCTCACCCAACTAATGGACAGTTATAGTATGTATTTCTAATTCCCAGATTCACCTGCAAAGACCACCTGAAGCGTCACTACCGCATCCACACTGGCGAGAAACCTTACAAGTGCAAGTACTGTGAACGCGCCTTTACCCAGAGCAACGACTTGGTCAAGCACATGCGGTCACATCTTGGTCAGAACATTTATGAGTAAGCATTTAGTAGTTTTTTATAAGCTTTTATTTAGTTTAACCTGTCACGTTGTCTATCTGTAGGTCTGTAATCAATTCAATTATTAAAATGCAAGCTAAATTAGACCTACTTTCCCATGTCTAATTGGACAAATTTAGTGTACCTATAAATACAAGATGCTCCAAGCAATGGAAAATGAAAATGCCTACCACTTCCACCCACTAAAAACCCCCCCGTGAGCAGTCCCTCGCCGAGGTGGGGCAAGATAGGGTCGCGCTAGCAATCACTATCTTGCCCCGGGGTAAGCCCAGATGCAACCTCTTCCACTGCGCCAATGGAGGGTTGACCTAGGCCTCACTAAGGCCACCAATAAGTGTGGGAAGAGGCGGGGGAACAGTCGTCTCCCCCCGTCCGTCTGCGCCGGAGCGGGGCAGATTGGGGATCGACCTTTCTGGCCCGTTCCGCGGCACTGGTCTGACTGAACCTTGTCAATCAGTTACGATCGACCAGGCGGACCGCGATATGAGTTTCACATGTGTTAGCAAATCGATCTTTTTGCCAACGTTGTCTACTTCAGATATATAAATGCGTCAACTAGGAAGGCTCCGATTTTGATGGAATTAATAAAACAGGATAATACTCACACGTGATCACGATTATAATATCAATAATAAACCATACAAAACAATAGGCCATTTTACAATATTTTCTTTAAAAATTTCTAAGCCACGTTCTGCCTGTAAAGCTGGCTTCCGACGGTGCGTGATTCTGTGGATTATCACGCACGGCCGACGGCCATCGACAGCCACGCACCGCACACAAGGCTCTTCCAACGGCGTGTCAGTCTGTGTTTTAAGATTCGAAGCTATTTTATTATTCCAAAATGCATAGTGAACCGTACCTTTGAAGTAACCGACTCGCCGCGGATCGGACGCACCGCACCGGAAGTGTCTGCGCTACTGCGGACGATACTCTTCCCACGGTGCGTCGGTGCGGGCTGCTCCGCATCCGTCGGCAGTTTCACGCACCGTCAGAAGCCAGCTTAATAGGGTAGGGGTAGCTTTCCCTTTCAAAAACGATCACGCTCTGCGAGTTCCTCTGTTCAATCTTTTTATTGACGACGAACGGTGGCGCCCACTGTCGTCGTTTTAGTTAACCTATGCAGGCAGTCGCAATTCCAAAATGAAAACACCGCTTTTTAATGTTTTAATTAAGGCGTGTATTTTTTGTGTTTTGATAAACTAGAAATAACATCAATAGGAATATTCTTTTAATTATTTACGACACATGTCTATGTTTAAGAAAAAATATTTTTTGGTGGTTCGCACTGCAATATCACGCTCGCTTTGCTCATAGTCTCGCGTATAACAGGAACACAATTTTACTTTGACAATTCACTCTGCAACAATATATTAAAAAAAAAAAAACACTTTATTTTCCAGTTGTTCCGTTTGCGGAGCTGGGTTCCGTCTGCAAAGCGAGCTGAAACAACACTACCCCATACACTTCGAAGGCGATCCTGCCCACAAAAACGATAGATCCGAGATTGATCCCTGGGAACTAGATTCACATTCCACAGACAATAAAAATAAATCACCATTCCCTACTACCCAAAACATAGATAATATTAACATGAACGAGAACATAGAAAACAAGATTAGTTTACAGGGAACCAAGATAAATGATATACACACGGATAAGTTCATGATAACAATTAATAGTGTTGATAATATGGTCAATATTAATATCGAACCCGAGACCAGTATGGTGAAAGTTTAAACCCTATATACTTACTATATAACCCAAATTAATAAAGAAACACCAGAGCTTGACAAAAGGGCTAAGTACAGTGCCAACAACTTCGTTTGATATTGATTCGATACTACAACTGCTCGTTAGCTTAGTTGGCTGGCGTTCGCCTACTAAGCAGGGGTATCGGGTTCGATTCCCGGCGGGAACACAAGTTTTCTCCCCAAGGAAAATTTGTGTTTCTGGTTCTGGTTGTGATTGTGTGTGTGATGTGAATGTGTACGGCACTCACGACACAAGTCATCGAACTTAGTGTGGGGCTGTGTTAAAAAAACCTTCCACCTGTTTGCAATACATTTTAGATTATGCTGTCTCTACCAAAATCTGAGATATATGTGCAACTAATCAACAACAAGTGCCTTCGTTATAACGTAGATATAATTAGATTATAGGCACTAGTGTAGTAGTGGTACTCTTTTGCACAGTCCGCCTGGGTAACCAACAAGTACCTTTGCCAGTCATTTAATTAGAGTGCAAAGAATTCTTGTCCATAAGTGTTACACTGGAATAAATTGATAAATATAGTAGATACCATACCTAGTTTGGCCACTTACTGAGACAAAGTATACCGTACAACCGTCTCGTCTCTCAATGACAAAAAAGTCCCAGGTACCTCATGGAACCACTTTTGACCTCATAAATAGTTTTTTTTTCCAGTTTCGATACAGTATTTTTACCGACTTCCCAAAAAAGGAGGAGGTACTCAAGTCGACTGTATTTTTAAAAAAAAAAAATTTATATGTTTTGTTACCTCGGAACTTCATAATTTTTTTTTAGTTTAAAAGATGTTGTTTTGTAATTGGTCCCATTTAAATTTGATCAAGATCTGATCAGTAGTTCTTGAAATATCGTCAATAATGTCTATTTTGTGACGAATAATGCGTACTTTGACGATGTTCTCGTTTACTCGACTTCAAAAGTTACCTCATAACTTTTTTCGTTGTGAGCCGATTTTGATGATTCTTTTTTTATTTGAACGCTAATTATACAGATTCAAAGCCTCAATAATAATATGTTCTTTTAAAAAATCGCAAAGTATAAGCAATTACAAATGCTTGTCTTATTTAGGAAACCTACTATAACTATGTATTTTAATGCTTATGAAAAATATGTGTAGAAGTAATAGTATTGTAAATAGATTATTGAAAATGGCTGTTGGTGGCATTGGTGATTTAATAGATCTAAAAAGTGATATTATTATAATAAGAAATTCGCCTTATTAATATTTTAAGGAATTCTTCATTGGTCTACATTAAGAGGCTTATAATTCTTATCAAATAATAATATAAGAATATATTATTAGAACAAAATGAACGCTTTTGTCGATGTAAATATAATATATCTAGATAAGCATAACATTCAGACGATTTTTTAAATGGTTTATGTTTAAGAGTTATTAGCCACTATTTTAAAATTACTCGTGTATAATAATGTACTCATTTTAAAAGGTATAATTTAACATAGTTTCTATATTTTAGTCGAGCGTAGACACAATCATAATATTTCCATTCTTCAGACACTAAACGACAAAACGTCAATTGGGTGGTCTTCCTGCGGAGGTTGTACAAACTAAAAGTTATTTTATCATTATACTCTACCGTGGATTTTAAAATGTCAACTATTTTGGTTATTATTGTGTATCAATAAATTGTGTAAGTTTATTACCTACCATGTAATACAATGTGGATCCATTTATGTAAATAATTTTGTTGCAAATATAAAATATGGTCACAAATATCAATTGTTTCATTAATAAAACGATGCCCCGCGGCTTCGCCCGCTATTATTAAGTTAAAAAGTAGCCTATGTGTTAATCCTTGGTATAATCTATGTACATTCCAAATTTCATCCAAATCCGTTCAGCCGTTAAAGCGTGAAGAGGGAACAAACATACTTACACACTTACAAACAAACTTTCGGATTTATAATATTAGTAAGATTAAAAACTGAAATAGAAATAAATGTTATATTTCTGGGTATAGTACAAGAGATGCACGTTTCTAAATACTAGTATATATTATAGTATTATTAATTTTGTTTCCTTTCATGCATTGGGGGAATAGAAGTATGGAACAAGGTGAAACGAAATAAATTTTCAAATGACCTTAACTCGTACTAGACAACATAGACAAAGCTTATCCGTCGATGCCTGTGTTACTGCATGATTAGTTAATTATTTTTTTATGAGGCTTAGAGCTAAGTTATATATCGGAACGAGTAAAGAAAATAATTTACTCTACCCGTATGAAAGACAGGAGAGAAGTCTAGGCTTTGTACAATACGTTGTTACTTGTCAATGTTATTTACGGTTATCGTCCTCATTGGTTGGTTAAACCCATGTGGAATCTTACTAGGATGTAGGAATTGGTACACATTATTTATCAGCTAAATTCGAGCACACACTAGTCTCCTATGAAAATACCTACCCAAAGCTATTCCTATCAATGATGGTGAATCTAAAATCGCTATAAGTGATAAGTTCACCTGTTGTAACACTTAGCGTGTTTGTTACTTTTTTTTTCATCTTATGAAGAGGGTCAATTAAGTGTTATGTATCTATCTAAATTATAATTTAATTTATTTCAAGATAACTTCTGCAGTGTTGTAGATTTGGCTGTAAGCTACAAGAACGAGACAGGTAAGAGATATAGTTAATTAGATATTTATATATCTACTAACACTAATCTCGTAAGAGAGCAGCCATGTTTTTTTGTGGTTATAGATTGAGTATAACGTCTCTACTGGTAGTGACTCAGTTGTATCTGAGGTTTGATCGACGTTCTATGTGTGAAACCAGTAATAGATTTTCACCCGCGTATACCGACTATTACAGATTAAAAGCACCCCGCTTTCATCGCTATCACTATATACAGAAGTAAATACATACTTAGTTTTCGTAACAATTATATAGACAAGGTACATACTTTTAACTCGTTTAAAGCTTCTGAAGCCACGGGTCACTGACTAGTAAATAAAACATTTATTAAAACCAATGAAGCCATTCGAAGTGTTGTAGGTACTAAAGTTTCTAGAAAACAAATTAAAATTGGGTAAAATATAAGAAATGCTGAGCCTGAAAAATGCTTATTTTTAATATCTGACAAGAGAGTGCTCATTCCACTACTTTCCCGATAATGCACTTCAATACTTCGCGTCTATAACATCTGTGTCAGAGTGATAAGTATGCAAATGAACAGAATGGACAATACCTACGTTGCAAAATAAAAAGTGCCTAATAATTAAAATATGTGAGTTGTGACAGTTACTCGTAATACATTATGTGTACTGTGTATTTAATTAAAGTTAATAAGTGTTGTAGTGTATTTTTAATGTTTGATGAGTTATCAATTTATCTAACTCATATTGACTCTACAGAATTTCAGATCCTATTACATAAGTTATATCATAATTAGGAACTAGGTCAGGAATCTAGTTCATATTTTATTTTCAATTTAGTAAGTAAGAAAAAAGAGTAGGTGTTAGCAATTAGCATAGAATAATAATACTATTATTTTAATATGCTATTAAATACTTAAAATTTGTTGTTCATATGATTTTTATGAAGAGATGTTATTTATTAATCGAGCGAAGCGAGATTTTTGAGTTGATTCGGGTGGTTAAGCACTTTGTCCGTCCGTTTATCCATCTATCAGAGGCATCTAGCATCTAAAGGATACAATTGAATAACTTCAGATTCTCAAAGAATATGTAAAGGTATGGTCCAAAGCCAGATGACAATTTAAATTATATTAATTAAAATGTTAAGGGGCACCCATACACGTAAGCGGGGATCAAAATATTTAGTTTTTTTATGTTCCCTTGTAGGGTATCGTTGAAAAGTGCTCTTCAAGTGGAGTACGAAAACCAGTTTAAAAAAAATGTTTGAAAATATCAATTTAGTAAGACACCAAAGTTACTGTTTTAAGTCCTTACTTGTCACGGGTCTATCTCAAAAACGGCTTCACATTTAAAGCTGAAACTTACGAATAATATCCGTTATATCTTGTACTTTAACAACAAATACAGAAATTAAAAAAACATTTTAATGAAAAGAAGTTACAACCTACCTCAAAGATTTTCTCTCTTAGGTAAAATTTGGGCGCGAGATCTCAGTTCGGCGCCAACGACTAGTTTTAATTTAAACATAACTCTACCAAAGAAGTTTACTTTATCTCCCAAAGAAAGCTTTAAAAACCTGCTTGCAATCAACAGGTTCTTTGTTCCCCGTCATATCTGCGCAGTAGTCTTTGACCTCGGGTGGCTGGGCGGGCGGGAGCTTTCCCGGGCGGGCGGTTTATCAGTGCGCAGCTAGCAGCCGTGGGCGGCGCATTGGTAAGTCTCTTTGAACTTGTACATCACAGTAGAATAGATCTTGCATTTTTGTGGATGCTATCATGTAAAGTTGAGGTAGGTCTATAGATGTTCAGATTGGTATAATTATTATAGGGCTTTTATCTAAGGTGTATATTTTCGATGTCGTGTAGATATAACGCGTACTTTCGAAAATTGCAGCTTATTCTTTTGTTTTGCATGATCGATCTGTGATTGGTATTATAAGTGTATTTAATGTACGATTATAAGTGTACTTATTTGCTAATTAAATAGTTACTACAATTTTATTAAATATTTTTATTAAATTAGGAGAACTTAATAGAAGTTTATTGGCAATGAGATTTATAACATTAGATTAGAACAGACAGATACAATTTTCTACTCTTTGGTGGACTAATTGTAAATAATTATTTTTCGTTGACGCGCGCTCAAGTGTTATCAAAACATTGTTTTCTCTTAAATTTGTCCCCTTAGTAAAACAGACAGCCATTTTTCATTCGACTGTGTTAGATTTATGGTTTGTTTGTGTTAGCAACGAGTAGCTTTTATAGACTTACGTTTCCCTTGAGTAACCTTTAAAAGATTTTAAAACTTTTGGGTTAATATATTATCGCTTGTTCGTTTTCGTTGGCAGTAGCATGGTAACGGCTGGTGAAGAATATCGATCGAAGGTTTATAAATATAAAAAAACAAGCAATTAATGATTCCGCAAATCATTGATTGCATTTTTTTATTTGTTTAATCTAATTTCGGAAATATCGTATCTTTTGGGTCCTATGTTCACTTGGACATCGATAATTTTTGCATCTTTATTCTTCTGAATATATTGTAGAGTACATCGAAATATTGTAGAGTAGAACCATTTTAAATGTGAACGCCCCTCCACCAATTTTGTCAAACGATCGAGCGACAAATGAATCAATTTTTTTCTAGAGGGGCGTGCACATTTAGTATTTAGAATTTCTACTCTACGTTTATGAACACTGAAAAAGCAATTATCACCCCAGGAAAAAACAATAAGCACGTTTAATTTATGAATCAAGAAACTAAAGAGGTTTTCAATAGAGCACATTGGACGATAATAAATTCGTTTCACAGTTAACAACTTACCTCGTCCAATACTCTACCAAGCAGCTTCATTTAGCCTATGAAACTGCCTATCAATAGGTATAACGATCATTGATTTACGGCGAGCGAGCTGCGTAGTAGTCGGAGGGGTAAATAACCTAATATATAGGTATAACATCTAAGCTTCGTCTAGTTATGAGGGCTGTTGAAATTCTCATCGATGCTGGCAGTTTCAATTATGATATATAGATGGTACTTGGAAGCTTATTGTTGTGTTGCAGTTTTTTCTATATCTTCTGTTCAATTGTTTTACTGTTTTGAAAAAAGAAGCTTGTTTGAAGTTTTAAATATTATCCACTGTTCGTTTAACAAAATGTTTAAATAAACAAAAGTAAAACTAGATGAAGGTTAGATAGCTTTAGTTTTTAAGAATCACGCCTGATACCTGCTTGTTGATCAGTTGCGTGCAGTTTTTAATGTGATTTTTTTTATGGGAGGGCTTTAAAATTCTGATCCGCAACCTTTTTGTGTGACGAAAAGTGGTGGGGGTAAACACTGTGATGACTGAATAATTAAAATGTTTCCGTTTAATACAAAAGTTTTACCACCCAGTTGGCGCGGTGAGCAAGTATCTGCCCTCTGCACCGTGGGCCCTGGGTTCGATTCCCGGCAGAAGCACAATTTTCCTCCTAAAAGGAGATTTGTGCTTCTGGTTCTGGGTGTGATTGTGTGTGTGATATGTAAATATTTCCGGCACCCACGGTATTTCATATTAAAAGTACTAGTCACAAGTCACAGTCAAAGTCAAGGAAAAGAGCCAAGGTCCAGTTTTACTTAAGTCATGCCCTAGTAAAGCGGTAGAGACTTTACTAGAACTTCTATTATTATGCACGTTTATTAAGTATTAACAATCCAATTAGTTAATAACTTTATTATTTATTACACATGAACACTCGAAGAATCACAGGTTTTGGAAAATTATACAAAATCAACAACGCCATTTTTTCACTTTCGCGGCAAAACTTTGAAACATCCTTGCATCACTCTAATTACGCAGTGACTACTAAATAATCTGTGATAAAAGTAAGAGTATATTCATTTCTATGAGCACAACCTCCTACCTACCAGGGATACTGTTTGGAAATTACTTTTCCTGTTTCCCTTATCGGATTACATTCCAATATAGACTTTATTACTGAGAGTTAAAAAGGATTTTCCTTATATGGGGTAAATATCTCGCTTCAGTGTCATGAATACCGTCTTTTACGTTTTGTTGTCGCGGATGGCTGAAGAACGCTGATATCTTTTGTAGGTATTTTATGAGTTGGTACTTTAACCATACATTTTATCTTTTAAATATAAGATTTACGTAGAATATTAAATTTTTCGCGAATTGTTTTTATATGAGAAAACCGGGTCTTTTCGCGCTTTTATTTACAAAATAACATTATTATATGACTAGCATCAACGTTTCGACAGGTTCAATTTAATTTTACAAATTTGAAAGAGTGTGAGGAGGGTATATATGTGAGCGTGAATGTATATTTAAAGGTGTATGAAATAGGTACAGTCGACTGCAATTTAAATTATCCAACTGTATCTAACTGCTAAAATTAACTTAAAATTATTCAGCTAAATATTTTAACTCTACCTATATATATGGTGATATGGCTACTTTATAAACCTGCATGGCCGTTTTCAGCAGATTTTTTTCTATTTACTAAATATTCTATAATTTTTATGAAATATATTTTGTAGGAGGAATAGAAGTTTATTATTGTAATCGAGAGATACTAAAAGTCATTTATTATTTTGCCTCTCTCGATGAATCGAGAGTGTACCTGTTTTTGCCAACCAAACTTACAAAGCCACTACCATAGACTTTGACCTCACTTTTTTATGTAACTTAATATATGCTACATTATGTGGTCAAATGCTTGCCATCTATGTCACTGATGGAAAGTGATGATGCGGCCGAAGATGCCTCATGCTTGCCTAGAAGATACCTATTTACTCTTGATATGAAGGCTCCCCAATTATACTTACCTAAGATAGCGGTCATATGTTTCTTTATCGTAAATAACAAAAAGCGGCTTATGACAATATTTTTATGCTCATAAAATAAAAATTACATTTATAGCTAAAAACCTGACTTAAATGCTACAATACTGAGGTACCTAACATTCTCTTTATCGTGCTCCAATTCAGAGCACTTGTCAAAAATTTCAGACTAATGGTGCGTAATATCGCGAGTCCTGAGAGAGGAATGCCCGCCCACATAGGGTTACCTTATATCCAGATTTATCCGGACATCAGGTTTTTCATTACAAGTACAGTAAAATACAATATCTTTACTAAAACCATGTTCAAGTCAAATTGAATCGTATCGTGCAGTGGAATAATAAAAAAAATCGTAACATCGAATTATACTCACAGTAACTATAATAAAATACTAAAAAACTTGTCGATAATGTAGTTGACTGTACATTAAAATATATTAGATTTACTATGTTTAAATAGAATTAATAAGCGTATCAAACGCGAACCTATCAGAGACAAAATATACATAATAATATGTGACAATTGTTTATTGTCCCAAATAATGATAATAAATTAAATACAGTACTCTCTCGTTAATCCGCCACCATAAAATCCTAACCATCGGCGGATTACTGAAAATGGCGGATTATAATGTACAGGAACAACAAATTAAAAAAAAAAACAAAATGTTTGAAACAAACATGAATCTTTTATTGAAGTAATTACTCATATTTCGAAAAAAATGTGTCTAATTTTGCTTGTTTTTTACCAAAGCATATCTTCGTGATAACTTCATCGCGAATTTCACGTAAATTTGCAACCATATCGCATGACTTTCCATTTTCTTGGGCCCATTCAATACAAAAATATCTATGCTATTCAGGGCATTATCTCGACTCCAAAAAACGGCGGATTATTGTCGGATAATCGAGCGGCGGATTAGCGAGAGAGTACTGTATATATATCCAAAAATAATGAAACAATTTGCAGTAGTCGTATCACGAAAGACGTTGGCTCAATGATTGGAATGGTGACCCAAGAGGTTTCTCTATAATATTGTTCATTTTATTTTATGGATTTTATTGCCTTATATCACTAGTACCGTTAATGGTACTAGTGACACAACTTTTTATCTCTAGTACCATTAAATAAAACACTAATGCAGATTCCTGGGTTTACTTATTAATACCATTGGACAGTACCATTAATGGTACTTATAGTAACACTATTTTATATTGATAGTACCTATATACCATTAAATAAAACACTAGAGTCAAATTCTATAGGGTTTATTAGCCTGGAAAGTAGAATTTTCCAAAGTGTTGTAATATTATAATGTTGAATTACATCAAAAGGTTGAATCATAAAATGTTGTTTCTTGTGTTAAATAAATTGTTTTTCTTTCTTTTTTTTATGTTATTGAGTTGCATGTATATGGGCAGATGAAGCCGAAAGATGCAACCAATTTCAAATAAAAAAAATACATGTTTTATTTATTGTCTCGACGACGTTTCCAATTTCGATATGATATATGGTTACTCTACTTCTACCCCCTACGCTTCTCCCTAGAGCTTCACAAAGCCTCTCCAATAACGAGAGTCAGAGCTAGGAAACTTTGCCTTTGTGCGGATACGGTATAACCTATCTCTATGTAGTACTAACTGGTAAAGTTTTAAAGTTATTTCCTGATCCTCGAGGGAAGTCAAGGGTTTCCCACTGCAGTGTCAGTCGCAGGTTCTAAGTAGCAGGTCGCAAATTGCAACCAGAGTATTTGTTTCGGTACTAGCTGACTGTGCTTATAGATATTTTTTATGATACTTACAGATTCGAGTACAGAGTTATCAAATCCGATGGAATCTCAAGGCAGCGTCGATAGCTCCGGGACAAGTAAGTAAATATTACCTAATTATCAATCAGATCCTATATTTATACACCCAGGCTAACACTGAGATATTTTTATACATATTAGAAGAGTACTTTTGTAATTGACCTAAGGAGCGCGAAGCGTCTCTGTTTTAGCTTGGGCAAAATTGCATTCACATGTCCGGATTTCCGGTTTTTGTCGTCTATAGGTCGAATTTCTTTACCGATTGACATTTTATGAGCAGATTCTATAATAAACAGAAATATATAAACAGAATCGATAAAATAATAAATTTATTTTATCGATTCTGTTTTTAGAAATTTTTCAAAACGGCGGTGATATGGGGGTTGAAAACGTAAAAAAAAATCACATATCAGCCATTTCGAAAAATACGCGATGTCTTTAGTTCACAGAGTCACACCCTCAGCCAAACAAAGAACGACCGCAGTTTGACAACTAATTGTCAGAGACATATACAGATAAGTCAGAAACAAATTTAAAAGCTGTAGATACTACTGATCTTCCAATATCTTCGGAGCTATCACACCCAACATTTATCGTTAGAACTCTGTTTTCAATTACGGAATATGGCAGTAAGGCAGTGCTCTCCCACATTTCCGCATTTTTTATTTTTTTTTGTCGCGCTTTACTTGTAAACTATACAAGAAAAATATTTATTATTTAAAATTAATAATTTTATCATTTAAAAAAAACATAGTTTTATCTATTGATCTTTAAGTCAAATAGATAAATTAACATTTAAAAAAACTTGAGTGCAGTTGACCGTTGAAAAGTTCCTTTATCTGGAGCTAATCTGAAATGTCGATTCAGGTCATGCTTACCATGAAAATGCATTGTCATCGCAACTGAATCAATATGTAAAAAATTTACTATGTATGGTAAGAGGAAGAGGTTCTAATTCAGCTTGCAAGACTTGACCTAAAAAAACAAACTAACATATTTGATTATGGATGAAATAAAAAGCTTTTTAAAACGTGATAGTTTCGTTGTATTTAATCGACAATCATCATCATCATCAGCCTATGGAAGTCCACTGCTGGCCTCTCTCCAATTGCACGCCACTGAGCACTTTCCTCAGCTTGTCTCCTACAGCTCTTGACAACCACCTTGCGAAGATCGTCGCTCCACCGACTTTACTATTATTTAACATTATTTTTTAAATATATTTTTTTATTTCAAGCACTATTGTAAGAGAGTCTAAATCAGAGCGCCTTAAATGCCTTCTCCATTCAATTATTTTCGTTTATCACATCGTCCTTGCGGCTGACGAGCCCGGCTGTGATTAATTATTGTCCTGCACATAGACCGGACTGTGTGATACATTGGGGGTAGTTTCTATACACCGAGTAATTGGAATAAGGCAGTTAACAGGCAACTATGTTTTGTACTGTGATTTTGAATAGACACTTTAATTAGGAAATAATCACATTTTGGTTTAAGTATACCACTTTTTCTTCCACCGGCTGCTATTTGTATGAGTGGCCGAGTTGACTACTATAAAAATTAAAGGTGGCAACTCGATCACGTGGTCGAATATTTTGCGGTCGTGATTATTACCATCTCAGTTGTTATTTTCGCTGCTTCAGCGACGTCAAAAAAATTGCAAAAACAAAATAGTATCAAACTTATATACCATTAAATACCTACCACATTTCATCTCCACCGATTTTCGATTTGTATGTCTAGACCAAAGTAAAAAATATAATAAAAATCAAGGCCTTAATGTGAATTTATAATAAGTAAAGCGAGCAGAGCAGCGGCGTACAGTT
Source organism: Lomographa bimaculata (assembly GCA_948107665.1). Classification (NCBI taxonomy): domain Eukaryota; kingdom Metazoa; phylum Arthropoda; class Insecta; order Lepidoptera; family Geometridae; genus Lomographa; species Lomographa bimaculata. The sequence continues at coordinate 7,220,987 of OX403596.1, read as the reverse complement.
AGTATTTTATAAAAGCTCCTTTCTCGGCTGTGTTTTCCACTCACCCGGGATTGTTTACGTCGCGTTGTCCGGTTTCTATAGCAGACTTGACCTACTTATGGAGTATTTGAGTAGGATCCACTATGAGCTTAGTTTTCAATATCAGTACCGTAATATAAATGATTGCATTTATGTAGGCAAAGCAGTTTTGTAAATGTACCTCGCGTAAATATTATATGATTAGTGTCGACCAAAGAACAAGCAAGATGTTCGCTTGATTGTAGACGTCTAGTCTGCCTACTTCGAATTTTAAAAATAACAATATATAGTTATAACAAAAAAATTCTATATAGTCAGTGCGTCTAATAATAATTAATTAATTGACACACGTATTATTACACAACTAACATTATATATACACACTAGCCGTGGCCCGCCGCTTCGCTTGCTATTACTTAGACAAAAAGTAGCCTGTGTTAATCCTAGGTATAAGCTATGTTCATTCCAAATTTCATTCAAATCCGTTCAGCCGTTAAAGCGTCGGGAACAAACATACTTACACACTTGCATACTTACACACTAACATACAAACTTTCGAATTTAAAGTATTAGTATAGGAAGGATAATGCTATTACGTAGTGAGCCCAGTATCCCACATAAGGATAAGTCCTGTGTCGTGGTATGGTATGGTAGATATATCATATTCTTCCCGCTAAAACTTAAATACCTACTTAAATATGCCTCCATTTGAACTAGATTGTCTTTCTTCTTTCTGCTAAGTCTGAGCCGTGTTTTAATCAAGGTAATAATAATAGGCTTAGGTTTAAGCAATCACCAAATATAACGCCCAAAAAATCGTAAGTACTTACCAGAAATTAATCCCCATTTTAATAGGAAATTATCACCAATAAACGTAAAGTCTGCTAACCTAAAAAGGGTAAGTATCTTCAGAATAATCGCTGAGCTACCCAAAAAGGCCACGCATGCACCAAATATGTACTCGCATTTTATTTATAATTTCATCCAAATATGTTACTATAAATAAATTTTTTCGTATTATAAATATTTTTGTATTAATTATAAAAAAATAACCTTAACCTACTGTTATCCGATTCTGTTCTGTCACAGGAAATTTTATTTTATTTTTGGTGGCCATCTTAATTATACCCCAAGTTAAAATTTTGTGCAAGCGTGGCCTTTTTGGGTTATAAAAAGTTTTTGTAGTGCAGGCATGACTTAAATAGCCCGAAAGATTTTGGTACAGATTTCAGGATTTTTTGTCCGATGTTCATTTATTTTTCAAGATTTACATTTCGACCGCGTGGTCGAGTCGCCACTTTTAATTAATATTCATTATTTATAGTACTCGATCACTCATACTAAGTACAAGCGAAGGAAAAAGTAGTGTAAACCAAAATAATATTATTTATATTTGATAAATAATCTTCTGTATTACAGATATGAAATTGTTTTTTCTGATTTTAACTAGTTATTTTTTACTGATTTCATTTGATTTTTTTAGATTAATAGTATGGGTAAAAAATATATATAAATTTCCCGTTTTTCTACTGGCAGTAAGACCTGGTAAAATCGGTATAATATTTCCTGCACGGGAAATAAACGCTTCCAAACTTCCAACTGAAATCAGTGTTGATAGCATATTTATGTTATGCCGCTATATCGGCGAAGTAATGGTATCACAATAAAAATAACGCATTTTATTAACCTCGTTACTAAAGCTCTTTCAATAACTAATAAGTGTTAAATCTGCTTACTTAAAACAAAATATCAATACCAAAAGTGGTTTTCCTTGTTCATGTCATTGTTATTTACTTCGCGGCCTCGGAATGTAATCAATGTCATGCATTAACATTTTGAGTGTTTCTTACCCTTGTCAAGAAAGCTTTATTTTGGAACAACCCCTCAGTCCTTGGAAAGCTCCGGCTCCACCGAAGGGAACAACACAATTATTTAACAGCAGCGTTCGAACAGTTTTTATTATTGATATTATGCCACGGTTATGTAATATTTTTTTGGCAAATATATTCTTTTTGTATAAGATACTTAAAAGGCCCGAAATACATACAGAAATAAATCTTGTCTGATCATAATAATAATCATACTCACAGCCACATACAATATTCAAAAACTTATATTGTAGGTGCCGGAAACATTAAACATACAATCACATCACACAAACACAAATTTCCCTTGAGAAGAAAACTGTGTTCTCACCAGGAACCGAATCCGATATCCACTGCTTAGAAAGTAGACGCTCAGCCAACAACGCCAACGGGCAACAAACCTTTATTTTTTGTTGTTGTTTACAGTTGTGTGTCGCATTAAAATTATTTCTTTCTTTCTATTTACTACTTTTAGTTGAAAGATCAAGCAAGTCGCTTCCTAACCAATAAATTTTGGTTACGATTCCTCGATATTAAAAAGATACGACACGATTTCAACGTACTGACCTTTATCAAAGCTTTTGGCTCTATATTTTATAGAGCGATTAGGTGATTTTTATTAGGGGTTGGCAGTTTGTTAAAGTTATAGCTATATAGTTTATGTCACGGCCCGTTTATGATCAATACCGATGCTGGTTACATCACATCTTTGATTAAAGGGCATAAATTTGAAAGGTCGTGCAATCAAAAGTCAGCAATCTGAAAAGGTTATCAACGCTTAAAGGAAATATTTTTTATCTGAATACGGCAAAAAGGTAATGTAAAGCAGAAAATTAAAATGTATATTTTATTTTAGCAACATATGTGCATAGCATGTATAAATATGTATGTACGTTTGATCCCTCACAGCGTTCAAACGAATAAACAGATTGTTACCTATTGTTGAATTCTTCTTTTCAACCGACTTCAAAAAGAAAGTTCTTAATTCGACTGTATCCAGTCATAGTCAGGTCGTGCCATAGTAAAGTGGTGGAAACTTTACTAGAACTTCTATTAGAGTTTTGGAGCGAAGGCGAAAATCACGTTTTTTAACTTTGTATGACTTGCATACACTTATGCACATTTACTAAGTATTAACAGTTAATAATTCACCATTATTACACATGAACACTCAAAGAATCACAGGTTTTGGAAAGTTATACAAAATCAACAACACATTTTTTTCACTTTCGCGGCAAAACTCTCTTTTGCTTGGGTTTAAATTATTTTCATTGTTTTTTTTCTTTTCTTTTCTTCACATACGGGTGTGACAGGCTAGGTTTTATTGGGTAATAAGTACGTACATGGCTTCTAAATAAATATAAACAGAATGGCGTTAGTGATGCTCAATCTAGTGACAATTTAATAAAAATAGTCAAATGAAATCGTTATGGGTCAAATGAGAGAGCTTCTAAATACCATGAGAAAATACATATTCAGACTGAAATGTGACATATCGCGTAGCTATCAGTAATTTCGAAGCTATGATGGCGCAGTCCTAGTGCGAGCGGCTTCCGATCGGGCGGTCGCGGTTTCGAATCCTATAACTGCCTTGAGCGTCTAGTGATGGTACCATCGTGATGAAATATATGGTGGTAGACCTGGTGGTATCCTGGTTATATCACACACACTCACACAGCCCCACACTAAGTTTGATGACTTGTGTCGTTGGTGCCGGAATCTTCACATCACACACACACACACACAATCACAAACAGAACCGAAAACACAAATTATCCTTGTGTTTACACGCCGGGTATCGAACCCGATACCCCTGCTTAAATCAATCAAATCAATCAATAATCAATTTTACTGTAAAATATTAGGTTTACAATAATACTGTTGAAAAATTGATCACCCGGTCAATGCTGGGGTGGGGAAGCCTGTAAATCATCCCTTAACAGAATCGCGGCGAACCCCGGCGGCCTTGACCCGTTCCATCCAACCCCATAGAGAGGGTGCGCGATTTACTTATTGAAAACTTTCCCGTTTATCGATTGCTTTGTTCAGACGGTTGAACGAAGGTCACACAAAAAACCCAGATACAATTTTGGGATGTATTACTGAAACAGACACCGCTCAGACCTAGAAGGAGATGACGACATGGCTCTGATTATCATATGAAAGGATGGTAAACCATAGCCCAGGATTGTAAGAAGTGTAAAGAGGAAACGGAAGCCTTTGCCCTGCATTGGGACACCGTAGGCTAATAATAATTATTATTATTGAAGCACTGGGACCTACTTTAGGACCTACTTTCTTTTGAACAGATTTCCATAAAAAGAAGAGAAAGAAAGAAATAAAAGAGTCGTGTATATATCTATACTAATATTATAAAGAGGTAAAGTTTGTTTGTTTGTTTGTTTGTTTGTTTGTTTGTTTGTTTGTTTGTTTGTATGTAAAAGGTAATCTCTGAAACTACTGATCCGATTCTGAAAATTCTTTCACCAATAGATAGCTACACTATCACTGAGTGTCATAGGCTATGTTTTGTCGGGATAGAAGTTAGTTATCAGTTCGAAATAATAATATTCGTAAGACAAGTCGGAGAAAAATTTGCTAACTCTCCGCTTTATCGGCGTACGCTGACTAAACGGTAAGACATAGTTGAATACAATGTATGGCAAAAATGTTGGCCTTCATGAGTTTTACAAAAAAGTCCGCGACAGCATATATCTAACATGTATGTATAGCTCAGAAAATATACTTTTCTTTGTTAAAAATCTGAAAAAAAAGCGGCCTCTGTTTAGTTGGCTTTTTGAGACATTCAGTATTAATCCTTATCAAAATAAACTATTTCATCGTCTTACGTAGTTCATGTAGATACATTTTGCTTTTTACTGCATATGATTTGGATAAATAGTCTATGAGAAATCGTGAAATTAGTTTCACGGGAGCCCGCCCGTGAACGGGACGGGTCAGAAATGTACAGAAACGTACTACGAATATACTAATATTATAAAGAGGTAAAGTTTGTTTGTTTGTTTGTTTGTTTGTTTGTTTGTTTGTTTGTTTGTTTGTATGTAAAAGGTAATCTCTGAAACTACTGATCCGATTCTGAAAATTCTTTCACCAATAGATAGCTACACTATCACTGAGTGTCATAGGCTATGTTTTGTCGGGATAGAAGTTAGTTATCAGTTCGAAATAATAATATTCGTAAGACAAGTCGGAGAAAAATTTGCTAACTCTCCGCTTTATCGGCGTACGCTGACTAAACGGTAAGACATAGTTGAATACAATGTATGGCAAAAATGTTGGCCTTCATGAGTTTTACAAAAAAGTCCGCGACAGCATATATCTAACATGTATGTATAGCTCAGAAAATATACTTTTCTTTGTTAAAAATCTGAAAAAAAAGCGGCCTCTGTTTAGTTGGCTTTTTGAGACATTCAGTATTAATCCTTATCAAAATAAACTATTTCATCGTCTTACGTAGTTCATGTAGATACATTTTGCTTTTTACTGCATATGATTTGGATAAATAGTCTATGAGAAATCGTGAAATTAGTTTCACGGGAGCCCGCCCGTGAACGGGACGGGTCAGAAATGTACAGAAACGTACTACGAATTCCTGCACTAAAAAATAGCGGCTTCTATTTCGTTGGCTTTTTTTAAGTATTTAATATTGATTCTTATCAAAAAAACCTATTTCATCGGCTTACTTAGTTCAGGTAGATGCAATTTGCTTTTTACTGCACATAATTTGAACCCATAGTCTAGGAGAAATCGTTAAGTTTATTTGAGGGTGAAAACGGTGGATACGTCTATGTTTTGAACCGACTAACATAAGAAGGGGGATATAAATTCGACTGTTTTTTTTTGTTTAGTCTTATCATTGAAGTTTGAACTGCCCGCTAGCGTAGTTAGGTGGGCGTTTGCCTTTAAAGCACCGGGTTTGATGCCCGGTGGGAACACAGGTGTTTTCCCACGGGAATTTGTGTTTCTGGTTTTGAGTATGTTGTGAATGTTGTGTGAATCTTGGATGTTTACAGCCCTTTGATACAAGTCATTGAACTTATTGTGGGGTTGTGAATGTGAAAGCGTTTATGGGTATGTTTTTTAATATTTACTACCCGGCCGACGCCGCGCCGGGCGGGTCGTTCCTGAACTTTGAATTGCTCGCTGGCGTAGATGGGTGCGCGTTCGCCTTCAAAGCAGCGGGTTCGATTACCGGTGATAATTTACCTAGAAAATGTATCTCCACGATAAATTTGTGTTCCTGGTTTTGAGTATGTTGTGAATACTTTGTGAATCTTGGATGTTTACGGCCCCCTATTGTATCGGGGGATACAAGTCATTGAACTTAGTGTTGGGCTGTGAATGTGGAAGTGTGTTTATTTGTATTATTATTTATTAACCGGGCGACGCCGGGCGGGTCATCTTTTGAACTATCTACTCGCGTAAATGGGTGCGCGTTTGCCTTCAAAGCAGCGGGATCGATTCGCGGTGGTAACAGAAGTTTTCTCCCTACGGGAAATTTGTGTTCCTGGTTTTTAATATGTTGTGAATCTTGGATGTTTACGGCCCCACGTTACAAGTCACTGAACTTAGTGTGTGGCTGTGAATGTGGAAGTGTTTATGTGTAGATTTTTTAACCGGGCGACGCAGGGTGGGGAATCTTTAAACTTTGAACTACCCACTGGCGTAGATGAGTGCGCGTTCGTCTTTAAAGCAGCGGGTTCGAATATCGGTGGGAACACAATAACAAAAGTTTTTTCCCCACGGGCAGTTTATGTTTCTGGTTCTGGGTATGACGTGAATGTTGTGTGTGTGGTGTTAATTGTTTACGGCCCCACGACACAACTTATAGTACTTTTACAGTGGGGCTGTGAGTGAGAAAGCGTTTATATGTAAGCTTTTGTTTACCCGGGCAACGCCGGGCGGGTCAGCTAGTTGTACATAAAATACAGTACTTTATTATATATACTATATACCTATGCTAAGATACGCATATGTACCTAATTATGTAACGTATATGTAATTTATATCTAATGCTACAGACATGTAAATTATGTTTGAAAATAAATAAAATATAACGTAGATTATTCAAACTAATAATTAAACGATAGCAAAGCTTAAAAAAACCGATTTCACCGTTTTATCTTCATCAGATTGAATGTATTAAACACTCATTATTGACGATAACTCGAAAACTACTGATCAGATAGAACTTTTTAAGTCTCATTAGAACGTGTACGTTATTACCCGTGTAATAACGTACACTTTTTTTTTTTTAATTTGTGTCAGGCTAGTGTTTGACCACTATCTCACCTGATGGTAAGTGACGATGTGATCGAAGCTGGTAAACACACTAGATCTGGAATACGCAGGCTCTCAAGGATAACTGCCGGAACACCGTATTTGGCTTGGCGGCAGACTTTCAACTTTATGGTGGTAAGCTACTTTGGTAAATGTCACCTGATTAGAACCACCCGTACACGTTCTAATGAGACTTATATACCTCGATTTATTGCCTAACATCAATTTATTATACCCAATTCATTGAATACTTAAGTAATGTTTTTTCACCCCTTTTGGCGCCCTCCAAATTTCAAGGCCCAAACTTCCCTCCGGCCACCCCGTTTCGAGCGATATTGAAAAAGCCCAGACAGTATTGTTATTGTACCTATAAGTAGGCACTTTGTTCATGTATTTTGTAGAACTTTCTAGAATACACAGTTACTGATTAATGAATACCTACATTTTTGTTATTTTTATGGTAATTACTTAACCTACTTACAATCACAGAAAGTAATGATTATTTGTTACTCTATAGCTCTGTCTATTAACATAGTTATGTTTGACTAGCTGACCCGGCGAACTTCGTACCGTCAATAAAAGTTGTCAGAACTTTGACAACAAACATTGGTCAAATATTTGTAGTGCGTTCAGAAATTAATTTTGTGTCTAATCTTTGACAAGTACTATAATAACAGTTTGTATGGGAAAATGAAGCAGTTGTTTTTTTTCTATTTTTCTTGCTTTCTTTTTCAATTTCTCTCAGACTCTCGACTCCGCTGTCCATCCGTCTGTCTGTCCGTCTGTCACCAGGCTGTATCTCATGAACCCTGATAGTTAGACAGTTGAAACTTTAACAGGTGATGTATTTCTGTTGCCGCTATAACAACAAATACTAAAAAACAGATTAAAAGAAATATTTAAGGGGGCTCCCAAACAACAAAAGTGATTTTTTTTCCGTTTTATAGATAACTAGCCGTGCCCCGTGGCTTTGCTTGCGTTTAATAAGTTAAAAAGTAGCCCACGCATTTATAATATTAGTAGGATAGGATGGTACGGAACCCTTCGTGCGCGAGACCGACTCGCACTTTTTTGTTTCTATCGCTTAAGCCTTGCTTGTCAAAACTACATTTTTGAATAGAAAAATATTGCCTGAAGGGTGTTTGAACTTGCGGCCATAGGGTATCGTGCCCTTTTGCTCTAACCGTTGCACGCTGAGCTACCCAATCCCACTACTTCAAGCGACGAAATTATCATTTTCTTATTATTGAACATCTTCTAGGAACGTGTGTCGCAAACGGCTGCGTGAACAAAAAATCTTTGTGATATTGATCCCTCATGGCTAAAGGAAATAAACTTACATAATTATCACATATTTAATGTTCTCAGCCCCGGAGTTCGAGCTTATAACCCCGGAGCTCCAAGAAGCCGTGATAACGCACCTGCGAGACAGCTTCTTCGCTGATGAACCTCTGAACAAAGCTGTCAGCCTCTGCCGCCGAGGGGAAGGGCATGAGGAGCTGGAGCGGCTCTGTGCTGCCACCATGGCTGACGGACTGTCGATTGCCGCTATTGAGAACAACAAGGTAATATTGAGCAAGAAATTACGTGCTTGACATTAGAGCAGCCTGTGCTACGGCCCGAGCACGATTGTCATCACAGGTGATATCATAGAGCGTATGCTGTAGTATATCGGCGCGTTTAGCTAAATAAATATGGTGGTGGCCATACTTAGATTTTTGATGTATTTCGTAATATTCTAGAAAAGTAAGAATTATATTAAAATTTTGCGTAAGTAACGGATAATAAAGTAGGTTTTCTAACTGTTAGTGTTTATTTACGGGGTAAGGTTAAAGCGAATTCAACGACCAATGTAAAGTTTCTGTTTTCAGTTCAGTAGCACTTTGAAAAGTTAAACATAACTGTTGCTTTAGTACCTGTTTTAAATAAAAAATATTATTAGTAGAGAAGTATTGACTTGGTTGGGTGCGCGTTCGGCTTAAGCAGCGGGTATCGGGTTCGATTGTGATTGTATGGTGTGATTATTTCCAGCATCCACGACACAAGTCATCAAACTTGTGAGCCTGTGAGAGTGAAAGTGTTTATGTTTATTTTTAACGTATTTATAAAATTTTCATAAATAATTATCAAAATTGTATGATAATGGTCTCGATTCTGATGTACACGCACTAAATTAAATTTAAACTATCCCTGTCTCTTACAAAATAAAACACAACAACAACACAAGATAGAGATAGCATACATTTTAGTGCTGTCACGCTAGTTTATCAATTAAAATATGAACAGCAGAAGCAGAAAGGCGCTTGTTTTTAGTCAACACCAATACAACACATACTCGACTAAGCTTGCATAGACATCTAAGTTCTGACTAACTTGACAGCACAGCAGTATTTTATCTCTGTCTTGTGTTCCTATTTTGTAAAAGACAGGAATAGTTTAAATTTAATTTAGTGTGTGACATCAGAATCGAGGCCATTGGCATATTTTCTAATTAGCAACTACGTATTTTCAGGTGGTTGGAGTGGCCTTGAACGGGTTGTTATGACCCGGAGATTTCGAACAGTCCCTCGAGAAGATCAAGCAATCGACCGACGAAAAGTATAACAAGATCTTCACCATTCTCTACAGTGTCAGTCGTGATTTGGACCTTTTCAACACTTACAATGTAAGTATGGGCCGGCATCTACGATTCATTTAGTTTTAAACTACTGACTGCCCAAAAAAAAGGTTAATTATTACCCTTCCCTAGTCTTATGGTACTGATTTCAATACAGGATAAGTATTTTTTTATGTATTAACGTAAACAATCGATTAAAAGTTTTTTTTATTTTTTTTATTTGTGACAGGATAGTGTTTGACCACTATCTCACCTGATGGTAAGTGACGATGTGATCGAAGCTGGTAAACACACTAGACCTGGAATACGCAGGCTCTCAAGGATAACTGCCGATACACCGTATTTGGCTTGGCGGCAGACTTTCAACTTGATGGTGGTAAGCTACTTTGGTAGCAAGCCAGGCCGAGCAACTCACAAAATGCTCTACCACCTCTCAGAATTAAGATTTAAAAGATAAAAACATTATGCAAATTCCCTGTTGATAAAGTACCGTCTTCCTAGCATTATTTTTAGCCGACTTAAAAAAGGAGGAAGTTCTCAATTAGTCAGAATCTTTTTTTTATGTATGTCACCAGAACTTCGTCATTTATTAAACGATTTGGAAAATTATTGTCTTGTTTGAAACGTTCTGGTCCTATTATAATTTGATCAAGATCTGATGTAGAGTCGGAGATATTTGCATATTGAAGTCGGTTATTCGTTTTTTTAACTCGTATGATAATATATTTGTTACCTATATTAATGAAAATTCTTTATTTCTTATACAAGAGCGAATTAGTTAGATTGGTAATTTGCCAATGATTTTTCATGATTGCCCCAATTTCGTCAGTTTCCAGGTGAAACTGTGGTCAAATGCTTACCTATCGGGCAAAAAAAAAAAGTAAACGTAAAGTGTTGTATACCTGTTGAAAAACCATAGTCTGGAAATAATCGATCAAAGGGATACTAGTAAATAGCGTGAATGCTAAATGACATTTTGTAGTATTTAATTTATAAGATTGACATTGTAATTTTTAATTTATAGTTTGTTATATTTTTTACTAGCTGACCCGCCCGGCGTTGCCCGGGTAAACAAAAGCTTACATATAAACGCTTTCTCACTCACAGCCCCACTGTAAAAGTACTATAAGTTGTGTCGTGGGGCCGTAAACAATTAACACCACACACACAACATTCACGTCATACCCAGAACCAGAAACATAAACTGCCCGTGGGGAAAAAACTTTTGTTATTGTGTTCCCACCGATATTCGAACCCGCTGCTTTAAAGACGAACGCGCACTCATCTACGCCAGTGGGTAGTTCAAAGTTTAAAGATTCCCCACCCTGCGTCGCCCGGTTAAAAAATCTACACATAAACACTTCCACATTCACAGCCACACACTAAGTTCAGTGACTTGTAACGTGGGGCCGTAAACATCCAAGATTCACAACATATTAAAAACCAGGAACACAAATTTCCCGTAGGGAGAAAACTTCTGTTACCACCGCGAATCGATCCCGCTGCTTTGAAGGCAAACGCGCACCCATTTACGCGAGTAGATAGTTCAAAAGATGACCCGCCCGGCGTCGCCCGGTTAATAAATAATAATACAAATAAACACACTTCCACATTCACAGCCCAACACTAAGTTCAATGACTTGTATCCCCCGATACAATAGGGGGCCGTAAACATCCAAGATTCACAAAGTATTCACAACATACTCAAAACCAGGAACACAAATTTATCGTGGAGATACATTTTCTAGGTAAATTATCACCGGTAATCGAACCCGCTGCTTTGAAGGCGAACGCGCACCCATCTACGCCAGCGAGCAATTCAAAGTTCAGGAACGACCCGCCCGGCGCGGCGTCGGCCGGGTAGTAAATATTAAAAAACATACCCATAAACGCTTTCACATTCACAACCCCACAATAAGTTCAATGACTTGTATCAAAGGGCTGTAAACATCCAAGATTCACACAACATTCACAACATACTCAAAACCAGAAACACAAATTCCCGTGGGAAAACACCTGTGTTCCCACCGGGCATCAAACCCGGTGCTTTAAAGGCAAACGCCCACCTAACTACGCTAGCGGGCAGTTCAAACTTCAATGATAAGACTAAACAAAAAAAAACAGTCGAATTTATATCCCCCTTCTTATGTTAGTCGGTTCAAAACATAGACGTATCCACCGTTTTCACCCTCAAATAAACTTAACGATTTCTCCTAGACTATGGGTTCAAATTATGTGCAGTAAAAAGCAAATTGCATCTACCTGAACTAAGTAAGCCGATGAAATAGGTTTTTTTGATAAGAATCAATATTAAATACTTAAAAAAAGCCAACGAAATAGAAGCCGCTATTTTTTAGTGCAGGAATTCGTAGTACGTTTCTGTACATTTCTGACCCGTCCCGTTCACGGGCGGGCTCCCGTGAAACTAATTTCACGATTTCTCATAGACTATTTATCCAAATCATATGCAGTAAAAAGCAAAATGTATCTACATGAACTACGTAAGACGATGAAATAGTTTATTTTGATAAGGATTAATACTGAATGTCTCAAAAAGCCAACTAAACAGAGGCCGCTTTTTTTTCAGATTTTTAACAAAGAAAAGTATATTTTCTGAGCTATACATACATGTTAGATATATGCTGTCGCGGACTTTTTTGTAAAACTCATGAAGGCCAACATTTTTGCCATACATTGTATTCAACTATGTCTTACCGTTTAGTCAGCGTACGCCGATAAAGCGGAGAGTTAGCAAATTTTTCTCCGACTTGTCTTACGAATATTATTATTTCGAACTGATAACTAACTTCTATCCCGACAAAACATAGCCTATGACACTCAGTGATAGTGTAGCTATCTATTGGTGAAAGAATTTTCAGAATCGGATCAGTAGTTTCAGAGATTACCTTTTACATACATACAAACAAACAAACAAACAAACAAACAAACAAACTTTACCTCTTTATAATATTAGTATAGATTAATGATAGATAGCGTTTTTATCTCAATAAATATATAAATAGTTATAAATAACCGTTGGTAATTCCAGATTGATTGTATAATGGAATGCCGCATCGTGTCTGTGAGCTCGGAGGTGCGCGGTCGGGGCTTGGCCAAGCAGCTGATGGTGCGCAGCATGGACCTGGCGAGAAAACATGGATTCAAGGTAACCTTGAACTGCCTGTTGGCTCAGTTGGGTGAGCGTTCGCCTTCTAAGCAGGGGTATCGGGTTCGATTCCCGGCGGAAGCACATGGTTTCTCCCCAAGGAAAATTTGTGTTTCCGGTTCTGGTTGTGTTTGTGTGTGTGATGTGAATGTTTCCGGCACCCACGACACAAGTCGTCGAGCTTAGTGTGGAGCTGTGAGTGTGAAAAAGAAAAGAAAAGAAAAAAAGAAAAACCACCACAGGACACTCTTCTAGAAATGCTTATTCTAAAATATAGACACATTCATTGTGATAGTAGTTTAACTGGTTACGTAAAATGAACAAATATACTATAATGTACCTACGATACTGATTACATAGAACGGGGAACTTATACGTATTATTGAAATGAAATTTGATCAAGATCTAACCAGTAGTTTTTGAGTTATCCTTAATAATGCGTATTCTGTACTACATTGTTGATGTTCTCGTTTTTAACCGACTTCAAAAGTTACCTCGTAACTTCTTTCGTTATGAGCCAATTTTGATGTTTATTTTTTTTTTTGAGAGCTGGTGCTTTCCCTGTGGTCTCATTTAAATTTGATCAAGATTTGATTACTAGTTTTTGAGTTATCGTCAATAATGCGTGCTTAATACATTAAATCTGATCAAAGTTTCGAATATAAAGAGGTGGAGTCGGTTTTTTAAGCTTTGCTTGCGTTTAATTATGTGAGATATAATTTTGAAGATGATGCCGAATAATGCCAAGCGCACACTAATTTGCGTGGCATAAGTAATTTTATTATGATGGCTTCACTGATTACAATTCTACTAACAATAGGAAAACGAGACAAGAGCAATGCAAGAGAATGTGAATAGTTGGTTTAAAAGATCACTGATGTTAGCGTCGATCGTGATTGGATTGCTTAGACTTAATCAGATTTGCCCTGATGGTTAGTTGTGGATGATGTGTCCGAGGAAGGTAGGCTAGGCCTACAATGAATTTACTGTATTATAAAAGTATAATCGAAAGTAGTCTAAAGTGTTTTAATAATAAACGCTGACTTTCCCCAGGTTGAAATATACTAAACGTAGTATATAAATGCAAAACTTCACCAAAACCCCTAAAATTCATTATCAAGGCCAATCAGTTAAGGTAAAAAAAAAACCTTAGCTTCGAAGAGCTTCAGCTATTTAAAAAAATATACACGAGTTGCACTCAGTGCACTCGGGAGTGCCGGCAGAAGTGAAAACTTGAACATTAACGTTGTGAACAGCAGGAGCAGGCATACATTTTCGCCGCGCGGTAGAAAGAGAGGATATTACTTCCTCTCCTTTGTCTTACGAATTTTCGATCAGGTCCTGACGCGAGTTTAACATTTTTTACCCATCCCAAAAAAGTGCACAATGCCGCTAAAGAAGTTTTCACATAAAAGAAAATACATATTCACTTTGCTGAATGCTGACTGAACAAAACACTGTAACCTTTATTCCAGCTATTCAAAGTGGACGCGACCGGCGCTTACTCTCAGCGCATCTGCCGCTCGCTGCGCATGCGCGAGGCTCGCTGCGTGCGGTACGCGGACTACTGCGACGATAACCAGCAGCCAGTCTTCACTGTGCCGCCGCCGCATCACTGTCTCTCCATCATGATCGCTGAACTATAAACACTTGGGTTAAACTGCATTTTCTAACTCGCCTCCATATCAGATCATTTGCGCGCAATACTAACCGATATTCCCAGCTGTTAAAAAGCTCAAAGCTTGCTTACGAAGTAAATACAATAGAATGAATAGAATAGGTATTATCTGTCTGGTTAAAACCATCAAGCAGAGATAATGCATACCTGGGACATGTATTAAGACGTGAGCGTTACCAACTGCAGCAAATAATAATTATGGGGAAAATCTCGTGAAAAAGAAATGTAGGGAGACGTAAACGCTCTCTCTGGCATAGAAATATCAGGCAACGGACTGGAATAAAGAGTGCAGAAGAACTGTTTCGGCTAGCCGAACATTTTGTAAAGGAGAGCCACTTGAAAAAGAAGAAGGTATTTTCTAGGCGAGCATGCTACATATTCGACCCGATCAAAGCTTTCCATCAGGTGAAATAGCGCTCAAATATCAGCATAAAAGATGCCATCAACTTAGCGTTGAGTGTTAGATGAGGCAATCAGTCTGCGTATACCTGTATTCATCACAAAAAGCTTATCAGAATTTGTTGTTACAGAGTGTGTGTAGTGGTAAGACGAGGGATAACTTCAATCACAGTTATTGTAATTCAATAGACAACATAGTGTATTAAATGGCGGTTTCCACTTGCAAGCGCTAAACTCGATTGATGACTGGATCGAAGAAGGACCTTTTCTGGCCCGATTTATAAAATCGCATGTTAATATTATTTGATGTTAGTAGACAACGCGCACAGCGTCGTGTAGATGGCGAAAAATATGGTG
The DNA here is from genome assembly GCA_948107665.1 of Lomographa bimaculata. Taxonomy (NCBI): domain Eukaryota; kingdom Metazoa; phylum Arthropoda; class Insecta; order Lepidoptera; family Geometridae; genus Lomographa; species Lomographa bimaculata. The sequence goes on along the minus strand of OX403596.1, from coordinate 7,205,586 downwards.
TAATGTGTCAAAATTCATGAATGTACAAGAAAAAATTGTTCAAATATTATTGTTATTTTTACATATTTGGGATGTGAATCGAATTCTATAAAAATTAAATGTGCATCTATTTATTCAATTGGAATTGGAAATTGAACATTTTCAAATGTATTTAAATCCTAATCTTAACAGAATTTGAGCAGAACGTTGAATTCCAATGATGTTTTTGAATCAGCTAATTTTTAAGATTTTCTTTTATTTGGATATGTTTACACGTTATTGCAACCGACTATATGCGAAGGCTTATGATTTATATACTGTGACCTAATTGATTATAAACATCGCTTTATTATAAAAAACAGGGTGCGTCGTAAAGACACACGATAGAAGTGAAACTTTTGTATTACATCCTAAGGTTGCCTGGAAGAGAACGTTGCTTAGCGATAAGGCCGCCGATTGTACTGCTACATTGTTATTTTTTCTATGGTTAATTGTTATTTTTCTTGGTGTGCAATAAAAAGTTTTTGTATTGTATTGTACAGGGAAACATTTTAATTGTTCATCACAGATCTTTATACCACTTTTCGTCACACAAAAAGTTTGCGGATCTGAATTTCAAAGCCCTCCCATAAAAACTTCAAAAATTATAAAAGAAAGAACATGTTCAACTGAAAAAAAATCATATATTTCAGTTGGATATTAAACGTTTATGAAATAAAATAAGTATTTACAATGCTTTGACTGCACCACGAGAGGATTACCTAAATGGTTCGACTGACGCATTTTACTACCAACTTACTGGCCAACTATTTAGGTCATTCACTCATTATAATTCAACTTTGAAACAGTTTATATAGGAAATGTATTTAACACTAAAATAAATTTGGACGCGTTATTTGCAAATAAACATAATAATCAGAGGTAGTGCATAACTAAGTAGGTTACTGCGGTAGTCGAGCGTTGCGGAGGGAGAGCACTGGGAACAATAGAGATAATTTATATGTTTCTGCATAATTTTAAGTTTCTTTCGATAGATTACGTTAAAGAATGAATTATATTAGACCGAAGCGGGTACGAGCCGAGAAAGGCAACTTTACAAACATTTTATATGTAACGGTTCATGCTATACCGAGCGGCGTTCGCGTGTCGGACGTTCCCCGGTAACACACGGTGCCTCCTCGTGCTCTCATCGTCACGGTCTCGACTCACCGTAACATGAACGCCCTACCGTGACGTGCCCGAGTAGTGAGCTGCGAAAGCTTAGAAAGGAATCACTTCTTTTTGATTTATTATGGACGACGAAAAATTAATTGAGTGTATAAGAAAGTACCCAGTGCTTTGTGATCTGTCCAATCCTAAATATATAGATACTAGTACAAAATTCCAATATAAATCTCAATAGCATGTGAAATATATGTATACGAGTTTAAAAAACGAATAACCTAATTCAATCTCAGATATCTCCAAAACTCTTCTAAAAATATAATGAGACCAACTAGAACGTATACCCTTTCAAACAAAACAATCATTTTCCAAATCGGTTAATAAATGACGGAATTCTGAGGTAACATATAAAAAAGAAAAAGATTCCGACGAATTGAGAACCTCCTTTTTTTGAACTCAATGAGAAGTTACAATCCAGTCACATCATCAGGTCCGTATCCGAGTCACTGCGTCGGCGTAATGACTCGGCTCACACTCGATATAATGTAAACATGTTTTCGATTGAGTTTCACCGTACTTCGGAGGGCATGTTAAGCTGTCGGTCCCGTTAATCATAAGACCACAGTCATTAAACGATTTCGGATTCCTTTAGGCGGCCTGAATAATCCTGACAGGACTGCCCACTAGTGTATACGACAAGCAAGCATGACCCAATCGCTATAGCTGCTGTATTGGAAAGTTGACCAATCATGATATCAAAAAATCGTAAGCTGACGTCACGAATCAATCTAGCCAATAGCGTGCGTTTTTCTATTTTGTATTTCTCATGCAGAATTATTTTATAGGTGTTATTCTATAGCTGTAAAGATATTATCTTTACACGTGACGTCATCAAGCCCCTCCCTTCACCGCACTACTACCGCAGGAAACTACTCAGTTATGCGGTACCCCTGTAGTATATAGTAATATACACATTATTATATAGTAGGTATTTTAATGCTTAAGTAAAATCGTAGAAAACAGTTTATCATATACACAATAATTGTATTTTATTTTTCAAATATATGTAATGCTATTGCAAAAATATACCATTATTACATAATTGTAATCATTTGTATTGTAATATTTCTACAAAATTTATATTATAATATTGTTTTATATTTTTCAGTACATGTTTAAAAGATGTGATAATAACTAAGTTATTGAAAAGATAATTATTTTTTTAACTTTAATTATTGTTATAAATGTGAACTAATCTCAAAAGATAACTTAACATTTTGTTTAAAAAAATTAACACTATATACTAGAGCTGTAGAATGTTGGTAACTGTATTTATACTATTTATTTATAAACATATAATAAATGTGAGTATATGTAACCACAATATCTATAAAGGTCAAACGGTTGTCTTTGGCAGGAAATTCAAAACTGTTATACATACTTGGTAAAGTTAAGCATAATTGCAGCTAATATAAAGCATGTGTTGAGCGTAATCTGGCATAAATTTGCCAGTTATGACTTATCTTTGAACTTTGAACTGCCCGCTGGCGTAGATGGGTGCGCGTTCTCCTTCAAAGCAGCTGGTTCGAATCTTGGTGGTAACACAAGTTTTCTCCCCACGGGAAGTACCTATGTGTTTCTGGTTCTGGGTATGTTGTGTATGAGGTTTTAATGTTTACGGCCCCACGACACAAGTCATAGTACTTTTAGTGTGAGTGTGAAAGCATTTGTGTATGTTAATTTTTTTTTAATGATAGATAGGCAAGCATTTGACCCTGATCCATCTCACCTGATGGAAAGTGAAGATGCGGCCGAAGATGTGATTATTTTTACCCGAATGACGCCGGGCGGGTCAGCTAGTATTATATACGTTTCAACGTAAAACATATAAATTCAGAATGCAGCACTAGTATAGAAAACCTACAAAGGGTAATAATGTACACATAAGAATCACATGATTAAGTAAAATACCTAAAATTACCTAGGACAAATAGAAATTATTAAAATTATAATTAAAAAGTAATTTGAATTTTCTGCTAAATATAATCGATTACCTTTAAATCACGTGCTCAGAGTATATGAATAAAAATGTATTAGGTACATAACTAATAATAAAAATAAAAAAATGCCAAATGAGGAGTCACCAGAAAGTAGATTAATTGAGAACACGGGACATACTGTGTAAAGCATTTGTTATTTGAAATGCAAGGAAAGAGTGTTTCTTTTGTTTCCTGAACTTCATTTACATCAGGTTTTCTCTCCAAGGGATATTTGTGATTCTGTTTCTGGGTGTGATTTGAATGTTTTCGGCACCCACGACTCAAGTCAAACTTAATGTGAATGTGAGCCTGAAATCGTTTAAAGATTTATACCGATTTTCAATTGTTTACCTGGTCTTTTATTTTGTATATCAATTGAAACAAAATACAATATAAAATTTTAGTTTATATATACTCGGAGCACTGGATCTCAATAATTGTTTATATACTTATTGTAGATGGTAGATAGGTATATTATGCATGCCGTAATGCTATGATTTTAAATGTTTGTAAACTGACATCTAGACATTGTTATACCTGATGTATTAAAAAAAAACAATAAATGTATACTTAGATTTGTGTAAATATAGTTTTATTTTTATCCTGCACCGTATCGAACTTTTTTTTATGCGGAATAGTCAAACATTTGACCACTATCTCACCTGGTGGAAAGAAATAAAACTTTGATCTGCCTGTTGGCAGGTTAGGTGCACGTCCGCTTTCTAAGTTGGGGTATCGAGTTTGATTCCCGGCGGTAACACAAGTGTGAAGACAGAAAATTTCTGTTTTTGATTTTGGGTGTGATTGTGTGTGCGATGTGAATGTTTCCGGCACCCAAGATAGATGTTAGTGTGGGTCTGTGAGTGAGGAAGCGTTTATGTAAATATATTTTTTTCTACCCGTGCGAAGCTGGGCAGGTCATCTTTGAACTATGAACTGCCCGTAGTTTGGTGTGTGTTCGCCTTCAAACAAGCGGGTTCGATTCCCGGTGAACCAGGGAGAACCATAAATTTTCTTCCCACGGTAAGTTTGTGTTTTTGTTTCTAGGTGTGATGTGAATGTTGTGTGTGTGTGTCTGTGTGTTGTTGGTATTTACGTCATGACATAAGTCATTGAAATGTGTGTGGTGCTGTGACTGTAAAAGCGTTGTGATGTTTTTTTTCCCTGGCGGCGCCGGGTAGGTCAGCTTGGAAACTGAACTCATAGCCTTCGTCTTTGTTCCCCGAACAGTATAATCTGGGAGTCTTCAAGTCAAGAGTGAACAGTTACCTTCTAGGCAAGTATGCTACATCTTCGGCCGCATCATCGCTTTCTATCAGGTGAGATTGTGGTCAAACGCTTGCCTATCGTGCATATAAAAATAAGCTAGCCAAATAAATAGGTCGACGGAACCTTGGTGTTGTAGCTCCTTATATATTTCAAAATTAAAATAAATCAAAGAAATAAATAAAAGGTTCAACCATGAAATGAATTAAGGACTTACAGAATAAGTAACGGAATAATTAAAAAAAACAATAATTTGTAGTAAAAGGTACGAAACAAGGTAAAAAAAGACGAGCAAAAAAAACTCGATCAAAAATAATCGATTCCCCTGATGGAAAATCTATTATTACGGGAATAGATTCTTTGCAAAGCATCAAAAGCAAAGAAAAAATGTAAGCCAAAAATTGACACCCGAGCGAGCTAATAGTAATTATTTACTAATCTAATCACTCGAGGACTCTGAAAAGTAAATTCTATCATGTTTATAAATAAGCAAATGTGTACTTTCAGATAAATTATAATTTCGTTACGAAACAGTCAGCCAGTGTTATTCTGAACTGAATATTAAGTGTCCAACATTATTAAATAACAAATTATTATTTCGGAAAAAACATATCTATTATACCGAAAGTTTTCTCCAAAAGAATAAATGCTGTGTCAACACAACGCATAGAACAGACATTGGGGTAATGAAATAGCAGGCGCCGTGCTGGCGGCGAAATAAAAACTGCCATAGAGCAAGCGTTTAGAGATGATGCAGATGCGACATACGCAGAACTAATTATTTATTGTAAACATTTTATGATCCATTTTTTTTGTTCGATAGGCAAGTATTTGACCACTATTTCGCCTGATGGAAAGTGATGATGCGGCAAAAGATGTACCTTGCCTCTAAGATACTTACTCGGCCTTGACTTTAAGACACCTTGACTTGTGCTTTACTTTAAACAGTCCAGGAGCTCTGCATAGATATACATGTTTTGGGTTGTTAATAGAAATAGCTGAGTATCTATAAGACCTGATCTTCTTTCAGATGTATTCTATGTAATTGTATTGCTAATTCGTAGCTTTCTAACGATATATTAACTAACTAATCCTGTACATAACTCTGACGATAGCGCTGTAGGCTGCATTGTTATTAATGACAATAATATATCATCTTTGTTTATTTTATTATTTATAGTGTAGATTTTTGCTGTTCCTTATTAAATAATAATTAAACGCAAGCAAAGCTTAAAGAAACCGACTTCAACGCTTATATTAGCCGTTACATCATCTATAATGCGTTAGTAAGGCCTCATCTGGATTACCTGATTGAAGTATGGGGTTGCGCTGCCAAGGTACACCTAAATTATTTACAAAAAACACAAAATAAAATTATCGAACTTCTATTTCACTTCAAATATTCAACTCAAACTGTAACAATTTATAGAGAAACTGGACTAATGTCACTAACACAAATTTATAAATGTAACACGTGTTTATTAGTGCGAAAATTCTAAATAACAAAATTCATACACAAATATTGGGGGCTAAGTCACCCACGTCCGTAGGAGGATACCCCTTAAGTCTAACTCCCTACACGTGGTCCCCGGGTGGTGCTAATCAGGTGACGTTTGAGAGGTGGTAGAGCATTTTGTGAGTTGCTCGCCTGGCTTGCTACCAAAGTAGCTTACCACCTTCAAGTTGAAAGTCTGCCGCCAAGCCAAATATGGTGTTCCGGCAGTTATCCTTGAGAGCCTGCGTATTCCAGGTCTAGTGTGTTTACCAGCTTCGATCACATCGTCACTTACCATCAGGTGAGATAGTGGTCAAACACTAGCCTGTCACAAATAAAAAAAAAAAAATCTTTAAAACCAAGTCAAGTTATAAAAAACGATCCATGAGACGACCTAATGATATACAACTAATTCCACCGCGAACAAATTATGGTAAGAAAAACTTATTGTACGAAGGAGCCCAGCTATACAACAAGTTGCCCAACAATATTAAAAATATTAATTCATTTTTCTCTTTTAAAAAACATCTTAAGAACCACATTTTAAATGATAAATTTAACAATATATAAGAACCATATTTTAAACCTCATAGCAACTAATAAAAGACACGTAATGAGATCCTCTTGCTGTTTTATACCTTAATAGTAACAAGTGGGTGGCTATACATTTTGCTGTACTAAATTATCAAAAAAATGCATATAATTGCTAAAACAATGAATTACTTACATTAGAATAAATCAAATCAAATACTAGCATGGACAGATTCTCGATAATTACTATAAATGTCGTGTCATTATTTAGTAGATTTTGACATCTATCCACATTTTATTTTTATTTTTTAGTATGAATAGACTCGCAATTAAGTAAGAAGTACACATTAGTTTCGTTTTTATTGTTAAATACATAATTACTGTCGTACACTCTGTAGTGATAAGTTACCTTGTATTTCTCTTGTAAGGGAATTGTATTCTTTTATAGAAATAAATATCTTAATCCGTAATCCGTATTTTGGTTTTGGCTGGATCGATTTCGATAAAATGTATATGGGACCACCTCAGAAGTATAATCAACCAAACAAAAAAAATCATCAAAATCGTTTCATAATTGGCGGAGATATAGCGTAACATACATACAAAAAAAAGAAACACAGTTGAATTGAGAACCTTCTTTTTTGAAGTCGGTTGAAAATAAAATAAATACTATCATACTCCACATTTTACTGCACATTTTACTACCAATCGTTTGTGATAACAATAAGCTAATTAGTGCGACGTGATGGAACGCCCTCAGAGAGACACTTAACGTTAGGCACATTTTCTGTTCCTACAGTTAAAGTTGCACAACATTCGACCTCTGGATGAGTGCCAGCAATTGATTGAGACGCACTGTCGGATCGTTCCAGGCGTTGTCTCGTCCTTCTCCCAAATTGAGGACAAAATAGACCAAAAGAGATGATAAAAGAATATATTTTTAAACTTAAAACCGTTTTCAATCGCCTATATACATCTGCAGTGCGCCTTAACCTTATATAACAAGATTAAACTTGCAATACGCGCCTCTCCCTGAGATTAGATGCTATTCTGCTGTTTTGCGAAGATGTGGTACCACCCCAGGACGACTCGGCAGTAGTTCATAAGTAATTACTTTAACACGTATTTATTACGTATAATACAGTATACCGTAGATTACAGTATTTTATGGTTAAAAGGTCCAAAGATTCCAAAGATTCTTCTTTGGACCTTTTCACCGATCACTAGCCTAGAACTCTAGTAGTCAATTGACCGACGAGCTAAACCACTCTTTGGTGATAGTAGCTGGTCGAGTCGTAAATGAGTAGAGTCTGGTCATTGACATAGTCACTAGCCCATCGGTATATTTTAGTAAAAGTTTCGAAGAGTTTGCGCAGCAATAACGCGCGTCAATTTCTCCATCCCTTAATTACCATCTATCATCTAAATATATATAACTCAAAGGTGACTGACTGACTGACTGACATAGTGATCTATCAACGCACAGCTCAAACCACTGGACGGATCGGGCTGAAATTTGGCATGCAGGTAGATGTTATGACGTAGGCATCCGCTAAGAAAGGATTATGATTAATTCTACCCCCAAGGGGATAAAATAGGGGATGAAAGTTTGTTGTTCTTCTTAACGCGAGCGAAGCCGCGGGCAAAAGCTAGTGGTTTATATATCTCCAGTTCGCTCGAAGCATTTCATTTCCACGTTTTTTTTAATTGTAGCTAAGCTAGCGTTTGACCACAATCTCACCTGATGGAAAGCGATGATGCAGTCAAAGATAAACACGCTTGCTTAATAAAAACCTATTCACTGTCTTCTTGGACAACCCCATGTTATACTTTTCAGGAAATTCAGTAGACAGCAGCACGTTCCATTCTTTTGCAGTTCTTATAATGAATATGGAAGCGTGACAGTTATTTTAACCATTAGAGGATGCCGTATTGCCGTCTGCTTAGATGGTCGGTAGTAGTGTATCATCCGTACGTAGGAGTGGAACTCATTCCCCGCTTCTTTGTACCCCGAAAAGTATAAATCTTGGAGCCTTCAAGTCTACAGTGAATAAGTATATTCTACGAGCTGAAATATCTTCGGCAGCATAACAGTTTTCGTTTAGGTGAAATAGGTCGAATTAAGTCCCCAATGCTTGCCCATCCCGAAAAAAATATTATTCAAACCCAACTCAATATCAAGGAAAAACCTAAAAGGGATTAAGTACTTATTTGATATTTTTAGATACCTTTTTATAACGTGACATCGTGACATTATGTGCATAAATATAAAGAAAGATTGGATGAATGGGATATCAAAGACTTCTTAGATTAGCTTCGTAAACTACGTAGGTGTACGATTTTCTAAAGCTTTTTCTTTTTTATTTAACTTACTTCGAAAAATAGGAGATTCTCTTTAATATACTTCTTAAAGATTGCTTTTAAATTTTTTAGTCAATGATAGCGTTAACCCAGTACTTTACTTGTTGGTAAGTGAGAAGATTGAGGATGGTAAACACTGAATTATATAGAGAAAGGCTTTCAAAAACAGCTGCCGAAATACCGTTTTGTGCTTTTCGTTAGATGTTAACAAATGGCCTTAGCAAATCTATGCTTTATATTCCGCGAGTTCTGGATTCGATTCCTGCCAGAACCTCAATTTTTCTTTCCTAAAAACATTTCAGCATAGGTGTGATTGAATGTGAACGACCAACACTTACTATACAAGTCTTTGAATTTAGTTTGTGGCTGTGCCTACGAATGTGTTATATTTTCTATATCCTTATAACTACGTTGTGATAGAGGTAGGTATATAATAATAGGCATAACTGTAAGGGACTAGATATACAAAGCGCCCGAGGCGCGCGTACAGGGCGCGCGCTAAAAAAAGGCGTAACTAACACTATTGTCAAAATTGAATTATTATTATGATTTAGTATATGTTATGACGCAGCAGATGCGTCTAAAAAAAAATAAGATTTAATGAGTTGCGTTTGAAAATTTTTATTAAAAAAATTATAGTAGATGAGTCTAATTTTCCTGATTCCGATGATGTAAGTACATATGTCAATTTTGTCAAAAATGCAGTTACGTCTTTTTTCCTTATAACGGCAGTATACAAAACGGCAGCGGGGGGAGGAGTCCCGGGCGCGCGCCTCGGGCGCTTTGTCTGTCTGTCGCGTCTACGCGTGATATTATGTTTCAATAACCCGTGATATAAGTAAGCTTTCATATCACGAAAGTAGAGAATATTACATCAAAGTAAACAGCGTACTTAACGCCCTCAGCTACGCGCCTACGCGTCTACGCGTCACACTACTAGCTAGCTACGCACTTAGCTCGGATAAGAAAGATAACCATTTTCATCTTAAAACGAAATTAATCCAACTATTATTTGAGTATAATGTATTTTCATCGCCCGAAATAACATAAAGCCAGTCTATCTACGTATTGCTACGAGTACGTCTGCTACGCGCCTACATGTCTACGAGGGCTACGAGCTGCGTCTCTTTGGCTCGGTAATAATAAAGTGAAACTTATTATATCTGATGAGGGTTTTGAGATTATAAACCGCAACCTTTTTGTGTGACGAAAAGTGGTGGGGGTAAGCACTGTGATGAATAATTAAAATATTTCCTTGTAATACAAATGTTTTACCTCTATCGTGTTAATCACCTTATCGTGTGTTAACAGTATTCCAGAAGTGAGTTTTTTCCACGAATTTTAATTAATTTTCTAACATTTTTACGACACACCCTGTTATTTTTTTTCGAAAATTAAATGTTCTCCTCCAACTTTTTTTTTACACCTTATCACTTGTTGATAAGTCACTAGAGTCATAAGAACAGGGCCTAGCCAATTTCTTTTGGCACTAGGGATTTACCAACAAGAGTGATGGTGGTTAAACGCTATCGCAGATCATTTAATTTTGGAAAAAAAAATAACAAAGCGTGTCGTAAATATGTTAAAAATAAATTAAATTTCGTAGAAAAAACTCGCTTCTGGAATACCTTTTGATGCTTGGTAACAGATTTTCTAATTGACTGACGTAAACTACGACTTCCACTCTATTAAGATGGAGAGGAACAGCCGTAGTTACGTGATGACTAAAAAAGTGTACACTATCAAAGTTTAATGTATACTATCTTAGTTTATGCGTTCTGGTAGCTATCCTTGAGAGCCGATCCCATTTCAGCCTTAGCTAGCTTACCGCCCTCGAACATCCCACTTGTTGGTAAGTCACTAAAGTGTCATAAGTACAGGAACTAGTCAATTCCTCATAACTCAGTCTACAACATAACTAGTCTTTACCAACAAGTGTGATGGTTATTTTAATTTTAGAAAATAAAATAAAATCCGCTTTCTCGGAGCTAGGATAGCTCCGAGATCGATTAGTTCGGACGGATTCACCATCCTCCTCATGTCCTCTTGGAACACCATTTGATGCTTGGTAGCACATTTTCTATATCTAAATGTATGTGGTCTGGTAGCTATCCTTGAGAACCAATCACATATTAGGCTTAGCTAGCTAACCCATCAAACACATAATCACTTGCAACACTTGTGATAGTGGTCTGGCGCTAGCGCGTAACAAATTAATCATCATATTTATACTATTATTTGTATTATTAAAACATACTTAGTACTGCTTCTGACAAAATACACACGTCTATACATATCCTACTAATTTTATAAATTCGATAGTTTGTGTGTAAGTATGTTTGTTCCCTCTTCACGCTTTAACGGCTGAACGGATTTGGATGAAATTTGGAATGTACATAAATTATACCTAAGATTAACACATAGGTTACTTTTTAACTTGATAATAGCGGGCGAAGCCGCGGGGCACGGTTAGTATGAACATAAACATAAACGCTTTCATACTCACAGCCCCACACTTAGTTCGATTTATGATACGAGTGCTGGAAACTTTACAAAACACACACACATAATCGTGTGCTTCTGGTTAGTCTATAAAAAAAAATATATAAATCCGAAAATATGCACACGTTTGACATGTAATTTAATTAATATGTCATTGTAAAGGCTTAACTGACTTGAATGAATGGAAGTGCTAAGATAGTCTTTGGAATACGACATGCTACTTCTCTGTCAATTAATCCTTGATAAACACATACTTAGCCGCAAGGCAAACCTCGTAAATAATAAAAAATAACTGTGTACGAATGTTATGCCTAAATGTCTGATTGTTTCTATACATAGAACAGTTCGCAAGTTAAGCGATATTAAAACAAGACCAAAAACAATCAGAACAAAAAGCCACATAATAAAGACATCCGCAGTACCATATCGACTTTAATCCTACGACGGTTCTTTGAAATTCTTCCAAAAGCTACAAAAATAATTCACATCAAATACCAGTCTCTGATTCACCGTACCACAGTTTTAAGAATAGTTACAACAAATCACAGCTTACTTTACAGTTGCTACGTGAACCTGACACAGAATAAGAAGTAGTTATTGCTTAGATAATACAGATTATGTCACAGTTTCTATCCAACCCTCGCTTTCCAAGGGTATTTAAGCGAAGGGTTTTTCCCTCTAACCCCAGTTTGCAGCGAGCTCACAAGAGAAGAGGTCGCGCGATGGCTGAAGGAAACTTTTTACGCAACTTACGAGATCACAATTTTCCAACCTGAGGAACAGAAGGTAAGGCAGTTTTGCTATATACACTTTGCACAAGCTTTTGCTATAAAGAAATAACGTTTTCGTGAATTATTTTAAAAAATGCATATTTATTGTTATAGTTTTGCTTTTATATTCAACTAGGTGCACCCCGCATTTTTACCCTCGGGAATTCCGTGTTAAAAAGGAGCCGTCAAGAAATGTCTTTTCCCAAGCTCTAGTCTATCCGTGCACCAAATATCATCAAAATAGGTACAGTGGTTTATACGTGAAAGCGTAACAGACAAACGTAACTATTTTCGCATTTATGATATAAGAAGTATTTATAATATTTTTGTAATACTTTCGGTTTTTTTTACTGATAGTCAATGCCCCTTTTTTATGCCACAAGCGAATCGTTTTCATGGTGGTAAGCGCCACGTTTGCCTATAACATCTGCAGTGCCACTAGTTACTTAATATATCGTGTTGTTTAGGATCTATGTCCGCAAAATTCATAAGTGAGTTTGGAACTTTTATCCGCAGTGGTTACCTAGCCAAACTAGTTTGAGTATCCAATTCATTTTCCAATAAGGTAATGCAGTCTTATTTATTAGGTCAGGCAGATTTAATGCTATAAAATGGTGTTTGGCTATCTTTAGCCGATTTAAAAAAAAGGAGGATGTTTTCAATTCGACTGTATGTTCTTTTTTGTATATATGTTACGCAATCATCTTTTAGCGCGTTCTTTTTTTGTTTGGTAGATTATACTTCAGAGGTGGTTCCATATAAATTTAATTAATACTAATTAAGCGCTTTTTGAGAAAATCAACAAAAACCGCGGTGAAGTCGGTTTTTTTTTAAACTTTGCTTGCGTTTAAATTATTCTACTTATTTTATCTTTATATGGAAGGGTTTTTTTTAAACTCGCTAAGTAAACAATCTGTCGCCAAGCACCAAATGGTGTTTCGGTAGATGTTCTTGAGGGCCATTTCCCAATCTAGGTCTAGCGCTTACCACCATCGACTACATCGTCACTACCAATAGGTAGTGGTCAAATCAAAATAAATTTGTATTTATTTTCTATTATGAACGTAAAGTGTAAACGAAAATCGGCGTTGGACACGCTCAAAAATATAAGTAACTTAGTTTTTTTTATGTAAGTGACTGAACTCCTTTGAGAAATAAACTCAAATGTGATCGGTAGACGAAATAACAAACTTTATATAATTCTACTTTTACCAAGTGGGCCACTTGTGTCCAGTTTCGTGTGATCAATTGACAAAATATCAATGCTTGAATATGACAAGTTAGGAACAATATGATATTTTCATCTGTACAAATGTTATTATGCGTTATAGTTTAGTTTCACGCTATTTATTGCATATTTGCTGCGCCCCGGTTTTACACGCGTAAGTCCCAGACCCGCGGCTGCATTATCGCTTCCCATAGGTGAGATTGTGGCCAAATGCTTGTTTATCGATCCTAAAAATATATTTCATTCATTCAAAACAAATTACTTCCTGTATTGTTTCAACAGTTCATTCGTTCTAGACATATAATATCTTAGCATTAAACACTTAATCTTAATATTACTACAAAGGTTTAATATGAAAATGATTATACTACTTAAATACTTTACTTAAATAATAAAAACACTAACAAATTATAGTTTATAAAAACTTCAACGGTGAGATTAAGACTTATCCGGAGAATTAATATAGGACAAAACACTGTACAGCGTAAAGGAATACCTAGAAAACAATTACAGCCATTTAAAATATGTATCTAAGCTGTATCCATAAGTAAAAGCTCCTAAATTTTTATTTATTGTTATTTTATGACTCTCTTTACAGCAATCAGTTATCTTTCCCTAATTAAAAATAGAAACATTTTTGCGACAAGATGATGAATGAGTCATCAGGGTGTTAGTCTAATATCCCTGAATAGAACGAAATTATTTTTTTCAATTCACCGAGATGTTTAATGAATGAAAATTTTTACTTAACTTTTTATTAACCAGACGTGTGCAAGTTACTAGTATCGATTTACCTGTTCAAACCTGCCTACCCAAGAATTGGGACGGGAAAAAAAATAGTCAACCTAACGCTTGCATATTCTATATGCTTCATACTTTCGATTGGTATGTAATTTGTCTATTAACCAAACCAATGAAAGTAAGTTGAGTCAAAACTGCAAAATCTTGGTCACCGACGCAAGGTAGCAAGCCTTCCGGTATTCTATCGCTTACATTTTGGACAGTGTGCTCAGGAATTACATGACATAATTCCTCCATGCCCTTTTTACCATCAAACAACAAGACAAACTGTCAAACATCATCCATTTATGGTTGACATACCTCCAGTTCGCTCGAAGCGTTTTGCTTCTACGTTCATCATCCGTACAGCAAAGGAGTGGAACTCATTGCCTGCGTCTTTGTTCCCTAAACAGTATAATCTGGGTGTCTTCAAGTCTAGATTGAATAGGTACCTTCTAGGCAAGCATGTTCCATCTTTGGCCGCATCGTCACTTTCTATCAGGTGAGATAGCGGTTAAATACTTGCCTATCTTCTAATATATTTTGTAAATAAATAAATAAATCTGGTATAAAAAAAAAGTTGTTAATTAATCATATTCTGCACTGAAATTTTTTAGTCAACCCATTTGCAATATATTTATTGAAATATTTAATTTGATATAAAATACTTTTCATCCATTAACCGACTCGTTGAAGTTCGTTCTATACTGGGATCCTATACTATGTCCTATTCTAAGCAATAGAAACTAGTCTTGATGTATTCCGAGTTGAATCTTTATTAAATCTGTTTTAAAAGTCAACAAAATCGACACGTTTAGGCCTTGAACTACTTTGTTTAGTGTCTATCTGATGAATATGAGTTTGAATAAAATAAACAGATGCTTTTAGTATATTATTTTGAAAGGCTCTTAATAATTCAGTGGGTTGATATCCCAGCTCCATTAAAACGACATTAGACTGGACGTTATTAAAAAAAGTTTCAAAATTATACACTATATTTTACTCAGTGATTGTCTGTGTTTCGCGGCTTTGCCCGCTTTAATTTTGATAAAAAAGTTGTCTATATTCAATGTAATATTTACGTATAACACATACAAGTCCATGGGACTGTGTAGTAACAGTTAATAATAAAAATAGTAGAATATAAAAGTTAATTGGATCATTTAATAAGTCTTTGTTCCCCGAACGGTATAATCTGGGAGTATTAAAGTCAAGAGTATACCTTCTTAATAGGTACCTTCTAGGCAAGCATGCTACATCCTCGGCCGCATCGTCACTTTCTATCAGTTGAGATTGTGGTCAAATGCTTGCCTATCTGGCATAAAATAATAATAATTGAATTACTGAAGTTAATCATCAAAACTCAAGTCCGCGTTCACTCCGCGTTAGTTAGCCGCTGTGGTGAACTGGATACGCTGGCGTAAAAAGTAGGTGTAACTTGAATTTCAGTTTACTTATTAGAAAATAGTTATTGACGTTTTAATAATATTATTTTACGTAACATTATACTTAGCCTAAGCTTATGACTAAGTATAATATAAAAAGCCTTTTTACTTAAATATGTAGTTAAGTTTATTTTTACTTAAGTAACTACTCAAGTGCATAAATAAGATCGCCCCACCAGCTGGCGTCATGCCCATGTTTAGCATTGCCTGGAACGCAATGCTAAGTTGAGCTTATATTGTTGAGTATAAACTTAGCGCATAGTTAGTGATCATAATAACTTAATTAACTATCATCAAGTACTTCTAGCCAAGTTATTAATATTTCATAGGAACAGACGTATGTTATTTAATGTCATACTTTTTCGCTGACAACCACAATTATAAATAGAGCTAGACGTGTTATTAAAACGAATAACGTAATTGTTTCAAAGATTTAACGACTACTTCTTTCATTCTATTTATTAAGTTCATTCTAAGTTTCACTCTAACAGCCCTGTGCCTACTAAGTTATAAAAATTGTAGATGCTGGAATTATTAACATCAGACATACAATTATCTATGCCTGTGTATGGTATTAAACGCAATCAAAGCTTCAAAAACCGACTTCACCGCTTTATCTTCTGAACCTTGATCAGATTAAATGTATTAAACACGCATTAATGACTATAACTCAAAAACTAGAAATCAGATCTTGATCAAATTTCAACGGGACTAATTAGAAAGCAACATCTTTCAAACTAAAAAATTTTTTGAAATCGGCGCATTTGGAGAGAAGTTTTGAGGTAACACACAAAAAATAAAATTACAGCCCGCGGCTTCGCCCGCTATTATAAAGTTGTAAAGTAGCCTTATGTGTTAATCCCAGGTATAATTTATGTAAATTCTAAATGTCATCCAAATCCGTTCAGCCATTAAAGCGTGAAGAGGGAATAAACATACTTACACACACACTTACACACAAACTTTCGGATTTATAATATAAGTATCCTTAATTATATAAGCAAAAAACAATATTAATAGAATATGATAATAATGTCTTAAGATTTTGTCTGCTTTTTACCGACTTTCCAAAAAAAAGAGGAGGTACTAAATTCGATTGTACCAATTTTTATGTGTTATCTCATAACTTCTTTCCACATGAACCGATTTTGATTTTTTTTATTGTTTGGTAGCTAGAGCTTTCTCATTGGTCCCATTTCAATTTGATCGATATGTTATCAGTAGTTTTTCAGTTACCGTTAATAATGCGTGCTTAATACAATTAATCTGATCAAGGTTCCGAAGACAAAGCGGTGAAGTCGGTTTTTTTAAGCTTTGCTTGCGTTTAATTATCATTTTATACCAGATATGCAGGCATTTGGCCGCTATCTGAACTGATGGAAAATGATGATGCGGCCGAAGATGTAGCAAGCTTACCTAGAAGAACCTATTCACTCTAGACTTGAAGATTTTATTTAGCCGATGACGTAAAGATGTAAAGAGTTACATCTTTACGTCATCGGCTAAATAAAATCGAAGACTATCTTCGACCTCTATCTATTAGTAAAAATCAGCAGGAAATTAGGAAAACTGCGGTGTACAAGTTAGAAGGCTATTAAAACCGAAATGGGAAGTATTAAATAATCCAATGAATTATATAATCACTTATATCGCCTCATATCGCGCCGGCCTTGCACGCGACATAGCTTTGGACATAACTCGCAAAAGTTAATCTAGGTCAACTGTACCCAATCTGCGGCCCGCTAAAGTTATTATAAAAGCTTAGGAAATTGTTTTGACGACCCAGTTGGCACGGCGTGCAAGTCTCTGCCCTCTGCGCCGTGGGTCCTGGGTCGATTCCCGGTAGGAGCACAATTTTCCTTCCCAAGGAAGATTTGTGCTTCTGGTTCTTGGTGTGTTTGTGTGTGTGAGATATATTAATGTTTCCGGCACGAAACAAGTCTTTGATCTTCGTGTGGGAATAGCCATAGCTCATAGTGAGTGTGAATGCGTTATTATATTATATTTTTTTGTTAATTGGAAGGCTGTTTTATTTTCACTAAACCTTAACGGTTTCTAGATACCTTGGTAGCGCATAAAACTTCGGTTTCATTAAACATAGCCCCAATTAAGAGCGACACATCAACTAACACAACTAAATAAACAATAAGCACTTTCGTTAAAGAAAATAATTTATTTGATTAGTGAATAAATAATGAGAGCTGTAAGTAAAAATCACAGTGGTAAACACAATTTCGAAGAGCTATACTTACTTATCAGAGCTTCGACAATAATTAATATAAAGTAGAGGCACTAATTTTTTTGGTGTTCAGTAGTAAAAGCAAACACTCTGATAATACAATGTGGAACGTTACATGTCAGGTTGGGGTCCAAAATTACATAATGATCGATAGGATAAATTTAACGGTTAATCCAAGAACTACGTCTCTTTTTATAATGTGGCAAATTACTTGTGAGACGATCGCGAAGGCTCTATCTTCAGGTTACGTAATAGACCGTCCAAAAATGACCCACTAGATCTGCGAGTTGGCAATTGATGATCTAGGCTTTCTGCTAGACTTATGGAAATGCCCGCACAAGGCGATACCTATATGTAACGGGGTCAGGTCGCAGTTTACCATGCCAAAGGCACCACCTTCACCCTTGTGTAGAAATAACTTATTATAGGCCTTCGAGGAAGATTGCGATTCTTTCACATTGGCTATTCCAAAACACCAATCATCATTTAAGATATACGTAAGCACTACCATATACATACGATATATCTACATACTCAAAACCTACACAAATTTAAAACCAAAGTGTGTATCTCTTGTAATACAAGACTATTGTTATCTAGTCTCCGAGGCACAATAATATTAATTTTCAGGTTTTTTTGATGCTGACTCGCCCGGCGTCGCCCGGGTTAAAATAAACATACACAAAAATGCTTTCACACTCACAGCCCCACACCAAAAGTACAATGACGTGTGTTGTGAAAACTTGTGTTCCAACCGGGAACCGGAACCAGTGCTTTAAAGGCAAACGAGCACCAAAATATGCCGCGCGGGCAGCTTAAAGTCCAAAGGTAAGTTATAACGGGCAAAACAAAAATTACAGTTTATCTCAATTCTCTAGCTGTGTAAGTCGGTTCAAAACGTAGAAGTATGTCGGATTACGCAGTAACTGTTACTCATTCTGTGACCCACCGCTTTTATCCTCAAATAAATTTTACGATTTGTCCTAGATTATTTGTCCAGACTTTATGCAGTAAATGACAAATTGTATCTACACATGAACTTCGTAAGACGATGAATTAGTTTATTCTGATACGGATTAATGCCACAAAAAGCATACAAACAGAAACCGCTATTTTTTGAGATTTTTAACAAAGAAAAGTATTATTTCTGAGCTATATACATGTTAGATATATGCCGTCGCGGACTTTTTTTTTTTAAACTTTTGAAGGCCAATATTATATAAACTTTACTTCTCGTACTTTCAGTACCGTGCCTAAGTATTCAAAACGTCAGAAATTAATTAAAAACTATCTAATATAATTCATTCGAAAGTGTGTGTGTTTATGTTTGAGTTTGAATAGGCTTGAAACGAGGTATCTCTGTAACGGATGGAAGGATTTTAATAAAATATTTTGTAATTAGAGGGTACAGTGTACTTCTTGGAATAGGACATTATGATGCTTTGCATCCTGACGCGGATATGATCCGAGACAATACTTTACCCAAAAAATTACCATTGACCGCCTGACGAACGGCATCTTGGAAGATCCTCTGCGTCTGCGCACATTTAAAGAAACATTTAAAGATGCCTTATCCGGTAATGTAACATTAATTCAGAATCCAGATAGGATAAGCACATAGGTCTCGCAGAAAAAAAAAACAGAAAACGCTTTCACACTCATATAGCCCCAAATTAAGTTCAATGACTTGTATCGTGGGTGCCGGAAAGATTCACATCACACACACAATCACAAACAGAAACTAATTTTGCCTAGGGGAGAAAAGTTGTGTTCCAGCAAGGGAATCGAACCCGATTCCCTTGCAGAGAAGGCGAACGCTCACCCAACTAAGACAACGTGCCACGGGTAGTTCAGAAAAATCAAGTATTCTTAACAATATATCGATCATAATGTGAAAAATATAGCTTTTTATGTAATTAAAATACTTTATACAAATACAGAAACGCATTCACACTCACAGCCCCGCAATAAGTTCAGAGGCTTGTGGCGTGGGTGCCGAAAACATTCACATCTCACACACATTACACCCAGAACCAGAAGCACAATTATCCCATGGGAAGGAAATTGTGCTCCTACCGAGAACCCACGGCGCAGAGGGCGGAGACCTGTCCACTGCGCCAACTGGGTCGTCAAAACTTTACCTATAGGCTTATGATTGTTCAAAATTATTAGATACGAACGTCGGCGATTTCCGGCTTTTATAGTCGATAATATCAGAAAGTGAAGTCACGGCACCCTATAGCCACCATTGTGAAAGCAGACATTTTTTACATGCTTTTTAGTGCGCAAAGTTTAGCTAAGCGCTATTATTACCCTTCACTGCATTAACGTACCTACATGCTGTGTTTTTTACTGCTCTTTTTCTATTTTACTATTCTTTTATGAGAAATTCTTGTGCTTTGAATTTTTATACAGTTTTTATTGTAATCAGCGTTATGTCAAAACATTTTCGTTATTGCTTTTTGCAAAGTATTAAAATGATGTAACAACGTGTAATGTGGCAACGTGTTTCGTTTAGCGCTATGTTGTAAATACTGCTATTGCAATATTATTCCATATTTTTTTTTTATAGGGTAGTATATCAATTTTGGTCTACGGGCTAATTGCCTATATTTCCTAAAACTATATACAGCAAAGAACCAAGTTATCTACAAGACATCGAGCCTATAGGTAACTCAAGTGCTCAAGCCCACTACCAGTGGGTAGCGTTCCCATCATGCTGGCTGCATTGCCTCTCTGAATTGTAATGCTAATACGTTGAGCCAAATAAGTGCCAGCATTTTGGTCACGCGTCGCCTCAACCAGACGCTCTGATAGAATTTTCAAAATAGAATGATCTCCCGGTCCCCACGGACCCAGTGTCTCAACACCAAACGGCTCAAATATGTAACCACTGCCGAGGTTTCCATATTTTCGCCGTTTGCGCTGCTCTGCCGAAGTTGCCGTGAAAGTAAAACAATGTTGTTGTCGATTTTGTATTATTTCCACTAGCCGTGGCTCGCGGCTTCGCCCGCTATTTACGAGTTAAAAAGTAGCCTATGTGTTAATAAAAAGCTATGTACATTCCAAATATCATCCATATCTGTTCCGCCGTTAAATTTGATCATTGTTTCTTACATTAAAACCAAATAATTATTAAATATAGTCCCACTTCAATCATCATTATAAGCTGTATGAACTATATAAGTGGTATAAAGTCGCGGCTTGGTTCTACCGACTAAATAAAACATATATGTAAATGGATTAAACTAAAATGAAAAAGGAATAAACTATACTATATATATACTATAACACTCTAATAATTTTTTAGAAATAATATGATCTGACAGAGCCCTGTTTTCTAAATCATATGTTTGTATGCCCTATTTTTCCGCTTTATTATTTTCGGTGTTCAAAACGTTTTTTTTTTTCTTGACTATGTATGCGTAGTTCTGCCTCCTTATCCTTCAGTCGAAATTTAATTTTATTTATTTCTATAATGAAATATAGAATTTATAAAGTCCTAGTCACAAGTCACAGTCAAAATCAAGTAGTCAGTTATAGTCAAGTCATGCCCTACAAAAGCGGTAGAAACTTTACTAGAACTTCTATTAGAGTTTTGGAGCGAAGGCCGAAATCACGTTTTTCAACTTTGTATGATTTGCCTACACTTATGCACGTTTACTAAGTATTAACGGTTAATAATCTACCATTATTACACATTTACACTCGAAGAATCACACACAAGTTTTGGAAAATTATACAAAATCAACATCGCAATATTTTTCACTTTCGCGGCAAAATCTGGTCAAAATGTAATTTTTTAATGTTACTATGTTAGCTAGATGTTAGCTTTGCCTCTTTGGATGAATAAAATAAATAAAATGATAAACCTATACTAGTGCTAGTCACCAGTAACAAAACGAAGTAAGAGTAATTGTCCGTCATAGTCAAGTAATGGCCTAGTAAAGTGGTAGAAATTGAATAGAATTTTCTATTGAAGTTTTGGAGTGACAATTAAGTTTTAAACTTTTGTATGATTTGCCTACACACAACACTATACACACGAACTAATAATAGTTAATAATCCACAATTATTACACATTTACAGTCGAAGAATCACAAGTTATCCTACTAATGTTATAAATGCGAAAGTTTGTGTGTGAGTATTTAAGTATGTTTGTTCCCTCTTTACGCTTTAACGGCGGAACAGATATGGATGATATTTGGAATGTACATAGCTTTTTAGGATTAACACATAGGCTACTTTTTAATTTGTAAATAGCGGGCGAAGCCGCGAGGCACGGCTAGTGGAAATAATACAAAATCGACAACAACATTGTTTTACTTTCACGGCAAAAACACCTTGACTGTCTATATGTTTGGCCTTTGCTATGACGAAATATTGCAAATCACGTTCGATCATTAACGAAAAAAAACCTTGTTTTACTTACATCCCAGTTTTGAAGAAGATTTGCTTCCTAAGTACACTTTTCCAGTCATGGATAACCTACTTTCTAAGCATAGAAATGAAAAAAAAACTCAACAAAAGGTGTACCTAATAACTCCAAGTGTTAAGTACCCCACTTATAGCTACGTAATTGACGCATCGATCCAGCACCTTCAATAATTCACCATAACCATGGCGATGGCTATTTTAAGCCATGACCACTCCATGCATGGTTTATTGCACCACTTTATTGCATGGGGAAACATTGATTTTGATAGCACGTTAGTCGGTTCTAAGAAACAAGGGGAACTTGTGTTTCTGTAATGTTTTGTTTAGGAGTTCTGAGAAGCACGTTCCATTTGTAATGCTTTGGCTTAGGTATTTTTTATTCGAGGTCGTGCCCTTTACGCAAATTCTCTGAATGAAAGTAAATTAAATGTTCTGTTTGGTTTTTCGTAGAAAAATAATATTCACAAAAATAAAGGCGTTCCCACGCGTCGAAACGTATCATTCTAATATTATTATAATCAAACAATGTTATATCTTCTCTATTATTAGTATAACTACCTATATATATACCCGTGTGAATAAACGATTTAATCTTTGAATAAATTAATTGTAAAAATGTTTTTTTTCACCCGACTGCCCGACGCAAAGGAGAGTAAATATGTTTTTATCATCCTGTGTTTATTTATTCCAAGACCTAGTTTTACAATATAAATATATTCGAGTTATAAAAAAGGTTAAAGATGGTTTAGACGATATGTAATGTTCGGCAAAGATCCCAAAACGCTTGCTGCATTACCACGCTGTATAGCAAGGCTTATCCGTTGCCCCAAATACAACCCAGCATTTTCGTCATGTGCCAGATCAATCAGTGTCTTAGACAAATGTTTGAAAATGTCTAATGCACACGGTCCCCATGGACCTAGAGTTTCAACCCCAAACGGCACAAATATAAAACCTTTGTCAAGTTTTGAATACTTGCGCCGTTTGAGAGATTCAGCTGTCATAGCCGCGCCACTAGCTTGTAGCGTGGTTTCAGGAAGATGGGATGGCGCCAAAGTGTCCACACACGTGGCATCCCACACTAAAGGCCGACCCATGAGTCATACCATCAGGTCTTTTGCCGTCGTCATGCATCAAGCCAGTTGGCTCTAAAACATTTGCGACGTTTCCAAAGGCCCGACGACGTATGAAAGTATGTACGTATATACGTATCATTTAAAGCACTGTGACGAGCTATACGACCAGCACTCTTAATCACATATCATGCTTCTACTAGATTACTATATTTGAACTCTATTATATAGTAAATATAGTCCAATTCCAATAATTTCAGTAGGTACTGAAGTCACTTCTGACATAGAGCCAGACCATTTATCCGATTATATTTCACAGATAACCTTGTAGCCGGTGGAAGTAAACAAAGGTTAATCGTGCGTCTGCCAAGTTGGTAAAGTCTTAAGCTTTAAGCTTGTTTCTGCCCTTCAACAGTCAAAGTCCTATTGTACTACAGTTGTGGTCCTGTCTTAATTAATTGCCGTTTTATTTGTTGAAAGCGAACTAATTTTACATTATAATACCATATAATGATTTTTATTTTAGTCTCTTGCTGTTATCCTTGACATCTAGTAGTCGATTCTGATGTCACACACTAAATTAAATTTAAACTATTCCTGTCTTTTACAAAATAGGATCGCAAGACAGAGATAGCATACATTTTAGTGCTGTCAAGTTAGTCAGAACTTAGATGTCTATGCAAGCTTAGTCGAGTAAGTAATTGGTGTTGACTAAAAACACGCGCCTTTCTGCTTCTGCTGTTCATATTTTATTTGATAAACTAGCTTGACAGCCCTAAAATGTATGCTATCTCTGTCTTGTGTTCTATTTTGTAAGAGACAGGGATAGTTTAAATTTAATTTATTGAGTGTACATCGGAATCGAGGCCAATTATGAAACTAATAATTAAAACGCAAAATTTTAAAAACCGACTTTACCGCTTTATCTTCGGAACCCTCGATCAGATTAAATGAATTAATTACGCATTAAAGAGGACAACTCAATAACTGGTCAGTTCTTGATCAAATTTAAATTGGACCACATGGAAACTCCAGCTTTCAAATGAAAAGAAAAAAAATCATCAAAATCGGTTCACCTAGAACGAAGTTCAGAGGTAACACTCATAAAAACATTAAAAAAAAAACAGTCGAATTTAGAATTTCCTCCTTTTTTTTAAATCGTTTAAACATATCGCTTAAAACGCGGGTTTAGATATACTGCAGCTATAGAAATCATGCACATAGAAACATTTATTTTAAAAAAGGAGGCAAATAAAAAAAATACATTATTTATTTAAGTTTTGTTTTTGAAAATCTTAGCGAGATTAAGATTTGTACTAAAAGCAACAGGTATAATCACAAAACGGTAAAATCTTATGTTAATTAGATGTTCTTCTACCCCGACACAAACAGAGGGTGTTAGAAGTTTGACGTCTGTGGCATCGTGACTCCCAAACGGATGTACCGATTTTGATTAATTTATATTATTTTGTCATCCTTCAAGATCAGAGTGTTCTTAGATATATGGTATAATTCGGTGCAGATATTTTCCGGCGTGGTTGTCAGGGATAATTAAAAAAAAGGTTTTCTTTTAAATACTGGTTTAAAGTGGTTATTCGCATTCAAGAGTACTTAGCAACTGGCAACATGCCTGCTGAATAAAATGGACAAGAGCTTTAGCAAAACATTTGAATGCGAGTGCCAAAATTGGACAACATAAAAGGATTTGTAGAGGCGGGCACTTTTCTTCCGCTCTGCTCGTTTCAAAATAGACTTATTTTAACTATTATACTATTTAAGAATACATATTATAATTTTTTTGTACATATTTATATCTAATTATAGTATTATTATTTTTTTGTTTAATTTTAATTTCGTTTTTAGTTTAATGTAATATATGTCATGTTGTTATGATTATCTATCAGGCTTATAATATTATTGTGATAGTGTGATGTGATAATTTCGTATCGCTGAAGCACTCTTCAGCAGTAAGCTAAAATCTATTTAAGTCTCTATAAAATTTATACATAGACTTTATCAGACAGCTTTGAAGCGATCTCTGTATAAATAAATATATATTATCATGATAGGAGGTTGTACGAATTTTATCTCTTCATTAATGGACATGGTGCAATCATTCGTTATGGAAATGGTTTCCCATAACCTTTGATCACACCCATCGGGGTGGATAATTTGTTTGCCACATGCACAATGTTTTTTTGCCTTCATACAAATCTACTCATTGTGAATCATCCTATTGTATTATTTTTTCAACCGACTTTAAAAAAGAGGTTCTCAATTCGACTGTATGTTTTATTTTGTATGTATGTTACGCGATATCTCCGCCAATAATGAATCGATTTTGATGATTTTTTTTTGTTTGGTAGATTATACTTCAGAGGTAGCCATATAAAATGTATCCAGGCAAAACCATAATATAAGCGTTGACGTCGGTTTTTTTAAAACTTTGCTTGCGTTTAATTATGTTCACAATCAGAGGAAAGTTTATTATAAATGGGCCATAAAAAAACTTGCAAAGGCGAGCTTACAGAAAATATTAAAAAAAAAAAGATATTATTTACTAGAGCGAGAGGTACATGTATATCGATAAAAAACAATCTACGTAAATTATATTTTTAATTGGTTTTTCTCTTCTTTACAGATCGGAAGCTGTGAACTGAGATGGCACAGAAGCGAGTGGTGACAAATTGCGCTGGAAAACGCGCAGTCTAAACGAATTTACTTTTATTATTCGAACATAGTAGCGTCAGCGGCTACAATGCAATTGCTACAGTTTTAAAATTAACGTTGTCCTTTAGGCATTTTATAGACGTAGCAGGCGTGCTCGCGTAGCGCGAACCCGAAGCGGCATGGACGCTCGAGTGACGTACACAAACCGAGCGTTCGTGACGTTAGGGCTAGTGTAGTCTACAGCCATGGGCGAACAACGCAACCACCCTGCACCAATCAACCATTCCTTCATCGTACCCGCTGCGCTAAAGCAAGATGGGCCATTTCACTTAGGGACTTTAGGGAACCGACAGGAACTCGCTCATTTGGAGCGAATTATCTCAGGAAGATGTTAGAGGAAGCGTTTTCTTTCCAGGAGAGACGCTGAACGGGCAGCGGCTGATAGAATTTAGGCTCGGGCAGGAGGCGGAGTCAGAGCAAGGCACGGGGCTCTCGGTCGCCTCCGCAGAGCTTATGGTGCGCGCTGAAACCTCAGCTCGAGCGCGCCGCCTGCGCTACACGCTGTGGGCTTTCACGGTAAGTAAAATGGGCTTAAACAGCAATAAAATAAGAATAATACATTTATTGGCAGCAACTAGCAAATATCATATTTATGAGATTTTACTAGATACTATTTTCTACGATGACCAATCATAATAATCAACTTGTGATACTCAAAGGAACAAGATTTTTTCTCACATAGTACGCTCACGTAGTAGCTCACGTAGTAGCTCACGTAGTACGCTCACGTAGAACCGATTTAAAAGCATTTTTTTTTTAAACAGGTGAGTGGCAACTCGACCGTAGGTCCGCTAGCGGGTGCGACGCGGCGCGACCCGAGCAGCGGGTGGCAGCGCATCGACGTGACGGGCGCGGCGCGGCGCTGGGCGGCTGCGGGCGCGCGCGGGCCGCTGCGGCTGCTGCTGGACTGCAGCGGCTGCGGCGGGCGCGTGCGGCTGCGGCTGGGCGGCGGGCAGGCGGCGCGCCCGCTGCTGCGCCTGCGCCTGGCGCCGCCGCCCGCGCGCCGCCGCCGCGCGCTCGACTGCGACGCCGCCGACCACGGCCGCTGCTGCCGGCAAACGTACTACGTGAGCTTCCGCGCGATCGGCTGGGACGACTGGATCGTGGCGCCGGAGGGCTACTACGCGAACTACTGCCGCGGCGCGTGCGGACCCTTCCTCAACTACCACTCGCAGGTGGTAGAGGCGGCGCGGCTGGAGCGCGCCGCGTGCTGCGCGCCGGTGCGCTTCTCCGCGCTCTCGCTCATCTACTTCGGCGCCGACTCCAACATCATCAAACGCGACCTGCCCGAGATGGTGGTCGAGGAGTGCGACTGCCCGTAGCGGCCTGTACATACCGCCGCCGCCCGCGCTCCGCCCTCGCCCCGCTCACAGCTCGCTTCCGCCGCTCTCGAATCCGATTTAATCCGAATCGATTATAAATAATATTCTCGACTTGTGTAATATTTTGTTCCTCGCGTTCGAAAGACTATATCCTAAATAAATCAAATAAATTAATATATCCGTGTACGCAGGGCCCGTCGCGTCATCGCATCTCAAGCCGCGCGCTGCCGCGACCGTTAGCACTGTTCCTCGCGGATGTTTCTCGTGTTGTTATGGGACTAAGTGCTCGTGTTGTGTCATGTTTTGTTTGTCATCGAAACCTGTATCCTGTAGACCGCGGTTGCTCGACATGAGATGCGAGGTCGCGAGGCCGTCTGTACACGGCCTAACTAAATAATTTAATACTACGCCGTTTTCTTTCACCGCGTTTGGTGATCGCTTGTAATTATTGTAAACTGTATTATAATAATTATTATAATTATAATTATAATAAATCAACTTTTTCATAATTATTATCACATCTTTTCTTTACCTTCTAATTATTATCCATCCTTTAATACCTACCCTTTTATCTCATAATATTTGTTTATCTCTGATAGGCTAGCGTTTGAGCGCTATCTCATCTGATGGTAAGGGGTGATGCGGTCGAGGATGATAAACACGCTAGGCTTATAATTAATTTTAAAGTAATTGCCTTGTTATTTGATATACCTAATACTGACTATTAATTATAATGTTAGTAGCCGTGCCCCGCGGCTTCGCGCGCTATTATCAAGTTTTAAAGTATCCTATATGTTAATCATAGGTATAAGCTATGTACATTCGAAATTTCATACAAATCCGTTCAGCCGTTAAAGCGTGAAGAGGGAACAAACATACACACTTGCACACTTACAACTTTCGGATTTATTATATTAGTAGGATTACAACCAGGAAATTAAAAGTAGTTACTGACTTCTAACGTTAGGATCTTGAGAACATAAAACATATTAAAAATGTTAAACAGGTTATTTAACTATTTCAATTAGAAAATATAAATATGACTAACAATATCCTTCATTAGCACTGGTTGTAGCAAGAAACATTCCGTAAAACTAGTAAGAATTGCACGTTTACTTAATAGGTATAGTCCAGAGGTATACCTACTATATTAATTCTGTGGTAGGTATAGTATAAAAAATATATCATATAAGTTCCGCAGATTAAAGTCAGTTCCGCTACACTGCCCCTCTGTAAAAATTTTCATCATAAAGAGAAAAAAAAACTACCTACCTTTTATCAATAAATAATTATGTATATTGATTAGATTAATAATAGACTATTCTTACAATATATTTTCTAAAGTTACAGTATTGATACACATGACTATAGTCTTATGCTATGAGGTTTTAAAAAAGAAAAAATATTTGTACTTTTTGCACTTTCACGCAATATGACATTTTTTTTGCCAGTTTCAAGTGATAAATGTTTTTAAAGTTTAGTATTTCATAAAAGCAGTCCTAACCACCATTGACAGTCAAAGTCAAATATGAGAGTCATGGTCCAGTCACAGTTAAGTCATGCCCTTGTCATGCCATATTTATTTTAATGCTATTTAGGCAAGCATTTGACCACTATCTCACCTGATGGAAAGTGATGATGCGGCCGAAGAAACAAAAAAAAAGTAAAGTGGTAGAAACTTTACTATCTAATATATAAAATTCTCGTGTCACAGTTTTCGTTGCCATACTCCTCCGAAACGGCTTGACCGATTTTGATGAAATTTTTTGTGCTTATCCGGTATCTATGAGAATCGGCCAACATCTATTATTCATCATCATCATCATCATCACTTTTCATCATTATCAACGCGGGTGAAACCGCGGGGCGCAGCTAGTAATTAACTATTTTAATTTATATTAGATAATTATTTTGTAGATCAGTGAGTCACCGTTTTTAGACCAACTTTGTCCCGGGGTACCTATATCTCAATAAAATCTTGCTTGTGTTAGTGTCAAACTAAGCGCGTTGATGTCTTTTATCACCAACGTTTTCTTTGACAATGCACCTATATTTACTAGGTACCTATAATATATTTACTAGTAACCTATATTTCCCATCTACGAACTTAATTGGTATACAGGATTTGTAAAATACCAGAATGCTCTCAGACCCTGATCTTTAATCTAACCCTTGGTTAATTTAGTTCTACGACTTTCTTCTGAATGCTATATTTTCCTTAATAATTAAGGTGACGTTATCTCTACAATCTATAATAATCAATAAGCAACTACACTTTCCCGCATAGAACGGCATCGCATCGCGCCGTGTCTATCGTTATAGTATAAATAACATATATTTTAAAATTCATTTGAAATATCATAAAACTTTATTTATTTATTTTTAATTTGCAATAGTCCTACCAAGAAAGACGTTGGTCTCAATTATTGAAATGATGGACATCAAGAGGTTTCTGGTATTGTACATATTAACCTGTGTATTAATAGCCAAAAGCATTTGCGATTGTGTTACAATAAACCAAACTTCACACGACAAATTATATAAATGTTAGTTTCGCAAATTAAAGGTACATTGATCGAGCGAAGCGTCTTCGTTTAAGCTCGGGCAAAACTAATTAATTTCGCTCAGATTTCCGGTTGTTCTCCTCAAGGATGTTGTAGCTAAAGTAATAGGATGGGTAACTGACAAACTTACAGTGCCGAATATCAAACATGCATGGAATCTTATCACAACTAACTAAGAGCGTATTTACAATGTCAAATCGTTTTATCAATTGCATAAAGAACCAATCGTGGTTGCGGTCCCGTTGAAATCGGGTGAAAGGTTAGAAAAGACCCCTGTGTCCCTCTCGCACAAGAGCGACTAGTTCTAAAAAAGTTTCCCAGTGGTAGAAATTATAGTCTGTAGTAATAATAAGATCTTATCTGTCGTAATTATTTGATTAATCGAAACCTTACAGAATATGTTTCTAACTAGCTACTATCAAACTATTCTCAATAAACCGTTTTTTTTTCCTTATAGTATTAGGTTTTATGATATTATTTTTGATATATGGGTATACAAGCCAAGCTACACAACTACATCCACCATTTATAAAAATATTTTGTAAAAACAAAATAAAATCATCCTGCTATCATACTTCCTACTAATATTATCAAGGCAAAAGTTTGTAAGTGTGTTTGTAGTTTGTGTCTTCTTGACGCTCAATTATGATTATATTAATGAATACGTTTGTGAATATGGAATATGCATACATTTTTATTCGATTGTTGCCGTTAATACATTGCCGGAAAGAAAGTTTTTCTTCCTAACAATACATCTCATATCGAAATAAATAGGCATTGGGAAATGCAATCAGGTATTTTTTTTATTGAAGTAGGCAAACTTTTGACCACTATCTCACCTGATGGTAAGCGACGATGTGGTCGACGATGGAGCAAGCTTGCCTAGAAGATACCTATTCACTCGCGGCTTGAAGACTCCCATATTGTACTCATCAGAAAACAGGTATATAATCAGGTAAGGAGTTCTATTCCTTTGAGGTTCCCACAATGAATGTGGAGGCAAAACGCTTAGTGCGCATTTGTGGAATGTTCACCATATAGCGGTGTCGCTTAGCAGTTTGTCTGCTTGTCCGACGATAGAACGGGGATGGGGGAACTAGATCGTGCAGTTCCTTAGCACACTCTCCAAAATGTATCTCTCCAATATGTTCCGATAAAAAACCAAGAGACTAGCTGCTACCATGCGGCGCGGCGATGACCCAAGCTCTGAAGCTTTGAATTAGTCAGCTGCTCGCTACCAATGTGTCTCTTGGGTCTCCACTCAATGGTGTCAAGAGTCTCAAGCTGGTACTTAGCTGAACCGTCCCAAAGATGAGAACAGTACTCCATACATGATCGGACTTGTGCTTGATACAAATTGAGCAACTGTCCCGGTGTGAAGTATCGTCTCACCTTTGCAAGGATTCCCAGCTTTTTTGCAGCTAGTAGGGCTTTTGACTCGATGGAAGTATATAGGTAGTAATTGAGCTTTGAAGTTAGAGTCAAACCGAGTAACTCGAGATGGTCAGTTACTGGTAGGGATACATTTAGGAAAGTTGGAGTCAGTTCAAATTGACTCCGTATATCGGAGAAAAAAAGTTTAGCAAATTTAAACATAGCGATTTGAAAAAACAAATAGAATTTAAGGAAAGTTGACGAATCAGTGACCACAAAAATGTGTAACTTAGTCACGATAAACTTAGCCAATAGCGAGCGTTTTGCTATTTTGAAATTTCCATCCATTTTAATTATTAAAACTCCTAACAAAAAGCAATTAAAGAAGACAATCAAATTATGGGAGTAATTTTGAAAAAATAAAGATTTTTAAAAAATTGTTGACCTGTATGTAAATTGTATGCTTATTTCCTATTGATAATTTATAACGTTGTTATATTTTTCTTATATAACTATTATAAGCCAAAATGTATGGCATATGTTTTATTCTTAAAATGTTGTGTTAGCGTTGGCTTAAAGAATTTAGTAATTTTTAATTTTGCATTAGGTCACACTTTTTGACAACAATTTGTACACAACAATTTATGACAGTTAGGTGTCATAAAAGTTAGGGTTTACCTTCATTGGATTTTTTATGGATATATTGATGATATAGTCGTGCCACCCCGCAGCTTTGTCTGCGTTTGTCAAGTTAATTAGCAGCCTATTTGTTAATCCTAGGCATAAGCTGCGTACATTCCAAATGTATTCAGCCGTTGCCGCGTGAAGAGAAAAAAGACATACTTAAATAATGCCCCAATTACACACAAACTTTCGGATGAATAAATTAGTTTAATATAAGTATATAATAATAATATTTACCAAGATTCTGACATATCAATGTAGTAATAATATCTGTCATCGATTATCTTTATTCTAGGATATAAATTTAAACATGGGTTGTAAATGTATCTAGAGGCTTATTACAACAATTTATAGCACATATCTCCGCCATTTTGAAAAATATCGAATCTGCTCACAAAATATCACGAGAATCGGTTGAGAAATGCGACCTGTACAGGAGAACAACCGGAAATCCGGACCTACGAAAGCAATTTTGCCCAAGCTGAAATGAAATCGCTTCGTTCCCGCTTTGCGCTCGTTCGGTCAATTAAACCGAAAGTAATTTAGTCTTTCATAATAGTTAATAGCTGACCCAACCGGCGTTCGCCTGGGTATAAAAACAAACACATATACGCATATATTTTTATAGTCGGATAAGCGGACAAAGCCGCAGATAGATACTAGTAAATATATATAATGCTAATTAAATTTAATTGCATTTTGAAACATCAACGTGGATTTTAATTGCGCATATAGTATATCTTTATGAATGACATAATAATATTTTCATTAGATATCATATTGTAGCATGATTACACAGTTAAATATCATTCAAGTAGAACATAATTCAAATGGCTCAAAAGGTTATCCCATAAATCTTAAAATCAGGGTTACCCTAAAGAAAAGGGACACAGAGGTTCTTTGTGACCTCTCACTAGGACACAGATTTTCGGCGGTGTCGTCCCTCCTTTTACAAACCGTAGGTTTGTTTCCTATCTCGATGGTTCTCCTCTACAAGTCGCATTTTTCAATCGATTCTCGTAATATTTTGTGAGCAGGTTCGATAGCAATATTTATTTTTTATTCAATTCTGTTTTTGGTTTTTTTTTCAAAATGGCAAATATATTGGGGTTGCAAACATAAAAAAAACATTTTTCATCCATTTCGAATCATCCATACGCGAGGTCTTCACAGAGCCACTATAGTTTAATAAGCAATATAATACAACGTAGTGTCACCACGAAAATTAGTGAACGTAGGCGTAAAGGGTCTCAAAGAAAGGAAGTCTCATTTCCCGAACATAGCTCGCATATTTGAGTTAAACATTTTAAACCAAGCTGTCCCCATAAAGTTTAGACACTGAAAAACCGAATAAAAATTGAATGACTGTTTATCCTTTCAATCCCAATTCGGTGAGCATTAAGTGTTTTTTTCTTTCCTAAATAAACTATATTGGACGAAACAAATAGAGTATAGAGCGTAATTTTTACATTCGAATAAAATACAGTGCACGGTTTTCAAGAAATAAACACTTACTAGCATAAACTAATTATTATTTGATATACTCAATCATAGCAAACATTTACAAATTAAAGATTTTTTGTGTATTTGATATTAGGTATACTCCCCAAGGGAAACAAGTGTTTCTGGTTCTAGGTGTATGATTGTATGTGAGATGTGAATGTTTCCAGTCCACAAAACTCTTCGAACTTAGTGTCGGAGTGTAAAAAAACATTAAAACGATATATGTCTAAAGATGTAGAATAAAAAATAAAAATTTGGTCTCTTTGACGAATATAAACAACCGCAACCTAACGGGTATAATATTTTCATATAAAGACGTATATAGGAACCTTCCTACTTATAACGGCCTCTATAATTAAATACCAAATATTTCACGAGAGGGAAAACTCAAACAATTCCAACCAATTAAAAAAAAACCACCCATTTTTGTACCCATTTTTGACTCCTGGATTTACTTCATTTGTATTATATGTCATATGTCTTAGAAGATGAATTTAAACAACGCATCATAAATTGTGCGTTATAAGATTTTTCTTTGCTGCTAACGCGCATCGTTTCAATATTTCGCACACCTAAGTATTGAACGCACTTAAAGTTTCTACGTTGTATATAGAAAGTATAAATCCACAACTTAGAACTAATCTTTTTTTTACTATCTCAGGCGAGCAAAGCCGCGTGTAATACAGCTAGTTATTATATATACATCAATGTAAAAGGTTGAATAAATTTATAAAATTAGTAAACAGGACTGTTAAGTACTAACAAACTCCTATTTAACAAGGTATATCTGCATTGTAAGTATCCGAACCGTAACAAACAACTGCACCCTGAAAGCTTCAAACAGTCAAACTTCTCCCTTTTCTCCCCCACGGCGCCGGTTTGTCGTCCGACGTCGAAGCAACGAGAAGGGAAACAGTATTCAGAACCTTGTTGAAGTTATAGGAGGGTAGGAAAGTGTAGTGCGTACGATCGATGGCCGTCGGAGACACTGTGACGCCGGCCGGCTGGATGAGGTAAGTATGTGTCTGTCAACCACTCTTCTTTTTTTTCTAGAATGGACTAACAGGGTCTTTTCGGAAAAAAAAGATACTTCATTTATCGGAGAAGATTACATCCTATCCTATCCTATCTCCTACTAATATTATAAATGTGAAAGTTTGGGTGTGTGAATAGTGTTACCACGCATCTCCGTAAGGAATAAACCGATTTTGCTGAATTTAGTAGGTAGTTTAGGTTCCGGAATAACACATAAGCTACTTTTTAACTTAATTAGCGCGGGCGAAGCCGCGGGGCACAGCTAGTAATATTTAACGTAGTTATTTACGGTTAGTATTTTATTGTATTGTTAAACTTTTTATGTGGTCCCGTTGAAATTTGATCAAAATCTGATCTCTTTTTTTTGAGTTATCATCAATAATGCGTGTGCAATACATTAAATCTTTTTAGAGAATAGAAATAAAAAAGATAAAGCGGTGAAGCTTTGCTTGCATTTCATTATTTAAGCTTTGCTTACGTTTAAATTATTGTTAAAAACGTACGTAGCCTACACTTTATTGGCATCCTAAAATAACTTATTTCTTAGACACTCATGTATTCGGAAAGTCCCAGCTAGCTACCTCCAAGCTCACGGCGCCCGCCAGTCCGTCTGCGGCGACTGTAAACATTCTGAGATAATGCACAAACACATTGTTACTGCTGAGATGAAACCAATTAAATATCTACATCTTGTAAAGATTTTATTTGTGAAACATGAGTAAAATATACACACAGATTTTTATATGAGCATGCACATTGGTCATTTAAATATTCATATTCATTTATTCACTTAATAAAATACAAGTTGTTTTATATTGACTGTAAACCTAGCTTAAGTTTGTCTAGACAATAAGATCTCGCCGAAAAAGTAATTATTGATAATTTTTTTCTTTTTTTATGCATAATAGAGCAAGCATTTGACCACTATCTCACCTGATGGAAAGTGACGATGCGGCCGAAGATGTAACATGCTTATAGAATACCGATAGACTTACTATGTATTATTTACGACTTTTATTAGTTTAGTCAGTCAAATTTAAGAACAAACTACACACATAATTTCTTGGTTCAAAATCAAAATCAAAATCGTTTATTTACATGGGCCTTGAAAGTTGGCCATGAAAGTTAATGAATCTATTGCCAGATTCGCAAAATTACAGCCATCTCGAGAAAAACCTGGCAAGGAACTCGGCGGCGCATTTTTTTTTCATTCATTTTTTTAAAAAACATTCTTAATCTATAATACATAATTTTCTTAACCTAAGTGTTATTATGGTAGTCGCTAGAAAGAGCCTATGCAGTTTGCCTCCATGCATCCTTGTCATTAATATAGTCTGTGGTTTTATAGTAAGCTTTCTTAATTAATGCCAATTTTATTACAGATTTGAACTTTCCCAGTGGTAATTCAGTTACGATTTTAGGAATTCTATTGTAAAATGTAACCCCATTTGCCATAAAAGATTTATTCGTTTTGCTTAATCTAAATGCGTTAGCGATAGGTTAAGCGATAGGCTTACATATCCGATAAACAAAAGGTACTTATGTAGGTATATTACTACATAGTAATACTTACACATACGTATGTGTGAATGCTGTGTAGATACCATGTTATGTGAGCTATGTGACAATGATTGTGGTCTAACTGTCATGCAGTCGGCAGTGTAACATATGTGCTGCATAACTTCTTAGGTATTTGCGGTTACAATAACTACATTCTATTCATAGTCTGTTAATTGTTTATTTTAAAGATATAATACATAAAATTTACAATTAAAAAAATAAATAATTGTAAATTTTATCTACGGGCCAATTGCCTATATTTCCTAAAACTAAACTTAAACTATATACAGCAAAGACCTAAGTTATCTATAAGAAATCGAGCTTATATTCAACTTAAGTGCTCAAGCCCACTACCATTGGTTAGCGTTTCTATCATGCTGGCGGCATTGCCTCTTATTATATTCATAGTTAACATCTATTGTTAAAATCTAAGTAAAACCTAGGTTATAGAAGTTAATTAAACGCAAGCAAAGCTTAAAAAGCGCTTATATTTTGGTTTGGATTGATCGATTTCAATAAAATTTATATGGGACCTCTGAAGTATAATCTACCAAACAAAAAAAATCATCAACGTCGATTCATAATTGGCGTAGATATTGCGTAACTAACATACAAAAAAAAACACGCAGGGCAGTCTTTGGGGACTGCCGATAGAAGTGAAACCTATATATTATATATATTTATATATATATATGTATACACAGTATACATATAGCTCATGGAATGCGTTCGGTGACGATGACGCGAGTTCCATGATTTTTGTTCACCCAAAAAGTGCTCAACGCGCCTATAGAAGTTTTCACTTCAAAAACATGCAGTCGAATTGAGAATCATCTTTTTTGAAGTCGTTTGATAACAATTAATCTACCGTATACCTAAGAGACAACCCCTACGTGCTTATCACTTTGAGCTGAAGATCTCGCGTATTTTTCTAAATGGCTGATTTATGTTTTTATTTCTAGTTAGGAGTTAGGGTTTATCCATGTACACAACAAATACCTGATCAGCTTTGTTTATTCATGAACCACATGTATGAACCAAGTTATAATATAAGATGCTGTGTTGACACAGAATTGTGTTCCTACTATTACTATAGCTAGTTATAAGAACATGGAGTGTTACAAATTAGTTAAGTTTTTGTCCAAATAAAAAAAAAAAAAGGATTACGTTTTCAACCCTATTATCCCCATATCTTCGCCATTTTGAAAATTTTCAGATACTTAATCGACAAAAAAATATATATAATTATCGAACCTC
Organism: Lomographa bimaculata; assembly: GCA_948107665.1. NCBI lineage: Eukaryota > Metazoa > Arthropoda > Insecta > Lepidoptera > Geometridae > Lomographa > Lomographa bimaculata. The sequence continues at coordinate 7,168,247 of OX403596.1, read as the reverse complement.
GTCACAAAATTTCACGAGAATTGATATGTAGAGGAGATCAACCGGAAATCCGCCGGACATACAAAATCAATTTTGCCCAAGCTGAAACAGATACTCTTCACTCGCTCTGCCCGCTCGGTCAAAATGAAGCATTTATGTTTTTAAATCGTCTGTAATCAATTGTTTTTATGATTGGTAGTTTAATGATTTTACTACGGAGAATAAAAATTGCCCGTGGTTCTACCAGTTGGATAACGCAGTAGAACCACGATCACGGGCAACAAAGCTTAGTACCGCTTTATGAGAAAACTAGCTGGTCTACACGACTTCACCCGCGTTGACCAGGATAAAAAGAAGCCCATGTGTAATTCCTGGGTATATAGCTCGGCACATTCCGTTACCTCTGCTTAAATTTCACCCGAATCCGTTCAGCCGTTACATCATAAAGAGAAAACAAACATATTTACGTACACATTTACACAAAAAGATTCGCATTTGTGATATTATTGTGATGGTTTCGGCTTGCCGGGCACGGCTATAATGTCACATAGCTTACTTTTTTATTTGATCATTAAAAATTAGGCTATGTGTTAATCTTAGGTATAAGCAATATGTATTTCAAATTTAATCCAAATCCGTTCAGCCGTTACAGCGTGAAGAGAAAACAAACATAGGTAGGTACTTACACACTTGCACATTCACACACTTACACACAAACTTTCCGATTTAGATATTATATATATTAAAATGCAAATTTACCAGAATTAAACGTAAACGCATTTACACTCATAGTTCCACACTAAGTTCGATGAGGTGTACCGGAAACGTTCAGATCACACACACAATCATGACCAGAATCAGTATTGAACGTTAAACCAAATCATTAAGTACTGCCCTAAAGTTTCCGTTGTTCATGATGTTGCACTTATCACTATAACTGTGAAAAGGGTTTTTATGGAAAAAAAATGTCTAAGAACAATAAACAATAAAAGGTGAAGGACATCTCACTTTAGCGGTCCTTTATTTATTTGTATAGATTGCATTGCGACACCGATACATGGTGGATATTCCTCAAATGCGCACGAAGCGTTTTGCTTCCACTTTCATAGAGTCTGTTCCCAGATAAGTACAATCTTGGAGTCTTCAAGTCGAAGGTGAATAGGTATTTTCTAGGCAAGCGGGCTCCATCGTCGACCGCATCGTCACTTAACATCAGGTGAGGTAGTGGTCAAATGTTTGCCTATCACAGTAAAATATATATATATATATATATATATATATATATATATAATGCCTAAGCGTATCTCTCTTATGCGAAGTACATATGAGCAAAAATAAGTTATACTGCTCTTAGCCGCATCCACGCAGCGGTGTACGTCGATTTGAAGTCGAGGCAATAATCGGGTCGATTGCCGTAAAAAGTAAACGATAAAAAAATGCGTTATTGTTTTCTTATAAATCGAGGGCATGACTCCTTATACATCTTTTCTCTTACTCTCGGAATTGACCATCAATCCCTCTTAAAAAAACACCCTGTTTAATGCGATTTCAGGAGTGCCTCTTTGGGGCCCATGAGAATAAACGATTTTGATTTTGACTAGCTGTATTTCACTACCCACGGCTTTGCCAACGTGAGATACTTAGTAAAAAAAATATTATTTCAAAGTTGCTGATGTAGGTACTATTTCAGTATTTACACTTTCTATATACAACGAAGAAAATTGGATAATTAGGTATACTCTCATTTAACTTTTTTATATAAAAATGTGCGTTCAATACTTAGATGTTCACAATATATTATGAAACAGTGCGTGTTATCAGCATAGAAAAATCCAAGAACGCATAATTTATGATGCGTTGTTTAAATTGTATATCTAATAAGGTCTTTTAAGTCATCTAAGTGTCAAAGAATTTCAACCAATATTTTCAAATTTTACATACAATCTTAACTACCCCTTTTCTCCGTTTAGGGGATGAATGGATAAAATCTGAACTTCTTATCTCGTGACAAAAACAACATACTCTCCAAATTTCAGATTTCCACCTATAAAGGTTTCGGCTGGGCGATAATGAGTCAATCGGGACATTGCTTTTTTAACTGACTTCAAAAAAGAAGGTTCTCAATTTAATTGTATGTTTTTTTTTGTATGTATGTTACGCGATAATTTCGCCAATTATGAATCGATTTTGATGATTTTTTGTTAGGTAGATTATACTTCAGAGGTGGTCCCATATAAATTTTATCGAAATCGGTCTAGCCAAACCCAAAATTTAAGCGATGAAGTCGGTTTTATCAAGCTTTGCTAGCGTTTAATTATACATATATAGATAGCTTCATCTCATAAGAATATTTCTATTTAGTTTCCTCTTTGTCTCGACAACCACACCGCCACAATCCTCCGTCAGTTGCCATCTTCTTTTTTTGATTGATTTCTCTCGCGCCGATCCCGAACTGTCAGATCTGCGTTTATACGTTCCAATACTCGCAGCCATTCTAAGAAGACATTAATACATTCTATAAAGGAGCTGGGATGGCTTGGGTAGTTGCCGTCAGGGGAAAATGCACAATACACCCCAAGCGGGACGTCAGTGCAGACCATATTATCCCTACCACAAATTAGAATCGCAGGCGCCGCCGTCTAGTGCTAACACTCCCGACTACAGCTATGCTTTTTCCAGTTATCGATATCGCTACCGCATTCATGGAGACTGCATACTCGCCACAGAGCAGTGCACCATCGCCGGCGCCTTTCATACCCACGGCACAGCAGTCGTCAGCCTATAAGTTTTCCGTGGCTGCAAGCAGTTTCGCCAAAGGAAATGAAAGGTACTTAAAATACCCATGACAAAAGTATTTGTAAAAAAAAATTATACCGACTTCAAAATATGAAGAAATCCTCAATTTCACTGCATTGAACCGATTTTGATGATGGTGCTTCCCATGTGGTCCCATTTAAATTTAATCAAGACCTGACTAGCGTTTTTTGAGCTATCCGCGCATAATTTAATCTGATTAAGAGTTCCAAAGATAAAGCTGTAGAGCCAACTTTTTTAAGCTTTGCTTGCGATAAAATTATTTGTCTTTACTTTATGGTCGCCATTTTTTTTTAGATAAAACCTTAGCTTATGACGCACGTAGAATTGAAAAGAGTTCAACTATACCCAATAATTTACAATGGGTTTATTAGTTTGGACGCTGTGAGGGAATATACGAAGATATATACGTGAAGAACGAACGTGAGGGAATACATAGATACATAATGATACATTTTGCCTCACCGTAGTCGGGTAAATAGGTAGATAAGTAATAATCTGACTGCAGATACTCTACACACATATGTATGTTTGGCTCGAACGTACACATTATGTTGATGTGACCTTAAAAGGCTGCTATGGTACTGGTTTGCCATAATTTAGAAAGTTAATACCGTCTCACTCACACCTACCTTCATATCGACTATCTTTCTCCCTCTACCTTACATTCAAGATGATTTTGTTCGAGTCAATGTTTTAGTTCTACACATCGTTGCGCGTACGACGGTTTACGAATATTTTTTTATATTTGCGTCGCTTATATAAAGTTTTTGTGTAGTTGAAATGGAGATTACAAAAACTCAAGTAAGTACTTACGAGAATAAAAAAAATCAACTTAATTATAGCTATACACAATTAATGCAGTAAAAGAGCTCAATATACTTAGGCCACCTAAAGATATATTTTTTATGCTAGATTGGCAAGGATTAGACCGCTATCTCACCTGATGAAAAGTGACGATGCGCACGAAGATGGAACATGCTTGCCTAGAAGGTACCTATTCACTCTATAATCGAACTCTGTACTACTTATACTCTACGGATGATAAACGTAGAAGCAAAACAAAGTATTATGTACAAATAATTATAAATAGATGTAATATTTTTTACTTTAAACAATCTTGAACTGCTTGTTGGCTTAGTTGGGTGGCGTTCGCCTACTAAGCAGGGGGTATCGGGTTCAATTCCCGGCGGGAACACAAGTTTTATCTCCAAGGAAAATGTGTGTTTCTGGTTCTGGTTGTGATTGTGTGTGTGATGTGAATGTTGCCGGCACCCACGACACAAGTTTTCGAACTTAGTGTGGGGCTGTGAATGTGAAAGCGTTTATTTAATCTTCGTTTTCTATTTCAGGACACTCAACAGAAAGACATGAAGGAAAACATACAAAATACCGTACCGGAAAACTCAAATAACGAAAATGCGAGCACAAATCATGATAAAATTGGAAAAGGTTCGACCGATAGCGTAAATTATGTTCTCCTGGTATGTATAATAGGCGTCACGCTCGGCATAGCATTGGAAATTATAAATGTACAAAATAGAATAACAAAAGTTGCTAGAAGGAAATATTGGGCATACACGGCGAATGACAGGAATGGATTAATGAAACATATTATTTTAACACTAGAAAGAGTTGGATTTGAAAATAGCAGCAATACTATCTCGTGGGATCTCCTCTGGGCTCACAGGTACCCCTTCAGAGCGCTTTATCCTACTCTTAACACATTAAAACCGCATCAGAAAGTAAACCACATTCCAGGTATAGGATTCATAGTAAACAAAGTGAGTTTGGCAACAACAGACTCTGAATACATCCCGAAAGCTTTCGAACTGCCCAAAAGCAAGGATGACTTTTTAAAATATGCTTCGAATAATAAAAATCTGCAGTTCTTGCAAAAGCACAATAAACACAGAGGTGTGTATTTGAAAAATGTGAGTGAAATAGATTATGGTGGAGAGAGTTTTGTGCAAGAGTTCATGCCGAAGCCGTTTTTGGTAGATGGACATAAGTTTGATATTGGTGTGTACGTTGTTGTGACGTCGGTCAAACCGTTGAGGCTTTATTGGTACAAAGGCGACGTCTTATTCAGGTTCGTTAAATTTTTTATTAACTACTAACTGTGCCCCGCGGTATTACCCGCTAAAAACATAAACATAAACGCTTTCACACTCACAACCCCACACTAAGCTCGATAGCTTGTGTCGTGGGTGTCGGAAACATTCACATCAATCACAACCAGAACTAGTAACACAAATTCCCTTGGGAAGAAAACTTGTGTTTCCGCCGGGAATCGAAACCGATACCCCTGATTAGAAGGCACACCTAACCAAGCCAAAAGGCAGCTACATTTACTTTTTCCTTCTTTTCTTGGGCCAGGAACCACTTTCTTTCATACAAACCTTGACCTGAAAATTGCGGACTCAACAAAAAATAATCATACAAACCAGTGAAGCTATTCTTACAATCGTTGTAACTTATGTTACTTATCGGAAAAATCATCGTAAAAATAATACGAATTTATTATTATTGTATATATACAAAATATGCGACTGAAATGTACAGAAATATACAAAATGGTAATTTTCAGTTATCCAGCATCATAGATTATATACTCTATAAGATTATAATGGGCTTTACATTATAAATCCGGTACTATGGTAAAATAAAAATCACATACACCCTTTACCTACACACAAACATTCACACACACTCACTTGCACACACAAATTCTCACCCACACCTACACTCCCTCTCTCAGTCACACACACCGATGCATGCATTATAATATTGTTTTTATTCTTTAAGTATAAAAGTATCATACATAACAGTAGGAGTAATATGACTGTCTTATAACTAAATAATATTAATAAAAATTAAATCCCTTATTGGTCTTAGGTATAATTTGAATTAATCACTCTGTTAATAAGGGCTGTAGATTTTGTTAAAAAAAATGTACTTATAAGCCATTGTTTAGGAATTTATTAAAATGGTTTACCAATAAGGGCTTTTATGTGAAAGAAAGAAAAATAATTTGTTTCGACACGTACCGAATATACCTAGAACCAGGTATTTTTTGCCACATGATAAAAAAAACAAAATGGCGTCTGTGAGTGTTGTTATGTTACAAAACATGCAAGAAATAAAAATTTGCATGTTCTTTAACTTTTGTCCTGTGTGTTACAGATATTGTCCTGCAAAATACTACCCCCTGGATCTAAAAAACCTGGACAAATACGTGATAAGGGATGATTATCTCCCCACTTGGAAGGTACCATCTCTAATAAGCCCTTATTCAAATCTAGGGCTGTCTATGAAGGATTCTTTTGACATGTACGCAGAGGCTAAGGTAAATTGATTTTAATTATTTAACAAAAACAAGAGTAACGGACAAGAAGATCGAAACCTTCTGTAATTAAAATATATGTTGTGTGGCATTTAGCCCCGGCCATAATAACACAAAACAAACAAACGCATTCACACATACAGCCCCGCACTAAGTTTAAAGACTTTGATCGTGGGTGCCGGAAATATTTACACACTCACAACCACACCCAGAACCAGAAGCTCAAATTGTCGAAGTTAGTTCTGTCGGACTATTCCTTGTCGCATATATGATCTGTCGAAGCAATGACTTGCCGAAATATATTTTTTCGAAGTAAACGACTTGTCGAAGTAATTAACTGTCGATATTCAGTATGACACCCATTTATTAGTTAAAATATTAATAAATTAGTTCCAGTCATATTCAAAGTTCCCAGTTACGTCAGCCAATTCAAGTAAGAGTCATGGACTCATGGTCAAGTCATAGTCAAATAATAGAACAGCCCGTTGGCTCAGTGAACTGCCCGTTGGATCAGTTGGGTGAGCGTTCGCCTTCTGAGCAGGGGTATCGGGTTCGATTCCCGGCGGGAACACAAGTTTTCTCCTCAAGGATAATTTATGTTTCTGGTTCTGGTTGTGATTGTATGTGTGATGTGAATTTATCCAGCACACAAGTAATCGAACTTAGTGTGGGGCTGTGAGTGTGAAAGCGTTTAAATCTTTTTCTTATTTTTTTTTTATTCTCGATAAAAAAACATGCCCTAGAAAAGTGGTAGAAACTTTACTAGATCTTATCTAGGAGTTTTAGATCGTAAAAGAAAATCACGGTATTAAACTTTGTGTATTTTGCCTACACTCACGCACGATCACGGACTATTTACGGTAAATAATCCGCCATTATTACACAATAACACTCAAAGAACCACAAGTTTTGGAAAATAATACAAAAACGTCAACGGCATTTTTTACTTTCGCGCCAAGAACTAAATCATATGTTTACATAGCATTTAGCAATGAGCGTATAATTTGGTGTATTAACGTGTTTGCTTTCCAAGCAGGGGTATCGAGTTCGATTCCCGGCGGGAACACATGGTTTCTCCCCAAGGAAAACTTTCCACCCTCCTAATCCAACCTCCTCCGATATCGAAATCGTGATTTTATTATTTTTTTATGATTAATGTCCAAAAAGTTTTAGTATCAAACTCCTACATACATATTGTACCTTCTTACATTGATCTATGTACATATTGTACCTATAACATTTTTATTATTGTATGTTCGAAATGAACAAAGCTGTTGGAACTATTTTATTATGTAAGAACTATTACATAACAGTTTTACAATAAATGCAATTATTATTCTTATTCCTCCGAAACAGCTCGAACGATTTTATAGAATTTTGTTTTGTATATTTGGTAGTGTACGGTTTATGCAAACCGTACAAAACACACATTCCCGCGGGTCAGCAGTTAACGTGGATCCGAGTCAGTGCTCATCGCGACACCGCGCGAATAACTATTGCACTCAATAAAACAACGATTGGACTTCCACGTGTTTGTTACTTAACCAACCACTACAAATACCTAACTACAATCAAGGAGTACGGTACGCACCGTACATCTTTTTGGTCCTTCGAGCAACTTTCGGACCTTTGGGGTTCGACACAACGTGGACTATTACGTACTTCCGGTCTGACATACTGTGCGAACGTGATAGTGACCGCGGAACTAGTGACACACCAACAACAACTACAACAACTTCGTGGTAAATATTTTCTTTAGCGATAGCGAATCGGTTCAACTGGCCTCCCACAAGCGGGTCTCACCAGTTGGATTGAGAAGGCGCACATATCGTTGAAGGATTAATTACCACATCAACTATTTACAACTACAACTACGGTCAACGGCTCCCACTATGAGCACCATTGAAGACCTACTTGAAACGCAAAACCAACTACAAGATGCTATCGAAAAGCTCGTCCGCAACTTCAAAAAGGATGGAGCTGAACGAAAAACTTTAAGTCACGTGAAAAAACGATTGGATACTCTGGAATCCTACTGGACAGAATTCCAAACTAACCACACATCATTGATCCATTTCGAGAATCGTGACTTCACATATTTTTCCCAAAATCGCTACCAAAAAACAAAAACGCTTTACAATGAAGCTAGAACACTCTTACAACAATACAAACACGTGGAAACTACCTCACTGAAGAGAGACAAATCTCCATTAACTCGTCCATTACTTCAAGTAATTGATACTACAGCAACACTTAACCAAGAACAACAACAACTACGTGAACCATCTCCAACCTACAAAACACAAGGTAATTCTAGTAAGACTGAGGAACTGTAACGGAAACAAAAAAGCAACTTCAGAGCGTTTTCTAGAACTACCACCAACATTAATTTAGACCAACTTCACGATAAGTGGCAATTCGAGGACGCCTTGAAAAACCTCGAATCACGTTGGCAAACTATAGATTCTCTCCACTGGGAGATCGACAGCGAACAAACTGCAGAGAACACAGAATACCTGGAAATATTTGAGATACATGAACAACGGTACCAGGAACTAAAAAAGTCCATCAACAGCAAAATGTGGTCTGAACATCATAAGGCTAAATCTGCTCCGCGAATCGACTTGCCTATATTTTTGGGCTCGTATCAACACTGGACATCCTTCAAGGACTTATTTATTGAAACGATTCACACCAACCCGTCACTGTCCAGTGCACAGAAGATGCAGTACCTTAAATCCAAAGTTAAAGGCGAAGCTGAAAAACTAATACAACACTTGTCAATCAGCACCGATAATTATCAAGTGTGCTGGGACCTACTGAACAATAGATACAACAACAAAAAGTTGATATTTACATCTCATCTCAACACTATATTGAATTTACCAACTCTACAGTACCAAACATCTGCGACCATCAAGAGGCTGCATGACACGGCGAACGAGTGCCTGAATGCTATCAAAAACCTCGGCGTGGATACATCTACGTGGGATCCTATACTAGTACACCTGCTATCTCAAAAATTGGATTCTGACTCATACTATGACTACATCGAATCTCTGGAGGAACCCAGAGAACTACCAGCCTTGAACGACTTCATGCGTTTTTTAGAAAACAAATTTACTTCTCTCGAAACTGCACGTCGCAAACAAGAACGACAAAATAACGATCAACAACCACAGCGGGGACAATCCAACAACAAGTTTCAACCAACATATAAGGCCTTCACCACCAACAAAAATTTCAACTCGACAAACTCAAGGCCAAATACTTCGAACAATTCCAATAATACCTATTTTTCGACGAATAAAACTTCGAACGTCCCCACAAACGTAAAGTGTCCACTCTGCAAATATGGACACGGATTATTCCACTGTAACGAATTTATCAAATTACAACATACCGATCGACGGGAAATAGTTGCGAAACATAACTTGTGCAAAAATTGTTTATTCGATCATAAAGATAAACAATGCAAATCAAGCAAGCGTTGTCTTCTTTGTAATGCACACCATCATACATTGTTACATAACACAACCGTGTCTACTTCACCGACAGAACAAAGGAATTCACCTAACAAGACAAGCACTTCATCAAGTAGCAACGTTTTAATGGATGAAATATCCGAAACTCTTTTGGCCACGGCTCAGGTCAAGGTCAAAACCAATGATGGGACGGAAATTCTTCTTCGTGCTTTAATCGATCAGGGATCTCAAATCTCCCTTCTAACCGAAAACGCTGCACAAATACTTGGATTACCTCGACAAAGGCGCAAAGGCGTCATTTTCGGCGTTGGAGCTCGAGGAAACAACTGCAAGGGAGCTGTGAACATAACCTGCAAATCTTTACTTTTGACACCCAAGTATATGTAATGCGCAACCTTATCAACAATCTACCTAACAGAACTTTCCCGAACCCATCAACCTGGAAACACCTAGAGGGTATTCAACTAGCGGACCCGGAGTTCAACGTCAGTCGACCTATTGACATACTTTTTGGGGCAGACGTATACTCCAACATCATACTTGGTGGCATCATCAAAGGTGATGGAAACCAGCCGATAGCTCAACAATCACAACTCGGTTGGTTCTTGTGCGGGAACATGAAGTCCTTTCAATGTAACGTCGTGCTAAACAACCTAGACGAGACCAGCAAGTTTTGGGAGATCGAAGACATCGCTGATTCTTCAAACAACCTGTCATCTGAAGACCTACATTGCCTACAACAATACAAGGCGGAAACAAAACGTCGCGAGGATGGACGCTATGTCGTACGACTGCCTTTACATGAAAACATCAACGAACAAATTGGTGACTCTAGACCCAAGGCCACTGCACAGTTTTTTCAACTAGAAAAAAAGTTCTCAACTTCAAAAGGCATAGCTAACGATTACAAAAAAATTATGACGGAATACAAAGAACTGAATCACTTGAAACTAAGTGAGAATAACTTGATACCTACCTACTATCTACCTCATCACTGTGTGCAACGTGCCGATTCAAAAACAACTCCACTTCGTGTAATATTTAATGCGTCATCCAAAACCACAACTGGGAAAAGTTTAAATGACTTGATGTACCGTGGACCGAATTTACAAGTTGACCTTCAATCTCTGATTTTAAAGTGGAGGCTCTACAAGATTGCTTTCACTGCCGATATCGAAAAAATGTTTCGGCAAATTCAGTGTCATGAAGACGATCAACGATATCAAAAAATACTATGGAGAGACAATACAAATCAACTTATACAAGAATACGCTCTAACTACAGTGACCTACGGCATCAAAGCGGCCCCCTTCTTGGCCATGATGACTCTGAAACAGCTTGCCCACGACGAAAAGCAAAACTTTCCTGAGGCTGCAGCAGTACTAGAGACTTCCTTCTACACGGACGATCTGCTCTATAGCACAGAAGACATTCAAACGGCAACACGTATCAAGACTGAATTAACTGACCTACTGAAAACTGGTGGCTTCAACTTAAGAAAGTGGTCATCAAATGAACCTGAACTACTTGAGGATCACAAACCAGCACAAAACGAGCAACAGGCATACGAGTTCGAACACCAACAGTCTACGAAGACATTGGGCTTACGTTGGAACCCTGACAAAGACAACTTCACCTTTCAACTTACTATTGACACCAACTCAACGAAAACCGTTACTAAACGAGTTCTACTGTCGGAAATTTCAAAGATTTTTGACCCACTAGGGTGGCTAAGCCCTGTGACGACAAAAGTTAAACTTATATTTCAAAAAGTTTGGCAAGACAACCTTAGCTGGGACGACGAGGTTTCCTTCACTTTAAATAAAGAGTGGCAACAAATAAAAGCACAACTACATGAAATCGACGACATACAAATACCACGATGGTTACGAGTACATAAAAAGGACGACATGGAGTTACATGGTTTTTGTGACTCAAGCCAAAACTGCTACTCGTGCGTAATCTACATCAAGACGAAACAAAACGCTGTTGTGATAGTGGCGGCTAAGTCAAGACTAGTACCAACGAAGAAAACTGTTTCGCTACCCAGACTTGAACCTTGCGCAGCTCTACTACTCTCAATCCTTATGGCAAAAGTACAAGATTGCTATTCGGATCACAACATAACAAAACATGGATGGTCAGACTCAACTGCAGTCCTGGGATGGCTCCAGGGTGACCACAATCGCTGTAAACCATTCGTCTCAAACAGGGTGCAGAAAATAACAAAAATCACTAAATTATCTAAACTGCCTATTAAAAACAAAGATCCAATAAATAACTCAAACGACAACGATAAACAAAACGATGACCAAGCTAAATCGAACATAGCTAAGAGACTCAGGAATCTCTGTAATTGGATATGGACTATCCTAACGATATTGTCATTCATATCATCCGCACGATGTAACTACAGCTTTACGAACATAAACAATAACCAAAGTATCTACTTCGATAAAATCACGAATATGCGCCTGGTTCGTGACGAATGGAAACTAATTGTATACTACGACATGAACCCCTACTGGCAGGGAATACAAGTTTTTAAGAGCTATATCTCAACTCTAAACAAAACATGCTCGAACACAGAGAATCGAAACCAGTGCGACATAGTACTACTCCAGTTACAACACGGCTTTACAGAATTAATATACTATAGTAACCTACTACTACACGAAAAATCAAAAGGAAACAAGAGACGAAGAGGACTAATCGACGGAGTCGGTTACATTGCGAACAGCTTATTCGGCGTACTAGACGAACGTTTCGCCGAAAAGTACACCAAGGACATTGAGCTGATAAGGAGTAACGAGAAACATCTTAATCTATTGTGGAAAAACCAAACTTCTGTCCTTGAAGCCGAGAACAACGTGTTTAAACGAGTTGAAAAATCTATGCAAGAACATTATAAAATGTATTCCGAGTACATTGAAAAGCTCGATAAGGCTACGTCCTCACTTACAAATGAACTTAACAACTTGAAGATTTATAACAAATTTACTTTGATGTCAATCATCGCCAACAATATCCTGGTGAATCTAAAAGGCCTTCAAGAAACACTTTTGGAGACTTTAACCGAGATTCATTACGGAAAATACAACATTCATTTGCTCAGCCCTCAATAACTTACCAAAGAATTAAACATCATATCAGGCCAACTGTCGAACGACTTGACTCTACCGATAGATAACATTCACGTTGATTTACGGAAATTATATCAACTGCTGAAAGTAAAGGCAAAAATGACAGTTAAATACTTCATATTTGAGATCAAGATCCCTCTAATAACAAGGGATTCCTACGAGGTCTACAAATTGGTCGCGATTCCACTTCAAGTCCAGGAATCAATGGTCAGCGTGTTACCGATCTCCGATCATGTCGCTATCAACCTTCAAAAAGATTCCTATTTGCCCATGTCTGAGAACGAATTACAAAGATGTACTCCATACAACTTCGAAAAACTAATGTGTACTCTACGACGACCTATTTACCGCTTACAATCGGACTACTCCCTTTGTATGAAGGATACTACGACAAACCAATGCGAAACAAAACAAACGATGTGTGCAGACATGTGGACGCAGCTTAACAAAATAAATACCTACCTATATTTCTGTTGTGGACACCGAAATATACGTATCATCTGCGAGCGTAAGGTTACCGCCGAGCAAGTCAGCAAGGCCGGCGTTATCGCTCTCGGGGACAGCTGCGTCATCAAGGGCGAAAGCTTCACAATACACTCGTACACTCAGCAAGCTAACTACCTAACGGTACAACCAGATGTACTCAAAGTAGAGATACCACCTATCAACGACATTATAAACATAACAATACCTACAAACAAAATCGTATTATACAATAATACAGACGACTTATCTACTTCTGAAAAACTAAAGACTATAGGAAAACAAATCGAACTGATGAAGAGCGGAGACGACGGTCTGTATTCAGAGCACATCAGTCACCATGACGTCCACCAGTACGTGGTGCTGTACCTCCTGGCCGGCGCAGCGCTGCTTGGAGCTGCGATGTACGCGTGGCGGCGCGCGCGAGGGCGCTGCTCTGCGACGCTTCCCCTAACCACGCGAGATGACCATCGAACTACGGGACCAGCCATCCAACTCGAGACTATTTTAACCGAGCGTACCAGGAAGCGACTCGGGTTACCGCATGAGTCGCGTGACTCACACCGCGCTCGTATTGATAAGTCTACGTCACCTGTTCGAAAACAATTTAGTGATAGTGATTAACTTTATCTTGTTTTAACAGCTGAATCTGATCCACTCATCTCGCCCTCGGGAGCATGTACGGTTTATGCAAACCGTACAAAACACACATTCCCGCGGGTCAGCAGTTAACGTGGATCCGAGTCAGTGCTCATCGCGACACCGCGCGAATAACTATTGCACTCAATAAAACAACGATTGGACTTACACGTGTTTGTTACTTAACCAACTACTACAACTACCTAACTACACCGTACAGGTAGGTATGAGAAAATCGTAAAGTATTTTTCACCCTCCTACCCACCCCCCATTATTTTATCGTATTTTCAGTATGTTTGTATGTACAATATCCAAAAACGTATAAAAGTACTAGGCGACCATAAGCTTGAAAGAAATAAAACGCTTTTTTCTAAACGTGGCATTGCAACGCATGCCGGATACTGCTAGTAAATATACACGATTTAAAGTATTTAATGATAGGTTTTTATGTGTACTTTAGCTCTAAATCAATAATCAAAATCAAAATCGTTTATTCACATGGGCCCAAAAGAGGCACTCATGAAAGTTAATGATTCTACTGCCGGATTCGCAAAATTACAGCCATCTCGAGTAGAACCTGGTAAGAAACTCGGCGGCGCATTTTTTTTCCATCCCTGAAACACAACTTGTGTATCTATATTATTTGGCTATCTTAGTTCTCGCTATCCCTTGTTATCGCCTACGCAGATTCTGATATGTGGCTCGTCTGTGGGAAAGGTCAAGCACCTAGCCTTCTTTTGTCTAGTCTATCAAGTATAGTAAAGAATCGTCTTTTGTTTGTTTAATATACTCGTAGCATGAATCAGCGTGATTTTTTTTTTTATTTGTGACAGGCTAGTGTTTGACCACTATCTCACCTGATGGTAAGTGACGATGTGATCGAAACTTGTAAACACACTAGACCTGGAATGCGCAGGCTCTCAATAATATAATGATAATTATTTGCGAGTTTTGCTGCGAAAGTGAAAAAATGGCGTTGTTGATTTTGGATAATTTTCCAAAACCTGTAATTCTTCGAATGTTAATATGTAATAATGGTAGATTATTACCCGTAATACTCAGTAAAATAATGCAAAGCAAAGTAGTGCATAAGTGTACGCAAATCATACAAAGTTGAAAAACGTGATTTTCGCCTTCGCTCCAAAACTCCAATACAAGTTCTAGTAAAGTTTCTACCACTTTAGTAGGGCATGACTTGACGTGACGAGAACTACTAATGCGAGAAATTCTAAGAAATTTCGAAGCCAAAATTAATAGAAAAAAAAATCCGTTCTAATTGTTATTCCCTCTGGATGGCGTGGTTGTAATTATAGGAAGATTAGTTTCCGGATTTTATATACGGATATCTAAATCAGAAGAGAGGCTTTATCAATTACATTGTTGATCTAACATAACTTGAACTGCCTGTTGGCTTAGTTGGTTGGGCGTTCGCTTTCTAAGCTATCGGGTTCGATTCCCAGCGGGCATACAAGTTTTCTCCCCAAGGAAAGATTGTGTTTCTGGTTCTGGTTGTAATTTGCAATTTGAATGTTTCCGACACCCGCGACACAAGTCATCGAACTTAGAGTGGGACTGTGAGTGTGAAAGCGTTTACAGGCAGGAATACCTACAAGGTAATTTGTAAAAGACCAGAAACCTCTAGGGACATCTTTCCAACCACTGAGACAAACGTCTTTCGTCGTATTGCAAATTCTGTTTTATGATTTTTCTAATAAATTTTGAAATATATTATTTATATTAAGTCTAAGGTGTCAGGTGTCAAATGGACAATCGATCCCTAAACCAAATAAACATTGTAATAATATTTTAAAAAATGCGACCTCGCGGCGTACACTTATCCCGAAGAAGAGCATCGTACATGCTCGAAACCTAGGTCGACAATTTCGATGAAATGACGTGAGTGATAGCCGTATTTTTTAATAGAATAGATCTCATTCTCACGAAAACTTTAATAGCAAATAAACACCGCTATATTTAAGTATGACATTGCAATTCATATATCTGATAGTCCCCCAAACTCTATAGTTCATAGGGAACATCTCTGCCACCCTTTGAAGTCGGCCCGCCTCCGCTCTGTCCAAATATTTTGCATACCACATCTGCTTTGATCATCAAACGCATATGAACCAAAATCTCCCATTTTGGTTTTCGCTGTAGCAATGTTTCCGGGGGTTACAAGTTTAAAAAATACTTTCGAAACTAAAATTGCCCGGATTTTTTTATATATTTCACATTAACTCGTTTTCCAAAGGTTAGCAACAAAGAGGCGCGTTTTAGTTTGGTTAACGTGATGTAACCTTCTGCTATAGAGATTTGTTTTTCTTTTTTAAATAACATAAACGATTTTACACTTAGTTCGATGACTTGACCGGTACCCACCGGAAAGATTTGCAACACACACACATTCAAAACTAGAAGAGGATTTACGACCTATTCTCATACCTATCAAATATATGAAAAAATCATTAAAATCGGTTGAGCCGTTTCGGAGGAGTTTGACCACGAACCCGTACCACGAGATTTTCCTATTATCCTGTATCATAGCGATTTATATTAAAAGTAAATTGCCCTTAATTAAATTTCAGGGTAAGAACACAACGAAGATGTGGGAGGACATACAAAAGGCAATTGTCGACATATTCCTGAAGAAAGTTCACCATCTTGTGAACGGTGTAAGTAATTCTATCTATCCATACTAATTATATGTTTAAAAGTGGGAAGATACTTTATGCATTTACATCAAACAAAAATATCCCCCGATGGTCTATCTGGAAAACGGCAACACTTGGGCTACACCGATTTAACAAGCATAGCTAAAAACGCTTTCGATCAAGTAATCTTTCAAACAAAAAAAAACTAAATCAAAATCGGTCCAGCCGTTTGAGACCAACGATGCTACAGTAACACGTTAAACTTATAAAACCCTTTTTTTGTTTCAGTAGTTTATACGGTCTAACTTTGAACTGCCGATGTTGCTTAATCCGAACTCTAAAGCAGCTCACTGTTTCATCTTGGCAGGATATCTAAACTGTACAGATTATACGATATCCATTACCACAAGAGTATTTTTAGGGTTCCGTACCCAAAGGGTAAAACGGGACCCTATCGCTAAGACTCCGCTGTCCGTCCCTATGTCTGCCCGTCTATCACCAAGCTTTATCTCATGAACCGTGATAATAAAACAGTTGAAATTTTCACAGATGATGTATTTCTGTTGCCGCTATAACTACAAATACTAAAAAACAATAATATAAATATTTAAGGAGGCTCCCATACAACAAACGTGATTTTTTATAAATAATGGTACAGAACCCTTCGTGCGCGAGCCTGACTCGCACTTGGCCGGTTATTTTATCTACGGTAGGTAGGTTTAATATACTGCGAAGGAGTGGAACTCATTGCCCGCGTCTTTGTTCCACGAACTGTATAATCTAGGAATTTTTAAGTCAAGAGTGAATAGGTATCTTCTAGGTAAGCATGCTACATCTTCGGTTGCATCATCGCTTTTTACTTATCAGGTGAGATAGAGGTCAAATGCTTGCTTATCGAACATAAAAAAGGTGCTAACTAATGACAGATTTTTGACTTTCCAGGTCAAGAATTACACATCTCAAGACAACTTCTTTGAGATGATGCGAGTCGACTTAATTGTCGACGAGGACCTGAAAGTCTATCTGATAGAAGCCAACATGTCCCCTAACCTGAGCTCGGCACATTTTCCTCAAAACCAATTGCTTTACGAGCAAATTCTGTACAGTCTATTTTCGATAACAGGCATAGCTAACGAGATCGTGAACAGGTATGATTTTTATATTATGCTTATTTTAGAAGCGACATCTATCGGTGCGTTCAGGGGTTATGATCCGAATAAAGCCCTGACTTGCGACGCGTATGTAACACGTGTCACGGAGTTTTGCCATGAAAGTTGTTAATGGCGTTGTTGATTTTGTATAATTTATCAAAACCTATGATTCTTCGAGTGCTAATATGTCATAATAGCGGATTAATAACCGTAAATACTTGGTAACTTGCATTAGTGTAGGCAAATCATACAAAGTTCGAAACCTGATTTTCGCCTTCGCGCCACAACTCCAATAAAAGTTCTATTAAAGTTTCTACCACTTTATTAGGGTATTACTTGACTATGACTGGACCTTGACTCTTTTACTTGACTTTGACTGTGACGTGTGACTAGTATGAGTACTTTTAATGTGAAGTACCTACACTTGAAATATATTATTACTTGACGCTGGCTAGGTCCACAAGATTGTGAAACCAAAATATTTAAAAAGTGTCATGGCTTTTTGGGTTCCGTAGCTGAATGTTCGACATATTTACATGACATAGTTACTGTTGACTGTAAGAAGACATATCTTTTACCTTTTTATTTATACCTAAACAAAAATAAACACTGTAGTATCTATAAAAAAAAATAACAATTCGGATTAGGTAAACCATTAATAATGATAATTGAAGAACGATTGAACCGATTTTAATGACCCTTGATTTGATTGATTACGAGAAAAATTAACAACAATATTGGTGAAGCGTCTTTGCCTTTTATAATATAAAAAATAAATGTAAATTATACATCTGTGAATAAATACTTCACGTTATATACCTAATATTCATATTGGCAAGAATCTTTGGATATCTGAATACATTTACAGTGTGTTGGGCTCTCTGCTGACCACTGTTAGAGATCGTTCAAGGACGACCCTAGAGATGGCGCTAGTTGTATCGAGTGACATTTTTTGCACTCGCGACTAACTTCACAGACTTAAAAAGGAAGAACTTCAGTCGTGTGTGTCACCTGATCCGTGTGGTCGAAAAACGCTCCGCTATTGAATTTTGTGACGTAGAAAACTAATTAAATAATTATCATCTAATTAACCAGGACTTAAAATAAAAACTTCATCGTGTTTATTGTGATCGACCGCGTGAACTGTGAGGTGATTGAGTGTTCCGTGCCTCGTACCCTCTCGGATTTCCTCGGATTCAAACTCGCCGGCCGGCGCGACGTGGAGTTGT
Source organism: Lomographa bimaculata (assembly GCA_948107665.1). Taxonomy (NCBI): domain Eukaryota; kingdom Metazoa; phylum Arthropoda; class Insecta; order Lepidoptera; family Geometridae; genus Lomographa; species Lomographa bimaculata. The sequence continues at coordinate 7,149,327 of OX403596.1, read as the reverse complement.
GTGTGTGCGCTTAGGCATACATACAGTTTGCTGTAGTTCCTTTCTTGGGGAGCTCCGGAGGCGGTTTCGAAGCAGTCTAAGGTACGTGAGCTTAAATAAACACTGTAAATTGATTCGTGTATCCCTACTGATTTTTGCCAATGTTTTAATCCAAAATAATTTACCGCTATCATTAAAAATATTAATACGTAAATGGTGGGCTATTTACACGCCAGCGATTTTACTCGCGCCACCAAATATTGGAAAAGTTAGTTGCAAATTGTTTTTTATTATTATTATTTTGGATAAGATTACGTCAGTCGGACTTAGCAAAGTAAGTACTAGGCAAACAATAAGCATGAAAAAGATAATAATTTAGTCATTCTTTTTAGTATTATTATAGTTAAACGGTAAACGAGTCCTACCATTGCTATTTCAACAAAAATAATCCGGATTTTTTAAATAATATATCTTTGGTTTTTAGTTAGTCATTCAGTTTACTTCATACGTATAATTTTTCTTTATATATATAATTCTACTGTACATGTGTATGTCACTGAACTCCTCCTACGGCTGGATTGATTTGAATGATTTTTTTTGTATGCGTTTGGGTGGTTGGTTTATATTCACAAATCAGCCCGGCAGATGGCGCTGCAGGGGTCCGCTAGCGGAAATTTCACACGGGCGAAGCCGGGCGAATCACTAGTTATATGTATAGTATTAGGGTACTTTATAATCTGAGATACTTTATGTTCTTAAGTGGAGACCGCGAATCGGCAAACGTAGCACAGGACGCCCTCGGGCTCGGTGGAGCGACGATCTTCGCAAGGTGGCTGGCAGGAGCTGGATGAGAGAAGCAGAGGATCGTGCTCAGTGGCGTGCAATTGGAGAGGCCTATGTCCAGCAGTGGACTTCCATAGGCTGATGATGATGATGATGATAATCTCATTCAGGCTCTTGTTAGTTTTAGGTAAAGCACCGGGTCGGTGTGACTTTTTCTATAAAGATAGACCGGAAAATACTTAACATGCTATTTTTAAACGACTTCAAAAAAGGAGGAGGTTCTTAATTCAACGCAATCTTTTTTTTTATGTATGTTCATCGATTACTGAAACACGCCTGATCCGATTTGGAAAATCTTTCTTTGTTTCAAAGGGTTACCTATACTTCTCATTTGGTCCCATTTAAATTTGATCAAGATCTGACTAGTAGTATTTTTGTTATCCTCAATAATGCGTATTTAATTAAGATAAAGCAGTAAGGGCGGTTTTTATGATTTGCTTGCGTTTAAATTATTATCATGACTCATCATCATCATGAAAAAGTTTAATCATCTTTAGCGCTTTTCGTTCCCACTTACAGAACTTGACTATCTTCCAGTGAGATAGTCAAGTTCTATAATAGTTCTACGATTCTAATCTATTAGAACTATTTCAGATAAAAAAAAGACCCTAGATATAATAAAATTAAATAGTTTCACAAAATTCAACGGCAAATTGAAATTAAATAAAATATAACTGATTAAATTAAAACCTTATTTCATATCTTATATGTTTTCGTTTCGCTCGAAAAGCAATAAAATCAGCAATATTTTGTATGCAAACCGAAGTGGAGGCAGTTAAACTTTTACGACTAGATATCAGCACTACGGCTGCCCTATAAATGAAGTTGCATAGGCTATTTTTAATTTACTAGGGAATACGTATCTGCTTGTTTTGATACTGTAGGTAGAGTATAGAGAAACTTCTGTTTTTCTGAAAAAGGCCACCGTTTACATGTATCTAACTATCTTATACCTTTAAACGAGCAATTCTTGTATATATCCTTATATATGTGTGTAATCAGGATCTCGGAAACGGCTCCAACGATTTTCATGAAATTTTGTATGCAGGGAGTTTCGGGGGCAATACATCTATCTAGCGAGGTTTCAATTTGAGAAAACGTCGTTTTATCCGTGTTTTCAGCCGAGCAAAGCTATATGTGGCCTCGCAATATATAGTGTGATAGAGGGAAGAACAGCTTACACAGCTTTATTATACTAATTAAAAATGGCTTGCGAACCAATGATTCTTATATATATATAAACATATATAATATTAAATTCTATATATATATATATATATATATATAACCTTAATATAAAAGATTTGTATGCAAAATGTATATCTATATATATGCCTTAGCGCCTTGGCAATCGCTGTAAGCTTACTATTTTCTGAAATAAATAAATAAATGTAAATGTATTTCTTTTTTCATTAATTTTAGGTTTCCTAACCTACTCTTTATTGAATAGCTTCATTTATTGCATGCCGAAATATCTCCTGAAATAGCAGGATGACTGGCAGAAAATTCTGTAGCATTAAGTACTCCAATATATTTATAAATACTTAACACAATTCAGCGACTTAATTTTTTTAATATTTCACAATATTACGTCTGGTTGTTTCCAGAATTTTACCGTCATGTCAATAGTGTACACCATCTATAGTGTATACACAATCGAGATTGGAAGAGATTGTAAGCTACAAAATCATTAAGTGACACTCGCAAGATTAAAACAAATCGAATGACGTAATATCGTCAAAAGCGCGAAAGTGAAAGAATTACCCTTATTCCCCTTAGATAACTAGATTTAGATAATATGATGTCGAAATTGAATTATTTTCCAGAACTTGTGATTCTTTGAATGTTATTCTGTAATAATGGTGGATTATTAACTATCAATAGTTCGTAAACGTGCATGACTGTAGGCAAATCATAGAAAGTTGAAAATCGTGATTTTTTCGCACCAAAACTCCAATAGATTTTAAAGTTCCTACTACTCTACTAGATTGTAATTGTTGACTATGACTGGACCATGACTTTTACTTGACTTTGGCTGTGACTGGTGCCTACAACTGAGCCAAAACTAAAAAAATAATAATCAAAAAATCGGCCCAAGCGTTTGGAACGCCAAGTGTAGGTACCTAAAGCAAACACCACGCGCGGGGGGCGTCGTCGTCGCTTTAGTGTCTAATAGATAGAGTATAGACCCATTGCATGGTTAGTAAGTAAGTTAGACAAGGTGTCTAATGAAAATGTTTAATTTCTAGCGATCAGGCTACCAAAGACATGGTGTCATCTCAGAAGAACATAGCAGTGTGGGCCAAAGAATGTAGCACAACATGCAACGACCATTGTGAACTCCAAGTATGCAAACTATGCCAGATGTGCATTGACAGAAAGCTGAAGCATAGCCTACTAAGAGCGCACAGAGAGTTCCTGCATAGGGCTGACTTTAGGAGACTGTTCCCGCCACCGATGGTGTGTATATTTTTTGGGCTTGTGGTTTATACAAGGCCACCTTTTTTAATTTCTTGAGAAAGTTACTTAGACTTGGGCCTTTAAAACGCACGCTTTAGAGAGATAGATAGATCTAGGCGAACGTATCTTGACCAAATCGAATACGTCTTGAAAAAAGGCCAGTAGCCCTAGCACGAACATTTCATTGTCTCGTAACGTTAACGTATCGAGCTTACCTTAGCTTTGCGTTCGTGCTGCCGAATTAAGTTCTATTTACGCACTATAGAGGCGCTGATAAAATTTCATATAAATTGTTGACGTTTACGATACGAACACTTTCTCGCAAGTTGTTCGTGCTAGGGCCACAGTTATCGAAAATGACGTTATACCAAGTTCAACAACCTGCCAAAATCTGTCTACCAACCCCAGGTTCGTTATCTACTCACTTTGCAGAAATATTGTCCTGTCATGCAGTCCATTAGCTTGTATTGTAGGTAAAAGACTAATGGAGACCAGAGGTTATTGAACTTTTGGCCATAACCTTGCAATTCATGGATCAAATAAATTAGCTGTAGGTTACAAAAGAAAGGCGCACAGACAATAACGATAGGTACATATCAAGAGTAGGTATACATTTTTAATAATAGGCAATCCAACACGTTGTTTCATTCTGCACGGCCGCCTGCTTATAAAAAGTTTCGTTAAAATCGGTACAGTAATTTTTTTGTCCGTGATGATCGATCACACGAACATACAAAAAACACTTATAGGTATTGTTACGCAATTATTGCCAATTTGATCTAGGTACCGACCGAGATGCCTATAAAAAAATATGCCTTAACAAGAGGTTGAGTAGGAAACTGTTTGCCCTTTACGTGAGATACCGAATAATGTTCTCACCAATATTAATATTGTTGAGTAAATCAATATTTTATTTATTTCTCGTTTACTGCGACTCCTTCTTGGCCGTGAACCCGCTCACAGACGTGACAATACCCAATTGTAGGTATTGCCTATGATATCAGAGACTGGATAAGAACCGAGTTATTTGATTTTATACTCGGATTCGTAAACCCTACACTGATGAAGTAGTTGGAGTAGAAGGGGCGCGTTCGACTTCTAAGCAGCGGGTAGCGGGTTCGATTCCCGGTGGAAAAACAAGAAAGGGAAATCTATGATTCTGTTTCTGGGTATTCTCGTGATGTGATGTGAATGTTTCCGGCACCCACGACACAATTTATAAAACTTAATGTAGGAATGTGAGTATGATAGTGTAGATATCTTTATCCTACTAATATTATAAATCCGAAAGTTTGTGTGTAAGTGTGTAAGTATGTTTGTTCCCTCTTCACGCTTTAACGGCTGAACGGATTTGGATGAAATTTGGAATGTACATAGATTATACCTAGGATTAACACATAGGCTACTTTTTACTTCATAATAGCGGGCAAAGCCGCGGGGCACGGCTAGTGTTTTATATTTTTTAGTAAATCCACCTAAGATCATCTTATAGTTCTTACGATAAAATCCCCATCAATGGGAAAATCTAAAGGGGATTTTGACATTAACCCAAACCTGACCACTAGAGAAAGTACCCTCATCATTAGTACGGGTTTCGATCTACGAAACTGAATTTCGTTTCGGTTCCTTCCATACATTTACACACAACAATGTATGTAGAGAAAGCGAATATTAGGAACAAGCCGTGACCGCGTTAATTAAGTTAAAAAGTAGCCTTTGTGTTAATCCTGAGTAAAAGCTGTGTATATTAGAAATCTCAGCCAAATCTGTTTAACCGTTACAGCGTAAAGAGAAAAATACTTACTTACACACCTAACACATTTACACACAAAATTTCGGATTTCTAGTATTAGTGTGATTATAATATAGCAACTACGCGATGCAGTAGTTATTTCTAATTGACTGTAATGATTTATTAATAATATTACTTTTCAATTTATTACTCAAATACAATTTTCATCACTTTAACTTCATAAATAAAAGACTTTCCATATGAACTTTCATCCCACATTGCACACGACCTTAATGTACTCCTGCCAAAAAATGTTGATAATATCATTTTTTATTTTTAATGAACAACTCAAATGCCAATTTCCATCAGTGGCTATAATTTTGCGAATCTGGCATCATTAACTTTCATGAGTGCCTCTTTGCGGCCCATGTGAATAAACGATTTTGATTTGATTTGAATGTAACTTCCTAAATAAAGAACTTTCGTGATGAACTTTGACCATTACACCACTTTAATGCACCCCTGGCAAAAAATATTGATAACTTAATTTTTATTATTAAATGAACTACTCATACCTATACCAATTTTTATTGCCATAAGATCAAAAACAAATAATTTTCATATAAATGTTTTCACCCCGTTTAACCCTCTTAGGTGTAGAATTTGCAAAAATCCTTTCCTCTATGTACTGTAAGACAAATGTACCCTCTAAAATTCAAATCTGTATGACAATGTTGTCTTTAAGTCCGGTATGTTAGAATAAAGATTCTTATAGTATCAGATAAACCGATAAGTTGACAAAACGAGACTTAAGAGAACTCGTTGAAAATTCGACAAAGATTTCGGCGAGAGGCATTCACACTCACAGCCACACACTAAGTTCAGTCTTACATCGCGGGCACCGGAAACATTTACATCACACATATACAATTACACCCAAACACAATTTCTCTTGGGAGAAAATTTGTGTTCCCACCGGGAATCGAACCCAAAGCCTTTGCTTAGAAGGCGGACGCACACCTAACTAAGCCAAGGGGCAGTGCAAATATATTTAAATCACAACGACTTTTGCATTTCAGACGCCGGGATCACAGCCTGATGAAGACAAAATAAAGAACTTGACTGAGTTTGATAGACTACAATATTTGTGGTACCAAGGCAAATGTAATATAGACATAACATGGTGTAATTAACAAACAGTTAAAATAAACTTATTTATTACAAATGTATCTAAGTACTAATTTACATCTTAGAATTTATTATTTTGCTTATCCCTTCCTTATAATTACATAACATATTTTATCAGGAATGCCCATGGCCACTTTAAACACACTTGATTTCTGATAACTGCAAAACGAGTTATTTAGTGTATAAGTAGGTCATGGACTTTGGACTTACGATATAATGAAGTAGGCACAGAATACTGGTCCCTCCAAAGAAAATGCAAATAGATATTTTTTTAGTGAGAGAATTAGATGGGATACTGTTATTAACACATCTGAATTGGTCGAGTTGCATTATTCTGGACCCTGAGATATCTGAGAAGACCAATAAAAAATTGCTTAGTAAGTTTCAGGCCAAAAGTAACAAGGTAGAGAAGATAGATCTTCTACTTGAAAAATTTACATCCCAATGCCAAATTTGTCAAATTGATCCTAATATATGAAGAATATGGTAGACGGATATTAATTGTAAGATTATAATTATTATTATTGCTAAAAAGGATTGCATTGTTACTGAAAAGCATTCTTTGTGCCTACTTTACAATATGATCTTAACACAATCAGCGGTGGAAGAAATATATGAAAATTTCCACAATAATGGGGCGATGTGTGTGTAAGGTCTACTGGTTTACAACAGTTCTTTAGACGTGTGTATATTCACACAATAGCTATTTATTAGATTGTTGCCATATATACACATATTTTAATGCCAATCTCATTTGTTTTTTTTTTACTCCATCCGGATCTTCTTACTAGGGATCCTTACTCATCAGGGCTAACAATTAAGGTAAATCTACTGCACCATTGATTGCAGCAAACCAAGAATATAGCTGCCTAAATCTTCATCTTGGTTAGTCCATGATACATAGATATTTTTGGTACTATCGTCATCTCCTTCTACTTTAATAAGTACGGATTCTACAGATATATTACCATCCGAGATGGTGATGGTCCATCCTTCTAACTTCTCCAACAATAACGTCTTGAGCTTCTCAGCCGTCTTGATAGATGGTCCAGGGTCTTCGAATCGGACTGTACTTGTGAACCGAATCACATGCCTGTTAATTCCGATTTCATCACATACTTCATCGATATCTAGTAGAGACAACCTATTGTCCCTCACACAGAGTATTCCATTGACTACTCTACGCCTCTTGGGGTCAGGAGGTAAAGCATTGTATCTCACAGCTTCAGCTTTCAATAGCCTCAATGACACATCAATGGGAATTTTGATGGGAGTATTTATAGTGCAAGTCTCGCCGTTGGCCGGCATGAAACAGCTTATTTTAAACTCCTTCTCAATTTTATCTTTTAAGAACTCCATCTTCTGCGCCTCGCCGTGAACCAACAGCACATTTTTAGGTTCGCAGTATTGAATCAACTGCATGATACCTTTAGCATCAGCATGAGCAGAGAATGACATGTACTCCACTGCCATTTTGACTTCTACTACTTGACGGTTCTCAAATTCAACCTTTTTAGCCCCATTTAGAATTTTGTGGCCCACTGTACCCTGCACACAGAAACCTGGCATGATTACCATGTTTTGCTCATAAGGAGCCCATTTCTTAAATATATTCAGCGATAAACCCGCATGCAACATTCCAGGTGTGGCGAAAACTACCATTGCTCCAGGATTATCTATGTAAGACTTGTCAAATGGCTTGATGTGCTTGAAGTCAAACATATTTCTGGTCACAAATGTCTTCCTGATCTTCTGATTGGTCCATGTAATGAACATTTTGTAGTAATTGTTTGCTTTTTCTGTCAATCCAAGAGCAAAGTATACGGGACATTTCAAATTCATTCTTTCCCAGTAGGTTTCTAGCAAAATACATAGTTCCTGAGCTCTACCCAAAGCAAAAACTGGAATGAGGACTTTGCCGCCTTTTTCAACACATTCGTGGACTTTTTTCAGGAAGTCTCTTTCGCGACAACGCTTAGAATCTCTGATAGTAGTGGCATAAGTTGATTCTGTAATGAGTAAATCTGGTCTGCATTTATCTATCCAAGCAGCACCTAAGTGCCTATCTGGGGTCATATTGTAATCACCAGTGTAAACAACTGACTGAGACCCCACTCTGATCCAAAACATGGCTGCACCTAGGACATGCCCAGCATAGTAAGCTTTGATTTCAAGATCATTGTCAACCATCACAGACTGATGTAGCGTGACAGCGGTGACTTTTTTCATGCAATCTTTGATCATTTGTGAAGTAAAGAAGTTCGCCTCGCCTTTTCTTTCCACAGAGACTTTTCTCATGTCTTCTAGTAGGATGGGTGCAATTGCTTTAGTGGGATGGGTCATGTACATGGGACCAGTGTAGCCAACCATTTCTGACATGTAAGGCAGAGCGCCGCAGTGATCGAGATGGAAATGTGATATAATTACGCAGTCGATTTGACTCGTGATGGGGCCTTCCGGTACTATGTAGGAAAAGTCGGGGAATCGCCGCTCATCATTGTAACCCATGTGCATCCCGCAGTCAAGCATGATGTTTTTGCCTCCCATGGATAGTAAGATGCAGCTTCGGCCCACATCTTGTCCCGCTCCCAACGGCGTAATCTTGATATCCGGCATATCAATTCAAACCACTTATGTACATACGCACAAGCTCTGCGAGCGTTTAATATTAACCCTTGAAGACTATATGCCAGTATGGATTTCAATGGAGAAAAAAGGTTATTACGTTCTTTACTACTTATTCTGAATGAAATAGAATTTTACTTGATCCTACAATTAATTTATTTCTGTTGAAGAACTTAATCGGAATAATTAACTTCAACTTCTTCTTTAAATAGCGACTATAGGGCTGTCGCACGTATAAGAAGAATGATTACATTATCTTTGGCAGAACCATGTCATATGTCAATGTCAAATATATTTCATTGGCAATATTTGACATTTATGTCAATGTCGATTTCTACGTTCTATCGCAGCATCCACGCCGCCGACGGAATCCGGCCCTCCAAAGACTACCTACCTAATAGTGTAGTCTTTGATGCCCGCTATTGCCCACACTTATTTAGCCATTCGAAACGCAGAAAGAGAGCGGAAGCGAACCGCCCCTGCAGGCATGGAACACCAAATCTCGAGAAGAAATTTTTGGTCAAATCCCTAACATGGCTAATAACTTAGTTTAGTAACTTAACAGTTTTAGTAAATAGGTAAAAGTAAATGTAAATGTATAGTTTCACAAACATTTTTTAATATAAATTATCACGCTAGCTTAATTATTTAATGGAAAGGAATTATAATGTACGGTAACTTTTTTTTTTTTTTATTAGAGTAATATAATGACTCTTTATTAATGCCTCTTTGGGGCCCATATGAATAAACAATTTTGCGTTGATTATGTAGGCCGCAAGTATATGTCTATTTTTTTTTCTTTTATATTTGCATTTAGCCAGAGTCAAGTAAAAATATATTTCGAATGTATTTCATTTATTATGTGCGCGTTCAGTCTAAGAGTAGCGACGCGACTCTCATACAAAGTCTTACCTCTAACCATACGCTGAGAAACAGCAAAAGGAAAACGTTTGTACAGCGGAAGCACGTCCTCTCCCTGCAAGAGCACCTTTCCAATATCCGAGAACTGCACTAATATCTCTCCGGTCCATCACCATCTGGAGACCACAAATCCTCACCTTCTGTTTCTCACGGAGACGCAGATCAGATGTCCAGCTGACGTGTCGTACCTCGCGTACCCGTGATACACACTTGATCATAAGTTCAAGCCACGCTCGGTTGTCTGCGTGTATGCTCGCGATGTTATCAGCGTCGCCGAAACCTTGAAGATCCCACTTTTTCTACCATCCGTGTTAGTGGATACCGGCATAGAGTATTTTGTGTCTACCGTTCACAGGCAGGAGACGCGGAGATAACTAACCTCACAACACACCTCAGTGAGACGGTCGATGTGGCGTATCAGAGGTATCATTCTGCTGAACTATTGTTTCTAATGCCCACCACGAGAAGTGGCTATTCCCATTTTTTTTATGGCTGCGAGAATGCCACTTCCTTTCCTTCCCAGGGCTGAAAAAAGGGGTGTGCGGGGCTCGAACCCACTAAAAACCCCCCGTGAGCAGTCCCTCGCCGAAGTGGGGCATGATAGGGTCGCGGTAGAAATCACTATTTTGTCCCGACCTTGCTCACCAAGGTGGCTCCCCAGACGTCTGGGGCCGTGCAAGCCAATGGAGAGGAGCCCTGACTCTCCACCAGTGACAGGCGAACTGCCTCCTCCCTCACCCCCCCCCCCCCCATCCGTCTGCGCAGGAGCGGGTCAGATTGGGGATCGACCACTCCGGCCCGCTCCGAAACCTCCTTCTGCTTCATCACCAGACCACCGCCTGCCACGATATCTCGCTGTCGAGTATGGCGTCTACCACGCTCGGCAGGGAGAGATCTCCGCATATGAGCGCCGAGAGTGTGTGCTGCTGTGGGCCCCATGCGGCACACACCTCCAGCGTGTGGAGCGCCGTGTCCTCCGGCGCTACACAGTGGCTATTCCCATACCGGAACACTGACCATGCTGGAGAGATGCGTAAGTTAGCTCTGACGCACAACCTCAACCAGCTGGTCCTAGAAGCAACAATGCTGATAGCCACACAGCCAGTTGCTTGGATCTTCTGCTGACAATAGATCCGGACCGCTACTCAGTGTCGGTTTCATTTATTTATTTTATTTAATATAGGCAAACTTTTGACCACTATCTCATCTGATGGTAAGCGACAATGTGGTCGACGACGATGGAGCAAGCTTGCCCAGAAGATACCTATTCACTCGCGAATTGAAACTCCCATATTGTACTCATCAGGAAACAACAGTAGTTAGCTTTCATTACCAGTAGTAGTCTCCGACCACTATCTGGTGAAGTCTGTATCTGTCCATTCCTCGTCTGATCCTAGTCCAAAAGGCAGACGGCGGCGGCGGGTATGGCGATACGGATATTGGACGAGTAACGATCCTTTTACGCATCTTATTCTTGGCGGTAAGTATGCTTTTCTTTTAGCGATTCCTCAGCATGCACGTATGCTGAGGTGGATGTGCTGCGTCAAGGGATAGAATTTTTTATTCCATTCTCAGACGTACCTCTGTCCAGCAAAGCTCACCCTTAATTTGGAACTGAGTGTGGTAACGTCAATACAGCGAAGGAGTGGAACTCATTGCCTGCGCCTTTGTTTCCTGAACGGTACAATCTTGGTATCTTCAAGTCTAGAGTGAATAGGTACCTTCTAGACAAGCATGTTCTATCTTCAGCCGCATTGTCACTTTCCATCAGGTGAGATAGCGATCAAATGCTTGCCTCCAGGATTAAAAAAAACTCTATTACTAAAAGATTTGGCTCTCGCTTTGATTGCGATTTTTTTCATGCCTGTGTTTTTTAACGTAAATCGCTTTATATACCGTCTACACTTAACTTACGGACGAAAAAAATAAACGTTAAAGGATACGAAACATGGACGTCGCGATCGGTCAAGATTTAATTTCCGAACGCAGATTTCGTGTGGAAAAACCTTTTTGTTGTGTTTGATTTGTAATGATCAAATTTTTTAGTAGCTATCATTATTGTAACCGTATTCCAAAATATGCATAATTGTATTTCTTATTAACAATTATGGATTCTTATTAACATAAATCCATTAATTGCTCGCGAACGCAATCGGTGTTTCAACACTCGAAGTATCATTGATTGTGGACCTGTGGTACTAAATGATAAGCTTATCAGTGACAGTACCAACGCCTGCCGGCTTTTGTTAGGACGTGTTGATCGCGTATTGAATCAATAACTTCACTGAGTTTTACATTGAAAAGAGGATAAAAATGTCAGGAGAAGGATCTGCCTCTGCTCCTACTCAGAATTCCAAAGTCGCCCTCATCACAGGGATTACTGGCCAGGTACAGTTATGTTTTTATCAATTAATCAAGTATTTTATAGCGTTAACCAGGGAATACCACTTGTTTTTTTATTTGGAAATGCCTATTGAATTTTCTGTCAATACATAAATTTTTCTTCAATACCTACCTATAAAGCTGCTTTATTGAATGGCTATAATTTTGTGGATATAAAAGATTTAGATTACAATTTATTTAAAACTTGATGTAGCCCAAATTTGGATTTAATATCAATTGTATTTTCCATATAATTTTTGTAAAATATGTTTTGATAAATAATATGCAAAAATATTATGCAGCTCATTAAAAAAAAACTTTTTTACACTCACAAATATTTACACAACAATTAAAAAAAAACTTTTTTACACTTTACACTCACAACACTTAGTTTGAACACTTATATTGTACGTACCAGAAACATCCACTTCACACATACACAAACACACCCAGAACCAGAAACACAAATTTCCCTTCAGATGAAGAATTGTGTTCCCCTCAAGAATAAAACTCAATACCGGCTGCTTAACTCATGTGCAACCAGCTTATGCCATGTGATGATTGAAAGATTTCTAATGTTCTGATGTTATCAGGATGGCTCCTACCTCGCAGAATTTCTTATTGAAAAAGGATATGAAGTCCACGGCATCATCCGTCGCTCATCCTCATTCAACACAGGTCGCATTCAACATTTGTATGGACAGCCAGCATGCCATACAGGAGGTCACATGCACTTGCATTATGGAGACTTGACAGACACAACATGTCTGATTAGCATTATTAGCCGGGTGAGACCATTACCATATTTTTACTGTTTTTATCTCATAATCAGCGCCACACTAAGTTTAATGACTTGTGTGGTGGGTGTTGTTAACATTCACATCACACACAATCGCTCCAGCTGGGAATTAAATAAAAAACTTGTGTTCCCGCCGAGAATCTGCTAAGAAGGTGGATTTTCACTTAAAAACATTCTTTTCAACAGAAACAACTTTCAATCCATTTCACTTAAAGCAGTTTGTTGTAACAAAAACAAAACCTTAATTAATTATTATATAATTAACCTTAACAAAAAATATAAGCTTTTTCATAAAATTTCTGCGACAAAATTGACAATGTATACCACATTTTGATGGAATGTGTCCGCAACGAAGTTATAAGAAATCAACTACATTTAACTCAGATAGGTGGCTGTAACAGCATTCCAGCCTTTGTCGGACTCGGCCAGAATACTCTATAAATTAGTTAAGAGATAATATAGTTGCTTGTGTTTTTTGTATAGTTAAATTTCAAATTGTAAATGCTACCAGGGCGGCATATTCGTTGTGGCGATAAAATCCCTTAATATTAATAAAAAAAAGAAGGTGGATGCGTACCAACTTAGCCAACTGGCAGTTCAAGGAAGTTGTTTACTTTTTAATTAGTACCTACTCGGTATTTGATGGTGACCTCACTGATAAATTGATAGGAACAGGATAAATTGCATTTATTTTTGACTTGGTGTCCAATTATTTTATATTTATCACACATTTTCCGAGAGATAGGAGTAGCGCTACTAGCATATTTACCACTAGCGTTGTTTCTACCTACAGTTGTGGAAGGCGTAATCATTCTAGACATTCTTCCCAATAGTTTTGCTTAAATACAAAACACTTTATTGCACCAAATAAAATAACATAAAAACAATCATATTATTTATATCTAAGTACAATGGGCGGACTTATCGCTAAAAGCAATATCTTCCAGTCAACCTTTGTATGGAAAAAGAGTAAAACAGGTATATAAGAATGTAGGTCGGTGTTGCGATTAACTACATACATTTATAATAAACCCACATCACATATTTTATCTTACCCACATCTAGAAACATGTGTTTTTTTTTAAGTATTAAATTTATCTTGTTAATCATTAAATGTATCCAATGCTGTCTCACATCTTGTATGTAATAGCTGCTAAACACTAGACGCATTTGGCTGGAACGAATGGCGTACAGAAATTGCGGGCGCATCCCATTCAGTAGTGCCCGTACCGGCGCACAGTGGTTTGTCCTCATACAAGAGGCTGGACATAGGGTACTAAAAAATTCAAAGTTGCAATTTCACTAAACTAAATATACCATTCGATTCCTATGATAAAAACTAACAAATATGACCTATGTCCAGCCTCTTATATGGGGACAAACCACTGTGCGGCGCCCGCGACCCTCCACACACCGTTCGTTGGAGCTGAATGCATCCAATAGATAGATAGATAGATAATACGTTATTCATCCACTTCATAAGATGAGATAAAACAAAGGTAATGAACAAGCTTATACGTAAAGTATCACAACAGGCGGCCTTATCACTAATAGCGATCTCTACCAGGCAATATGTAGCAGCTGTATAAAAGTTATTCCAGAATATAAGTTTGGTTCTACTTTAATACAATAGAAAATAGTTGCCATTTATAGAAATGGTAACATAATATTTATAGAAGTAACCGAAAGCTAAATGTTTTTATTACTAAAAATGTTACACTTTCGTTATAGGCTCACATCAGACACTCCATACAAATGCTGCTAATCAAAGTCACACAAGTACAGTGACCATACATACACACTCTTTTAAATGTGTGCGTGTTAAAGTTGTCTCGGCGGCACGTGTAATTGTTTTACTGACAGCTTGTGTATACGGTGTACATGGAACTCCACCGTATGAACATTGAAACCGACTCGCGCGTTACTTACTCGTGGTTGCATTGCGTGGGGCAGAGAGTGTCCATTATGTATTTTAGGGCTATTATATATTTTAATTCTGTTGTACAACAATTACTACTTATACTTATTAGCTTAGTCTCAATAATTAAACGCAAGCAAAGCTTAAAAAAACCGACTTCACCGCTTGATCTTCGGAACCTTGATCAGATTTAATGTATTAAACACGCATTATTAATGATAACTCAAAAACTAGAGATCAGATCTTGATCAAATTTTCAATGGGACATGAAAAGCACCAGCTTTCACGTTCACGTGGAAAGAAGTTATGAGGTAACACACATAAAAAATAAAAAAACACAGTCGACTTGATTACCTCCTTTCTTGGGAAGTCTGTAAAAATGCCTTATTCGCTTATTTTTAGGGTTGCTAAAAAAGAGCAGGTATGATTATATGTGCCATGCGGCATTGCCAGAATAATGAGGATGACAGCTTTACTAATAACTTAAAAGTAAAACCTTGCCACAAATTTGCTTTTCCATCATCTTTGTTTCGGTTGAGGTCTACCTCGCGACATCGGTCCATAAAAACGAGATTATATTAATGTCGTCATAATACATACAGTACATAATGGTCTATTGTAAAATGAAGCCACAGACTAAATACGAGTAAATTAAGCATTGTCCACGGCATATTTCAGTCAAGGTTTCCTAACAACACGGAGACACTATAATAGAGATACGGTTCAGATAATTACGAAGGCTGCGCCACACAGGACATATTTGGTTCGAACGCTATCCTTTTGAGCCAAGTGCGTCCTATGTGGCGCAATCTTTATATTAATACCTTAATCACCTAGGTTTTTTGTAGGTACTGTTTAAAGTTTCTAAGTCAGGCAAGTCACTGCGCCTTCTTCCTCTACCCCCACTTTCCCTCTCCTCTATCTTTTTTGTCTCTTTTTCTCTTAAAAAATTACTTACAAATTAAATAGGGCTTCGTTTGCATCTTTTGTGTACGGAACCCTAAAAAGTGACAGATTACTTACTATGATACGGATTTTCCCTAATTAGAACTGTCAGCGATGGTAAAATAAAACAAGATCAATATTTAATGATAGTAAATATGATAAGACATATTCATTCGAAAATCCACTTAGCGCACTATAGAGATTAATATCAAATCCACGCAAAGATAAGGGCGATGGACAGATAGTTTTATGGAACTTCCCACGTGTTACCGAACAAAAGTATGTTTATACCATATTTGTAGGCATGCTACATTTTCAACCTCATCATCGTTTTCCATCAGGTGTATTCGGCATAAAAAATGGTATAAGTGATACAATAATGTACCAAATTTTTTTTTTGCTAGATAGGCAAGCATTTGACCACTATCTACCTATCACTACCTACTATATTTTGCATTTTTATGTTGCTCAACGCCAAGATTTCCAGAACTATCTTTAAAAATATGATACTTTATTATTTCAATAGATAAAAATCAGTCATACAAAATTCACATGAAAATCGGTATCGTCGCGGAATCATATTATATGAAAGTATGTCTCATCCTATTTTATCATATTAATATACTACGTTCTAGATTATTAATATAATACTAACATAAAAAATATATACACTCTCCACCCTCCCATTACATGCCCCACTCTCCCACCCCGCTGATCAAGGGTCAGATTTAATTCTCAAAAGGCGAGAGATATATGACCGCATATACATGCTGTCAGTGAAGCAATTGCACGCGAATGAAACGACCAAGGCACGCACACATTTAAAAGATGTTTACTTAATCGTTGATTCCTTTTGTACGTTACCTACGTACGAAAGTACGTACGATTTTACGTATGGTCAGTGTTGTCTTTTGTGACTTGTTCGAACATTTGTATCTAGGATATCTGGGGCGTGCTGGTAGAAAAGAAACCTTCATAATAAGACAATAGAAACGCCAACTGAAAATTGATACGCTCGCCATGAACTTGTACTTTTGTGGAAAACTAGAGGAAACAACTATCGTGAATTTAGTAATAAGTGCGTATTTAATATGTACAATTTGAAATTGAATGCATTTCTAGTAGATATGTACTTGAATGATTCATGTAATAGATAGGACATTTGTTCGATTTCTACAGTACTTGGAATTCAAGTACACTACTTACTAATTATATTTTCAGATATTATCAATTGCACCATTTTATCTGACATAAATCTACGAAATTGATATAGGTAATTGGATTAGTGAATAATCGTGAATTTTTTCAGGTCCGCCCTAAAGAGATCTATAATCTAGGTGCACAATCACACGTTAAAATATCCTTTGAACTGAGCGAGTACACTGCCCAAGTAGACGCTCTCGGCACACTGAGGTTGTTGGAAGCAGTAAGAGTAGTAGGATTAGAGAAAGAGACGAAGATATACCAAGCATCGACGTCAGAACTATATGGAAAAGTCGTGGAAACACCGCAGAATGAAAAAACACCGTTTTACCCAAGGTCGCCTTATGGTAAGTTTGTATAACCATATTAAATTTAATGGTACAGTCTACAGAAGAGTCACTCGGTAAATACATTTAAATAAGTAGCGACTCACGCAATAGAGTTTCAATTTAGCTCATCATCCTCTTTTGCGTTTAGAAAAGATTTGAGTAATCTCTTCTGGCCAAAGCGTGTTGTGCGCCCGCTAAGGAAAGAGTGCTGAAAGCGCTGACTCTGCTACAACTACACAACTGTTACTATCCCGTATGCAATAATACTAGCTATATTATAAGTCTGAAAGTTTGTAACCGGGCTTAAGTATTTTTGTCCTGATTATAAAAAACGTAATCCGGTTTGTGCATACATATATTCGACATAATACAGTCGTTGACACTAGACACCTCGCTACAGTATCTGTTTGCACTGATCATTTGTCTGATTAGCACTGTTTTTATGCGACTACGACAAAGTAATTGAGATATGAGCTTAGGAGCCTGTGTGTGTGTGTGTATGTATGCCAGTGATATTGTGTATTCATTATTATCTTACCTCTATTTGACTTAAGCAAAAATGAATCTTATTTCAAAGTTAGTCGGTTTCAAATTAAAACAGATGCATAATGGTTTCCTCGCGATATTATTCCTTCACCGTTATATGTAGGTATTGTTATGAGTGCTAATTCCGTACGTAACTTATTGGTCCTGGTCGAACGGGATTAACAAACGCTTTCACGCTCACAGCCCCACACAAAGTTCAAAAACGTGTATTGTGCCGAAAACATTCACATAAGACACATAGTCAAAACTAAAACTAAACACAAATTTTCTTTGTGGTGAAAACCTCTGCCTTAGTAGCGGAAATATAACCCTATGCCCACTACTTAGAAGGTAGAGATGGAACCAACTTTGCCAGCAAGCAGTTCAAAGAAGAGATTATATAATTTAATCTCGTACGAATCAATAACTCTTGGTCCTTTCCCTGGATTTGGTCGAGCCTAGACGTAACTATTTTTATTATATCCACCTGCCCCTTTCAGCATCCGCCATCCTTAAGTCCTATTTTATGTAATTAAGATTACTTGACACCTGCTCTTAATTCCAGCATGTGCAAAACTATACGGCTATTGGATAGTGGTGAACTACCGGGAGGCGTACGGAATGTTCGCCTGCAACGGTCTTCTTTTCAACCACGAGAGCCCCAGGAGAGGAGAGAACTTCGTCACAAGAAAGATCACGAGAGGAGTCGCGAAGATAACCCTGGGACTGATGTCGCATCTTGAGCTCGGGAATCTGGATAGTAAGAGAGACTGGGGGCACGCCAAAGATTATGTAGAGGTGAGTATAGTTATCTTTACTAATGTTCCTTAAGAGAAGTGAGATATGTGTGTTTTCTAGGTTTTTTATTTACAACTAGCTATGCCCTGCGTCTTCGCACGCGTTGTTCAGGGTATTAAACTGTTAGCAGAACATGTATCCGGTGTACCATGAAGTGATAACAAACACACACACTTTTGAAACTACAGTTATAGCATATGACCAGTTCGAAAGAGATAATTCGGTCGAGGGTGCCAAGCAAACTATGTCGTAACAACAAACGCTTTCACACTCACAGTTCACTCTAAGTTCGAATATTTGAACCGGAAACATTCACATCACATACACAATACAAACAGAACTAGAAACATAATTTCCTAGGGTAGGAATCGGCTGCTTCCACCGGGAATCTAACCCCACACCCGCAGCGTAGAAAGCAGATATATGTGACCAACAACAGCAGGCAGTCCTTATCGTTTGTTAAATAGCAATCGATTTTCTACTCAAGTAGAAAATCGATTGGTAATTAACAAACGATAAGGGTGCCTCAAGGGTCTCCTCACCTCACCCTCAAGGGTGCAAACTAAGACTATATTTCAGTGCAGAGTAGCATGAAAAAATGTCATACTGCTAACTCGATGTTGCTCAAGCGGATTCAAAACCGCCCGATCGGTGCGTGCTTTCACAATTTTTTTTTTTATTTGTGACAGGCTAGTGTTTGACCACTATCTCACCTGATGGTAAGTGACGATGTGATCGAAGCTGGTAGACACACTAGACCTGGAATACGCAGGCTCTCAAGGATAACTGCCGGAACACCGTATTTAGCTTGGCGGCAGACTTTCAACTTGATGGTGGTAAGCTACTTTGGTAGCAAGCCAGGCGAGCAACTCACAAAATGCTCTACCACCTCTCAAATGTCACCTGATTAGCACCACCCGGGAACCACGTGTAGGGAGTCAGATTTAAGGGGTATCCTACTACTATTGAGCTATCATTGCTTACTTGGCAGGCAATGTGGCTAATGCTGCAACAAGACAAGCCCGAAGACTTCGTCGTGGCGACAGGCGAGACTCACAGTGTGCGCGAGTTCGTAGAGAAAGCATTCTCGTGCGTCGGGCGGTCGGTCACGTGGCGCGGCGGCGGTGACAACGAGACCGGACACGACGCGAACACCGACCAGCTGCTCGTCAGAGTCAACCCGAAGTACTACCGCCAGACTGAAGTCGTAAGTACTATAAACCGATGTCCTTCAACAGCTGCTCGTCAGAGTCAACCCGAAGTACTACCGCCAGACTGAAGTCGTAAGTACTATAAACCGATATCCTTCAACAGCTGCTCGTCAGAGTCAACCCGAAGTACTATCGCCAGACTGAAGTCGTAAGTACTATAAGACGATGTCCTTCAACAGCTGCTCGTCAGAGTCAACCCGAAGTACTACCGCCAGACTGAAGTCGTAAGTACTATAAACCGATGTCCTTCAACAGCTGCTCGTCAGAGTCAACCCGAAGTACTACCGCCAGACTGAAGTCGTAAGTACTATAAACCGATGTCCTTCAACAGCTGCTCGTCAGAGTCAACCCGAAGTACTACCGCCAGACTGAAGTCGTAAGTACTATAAACCGATATCCTTCAACAGCTGCTCGTCAGAGTCAACCCGAAGTACTATCGCCAGACTGAAGTCGTAAGTACTATAAGACGATGTCCTTCAACAGCTGCTCGTCAGAGTCAACCCGAAGTACTACCGCCAGACTGAAGTCGTAAGTACTATAAGACGATGTCCTTCAACAGCTGCTCGTCAGAGTCAATCCGAAGTACTACCGCCAGACTGAAGTCGTAAGTACTATAAACCGATGTCCTTCAACAGCTGCTCGTCAGGGTCAACCCGAAGTACTACCGCCAGACTGAAGTCGTAAGTACTATAAACCGATGTCCTTCAATAGCCGCTCGTCAGAGTCAACCTCAAGTACTTTATATTTAGTTCCTGGTATAATTATAGCTCTATCTTGGCATTCTGGCCTCGGGTTCGAACCCCGTCTCAAGCGATATTTTATATGAGACTGCACAAAGATAGCAGAACAAAAAATATAAAAAAGTACCTATTACAGTTGAAGTTCCTGTAATTCCACAACACTTTTGTAGTCGCGTCATGAAAACGTTTAGGTTCAGAGGTAGAATGTGCGACTTTTCTACGCACCCTGGTTTAAATCCCGCCCAGAGCCAATAAGTTTGACTCATTGACTTATATTTTTCGCATAGAAACCGCAGCACCTTAAGCAATAATGTCATCCACAGGACCTCCTCCTGGGTGACGCGACGAAAGCAAAGGAGATACTCGGGTGGGTGCCACGTGTCACCTTCACCCAGCTGGTCGAGGACATGGTGGCCGCGGACCTGGAACTAATGAAACGGGACCCTGAGGCGTAGGTCCATAGGTAACTAGGTTGAGATGTCAGCATGAACGGCTTTTGGTCAGGGTATGGTCTCACACAGTAGCGGATCCAGGGGCTACGGAGCTCAAAACTCCGAAAGCACGAACACTACCGTGCAGGGTTGAGCCCTCCTAAACACAATCCAATCGTAGACAGTAGAATCATTAATCCTCT
Organism: Lomographa bimaculata; assembly: GCA_948107665.1. Classification (NCBI taxonomy): domain Eukaryota; kingdom Metazoa; phylum Arthropoda; class Insecta; order Lepidoptera; family Geometridae; genus Lomographa; species Lomographa bimaculata. The sequence goes on along the minus strand of OX403596.1, from coordinate 7,128,095 downwards.
TTGGGGCCCATGTGAATAAACGATTTTGATTTTTAAATTTTAAATCACTGGTCTCACAGCTTTGGTATGGAATTGGAAATTTAGCTAGACACGCTTTTACGTTGATTTCTTTCGGTATTTGAATGGTTTTAACTCGGATCGAAATCAAATGGAACGGTATTTGACGCCAAAGTTATGATGATGTTGATTTTATCCCGCGGCTTCGCCCGCTATTATCAAGTTAAAAAGTAGGCTAAGTGTTAATCCTAGATATAATCTATGTACATTCCAAATTTTTTCAGCCGTTAAAGCGTAAACAGGGAACAAACATACTTACACACAAAGTTTTGGATTTATAATGTTAGTAGGATTGTGAAAGTGTAGGTAGATTTAATTTATTTACCCTGAAGCGTAGCTAAGTAGGTCTTTCTGTAAAAAGTAATAATTAGCTGACGACTTGACGTAGCTTTTAGACCCTGTTAGCGTGGTGGACAAGCCTGCCCTCTACGGCGTGGGTCCTGGGTTCGATTCCTGGCAGGAGCACAATTTTCCTTCCCAAGGGAGATTTGTGCTTCTGGTTCTGGGTGTGATCGTGTGTGTGATGTGTAAATGTTTCCAGCACCCACGATACAAGTCTTTGAACTTAGTGTGGGGCTGTGAGTGTGAATGCGTTTGTTTGTTGTTTATTAGCGGACAAGTGAGTTTGTGATTTGAGTTGAGTTTGAGACTCATAACTCATGTTTACCTAGATGTATTTCTATCTCTATTCTCTTCTATCTTTTCAATCTAGACTCGAAGACTCCCAGGGCATACTGATACGAGGGGAGCAAAAACGTGAAAATAACTCCACTTTATCTGTTAGATTTTTTTTATGTTTGATAGGCAAGCATTTGACCACTATCTCACCTGAATATTAATAGTATTAGTTCCTTGTAGGTTTAGTTATAAGCATGGATGCATGAAGCATGCTTTACCCGTTTTAATATAAACAAACACCCTAACACTCTCAGCCACACACTAAATTCAAAATATAAATAATATTAGGTACAAATAATTACAGTATTACAGGTGTCGAAAATATTCACACTCGGAACCATTACCCTTTTTCTATGCTCGATAGGCAAGCATTTGACCACTATCTCACCCTTGAACATGTGCTCTTGCCAGTAACGAGCTCGGTACCCACAGCGTAACAGCTCCTAATTGCTGGTCAGCGGTGTTTTTAACATATCTGCTAAGGTGTAACAAATATCGATCTTTATTACTTATTTATTATTTACATATTTAAGGGTCAAGCCTCTAAGGTTACACTATGTTCTTCACTGCAACCACCGCTTTTATCTATTAATACGAGCCCTTATCACCTGTTGGTAAGTGATAATGTGCTCTTAAGTAGCTGCCGGAATAACGTGATGTTAAGTGACGATGCGGTCGATGATGTCGATTTTAGCATATTACAACACGTGTTCCTTGCATCCGCTAAGTTAATTTAATTCACTTAATGTATTTATAATATTAATATACATATTGAAATCCTTTAATATTTTTTTAATACCAACTTACTTTTTTTCAGGAAGTATGGCTGTTAACCAAAATGCTGCTAGAAGAATTGTCACAAAATGTTTATAATATATTGTTGTATAGAATTGTTTACTGTACAGATAATATTGTATGTATTTATTGTAAATGTCTAATAATGTTGAATGCTAGATTCAGTGTAGTGTGGCCATGGCCAAAGATGATAATATAGTTCGAACTAGCTGTACCCGGCAAGCGTTGCAATGACATGTAAAGAAAAATTGTGTGTGTTTCACCTATTTCACGTTTATGGCTGCCTAGCACTTTAATACTACACTTAAAACTTAATGACAAAAATTATTGCCTTTTTCATGTTTATGTTTGCCTAGTACTTTAACAAGTCTCTGATGGACTCGTAATCATGTGCAAAATTTATGAAAATAACACCATTGGCACCTTTACAATCTTTTTGGGCCAGGAACTTTTTCCGGCATATCATCGTCAATCTCGTTGTCGAGATATCGTCAAAATGTCGGAGAAAATGAATTTTATAAATCAAATATCATAAATATCGTGGCAGATATTTTTTTGAGATATAAATGGTGATATAAATAGTGTAACCAACCCGACTTTGTTTTGTTTAGATATAATTATTGATCTATGGTCATGGTCAGAGACTAAGGTAGACAGATTTGAATAACTACGACACAAGCGTTGAGAAGCAGCAAGCTACGAATACTGCTTACAACAGACCCCCTATTACGTATCTTTGTTGCACGCGGTTTCAATTAAAATTAAGCAAAAATGAACCTTATTTCTATGGAGTTTTGTCAATTTAGTTTTGAAACCGTTTGCAACAAAGATAGGTTATCGGGGGGCAGGTCAATCAAGCAAGCGATTCTTTGCAAAAATGTCATGAATGTTGATACTTCAATCCGTAAAGAAAACAAGCCATTTGACTAATTTTAATTACAAGCCAAATTTTAGGAATCTTCGTTTTAAAACATGATCTTGATCACTACTTTGTATTCTTCTAAGCGAGTAATGAAACGACAATTTTCACCAAACGCAGAGACCGTGGGATAGCAAACATCTCAGCTCTAATTTTTGTTTGTAAGTGAAGCGTTTTTGGCCTATTTATAAACATAACATAATATCACAATAACAAATATGAGAAAAATTGGACAACAACGCGTTCCTCTTATGGAAATCACTGTTTCCGTAAACATCTAACTACCGTCAGGGCCATATTCTTTCGGCTTAACATGCCTGACGTTCATTGTTTTTGTTCGGTTGTTTATGTTAATACAATCATTGATATCAAACATCTGGACAATGACGCCACGAATCAGTCTTGCCAATAGCGCACGTTTTGCTGTTTTGATTGCATTGGCTCATGCATTTTTATCCCCTTATGCACATTCATATTTCCTAATTTAAAAGCATTTAAATTTAAATAAGAATATAAAGTTAGAGATTTAATTCTATAGCTATATTAATTAAAAAATATCATCATCATCATCATCAGCCTATGGAAGTCCACTGCTGGACATAGGCCTCTCCAATTGCACGCCACTGAGCACGATCCTCTGCTTCTCTCATCCAGCTCCTGCCAGCCACCTTGCGAAGATCGTCGCTCCACCGAGCCTGAGGGCGTCCTGTGCTACGTTTGCCAATTCGCGGTCTCCACTCGAGAACACGTTTACCCCAACGGTTATCGGTTCTCCGGCTAATATGGCCAGCCCATTGCCACTTCAGCTTACTAATTCGCTGTGCTATGTCGACTACTTTGGTTCTCTGTCGGATAACCTCGTTCCGGATTCGATCCTTCAGAGAAACTCCGAGCATAGCCCTTTCCATAGCTCGCTGAGCGACTTTAAATTTGTGGACCAGCCCAACCGTGAGTGTCCACGTTTCGGCACCGTATGTCATGACAGGCAGGACGCACTGATTGAAGACTTTCGTCTTTAGGCTCTGTGGAATAGACGACGAGAATACTCGACGTAATTTCCCAAATGCCGCCCAGCCTAGCTGAATTCTTCTATTGGCCTCTTTCTCGAAGCTGTTTCTACCTAACTGCAATGTATGCCCGAGATAAACGTATACTGGAACAGCTTCGAGAGAACTGCCATGTACAGCAATCGGTTCCGGTTTGACATGTTGGTTAAACATAATCTTGGTTTTATCCAAGTTCATCCGGAGACCGATGCGCTCAGAAGAGTCAGCCAGGCCGTTCAGCATATCTTGCAAATCCTGCAACGTTTCAGCCAAGACGACGATGTCATCTGCGAATCTCAAGTGTGAAATGTGTTTGCCGTTTATGTTTATGCCACGTCCTTTCCAGTCCAGAACCTTGAACATATCCTCCACTGCATTCGTGAACAATTTGGGGGATATTACGTCCCCTTGTCTCACTCCTCGGCGCAGGGGGATGTGACCAGACTGCTGGTTCTGGATTTGGACAGACATGGTCGCGGCGCTGTAGAGACATTTCAACACTTGGATATATCGCCAGTCCACTTGGCATCGTTGCAAGGATTCTAGAACAGACCAGATTTCGATAGAGTCAAAAGCTTTCTCATAGTCCACAAAAGCTAAGCACAGGGGCCGATTATACTCTTGAGTCTTCTGTATAATCTGCCTCACTGTGTGTATGTGGTCTATGGTACTGTATCCTCTTCGAAATCCGGCCTGCTCCGGTGGCTGAAATTCGTCTAGTCTTCGCGCAAGGCGATTCGTGATGACCCTTGAAAACAGCTTATAGACGTGGCTTAAGAGCGATATGGGTCTATAGTTCTTCAAAAGGGTTTTATCACCCTTTTTGAAAAACAAGATAACCACGCTCTCACTCCACGCCTCTGGAGTTCTCCCTTCGAATAAGACGGTGTTGAAGATTTTCTGGAGCTCCTTCAATACAGGTGTACCTCCTGCTTTTAGGAGCTCAGTTGTAACTCCATCTTCTCCTGGGGCTTTTCCATTTTTAAGCTGTCCAAGAGCCATCACAATTTCGTCAACGCTGATTTCTGGCAAGTCTTCAGTAAAGTGGCGTGTCAAAGTGGCTCTCGAATCCACGTTTTCGGGATCAGCACGAGATGCATGCGAAGAGTATAATTGGCTGTAGAAGTCTTCAACTTCCGAAAGAATCCCAGGCTTAGAAGCAACAATTTCTCCACTGGACGAGGTCAACTTCGTCAGGTGGCTTCTCCCTAGAGACTGGACGAACACTTTCGAACCCCGATTTTGCTCGATCGCTTTCTCTATAGAGCGAGTATTGGAGCATCGAAGGTCGTGTCGTACCAGTTTGTTGATCTTTTTGTTGAGTGCCCGATATTCTGACGAAGTCACAGGTGGGTTTTCACGTCGCTCCTTCATAAGCCCCTGAGTTTCATCCGAAAGTTTAGACTTTTTACCTGTACACTGTTTTTCACAAAATCTCATGCCTTCTTCCCTGAGGATTGTCACCACATGTTCTAGGGCCTTGTCAACGTCATTTGAGGTTTCCACGGCTGCAAATCGGTCCTCCAGGTTTAACTGGAACTGTTCAGATCCTACCACGGTTTGGAGTAAGCTAGGTCGGAGCCTGGACTTCATCAAACGGACACGCTCTAGCTTGAAGTCGATATTCAGAGAGCCTCGTACCAGCCTGTGATCGCTACCGGTATTAAACCTGTTTATTACTGAGACATCTCTGAATATGTGCTTTTTGTTCGTTATGATGAAGTCAATCTCATTTCTGGTTCTAGTGTCGGGGCTTTGCCATGTCCATTTCCTTTGGGGCTGTTTCTTAAAGAATGAATTCATTAAGAAAAGCCCTTCTTTTTCGAGGAAATTGACGAGCATCTGCCCCCTGTGATTCCTACTCCCAACACCGTGGGATCCTACTACCGATTCGCTGCAATTTTGTACTCCCACTTTTGCGTTGAAATCACCCATGACAACGTTGTAGTGGGTTTTAGTGGTGAGGTGAATAGCTTTCGATATGTCCTCGAGCATATCCACCACTTCATCGTCTGAGTGTGTCGAGGTCGGTGCGTAGACTTGCACAACCTTCAGACTATACCTCTCTGTAAGCTTAATAATGAGTATATGATTAAAAAATATACTTGATCTTTATTTACATCTCATGCATACAAGACACCAGCACAAGTACAGCCAATGCGCTCATTTGAAATGCAACACTCACACTCGCAGCCCCACTCTAAGTTCAACGACTTCTGTCGTGGGTGCCGGAAACATTCACATCACACACACATACAATCACAATCAAAAACACAATTTTTCGGAGAATACTTGTGTTACCGCCGGGAATAGAACCCAATACCCCCGCTTAGAAGGCGAACGCGCATCCAACTAAGCCAACGGGCTGTTCAATTTGTTTATTTTTCTCTAATTATTATCTCATTTAATATAATTATTATCCAATGACGCACAAAATAACTCGTGGCGTGAATTAATCTATTATTTTTAAGTTTTATTTTCCATGAAGTTAGTTTTATTTAGTTTTTATTATTATCTACGTATCCGTTATAACTTCCATTATGTATAAGTGACTGAAGAATTTACTTTGAGAGAATCCTAGTTCAGTATACTTAATTACGTAACAATATCCATTTTCTTCACAACAATTACATACCACATCGTATTTTTGTTAATTTTAAGATATATTTTTATTTTTTATATTACAGAATTTGAAATGGCCAGTAATTATTTGTATATCCCTCAATTCACATTCCATTATGTTCTCACCACTACCGTATAAATGTATTTGTATAGTACATTTGCATTTAAGCAGTTTTATGCAGAAAGGACCGGTTCCAGTTAAAAAGGCGAGTTGCCAGTGTAATTACCGGGCATACGTTTTAAGGGGAGTAGATCATGCATTAATGGTATGAACAAACAAATGCAATGTAAAAAATCAATGATTTAACATTTATAAGAGGCCTTAGCTGAGCCCCGCGGTTTTACCCGTGTCCCGGACCCGCGGGAATTCCTGGATAAAAAGATTTTAACTTGTAAAACGTGGGCGAAGCCGCAAGGCACGGCAAGTACCTTTCTGCTAAGTCTGAAATAGTGTAGTCAGAAAATAAATCTCTAATGCGATGTCATGTGGTTTTATCATTGTTTTACATCTTATTATAATATTGAAAGATTTGAAAGTGAGAAAGCTCTGTATGGAATAATCTTCTTAATTTTGTACATGTATTGCGGTAATAGAGATATTATTTCATAAGGGATTACAAACTAGTTAAAAACGTTTGAAATGGCAGAATTTGTATAATAATTAGTCTTGTTAAATAATATATCTATGACTGACGTGTTAGATAACGGAATGAACATTGGTAGAATTTTTGTATAATACCGTCAAGAAATACATATTTTGGATTTAACGATTTCACTCACTTGGTTTCTTCTATTGTTGTGAGACTAGTTTCGGAGCATTCGGTGCGCCTTCATTTGAAATATGTTTCTTTGCAAATAAACAATTTTTTATTTTTTGTATTCTGTATTCATCAGTCAAGTACGCCCGTAGACAGTCCGGCGCGTCTCAGCGTGTACACGACTGTTCCGAAACTAGTCTCGCAACATTGCGGGAACCAACCGTGAGTGAATTGTTAAATCCTAAATATGTGTAATACTTACGAATCATTAATTAAAGAAATACGTTCAAAATACGTAAAATTACAATCTATAAAGAAAAAGAACGCATTCACACTCACAGCCCCACACTAAGTTCAAATACTTGTATCGTGGGTGCCGGAAAAATTCACATCACACACACATTACACCCAGAACCAGAAGCAAAAATATCCCTTGGGAAGGAATTTATGCTCCTGCCGGGAATCAAACCCAGGACCCACGGCGCAGAGGGCGGACATCTGTCCACTGCGCCAACTGGGTCGTCAAGATGATTTTTACATGCTCTCCCGTTGTATATTAATTATAACATTTTCGTTGAGTGTCTCAGTATTTTATACTAAATTGTAAATATATATAATTATATAACTTAAAACATACCTTGTTTCATTTACTTTTAGATCTTATCAGCCGCAGCAATCGGAAATAAAATAATTGTATATGACTTTGTACACATTTATTTACAATAAAAATCACAATTTTTATTTAAAAAACATTCGTAAAGCTTGGTATTTAAGAATAATATTAAATGTACACTGGTATTTGGAACATACTAACTAGACACGAAACATAGCTTGATTACAGTAATAATAGATGCTCACAAAAAGATTATATCGTTTAAAATGACTACATTTCAACGATCACTAAGTGTAACATACTGTTATAGGCACACAAGTTTTGTACTGACGTATGACAATTAGTATCAAGGACACCTTGAATACATTACAATTATGTACACGTAAGTACGGAATAATAATACAAAATAAAAAAGCAATAAAACTGAGTTTCGAAATATTTATTTTTGTTGTTGATCGATGTTATTATTCTCTGTTATAACAGGTAAAAAGCTAATTAAAACATAAACATACAACGCATTCGCACTCACAGCCCCACACTAAGTTAGATAGATAAATAGATAAATTATTTATTTGCACACCACTTAAATTTAACATAGGAGCACAAAGGGCGGTCTTATCGCTCCAAGCGATTTTTCCAGACAACCAAAGGGAGATGATAAAAATATTACAAACAGGGCGGTGATGTACCTCAACACTTATTTTAATAAGTTCGATGACTGTGTCGTGGGTGCCGGAAACATTCACATCACACACACAATCACAACCAGAACCTGAAACACAAGTTTTTCCTTGGGGAGAAAACTTTTGTTTCAGCCAGGAATCGAACCCGGTACACCTGCTTAGAAGGCGAACGCCACCCAACTAAGCCAACGAGCAGTTCAATCATAAAACGTTATTCAAAGCTTATATAAAAACTATTCTCACACTAATAAATCAAAGCGTTTTAAAACAATAAACTAATACAGGTACAATGATAGAAAAACAACTCATTTCATATACTATACAAAACATATTTAAGAAGGTATGTGGGTACCACTTATTAGAATGGTAATACGTGGCCAAAAATCTAATGCAATAACTTGTCCCAATCAAAAGGCCTTTTCCCGGTCCACCTATCACACTAATGTTATAAATGTCATAAAAGTTTGTGTGTAAATGTATATGTTTGTTTGTCTCTTCAAGCCGTAACACCTCAACGGATGTTAATTGAATTTTGAAATGAGCATAGCTTATACCCAGGATTAACACATAGGCTACTTACTCGCGGGAGAAGCCGCCGGGAACAACTAGTATTTAAAAAACCAGATCAACGTCTAGCATGACCTAAGAGATTAACGTTTCATCCATCGCAATGTTTAGAAAAAAGGCACAGAATGAAGAGGCAGCCAGAGCACTCGTCAATGAAAAACCAGGATAAAATGCACGGAATTAAATTGGTTCTACTAGAATATTCTGGTTAAAAAAGTATTTTTGTGAAAGACATATACCGTCATTGGTAAGTAGTGCCCAATCCTACAGGGGATGGTTTAGAATCGATAATTGAGCAATACATAAATGAAAAAAAAAAATTTCAACTGAAAAAAATTTTTTTTTTCTTTTCTGCCTGGTAAGTAAATTGTGGCACAGACTCTAAGCTCTCTGTAGTTACTACTAAACTGTCTGCGTCGCAATTTACTTACCAGTAAGGAAAAAAAAAGTTTTTTAATTAAAAAAAAACATTTTTTTTTGTTTAGTTATCGATTCTAAACCACCCCGAGCAGGATTGTGCACTACTTTCCAATGACAGTATATGTTCGTCATGCTGAACTCCACTTTTTGCAAGCTTAAAGATCCATTTACGCATGTTATTGCAGATTTCTACACGTATTTGAGTCGTTCATTAAGTGGCAAAATAATTTAAAGACATAATTAACGAACAAAGATAATCTTGCATTAGAAATTAAATATACATTAGTTGATATAGATGACTATATCAAAAGTCAAAATCAAAGATCAAAGTTGCATCTCTGTGGTTTTTATAATTTTTTATCAAGAATAATGAAGTTCTGTCTGTGTTAAGGATCGCAATCAGAGCTAAGCTCTGTTTTGAACTTTTATATAAAGTGTTGAAAGTTTTAAATAAACTGTAAATCCCAGATCTTATAATTAACTTAACTCCTTAAGATCCTTCGCTTCCTTTATTACATTGTGTCATTTGTACCTGTTGATCTCTATATCGACTTTTTGTCTCAAAACTCCGCCCAGTATAAACTCGGTTGAAACCACGGTCGCACCTCTTTCTTTCAACGCTGGCCAGAGATGCATATCCTGCGGAACTGAGACGCAGATCCATTTGGGACCGCCCTCCTTCCAAGTGCCGCCTGAACATTCAACGATTACTGGAAACAAAAAGTATGTAATTAGACGAATGAATAATAATAAATCAAATAAACAGACCTATCCGCTCTGTATATTTTTTTACAATCTAGAGCTACAGTGACAATGTTCGATACGGAAAACTAGACTAGGCAGCAGCAATGGCCGAGCCGCGAGTACTGGGGAAGCGTGCGGGGGACGCGCCTTGGCAGCTTTGTATATCCTAAGTATTTATTAATGGTATAAGGTAATACGGCATACATTTTATAATTTAAGTGCCCGGGATGTACTCCGAAAGCTACGGTAGTATGGTCATTAATCCAGATGCTATTACGGATTTCTGCGAGAGCACATAAGATATACATAATAAAAGAGCAAAGGAAGGATCGGAGATAATAAACGTTACGTTCTTCATACAACATAGTTATGTAATTAATCTTATAACTGTAACATTTAGCTGCCAAACGGTCGGATTGAAGGGCAACATTTCCATAGGTAAGTAAGTGAAATTAATGTTCAAAACTCTGGTTGGCACTGTACTGTAATGGGCGAGCGTGATGCTTACCATCAGGCGAGCGACTTGCTCGTCTCGTCTCAATGATATAAAAACAACAATTTACACCTTATTTATGTATAACAAGTGTATATATATATATATTGTGTACTGATACAATCAAATTTTATGGACATTGACCTCGATTCTGATATACACTCACTAAATTAAATTTAAACTATCCCTGTCTCTTACAAAATAGAAACACAAGACAGAGATAGCATACATTTTAGTGCTGTCAAGCTAGTTTATCAATTAAAATATGAACAGCAGAAGCAGAATGGCGTGTGTTTTTAGTCAACACCAATTACATACTCGACTAAGCTTGCATATACATCTAAGTTCTGACTAACTTGACAGCACTAAAATGTATGCTATTTCTGTCTTGCGTTCCTATTTTGTAAAAGAAGGAATAGTTTAAATTTAATTTAGTGTGTGACATCAGAATCGAGGCCATTGTTTGAAATAAATAAATATTAAAAACAATTTGTTTACTCAACTCTCAAGGATTAGTTTGCTATAACACTTTGCCATAGAATGACTTACGTTTCATTTCATGCGCTTCAGGCATGACCTTCGGCGTCGAGGACACGTTGTATCCCTTGAGGAAGTTCCGTTTCCCCGTCAGGGTTGTCTGGAGGCTGAAGTGGAACCGCTTCTCCGCCACCTCGTCCTTCATCAGGTATAGCCAGGGGTCTGTAATTTAATTTATTGCTATCACACTCATACCCACGCTAAGTTCAATGAAATGGGTCATGGGTGCTGAAAAAATTCACATGACACAAATTACTCTTGGGAGAAACCATTTGTTTTTATCTGGAATTGAACCCGATAACTGCTTAAAAGGCGAACGCGCACCCAGTTGGGTGGATTAGTTAACCCACCGGGCAATTCAAATACATAGTAATAGTAAATAATAATAATTTACAAAAAATGGTGTATATATATTATATATTTTTCACTTCTATCGGCAGTCCCGAAAGACTGCCCCGCATATTTTAATTTAAGTGAAACTTCGATCTTTTACCGTGTCGTAGACAAATACATGCTGCAACATTGATTTATTGAAGCCTACTTAGCAATGATAGTTTTACTTTTAACTTCGTTATATTATATACTACATTAGGGAAAAGATAAGGAAATGGCTTGTAACCCTGGATTATAATGCTACTGAATCTTTTTTAGCTCACGTGAGTTAATGGTGATCGTCATCTATTGTTAAACTTAAATCTACAGTCTACACCATAATTGTTCGAAACCTGCTAAAAGCATGCACGCATTTGGTCTTATACATATTACACACCCAAAAAACACACGCACACCTGTGTACACACACACACACACACACCGTAGACACACATGCACACACACACACACACTCACAAACACTTTTCTTTAAGTATAATTTCATTGATTTTGTTTATATACCGTCATTGGTAAGTAGTGCACAATCCTGCAGGGGGTGATTTAGAATCGACAACTGAGCAGAATGAAAATAAAAAACACAATTTTTTAAGTAAAAATATAAAGAAAATCCTTACTGGTAAGTAAGGAAAAATCATTTTTGCTCATACTTACTGGTAAATAAATTGTGGCGTAGGCAGTTTAGTAGTAACTGTAATGTAAAATATGGCAAATCTTAGACAGCTGCTAAAATAAGAGTGATACGAGTGCTAAGGTGCAACGGAATCATTGAACTAACATGTGACGAGAGGTCACAGCTAAATTTTTTTACTACTTTATTTTGCTCAGTTATCGTTTCTAAACAACCCCCTTCAGGATTGTACACTACTTACCAATGACGGTATATAGCATTGGCCAATATTTTTCAATACCCGCCTCATGTGACAATTTTTCCTTTCTAAATTTATCACTATAGTAGAATTGAATTTTAATAGTTGGTGTTAAATTTAAATATTGTGTTTAATATCTAAATGTTTTGAATTATTACTGAACCATAATCATAAAATTGTATTGGGCTGTGTTGTCTAATGAATTTTAAAACGCTAATCTTGTTTATAAACAGATTACCCGCGGTACAGGCTTGTCCTAGTGCGGGGTCCGTGAGTAATACATGTTGTGACTAGGTTCGATTATTAAATAAATTTTGTATTATGTACCACCGTGATTTTTTTTCACAATGCAAAAAAACATTTTTTTCTAGGTTTTGTTTTGACTCTGTCGGCGTGGCTAATATGTATACCCATGCTAAATTACAGCTTTCATGCAAATTAAATCGTATCTATTTTACCACAACATTTTATACTATTTTATTGTACCTACTTGTTGGTTTGTTATGATATACATTTTACATAATAGGTATCTTTAAAAGACGGAGATAGTGACAACCCTACGTATTCGGCTAGAATAGGCATTTAAATCTCCTACGGGCCTCGAGTTATCTTACTTATATATTTCTACTATGCTTATACAGAGCGAGTAAACACTAATAACGTATGTAGACATAATAATACATTGGACTTGTTTTGCACAAGCGTGAGCTCGGCGAAGCAGCTGCTTAGTAGCGATTTCTTTGATAATTAGACTTAATTATTTGTTTGAATAATTTACATGATTCTTATTATTGACTTTAGCCGGATATATACAAAAATTTTAAAAATTGTTATGTATTTACTTTTTTTTTGTGTAACGATGCCTACAATGTTATTTTTGCGTTCAATAGTAAAATATTTTGTTTCTAGCCGTGAGGACAAGTAATTGGCTTCGGCTGTTGGTCTTACTTATGACTAAATAAATATAATATAGAGTTCTTACCAACAATCATATTGGTGTCTGCGCAGGCTTGCACCCAACTTGGTCCGACGATTGGCTTGCCAAGCCCCACTGCACAGAGAAGCTTGAACGTGCGCTTTATTTGTTGCGTGAGGAGCACAGTACTTTTCATCACATCTGTTACTATAACAGCCCCTGAAAAATTACACCATCATCATTGCAAGCTTTTATTTAGCTTCACCTGTCCGGTTATCTGTCGGTCTGTAATCAAATCTTGCAAGCAAAATTACACCCACTTCCCGATGTCCTACTGGACTCAAATTTGGTGAACTTATGTATCTTCAGTGACAATACAACGATATGGTACCATGGAGCTGATCTGACCATAGGAATTTCTGAACTAAACAAGATAAACTCAGAGTTTGGATTCGTTTGATTCGTCTTGACAAGTGTTCTAGTTATATAACTTGATAGTCCTTTTTTTTAATTTACAACAGGTACAAAAGCATGATTTTAAAAGTATTTGTGTGTATAAACAAATACTCTTCCTTTTTCACTTACTTACTTTCCTCTTTTCCAACACTCTGTGGCGAACAGGTTATTTTCATTTGCCATTCTGCTTGATAGACACAATGTACAGTCTATTTATATAGCAGAACTGCGCTAGAATGCTTAATTCCGGCAAAATTATTAAACGCAAGCAAAGCTTAAAAAAACCGACTTCACCGCTTTATCTTCGGAACCTTGATCAGATATATTAAATGTTTTAGTATAATAGACTAACGTGTCGCTAAGGTACCATCAGGCAAAAAAAACATACTTGCACATAATAACGAATTGCCTTTCAGATCTAATTTAGCTTTTCATTCTGTTAAGATTGCACTTCCCGTCTTACATAGATGCGCGTTATGTTATGTTATGATTTAGAAGAGGAAATTGAATAATACGACTCGATTGGATATCACGATATTGATGATTTTGGCACTAAGTACTTACATCTTATATCTTAACTACGGGATTATTTTCATCTTAACAGCAACTACGTACATTGGAAATAAAAGTTATACTAACCCATTTTTTCCAATTTCACTTTCACTGCTTCAAATGGGAATGCCGTGAACAATACATATTGAGTCCGCAAGTTCCTTGACGGGGTTGCCCTTAAAGAGACATTATTTACAACAACAGAACGTGTCCTTTTAGAACTGGGCGCTTGACTATCATCCAACGCCGGCCTTTTAAAACTTCGAGAAGTATCAGAGTTCGACCCTGAAGATACATTATACACCGCGCTTTCTTCGTGAGTCTCTGTTGTATTCTTTTTTAATATTGATTTGGGAACTTTCACTGACTCTTCCTTCTTTTCTATTACTGGTACATGTTTTTCCTTCACTGGATCTTCAGTTAGTTTTACTTTGGCTGTTCTTTGTCGTCTGCTTCTGCGTACTTCTTTTTCTGCGGTTGGTTCTTTTTCTTCCACTTTATTCTCTACAGACTTCTCTTTAGACACTTGCTTTCTTGTGTATTTACGTTTAGGTGGTTCTTCTGGCTGGCTGTCATGTTCTACACCTTTGTCTTCTGTTTTTTTAGTATTTCTAGTGCTTCGGGTGCTTCTTTTTGTTTCGACTAGAGATGTCGTTAAATCTACGGTATTTATTTCTTTGATTTTGTTTATGGTGTGTGTTGTAATGTCCGATTCCGGTTTTGAATCAAGTGAATTCTTGTTTTTACTTCTAGAGTCTCGATTTTTTATGTCTAGTATCTCCTTTTTATTATTATTTGGTTCTCTTTTTCTTTTTTTGTCATCTTTACTCATCTCCTTTGTTTTCTCTGACGGTTTTGTTTCTAACTTTACTTTGTCATTTTTTTTTACATTATTTTGAGAAGCGCTTTCGTTTGTAACCTTTCCTACTAAATCTTTTTCTGTAATTTTAGCTTGCTGAGTATCTGCAGTTGGATTTTTGCTCGTTTCATTAGCATTCATGTTTTTACCAACTTTCGATTTCTCGTTTTTACTTTTCAACCTTGAAATGTTTTCTGTTATTATGTCCTTATCAATTTCACCTTCATTCTCGCCGAAAAACTTTGGTTTTAAAATATTTTCGGACACTCTTTTAGAGTCGGGGTCTTGAATCTTTGCAGTTGGTTTTCTTATTCTTGTTATAATTCTTGATGGCAAAGCATCAACATCAAATTTCTTAGTAAGATCCAACTTCGCATCCGGTTTTGACTTTTTTTTCTTTCGGAATAATACAGGCGTACACTGTTCTTCTGAATTGTTTTCTGGTTCGGATTCGCTTGAGGATTCTGTGACCACAGATCTGGTACTCAGGGACACACCGGTCTTTATTTCCTGACTATTTGGCAAGTCTATGTCTATAAGCTTAAACGGTCGTACTTTTTTTGGTGTAACTTCCACATCAGACGCTGTAGATCCATCACTGGGTACTTTAGAAACTTTAGCTACTTGAGAGTCAACACCGATTACGTCCCTTACTTCTTGACTTGACAGGTTTGAAACCAATTCATCTATTTTATCTTCAGCGTCAACACCATTAAACGATGTACTTGCTACTATTTTGCCTTGCTGTTTCTCTGGATAAGATATACCATCAACTACATCGTTAGATTTAAAATTCGTCATATTTGTTACTGAATTCATAGATAGTACTTCTTTAGAGTCTAACTTTTGTGTACACAGGTCATCGTAAATTTCTTGTGTGTCTTGATAAAAATTTTCATCTTCGATATTGCACGAAATATTTATAGCTATAGGCGAAATAGGTTTAATTTTAGGAGTCCTAGAAATATCTTTCCTTCTAGTTTTGAAGGGAGACATGAATGGAACCTTAAATAGATTGCCAGATACAGCCACATTATCAAGATTGTTCACTGGTTCGACTTCTTCAATAACTTGCGTTGGTAGATCTTCGAAATCAACATCTGCGTTTGAGTTCGCTGTTTCAGTATCATCAACTTCTAAAACTTGAGTGGGCATATCCTCTACGTTTGCATCATTCGCTTTTGAGAAAGATTCATTAGCTTCGATTACTTGTGTAGCTATATCTTCTAAATTTTCAGCTTGCTTAGGTAAATTAGATGTATTTGGCTTATTTTTGGCCGTTTTTAATTCTATAGTGTCTTCTTCGCAATCAGTAGTATCATCGTCTACTTTTATCTCAGAGATTTTTTGTGTCGGAGCTATATCTACATCTTCACAATCCGTAGAACTATCCGATTTTATTCTCATAGTTCTCTTAGCACATTTGGGCTTAAATATTTGAGACTGAGAATCAATATCCGGTTCAACTAATCTATTCATTGGCAAAGCAATATCCTCGCCTAGTATTGCTTGAGATTCTAACTGTTCTTTAAATAACTCATTGTCAACATCATCAAACAACACCTCTTCCTCAGATATATTAAGTTTGGATTTTTTACTTGATGACGAATCACTGGATTTATTGAAAACGGTAGAAGGATTATCTTTTTCATCTGGGACCATTTGTGTTTGAGCGTTATATATACTGTCATCATTTTTATTGCCATATAGATCAACCTGCATGTCTTGTTGTTTATTTATTTTGCATACATCAGGCAAATCTCCCGGTGGTATTTGTGTTTCTAAGCTATGTATTGATGGAGATCCAATTTCATCTGGCATTTGAGTATCAATGTTGTGTATCGAAGGGCTAATACCACAAGGTAGTTGTGTATTAAGATTGTGTATGGAAGGCGAACTAGTAGCACTTGGCAATTGGGTGTTTATATTATGAATTGATGATGCTGCAATATCAAGACTGGGCAACTGTGTATTAGCCGTGTATATAGAATCCGTACTCTCATTATTATAAAGCTTTTGAGAGGGTAGAAATACTTGTGTTTCTAATTCGTGAATATTATTAACTGCTTCGTTTTCTTTATCATCTAGTTTGTTTTCCGCAAGCGAATCATTGAGACTGGCGGTAGAATCGTCTAAATTCAAAGATGTCGACTTTTTCGACGAATTCCAGTAAATGTTATCAATTTTGTTAGTTCCTATTGGTTGTATTGATATTGTTTTTCCTGGTTTAATGAAGTTGCGTGTTTTTGGACTTTGAAACTCTTTGACTTTAAATCCTTTTGGCTGTGATGGTACAATGAAGGAATCATCCTGAAAGTAAATGAAATAGATGATTTATTTTAGCACATTATAAAAAAACGAAAGGACTAGATTTATTTTTATTTGTAGCTCTTTTTAAACGCTATCACACTCACACTAAGTTAAAAGACATACATCGTGGGTGCCAGAAACATTTACATCACACCCAGAACCAGAAGCATAAATGTCCCTTGGGAAGGAAAGTTGTGTTTCTGCCGCGAATCAAACCCAGAACCCATAGAGCACAGTGGGCAGGTCTCTGCCCTCGGCTGCAAACTGCCTACTGTGCCAACTAGGATGTCGAAATATAAAGTCATAATCATTAACCATGTATACAGTTACAATACCTACTGTTAGTGTAAGATATACTAATGATCATACAAAACTATGTCCAGTTACATATTAAAGGACAGTAAGTGCGTTTTTAATATATCATAGTCAAATATTAGATCACTATCTCACCTGATGTTAAATGACGATGCTGTCGACGATGGAAAATGCTTGCCAACAATATACCTATTCACTCTCGACTTAAAGAAACTCTTTTGCAGTGCACATAATGAATGTGAAAGCAAAACACTTTGTGCGCATTTGAGGAATATCCACGATATATTGTTGTCACAATGCAGTCTCTCTGGTGGTCCTATGATGGCAAGGGGATAGAGGAATTAGATGGTGTAATTCAATATCACACTCTCTGAAATGTATCCGATAAAATGTCAAGAAGATCGGTATCCTCTAGTGTCACGTGTGTTACTAAAACTTTTAGAATAGTCCAATTTTATATGACACCAATATACATACCCTGTCACTAACATCAGGTGATTCCGGTATGGTGGTGGCCGCATTTACCCTCGATAGAGTCTTCATTGGCACGGGCGTGTCGGGAACATCAATGGCTTGTGTCATAGGAAGGTCATCCTCTTCTTCCAAGAGTCTGAAGATGCCAAATATTTCACCAAACTGCACTGTGTCTCCATTGCATAGGGGGGAAGGAACATATGGTTTCAATGTTTGCTAAAAAACGAAATACCTATAATTATAAATGAGAAAACAGTTCCGATCTCATTCGTTTAATATTTACAAACATATAAGAAAATATTAAGTAAACATTTGTTTTATTGTGGGGAAACATTTATATCACACACACAATCACACGCAGAACCAGAAGCTCAAATGTCCCTTGAGGGAAAATTGTGCTGTTGCCAGGAATCAAACCCGATACCAGGCAAATGCACTATTATGTAAATTGCAAATTTTGTTTTGTTTACATTAATACATCTTTATTGAGAGCAGTTGATATCTATAATAAAAAAATTGACTTTAAATTTTACTGCATTATTCATATACACTGTAATACTAAAAAAACCGGCCAAGTGCGAGTCGGACTCGCTCACGAAGGGTTCTGTACCATTATCTATAAAAAATCAAGTTTGTTGTATGGGAGCCCTTGACGTTTAATTTTATTTTATTTTTAGTATTTGTTGTTATAGCAGCAATAGAAATACATTATCTGTGAAAATTTCAGCTGTCTAGCTATCACCGTTCTTAAGATACAGCCTGTTGACAGACGGACGGACGGACGGACGGACAGCGAAGTCTCAGTAATAGGGTCCCGTTTTTACCTTTTGGGTACGGAAACCTAAAAACGACTATGGATGTAGATGTGATTACTTAGATGTTAAATGCTCTGTGTCTGAATGACAACATAATATGTAGTACTGTGGGCCATAGAAGGTTATATTCAAATTTCTTACCCCAGATAATTTAGTTTTGTTTGCAGAGTCCAAGTCCATGAGCATAAAATCCTTCTTGTTCAATATGTTTATTACAGCATGCTGCCTCGATACAGACTAAAAAAATGGTTAGGTAATATCACAATAAAGCCACTTCATATGAACATATCCAAATATATATGATTTTATATGTATGAGCATAAAATAAAAAATTACAACATTTGTAGCTAGTAGACAAAAAACATAAACCTTTAACAAAGTAATAACAAAAAGTAAATTGGAAAAAACATATACATATACTTACATTCAAATTTAAAACAATACTGCATGCTTGTGGATCTCTCCCAACTTTGTTTGGGCCCTTTTTGACTGGATACTTTGTGCCACATATTCCAAGAAAACCAATCTAAAATAAAAAAAAAATCTTAACAGTATAAGATTATAAATGTGAAAGTTTGCAAGTGAATTAGTAGTAAGTTTGTAGCTGCTTAGTGCTTCCATGGTTAGACACCAAAAAGATAAGCCTCTTTGGGAATAACCATGTGCATGTGAGGTCAGCTTGTATGGCAACTTGGATAACAGCCATATACCCCTTATTTGCTTATAAATAATAATAATAAACACGTTCACTCTCACTGACTTGTGTGGTGTTGCATGCAGATGAAACCATATGTCAAGCTGACATACGGTTTCATCTGTGTATTGATGTATTGATATGGGGTCAAATAATTTAGATGATCAATGCCACCATGATGGGCTTGCCACCCACTAGTAGTGGGCTTGGGCACTTTGTGGCCAATATGCTTGGTGATTTATAGTAATTTATTTTACCGCATTTATACAATTTTAATTAAATAACTTAATTCGCATGATGGCATTTGTACTCATCTCGGAGAAAAATGTTGGAACGAAAGTTCCTTATTGTGTATTGCGAAAGGGGGCTAGATGGAAAAAATTAAGACCAAAAGTTGTAACGTCATTTTTTGCTATAGTTTTAAGCCATACCACTATCTCATCCGATCACCGAAGTTTAGCAACGTCGGGTGCGGTCAGTACTTGGATGGGTGACCGCCTGGGAACACCGCGTGATGTTGGTTTTAGCATGTTTCTTTTAATTTTGTAACGAAAGTTCCTTATTGCGTGTTGTGAGAGGGAGCTAGACGGAAATTGAACTTCGTTCCTTCCGGGTGTCCTTTGACACCTCTCAAGTTTTATTTTTATTTATATGTGTGATGTGATTACTTGTACTGTATTGAGATATATAAATATATAATTTTTATTTAGTTTTAGGAAGTATGGGCATTTGAACAGTACTATACATCTTTAAGTAATTTAAAATAATTAGAAAACTCTGTAAGGTTTATAGTGCTCCATTAGTGCTAGTGCGCTAATACCAACTTTATGTTATTACAAGAAACACAACCTTATGCTGGTCAATTTAAGAAAGTTTAGTTTCTGTAATAGGGCTGCGTTCAGTGCCCATGCTCTGGTTGCAACCTTTCACTCTAGCCTGTTGTGAGGCTCCGTTAGGGTGTTTGGTTAGTGCAAGTTGAAATACTCAAACGCGTTCAATGCCTCGGTTAATCACAACCAAACAACCGCAATGAGAGATGCCTGTCAATAACAAGATTCTATAATAATTCCCGAGAAAAGCTGTATGTAAAGTAAGTCAAACTGAGAGTTGAAAATGAATTGTTGGATGAAATTGACTGTCATATGGATTTCTACATTTTATTGATAAAGGATTACTTTATTATTCATTTTTCCATGGTGCGATGTCGTTCGGAACCTTCGAGTGTGGATAAAAAACAAACGAAGTTGTAGGCACTGGACGCAGCCCAACTGCGGCAGCAGTCCCTCGCCATACGCACCGCAGAAAAAAGGTTCGATTCCCGCGCAGAAATTTTACTAAGTAATTGTGTTTCCTGTTTTGAAAGTAATTATTGATGTGATATTAACATTTCCGGAAACCGCTATCCTTCGCGTGCTCGACATGCGGAGCTGTGAGTGTAAATGCGTTTGTTATTCTGAATGAAACAAAGGTACACAATCAGCTGCTAACCTGTTCTGGAAATAATCTCTCACTCTGTGTGCCGTAAAGATCTTGCGTACACTCTAAACGTTGCGTGCATTCCATTTTCATGAAATTGGTTCATATCAAATAAGAAAAATTACGTTATCCATTAACTTTAGCGATAACACCGAAATAACAACACACAGACACAACACTGCAACCACAGAATACTATTACACAACACTGCAACCACAGAAAAGTTCCTCTATGACTATTACTCACAGAACACAGAGAGTACCTATTACTTATTAATTGATTACATTATCCAAAGAGCATATACATTATCTAAAGAGCATATAAATTATCTTTGACTGCAACCACAGACATATTAATGGAAACACTAGGTTTAAGGATTTGCAAACCGTAGGTTGGTCTCTTGCGATGCATGCTTTACCAAGGATGTTGTAGCTAAAGTAATAGGATGGATAACTGACAAACTTACAGTGCCGAATATCAAACATGCATGGAATCTTATCACAACTGACTTAGAGCGTATTTACAATGTCAAATCGTTTTATCAATTGCATAAAGAACCAATCGTGGTTGCGGTCCCGACGAAATCTGGGTGAAAGGTTAGAAAAGACCCCTGTGTCCCTCTCGCACAGAGCGACTAGTTTTAAAAAAGTTTCCCAGTGGTAGAAATTGTAGTCTGTAGTAATAACGAGGTCTTATCTGTCGTAATTATTTGTTTAATCGAAACCTTACAGAATGTTTTTAAATGCCCTACCTACTATCAAACCATTCTCAATAAACCGATTTTTTTTCCTAATTGTATTAGATTTTATGATATTATTTTTGATATATGGGTATACAAGCCAAGCTACACAACTACATCCGCCATTTATAAAAATATTTTGTAAAAACAAAATAAAGTTATCCTGCTATCATACTTCCTACTAATATTATCAAGGCAAAAGTTTGTGAGTGTGTTTGTAGTTTGTTCCTTCTTGACGCTCAATTATGATTATATTAATGAATACGTTTGTGAATATGGAATGTGAATACATTTTTATTCGATTGTTGCCGTTCATATATATCGAAATAAATAGGCATTGGGAAATGCAATCAGGTCTTTTATTTATTCAAGTAGGCAAACTTTTGACCACTTTCTCACCTGATGGTAAGCGATGATACAATACAATACAATAAAATACAAAATTCTTTATTGTACACCAAAAAACAAAAAGATACAAACTTAAAACTACGAAATTAATATTATAAGGCAGTACAATGGGCGGTCTTATCGCTTTCAGCGATTTCTACCAGACAACCTTTGGATGGACAGTAATTGTAGTAGCAACTGACGTCGGTGGAGGTGTACAAATTTACACAAATAATATGTATAATATGTTAAGTTAATAAACTACATAAAATAATTAAAATGATAAAAAGTACAAATAAAATACATATACTACATAAATATAGGTTATATCATATGGTATATGGTTATATGATGTGGTCGACGATGGAGCAAGCTTGCCTAGAAGATACCTATTCACTCGCGACTTGAAGACTCCCATATTGTACTCATCAGGAAACACTCAGGTAAGGAGTTCTATTCCTTTGCGGTTCGCACAATGAATGTGGAGGCAAAACTCTTAGTGCGCATTTGTGGAATGTCCACAATATAGCGGTGTCGCTTAGCAGTTTGTCTGCTTGTCCGACGATAGAACGGGGATGGGGGAACTAGATCGTGCAGTTCCTTAGCACACTCTCCAAAATGTATCCGATAAAAAACCGAGAGACCAAGCTCTGAAGCTTTGAATTAGTCAGCTGCTCGCTACCAATGCGTCTCTTGGGTCTCCACTCAATGGTGTCAAGAGTCTCAAGCTGGTACTTAGCTGAACCGTCCCAAAGATGAGAACAGTACTCCATACATGATCGGACTTGTGCTTGATACAAATTGAGCAACTGTCCCGGTGTGAAGTATCGTCTCACCTTTGCAATGATTCCCAGCTTTTTTGCAGCTAGTTGGGCTTTTAACTCGATGGAAGTACCAAAATTGAGCTTTGAAGTTAGAGTCAAACCGAGTAACTCGAGATGGTCAGTTACTGGTAGGGATATATTTCGGAAAGTTGGAGTCAGTTAAAATTGACTCCGTATAGCGGAGAAAAAAAGTTTAGCAAATTTAAACACAGCGATTTTGAAAAAACAACTAGAATTAAAGGAAAGTTGACTAATCAGTGACCTCAAAAATGTGTAACTTAGTCACGATCAGCTTAGCCAATAGCTAGCGTATTGCTATTTTGAAATTCCCATGCATTTTATTTATTAAAATTCCTAATAAAAAGCTATTAAAGTAGAAAATCATATTATGGGTGTAATTATATAAAAAAACAGATTTAAAAAAAATACTTGACCTGTACGTAAATTGTATGCATATTTCCTATTGATAATTTATAGCGTTGTTATATTTTTCTTATATAACTATTATAGGCCAAAATGTATGGCATATGTTTCATTCTTAAAATGTTGTGTCAGCGTTGACTTGAAGAATTTAGTAATTTTTCATTTTTCATTGGGTCACACTCTTCGACGAAAATTTGAACACAACAATTTGTGTCAGTTAGGTGTCATAAAAGTTAGGGTTTACCTTCATTGGATTTTTTATGGATATATTGATGATCTAGCCGTGCCGCCCCGCAGCTTTGTCTGCGTTTACCAAGTTAAATAGCAGCCTATTTGTTAATCCTAGGCATAAGCTGTGTACATTCCAAATTTATCCAAATTCATTCAGCCGTTGCCGCGTGAAGAGAAAATAGACATACTTAAATAATGCCACAATTACACACAAACTTTAGGATGAATAAATAAGTATGTAATAGTAATATTTACCAAGATTCTGACATATCAATGTAGTAATAATATCTGTCATCGATTGATGGATTATCTTTATTCTAGGATATAAATTTAAATATGGGTTGTAAATGTATCTAGAAGCTTATTACAACAATTTTACAGCACATATCTCCGCCATTTTGAAAAATATCGAACCTGCTCACAAAATATCACGAGAATCGGTTGAGAAATGCGACCTGTAGAGGATTACAACTGAAAATCCGGACATACGAAAGCAATTTTGCCCAAGCTGAAATGAAATCGCTTCGTTCCCGCTTTGCTCTCGTTCGGTCAATTAAACCGAAATTAACTTAGTCTTTCATAATAGTTAATAGCTGACCCAACCGGCGTTCGCCTGGGTATAAAAACAAACACATATACGCATATATTTTAAAGTCGGATAAGCGGACGAAGCCGCGGATAGGTACTAGTAAATATATATAATGTTAATTAAATTTAAATGCATTTTGAAACATCAGCGTGGATTTTAATTACGCATATATGTATATTTTAGTTTATCTTTATGAATGACATAATAATATTTTTATTAGATATCATATTGTAGCATGATTACACAGTTAAATATCATTCAAGTAGAACATAATTCAAATGGCTCAAAAGGTTATCCCACAAATCTTAAAATCAGGGTTACCCTAAAGAAAAGGGACACAGAGGTTCTTTGTGACCTCTCACTAGGACACAGATTTTCGGCGGAGTCGGCCCTCCTTTTACAAACCGCAGGTTTGTTTCCTATCTCGATGTGCTTTACTCACCAACACACACACAGACCATAGAGAATCTTTACACTAATTCTGAAAGTAATGTCCATCGAGATAGGATTTTCTTTATAGTAATATTATCGCAGTGTTTCGAGGGTCTTATAGTCATCGAGATAGGAAACAAACCTACGGTTCTTATAGTATGTATAGAATCGCGCCCAATACGTCACGTACTCTCTGTGGTCTGTGGTTGATGTAACTCAATGAGTCTCAATGGCCCATGCCCAATCAAGGATTTTGTAGCTTAAATAATCCGTAGGTTTGTTTCCTGTCTCGATGGACCCAACATAGAAAAGATGGGACCCTATACCAATAATTTCATAGAATATTAATCTATTTAATAATCTTTTGAGAGGTGGTAGAGCATTTTGTGAGTTGCTCGCCTGGCTTGCTACCAAAGTAGCTTACCACCATCAAGTTGAAAGTCTGCCGCCAAGCCAAATACGGTGTTCCGGCAGTTATCCTTGAGAGCCTGCGTATTCCAGGTCTAGTGTGTTTACCAGCTTCGATTACATCGTCACTTACCATCAGGTGAGATAGTGGTCAAACACTAGCCAGTCACAAATAAAAAAAAAAAAAAAACTTTTAAGAAATGATAATTCTACCAAAATGATCGAGTGTATGGACATAATTGAACGAATCAGTCAGTCTGAAAAAGTTCTGAAAACGCTAAATGTGCACAAGCAAGCGGTTTTATATGGCAAGCGGTTTTCGAATGTGTAATCCATGTGCAACAACTTAGCAATTTAGCATGCCTTATAAAAAAATAAAGTATACATAGTGGCGGGCGGCATTGTGGATGAAAATAAATTCTTGGTTTTTGGGAAAATACAACATAGCCTACATGCATCAGAGTAATAAATAGGGAATACTTTATTAAGTTTAAAGTGTACATCATATTCACCTTTAC
This sequence comes from Lomographa bimaculata, assembly GCA_948107665.1. Lineage (NCBI taxonomy): Eukaryota > Metazoa > Arthropoda > Insecta > Lepidoptera > Geometridae > Lomographa > Lomographa bimaculata. The sequence goes on along the minus strand of OX403596.1, from coordinate 7,102,486 downwards.
TATTTCACTAATTTGTGTGTATTTCGTGAAAATTTTGTACGTGATTTTATCATGGAGTCTCCACCGGAGACTGAGACAATACCCCTCAATGAAGAATTTTCCAATGAAATAAATGATGCTGGTGATGGTGGCGCTACCGAAGAAGATCTGCCTAGTGATTTTTTCGACGAGTTCTCTAAAGAGGAATTCATTGAAGGTCTTAGTATTATCGATAGTTGGGACGAGGGAGCCAATCCTGGTGGACGTTTTCATGATGCAAAAAATATCGATAGTGAAAATGAACAAGAATTACTAACTCACGTATCTGGTAGTGCTGATGATCTTAGAAGTGAACGCTCGCGAAATAAATCAAAATTAATTGACAGTGTTAAAGGACTTCAAGAATTTCTGCCCCATAAAACAAGTACCAGCCTTAGGTACGAGAAGAAGTGGGAATCCCGATCTCCAGACACCAGCCGACTGGATGATTTTATCAAGCCAGGCAGCCGCCGCGATCCCAACAAAACTAATGAAGCCATCAAGAAGGATAAAGAAGAGAAAGTCAAGGAGTATTTGGCAAAATCTCTCGAGTCATCAGATGACTTGAGACCACCTGGCACTGAGCTTGATGACTACTTTGATGAACACAAACAAATTAAAAAAGAAAACACACCTATGAAAAGATCAAGGTCACGTGAACCCCAGAGTTCACAAATCAAGTCATCTTACCGTATGCGAGAGTCACCTGCTCGTGTCTCTAGGCAGTCAAAATGGAGCCCAAAACCCAGTCCTCGTCGTTTTAGCCCTCCACGTCGCAGTCCAGGAAGACCATCTTACAAGAGACCCTTCAGTCCGCAGAAATACCCAAGACCGAATTACAAGCGTTATAGCCCCTTTCGTAGTAGTCGTCGCCCTAGCCCACGTCGAGTCAGTCCTCGCCGCATTAGCCCTCGTCGATTGAGCCCGCGACGTGTCAGCCCTCGCCGCAGCCCCCGACGTTACCGCCGCAGCCGATCAAGATCACCTTACAAGCGTTCTCATGAGTCTCAACAATCAAGATCACCTTCATCAAAGAAACACATGGATAGATTTCTTTATCCCACCGATTCAGATATACCCCCAGCCTATAATTCAGGTCTCACGATGAATGCACCATATATGGGACCTGGTGCATATCCTGGTCCATCAGCTGGAGATTTTCTTGGTAGCCCCAATTATTCATATGCTCCAGCTTATGGGGGAAGTTTTAATAATAGTAACCAGTTTGAGTATGGAGGTCCACCTCCGATTCAAAATGTTATGTCCATACCTACGCCCAACCCTGTTCCTGCACCTATACCATTGCCAAATCTTCCATTACCACCAAATCCTTCTCCTGCACCTATGATGGTCCCAGCTCCTAACATGGTGTCACCATTGGTACCACAACAGACTCCTGTAAAAACTCAAGCAAAAGCCGAGACACCTTATGATGCACTGGCAAAAGTAATTATTATTTATACTTTGTTTTTGACTAAGTTTATTCTTGTTTGAGTTTATCACAATTTCCTTCTAATGTTTCAGTTAGTTGCTGAAGGGAAGATTTCCAGACAAGACTATTTGAAACTTGCACCTAACAAAGGTACGTATTTTATAAGTATAATTAATTTAATAATTATTTAATTATATTTTAGGATTGTAAAGCTTGTTTGTGTGTATATAATTATTGCTTTCATTTTACCAATTTTGTCCTGACTCATTACATTATTATCTGGATTATTAGTAATAGTAATAAAATTTAATAACAATATAATTTAGGTAACAGCTTCCTTGATTTTTGTTTTGTGATTACAGGTGCAAGCAGCGGCTTGGAAAACAATCATAGGGTTGTGGGTGGGTATTTCATTAAATTCTTTTACTGTACCATATTTCAATTATATTAAAAAGCTATAATTCAACTTTAACTATTTCATTGTTTTTTCAGTGTATAAGCCTAAATAGAAGTCCAATGAACCAAAAACTATTGTAGAAAAAATTAATGTATGCATTTTTTATATGTCTGATTTTGTGATTACAGTTCTGCAGCGATGCAATAATGCCATCAAGAAGTTGTCGAAATTACACCTGCCCAATCATTTGCTCCTGCACAACAGCATGCTGGATGGACATTCGGAGGTCAAATACATCGCACCAAAGTATTGCTCGCCGCTGAAGAGACAGGTGCCAATTGAGTTCCTCTTCACGAAGGCCAACATAGCTGCAACAGCTCAGCAGAACAAGCACCTGGTGGACAGCATCATCGCGAGCTTGCCGGAGTTGGAGAAGGTCATCACGCGGGCGAAGAAGAAGGCGCCGAAAAACATGAAAGATGCTGCCGTGCAGACTTCTAAGCCGTATTGTGAAGTTTGTGAAATCAGGGAAAACACACAGTTTCACAGTGCCTCAACATCAATCGATCTGGAGCACTTCTGTTCTACGGTTCACACACAAGTGGTGGAACAAGATTTGATGAATTCCAAGTCAGTCTTCAATCCGAGTGGGAGTGTTGGTGACAGTGCTTCTATGTCCATCGCTCACCTCACTCCGGCGCAGTTGGTATCGCAGCTGGCAGCTCGAGCGAAGACCCTCAAGCAGCCGGACGCACCAGTGCCCAATCAATATAAGCGAAATCCCTCAAATAATTATGATTATGACTATGAAAGTAGAGGTGGTGGTCAACAATATCAAAACTACAATAATTACCGGTATTAGTTGAATATTATTTAATTTCCGATTCAGATAAATTAGGTATTTTAAGTTTATGTAATTATATTAATTGACGGGATCACTAAGATGCCGCCTTATTGTAATGGTTTGATTGTCACACAAGTGAATAAAGATGGGATGAAAAGCATCTCGTTTCATTTTAGATAAAACAATGAATGTAACTTGTAGGATACTCAGTGCTAGTGATTTTCCAATAATAGTGTGGACTGGTCTGCTAACCTGCGATGGTGCTGCGGAGAAGACATGGTTGGTGTCGTCAATGGATATGATTCGAAGCATCGGCTGCAGTTTCAACTAATCTTCATCAGTGTTTCTTAAGCCATTACATACATGTATAATTATAGTATATTTCACTTTTGTAAATAATTATAAAGCTTTTATCAAAATACATTTCCTTGAATATATATAAGCAAATGCTATACAAGCAATGCCAATACAATGGACACTCCACATATTATTTAGGTACTGTATAACTCATTGGTAAAATTTTATATTTAAGGGTATGCCTAACTACAACCCAATAAATACTTGTTTTTACTGATGTTTAGTATTTTTACAAGATACTCATTGAGCCAAATAAATAATACACATACAAAACTAGATTTTATATTTTCCTCAATAAACATATATGTAAGGTTCTGTTTTTATGTATAAGGACATTATATAGGATATTAATGTATTAACTATTACATTATCAAAACTTTAATAATGTACATATTATAACAAAATAAAACTGATTTTAAGGACTTACTCGATTGTATTAATAGATTGATATGAGATATATATGATAGTCTTTTGTACAATACATCGACAAAAGTAATATATTTCAATAATGCAAATACAAAAACATGTTCTGTATGATAGATAACATCTGAATATAGTAAATGCATAAACTTTCTACTGTAAATATCATTACAGGTATGAAATATATTTATTGCATTCCAGTTGTTAACATATTTATATTTTTTTATTACTGAATAATAATGATAGAATATTGAAATTTCTGTTTCCACTCTAACGACTAGGTCTTCACATTTTTGTAGATGTGGGTATTACTATGAATCAGTTTATTATGTAATTTAGAGGAATTAATAATAATGATGTAAGGTAAATGTGTCAAAAATGCATGGGTCAAATGGTCAATACAGGTGTGAATGAAATTATAAACACACTTTCTATAGTTTAAAAAAAGTACAATCGTCTTGAGAAACGATTTTTAATCATTTTTGTAATTTAACCATCTAAGAAGTCATTCAGCCACTTCTCCAGATCTTCAGGCGATTCATTAACTGGATTCTTTGTCTCCGCTGGATTATCTGAAAAGAAAAGATTTTAATAAATATCTTGCATAATGTCAAAATCTCTTATTATTTCATGAATACACAATGGGCGAATTCTATACGAACACTATACCTAAAAATTTGTGTATAAAATTAATTTTAGAGTATGCTTGGAACTACAGATTATGTTGTTACATAGTAGTTATATATAATAACTAGCCGTTCAGCCGTTAAAGCGTGTAGAGCGAACAAACATACACACAAACTTTCAGATTTATAATATTAGTAGGTAGTATAGTGTAGTTCTCCATGAGCGAATCACGAAATTGCAACAACTTTATATATTACATTAATTACATTTATTAAAATTACTTGGTTTTGCTGCAAATGATGTTTTGCTCCACAAATAAACGCAATAGGGCAATGAAATAATTTCATTTAGAGAAATAGAGTGTAAGACAGAATCGCGGTCAATATAAACACGGTATTATTTACCTAGATTAGCTGTAGTTTTATTTATAGATTGAGTATGATTGATTTTATCTTCAAGGATGTTTACTTGAGTGTCAATTTTTTCAACCTTTTCTATTTCCACTTCTTTGGAAGGCTTATTTTCTGGTTTTAATAATGTAACATCATCAATGAAATCAAACGTTTTTTCATCTGGTAGTTTTATCTCTTTTGGACTATTTTCATTTATTTCAATATGTTTATGTACAGTACTAGGCAAGTTATCAGTCTTTATTAGGTTATTAAAATCTAGGTTAATTTCGTCTTTCCCAGATGCACCTTCCTCAATATTCTCTGCTACGATTTCTTCATTGGTATCATTCTCTAGCGAATCATTTTCTACCTTTTCACTGACATCTTTACTTTTGCTCAATCCTTCTTTTAGAATGTTTGATATTTTATCTTCAGCTTCTGTTTCTGGAGTGGAATATGATTTATCGTTGAAGTACTTTTGTTTATACTTGGTGGCTCTGTTATTCATACTTAGCATATCAGATTCACTAAAAAGTGATTGCTCTACATTATTTCTTTCGAAAAATGGAATAGTTGAGACGGCAAGCGACAGATTGTCCATATTAATTTCAAAGTATTTGTCGTACAGTGAGGGTCCTGTATTAACATCCCAGGATTTCTCATGCTTGAACTGGAAATGCCCTCCAATGGTCAAAGGTGCTTGAATGAGTTTCTGAAAAGAGCAAAGAGAAAAAAGTAAAAAGTAAGTATTAATACTAGCCACACTACACCACAATACAAGTGTATAAGTTTGATTGTTTGCAAAATTAATTTGTTATGTTACCTTCCATACATGTACTCACAGCAACATATAGAAGGGATCAAAATCAAATATTTGCATACTGTCTAGTAATAGTAAGCTTTTCGCTCGAGACTAGTTAAGAGAGTCTGTGCCCAGGTAGAGGATAGGGCAAGTAAGTCTCCCCAAGATTGTAGGAGGCAAATACAAAACATTCATAAGAGATGAGAAATCCATCAAGAGGTGGAAGAATAAAACTTTCCACAGGTCCACTTCATGGCATAATGCACCGATTCTCATTGCAAATGCTGTATATTTCCAGTCGCCCCCACATGGATTGCCACCAGGTGGCATTTGGGAATAAAATTCCACCGGGTGGTGACTAATTAGAAGGAAGTTATTGCCTCCACTTCAAATAGTAGTAGTGTATAGACATTGCTGCAGATGGATGCAGAAAAGACCAGTAAAACTCACTTTTGCTCATACGAATATGTAGGCATAAGAGTTGCACTTAGATATCTTTATATATATACAAATAAAGACCGCTAAAGTTATTAGATTGTGATATTGTTTATTGTTCTTAGACAATTTATTTCCAAAATACCCTTGTCATATTTGTATTGATAATGTAGTGAAAAAAATATATTGCATGCTCTTAAGAACTTTTTAATACTACCTTCCGATAAATATTTACTTATAAGCGCATCACTTAACGCGAAGTATATATGAGCAAAAGTCAGTTTAACTGCTCTTGACCGAATCCGCGCAGCAGTGTACAGCGATTTTAAGTGGGGTCAATAACTTACCAGCCGCCATCCGGCGACAACTGGAAATTTTATTCCCAATTGCCACTTCGTGGCAATCTATGTGGGGTCGACTGGGAATATACGGCAAATGCCATGTTGCTAGTGTAAATACCAGATATTACTTAGGAACGCGTAGGAAGCAAAACCAGTGATCACACAGTAAACAAATTATATAATGCAATTACTAGAAACAGGCAGCCCTGATTTTTGTGCATAACTTTTTACACACGACTCCTTATATCGGTCTCATCTTGGTACTCGATGAGGTAGAGTTGACGACTACCGGCCCACAGTCTATATGAGATAAGGTTTTGTTTGATAGGAAGAGCACACTGCCATGTTTCATAGAACTTCTTTATTTGAAGTTCAGATAGCACTGCAGCATGATAATTAAGTAACGTAAATGCAAAATTATACCTGTTGCATGTGAAATTATGAACTGCCTATTGGCGTGGTTGGGCGCACATTCACGTTCTAAACAGCAGGTATTGGGTTTGATTCATGGAGAGAAAACAATGCCCAATTGAAATTTGTGTTTCTCGTTCTGGGTGTTATAGTGTATGATGTGAATGTTTCTGGCACCCACAATACAAGCCATCGAACTTAGTGCGGGATGATTTTACATTTTGTATATGTTTATGGAGCTTTATGTCAACTGTACCTATCTATCCAAAATGTATATTGATTAATGTAACATTTTTGTCGTTTTTTTATGTTGAGATCATGGCATAGCAAAAACATACCACTTGCAAGTCATTATTATCCTTCCAGACCAGTGTCAGCTAGTCTAGTACCTATACATAGATACTTAATCTGTTATCTGATCAACTTACCAAAATCTAGGTCTGCCTTTTTAGGGTTCCGTACCCAAAGGGTAAAAACGGGACCCTATTACTGAGACTTCGCTGTCCCTTCGTCTGTCTGTCACCAGGCTGTATCTCAAGAATGGTGATAGCTAGACAGTTGTAATTTTCTCAGATGATGTATTTCTATAGCCGCTATATCAACAAATACTAAAAATAAAATAAATATTTAAGGGGGGCTCCCATACAACAAGCTTGATTTTCTATAGATAATGGTATGGTACCCTTCGTGCGCGAGTCCGACTCGCACTTGACCGGTTTTTTGTATTACTTAAATAAAAATAGTATTCTTCCTTACCTCATAATCAGCTCCTAAATCATGTTCTTCAATCTCTTCGTAGCTTTCTATTGGCATCTCATACTTGGACCAGTTACTTTGAATCTCTTTCTTCTTGTATTTAGATCTCTCTTCTTCAGTGATCTTGAGTATCTCATCTGTTTCCCTCTTCAAGTTCTTGTAAAACTCAGGGCCAGGGTCTTCATATACTGGTGGCTTTTGCGGGACTGTAACTGGTAATAAAAACATATATGTTTTGATAGTTTGAAAACCTGAAGCATTTTTTTTAATTTTAAGCAAGCAAATATTTGACCTCTATCTCTAGTGATGATGTGGATGAAGATGGAGCAACCAAGAAGGTCTACTACCACTGATTTCTCTACATATTTTCATTTATTTAAATATGATTCAAAAATGTTATTGCTTTCCGTACTCAACAGAAAACATAGCTTTCATAGTAGTCAAAGGCTTCATGCCTATCCAGCATAAAAAATTGCTACTTAGAAATTGTTATAGAATATTGATAAATTAAGAAACGATAAATTATAGCTTGACCTTTACTATAGTGCTGCCCAGCATGGCTAATGCTATATAAACAAAATCAATTTTTATAGAATATTGTTCAAACATTTGAACAATCTCATCTTCTATCTTTTAAATTTTATTCGTTTTTGATTGTTGATTTACAAAAAAAAAGATTGGTAACCTTGTCAAATGTAATCTAATTCAGTGGTATGTTCTTTTAGGCAGGTGTTGATGACCCACTTTGTTTACCAAATCGGATAGATCACACTCACAATCAAGCTTGTAAGCTCCGGCATGTTGTAGAGGGGCGATTTGACAGTTCTTAAAAAATTGGTCAATATTCATAATCAACCTTTTAATTTTTTTGTGAAATGTTGTTTGTGAGTGTCTTCTTATCCAATTTATTAAAATTTACTTAATTTCATGAAAATCGTTGGAGCCGTTTCAAGATTCAGATTATATATATACATATAATATCTTCTTCTAAATATATATAACTCAAAGGGACTGACTGACTGACTGACATAGTGATCTATCAACGCACAGCCCAAACCACTGGACGGATCGGGCTGAAATTTGGCATGCAGGTAGATGTTATGACGTAGGCATCCGCTAAGAAAGGATTTTGATTAATTCTACCACCAAGGGGAAAAAATAGGGGATGAAAGTTTGTATGAAACTTTGTCAATTTTAAAATAATACTTTTAACGCGAGCGAAGCCGCGGGCAACAGCTAGTATATGTATATATATATATACAAGAATTGCTCGTTTATAGGTATGAGATAAATGTTCACACTTTGAAATGATGAATTATCGAGAAGAAACTTAGGTCTCGACGAGGAACAACCATTGAAATTGGAGCAGGTGGCAACCCTGTCCATAGATCCTCTCACCCTGAATAGTCCTTATATGTAACGTAGACAGGCCCGTAAATGAATCGTCCCAGAATCGATCATCTACACTTCAACTCTAACTTAGTTGTTATTAATAAACTATGCTCTTACCTTTAGGTGCAGCTTTCGATTCTTCGACTTTCTCTACTTTCCTGTCCGCTCTACCAGCCTGGGTACGCGAATTACGAGGTTTCCTTTGCTCTTTCGGATCATTTTTTCGTTTATCTCTAGAACACAAATTCAATTACATAAATTATTACATAGAACTATTGTGAATACATTTCATGTGAGAATTGTGAATATGCTTACTGTTTTTTTGATTCTTCAGGCATTTTTATACGAATTATACGTGGAACAAAAATATCCCACAAACACAACAGCTGTTTATAATTTTATCATGAATCCCGATCAACTTCATTTTTAATACAAACTCGTTTTTTTGTGTCAATGTCAAATGTCATGCGTTATTTTATGATGTAATAAGCACTTTCCACTTAGCAATCGCATCGCTTGACAGACGGACAAAGTGCGCTGAACCCTTAAGTCAACTTGGAGATCTCGCTTCGTTCGGTCAACAAATTAAAATATTTTATGAAGAGGGCAGCCATACATGTAAGTGTAGGCTAAAGTCGGTTTACGGACGATAGTTTTACGTGATAACGTCATAAGACGAACGCTTAGGTCGATCGTGCCTCTCTATCGCTTGTTCTGCGCTCTCGCTTGCACGTCAGGCTCAGGCAGGACGTGACACTTTTACGTGCATGCAGCCGGTGTTCATCGATTTATAAGACGTTATCACGTCAAAAATACATTTGTCTAAAAAAAATATGGTTGTCTGTAAAGTCGGTGTACGGACGATAATTTTACGTGATAACGTCATAAGACGAACGCTTGGGCCGATCGTGCCCTCAGGCGGGACGTGACACTTTTTAGTGCGTGCACAGTTTTCAATTAGTTGCCTTGGGTATATATCTTATTTATCTCTGATTAGTTGTCTCGATGTCTCAGTTCGGGCGAATTACTGGATATGTAAAATTACAATTACATATTATTAATAATAATACAGACACAAAACTAAAAATGTATACAAATTTAACACAAATTTGAAACAAATAAAATATGAACAATGAAATTAATAACATTAAAAACTACACATTATTTAGATACAATACGCCTTACATTTTTCCCAAGGCATAACGTTAGGCAATGTTATTCTATTAATAAAATTAGGAGTGCTTATAGCTTTTTTTTTAATAATAATAGTTTGAGTTCTTTTGTTCAAGTACAGGATATAACGGATATCATACGCAACAGCTTTAATTGGTGGTCCTACTAAATAGTTTTAATCTAAAATCTCTCTCGTACTCTACATGTAAAGTTCTTTTTAACGATAAGCGCCACATACAAACCGAAAAAAAAATCTCCCACTGACATATATTAGTTACCCTTTATATTTTCATTTATTGATTGAGCAAAGCGAGATCTCTAAGTGGATTTTGATGGTTCAGCACTTTACCCGTCCATCCGTCCCTCCGTCGCATTTAAAACATTCAAGCGATTAACTTTAATTTTTCTGAAATGATGATGTAAAACTACAGCTCCAAGCTAAAATAAGTAGTCTTTGAAAAATGGGAACTAAAATTATACGTACTTTAATGTACCTCCGAACTGGGATCTGGCGCATATAGATAAAGTACTGTATCACAAGTCAACTTAGAAAACTCGCTTCGCTCGGTAAAATAAAAACAAATGATTATTAATTAGATATTAAAGTTATATGGAGTGTAAATTTCTTAATAAAAATAGTAATTTGTTAAAAACTTTCTCAGAATATCTTTGACTGACTGAATGCACTGACTACATCCTTTTTTTGGTTCTGCAATCTGTGCATTTAGGCAGTGTCAAGTTATAAAATATTTATAGTGTAAATATTTCAAAGTTTTTTTTTGGGCAAGCATTTGACCACCATCTCACCTGATGGAAAGTGACGATGTGGTCGAAGATGGAGCATGTTTGCCTAGAATATACCTGTTCACTCGAGATTTAAAGACTCCTAGATTGTACTTAACGGGAAACACAGACTCGAGCAAAGAATTCCATTCCTTAGCAGTACGTATAATAAATGTGGAAGCAAAACGCTTCGTACGCACCCTTGTAATATCAACCATAAACCGATGTCGCGTGACTGATTGTCTGGCTGTCCGATGGTAAAAGGGGGATGGGGGAATCAGATCATGCAATTCCGTGGCACTCTCTCCGAAACGTATAATCTGAATAGGTAAGTCCTAGTCACAAGTATTGCAAGTAACGGTCAAAGATAAATAAAAGAATCAAGGTCCAGTCATATCATAGCCAAGTCATGCCCTAACAAAGTGGTGGAAACTTTACTAAAACTTGTATTGGAGTTTGGGAGCGAAAGCGAAAATAACTTTTTTTTGGTTTTTGTATGATTTGTACGTTCCTTATGTATTAACGGTTAATAATCCACCAATATTACACATTAACACTTGAACACAAGTATTGGTAAAGAATACAAAATCAAAAACGACATTTTCACATTCGCTCCAAAATCCCTACATAATCTATATAATATGTGTATATAAAAAAATATTTACGTTTGTTATTCTCACAAAAACTCGAGAATGGCTTAACCGATTTGCCTAATATTGGTTTTGAAATATTTGTAGAAGTGCAAGGAAGGTTTAAAAGGTGAGAATATACATATTCATTAAAAAAATCATTCGTAAATAGTCCACACGGGTGACGCCGGGTGTGTCAGTTAGTTGTAAATAGTTTAGCAAAATGTAAATAGTTGAGCGGGGGGTGATATAATAATATTTAACACTTAACATCACAACGATGTTAAGTGTTAAATATATTTTATTTCTTCTTTCTTTCTATGTTCCACCGTAAGAACGTTTGATTCAATGATGTTGTTAATTCTATGGTTCGATTGTTATCTAAATAATAATATTCCAACGGCATCTCATTACAGTGCCATACTCCGGATATGGTTATATTATCTTTGCTCCGGATGGACAGTGTTCCCCGCTGTACTTCCGGAGTATGGCCGGCGTAGAAGTGTCTACGTTTTAAATCGACTTACCTACGAAGGAGGACATAAATTCGACAGTATTTTTTGTTTTGCCGGTTATAACTTATCTTTGAACTTTGAACTGCCCGCTGGTGTAGTTAAGTGCGCGTTTGCCTTTATAGCACCTGGTTCGATTCCCGGTGGGAACACAAGTTTTCTTCCCACGGGGAATTCGTGTTTCTGGTTCTGGGTTTGGTGTAAATGATGTGTGTGTGTGTGTGTGATGAGAAACACAAGTCATTGAACTTAGTGTGGAGCTGTGTATGTGAAAGCGTTTATGTGTATGTTTTATTATTATATTTTCCCCGGGCGACGGGACATTTTTGAACTTTGAACTGCTCGCTGGCGTGGGTGCGCGTTCTCCTTCAAAGCAGCGGGTTCGAATCCCGGTGGTAACACACGTTTTCTCTCCACGGGAAACTTGTGATTCTGGTTTTGGGTATGATATGTATGTTGTGTGTGTGGTGTTAATGTTTACGGCTCCACGACACAAGTCATAGTGCTTTTAGTGTGTGGCTGGGAGTGTGAAAGCATTAATGTTTATTTTTTTCCGGGCGACGCCGGGCGGGTCAGCTAGTGTTGGATAAAACAATTCGGTAGAATACTAAAGTCACTGTTTTAGACCAATTTTTCCCATGGGTCTATCTCAAAAACTGCTACACATATAAAGCTGAAAGTTACGTATAATATCCGTTATATCCTGTACTAGAGCAACAAAAATATATCAATAATTATTATTAGGAGGATAAGTAATACGCAATCAACCTCAAAAGATTTTCTATATTAGGCAAAATATAGGCGTGAGGACACGAAAAAAACCATGTGTTATTCTAGATAATAAGCGACACCAAGTATTATTTATACATTATACATCATCTAGCGTAGGCATCTAGCGTTAAAACTATTTAAGCGAATGACTTCAAAATCTCATAGAATATGCACTACGGCCAAAAGCCAGAAATGTCATTTAAAATTATATAAATGAAAATATTAAGGGGGTTCCCATACATGTAAGTGAGGAGCAAAATATTTTTTATTTTTTTGTCTACCCTTATGGTATCGTTGAAAAGGGCTTGACAAGTAAAGTTCCAAACCGGATTAAAAAAAAACTATGTTGGAAAATAACGATGTGGTAGGCCACCAAAGTCATTGTTTTTACTCGTAGATCTATTTTGTTCCGGGGTCTATTTCAAAAACGGCTTCACACTGAACGCTGAAACTTACGTGAAATATCGGTTATATCCTGTACTTGAACAACAAATACAGAAATCAAACAACTATTGTATAGAAAAAAAAGTTATAAGCAAGTAACCTCTAAAGTTTTTTCTATGAGGCAATGTAGGCGCGAGATCTCAGTTCGGCGCGAACGACTAGTATAATAAAATATAATATAATAATGCGTATAAATAATTAACCACTGACGGGGAATTGAAACTAAATAGATTTAATATTACCGAAAAATTAACTAACGAACTGCTCTTAAATGGCTGGTCCGATCTTAATATTTTTTTTGTGTGTCGGGTGGATTCAAGACTGGTTTAGATTAATTAATTTTAGAAAAATAAATTATTTAATTGAAACATTTTCTCATGGACGGGATAAATACGTCACTCGGATTTGATAAAATACTAGGCAAACATAAACATGAAGAAGGTTATAATTTTTAGTATGGTATTAAAGATTACTCCTTTAACTTAACTATATTTGGTGTATAATATAGAAAATATTGATTCTAATCTAGAGTACTAGCATAGATGGTACTAGTCACCAAAAGTAAATGAGGTAAAATGTTTTTTTTTCTTTACTTGGCATTGCGCATCCCGGATATAGCTAGTAAGCACTATAAATACTTATGCAACATTGCAATTTGATGATATGTTTTATATAATTAAACGCAAGCAAAGCCTAAAAAACCCACTTCTACGCTTATATTTTGGTTTTGGCTGGATCGATTTCGATAAAAACACATCACAAAGGGACATCTGAAGTAAAACCTACCAAACAAAAACATAAATCATAAAAAAATCGATTCATAATTGGCGGAGATATCGCGTAGCATACGTACAAAAAAAACAGTCGAATTGTGAACCTGTCTTTTTTGAAGTCGGTTGCAAATTACCTCGGATACTTATGTATTTAGGTTAGGGATAATGTTAAAAAAAAAAAAAAATATGTAAAAATATGTAACAAATATGTAACCTCGGCAGTGGTTACATATTTGAGCCGTTTGGTGTTGAGACACTGGGTCCGTGGGGACCGGGAGCTCATTCTATTTTCAAAATTCTATCAGAGCGCCTGGTTGAGGCGACGCGTGACCAAAATGCTGGCACTTATTTGGCTCAACGTATTAGCATTGCAATTCAGAGAGGCAATGCAGCCAGCATGATGGGAACGCTACCCACTGGTAGTGGGCTTGAGCACTTGAGTTACCTATAGGCTCGGTGGCTTGTAGGTAACTTGGCTCTTTGCTGTATATAGTTTTAGTTTAGTTTTAGGAAATATAGGCAATTGGCCCGTAGATTAGTACAGGATAAAAAAAAAAAAAAAAAAAAAAAAAAAAAAAAAAAAAAAAAAAAAATGTTAAATACCCGTATTAGTAACCGTCCTGAGATAACCCTGAGATCGATTCCGAATATTGAAAACTTGGTTCCTAGTCTCATAAATAATTCTAAGCGTTATATATTTCGTAAGTAGTTACACATTAAAGAAGACACATGAAATTCGCAACGCAAGAGAATCGTGAGGTTGAAGGTTCGTAACCTCGGATTCAATAAAATCAGTTTGAGTATTGATTATAAATGAAAATCAATACTCAAACTGATTTTATTGAATTCGAGGTTTCGAGGTTCATTTTATTTGCCATTTTTGGCTTTGTGCTTTACATATTCTTTGAGAATTTGAAGTTATTCGCTTGTATGGTTTGGACGCTAGATGTCTCTGAGAGACAGACGGACATACGGACGAACGAACGGACAAACCAAAAACAAAGTGCTGAATCCCCAAGTCAACTTGGAGATCTCGTTTTGCTCGTTCAATTAATAGCAATCAATGCATTCAAACCAGTATGTATTTAGTGCATTGCTTATAAGTTGACTATTTTTCAGTCGAGATTTTTGACTTAAAATTTGAAATGTTATTATTTGAATTCCGTATTATTGACTTGTTATGAAATCATTTAGGTGCTTACATTACAAGAAGGCGCAATCTAAATATATATAACTCAAAGGTGACTGACTGACATAGTGATCTATCAACGCACAGCCCAAACCACTGGACGGATCGGGCTGAAATTTGGCATGCAGGTAGATGTTATGACGTAGGCATCCGCTAAGAAGGATTTTGATTAATTCTACCCCCAAGGGGATAAAATAGGGGATGAAAGTTTGTATGAAACTTTGTCAATTTTAAAATAATACTTCTTAACGCGAGCGAAGCCGCAGGCAAAAGCTAGTAAGTACATATAAATAGTCAACTGAAAGCAATCTCTTCCCTTTGATTATATACCTGTCAGGTATATAATCAAAGTCTCTTCCTAACAACATTTACCTACCTACTTAGATTTATCTGCATAACCTAATCGTTTTAATTGAAACTCTTGGATAATAAGTAGGTTCTTGTAGTTTTTATTGGAAACTAGCCGTGCTCAGCAGCTTTGCCCGCGTTTATCAAGTTAAACAGTTTTTTTGCAGTTCTTATAATGAATTAGCTGCGCCTCGCAGTTTTACCCGCGTAAGTCCCGAACTTGCGGGAATTCCGTTATAAAAAATAGCTTGTGTTAATCCTAGGTATATGCTATGCACAATCCAAATTTCATTTAAATCTGTACAGCCGTTACAGCGTGAAGAGAAAACCAACATTTACAATTTTACACACAAAACGGATTTATAATGTTAGTGTGATGGAAACTGGAATTTGCATTGAGAAGGCCTAGTCGAGAGTCAGAGCAGGATTATTTAAACTAGGAACAAGGAAGGAACGCCGCTGCCGGCCGTGCCGGGTGCGCGACGGGGGCTCTGAGTCGGCGGGATAGGGTGACGCACGCATGCGCCGCGGAACGCAAGGGCGGCTGCGCGCGCAGTTAGTCGCCACGCGCCCGTCCCGCCAACAACATGGCGTGCGGTCCCCAAGGACACATCTGACTTGATCTGACAACCCCGTAACACAGCTGTCACAAATAATCATAAAAAACGTGCGAGTGTCGTGAGTTTACTAATTTGGTGCAACAGTGAATGCAGTGAGTGTTTACAGAGGAATACCGGCGCAAGCACGACTGCTTCTTTGAGGTATGTGCGAAACAATAACAATGAATTTGTTTTTCTTATACACTTGTGTTGGTTATTCGTGAATGAAACTTCGATGTTATTGAGTTGATTATTGTGCTATTGTTTTGGAAATAAATGGGAGTTATTGCTAACCGATGGAACCGAGGTGTACACCATGGATACCTACTCTAAAACAATCCCCAATGCAGAAGACACTGAAATCACAGATGGTATCTACCTTACCTACTTAATATCTACCTATATTATTGGCTTTTAAATAATAAAGATAGTCAGTAAGAGCTAAAAAATACATCTAAAAGTAACGCACTAGAAAGAACATTTGAAATGAGCCCAAACTCGAAGGGCTTACAAGCTGTCAACATCACCGCTCCATCACCAGACATCTTTTACCAAGTGCAATGTTGGATTCATCAAAACGAACCAAGCCCTAGGGATTTCCTATAGCCATTGAAGAGGGTTCGTTCTCATAATATTATATCCTCAAATTAATACATTAGCAAAACATTACATTAGCAAAATATTATATTTTCAAAATATTACCTTACAATGAAACAGTTGCACTATTCTGGTTACATCTTCAGATCAGTTAGATGGTAACAAATCAATGTATAGTCATCAGGATTACTTACGTTTGCAAAGTTTCAAATTCACATGAACTACCTAGATTTAATAATACGATTTAGGTAGGTAGGTATAGTTTACGTTAGTTACCTAGTTACACATTGGTACATACCTACATACAATTTAATACAAACGAAGCAAATCATTTGATTTCAAGGCGTGTTAAAAGAATTAAAAAACAACAATATGTACTTACCTATCTGCTTTAACCATACCATCTTACATAACCTACCGAATATTGGATACCTACTATGACGATCGTTGGTTCTATGAAACAGCTAAGTAGGTACTTTCCTAGGTATGTATCTAGTTATAATATTGCCACAGATTGCATAAATTTAATTTTATAAGTAATAATATATTCGCTATGTAGCTCGGACCTATTTCATCTATATGAGTAGAATCCCGCGACGATCACTTCTTAATTTTCCTTATTAATAAAATTCCTATGAGCTCTGTATTTCAGCGTTAAACTCCGCTGTATGATTACTTACGCTAAGACATAATTATATGTACCAACCTTAGTTTCAACCTATACGATGGCCCTAAAACAGGCAATAATATAGACCTCATAGATTTTTGTTTAATCAAATTAAAATTATGAGACTTACCTTTACCTAAATGATAGATAATGAAATAGAAAGATTTTTGTATCGTCGTAAGAGTTACCCTACACGATACGCATTTGGTTCGCGCGGATCGAAATCAGGTATGCAAGCATCGATGCACGGAGGACGGCCTGTTGCGCTCGCGTCTGCGCACGCCTGCGCCCGGCGCGCGGCGTCTGCGCAAATCAAATTCGTGCAGTACTATGTAGCATCCTGTCCACCTTATACATGGTTACCAAAATCTATATTGTAAACCTAGGATTTTGTCCTCTGGTTAAATAATAGGACATTCCTATTTCTTGATTTTGTCCTCTTCGTCACTCGTCTTCGGGAAATTGTTCGCGATTGATTCCCGACAACAAACCACGACCACTAATAACAACCTGCTGTGCTAAAAATGCGATCTGCCACTTGGCAATTCATAAGCTGGTAACATTCAGATCGTGATCCTTCCTACTCAGCCAAGGAATAATCTACCTACAGGTGTGGAGCCTATACGAATGGAATACAGAGGTTAGGCTGGCAACCTACTGCATACAGTAGCTACAAATACTGAGTTGGAATAAAAAGAGAAATTATAGCCAAACATTGCTTTAGAATACTAATTATTTTTCTACTAATCTATAATATAAAAATGAATCGCAAAATGTGTTGGTAAGCGCATAACTCAACAACGCCTGGACCAATTTGGCCAAATCTTTTTTTTAAATGTTCGTTGAAGTTCAAGGATGGTTTTTACGGCGAGAAAAATTAGAATTATTGCTGGAAAAACCCTAAAAATAGCCCTTTTCTTTTTCCCATACAAATGCACCCGGGCGAAGCCGGGGCGGATCGCTAGTTAGTAATATTTATGTATTATACAATATATCTTATATTATATTTATGTAAAGTATTATATATTTATATATATGGTATATTTGTAGTATGTTAGGCTATGTATATGTAGGTATATTTTAAGTCATAAATAGTAGTCCTTTTACTGCACTACCACGAATTTCCCTGCACATTCTCGGATGACTGGCAGAAAATCCTGTATTAGCATTAAGTCCTCCGTGTACAGCGACATTGTGTAAAAGAATAAATAAATAATTAGAGGCCGCCTATCAACACACCTACGCATTTTCATATACATTACACTGGGATCAATCCATCTCGCTCCACTTAGTCGCTAGATAAATCAAATTACCATTTTTTCTATTTCAATAAAAGATACAAAACATTTTTATTATCTTTCACAGACCACAGTGCATGTCTCTTGTAGTTTGTGCCGTATATAAAGAGACGACTACAAAAAATTGTGACGGATTTTAAGGCATTTAATCACATTTTTTTTGCCAAAAACACGACTAGCTGCGATGTGTAAGACAGACAGCGATCATGGCAATTACCTTGAAATCTTTTCGTCAATATCGGCTCATCTACAGGTAAAACAATCTTAGCAAATACCTCTGTTTGTTTGTACTCGCCTACGGCTAAGTAATCATTTAATCGATTTAGAGTTTTTTTTTATTCAGAATAGGCAAGCATTTGACCACTATCTCACCTGATGGAAAGTGATGATGCGGCCAAAGATGGGACATACGTGCCTAGAAGATACCTATTCACTCGAGACTTGAAGACTCCCAGATTATACCGTTCGGGGAACAAAGACGCAGGCAATGAGTTCCACTCCTATGCTGTACGGATCATGAACGTAGAAGCGAAACGCTTCGAGCAGGTATGTCAACCATAAATGGATGACTTAGATTGTTTGTCTTGTTGTTAGATGGTAAAAAGGGCATGGTGGAATTAACTCGTGTAATTCCTGTGCACACTCTCCAAAATGTAAGCGATAGAATACCGGTAAGCTTGCCGGGAATGGTAGTAGTCGTTTTGCAGTATTGTTATTAAAAAACGCGACAAACGCCGTCAAAAAAATAATCTCAGCTTAGTAAGTGTTAGGATATGTCTTCTCGATGTAAGAGTTGGTAGTGTAGAGAGCAAGCGATTCGCGTATTGTATTTGTCCGTACTAGTAAATAACTATGCTAGGAAGGAAGAGGTATTTTAAATATTTTAATATGTGACTTAAGAGGAAATCAATTCGATGCGAAGTTATATACATATATATATATATATATATATATATATATATAAGTTAGAACAATATATAATGATCTGTAACTATAACACGTGTACTTTTCAAATGGTGATGAGCGCATTATCCACGTGTCTGTGTTCAAATTTCAATGCAAGCCAGTAAGAATCTATTATTATCCAACAAACCAATTAGTACAATGGGATATTCATACCTAAACAAACGCGTGGTAGATTAGTAATTTTAAAACAACCTGTATAACTAAGTACAATAGGTTGATGATACTCTCAATTATTGTACCTATCGATACTAACGATGACATCTAAGAAAAAATATCAGTGGCAGTACGTACTAGTACGTAGATGAGCGTTGTACCATAGTAGAAATATATTCTACTATGGTTGTACTTCTGTTCAGCTCTATCTTTCTGTCGCCCACAATTACAAAAATCTAGAAAAGCATTTTAAGCAACTCCTAATATATGGACCTACAACGTGAGTATAATAATTTAATCGTAACCAAAGCTTAAAAAATAACTTCACCGCTTATATTTTCGTTTTGACTTGATCGATTTCGATAAAATTTATATGGGACCACCTCTGAAGTATAATCTACCAAACACAAAAATAATTTTGAGAATCAGTCAAGTAAAACAAATACATACAGTCGAACATAGAACCTCCTCCTTTTGTGAAGTCGGTTAAAAATACGGAGTTGATACAGACACAGACCTGCCAAAGGCGAAACACAACACAGGCTATATTACTGATATTACTATAGAATCTACTTACCATAATCATAATTACCTATTACAATATACATATTACCTTATTTACTATGCGATAAGGGAATAAACACACTTAGTCGAAGCAGAAAATGGCGGAAGACAAACTCTTGAAGTCTCAAGCATAGACCGGGCGGCCGCGAGGACGCGCCCGCACGCTGTCCGCGCGAACCAAATACGTGCCGAAGCTACTAATAAAACATTCCCATCGCACAACACTCATCCTATACCACTCATGTGTGGTCTTCTCCATTGTTCCACGCCGTGTTATTGTAAACCCGCTAATTAATTTATTTAGCGATGAAAGCATATTTGACTTTATGTCCGAAGTTTATGTTATGCAGCGGGAATGTTTTGAGTTTATGTGCAATTATGTAGGTACCTATTACGAAGTACAGTAATGTTACGCGGTAACGCGTGCTGAGCTGCTTACGTTTGTAAAAACAAATGAAGTGGAAACTGGCGGACAGTAATACCTAGCAAAAACTTCTACAAACTATCCTGCTAACATAATAAATCCGAAAGTTTGTGTGTAAATGTGAAAGTAATAAGTATTTTTGTTCTCTTTTAACGCTTTAACGGCTAAACGGATTTGGATGAAATTTGAAATGCATATAGATTATACCTAGGATTAACAAATAGGCTACTTTTAAACTTGATAATGGCGGGCAAAGCCGCGGGTTACGGCTAGTAAATCCTACTAATATTATAAATCCGAAAGTTAGTGTGTAAGTATGTTTGTTCCCTCTTCACGCTTTAACGGCTGAATGGATTTAATTATATTTGAAATGTACATAGCTAATACCTAAGATCAACACATAGGCTTATAATAGCGGGCGAAGCCACGGGGCACGGCTAGTAATAAATACACACCGAAACGAACCAATATCCACATACCACACACCACAATATTCACACTGAAAAGCGGTGGCGATTTCTACAATTTCGTTATAATATTTAGGTACCTATAATATATTAAAATCCGGGTATCGGGTAGCTGAAAAATCTTATACTTACATATACTTTTTTATCTACACAAATATTTTACATAGGTAATGTATTTAAAAGGTATGTAATATCTAGAACTACTGATTCGTTAGATAGCTATTTTCATGCGATTCTGATTTAATCTGATTTAATCTACTACTCGCAACGCAGGTTTGACCCGGATCTAATTATAGGTATCCTAATAGCTACCTGACGATGTCATTCGCTATCAATCTATCGAGAAGAAATCTTTTGTGATTGTGTTAGAAGATTCAATCTCGATCACTTAATTTATTACATACCTATCTACTTGCATAGGACCACATCTGATAACATGTTGAAATTCATAATACTCAGAACACTCCTAAAAGCTTATGAGAATAAACACTAGATGTGCCCCGCGACTTTGCTCACTCACTATCCTACTAATATTATAAATCCGAAAGTTTGTGTGTAAGTATTTTTGTTCCCTCTTCACGCTTTAACGGCTGAACGGATTTGGATGAAATTTGGAATGTACATAGATTATACCTAGGATTAACACAAAGGCTACTTTAAACTTGATAATAGCGGGCGAAGCCGCGGGGCACGGCTAGTATACAATATGTTGAACTGCCCGTTGTAGGTGTGCTTCCGCCTTCTAAGCAAAGGTATCGGGTTCGATTCCCGGCGTGAACACAAGTTTTCTCTACAATGGATATTTATGTTTCTAGTTTTGGGTGTGATTGTGTGAATGTTTCCGACACCCACGACACAAGTCATTGAACTTAGTGTGGGGCTGTGAATGTGAAAGCGTTTATGTTTATGTTCTATTCTAGGGTCTAGATTATCTACATACCAAATTTCATCAAAATTTGTCTAGCGGTTACAGAAGTACGTTTAAAAATAAATGCGTTTTTTTTTACTCACGCCCTCACACCCAAACTTTTGGATTTGTAAATTTAAGTATCTCTTTGGGATAGTTGAAAGATAGTGGCGATAAATTTTGTCTCAATAATTATATTATTCACTTTGATTTAGGTAAGTAAAGCTGCGTAGTATAAATCGTTACACGACGTTTAACTTGCAGAACCCAGGCCACGTAACGTAGAGGAAGATAGTAGCGATTCTTCCTCTACGTTACGTGGGTTCTGCAAGTTCCTAATTTGAATACACTAGCGTCATTTTAAATTAGGTTAATTGACTTCTGACCATGAACTTTGTCACGTTCGTTAACCCTTAGATAATTGAGTCCTGAGAGAACAGATAGTAATAGTAGAGCTGAATACTAACTCTAGATGCTGCACAAAACTCTATAAGGAAGCTGCATTAGGATTTAAGCTCGCAGGACGTTTATAGGCTTGGCTCAATGCCAATACGCACGAGCAATGCTTACATAAGTGTCCAAGAGCGATGTTTCTCCATAGACTTATTTGATTAGCATTTGACACTTCCTTAGAGAATGCTAAATCTTCGTTGTTTTTCTCATGATGTTTTCTTAGTAACTCATTAACTGAGTAGGTAAAGGTATATGAATAAGTGATGACTAAACGAGATTTGTGCCACGTATTTGTAAGCATTGAATCATTTCCTTTGATAAGCATAGTCTTAACAGCCATCATTGTATCCTCCTCTTGTATTTTTTTTCTAATTTTCTTTATTTTGTTTGTATGCTGACAAAATAATGTAAGCGTGGCACATTTTGTGAATTGAGCATGCTGCCCTATAGTCTACAGTTTGTATGGGACTATGGGACACATTCGAATGGTCTGCGAATGGGACAATCTGCGAATGGGACCATGTGTGAATGGGACAGTCTGCAGATGGGACCGTTTGATAATGAGACTTACGAATGGGACGTTTTGCAACTGCGTGATGAATTGCGAATGGGACGATCTGCGAGTAAACCTGCCAAACTACAAATAAAATAATGAATTTTAGAAATCCATTTAAAAACGAAATAAAGAACATCAATTTCGTCGCCTTTGCTTTTTACCCGATTGCGCTTCGCAAAGGAGGGTAATGTGTAAGTTTGTTTGTTTTGTCTGCAAGTCACGCTATAACGGATGCAATAATTTATGAATACATTTTGATGATTCTTTTTTTGTTAGGTAAATCATACTTCAGAGGAGAATTTAATCGAAATTGATTTAGCGTTTTTTGAGAAAATCATCAACAACCAAAATATAAGCGGTGAAGTCGGTTTTTATAAGCTTTGCTTGCGTTTAAATTATTAACTCGAGCGAGGGTCTGCTAGTATTTAATATTGTTGGTGGGTTAGCAGAATACCATTTGTGATATCTGTAGATCCGAGCATGATTATGATTATTGCATGGTTTAGAAGACTTTACATCTATTTTTATAGATATAGGAACTGAAGCAAACTCGGACATTATTGAATCGTAGTGGCGAACGTATTAAATTAGTTTGTGACAAACATATACTTACCTACATGTATTATATTGTTGTGTTTAATTAATATAAATGAAATATACACCTATTTTATTAGAGTAAAAATAGAACTAAATATTCCTCTTACCTTCCTGACTCGTTTTCCCTGATCCATGGCTGTAGAGGAAAAACTGCAATGATGAAATCTAGAATTAGATGGCTTTGTTTGTTTCATAATATGATTTTAATTAAATTCTAAGGTTAGGTAACTAGGTTTCATATATTTATATTTATTATATCGAATTTTTATTATTCACATGTCATTGGTGATACTCGCAAGATGAATACAAATCGATTGACGTTAAAATCATCAAAACCGGTCCACGTGTTTGGTCTGTAAAACGCCACAAAGGAACAAGTTCTAACACAGGCTAAAATATATTACCCTCGTTTGCGTCGCGCAGTCAGGTTAAAAAAATAAAGGCGGCGATATTGAAGTTCCTTCTTCAGTTTTCAAATGGATTTTTAATATTCTTTATTTTGTGAGTATTTTGCTATGCATTACAAAGACATCGGCGAATTATGATACAGCGATTTTAAATCCAATGATCTTTATGATAAAAATCACTTGATTAAATCAATAGTTTCAACTCTAAGAAGCCAGTGGGATTTTTTATTGCCATTTTAGGTACCTACTTAGTGTGCTTTATATATTTATACTATGGTAAGACCAAGGCTCCTAATGAAATCTGATTATTCTAACAAAAAATTGTAAAAAAAACAAGTTTTATTTAAATCAATTCATAAAAAACGCAATATAATTAAGTTTGATTTTAATCATAAATGGTTATAAAAAGAAACAAAAAAATTATCGAACCTCTAACGTTTTGAGATCTCAGTTCGGCGCGAACGACTAGTTGAAATCGTCATTATTCTAATAAATTTGTAAAATTTTATTCGCTTAGCGTACCTGCATCTGAATAATCAAGAAAGTTTTCATCGATGCAAATTTGCATGGTATCGATTATCGATTGACATAAAAGTTTCCGACTATGGATGGCGGCCACACGGGCTCACGCCCGTGAACTTCACTCCGGGCCCCCATAAAAATGGAATATATCGCGGCACGGGCCGGTTCGCGAGGTCTTTGAACCTCCCAAATTCCCCTCAGATGTTTAACTGTTATATTTAGAACTGCACATTTGGTCTCGGGGTGGCGGATGTTTGGTTAGAAATCTATAGATTACTGCGATAATAGTTCGCTCTTCGCAGTCTATAGGTGGGGGCGATTCAAGCCATTGTTTCTACAAAAAAATCGTCGCTAGCTCGATAACTTGTTATAAATAGTAACTACAAATAGAGCAATACGAAATTGGAATAAAAACGTTACAATCTAAGAAATCTTTTTAAAATTCAAATGGTGAATCCCTGAGCCATAAATAGACTTGACATCATGAATCCTTATTTCAAACGACCACGCTTTTACCCATGATCGCGGGATCTGGTTTTTGCGAGAACATCTTTTCTTTTAAATTGTACCGATTCGTGATCGATTCAACTCGATATCTTTTTATTCGAATGCGCCTTTACTCGATAGGTCCGGGCGAGAATTTCTTTCGCGTGATGTTGATTCGTGAGGGGAATGGAAACCGGCAGGAGTAATTCGATGTAGGCATTCGGTAATTGCGGTTATTTTAGGCATGATTGGGGCGGGAGTGTTAATAACTCAGAATTTCGTGGTGATCGTAAATAATCGTAATGACACTAATGAGACGTTACAATTTAATGATCAAGTCTAGTTCTAACTTTATACATAAGTCATTAAAATCTCGATTGTTCCAATTCTACTTCGTAATGACATTAGCATTGCAATTCAGAGAGGCAATGCACAGCATGATGGGAACGCTACCCACTGATAGTGACGCTTGAGCACTTGAGTTACCTATAAGCTCGTAACTTGGGTCTTTGCTGTATAGGTGTATTTTTTTTTATACTCGAAAACTACAGGTGTACTTTTTTATACAAACTAAACAACGTCATCCATTTGATGAATGTAGAAGCAAAACGCTTTGAGCGAACTGGAGGTATGTCGAACATAAATGCGTACAGCGAAGGAGTGGAATTCATTACCCGCGTCTTTTTTTTACCGAATGGTATAATCTGGGACTCTTCAAGTTAAGAGTGAATAGGTATTTTCTAGGCAAGCATCATCGGCCGCATCAACACTTTCCATCAAGTGAGATAGTGGTCAAAGGCTTGCCTTTTTTATGTTGAATAGACAAACGTAGAAGAAAAACGCTTCGAGCGAATCGAACGTTTTTGTTTTTTTTTTGTGGGGGGGAAAATGCCTTGCACTTCCCTTCGTTCCCAGGGGTGAAGGAAGGGGGTATGTGGGGCTCGAACCCACTAAAAACCCCCCCGTGAGCAGTCCCTCGCCGAGGTGGGGCAAGATAGGGTCGCGCTAGCAGTCACTATCTTGCCCCGGCGCGGCGGTAGGCCCGAGTACAAACCGGGCCATTGCGCCCATATAGGGGTGACCTTGCTTACCAACGCCACCCCTCAGACTTGTGGGGCCGTGCAAGCCAGTGGAGAGCTCCCTGACTCTCCACCAGTGACCCCACTACAGAGGAGGAGAGAGGAGGAGCGAATCGAACGTAAGTTAACCATGAATGGATGACGTTTGTCTTGTTGTTAGATGGTAAAACGACGGTAAAATATAATTTTAGTTTACTTCGTAATTAAGAAAACATTGATTTAGATATTGTATTCTCAATGTGAGAAACAAGCGTCGGGACCCAGTTATTCCATTCGATAGATCTATGACGAGACTACTGGTCCTCTCAATGGAACCGCTAGTTCCATGATGGAACTACTTGTTATACCTACCTATTCGTAAAAAAGTATCTACATTATAGAGGACAAACCTATTGATTACTTTAGCTGCAAAATCCTTGCGTATCTGACGCGAAATATTTCATCTACAATTTAAATTTTATTTGGAAGGTCGATCTGAGTGGGGCTTTTAAGGAGGCGATACCAGAAGGTCTCCTAAAACGCGTGACTTAATAACGTTTTTTCTTGGCATTCATATCAAAACTTGATTCTTATTAAAAAAAATCATCGGAATCTACAGATTCCAAGCAAGAAAAAAGATTATTTTAGAACATTCATAAAATTTAAATATAAGGCACAAAATACGAAATCGTACGTAAATCACATATTTTTAAAATTTTGAAATAATTTTGTTCAGTTACTTCTTGGTTACTTCATATCAGAACACCGTGAAAGTTGTTTTATATACTTATGTTTATAATCTTTATATATATAATTCTACTGTACGTGTGTATGTCACTGAACTCCTCCTAAACGGCTGGACCAATTTAAATGAATTGTTTTGTATGCGTTTGAGTTCCGCCCTGGATGGTTTAGATTCACAAATCAGCCCGGCAGATGGCGCTGCTGGCGTCCGCTAACGGAAATTGCACACGGGCGAAGCCGGGGAGAATCATTAGTATGTATATGTATATATACATATTATAAGTTCCCAATGCGACATATTCGTGATTTAGCAAGAAAAATATAGATAGACTCATAAGTGGTCTTAGCGGATCAAGGGTTCCGAATATAAAGCGGTGAAGTCGGTTATTTTTAAGCTTTGCTTGCGTTTAACATATTTTTTAATTAAAAGGCCTATTTGGAAGATTACAACCCAACACTCTTGCCCTATTATGAATATTGACTCATTGACGTGTCATGTCAGGTAAGTCATGCATGCGATGTTTTATTATTCACGAAGAGTTGCATGCGTTTAGTGTGCAAAACTAATGTACCCATTTATCTTCAAAACGGTTTGACTAATTTAAATTTAATACAATTTTTAATTTGAAAGGTTACTTGATTGAAAATCCGTGCAGCCGTTTACCAGGTAGTTTGTTAGGAGTGTATTTTCAAAATTTTGATCACTTGTACAGAAATTTAAATTTAAGCTCCTCAAACGCTATGATGACTCACTCGTACCAATCGCAGTCATATCATATGAAATACGTGAGCCCTTAGAAACCCCAAAGGAGTCTGGATGACGGTATTGTCTCTCCCCATTAGGCGAGGTAATCTGAAACCGCCGAGTGGAACGCTCGTGACAGTGTCTCATTTCAACATCGACAGACGGATCATCTTACCTGTCATACATAATCTATCCCTATCATAAACGTAGTAAATAAGTGTAGAAAAGGATAGTGGAGCTGCCTACGCCGAACACAGTTTCAAGAATCTATCTATATTTATTTTGGAATAGGTACCTAATAATTATACTGTCAATATCTCACATTTTTGCCTATATGCTGGAATTTTGTTAAGCAAGATATAATTTATGTTTGAGAATATACTGATATTTAGGTAGATGTATCCAAAGATCTAATAATAAAACGTTAAAATATTTTTATTATATTTTTAGTTAGGTTCGTAAAATTCGGTTACGCTCTGATGATTTCCGAATGCCGATACTGACGATCAACTTTCGTTGCTTATCTGTTTTCATGTTTTCTACAATTCGAACGCTTAGGTAATATTGGGCACTATGTAGAAATTTGAGTAAATTAATTGAAACTATGAAATCCGGCACACTCCTAGTGACACTGTCAGGGATATGAATGATTTCATTCAAATTGTTCAATCTATTCACGTCTGCTGCGCGTCCGGTTGTAGCTTCCTGTATTTTGGTTCCAAAATTTTGCAAATGCGTACCTTATTAGGATGCTTTTTGAATATGGCCCGTGTTAATTGCTAGATTTCTATTTGAGTATGAATACAAATGGTATAGTTGCTGCTCACCTAGGCCTAGTTGGTCAACTGCATCAGTTCAGTTTATTAGGAATCTGGATTGAAGGATTTCGCATAATTTGACTTGGCCGCGTTTGTGTTAGCAAAATTTGCGACTTGCGCTTCTAATGCTGCGTTGGCTTAGATCGCAATTTTTATGTAGTCGCAAATTTAACAACTAAACACCACCAAATATGCGTGTTTGTGTATGAATACACATATGGTTAATTTACGTGGTTATGTATTACCTTTAATCCTACTTAATATTATAAATCAGAAAGTGTGCTTGTTCCCTCTTCACGATTTAACAGCTGAACGGATTTAGATGAATTTTGGAATAGACGTAGATAATACCTAGGATTAACACATAGGTTACTTTTTCACTTGTTAATAGCGGGCGAAGCCGCGGGGCACGGAGTAACTGTATATAAACATAAACACTTTCACACTCACAGCCCCACACTAAGTTCTATGATTTGTCTCGTGGGTGTCGGAAACATTCATATCACACACACAATCACAACCAGAACCAAAAACACAAATCTTCCTTGGGGAGAAAACTTGTGTTCCCGCCGGGAATCGAACCCGATACCCATGATTTTATGGCGAACGCACATCGAACTAAGCGAACGGGCAGTTCAATTAAACTAAAAAATAGTCTACATTAATAATGTCCCGAGCAGCTACTTCTTCTAAATATATTGCAAACGATATCTAAAGACTATGCCTTCACCTGAAATCCAAGAACGACAAGGAAGTAAGTATCTCTATCGTAGAAATTATTAACCAGAATACAGTAAAGCTATATAACCTACATTCATTTCATTAGTCGATGTCAAGCTTTAACTAAACATTACCTTTGTTTCACAGACTCTACACAACATTCAACATAATATGTAGATGGTTTAACAGACGTAATCTCGGAACAATTGTGCTTATGCAGCTGCTAAGCTATCGATCGATATGTGCCATAATGTTTTACTGCCGGCTGCAGTCAGCAAATCGTTATGAAGTGTGTCCCAATTGGCTCAGTTGGCGATAGCTTAGTTAGTCCACTTTCCACCCTATAACAACTACCTATACAGTTTAGTAGAGACAGATTTGTTTATGGTTTATTTTTAGAGCGCATTCGTTTAAAGAAGTAAGGGAATTGATATTTCCTTCAAAGAAGGGAATGAATTGGTTGTTCACAAATGTATTCGTGGTAATTTCTGAGTCTTTGTAAGTTTCATTTCGCCGGTAACAAGCTGCTATTTTTTCTAATGTAGAATAAGTTCATTTATCAAAAATAATTAAATTCACTTATATGATAAAATAATTTCAAAAATATTGTTAAAAATTTTTTAGGTGTCATTAAGAATATATATAAAAAATATCAACAAGGTAATTTGTATCTTAATTAATGAGAGTAGAAAAAACAAAAAATTATGGTTCAAAAGAACTAATAAACACATAATTGTGAGTAAATACAGTACAATCAAAAAGAGCACTCGAATGATTTTCTGCCATCAAGAGTTTCGTGATCTATTTATAATGACAGGTGTAAATGGCGCAGTGGGAAAGTCCTTGCTGTCTACGTCTTGGGTCCTTAATTCGATTCTCAGCAAGAGCACTTATGTTAGTAATTAATAATTCTTGTGCTTTTGGATCTAGATGTCATGTGAATGTTTTCGATACAAATTTAAGAACTTAGTGCAGTGCGGGGCTGTGTGTGTATGTGAAACATTTGATAAATAATGGCACTTGTCCTCGTCTAACGCCACTTGGACTTGTCAAAACAAATCAAATAAGTATTTGTCAGTAGCCGTTGAAGAGTTCCAGTATCCACCTCCTGACTCCATCATCAGATTAGATCGATAGTTTCAAATTGAAATTGTATTCTCATCCGAATTACAAAGTTATTACATTTACAAAGTTTCATATCGACAATTTATTAGAAGTAGGTTAAAATCACTTATTGAGATTGCTTTTCATTGTTAGTGAGTAATTTTTTAGTTATATGCAAGTGAAGCCATTATAAGGTGTGTTATAAAAATAAAATAATATAATATTTCTAACTGCAGACATGACTAACCCTTACTCACAGACTACGAAACCCAGTTTAAAATGTATTTTACGTATTCCTGTTGCACATTCGTAATGCAATAAGCCAAGAATAAAGTGATGATATCACATGATGGATTCTGAACTCTAATAAACTCATGTTTTCTCGTGACCACAACAAAACTTGACCGAAATATCAAGATTTCAAATAAAACTTTATTAGAGCGATAAGTCCCTTTATGCCTTACATGGTATCTCTACACTGAACACATGATCTTGGTACTTAAATACGTGCTATATCGTAAGTAAGGAGAGAAGGAAGTAGTTTACAATGAAAACGGCTTGAACACGTGTCGATACCGATAGATTCTAAACCGGTGTCAATAGGAAACCTTATTCCTATTGCAATTATAGTCACATTCATTTGTATGAATCAGTATTGCAGATCATGAAGAAATAAGTCTTATTTGTTGGGAATAAAGTTTAATTTGCCTTGAAAAATATGTTGCATTAAGTCTTGGTGGTTCTAGGTGAGTAGGCGCCAGGGGCTACTGTGAAATCTCTTATTGATATAGCAAAGCGATCTTTTCTTTAAGCTGAATTGTTTGGTTCAGCACTTCGTCCGTCTGTCCGTCTGTCAGAGGTTTTTAACGTCTAAACCAGTAAGAAAATAATGAGAAAAATCTATGTTGGAAAATAACAATTTGTTAGAACAGCAAAGGCGCTGTTTTTCGTCCTATATCGTTCCGGGGTCTATCTCAAAAACGGCGTTATTTACATAGTTGTTACTTATGTATAATTTTGTATATATCCTGTACTGAAACAATATACTAAAAACCAACAATTAATAATTAGAAAAAAAATCTTTAGTGAAAATTATAGTTAAAAAGCAGAAACCACATAGTCTTTTAAGATGCCACTAGATGACATCACAGGTAAAATTAACTCACGCAGGTGTTACGTTTGCGGTTTATCGGCATAAATAGTCAAAACTTATTTGGAAGTATTTGTCAGACAGTTCTCAATTGGTTGTCGCGAGGTCTCAGTTCCGGCGAACTACTAGTAATTTACTTTGAGGTTTTTAAAATAAGATGGGGACAAGCATGTAATTCGCCTGATGGTAAGCGTCCCGCCTATAAAATCTGCAGTGTCACCTAAATAGATATATGTGCATGGGTGCTCAAAACTATTAAATAACTGCTTTTTAAAAAGATACCAAGTCTTCTAATAATTATCCCGTAATTTTTTTTAACAAATTCATATAAAATTGAATAAATCGAATTAAAGTTTCGAATTGACGAAAAATTGGTACTCTGTTCCCTTTTATAATTGTATAATTAACTACTTATATAGGATAAAAAAAAGATATATTTCTATTCAGAATCGCTATATTCTATAGTGACAATTAATTGGGAATCTATCAAAGAGAATACAATAAACATTTTTTTAATGTGTCATTTATAAAATGTTGATGCCGGATTAGATTATTCAATACACAAATTGAGTACGACGTCATGCGTTCTTTTTATTTCTTAATTTAAAGACTAAGAATAATTAAAAAACCACTAGCGCGCCAAACAACGAGTATGGTAGGTATAATATAAGTATATTATTGTATACCTACCAAGATTACTATTAAATATTATAGAT
Organism: Lomographa bimaculata; assembly: GCA_948107665.1. Taxonomy (NCBI): domain Eukaryota; kingdom Metazoa; phylum Arthropoda; class Insecta; order Lepidoptera; family Geometridae; genus Lomographa; species Lomographa bimaculata. The sequence goes on along the minus strand of OX403596.1, from coordinate 7,070,522 downwards.
TGCACTAACCAAGAACACGAAGTGATATTAAAATGCAAAACTTATTAATTAGAGTAATAGCTGTTAAGATCAATACCTTCTTAAAAAGTAGACGTACTTTCTTCACTTCCTGTTCTCCCTTCAATTCTTGGATTTGCAAAGCGAATTCATAGTTATTACGATTAGCAATGTTTTATTAGAGATATTCTAAACAACAACCGTTTCACAGTAGTATATGCGCCCGCGCATCATGAGTCACGCGCACGCGCATTCACGATTTGTTTTTGTGCCGGCAGGAAGCTCCGGACTGACGGACGTCCGATATATGCTCTTTCCAAGTTTCCACCCACTGCATGGGCAATAATAACTATTAGCGACGATAGATTTTTAAATGTTAGTGCAAGATTCCACAGACATTAAGCAAAATATTTATATTCCACGCTCATCACATGTGTTCAGGCGTTAAGTAGTATAAATGGAGATTTGTATTGAGGCAGCGTTTAACTGGAATATCAATATAGAATATTTTAGCCACCAAAACCTAACACTATGGACTTTGTCTAATTAATAAATGAATTGAATTGGATAGTCAGATAACCTTGCAAACATAAAACTCCCTTATTAGGAACGCCTTAAAAATGTAAATAAATATTGCATAAACTCTCATTCATTAGCCCGCAGAAACTTAAACAAAAAAACCTTTATTTTATTATTATATGGAACTTTTACAATCCTACTTCCTACTAATGTTATAAAATCGAAAGTTTTTGTGTAAGTGTGTAAGTATGTTTGTTCCCACTTCACGCTTTAACGGCCGAACGGATTCGGATGAAATTTGGAATTTACATAGCTTATATACGTATGTAGGCTACGTTTTAACATGATAGCGTGCGAAGCCGGGTTTGTAATAAGTAAATTCAAAGTATTTAAATAATTTTAAAGAAAACATATATTACCTGGAAAAAAGAAAATAAGCACGTAATTTATTTACCACGATAATAATTATGTGTACATCGATAGGGAAAACATCTACAAATAATTTGAAAAACATCATAGAAATATGCACTGAAAAGCCTCTACACCATATATATAAAATCAAAGATGCAAGATAGCAGGTGCAAGTGGTTTGCGTAGTTCAACTTCAGTCTCTACAATTGCCCAAAATCAAGGTATGTCACAGTTTTTTCTAATTCACTGCCGTACTGCATACTGAGAGGCTTTATTTTGATACCGTCACCAAAAAAACTTTTGTATGCAAACATCGAATCGATTAACACAGCTATTCTCATCGTCTCTGAAAATTGGATCCCAGACTGGACGTTAAAATTTTTAGGTACAAGCAAAACGGTTTCGTTTTCTGAGCATATCGGTCCAAATATTCTATCACCTGCATTTAATGATATATCGAATTCCTCCATCGCTTCTACAATGGCGTTGCGCATATCGTGATGCACAACATTTCTCTTTATTTCGCTTAAAACGGTGATAAAAATCAGCAAGCGTTTGCTTGTTCGAAATTCTTTAGTATTTAAAAAAACGTTATCCGTTATCATTTCGAGTTCCAAAGAGTCTCTATGGAGGACACTCACGTGAGGCAACAGAGTGGTGCATAGATCCAAGAATGGAGCCAGTGTTTTCAAAGTGTCCATCACCGTCAGCCTGCGACGTTGGAGTGGTTTGGTAATTTTTACGCGGCCATAGTGTAAGCCGTTTGTGTTAGGGTTAACGACCATCTCGCAGAAATAACTTAATTTCTTTGTTGCTTCCTGTTTGTAAATTGGTATTAGCTCGATGACCAATTTGACCAAGTTTCGGTCGCCTTCTCCCATTGGTATGGCAGCGTATGCACGTTTTAAGGCCAATGCGGCATACTCGTACAGCTGCGATTGCACTGCTTCTTTGTCATTGAAAAGAGATTCTAATTCTTCCTCCAGTTTGTCTTCATCTATAACCCCGACATCTTCCTTTAAAATGGTCACAAAGTGTTTCATAAAGAGGTTCCAATCTATATTAGATGCTTTTTTACCGGACATTGTGATATTAGATTTTTTTTCACTCCAGTGTTAACTGTTATTGTTAACTGTATTAATATCGTTTATTATTACTACTGAAAGAACGCACTGAGTTTAAAACGCCCTAAGAGATTCCGAATAATGATTGTGTGTTATATATTACTAGTGCTTATCAACAGCGGTAATCATGTCGTGACAGATAAGATTATCCTATAAATGTACCAAGAGCGTGCTCATATTATACGAGTATATATATAAATAAAATCAATAGAATGTTGTGTAGTATACTCCCAGGTGGAACAACTATTATTAATAAGAAACATTATTTTAAATCTCTGATAGCGTTTGTACACTGAACTCCAGTATCTCTCCTGTTAGTAAATGATGATAAATTAAATCGATTTAAATCTCCACAATAAAGTAGGTTTCCGTTAATGCAAATTATTTTGTCATCATATTGCCCAAGTTATAACAACTAGTGACATCTAATGGTGGTAATCACACTTCTAGGGAGTTTCTTGTGTCCACATTCATTATGCGAACTGCAAAAGAATGAAATTCCTTACCTGAAGTCTATGTTCCCCGATAAATACAATATGATAAATACAATATATATATTTAAGTCGCGAGTGAATAGGTATCTTCTGGGGAAACGTGTTCCATCGTCGACCGCATCGTCACTTACCATCAGGTGAGATAGCGGTCAAACGTTTGCCTATCTTGAATAAAAAAAACTGCTTTTTAATAATTACTATTATTTGCCATTTTTATGCATGGATTGCTGCCCATTGGCTTAGTTAGGTGTGCATCCGCCTTCTATCGGGTTCGATTCCCGGTGGGAACTAAGTTTTCTACTCAAGGAAAACTTGTGTTACTGGTTCTGGGTCACAAAGTAACAAAATAATAACAGAATGTATGTTTGTGAACTTCGAAAGCGTGATATCGCCAAAATCCTTACTTTACACCGGGTTCTAGGTGACAGATAGTTGATGTCACTGCAGTCACATTTTTTTATTCAAATTTGCTACCCATTACAACATAAACATTTTTTGATGACTCAACGATAAAACCATGGCGTAGCCTCGGAGTAGCCGCGTTCGGGTATCGTTCGCCATTTATGATAATTATAATAATATTGATTATTAAGTATACATGGTGAAGAGGTCGTAAACTTTCTAGTGTATCCGCCCATGCCGTAGAAACTAATATTAATCTGTTACTACACTTTCATCTTGTTGAATCACCGATGCTATGCGATATTCCCTATATACGTGAGAGGTCAATTAATAATGATGTCTCTATAGTCCAAAATCTGACTGGAAATAGGACCTGTTTGATGCCGTTTGGTTGTGACTTGATTGAAACATAGACGTAAAAGAGTGAAATGGAAGAAAATATAACATCGACATTAAAACATCAACAACAATCAGTTGAAACAATCTCTTAAAAAAATATCATAATTAGTAAATAAAAGCTACCTACTTGTAATGTTTAATCTTACTTCTATGTTTAATAAAGATATACATGTGTTTTATACACATTCAAACACAGTTTTTACGATAATTGACTAGTTTGTTTACTAATTACGATAATTGTTTTTATTCGTAACCTATTGTTGTTGATTTTTGTTTATTTACTTTACGAGTATTTTGACTAAATAGTCAAGATTTTAAATAACGTATTCGTATAAATTAAACTAAATTATTGTAAATACACTGTGATTTAGAAAATAAGCATGCATAAAGCTGTTTGAGCAAACAAATTTTTCAAGTTATGTTTTTGTGATGTAGAGTCATTACCTAAACAATAAACTATTGTAAATACTGTATGTGATTTTGATTTTAAAACACAAAGGATTACACAGATTACACTAAGGATTCCATTAAGGATACCATTAAGGATTTTGTATACACCGTCACTTTCCATCAGATGATATAGTGTTGAAATGCTTGCCTATCCAGCATAAAAAAGGGTTTTTCTCCTTAAAAGGGATTTTGAATCTTTTAGTGTCAAAATAAGAGCTGCAAATTCAGGTTGAAGGGGATTTTGACCCTAAAATTCTCAAACTCCCCTAGGGGGTTTCTAAAGGGGATTTTGCCATTAACTCTTCAAGTTCGCGGGAACAAACGTTATCCGTGTACCTAGTCTAAACCTCTTGATTCTTTTATGCGTAAAATCACTCAAGAAATATACTAGCTATCACTGTATGGGTTTTGAAAGCGCCTTGAAGAATATTAATACACCGGCTGCTGTAGAATAGCAACAGGCGTCTGATTTACTTAATGTAATGAGAAATACAAATATTTTTTGCAACTAAGAATATTGGCAGAAAACGTGTGAGAGCCAGTAAGTTTGTATACAACCTATATAATAACTCGATTGAGGACCTTCCTCAACAACTTTTAACACCAGAATTAGCCGTTGCAATGGCCATAGTCTACAAAAAGAATACGTTACTACGTAGCACAGTTGGCACAATTTTACAGTCATAGTATTTGTAAAACTAATAGAGGCTTCGAGTAGTGGGAAAAAAAAATGTTGGCATGTGTGCTATTCACATTGGTGGTAGTACACAGTGAATAGGTAACTTCCAGGCAAGTTTTATCCTCGACTGCATCGTCTCTTTCCAACAGATGAGATAGTTGTTAAACGCTAGTTTATTTAGTATAACAAATCTGCATAGGTGGAAATTTTATCCTCATTGATGATTTGGTGGTACACTAATGCTCAGTGCATACAAGGGGGCATCCAGTAATTACGTGAAGTGATTTTGGCGATTTTCCGACCCCCTTGGTGAGTTAGATGCTCTTTCTTTTTCATTTTTCTTTTCTTTTTTTTACCGTTACCGTAACTTAATGTATTATTGTACAATTTTTGTGTTTTGTGCTGAATAAATTGATGTCATTTCTTCTTTCTCTTGGCAAATCTTACATGATCCATGTTCTGACTTCGTATCTCTATGGTCAGATTCGTACGATACTTAATACAATAAATGATGAGCATTGTTGTTGTAGATTTATGAATCTGCAGTCAACAATAATTGATACGTCTAAAATGATTATAAAAAAAGCTTTGTAGTAGTAGCTTTGTGTGTAGTTTTTATGTATAGAAATCATTTTCTTAATAAATGAGATCGAGTGCAAAAAGGCCATTGCGATGACTTGGCGAGGTTCTTCGTAGTCGATCTCTAAGCACTTACCATTATGCATATGTATAAAAAATAGATATATCTGTCTGTAGTGGTCAATAGTTTTTTGTCAAACATTAAAGATAACTTTCTGGAATATAATAATTAAACGCAAGCAAACAAAAGTTTAAAAATACCGACTCTCCCGCATTATCTTCGGAACCTTGATCAGATTAAATGTATTAAACAAGCATTATTGACGATAACTAAAAAACTACTGATCGGATCTTGATCTCATTTAAATGGGACCAATGGGAAAGTAACAGCTTTCAAACAAAAAATAAATCGAAATCGGTTCACGTGCAAAGAAGTTACATATAAAAAAAATACAGTCGAATTGAGTACCTACTTCTTTTTTTTGAAGTCGGTAAAAATATAACCGCTTTAGCGTCTAAAAGGATTCTTATCTACTCGTAGTGTAATAGTTCAAAACTTTAAACGCACTATTGCCTTTTATCGAAATGCATGGAACCTAGTCTTAACATGACTATCTTCTATTTATTATATCCTAAACTTTACCAAATAATCCTAACTATTGTTCGTTGTTAGTGAAACAGGAGCCATGGCTAACAATGCGTGGTGTTAAACGAGCAATTTAACTGGAGCTAATACAATGCAGCGAAACTAACGACACGTGACCGCCTGCGGGCAAACCCGGGAAATAATAGAAAGTTCCGACACTTCCATTTCCAACCTCTATTCAAGTACCTGGTAGTACTTAATGTGTACAGTTATTGTTATTGGCACGTCCGACGTTGCATGGACTCGACCCTTTTATATTACATTTGATATTAGTAGTATATTGAATTCACTAGACATTCTCAAATGAACATTGAATCTCTGGCACCCATCCATTTAGCCTCGCTAAACATCCTATATCACAGAGCTCACAGAATACCGTCTTGAGTTTTTATAGTACACTACTAATACGATGCTGCGGATGGTCCAGATTCCTGGATGTCTGTTACATGCCTTGAGAACAGCTTCATATAGCATTTTTATACCTGCCAGTCCAATTATAAAATTTTGTATACTTCCTAATACATTTGACTGATCAGATTAGGCTTACACTTTGTTAAATTTCTAAAATCTTGGACTTCCAGTAACATGAACAGTTAAGCGTAAGACTATGTATAGGCTTGCGCTATGCAGCCAGATGATTGATTGATAGAACAATAGCCCCGAAGTGTGGGTCGATATGAAAGTAACTATATCACTGTCTTTGATACCAGACGACATAAAGAAACTATGTATCTTGCGTTGATCCGGTAAATGAGCCATTCAGAGATATCTTTTGCTGTCAGCAATCGGAAGTACTACATTAACGGATACTATTTTGGAAATTTGTTTAACCTCCCACGACAAACGAATCATCTATAATACTTAATTGTACATACTCAAATGTACTTTACAAGGTCTATATGTTCTTACAGGAAGACCCATTCTCTAGCCACAGGTAACCAGGACTGTCTCGCCACGTGCCCACGCCACAAGAAAGAGTATACGCACTCTTTCTTCCATTCCCTAATGATACCTTTTTTATGCTAGATAGGCATTGACAACTATCTCACCTGATGGAAAGTGATGATACAGTTAAAGAAGTCGCATTCTGCCTAGAAGAAACCTGTTTTGCAGTCACTTCTGTAAATTGCTCGTTAGGCCCATGACCAAGTATCTCTGAAAGTTAACAAATTACCCAAATGTTTATTCGATTTGATTTAGAATTATTTTCATCACAATGTTACGAAGAATGGTATCGTGGTCTGGATAGAACTGCTATTGAGAGTATTGTTATGTATCGGTGCACCAAGGTCATTGCGACACCCACGCGCTGATTTATGTAGTGCTTGAAGTCAAGAGACATTGGCGACTTAATACTAACATTTCCACTTCATCATTCTTTCACGCCTTTTTAGATTAGTCCCACAAATAGAAATATTTGAATCTGGATCGCAAATTTAGATATTGTAACATTGTAATAATTCTATGGAATATATGCCAAGGAGTAAATTAGTAGAACTTAGAAGGTATAGCATAAGAACTAATAAACGCTTTCACACTCACAGCCCCACACTAAGTTTGATGAATTGTGTTGTTGGTGCCGGAAATATTCACATCACACACACAATCACAACCAAAACTGGAAACACAAACTTCCTAAAGGAGAAATCTTGTGTCCCCGCCGGGAACGCTCACCTGACCAAGCCAACGGGCAGTTTTGCAAACTTGTACGCTTTCGGAAGAAGGAATAATGGTTTCTTATAACTTCAGACTATTTCAGTGTAATTTGCCTTAATCACACTCATTGAAAACTTCGCAACGAATAGTTTTCATGCTCAAAATCAATGATAGGAAAATATATAAGAGCTGGTCGGTCACTTGTTTTATTTCATAATATTGCGCAGCAGTCACATAATGTTGTACACTTGTACTCCTTCGTACATCTGTAGTATTTTTTGACTTTGTAACTGACTTGTTCGCTTCTGACTTGTACTAGTGATAGAAAAGTCTCCATTTCATATCATTTCGCGATGTGTTCCGCCTCCCTGTCTATTAAAGGTGTCAAGTGCGAAATTGCAAAAGCCTTATTGTTGTCGTCGGCACCACAAACAAGTTCTCGCAATACGATAATTTCTTTATTGCAATTGTTGTAGCAGTAAAATTTTATGACCATTGCCGTTGCCTATTTGATGCCAAGTTTTAGAGCTTTCTTTTGATGTCGTAGTTAGGTTATTTGTTTTGATTCAGCCCATTTAGGAAAGGGATATTATATTTAATTTAATTTAACCGTGCCCCGCAGCGTCACCCTCTATTATCGAGTCAAAAAGTACTCTAAGTGTTAATCCTAGGTAAAGCTATGTACATTCAAAATTGGGAAATAGGCTGCTAATGATGATGTGATCACTGATCAATATCAATATCTTGGTCGAATCTGTAAACTTTCTCACTTATACTTTCAGTCGCTATAATCCCGATTAAATTGTAACACTACTCTTGACGAGCAGAAGTTGTTGTTTTTGTTTTAAATTTCTAAATGAATTTCTTTCTTTGACTTTGACTTATTGCATCTTATTAACAACATATTTCTATATCAGTGTACAATTTAGATAATAACCCAGTTGTCTCTTGAAGACTGAATAACCCACTAATGTTTAACTTTTTATGTCCTAGGAAGATGTTCAACTATTTCGAACCAAGATCGTGGGCCCTGGGTTCGATTCCCGGCAGGAGCACAATTTTCCTTCCCAAGGGACATTAATTGTGCTTCTAGTTCAGGTTGTAATTGTGTGATATGTAAATGTTTCCGGCACCCGCGATTCAAGTCTTTGTACTAAGTGTGGAGCTGTGAAAGTGAATGCGTGTAAAAAAAAAGGAAAAAAAACCTTCATCGTTGTTGTGTCTCCGTGCCTTTTTCCTATATACTACGATATATATAGAACAGCTATTTATACAGCTGTGTATCATGAATGTCTAAGGCTTGTCTGCACGCCAAGGGTCGAGGGTTGGGGGAAGCACAAGGGGACGTGAAGAGATTAATAACTGTCTGCGACGCAAATGTCCCCCACTTTTACTTTTGTTAAACTTTGACATACCTGTGAAGTATGTCTGACTTGGGCTTGGGTAAGGAGAAAATCCATAACAAACACACAAGTATTTGTGAGCTGGCAAATATTTCTCGTTTCACGAATTATATTTGTACGAGATTGTAGATAGTCCAAAAATACATTTGAACATATCAAATTGTTGACATTTGGTGCGCTTTGGTAACATACAGGATCATATATATATAACTATTGTATAAACGATTGGATTTTCCTCTATATAAATAACTCCACCAACTACCATAAAGTAGATATAGTCATGTAAATACAAGAATAGTGGAATCACATGCATACCACAGTAATATTATAGAGGCGAAAGTTTGTGAGTGTGTTTGTATGTTTATTACTTCGTTCGTTCAAACGGCTGGACCAATTTTTATGACATTTTGTATGGAGGTAGCTAACATCCTAGATAACACAGATTACTCTTCCTTGAATTCCCGCGGGTCCGGGACTTACGCGAGTAAAACTGCAGGGCGCAGATATAGTCATCCTACTAATATTATAAATCGGAAAGTTTGTGTGTAAGTGTGTAAGTATGTTTGTTCCCTCTTAACGCTTTAACGGCTGAATGTATTTGGATGAAATTTGGAATGTACATAGATTATACCTAGGATTAATACATAGGCTACTTTTTAACTTGATAGTAGCGGGCGAAGCCGCGGGGCACGGCTAGTATATAATATAATAAAGTAATGTACGGTGTTCCTCCTTGGTGACACCAAGGTACAGATCGACTGTACTAGTATACTTAATAATGTATTTGTGAAGTATCCTGTGAATTTAAATAAAATAAATACTGTTCACGTAAATATATACAGCATATTACAAACACCTCAGTAAATACTCATGTATATGATAACATTATTTACTTAGGTACCTAATTAATATTTAAATGTATATTCTATTTATATTTGCTACAATGAAAGATCAAAAGTATCCTGTTTAGCTAATAATAATGTTTTATTTTTACCGTGCGAGTTGTAACGTTGTTCTTTTATCACCGTTACTAAACGGAAGGTTAGGTACCTACTAGTAATGAGGGCTAGATTTATGACGTTTTTAGTTATATAGCATTTGTACGTGAATTTACGTTTCCACTATAATAGTAGCATATTTTCTAGCTTGTTCTATTGTTCCGTGATAGCAACACACTGAGTAAGTGTGGGCTTTTTAGTTTTTTCTAAAGATGCGTAGGTAAGTCATATTCCATGGTGGTACTAACCATCTAATAATAGCTATTAGTCTCCTAATTAAATGTCTGATATTGTATTTTAAACTGTAATAAGTAGCTGAAGACAGTAAGAAAAAATATAAGGATAAAGGGGTCCCTTTAGGGATATGGGGGGATAATATGTACAAGCTTATTAATTAAGTGTAAACTCTAAGGGACATGATATATATACAAAGCGCGCGAGCCGAGGCGCGCCCTGTACTGCCGTCATAAGTACTAAAAAGTAAGTTTATTTTTGTCAAAATTAAGCTATATACATCAGAAATGTCTTTGCTATTTAGTATATGTTACGACTTAAATTAAATTTAATTTAATTAAATTTAAATTGAAATTAAAAGTAAGATTGAGTATGTTGCGTTTGAATATTTAAAAATAAAAAAATAATAGTAGATGCGTCTATTTTTCCTAATTCTTATAGTGTATATAACTAAATTTTGACAATAATGCAGTTATGTCTTTTTTCATTATGACGGCAGTATACAAAACAGCAGCGCGCGGGGATCATGTCCCTAACTTATAACTACAAATAACATAAACGCTTCTAAACTTAGAAATCCAATCACAGGACTCAAGTTGTATACTAGAGACTATAGACATCAAATTCAGTGAATATGGACTTTTAGGATGATGACTTGATCAGCCATCGATCTTCCAGGCAGATACAGTCAAATTTATGGTACATTTTGCAATTGAATTTTTTATTGCTTGCTTAATACATTTTCGCGGGTGCCTATTGACTGGCATAATTTTCCAGTTCTTAGTTTAATTTGGCCGATAATGTTTCGCATTACAAGTTTTGGCAAATTCATGATTTGTCATAATAATGTTAGGGCATACCGTTTATTTTTGCATAACTATTTGTTGGTCAGGATATAGTTATGCACATTCGTTTACGGCTACTTTATCATTATGCTCAATATTGTTATGCGGATTTTTTTATGCCTAAATCGTTATGCTTATCATCATGTGGCGTACTGATGCGTGTGCCAAAAGTTGTTATGCCACTTTAAATTATGACTTCAGATTTTATGCGAGCCAATATGTACCCATTTTCACCTAGCAAAGTAACTTCGTCTGTTTGTTCCACTTGATGTCTGGCATCACAATCTGAAAAGTTTTATTTCCTGAGTTGGCCTGAAGTTGGCCACGCATCCTGATTGTTATGGATGGAAAAGCGCTGCGTGGTTACATAAAAAATTGTAGACATGCTTGTTAAATAATAACTACAGTGAAGTACATGGCAACAAGATCTTTAAATAAGATAATCCTATCAACGTAGAATTGTGCCCTTAAGTCCCCTATTCCTGGTTATTTGTTCGTAAATTTATCCTTTTCATTGGTACCAGCAGTGCTTCTGTTTGAAAAAAACGCAGGCAGACTCGGAAAAGTTCCTACCAACTGCAAACTATTTTAACGATCTACAACTTATCTTCTCTCTACAAGTATTGCTATGTCTAAATTCTTGATAAGCGAGAATCGTGTTACAACAGAAAAGATTCAGCTATCACGCTGGCTTTCGCACATTTTCCGCCAACATCTACTAAAATTCCTGATAATCTTACATCACTTTCGCTCAATTCCTTTGGATCTGATAACTTTTTTTTATCTAACCGCGGCATCGCTGTGATTCATCAGTTAAACGTACGTATCTGTTGTTTATGGAGGTTTGTAAAATGTCTTTAGGTCACAGTATGAGTCGTAGAGCCAGAAACTTTTTGATCAGATGACGTGATGCTATAGAAGGGTCTGGCTCCTGGTCATGCCAATTAGATTAGATCTATGTGCTGTAAGAAGGCATTTGTAAGCATTACTCGGACTTGAGAGGTGCGGTGAATGCGTAAAATTGTTTTGAGAGATCAATGATCTGGAAATAAAGATTGAAGTTCTAAAATGTTGGCGTCTGTGTCGTGGTATTGTCTGATTTTGTATCATGTTAACTTTAACTTGTTATATTTAAAATAGAATAGGATAATAGGATTATTAATGTAAATGAAGTTACTAACGCGCCAGATATTTCAGTTCACAGTATCATGTTGTTAAACATAACTGCCCGCTGACGAGAGAGAAGGGAAGTCCCTCTCTATCCTTTTTGAGAGATGTATAGTTTTTAAGTTATGAATTTTCAAAGAAAGCTTACATGGTTATAAATATACTAGCTGACCCGGCAAACGTTGTTTTGCCATATACATTATTTCTAGGAAATATTTTTTTAGTTCCATAAAAAAAAAGGGTTGATTGTAGAAGGGTGAAAATTAAGGGTTGTATGTATTTTTCAATTCTGAATCATAATAAAATAAAAACAAAAAAAAATGTACAAAAATTAAAAAAAAAATGTTAAGGGTGAACAACCTTTATCACTTAGGGGTATGAAAAATAGATAGTAGCCGATTCTCAGACCTACTGAAGGTAACTAACATTGTGACACGAGAATTTTATATATAAGATAACCAATCTGTTTTAGAACAACGTTGGTACTGACACTTCGCATGCCGCAACTACGGTGCTAGGCTCTTGCGTTGTGGTGGTCACTATCAATCTAACCCAAAGGTGGTACCTTCTAGGCAAGCATGTTCCATCTTTGGCCTCATCGTCACTTTCCATCAGGTGAGATAGGGGTCAAATGCTTGCCTACCTAGTATTAAAAAAAAATCTAACCCAAAGACTGGTTCTAGCACTGGCTATATATTTATACGTCTATATTTTACACAACGGCTCCAAAAATGAAATGCGGTGAGTATTTATTTTGTATAATGTTTTTAAATATCTGTCGTTGTGTGCTTCATTATTCCACTATACTGCTATAAACCTACTTTTAGCCTAACTAGTACATTGTACAAGCTGAGTCGCGGGGTGCTGCTAGTTCAGTCGTAATATTCTCTGTTGTGGTTCTCTGCTAGCTCTCACCCACTATTGCTACAGATTCTTCGAATAGAACTTAATATATTCATAAGGAACAACGACGACAATGAATTATTGAAAACAATGTGGGCTCGATCACGATGCAATAAATATAGAGTAGTGAAGTTGTAATGTGATCTCTAAGGGTACGCTAATAATTCGGAATGTGAACTGGGGACACGATTGAGTCGTTTGTGATGGTAATTAGCTTTGAACAAATGCGGGTTCCGTTTATCGAGAAAAGTCGACTATTTAGCGACTGACTATTTATTTGACTAGGTAGTTAGGTACTTGTTTTTTGTACTAGGTGTGCCCGGCTTCATCAAAACGTTCGTGAATATGATGATAAGTCAGGATTAACTATACAATCGCTTCCTCTATGTTACAAACCTTTCTGTCGAAGTTCATCAAGATCGACCACATATATTCATCACCTCTTATTTCCTGTAGGTAACAGGGTGTTATAGCAGTAATGCACTATATCAAATATTTCTGATGATTTGTTTTATCATAAATAGACAAACTTATTATGACTGTCTCATCGACGATGTTGTCGAAGTTGAAGCACGATTACCTAGAAGATACTTTTTCAATGTTAAAACTATCATGAGTATTACACATTATGTTATGTTATATTCGGCTTAAAACACGAAAATTTTTGACTTACTTTGAAACTAGTTCACTACAAAGTAAGTCAAAAATTTTCGTGTTTTAAGCCGAATATAACATAACATAGAAGATACTTGTTAAAATATGGAGAAAAGGTGCAGAAATGTAGAAGCAAAATGCTTCGTTTGCTTTGAAATATCAATCATAAAACTGATGTCGATAAATGATACGATTCTAAAATAAGCTCTATAAAATTTAAAGAGCTTATTTTTGAATTATAAAGGTTTTTTATTTTATTTGGATATTATAATTATTTAAAAAGATTGGGGATCTTTTACACTACTACAATTTAAAAATAAACTCGATAAAATTTTAAAATCCCGTCCTAATACTCACATGTTACATAATGGAACTCCTGTGCAAAAAGCTTCTCATGCTTATTATTAAAAAAAAACTAGATCTGCCGGCCGGTTCAGGCAGTGCGTTGTATGTCATTTAATGTTACAGCTTATTATGTAGATACAAAATAATTTCATTTATAGATAGAAGAAACATTTCCTGTGTATAAATCACCAGAATGTATTAATCATTATTTTATGTTAAGCAAACTTTTGCAAAGTAGACAGCTTAATCCAAATTTGCGGTCAAAAACTGATCTGCACTAAAAAAAAACTAATTTATTATACACAAATGAGGCTCAGAACATGACACTGATTGCATTTCTATTACATAAAAATGTGAAGTTTAGCAGGTTACTAAACCATTCCATATAATTATGTCTTCTCTAAACGTTTCCTTATGTCTTGACACATTATTATGTAAATATATTCTCTATTATTATGTTAATATAGTTGAATATAAAAAAGAAGCCTCTAAGCAAAAGTTGTCCAACTTGCAGTAGATGGTATCACTAGACAGGAGATCATAGCATTAGATATTCTTTGCATTTTTGCTGGGACTGGTTTGCCTTGCATTACCTCCGCTTTGAATGGAATCTTGACAGCGCACCCAACACCCACCTGTACCTAAACATTTTGATACCAAATTGTATTGCTATAGATAGGCAGAACTGCTGTTTTTAAACACCGTTTTTGGGTAAACATTACCATTAACTTATCTCCAAAATCAGAACAATGTTAAAAAGAAAACAAAAAAGTATTTAGTTTTTGGTCAACATGGTTTGGATACAGTATTAAACTAGACAACATCTTGTAGGGGCCACCCCCTGTGTTTAGGGAAATAATACTTATCTGTATGTAATGACTAACTTATTATATGCATTGTCATATATCTTTTTATCTCGTTTAATACTACTATCTCACCTTATGTTGAGTGTTAATGTGATCGAGGACGATAAACATAATATGCAATTATGTGCATAGTTACACTAGTAACTGTACTACTCCAAGTATTTGGTTTGTCGGGTCCCTTCAATAGCAGTAGATAGAAAATGAAGTACCGCTATACGATACCCGTATACCGCTCTATAACTTCCTTGACATACATGGCTAATTATACAACTGTCCCGTACGTTTCACACTTGGTGAGTTTCGTCCTAGATTTTTACATTATTGTAATTTCTGACGTTTCACACGCTGTGTTTGCCAAAACTGGAAGTACTTATTATAATACTCATTAAGTAAAAAAAATAGGAATTATATCTACATTCTAGACAGGCTTGTATAAAAATAGACTACATAATTATTAAACGCAAGCAAAGCTTAAAAAAACCGACTTCACCGCTTTATCTTCGGAACCTTGATCGGATTTAATGTATTAAACACGCATTATTGACGATAACTCAATAACTAGAGATCAGATCTTGATCAAATTTCAATGGGACACATGAAAACCACCAGTTTTCAAATAAAAAAATAATCATCATAATTGTCTCACAACGAAAGAAGTTATGAGGTAACTTTTGAAGTCGGTTAAAAACGAGAACATCGTCAATGTAGTCCACAGAATACGCATTATTGGCGATATTTCAAGAGCTACTGATCAGATTTTGATCAAATTTAAATGGGACTAATTGGAAAGCAACATCTTTTAAACAAACTTTAAAAAAAAAACGAAATCAGTTCACGTGGAAAGAATAAATAGTGTCATAAAAACTGTTAAAATTTCATTTTATGAATAACTTATTTACCATATGCTATTATTTATTTATTTTAGTGTCGGCCAATGTATTTGTATCGTTTTTTTTATATTATCACGGCTTGAAATTTGATTTTGTAACAATTTGTGGAATAGCGTAAGTATCGCGAAGTTTCTGCTTAGAAGATTTTTTTTAATTTCGACCGTTATTTGCTATAATTGACCTTGTTTCAATATAGGTTCAGATAAACAAGCTTCGGCTATCTGGGCCGTGTTTTGCAAACATACCCAATTCCCAAATGGATCAACTAATACCATTTGAAATGCAATGTTTAATTGCAGTCGACCACACCTCTCTACCCACGTGTCGTGACTTTTTAATTAATGTTTCTAAATTACAATGCTCGTGTATCAGAGGGAGCATAATAATGAGCTGTTTTGGTAATTACATTGTACAAATGTATAACTTATATTCCTATCTATTAAATAGATATACGTTTGACCACTAACTCATCTAATGATATGGTTCAGTTTGCTAAACAACCTAGGCTTAAAACGACTTTTAAGGAGTCCATAATACCTGCCGGTACTCCATTTATAGTGATTTTTCTACTTGAGGGTGAGAAACCGCGGCAAGAGAACATCCTTACCCCCTAACAACAAAAGTGTTCATAACCATATTAAATATTTTTTGGTAGAAACTTTGTTTCATTTTAATTTAACGATAAAGCATATATTGATAAGTTCTCAACAATACTTCGCAAATCTATCCTCCTCCAGAGTTACTGCAAGAGACCCAATAAACTATAAACACTACTAAGTATCGACCTATTTGTTTTAGTATTGATAGTAAAATAATTTAACGGTCATTTCTCCGATTGATGACTGAGCAGGTTTGCCTAGATGATATCTATTCACTACTGATTTAAAGAATCCCAGTCTCCGGCTAGGCCAGCAATACTTAAAATATGAGACACAATACAGAACTATTCGCTGATAAAGTCTAATAAAAGTAGAAAACCCAATATGTGATTGTGTTTAGTTTTGGAAAATTAGATGCAATATGGCCGTAGAGTCATATATAGCATATTATTTTACAGATTGCAGATTGCGGTTTTTTTTTATTTCATGTCTACGAGTGTGCTTGACTTAGGTTCTCGTCTGTTTCCTTCTTTGTCAAGTTATCGAACTCCAATTAATTTTTGCTGTATAATTTGAGATAAGACTACCGGATCAGGCCTATTATTCGATAATCGGGCACCCTTTGATCAAGCCGTGACAATTATCGGCAATAAAACATGGAAATTAATCGTGCCAGTTGCATTTTGGCATGCTTATCTAGTCTATTATAATATCACTACAAATATATAAATGCCAAGCAGTTTGCAAGTTTGAAATCACGGGTAATCATAGAAATTTCCTGATTTGATCAATATTGTCATTTGAACTGCATAAATGTCATGGATTCTTAGTAATATTTCAGACTAGCTGTGCCCCGCGGCTTTACCCGCGTAAATTAACTTAGTATGTAGCCTATATGTTACCTATTCATATGGGTATAATCTATACGAATTCGAAATTTTATCCTTATCCGTTTAACCGTTGCTTGGAGCGTAAAGAAACAATACACGTATGTGCACACTTAGTGTCGGGATCTGGTAATTTGTTATAAGTGTAATACATTAATACGATGCTAGATGATCATAAGGCATGTGAGAAATAAACACTACACAGGCAAAGCCGCAGGTAATAGCTTGTTGACTATAATTTTAAAGAAACAGTACAATTAACCAATAACCTGTCCCCAATAACTACTAACATTCCTAATGCAGATTGTGTCCTTATTTAGTAGGTAGGTAATAAATATGTTTTAGTTTATAGTGGACTATATTTTGTAAGTGAAGAATTTAAATGGAGCAATACAAATCAAAATCGTTTATTCACATAGGCCCCAAAGAGGCACTCATGAAAGTTAATGACTCTACTGCCAGATTCGCAAAATTACTGCAATCTAGAGAAGAACCTGGCAAGTAACTCGGCGGCGCATTATTATTATTTTTTTTAAATCATTCACACAATTTTATGAATTAACCTTATATATTATGTAGTCGCTAAAAGGGGTTGTGCAGTTTGCCTCCATGCATCCTTGTCGTTAATGTAGTCATTCGTTTTATATTAAGCTTTCTTTATTAATGCCTCAATGAAAAAAAATAATGATCCCACAAGATTTCTTTCTTATAAATACATTAGTCAAGATTCCACTAATATTGTTATAAGATATTTGTAAGATTACCTACTGAAAAAGTAAGGCAACATACATACCCGTATGTGGCTCTTACATATTTTGGTAATTCATAATCGATGTTACTGTGTAATTTTGTTACAGTACACATTATTGTGATTGTGTGTCTGATGTGAATTTTTCCGGCACCCACGACACTAGTCGTCGAACTTAGTGTGGGGCTGTAAGTGTGAATGCGTTTATTATTATTTATTATTATTATATTCGCAAGGTATCGTTTAAATATATAATATGTAGAATATATACCCTATCTTTTTTTTATTTGAGACAGCTAGCGTTTGACCTCAATCTCACCTGATGGAAAGCGACGATGCGGTCGAAGATGGAGCAGGCTTGCTCAGTAAATACCTATTCACTCTCTTCTTGAACAACCCCATATTATACTTTTCGGGATAACCAATATTATCTCTTTTCTGTAATTCTAAATATTTTTGTAACATTAAAATATTTTCTTTACATAAGCTTACATCCGCAAACTCGTTACTTAGAAATTAGAATGTTCACTACGATGGCTCGCAAAGACTATTTGATACTCTGATTGCACTCAGAACAAAATGAAGAAAACAAAAGGTGTTCATGACATAACATGTATGAATGATGATTGTAAATCTTCCGCGGCATTATCAATTTCTTCGCCCTTTTGTGAAAGTTGCTACAATTTTAGTACCACGTAATGATACCAGGCTTGATTATGTAATTTGTTAATTATTTTTTCTGCTGAAGTTTTATGATGTGGTTTCCGCAGATGTTTCGTAGAATGGACCGAATACGTCGAATTTAGCGGTATCATGTCTTGGAGAACTGACCAAGTAGAAATGTTAGTAGAAAGAACAAGACGAAAGTTCAAAACTTAAAACTCGACTACTAGTATGAAAATATATTTAAGGGGGGCTCCCATACAACAAACTTGATTTTTTATAGATAATGGTACGGAACCCTACGTGCGCAAGTCCGATACGCACTTGGCCGGTAATTTTTTAAAATCTAGCATATGATAAACGTAGAATTTATATAAATTCAACGATGTCTTATACGTTACGATCGGCTTATTAGTTTGGACGCTATGGGGAAACAAAAGAGCATGGAATGATACCTACATATATACATACATACTGTTTTAAAATCATAAGCCTTCTTTATGCTTTGCCGTAGTCGGTTAAAAAGGTAATGTTTTTTCCTTTGTACATACTATTACTGTAAATTCTTACCTTTTCTGAATAGATTAGGGATATGAATGATTAAATAAAACATACATTACAAAACGCATGCCCACTCACAATGTGTATATAGGTATGTGTATATATGTGAATAGGTATGCTTATATGTATTTTGAATATTGTTATAATTCAAGTGTCTAAAGAGTCAGTTTAAGTATCTAGGAGAATGTACTGCTGTTCCGGTATTTTTCGGTTATTCTGCCCTTATTTTAAACTTTACAAGGCCTGATTTATCGTTTTATAAGCTAACTAACATAGTTTTAAAGTAATTAGCTTTTGCAAATATTTTGGAGCTAATTGGGTGTTAGTTTTTGTAATTGATTTTTTATTGCGAGTTTCTATCCATTGGTTCACTTTCGATTTCTTGGTACAAATTAACTTAACATTATGGGTTAGCGTAGCAATAAATCGAGATTTATTGTACCTTTGGTCACTACTCATTATCATTTGACATTATTCATATATCTGCGAATCTGAAGAATTAATGCTGAATTATTTTATATAATTATATCTATACTTAATATAATATATAATATAATAATAATATTATAAAGCTACTACATTTATCGAGGAAGGCTATAGGCTATATTATATTTAAAAAATAAATTGGGATCCTTACTAAAAGTCCAATAATTACGCGGACGATGTCGCGGGCACTGCTAGTTAAATATATTTTGTGTAGGTATCAGATAACGTTGGACCACTATCTCTTACTTTTCTTTTATACCTGATAGGCAAGAATTTAGCCGCTCTCTCACTTGATGGAAAGGGATGATGCCATGTGTCGGTATGTGAAAATGTGGTCGAAGTTGGTAAGCACACCAGTCCTATAGAATGGGAACTGGCACTTAAAATGGATTGCTGCTTAAACACATTGACAGAGAGTAACAAAAAATAAACAAGAAGAGAATAAAAAAATAACATTCCGCCAGATGTAGTTTTTTCTGGTGGTTGTTTTCTTCTCTAGCTGAGGCAAACATAAATTTCCGAAATTACCGCGATGTGAGTACTTCCGGAATTTTCCGAAATTAGCTGGAAGCTAGTTCTGCATTGAATTACAAGCTTCTATAGTATGTTTGCGTTGTGAACTAAGATAATTGAAACGCAAGCAAAGCTTAAAAAAACCGACTTCATCGCTTATATTTCGGTTTTGGCTTGACCGATTTCAATAAAAAAATTATGGAACCACCTCTGAAGCATACCCTACCTAACAAAAAAAATAATCAAAATCGATTCATAATTGGCGGAGATATCGCGTAACATACAAATATAAAAAAAAGAAAAATATTTATACAGTCGAATTGATAACCTCCTTTTTTGAAGTCGGTTGAAAAGGGTCTCAGTCGATTATTCTGTACCCTATAAAAATATTCATCAGAGCGGGATTTTTCTTTTTTAGGCTTTATCTAGTACATAAAAAAACTGTAGTCCATAGGTAATTGTATAGTATAGAACAATTGTTTTATTTCCATTGTAACATTAATAATAATATCTTTATTGAGATAGTTTAGAACACTTAATTAAAAACACTTATCCATGAAATTTTGATATTAAGCTAGAGCAATTAGTTAAGTTACAGAGCATATAAGTAAACGCTTATCGGTACTTTAAGATTACAAAAAGCTTTGGAAAATGGATGGAACCAAGGTATAGTGTTAGGCTTTTGCCATCTGAGCTAGTTTAAATTTACTTAAAACTCTTTAAAGTACTTGCAGCTATGGTTTCGCATGGGTGATACTTTCGCCGTAAATGGGGTAACACGAGAGAGCACTTAGCCACCATCTGCCTAACATTACAGCTGCTTAACATAACTTTTGTATGAGTATTCTGAATGAAAGCGGCGTGTACCTATTAGGTCTAAGCTGGGTCAATAGTAAGCCTAGTTTTACGATTAAAAAGCTGTGTGAAGGGTACTTACTCGGTAAGTCGGTAAGACGTATGAGTACTACGTACTTGGTAAGAGGAAACTAGAACCTATTCGTTTAGTTAATAGTAACGCCTTCTCTTTTTAACCGATTTTAAAACAGAGAGGCGATTCTCAATTCTACTGGTTGTTTGTATGTTCGATCGGACGGACCGATTTTTGAAAATTATTTTTTCATTTCGAAGAGTTTATGGTGTCAAGTAGGTTCCAATAAAAAAAAATGGACATGATCTGATCAAGGGTTCCGGAGATAAAGCGGTAAAAGTTTTATTGAAGGTTTGCTTGCGTTAAAATTATTTAAATCAATTGCCTTATTGGGCTATAAGTACTTATATGCGCATTTTTGCTTGGGGCTGTCAACAATTAGAATGATGAGTAACTACTCTAGATATAAGTATACCTCTCGTAAATTATATTACAAAAACTTTTTCTGCGTCAAGCCTGAAGTTAGTAAAAAACAGTGAACACCTAAAAGTATATACAGGGATGATCAGCAATCAGCAGATTTAATAATACAACCATTCGTTACATAAAATAGGTACTCAGTTATGGTACAGCAGAACGAACAATGCAAATAAAGCACCCTAAAATGTAACCAGAGAAAGTGACCGCTTCTGGTCCTCTGACCAGGCTTTACTGAAGCATTGCCTAATAGCCACAAAATCCATTTTGCATCTTATCACCTCTTCATAAGGTCGACGTCACGGCCTCTACCTCTGGTCAAATATCTCAGCTGCAATTGCAATTAAACAATAATTGTTAATCGGCTTCCGAGTATCGTGACACCACGCTTCATGCTTTCCGCTGTATAATTTGAGGAATTTATTTCTTAGTCTGTTTTTTATACCAGTTATTGTTTGTTTTGTTGTCATACCGTTTCACTCCTTTACCATCAAACTTGATTAATTAACAAGACCTAATTGCTTCAAGTGTGTACCGTAAATACTCATAGTTTCGAGTAGCTTTATTCAGTTGTAATTAGTTTGTAAAACCAGTAAATATTCAAGTATTGTTTAAATTTTGTGTTAATGTAAGTTTTGTCTCACCTTCAATCTCACGAAATAAATAAACCTAATTGCTTTGTAGGTATACGTACCTTAACTAAACAATACGCATAATAATTAGCTTTTTCAGTTTTACATAAGTTAACTCAAATAAAACTATCTAGTATTTTATGTACATAGGTACTATTGGTCATATTAGCTTATGTAGCATATTCACAAAAAAATATTTAAAAGCTCTGTAAAATTATATATATCACATTTTTCTCTCTTTATTATATTAACACTTATAAGGCATAAAAAAAAGAGTATTTGAATTTCCAGGCAAGAACTCCGAATTCTGGAATATTCCGCAATTCCAACAAAAGCCATTGATTTTTTATAGCCTCGTTCTTCGATCATAATAATATATATGATCGAAGGCTTCGTTTGCAAACTTCGCTTTGAATGAAACTACAAGCATTTATACCATGATTGCTTGCGACCAAGAAGGAGTCTCAATTATTCTGTTCCCTATAAAAATATTTATCAGTGCGGAGCTAGTTGATTACTAATCCTTATTACGGAACCTAAGCGGAGCACAACTAATGACATAATTTAGTCACAACTCTGAACCGGTCAATCAAGACGCTGCATCTGTAAGTGGTAACAGCACCGGTCCGGAGTGAACTAACCATCGAGATTTACTTTCAATTGATTAGTATAGATCAAATCACTTTTGATTTCTAAACCTTACATGACATGTCTCTGTAATCACGTGTCAAACGTAAGCGGTTTTGAGATTGAGATTGTCTCGAAAGGATGATGACTGTTTTGCCAGTTCGCTCGAAGCAATTAGTGTCCACTTTTATTATTCGAACATTGAAGTGTGTATCAAAATGATTCAAATGCGTCCTGTACTGTGACTCTACTGCCAGCGTCGCTGTTTTCATATCAATATATCGGATGTCTTTTAAGTCCAGAGAAAAAAAAAGTTTTTGTTTTGTGCATTCACACTAAGTTTAAAGACTTGCATCGTGGGCGCCGGAAACATTTACATATCACACACACTATCACACCCAAAACCAGGAGGACAAACTCCCTTGGGAAGGAAAATTGTGCTCCTGCCGGGAATCAAACCCACGATCCCTGGCGCTGAGGGCAGAGACTTGCCCACCGCGCCAACTAACAAGTTTTAAGTATAAAGCGGTAAAGATTGTTTGTTTGTATAAAACAGGGCTGGGCCTGGGGCGCAGGTAGACGGAGTACTTATAGAAACAGGTTGACGTTTCCTTGTTTCAGAGTACAATTTGCGACAGTTCTATGGTTCCACTGTAATTTAAAAACCTGAAAAATCCTATAGATTGTGCTGGATGACTTTTGCCGTGTCAATAAGTATTTCTTCCTATCTCACCCACGATAATTGTCACCGCTTAATCACAATGGTATAAAAATTGGAATTAACATGACAAAAGTCTTCGATGAGGTGTGATTGACTCCATAATAGACTTCCTACATGTGAGCAAGAAAACGAATGATCGCTCACACTTTGTGGCGATAGAGCTATAAATATTAATCATTTCCTCAAAGCTACCGCCATAGGCCTTGTGGTCGTTCGATACAGATATGGAAATGCTACTACTATATATTTCACAAAGCATATTGAGGCCGGAAGAGAATTATCAGAAATAAAATTACTGGAAATGTTCAAAAAACCAAACGCATTATATATATCCCGTTTTTGGCTTGACCGATTTCCGACACCTCCGAAGTATACTCTACCAAACAAAAAAACAATCATCAAAATCGATTCATAATTGGCGAAGATATAGGGTAACATAAAAAAAAATCATTAATCAATACGAATTGAGAACCTCCTTTTTTGAAGTCGGTTGAAAATAATAGATTCATATTTATATGGGACTAGCTTTTGACCGCGGCTTCGCTCGCGTATGAAGTATTATTTTAAAATTGACAAAGTTTCATACAAACTTTCATCCGCTATTTTTCCCCTTGGGGGTAGAATTAATCAAAATCCTTTCTTAGCGGATGCCTACGTCATAACATCTACCTGCATGCCAAATTTCAGCCCGATCCGTCTAGTGGTTTGGGCTGTGCGTTGATAGATCACTATGTCAGTCAGTCAGACACCTTTGACAATGCGAAATAGCATACACACGGAGGGAGGGTTTAACACGGAAAAGGTATAAATCTTCTTAGTCTCTCGCATCTCTCGTGAGCATGTCACAGACGCAGCTCAGTCGAATAGTTGAAATTTGACAAAAAAAAGACGTGTGGCACTCGGGGACTGCCGCGGTAAAGCTATTGCATCGCATTTTTTATCAACTTATGCAATTATAGTTATTTATTTATTTTATTTATGCAGTATTTTTTTTCCTGCCACGTAGAGGCGAGTTGTTGAACTAAAGAGACAAGCGTGATATTTCAAAAAAGTTCTGCTATTCATCGATAGATGGCAAAACTAAAAAGTATCACCGCTGTGCCAGTCGGAGTGGGGGGTGTTAGGTTATTTTCGTTACGGAATTTCTGGATTCGGTCTCCACGCTCAAGGCCCGCGATAGAAGCTATGCAATAGCTTAATAATGTTTTCCGCCTTTGTTTCCTTCATCATTCGTTTTTCGTATGAAAATCTAAAAAAATACTAATGTATGAGATTTAATATTTAATATCTCGGGGTGACGAGCGCAGTACTTTGCCGCCCAGGATTTTGACTTAAATAAGTTCAAGCTTTACGCTAGCCCATCAGGCCAGTGACAGACTCGTCTTGTCTCTCAATTATATAAAAATAAATTAACCAGCTCCAGAAAATATTATTTTAATGTATTAAATTTCTAAAATTCAGAAACTATTTGTCTTTTAAGCTACCATGGTCACTTTCACTATAAATGCTTGTATCAATAACGGGATATTTTCCATGTATTTCGTTTGTTTTGAGTTTCCGATATTTCGGCACTGTTGCAAGCGCCATGATCACGAAGTAACTGGAGCAGTGCGGGTGGATGAAGATTTAGATTTACGAGCATACGAAACGGTCTACCCGCTTTCAGTATATCATAGTAGTTAGGAAACAAAGGCGCAGTAAACGAGTACGAGAGTCTATTAGTATCTCAACAATTTTTTATATCTGCCTGTATAAACCACAATCAGATACTTTGTATGAGACGTCGTATTATTCATCATTACTTTTATATGACGTCATAATAGCTGTTGTCATCGCCATCGCCACTTCAAAACAAGGAAATGTTTACAAATGCCGATATGTGACATGCGGTGAACTGTTACTTTGTCACTGAATCATTGAGGTGGCTATGTTATGTTTAAGACAGAAAGTATATACATGTAAGTACAATCCTACATTGTAGGCACTTTAATAAAGTACCTAAGCTGTGCGTCACTTATGACGAAAAGAGGCTTTACTCTTCTGATCTAGATTGTACGAAATTTTGAACTGGTAATGCCGTTCATAGTACGTCCGTCTCCCGATGGGGCAATCACGGTTTCGAATCCTATCATGGGCTTAAGCTCCTGGTGAAGGTAAAATAGTTGTTAATGTTTCTGGTTCCTGGTGTGATTATGTTAGTGATGTTAATGTTTCTAGAAACCACGACACAAGACATGGAACTTGATGTGGAGCTGTGAGTGTGAAAGGGTTTTTAACGCGTTATGTTTATTTTCTCGTGCTTGCCTAGCTTATTATTCTACACCGAAATAAAGTCGTAGTTCACCACCAAATAAAGTTCCGCCAGCTATAGTTGAGAACAAGTAATTCTATTCCTAGCGGGTCTACCACCCTCGACCAAATTATCATTTTAAGTGAAGTAGTGGTCAAACACAATAGCGCAAAAAAAAACATAAAAGATACTTCAAGCCTGGCTGGGATACCTACAAAGTCTTACGCAGTACTTATGACATGCAATACTAATTAGATACTATAATTAATTGTAATAATCTATGTTCGATCTCTATTATCAATAGGATCAAGTCAAGTCCTAGTAAGATGAACGAAAAATATTTTGAGCTGGCCAATTGATTCATTTTGAGAAATAATGCACAATAGCCTTCCTCAAGTTACGTTTATCTAGAAAAGCTAACAAGCAAACAGACAGAGCTACTTTCGAACGTAGTAACGTTTTCATACATTTTCGTTTATTACCTCGAGACGACTCAAATAATTTGTATGGGTTAAAAGATCTTCGTGGGTTGGTGGGTGGTGCTGTTGTAGCACCGCTATTTTATATTATTATTTTGATGCTAAGATTTCGCATTATTCCAATACCTACCGTTTCACGTAGTCCAGTCTCTTACTACAAGTCTTCCCTTTGTCTTTATGAATTAAAATACAGGTTATAATATTTTTATCATATTTTCAAATATAAGCTAAACCTTGAGTTCCAAGTGTTCCGAACCTTTTCCTCATTATCGCCGCCAACAATGCGGCCGTTCTGGTTAACAGATCGTATCAGCATCTCAACGTGACACCTGAGCTATGATCAAATATTGCATAAATAAATATTTACTAAGTATCATAATTTAAATCCAATTATCCGAATAAGATAACCAAGGCCACGTTAAATATATCACTGGAATATCAAATCACAATGTACAGTTCAGGTAAAAAATGCTAGTTAAGTTGCACCAGCCTTAACCGGATTTAAATGAGATGTTCTCAATACGAGGCATTTCAAAATACCTATGTGATAGCAGCACTACGATAGCAATCGTCTTCTTACGTTTGGCTATAATTTGTATCATTTGTGGTTTCAAGATAATAAATACCTTACTATTTTTTCGACAACAGCGCCTGAAATAACTACGAGTGTCTTGACCAAAAAATTAATAAAGTTTGTGTGTATCATGAAATCTCAACTACTATGTTTTCTCTTCTATCTCTGCTTCCTTTTGTCCTACTTTTCTTTTAAAGCGTTGTAGTGCTTGCTTGAGCATTTATACCTATAAGTTGTCATCATTGGTTTGGTCAAACACTAGCATATCTATCATAGTGTCAAATATTATCTGTTAACGATATTTTGTCAAACGCAAACACACAACATAAAAACTAATTCGATATTATTTTAAATAGGTCTGAGTTCGATCTCTATCATAACAATATAACCAATCATAATTCGGTATCCTGAACTGATATCTGATTGATCCGCAACAATACAGAAACAAAAGAGAAACATTAATTTTCGGACTAAGTAAGTCGACATTATTACGTGATTCAAGCCGTATATAGCTTTTGCTTTTGTCATCGGTTGTACTCCTTCTTCATAAACTCTGAAAATAATTAGCTAACCTGCCACCAGACACATGTTAAAAGTTAACTAACGCGCATGCATTAGACGTGCTAAATCACGCGTAATGAATGTAATTGACATTTACCCATAAATGCTCTGGCGATAATTTGAATATTCATTTTAATGATATGTCCCATAAGCTTCACAGTATAATCGATTTATTTCTTTCTAGTTTTGTTAATTACGTGTAGGCCTAGCTTGTTTAACATCATTGTCCAGATCATCACTTACGATCAGTTGAGAAAGTGGACACTAACACTATCAGAGATAAAAAAATCGGATCGTCGGAGTATGTGAAGGAAATTATCAAATAAAAAATATCCTAAATTTCGTAATTTTAATTAGATACTAAGATTGACTAGGCTTGTATAAGCAAAGTCATAAACTTGTTTTGGCGCAGCAGAATTGTAAATTTTAACAGATCTGTCGACAGGCAATAGAACGCGTCAATATTTTCTCGTATCGCGAAAGCTGCGAAATATGTTCTCTTAGCTCGTTAGCCGTATCTATAGGTGGTATTAATTGACTATTAAATCAGCTTTCTCCTTCGCGATTGTCACTCTTCCCTTTGGTTCAACGAGTGAAAGCCACCACCCAAGTCCCATGCACCTTTAGTCGTTAGGGTCTGTCACCGTCAAACAATCAAGCATCAGGGTCTATTCAGTAGTCAGGAAAATGTTATTCGTATTGCGTATCCGTGATATTATTTTGTAACACGTCTTGATAACGATGCATTTTTTTTTAATGAGAAGTCAGTATTAGACCACTATCTCAGCTGCCCCCTGATTCAAACCATACGATAAAATGTATTTTTAAAGAGTAAATATCCAATCGTATCGATTAGGTAAGTTACTGAAAAGTTCTGAATCAGGGAGCTGATGGAAAAATGTAGCATGATTGCCTACAGTAGACATATTTCAAGTCAGAAATTGGGTTCGGTAAATTATATGAATAGTGTTTTTTGTATTCCTCATATACTTGAATGAATCGCCTATTTTTGCTCGACTGCTAAGGATGGGTTATGTTTTTCGCGCGTATCTTGTATGTATGTATATTTATAAATTTCTTTATTATCTCGTACCTTCCAAACGGCTGCACGGCTTGATGGATTTCGACAGTTAAGCTATAGTTATATTCGTCTTAAAAACCCAAAAATTGACGAATTTTTGGCGCGTTAATTTATTTTTATAGGTAAATAAAAATAAATTAAGCAAACCTATCGAGTAGTGTATCAAAGTAAACATAATAGGCACATAAAAAGTAGGTTCACATTTTGTGCAGTCGGGGTTTTAAAATTTTTAGTACATTGACTTTTTAAAGGTGTGACCATTACCTATTCAGCGCTTATATACACCTACACTTCACAGTATAGACATACGTTACAGCTCACATCTTCCTTCATTCAAATATGGTTTTACCTACTTTAAAAAACTAGCAATTTTTAACTACTTTTGCTGCTAGCTGAACATAATTTTGTGTGTGTGAGTGCTAGTGTGTTAACGAGTGCACTCGCTCTAATTAGGTCAAGCTGCTTTTTTGTTTCCAATGGATTTAAGTTCGAGTTTTATTACATTTTATGAGAAAGAATTTTCTCAAAATATCCAAATCCTAAAAAAAAGGCTTGTCTATTGATTAGAATAGTTTCACTGAATACATGTTTGATACATCATTGCTCAAGTACCTACATGAAGTTATATATAACATGCACGGGATTTGCTATGACTGACTGATTGACAATCACTGCACAGGCTAAATCAGAGGTGATAGAAACTTGCAATTTTCAGGGTAGCATCCTTTGGTAGTATAGGTAATAAGGTATAAGAAAGGGATTCCAACGCGGACGAAGTCACCGGCAACAGCTGCTTGATGATAAATCCGTCTAAATCCCCTTCGTAGGATTATTGGAGTGCTTACGTTTAGTACTATTTTACATTCTGTGGTACTGCGTTAATCCGTTTATCCGTGTAAAGAATATAAGCTTATTTTATAAGCTGCGAAGACATAATAATGCAAATTTCTACATTTTGCTGCCATTTAGTAGTATGCTTGCAATTAAGTAGGTTGTTTGGCTTTGCTTTTAAAAGACAAAAGGATATAAGATAGGAAGAATGGATTATCTTGTTTATATGTAAGCTCTTCTTAGCAAAGAAATACCTGAATTAATTTAATGAATACTAGCTGCGTCTCACGGTTTCACTCGCTTTGAAGAGGATCAAAAGTGATAATGATAATGATGAAAATCATCCTAGGTATATGTTATTCTAGGTCGCCATCGATAATATAATTAAAATTTTAGCTTAATCAGCTCTGTAGTTTTGTAGTGATTGAGTAACAAATAGCCAACTTTCGTACTTATACGAATGCCTTGCCTATGCCTAAATGGCTTAGGTGGATGCGCGTTCGCCAACACAATTTTTCTACCTAAGGGAAATTTGTGTTTCTGGTTCTGCTAGTATGTGAATGTGAATGTTTCCGGCACCCACGGCATAAGTCATCGAACTTACTGTGGGGCTGTATGTTTTGCTTTGTAATCGTAATAATATCTATGTACCATAAGCATAGTCGAGGTCCTAGAGTCATAGTTGAAACTGAAAGTTCTGTTTCTACTATGCTAGTCTAGGTCTAGGTTCTTGGGCGCATGAGGAAAGACTATAACATTCACTCCAGCACACTCAAAATAAGAAATGTCCTATGTGAGGAATATACTGCATAATGCGCATTTCACAGGAATTTAACAAATCTTTGCGGCATATAAATCTATACTATATCCAACTAATAAAACTATAAATATATCCTACTAATATTATAAATCCGAAAGTTTGTGTGTATGTTTGTTCCCTCTTCACGCTGGACGGATTTGGAATGTGCATAGCTTATACCTAGGATTAACACGTAGTTTACTTTTTGACTTGATAATAGCGGGCGAAGCCGCGGGGCATGGCTAGGTAAGTATATAGTTTATAGTATAGAGCTCAGAGGTTGACCCCCAACATCAACAGTCAACAGTGCAGTCATTATAATAGTATCTACCTAAACATAATAACATTGGGACTGAAGTAGCTGTAAAATGAATGATAAAAATGCTTCTTGTATAATAGAAACTATATTATAGCTCTCCGAATTCATACAATATCAAAAGAAACTTTCACAAAACAAGCAACAATAAGCTCATTTAAAAACGAAGAAAGTATACAAAAAGGTATTCTCATTCGATAATAGTAAAATAAATATATTCAACTTTCGTATTCGATACCTTTTTATTTTGCAAATGAGTGTTAAATCTTGTAAAAGTATGATGTCACCCTCTGCATACCTATGCTAAAATAATATTCTAATCAAACTAATATTATAAATCTGAAAGTTTGCGCGTAAGTATATTTGTTTTCTCTTCATACTGTAAAGGCTGAACGGATTTAGACCAAATTTGGAATGTACATAGCTTAGGTTAGATTAATACTATGCTACTTTTAACTTAATAAACGCGGGGGAAGTCGCGGGCACGGCTAGTTTATTAATATATAATTGTAATTTTCTTTTACACTGATTAATTAAATATCTACAATATCACGATAGCGTTCATCGGCGTAGTTCCAGGTCCAGCTGGAAATCGATAATTTGCCGGTAGTCAAACAATATCCGAAGTTCGTGTGTAAGTGTGCAAATGTGTAAGTAAGTGTGTTTGTACTCTCTTCACGCTTTAACGGCTGAACAGATTTGGATGACATTTGAAATGGACATAGCTTATATCTAGGATAAACACAGGCTACTTCTTGAAAAAAAAATTCTTTATTGCACAAACAAAACAAATTGTAGGTACACAGGCGAACTTAATGCTATAAAGCATTATCTTCCAGTTAACCTCGGTGTATCGTGTGAATTTTAAGTGGTCGTGCACATGCTATGGAGAAGTAAGTTTATTTATTATTTAAACATATTTAGACATAGAATTATAAGTTTAAAATATATTACACTATTTCCTTATCTACATATAAAATATAAATACATACATCATATTACATACATACATATACCTATATAGCAATATACATACATAAACATAATTAAAAAGTTACTAAAAATATGGAAAGATTTTGTTGCTCAACTTAATTATTCTGTAGAAAAAGGTAGTGGTTGTTAACCTTTGTTTTAAAAGTGTCAATAGATGTAGCTCGATGAATATCAACTGGGAGACTATTCCATAAGTGAATAGCTGATACTGTGAAAGAGTCCGAGTAAGATGCTGCTTTATGTTTGGGGATCATCAATCGGAACTCTTGAGACGATCGCTGTGGTCGCCCCTGAGAGGAGAGAAAGATAAACCGTTCTTTCAGATATTTCGGAGAACGAAGGTCAAACATTATTTTGTACAGTGCACATAAAATGTGCACATTTCGGCGATTTCGTATATTAAGCCACATCTTGACTTGATAATAGCGGGCGAAGCCGCGGGGCACGGCTAGTTGCTATTACAATTGCATATTTATCTTACTATCCACATTCACAAGCTACTGTTTCCGGTTAAAAAGACTTGTGTTATACGAAGATAATAATATTTTAAAACATTTATATAATCTGTGTTTATAGGTGAAGGTGCAGGTTTTATGTTCATTAAAAACAATAAAAACGTAAAGACCTGTTACGTGGAATTTATATTTACCGTATAAAGAAGGTGTGTGGGTGTTATCGTTCTTATATAATAATTATCTATAGCAATTACTAGCCGTGCCCCGCGGCTTCAAGTTAAAAAGTAGCCTATGTGTTTATCCTAGGTATAAGCTGTGTGAAACTCAGAACCAGCAACACAAATTTCCAGTGGGGAAAAATCTTGTGTTTCCACCGGGATTCAAATACGGTTCTTTAAAGGCAAACGCCCAACATATATCCTCCTTCTTATTTAAGTCGGTTAAAAACGTAGAAGTATGCCGGATTACGCAGTTACTGTTGCAGATTCTTTGACCCATCGTTTTTACCCTCAAATAAATTTAACGATTTCTCCTAGACTATTTGCCCATATTATATGCAGTAAAAGGCAAATTGTATCTACATGAACTTCGTAAGACGATGTAATAGTTTATTTTGATAAGGATTAATATTGTATACTAATAAATGCCAACAAAACAGAAGCCGCTATTTTTTCAGATTTTTATTAAAGGAAAGTATTTTTTCTGAGCGAGATGAAATATACATGTTAGATATATGCTGTCGTATCAGAATAGTTGTATCAGAATCGGAATATCAGAGAACGCTGTAGTATAAAAGAAGATGTAGTGACTAAAATTGAGAAGGGTATGCTTAGGTGGTTTGGACATGTGGAGAGGATGAATGAAAGTAGATTAACGAAAGAGATTTATAAGGGAGATGTGAATGGAACTGTTGGAAGGGGAAGGCCGAGACGAACGATTCTTGATCATATTCAAGACGTTTTAAGTAAAGGTCTGGTCAAGAGTACCCTAAACCGACGCGCTTGTATGAAAGGATTGATGAAAATAGACGAAGCGAGAGAAGTATGTCAGGATCGTAGCAAGTGGAGAGATGTGGTCTCTGCCTACCCCTACGGGAAAGAGGCGTGATTTATATGTATATGTATGTATGTATGTATATATGCTGTCGTGGACTTTTTTGTAAACTCACGAAGGCCAACATTTTTGCCATACATCGTATTCACATATGTCCAATGTTTAGTCAGCGTACGCCGATAACGCTTGTCTTACAAATATTATTATATCGAACTGATAACTGATTTTTATCCCAACAAAACATAGCCTATGATACTCAGGGATAGAGTTATCTATTAGTTTCAGAGATTACCTTTTACATACAAACAAACAAACTTTACCTCTTTATAATATTAGTATAATTGTGATTTATATGTTACCCATGAAGTATATACCATGTACAAAGTCAAAACTATTAAAATTTAAGGTTTATTACACTTTTTTTCCTCAGTATAATCTGTAAATTGTTTAATTCTTGTCATTTCTTTAAATGGACACTTTTCATACATCTATAAAATCTTTCATATCATTAATCTTAGCATCTCACCACTACCTTAAATTACATCTGGTAAATCACTCAAGCACTTTGTCTTGAGGTATCTGTCGTCACGTCCATTAGTTCTGGTAAGTATCACCAGTAGCTGATAAAAAACTATCAGCAAGTTATCTGCCGGTACGACGGACGTAGAGATGGCCTCTTAGTATGCTAAAATGTCGATGTTCTAAATTCAAATTATAAATTGGCTAGAAAAAACTAAAAGGTAACTAAATAAGCTTGTACAACGTACTGCTGAAAGAGTGGTTGAATTATCAAGCCAACTGCTTTCATAGACTTGAACAGATGTTTTTGGAACGTTATAAATGTGTGATCGGTATGTAAGAATTTTCAGTTTATATACACTTAAAAATACAACGTTCATGAACATTCACAACCTATTTTAAATTACATAAGTTACATATAAGAAACTGGATAAAAGTTACATGCACACTCACTGCACCCCATTTGTCTAAAGACTAGGATTGCGGGCGCACATTAACATTACACTTACAGTTACATCCCGAACCAGAAACAAAAATTTCTCTATATGACACATTTTGTACTCCCACCGGTAATTAAATCGGGAACTTTCAGCGTAGTAGACATATAACCAGCTACGCCAGCAGGCAGTTCTAACATTGAAATCTATACTAATATTATAAAGCTGAAGAGTTTGTATGTTTGTTTGAACGCGCTAATCTCAGGAACTGCCTGGTCCGATTTGAAAAATTCTTTCAGTGTTGGATAGTACATTTATCGAGGAAAGCTATATATTATATTTTCAAAAAATTAGGGATCCTTACTAAAAGTCCAATAATCACGCGGACGAAGTTGCGGGCACTGCTAGTCAGCTGATAAACTGAATCTCGATACTACTACTATATGTATTATATGTATATTTTATGTTTAGTTTTGTGTATATTAAGTTTTATTATTCTGTAGTTTACTAAGATTGATTGTTATTTAGGTTATATTATTTAATGTTTTGTCAAAATAATGATTTTTGTTAAAAAAAGGGACTGTGGTAGTATTTAAATTAAAACAAATCAAAATGATTGATTTGCGTAAATATAGATAATTACATTAAAATGAGGTATAAAGTTAATAAAACTATATTTCTAATATAAAAAAAAATCACGATACTGTTTATCAGAACTCTGTGAAACCGTCCGCGTCCCCCAAAGTTCCTCCCAATAACAGTCATGTTTTGTTTCGGCAGCAGCTGTCTCCATATTGGAAAATCCATCTAGTGGTTAAAATAGAACACGGAAGTTATTCCAAAGGGGAAACCAAAGCTTTGATGTGATATGGTCAACCGATTCGAGACGTTGGGCTTATGGGGATTTGTAATGGTATGTTAATGTGAAGAATAGATAAGCTTATTAAGAAAATGGGTGTTTATGATCATGTTTTCGTTGGATATTTTTGGAGGAACGTTGCAGTAGGAGAATATTTTACGAGGAAGAAACTTGATTAGAGTTCATACACAAATGTATGATGAGAAGAAAAGGAATGAATTCATATCACCTAGAATTCTAGCACTACTGAGAGAGCTAATTTCTTATTAAGAAGATACAATCTTATGCTAAAATGTAGTCTTCGAGTCAAGCATTCTACATCTTCGGCCGCATCATCACTTTCCATCAAGTGAAATAATGGTCAAATGTTTTCCTATCGTATCGAGATTAAATGTAATATATGTCAAATTGAATAAAACTTTATCTAATAGAACTAATTTAAATAAAACTTTGGGTGAAAATAGAATATAAGATAAACTTTTTGATTTTTTATTGTATTTTATTCCTATTATTTTTTGTGTTATGCTTTGTATGCATATATGTATTGTAAATAAGAATAATTTAAACGTAAGCATAGCTTAAAAAAACCGACTTCACCGCTTATATTTTGGTTTTGGCTTGATCGATTTCGACTCTGGGAAGTATAATCTACCAAACAAAAAAATATTTTTGAGAATCGGTCCACAAATGGGCGAGAAATCGGTGAACATACATAAAAAATGCATACAATCGAACATAGAACTTTCCTTCTTTTTTTGAAGTCTGTTAAAAAGGTATTTGACTCGTCTATATAATGCACAAATCGTTAAATAAGTCGTGTAGAATATTTAAATACTGGTGTAAAAACGTTACTTCTAAACAATTTTAATAAATATGTGTTGTGTTTGTGATGACATCTACATGTTCGATACACAAACCGATCATGGAATTTTCGAAGGCCATGAACAAATTACAAATTGGCTAAATGTATCATACAGAAAACCGAGATAACGTGATAGGCGCCAATAACATTGCAATAACTTTCAATTTATTAGCCGTCTATTTTCAATCAATTTTCCAATCAGATCTGACACATCTACACGGCTGGGGCTATGATTGAAAGATGCAATGAGATATCAATATCGAGATATCGATATTCGATAACGGGATGACCGAGAGAAAGTAATCGATAAACTACGACTTGTGTCTAGTTCTCACGACTGACGATTTCCGCTGTAGAGCTCTAATTTGTTTAAATACAGGTACACGTCTGTTTGGTTGTTTAATCAATTTACTAATACATGGATTTAGATGTATGGATTATGTAGAGTAAGCGGGACAATTTGCTTTATTTACGATACTCAAATAAAATTATATTGTAATGAACTAACTGAAATAAAAATGGGACCATTAGATTTTATGCAGATTAAACATAACAAAAACAAACAAACGCATTCACACTCACAGCCCCACACTAAGTTCAAAGACTTGTATCGTGGGTGCCGGAAACATTCACATCACACACACATTACTCCCAGAACCAGAAGCACAAATATCTCTTGGGAAGGCATTTTTGCTCCTGCCGGGAATCGAACCCAGAACCCACGGTGCAGAGGGCGGACACCTGTCCACTGCGCCAACTGGGTCGTCATCAATTTCTTTTGGGGAGATATCTTTTTGAATTTGTTCAGATTTGTACCTATATTGATGATATAAAACCTTTGTCACACAAAAACTCCGAAGCTTTATAAAAAAATACAAGCAAACAAAACGAGCTCGCTTTTTTCATTTCTTTTCCGAAAGACATACAGGCTCCAGGGCTCTGCATCCGCGCCACAATGTCTATTGTTCTGAGCTAGCCAACTGTGCCGGGATTGTTTGGTTCGACAATGCAGAATGAAATCATTTTAGTTTTAGTTTGAGATCTTGTTTCCAAGCAAATCTTAGTTTTATAAAACTTGTATAGGCTAACCTCTAACTTTAAGCTTTAAGATTTGCAATCAAAATTAAATACATAACGCGGTTACAAGTGTTAAGCAAATTGCAAACTAGTGGCGCTGTAAGCTGAAGACCTCGTGTATTTTTCAACATCGCTGAATTTTTTTTTTTTTCTCTTTTTTAAACCCCATAATGACGCCATTTTGACAAAAAAATCTATATTATTATCGAACACAAAATTTTACGAGAATCCATTGAGAAATGCGACAAATAGAGGAGCACAACCGGAAATCCGCCGGACATACGAAATTTTGCCCTTGCTGAAACGGCGACGCTTCGCTCGCGCTACGCCCTTTTAGTCAATAAGCATTATTTTACTAAAATTTGTGACTCGTCGTACTCTATTTCCTATATAGCCGACGTTTTTAGTAAAGCCTTATTAAGTTATCACACTATGTATACATAGCGACAGAGGCGGAACGCGACGCAGTCATCCACCGCCAATCAGCCTTTTGATGACAGAGCGATGAGATACTTTTGAATACAACATTTTTTCTCAATAATGATTATGAACCGTTTAAAACCACTTAAATTAAGGTTTTTTATTGTTACCAAAGAAGAGTTTTCTTTGAAATTAAGAAGCCAATAAATTATCCTGTAAGGAATCAGAACTGTATTATCTGTTTCACTAAAAGCATTTTTACGAGTCTGATACTTTAGTTTATCTGTTAGTTAATTTTGGCGTCTCTGCGTTTCAAGATGTTATTTAATTTTAAGATAATTAAAACGATCTTAGATTATCACTTATTCTAAAACACATAGAAGCATGTTATTTTATTGTTACCGCCTAATTCATAAATTCCTATATAGTTCTGAGATGAATAGATTTGTTTCCTCGTATAATAATTTATTGTTCTCATCAATTTATCTAAATCTGTTCAGGCATTAGCGAAAAAATATAATAATAGAGGTACAAAGTAAACATGAACTTGTAACATGACTTGTTCTAACAACACAAAGAAGAAGATTTGCAAAGAATTCTATTCATGTAAATCAATGAAGATTTGAGACTTCTTCTGTTGAATGTAAGACTTTGAATTGAAGGTTTATTATTAAGCTCATGTTTTCTTGACATAGTTAATAGTATTAAATTTTAATCTTCTTTTTATCTTTGACTTCATTCATCTTGTCGTCCAATTCTATTTCGTTTTTTAGACCCTTTTGCGTTTCGTTTGCGTTGGAACGCATGAAAATGTAGGTATGCATTTTATACACACTTCATTCAAAATCAAAATCGTTTAATTGATTTTATTTTTATAGCATAAGCCATGCTAGGCAGAACTATAGTGATAAATTTAGAAAGGAAAAATTATCGCTTGAGGCGGGATTTGAACCCGCGGCCATAGGGTCTCATGCCCTATTGCTCTAACCGCTGAGCTACTCAAGCCCCGCCTGAAGCGACGAAATTAACCTTTCCTTATTATTAACGTCTTACGGGGACGTGTGACGTCATCTACCGAAACAGTTTATAGAAACTACTACGGCCAACGAGTCTAACATTGCAGTTAGCTCAACGTTGTGTTGATAACGTCTACCCAAATCAATTGATTTTATTTTTATAGCATAAGCCATGCTAGGCAGAACTATAGTGATAAATTTAGAAAGGAAAAATTATCGCTTGAGGCGGGATTTGAACCCGCGGCCATAGGGTCTCATGCCCTATTGCTCTAACCGCTGAGCTACTCAAGCCCCGCCTGAAGCGACGAAATTAACCTTTCCTTATTATTAACGTCTTACGGGGACGTGTGACGTCATCTACCGAAACAGTTTATAGAAACTACTACGGCCAACGAGTCTAACATTGCAGTTAGCTTAACGTTGTGTTGATAACGTCTACCCAAATCAATTGATTTTATTTTTATAGCATAAGCCATGCTAGGCAGAACTATAGTGATAAATTTAGAAAGGAAAAATTATCGCTTGAGGCGGGATTTGAACCCGCGGCCATAGGGTCTCATGCCCTATTGCTCTAACCGCTGAGCTACTCAAGCCCCGCCTGAAGCGACGAAATTAACCTTTCCTTATTATTAACGTCTTACGGGGACGTGTGACGTCATCTACCGAAACAGTTTATAGATGGCTATGGCCGCGGGTTCAAATCCCGCCTCAAGCGATAATTTTTCCTTTCTAAATTTATCACTATAGTTCTGCCTAGCATGGCTTATGCTATAAAAATAAAATCAATTGATTTGGGTAGACGTTATCAACACAACGTTGAGCTAACTGCAATGTTAGACTCGTTGGCCGTAGTAGTTTCTATAAACTGTTTCGGTAGATGACGTCACACGTCCCCGTAAGACGTTAATAATAAGGAAAGGTTAATTTCGTCGCTTCAGGCGGGGCTTGAGTAGCTCAGCGGTTAGAGCAATAGGGCATGAGACCCTATGGCCGCGGGTTCAAATCCCGCCTCAAGCGATAATTTTTCCTTTCTAAATTTATCACTATAGTTCTGCCTAGCATGGCTTATGCTATAAAAATAAAATCAATTGATTTGGGTAGACGTTATCAACACAACGTTGAGCTAACTGCAATGTTAGACTCGTTGGCCGTAGTAGTTTCTATAAACTGTTTCGGTAGATGACGTCACACGTCCCCGTAAGACGTTAATAATAAGGAAAGGTTAATTTCGTCGCTTCAGGCGGGGCTTGAGTAGCTCAGCGGTTAGAGCAATAGGGCATGAGACCCTATGGCCGCGGGTTCAAATCCCGCCTCAAGCGATAATTTTTCCTTTCTAAATTTATCACTATAGTTCTGCCTAGCATGGCTTATGCTATAAAAATAAAATCAATTGATTTGGGTAGACGTTATCAACACAACGTTGAGCTAACTGCAATGTTAGACTCGTTGGCCGTAGTAGTTTCTATAAACTGTTTCGGTAGATGACGTCACACGTCCCCGTAAGACGTTAATAATAAGGAAAGGTTAATTTCGTCGCTTCAGGCGGGGCTTGAGTAGCTCAGCGGTTAGAGCAATAGGGCATGAGACCCTATGGCCGCGGGTTCAAATCCCGCCTCAAGCGATAATTTTTCCTTTCTAAATTTATCACTATAGTTCTGCCTAGCATGGCTTATGCTATAAAAATAAAATCAATTGATTTGGGTAGACGTTATCAACACAACGTTAAGCTAACTGCAATGTTAGACTCGTTGGCCGTAGTAGTTTCTATAAACTGTTTCGGTAGATGACGTCACACGTCCCCGTAAGACGTTAATAATAAGGAAAGGTTAATTTCGTCGCTTCAGGCGGGGCTTGAGTAGCTCAGCGGTTAGAGCAATAGGGCATGAGACCCTATGGCCGCGGGTTCAAATCCCGCCTCAAGCGATAATTTTTCCTTTCTAAATTTATCACTATAGTTCTGCCTAGCATGGCTTATGCTATAAAAATAAAATCAATTGATTTGGGTAGACGTTATCAACACAACGTTGAGCTAACTGCAATGTTAGACTCGTTGGCCGTAGTAGTTTCTATAAACTGTTTCGGTAGATGACGTCACACGTCCCCGTAAGACGTTAATAATAAGGAAAGGTTAATTTCGTCGCTTCAGGCGGGGCTTGAGTAGCTCAGCGGTTAGAGCAATAGGGCATGAGACCCTATGGCCGCGGGTTCAAATCCCGCCTCAAGCGATAATTTTTCCTTTCTAAATTTATCACTACAAAATCGTTTATTCACATGGGCCCCAAAGAGGCACTCATGAAAGATAATGATTCTACTGCCAGATTCGCAGTTACCCTTATTACAGGATGTTATATGTAAGTAAAACAGTAATAATTCGATGTTGTCCCCAACTCAGCACTCTAAACACACTATCTCGTGCTGTTTTGATTTCACGTATACTTAATAATATATAAAAAAATCACTTATGGTATTTGACGATGTTGATAAACTATGTAGGTACAGAACAGTTAAGTACTTATATTTCGTTCGATTGTTTCCAGTATACTGAAATAACTTGCGTAATACCCAACAGGCTAACCTCGCTACTCCGCTCTTTGCAGACACTATGTATTCAGGTTTTAATAACCAATTTTTGGTTACTTACCACAAAAAGGAATGTTTATCTTTTTTTTTTTTTGACAGTAATCTAACTATAATAATAATACATAATATTTTCTATGATAATATTAAATCGAATCTTTAACTAAATTTATAACAAAAATATTATATAATATTTCTTGTGTAGTATTTGTGTTTATTTCTTATCTATCAACAAAACCTAGCAGTCCTCCTCTCTTCTTAGATTATTGCGGTGCCCCATATAGGACTGTACTCTTAAAAAACACCTGTATATTACTATTATTATAGATTGCAATAAATAAATGAATTGAATATGAAAGAGAAAATCGAACCCTAGAAGATAAAAAAAAATAAAACAGAGAAAAAGGTTTTACATGAACGACGTAAGGGCGTAAGCCTATCGGTTCTACCGTTTACATTTTTGAGAGTATGCGCAGGAATTACGCGAGTTATTTCCAATATATCCGTTTTACCATCTAACGTCGGATTAAGCGTTTCGCTTCTACGTTCATCATCCATATAGCGATGGAGTAGACTGAGTAGAACTCATTGCCTGCGTCTGTGATACCCAAAGAGTAATCTGTAAGTGTTCAAATCAAGCGTGAATAGGTATCTTCTAGGCAAGGATGTAACATCTTCGGCCGCATCATCACTTTCTATCATATATCTTGTTTTTATTAGGATAAATAGAGGTCACATGCTTGCATACATAGCATCAAAAAAACATACAATTTTGTACGGAACTTTCAGCGCGCGAGTGACACTGTCTCCATTTACTTATCCTGGTTTTATTGTCTTTGTCTCATAGCCTGTTTAGCAGACCACATTATTAAACCATCTTGACGCAAAAACGAGAAATTAATATCATACAATCACGCAAGAATTTCCGGCTAATTCAATCAATCACTCAATCACTATGAAATATTTAGTACTAATTATACTACCGACAAGCGATATCCGTCGAACAAATTGTTTTTTTTTCTCACTATAACCAGTAATTTGACTCAATGGAGTAATGCCTCGTTT
Source organism: Lomographa bimaculata (assembly GCA_948107665.1). Lineage (NCBI taxonomy): Eukaryota > Metazoa > Arthropoda > Insecta > Lepidoptera > Geometridae > Lomographa > Lomographa bimaculata. The sequence goes on along the minus strand of OX403596.1, from coordinate 7,028,815 downwards.
ATTTTAATGCCTGTCGGAAGTTTCGTCGAGCTTAATAATAGGTAAGAATGAAGGTTTGGAATTGAATTGGTCAATCTTGAATTGATCTAGTTGTGACAGTGGATAAGGTCATAATAAACGTTAATTGATTACACTTCAAGATATCGTATCTACAAAAATAGTGTGTTATTGTATGAGCATGTAAGTAATTTAGAAAAAACCATGATATCGTTTAAGACGACGACGTTTAAGATAAAAACCAACACTTTGTACTAAGTTGAAAATCACACTAACTCTTCACCCTATAAAAGCTTATCGGATTTTCATGAAATTCGGAATACATAAACGCTTTCACGCTCACAGCTTATATCTATGGTTAACACTTTTTACTTGATAATCGCGGGTGAAGCCGCGGGGCACGTCTAGTTTTAAATATAAGTACGTAAATATAAGCTGAATATCGACGACCCATTGACCGCAGTGGGTAAGCCTCTGCCATCTGCAAAGTGGGTCCTGTGTGGAAGAGTGATATGTCAATATTTCCGGCATCCCCGATACAAGTCTTAGAACTTAGTTTAGCACTGTGAGTGAATGGTTTCGAAAAAAATAATCCCACTAATATTATAAATGCGAAAGTTTGTGTGCGTAAATGTTTTTTCCTTATTTGAGTCGGTTAAAATCCTCAAGAATGCATTCAAGGAGTTGGTTGTTATCTCGACCGACCAGAAATCGCCCGCACAGTCGAGTCAGCGCCTTATATTTTTATTGCTGTTAACTCGACCACTCATACAAAGTACAGTCGGATTAAAAAGTGGTGTTAGCCAAAATATTATTATTTCTATCATATTTTCAAGCAATTATGTAAACGTCAAACGCTGCCCTTGCCTTCTTAGAAGCTAAATGAAGGTTAAAACAAAAGACAGGTTCGCAAGATTCGAGGCAATGATGGTTATCGCAATCATTTGACGTGAAAACATATTGTTATCTGTTATCTTGATTGAAAGTCTCTCTTCTTTCATCTTATCAATGTTTGAATTTGTGAGTGATGTTATTTGAGCGTTGCATGGAATTAAAACTACGCAGATTGTATATTATTATATGTTTTCAACTGACTTCAAAAAGGAGGTTCTCAAGTCGACTGTAAGTTTTAAAAATAAAAAATTGATGTGTGTTACGAGATATCGCCGCCATTTATGAATCGATTTGATGTTTTTTTTTTTTTGTTGTTGTTGAGTATACTTCAGAGGTGGTCCCATATTTTTTTGTCCCATATTTTTTTCATAATTTCGATGACGGTCAAGCCAAAACTGAAATATAAGCGATGAAGTCGGTTGTTTTAAACTTTGTTTGCGTTAACAACTCATTTGTATGTACCTAGGTTCATATTTTGGATCTCATATTTGGATGGACCCTCTGCGCCGTGGGTCCTGGGTTCGATTCCCGGCAGGAGCACAATTTTCCTCCTCAAGGGAGATTTGTGCTTCTGGTTCTGGGTGTGATTGTGTGTGTGATATGTAAATGCTTCCGGCACCCACGATACAAGTCTTTGAACTTAGTGTGGGGCTGTGAGTGTGAATGCGTTTGTTTTATTCTCAATTCGATCAAGTAACTTTTTAGTAGTTGTAATAAATTAACTATTACGAATAAAAAACTACCTAAGTACCTATAGATTTATTTTTGTAATATTGGGCAAAAAAATAAGGATGACATAAGTCCAATATCGAAAGCTAGGGAAGACCGGAAGAAAGTTTGTATTGGGCAATGAATAAAATGAAGCTTTAAATGAAGATGAATGAAGTCGGTTCATCATCTGTTGAAAAGAAATTTCTTTGGCTGTCACATCTGTTTAAATATTATGTAACTTACCAGTAGAGTATGCTAGACTTCTTGCACACGATGGTAATGCTTGTAACCATTCATAGTGATAAATTTAGAAAGGAAAAACTATAGCTTGAGGCGGAGTTTGAACCCGCGGGCATAGGGTGTCTTGCTCTATTGCTCTAACCGCTGAGCTACTCAAGCCCTGCCCGAAGCGACGAAATTATCCTTTCCTTATTATTAACGTCTTAAGGGGACGTGTGACGTCATCTACCGAAACAGTTTATATAAACTACTACGGCCAACGAGCCTAACATTGCAGTTAGCTCCACGTTATGTTGATAACGTCTACCAAAATCAATTGATTTTATAAATTTTTTTTAATTAACACATTCATAAACCCATTTAATTTCGATCCAAGGATAATTCTGGAAGAGATCGCTCTTAGAGATAAGACCGCACATTGTATCTATATTTTAAGGTTTCTCTGTAAGCTGTATTTATCTTTTGGTGTCAATAAAGAGTTATTGTATTATTTTATACATATATTTACATTGCAGGGAATCAATAACAGAGTACATGAGGTCACCCTTTGAATTCTATAATAAGGAAAAATATATTGTCCCTGATTGTTCTCGGTTTACCCGTTTTTTCCCCATTTTTCCGTAATAGTTTTGTTATACTTTTGCAAATTTCTACTTTATGAACCAGTGGTATGCTATACTGCCTGTGGCGTACTACGTGAGAATGTACTTTGTTCGACTATATGTTTTTTTATGTTTGTTCACAGATTTATCCCCCATTTGCGGACAGACGGCTTTTTTAAGCTTTGCTTAAGTTTAAATTATTATTGGTACCCATGTTATATAAATAAACGTTTTCACTCTCACAGCCCCACACTATGTTCGATGACTTGTGTCGAGTCATCCACATATACACACATCACACCCAGAACCAGAAACACAAATGTCCCTTGGGGTGAAAACTTTTCGTTCCCACCGGGAATCGAGCCCGATACCTTTTGACTAGGACTTTTAATACGAAATACACTTAAAATATATTATTTATTGACACTGGCTAAATGCACAAAAGATTGGGATGTCAAAATTAAAAAAAAAGTGCAAGGTTTCCGTAACGTTAGTTAAACCACATATAACACATAATAAGATAAAAATATGGCAGGATATTTATTCTGTGAATATAGTAATTGCTTGTTAAGGCTACCTATTTCTATTATAATAATAATATAAATGTTTTGGTTGTAAATTCATTATGTTCATCTAAATTGAAATAAAATAACTTTATTATCAGGAAAAAATACTAGGCAGACTTGAGATCTGGTGTTCGTAGAATAAATTAGATAGATCTAGAAATACAAGAAACTGGTCATGGCTAACTAGATGCAGTTGTTTTTTTTCTTCTGTGAACTCACGAAATATTTATTTATTATCTGTGACTGGATTTAGTAACTATTCTGTATAAGTATACAGTGTGTTTACTATATTTTCTACCGACTTCACAAAAAAGGACTCGAGCCGACTGTATTTTTTTTTATGTGTACTTCATAAGTTCTTTCGACGTGAACCGATTTTGACATTTTTTTTGTTCGAAAGATGTTGCTTTCCAATTAGTCCCATTTAAATTTGATCATGATCTGATCAATAGTTATCTTCTTCTTCAATGCGTGTGTAGTACATCTAATCTGATGAATGTTCCGAAGATAAAGTGGTGAAGTCTTTTTTTTTTAAGCTTTGCTTGCGTTTAATTGTAGTATGTACATTATATACTAGTAGTTTACGATGTGTATTTATGCATTTCCCACCTCATAACTATTATAAGGTTACCCAAACATTTAGTTCGTAATTTTCAATTCCAATTGTGCCCATTCGAACAGCCCATAAGTTTCTTTCACCTATAAAAACATATCATTAGTTTGTGGGCGGTCAGTTTCTAATAGTCCACATTACTATAATTTCACATGTGACCGATTTTCATTGTTACAGGTAAGCAAGCATCATGAGCATTCGCTGCGCGTACGCAAATAAAAATAGATTGTCGAAGACGAGTAAGGTCGGCACTCGCTAAGGCCCGGTAAGTGATCACGGCCGTTTTCTATTTTCTCCGCGCTGACATCGCTACCTACTTCTTGAAATTGACCAACACATAGCAGAGAGGTCTTATGGCCATCACATCTTGAATCTTTATAGTCAACCGTCGTCGTCGTATCGCTCTTTAGATTTAGCCACAGTGATCATTATAACGTCTTGAGTGCACTTAAATCACAGATAGACGTGTTGCAGGGATGATAGGCGAAATGAGAGATGACCCATGATCTAGCGATTTCGAATCCTGCTAATTCCGGACCCATGATCTAGCGATTTCGAATCCTTCTATTTCCGGTGAAGTAACATGTTACATTTCTAATGTAACACAAATGCTAGCATAACAGATGAGAAGTGTTAAACAGACGTAGGCATCACATTGGAAATTGAACTGCGTGTCACCAGTTCTTGCGTCAGTAAACAGAGGCAACGATGCCCATTTCTTAATTTAAATCTCTATAACAGATTTCATCTAAGTAATTCCCGTCTAGGTAGGAGCAGACAGACATCGTTCGATAAAGCGCATCACTATTCCGCTAGTGCGGTTCACTGCACGATTCTGCGTGGTGCCGGCATCGCGCGGTCGATTCGCCCAGTCACCTGCAGCACACCTACAGTGCAGCACGCTCGCGATGAAACATTCACCGTTTAATCGATAAAAAAAAATACGCGCGTAACTGCCGACCTCTTTCGAATCTACGCGCGCTAATTTTCTTCTTTTCCTACGCGGTTCTCTTCCGATGGACAGTGGCCAGTGATATTTGTGAAGAGTTATTCCTTTTTGAGGCTGGTGCTATTGGGATGCTTTTATTTTTTGTATGGTATAGTAAATATTTTTATTTACATATATAAAATTAAAATTTGTGTGATTTATAGGAATACCTATACAAATAGATTTTGAGAATTATTTGGACAGCTTTGTCTTATTTCACACAATGTTCTAGTAGAATTAAAATAGGTTACCTACCCGCAGATTTTATTTGCATGTTGATTTGTGGTTATTGGAATACTTTATACGGTAATGTGAGCTTAATAATCATTTCATATAACGAATGAATAATTCGATTACTGAACAATATATTTATATTTCACCTGGAAAATATATCTGCGTTAAAAATTAAACCGCAATATATATCATTGATATTTTTATACAATACCACGGTAATACAAACAATTATGCATAACATTTGTAACAAAGAAGCAAAACTAACATCATTATGGAAAAATATTAGCATTTACATTAAAAACAAGTATCTCAATGACAAGCTAAATGTCAGATTATGCATTTTTCTTTAAAAATCCGCGTTGAGTAAAATTATATATGCAGGATACGGTATTATAATATAATTAATGCCTGATCTATATCTACCCTCATTTGCATAATGTCTACATTTTAATAACAACGACCATGCTAGCACAGTGAGCAAGTCTTTGCTTTCTACGCCGCGAGTTTTGGGTTCGATTCCCGGCATAAGCACAATTGTACTGAAATTAGACTGGCAGACCTACATCCTTTTTTTTCACGACTGTTATTATAATAGAACTTTGACTGAGGTATTAGTAGCAGCGGTTTGCTCTTATTAAAAATGCTAAAAAAGCGGGAATTTGAAAGATCTCATTTTACATATATTATGTACTGTAGTTCAATGTTTGGTAAAGTACTAGGCCAACATAAACACGAAAGAGGTACCCTAAAGATGTAGTTAATATATAAATAACTGTAATGATGTTTTATGCCATCTCTAATTTACAAGGGTTATCGCTCTATGGCTCAAATTGTCTAACATTTTTAAGACACAAAACGCGAACAAATTAGATGTTTTCATGTCATTTACTAGAGACGGGGTACAAAACGCTCCTATAACGGTATATTATAAATACTGAATGTTCCTCGCGGCTTTTACCCTCGTAAATTATATAAACATTATTTATTTAATCGAATTGTGAATCTAAATGATTCTCGAATCCACCTGAACACACACAAAAATTCAAACAAAATCAGTCCAGCTGTTTATGTTCAGTCACATACACACGTACATAAGAATTATATATATAAAGATAACACATTGAATTATTTAAGGGTAGCCTTCTTCCTTCATAAGTACTATTTTCCATTTTATTATTTAACTATCTTCTCATTACTTAAAACCTTACTAGTTTTATTATGTTACTAGGTTGTATTTTATTTTTCGAGTTAAAAGCCGTTTAATTACTCAGTTTAATCGTATAATTTAAAGTAAATGTTTAAAATGTATTATGAGAGAGATAACTCTAGAATTGAAGGCATTTAAATTCGAAACTATCCGTGACCCATTTGCATGTTTATCATAGCTAAACGATTGCATATTAATTTACTCGAAAAAGCCAAATGCATAACTACCACTTTAAAAATAAGTATAATGTTATAATAGGTAAATAACTACCTGCTTATTTCTTAATTATATTTACACACTAGTTGCGTCCAGAGGTTTCATCCGCGTTGACGATGATAATGAAGATGATGAAAATACCCCGTTATTCCAAATCACTAGCTATTTTCAAAATACAGCTAAATTGTTTTTGTTATTTTGGCGTAATTACTACGAAACATACAAAAATCTAAACAACTATTATTATCATTCGAATTTATGAACTAGTGGGATGGTGGACTTAAAATCATTTTGCAAACATCAATCTCGCAAAAATATAACAGAAAAAACTTTTTCCAATTAGCTAGCATTTGACCTCTAACTCATTTGTTAGTAAGTAAGATAGTATAAACGATGCAAAGCCTAGATTTCTAGATTGTCTGAAAATATTGACTTAAATATTTCAAATTGTACCTGCTATCTAGGTGTATGTTTTAGACCGAGCACCCTAACCTTTCTAAGCGTTGCGCCACCTACAGTATGCAACACCGACATACGGTGGAGTAATTTACACGAAACACCACTTATTGTGATGGCCCTAGTCGTGTCATCATTTACACCTGACTAGAGAACAGTTGAAGTGTTTCAACAATAATGTAGAATTTGCATTAGCAGAAAATGGGTATATTATTATATACTCGCAAACGTTGCCCTAGAGCGTTATATCTTAGCTAGCCTTTAACGATCTTTATGTACTTTTATTTGCAAGCCTCAGAAATTAGCAAACTTTATAAACTTTAAAAAATACTTCCGACTTCAAGAAACACAAAAAGTCAACACACTAATAAGTTTACTTGGATGTCGTAATTATTTTCCCAGTTATTTTGATTTCAGAACTTAACAACTAAACCGATTTGGATGGATATTTTATAAGACCAATTTGTAACTATATCCTTTTAAATAAAACAATACAACACGTATTGAGAACCCTCTCCTTTTTTGAAGTCGGTTAATAAACATAACATCATACATAATACGGTATCATTATATCATGCCAACTAATATTGACAGCCCTGCACTTGACGTGGATGCCCAAAACATGTAACACAGACACAATCACACCAAGAATCCAGATTATTCTCAGGATCAGGAAGAGTACTTTTAGGACCGGGCATTATAAGGAAAAGCTATTCTAATATGACATTATTTTTCTCCAACATACGATGTATCGTTGTATTAAAAAAGCAATATAATGTAATGACCAAAAAAATTTTAATTCACAAATCCTTTGAGATGTATTAACTAAAAGAGCACTAAAAATGCATTTTCAAAAACTCTAAACCTTTTTTTACGTTTTTTAATTCTAGACTCTTCTCGTTCAGTAGTGGTTGCGAACCCGCACGCCGCTAAGCGGCTAGAAATTTTAGAACCTCAACGTACAATAATTTCAAAATGGTTTTACGAAAAGCCCCGTCTAAGTCTATAGCAATTTTGACATGCCTGCGGGCTGCGGTTTTCGACATTTCGCCGTGCCTTATTGTAAACTCCAATTAGGAGTTGTGCTTTATAATATAATTGCGATTGCTATTAGATCGAGAGGTTTTGCAATCGGATACGGGTAGGTTTGTAAGACAGGTGCACTATATTGTCACTACTCGATATTGTCAGCCTCAACGTGTTTTGTAAGGAAGTAAGTACCAACCAAGTACTCTAACTGGACTTTTAACTGGACGATAACACATATAAATACATATTGAACTAGCGGATCTGTGTGCTGAAAACATCGCGTTTTTTCGAAATGGCTGAAATATGTTTTGTTTTACGTTTTCAAAAAAAAAATCTGTATACTTATCGTAATAATCTCTAAAAATTTCACGAGAATCGGTTGAGAAATGAGGCTTGTAGAGGAGAACAACCAGAAATGCGCCGGACATACGAAAGCAATTTTGCCCAAGCTGAAACGCTTCGCTCGCGCTTCGCGCTGGCTCTGTCAATTACGTATATTAACTAGAGATTTGTCTGTTTCAGGTTTGTTTATAAACATTATTTTTTATACATAAACTAGCTGACCCAGCAAACGTTGTTTTGCCATACACATATTTCATGCTGAATCATAAAAAAAAAAATAGAATATTTGATCAAAAAAAAAATTTGGTTTGGACTACCCTTAACATTTAGGAGGTATAAAAATTGATGTTGACCGATTCTCAGACCTACCCGATATGCACACAAAATTCCATAAAAATCGGTCGAGCCGTTTCGGAGGAAATTTCGTTTAGTAACAAACACCGCGACACGAGAATTTTATATATTAGATATTATGTTAGTTTTGTTTTAGTAAACAATTATACAGCTGTGTCGTCCGTCTCACAGGCAATTAAAAGTTTTAATGTACATTTACGTTTTCGCGGCAAATATTACTTGTTTGTCGTATGCGTTCTTATGAAATAAATGTAAACATGTTTTATCATCATAAAGCTGTTCTTTTTCCACGTCAATATTTTCTCGATGATAACTTATCTAATGTAGCTACTACATCTGACTCACTTATCGCTATAAAATTTGCCACAAACTTTTCGTTTAGTGCGTCGGTATATATGTTCTTAAAACTTTTTTTAATGCTAGATAGGCAAGCATTTGACCGCTATCTAACCTGATGGAAAGTGACGATGCGGTCGAAGATGGAACATGCTTGCCTAGAAGGTATCTATTTACTTACTCAACTTACACAAACAGCTCCACACCAAGTTCGATCGCGTCGTGGGTGCCGGAAACAATCACATCACATCAAGAACCAGAAACACAAACAGCTCTTGGGGAGAACTTGTGTATTCTCCGGAAATCGAACTCGGTACCCAACTAAGCCAGCGGACAGTTTTGCTATATACTTTTTTATATTTATTGTGAATGTTTGCGGCACCCACGACACAAGTCATCGAACTTAGTGTGGGGCTGTGAGTGTGAAAGCGTTTATGTTTATATGCTTAAAAATGCCTCATTAACATGTACATAATAGAAGAGGTTACCGTCTATGAGAAAAGTGCCAGTTTCGCAGTGAAAGTGTTTTCAACATTTCGTTCAACATAACATGAATAGATTTGTTTGTTCTACACGTGTGTTTATACAGGATGTCGCAAATATGAACCTACGTATAAACTATAAACATAGGCGTTAAAGGCAATGACATTGTTCGATTTGTAATGTTTTTTCGTTGATATTTATGCAGCCGCAAACTTAGTATTGAACAAGTAATACTTTAAAAGCTAAAAATCAAGCCCTTACCAGTTGTAATTAAAAAAAAGGACTAAAAAGTTATACCTACAACCAGAAATCTTGCCAAACTCGATGGGATTATCTTTTTGCTCCATGGAATCATATCATTGTATTGTCAACGAATATACATAAACGTACCCGTTGTCTGTCGGTCTGTAATCAAAACTTGCAAGCTAAATTAGAATTCTGATTAGACTCACATTTGGTGGACTTGCGTATCTTCAGTGACAAAATGATATGGTACCATGGAGATGGTCTTATAATGGAATATGACCATAGGAACTTCTTATCTAAACAAAATAAATCCATATAGTTGTACGTTTAATTCGTTTTGACAAGTTCTCTGGTTGATACTTTAGATAGATAGATAGATAGATAACTCTTTATTGTACACCAGAAATAGAGGAAAATACATTAAAAACATTAAAACGAACTTAGGCTAGTACAATGGGCGGTCTTATCGCTTAAAGCTTTTATATTAGAGTCGAGGTACGAAAAAAAAAAAATTTTCCCGTGCTACTACCAGCCGTGACGGTAGTAAGACGGATAAATAATTTATCAGTTCTACTAATTATAGTAAGATTTCAGGTGAGATTGTGGTCAAATGCTTGCGATAGGCAAGCATTTGACCACAATCTCACCTGAAAAATAAAATAAAAAATAAACGATAATACAGTAGTAGAGATAAGTATGAGTTCTTGCTCCGGCCAACATATTTTTTTGCACTGTTACTATTATTTGTATCTTCCTTTCGTTCAGAAACCGTACAGACTCTATTATGAATAGAAAAACCGGCTCTAACACGAAAATATTTAAATGCCAGAAAGTAACTTTTACTTTCGATAATGTACGGTGGCGTATCCGCATGATGTCACAGAATATATAACAGTATCTCGATGTTTACTTCGTTAATTAATGGTGATCATTTATCTGTGTCAAACTGTTGTTGATAAAATTAATGACAAATTTTATGGTTTTCTGATCTCTACAGAATTGATTTGCAGAAAGTTTTTGCTTAATTGTATCTACCTACTATTATTATTATTTATTTTTAATTTATATGTCCACTATAATACAACAGTGACACAACAACACGGTTGTATGTATTCAGATGATCCAATTAGATAAATGGATTTTAAAGTTTATTTACAACATAAAAAATATATGAAACATACCTATTGTAGATCAAAACGACACAAGGGTATTCTAAAAATAAAGTAAATTTTAATTGTAAAAACATGCGTTTACGTACACATAAAAAAAATGCATGCAGGTTGGTTAGAATTAGATTGTGGCGGTACATGTCTTTGCCTGAAAATTTAGTTTTGCCTAAAGTGGCCATTGATATTAAAATATATATATATAGCCGCAATAGGATGGGGTTTTGTACTAAAGCATATGATATTATGATTTATGTATGACTATATAAAAGTGAAAAGAAATGAAACCTATAACCAATCAATATTAAAACGATGTTCGCGTGTCAAAAAAATGAAATAGAACTTAATTAGATAATAACAATAATATAAAAAAATTATACTAATAATATATTTTTTTGATATAATCAAATAGTAATAGAAGTAATACAGGAAATAATCGACCTACGGGTAGATCTAATAAGTATTATTTTAATTTGATAAAAACTCACGCACATTTTGAACTTTTAAATTAAAATTAAAACGGGAATTAGCGTGACTTAAGCGTAATTCACGCTAATTCCCGTTTTAATATCATAACCTTCGTGTCAGATGCTAGTCATCATCATCATAATAATATCCATTATTTGAGTATGTCCCTACTTCCGTCAGGGTCGGTTCTGACAAAAGAAGAGTGGTGGTTTTAAACTATGGCGAACTGCAATCATGTTTTTATAAGAAAACCGGGAGATTCTCGTGACCACAGCCGATGCAATTTTGGCGAAACGTTATGGTTTTTTTTTCGTAATAGTTATCTACGGGTCAAATCGCCTATATTTCCTAAAACTATATACATCTATACAGCAAATACCTAAATTACCAACAAGGCATCGAGCTTATATAGATAACGATAAGTCAGTCAAAATACTGATATTTTTTAAATAAAAGCGCGAAATGACCTGGTTTTATCATACAAACATAAGTTACCAGTAGATAGATATTACTGGTCATTATTATTACGGTCCTGGTGCATCAATCACCAGCCTGTCGACCACCGTATACCTAAACTATTTTTTATTTCAGACGGACTACCATTAGACCTCTATCTCACCCGATGGTAAAGTAAATATAATCCGAATAAAAAATGTACTAAAGACTTTTTGCCTTCAAGTAGGCTAGGTAAGTTAATAACATAAACCAATAAAGGTACCACAAATTTTATCGATACGATTTATGCGAGTTTTCATAACTAGCAGCCTACCTGTCAAACCTCTCATGGGAATGCTTGTGTGTTACCGGAATTTGGTTAGTTGATCTGCAGAACATCCATGTGAGGTTGAGGTCAGCCTCCAGCAGAGGCGCAGTTTATACATAACTTATTAAATAGGTAGAGATAAAACTCTTAATTGTGTCGGTATTCATCAAAAGCAACGAACTCCTATCAACTATGAGCTCCTTCACTAAAGCAGAGAGTAGTAATCGCAAATAATTAAACGCAAGCAAAGATTAAATAATTAAACGCAAGCAAAGCTTAAAAACAAAAAAAATACAGTCGACTTGAGTACCTCCTCCTTTTTTGGGAAGTCGGTAAAAAAGCGGAAATCGCTGCACTTTTCGATTTTTATTTTCTACTTCAAACTGTAGGTGCAAAATTATTTTATCTTTTTATCGGTATAATGCTCAACACTCTCGTTTTCTTCGGAATGTGCGCAAAAAACGCAAAAGAACCAACAGATTACTACGTGGATCGCGGACCGGTCCGCGCCAAATGTTAGCCGCAACGTAACATCTGCAAAAAACGCGACTTAATTCTGAATTGTGCAACCGCCTGTTTGTTCGCGGATTTCTACAATGTATTATTGCATTTTGGACAATATCGTAAGGTATCGGTTCGAGCAGCGGCGTGGAATGCGTCGGTTATATTTTTTTGCGATTTATTAACGGTTTCATATAGTTTTTATTTGATTTTTAGTTGATTAAACATACAATTGAAAAAGTTTTAAAAATGTAATTTAATGTCGTACTTTCGGGTCAAGCTGAAAAATCTGTCGCTAGGCACTAAATAGTGTGTTCCGGCAGCTAATCTTGAGAGCCAGTCACTTTCGCTCTAGGCTTAGCATGTTACCATCCTCTGCCACATCATCACATATCATTAGGTGAGGTTATGGTGAAACGGTAGCCTATAAGAGATAAAAAAAAAATTGATTAATTTATGAACTTTTTTTATGCCCGATAGGGCAAGCATTTGACCACAATCTCACCTTATAGAAAGTGATGATGCGACCGAAGATAAATGCATTGTTTCATTCTTTAGTAGGGCGCATAGTTTATTGATTCAAAGTTAAAAACACCACACACATGGAGAGTAAAACTAATAACTTTTATTTTATAGGATATGCATTCGAAACATAGAGAGTTTTAATTAGGTACCTCAAAGTTTAGATAAAATATACACTCACGAAAATTAAAATTGTAACAAAACATTTCACCGACGTGTCGTTACGTTAAGGTCATTAATATTCATCGCGATGACGTTCATATTTTGTTGTGGCACGGTAATTATATGCAAGAATTTGGTGAAATTATTTAGACGATTTCACTGCGACGTGCCGAGATTTGTCAGTTTTTAATACACAGAGGCTGTTTAACAAACATAATTAAAATAGCCTACACTCTACAAGCTCCGAATGGAAAAGGCAGTCTCATACTTCATCGTATATCTAACTTCAAGATGTTATCTTTAGATATAAAATTATTTTGTACCTGTGTATGTGACTGAACTCCTCTTAAACGCCTGGACCGATTTTGATTATTTTTTTGTGTGTGTTCAGGTGGACTCAAGAATTAGATTCACAATCCGATTAGATAAATACATGTTTTTTTAATTTACGCGGGCAAAGTCGAGGGGAACAACTAATAATAACACGCAGTGGATATTAGGCTATACATCTTAATTATATCCTAATATAGTCCAGAAATATAGAGTCCGGAGTATATGAAGCCTAATATTAAAAAAAAACAGTGCCCAATGTAACTTGTGCGTTAATTCATTAACTTTGTGATTACATCTCGGGCTAAGATATATTCAAGTGTATGGCAAACTGTGTATTATACACCAGTAAAACTAAAACCCGAATACTAGTGCGAAAAAGTTACTTAAAGTTTATAAAAAATGTCGTCGTTATACTTCATCTACATATGTTTTATATTTTTGAAATGGTAATTTTAAGCTCTTTCACTTTTTTTTTTTTTTTTTTTATTTGTGACAGGCTAGTGTTTGACCACTCTCTCACCTGATGGTAAGTGACGATGTGATCGAAGCTGGTAAACACACTAGACCTGAAATACGCAGGCTCTCAAGGATAACTGCCGGAACACCGTATTTGGCTTGGCGGCAGACTTTTAACTTGATGGTGGTAAGCTACTTTGGTAGCAAGCCAGGCGAGCAACTCACAAAATGCTCTACCACCTCTCAAATGTCACCTGATTAGCACCACCCACCACCTTTATGGAGAACCACATTCCATATTGTTTTTTAAAAATAAATCTAGGCCATGACTCCTGAATTGAGACGAATTCAGCAATATCCATATTGCAATAGGTTTATTAAGACGCTGTGAGGAAATAAACAAAGATATACATATATGTACCATACATATATGCATAGATACTCAGTCTGGTGTTAGAACTTATATCTCTTTGGTGACGTAATGAAAGATATTTCTCAAAATAAAACTGTCTAATTACGAATTGATCAATAAACTTTTTGGTACTAAAGGTACTCATTCTTATAATAGGTGTTTTAGATTTGCAATACCTACTGTTTCGTAAATTTAATTAATGGCCCGTAATTATATTCGTATCGATCTAGTTACTTGATTGTTATCTATGTTATTAGCTCACGCATGCGTGCTTTACATAAACTATTAAAGGATATGCCTTGTAATAATTAGGCAAAATAAAACGATTGTAAAAATAAACGGCATTTAAATTGAGTGAATATTGCATTTTTGTTTCTATAGCGTCGTGCTAGGAAGTTTTTCCCTTCTAAATGTTCTAGCTTTAGCTGCCGCTCTGCCCGGGTCGGCATATAACTAAAATCTTTTCTTAGCTGACGTCTACTTAAGTAGTTAAAGTGGATACATATGTTTACCTTTCAAATAAATGATAGATTTTGTGATAAATCAGTGAATGTCATTTTTATTTAGTTTTTAGTTCTATTTAGTGCTTTCTATTGTAAAACATATTTTTTTTGGAATAAAAATCACTAGTGCCTCATTTTTGTAAGACTACTAAATAAACAAGTCTTAATCAGCCCAGCAATCTTTTAGTAAACAAACATACATAATAAAAAAATATACGCTAAAATACATAATCTTCTCAAATATTGAAGTCGGATAATGTATTTATTTACACTTATACAGTAAAAAGTATTTAGTCTAGAGTTTAGTTCATACAGTACAATAGTAAAATGTGATCCTACAATAGCGATCTGAGATCGTGGTTCGAATTGATTGTCTATTTTTGCCTAGTTAGAACTCTTTATCTAATAATAAATTAAATTGAGGTAACCAGCTACCATCAGTTGAAAAAAGGAATACTCTACATTTTCTCTCTCACAGCCGATGACTTATCAAACGATGTTAAAGTGCTAACAAGTGCCTCGTAAAATGTGAAAAGTATCAAATAGTGTCACTCTACCGTCCAAAATGTGCAGCAAGGATCAAATCAATCACATCCTGGGGAAGATCAATGTGGTAAGTTTTGTGAATTTATATGACGCAGCGGATTATATAATGGAGCGCAGAATTGAGGCGGTAACTATAATTGATCGAGGGTGCAGCGCGATCTAAGCGTCTCCGTTTCAGCTTGGACGATAATGCTTTCGGATGCCCGACTGTTTTCCTCTACAGGTCGCATTTCTCAACCGATTCCCGTGAAATTTTGTGAGCAGGTTCAATAATTATTTGGAATTTTTTGTCTATAATTTTTTGAAAAATCTTCAAATAGCGGTGAGAAAAAAAAATCTGCTATTTCGAAAAATACGTGAGCCAAAAGTTAGTGAATACTAAATGCACGGTAAACAAAAATAAGTATAATAATAGTTTGCTCGTTGGTTCGCCTAACGCGTATAGAAATGTTTGTGTCAATAACGGGATATTTTCATAAAACCATTATTAAAGACGTCTTTAATGCACCGGCAACAAGTCCCGTAAGCTAATTGGCAAGCATTTAAAATTATGCAACGCTACAACAAACTAATTAACAATAAGAAGTTAATCACATAATCGATTACACGAAGGTCAACACTAAGGCTTAAACAAATATGTTACATTGAAGACGGACGACGCCATTGTAATTCGAGGGTAGGAAAATATTTATATTCAAGACAATGGGAAATTACAAAACCTACCCAGTTGTTTAAATGTTGTGTAGTGTCAATGTATTTTAATTGTTGTGTGTCAGTCAAGTGTCAATTATACACCTTCGAGATGATCAACATGAAATAAATGTTTTATGACTTAGTATACCTATGAAAAACTTTATTTTTGCCCGAACTGTAGGTCCTTGGTTCAATTCTCGGCAGGAGCATGATTTCCCTTCTCAAGGGTCATTTAAACATAAACGCTTTCACACTCACAGCCCCACACTAAGTTCGATGACTTGTGTCGTGGGTGCCGGAAACATTCACATCACACACACAATCACAACCAGAACCAGACACACACATTTTCCATGGGGTGAAATCTTGTGCTCCCGCCGGGAATCGAACCCGATATGCTTAGAAGGCGAACGCCACCCAACTAAGCCAACGGGCAGCTATGCTTTTGGTTCTGGGTGTGATTGAACCACACCACATTTTCGAGATGATCCACACGAAATAACTATTTTGTGACTTAGTATATACCTACGGAAAACATTGTTTTTGCCCTTCGCTTCTTGATGCCCCAGTTGGCTTAGTGGGCAGGTCTCTGCTCTCTTTTCCTTGGGTCCTGGGTTCGATCCCCGACAGGAGCAAAATTTCGCTTCCCAAGGGACATTTCAGCTTTTGGTTCCGGGTGTGATTGTGTGTGATATATATGTTTCCGGCACCCACGATACAAGTATTTGAACTTAGTGTAGAGAACAGAGTGTGAAGGCGTTTATGTTTAATATAGTAAAATTATATCTTCATACCAACGATTTATGAGAAAGGAGGCAATTTAAAATGAATACATAGTGTGGAACTGATTTTACTACCTCTTGTTATTATTGGTATCGAGAATAAAGAGGCTTGTATAAAAAATATATTCTTTGTCGATCTTCTTTTAACTCTTTCAAGTTAACTGCCTAAAATTTGCAAAAATGCGACAAAAATTTAGAGTGATTCAAACCCATTCTTTAATAGGTAAATCAATTTTGAAATAAAAATATTTGCTATGAGTTACTCCATCGACAGACTCGTAAGTATTGCAATATATATAATTTGGACTTATGGTAGGTATATATATTTGTTATATAACAAATTGCTGTAATTTTATGACATTTTAACGATGTTCAACGCAATGTAGTGCTGAATTAGTTTTAATTAGTACCAAAGGAAATCGTGGTATACTTGAACCAATAAAGGTTAAATATACGTTAGCCTTATGAAATTCATCTGAAGTTTTTTAACAATGGGATAATTAATGATAGACTTTGTTAGAATTCTTTTAAACTGAAGATACAATAAGTTATTTTATTTCAATTGCGAATATTTTAGTCCTTTACATTGACCTTTGTTAATGATGTTTTCATTGACTATAAAAAAATAATAGGTTTCCTGTTGTCATGAAAGTGTACAATGTTAATATTTTACACTGTGCTTGGCAGTTATGTTTTTAAAAGTTAGATATATTTTTTATAATTTTAATTAAAGAAACTTGTCTTTAAAAGAGAAAAATAAATTTTATAATCTACGTACAAACTTATTTACCTTCTTATGTAATGCCAATAGTCGTTACACAAAATGTTAGCTGCGTTTTACATCTCGCTGTAAATTGCCAAGTAAAATACGAGTATAGTCCAGCATTCCATTACTTACCTTATTATATGCCAGTATATTTTTGTGCTTGATTACTATTTACTCTCCAGTCCAAGCTATTCTGCTGCAAGCTATCTTCATTTATTAACACATTTTAATCACGACAGACGTTTTTATTATGATAATATGTATTATTCTCAATACCAAGAATGTTACAAACAACATCTATTGTTTCTCTCAAGGAAAATATTTGTTAATATAATAACTGTAGTAGTATGTAGTTGTAGTTATGGTAAATTGTATTATCTTTTGATATAACTAAAGCAGAAACGCATTGTGGTCGAAAAACAGCAGAACATTACACGTAATCTCCAAAGTTTTATCAAAATAAATACATGTCGTGGATAATAAGATGGTTTGTAGTATAGGCTCTACAACTGTAAACAGAAACCGTAAATTGTATTACCCATATCGAGTTAGGACATATCGAAGCAGCAGGTTAATATAAACTTGACAACAAATGATAAAGTGCAATAGATTATAGCCACGGGCAGTGTTGTTAATATATTGATCAAAAATATTAAGTAGGAACGAGATAGAGTAGATACGATCTTGTTGGAAAAATGGTGCACTTGGCAATGAGATTATGAAATAAGTTCCGATAATAACGATAAGGAGTCATATTTTGACTGCGATACAGGCGTCCATTAATAAAACATATACTGTGAAATTAATAACCGCAATGTTGAAATTATGCTTTGTTATGATTGATTGCTTAACTTCTTTAATACACTTGTTTGTTATTGTTATTGCTTAGGTTATAGGGTGCTATAAACATTTTGCGATATGTTTACGATTAGTCACACAGTGACACAGGTCGGTTTGTTTTGTGTTTTAGTTCCAAACATCGATCTGATTTAGTTGCTTCCCACAGAGAAAATCTAATTCTAATTCTGAATGGAGTAGAAGTCTTGCGTTGACGTTCCGATTTGAGGTACATTGTGCATTTCTCCTTGTCAGCTTTTACCCGGGCCTCACAACTCCTTTATATATTTTTTTTATGCTGGATTGGCATATGACCGCTATCTCGCCTGATGGAAAGTGACGATGCGGCCGAAGATGGGACACGCTTGCCTAGAAGATACCTATTCACTCTAGACTTGAAGACACCCAGATTGTACCGTTCAGGAAACAAAGACGCAGGCACTGAGTTCCATCCCTTCGCTGTACAGATGACAAAAGTAGAAGCGAAACGCTTCGAGCGAACTGGAGGTATGTCAACCATAAATGGAAGACGTTTAACAGTTTGTCTTGTTGTTACATAACGGTATATGGCCTTAGGGCACTGATATAGCTACTGCAAACGAGCTGGCTGTCCTGAAAGTGAACTCGAGCGTACCAGTTGCTATAGTCCCTCGATCGATACTTAAAATTTTCTATAGCATCGGAGACAATCTAAAATACGCAACAATTTGAAACTTGTCTTCACCGATCTCTTTTTTTTTTCTGCGAGAGACATAGTAGGCAATGTATACACATAAAAGGTTCCATTTGATTCGTGCCGCTGAAACAGCTGTTACTCCCGCACAACGTCACGACCTTTGCGGTATACTTCGCGGTCCACATTCTGCGGTCGCTCAGTTGTATAAGTTCTGTTTATATCACATGAAGCTTTAAATACTTCTAGTTTGTGCTCGGGGATATCAACATAGACGTAGGCGTCAGAAACAGTTGTTCTTCCATGCTTCGTCACGAGTTCACGAGTTTTCAAGACCCTTGCGGTTGGTTCCGCCCTCAACATTCCGCGGTTAGATAATTGCGTGAAGGGATTATGTCATAAGTGGTTTTTAGTAGAAGTGTGTTAATATACTCGTATTTCAAACCTTACGTCTGTATAATCTGCAAAGCCTTGTGTGACTATAAATTCTAATTTTTTTTTTAATGATTCATCTTATTAGAGAACTTTGAAATTCTGATCCGCTACCTTTTTGTGTGACGAAAAGTGTGGGTAAACCAGTGTTTTAGTGATAAATAATTAAAATGTTTCCCTGAAGTACAATAGTTTCACTTCTATCGTCTTCTTTCTTCTTTTATCGTATATCTTCTTCTTTGTCTTTACGACTCGTATTGTTTTTTCTTCTATGATATTTTTTTTCCTATTTACGGAAGTTGTAAAGAAGTCGATAAGAAACAATAAATATTATCCAATTTTCGATAGTCTTCCGAGTATTTTTCTTTTGGTCTCATCAGATACAGTCACCTAATCAGTTTTGTCAGTAGCATCTGAAATTTCCATTGAAATCCTTCTCGAGGTATTCGTAGTGTTTTAGATTTTACTGAACCATCAAATATATTACCTGCTTCTAAAATTTTCTTATTTACGTTCTCTTCTAATTTATGATTTTCGTTCAATGAATTACAGGTGTCATAAAGTGTCAAAAAACGCACAAAGTAAGTGCAGTTTGTGCAGGTATCCGTGCGTGACGCCGCTTGAGCTTGTCGTGTGGAGATTGCGTTCTGCAAGTAATTGCTTCTTCGAATTCTAGCTTCCGTTGGCTTTTATAACTACTTGTGCTTGTGTATTGGTGCCAATACTTTTAGTTTTTTGATGGAGAATATCGGAGCCATAGATTTTTTTTTATAATGTTAAAGCGAGTCTTAATTCCGTCGTGAAAATTAATTGTTGTTCAAATTATATTGTGCAATGCAACGGGGCTACGTGTTTTCTTACTCCCATTGACAAATAGAATATTTCTAGTTTCGAGAATTCTTTTGACAAGTGCTTTAAAAACATTTGAATTATGTGTATCTATTGTTTCGGTTGAGTTGCTTCACTTTATTGATTTCAAATGTCAAAGCTATTTGTAGTTTCATCAGATCAAATATTGGATTTAAACTCAAGGTAGCAATCTCAATTTTGCTTTGGATGTTATGAATTTGTTAGGGTATTTAATTAATAGTGATATAGTTGGTTTTATTGTATAACGAATCACTAAATCTTTGTGTCAAATTCACACGGCATGTTATCGATGATGGATAAAGGTTTAACCAGAACATTAGTAAGCTACTCTTATATTAAATTTAAAAGATGAAAACAAGAAAGCAACTCTGGAGATAGAATGAAGTCTCGTTTTTAAACTAACAGCTATTTTCGAACTTTCAATGCGATGCACCTAATTGATACTTCGTGTGCTGCCACTTTTAGTATCAAGAAAAAGATAGTTGTAAAAGTAGAAAAAGATAACACAATAAATGTATATGACTTTATGAACTTTATGAAACACCCATACGTTTTTGTCATCAGTACCAACCACACCAACCTCACACAAAATAATGCTATTGTAAATTTCTAAACAACTGCATAGAAAACAATGCTTACTCAATTATTTAGTTCATAAACTTATTGGTAATAGAGTTATGATTATTTTAAAACATTTGTTGATCAGTTTGGTGCATCTTACTGTGGATTTTTATACATTTTATGCAAGCATTTCACTACTATCTTACCTGATGCGGCTGACGAACATGCTTACCTTAAAACACCCATCACTTAAGACTTGAATACACTCAGATTATACCGTTCGGGGAACAAATACGTAGACAATAAGCTGCACTCCTTCGCTGTGCAGATGATGAATGTAGAAGCGAAACGGTTAGGTTAAAAGTACTTGGTACCAACAAAGTAGTTTAAGAATAGTTTGCCTCGCTCACTTAATGTGACCCCTTATAATTAGATGCGTGTTCTGATTGATTCGAGCCGTAATCTTCGTCCGCTAGCTTCGAGCATGCTTCTTGCAACATTCTTATTGATGTCAACAAATACGATGGCCACTTCCTCTTGGTCACTAATAGGTGCTACATGTAAGTTAGATGAGGTCACAATAGAGTTATATGCAATCATGTGATTGCCTACACCCATTTGCTGCTATTATAATGTAGACACACACGTACTTTTTAGATCAAAGAACTTTTAACCGGTACTGTTACTATAATGATATACAATATTACCTGCAAAGGTTATTTAGTGCGTGTATTAATTCCTCATTGTGACTTTTAGTTTCGTATGTTTGATCACGAAACTAATTCACTAAAACAAAAGCCATATTGGCACCTAATTAAAACGTGTCGTTAAGTCGTGAAGGAATGTTCTGCATGCACCACGGGTCTATTCTTACAGATGTCTACAGGCCGATGATTGTCGTGTAAATCGATTGTACTTTGTAAGGTGATTGGTGTTAGTCACACCATTGTCTTGTGCCGAAAGTAAAGGTTGTAAATGGTCATTATTTGGGTTGTGTCAGTAAGTGAGAAGATGTCAGTAAAAGTCAAGGAGGTCTTAGTAACGGGTGCACTAGAAGCTATTGGAACGCTTTGTTATATATATTTGAATTAGATCCCTAAAAAGAATACGTGCTTTATTCAACCTCATATAGTTTGGTCGTGGTACCCGGATATATTAGCATAATACTTTCACAGACGAGAAGGAAAGCGAAATGAAAACCTGTGAATAAACTTAGTCTAGTCATAAATTATTATGTAGGTACGAACAGTATTGATTGCTTCTGCACCCAAGATAACTAATTTATAACTGGTTTTCATAACACGGCAGTTATTTTTGTCTGGAACGCGGAACGCTGACGTAAAGTTTACTGATTTTCGCGCGAGGGAAAGCGCATTTGCAAAAAATGGCTTATTGTGCAATTCTTTGTTGAAATGCTCGGTTAGATTGCCTAACTCCTTATCTAGCTTCCTGTGACATTGAATGCTTTTACTAGCCCAATGTTTACAGTGTAAGAGCTCATTCACAGTAGCTATTTATAATTTGTGAGGGCATTGTGTAAATGCGTGGTAACCAAAATATACGAGAACCGTAGAGTAAGCAGATAGAAAAGTAGAGGAAACAGAGTGGAAGTCTGATTTCACCACCATGAAGAGTGTTTGAAAAATGCGTAGTGTTTTTAAAAATATTGAGAGATTTTAGAGTAGCTATTTTAATTTATTTCAAAAGTAATAGCCACCTATTTACAAGACCTTATTTTGGATTTTTTATTATTATTTATTCTAAACCTAAATACGCGTCATAGAATTTTGCCGTATCTTACTAACATGCCATGTAAACGAAGAGCAGTTTGATGCAAGGTCAAGGAGTGAAAATTCAAATTCAAGAATCTTTATTGCACATCACATAACAATAAGGGTCTTAAACATAAAATTGTAGTACCTGTGATATTAAAAAAAAAAAACTACAGACATTTTATATTGAAACAAACCGACAACTTTTCACATATTTAGTATCAGTCGTATTTTATTAGAGACTTTACAAAAGTGGAACTGAGTGTGAACCAGCTCTCAGTGATCGATGAGTTAATTATCCTACGTTAACCAGAGGTTAATGCAACCTCGTAACTAATGCAGGTATCTGTTTAAGTTTATTTACTTCGTTGTTAAGTGAGTTAAGTAGTTTGCAAGGTTACGTTTTGTAACAATTGCCGTGATTAGTTTCTGTTACATGGGTGTCGATTGATTATTTGTGTTTTGAATTGGAAATTATTGTATACCCGTGGAGCTGGAAAATCACAAGTGAGCGTATGTAAACTAACACATATAAAGTGTGCTTACTTCCTGTAAACGTATGATTTTATGAAGAAAATAAACGAGATTTCTCTCTTTGAGTTATATAAAATTTTAGTTGTACGGTGTTTTTATATGGACTGCGAATCGAATCTACTCGTAGAAAAAGTAAATATCAACCAACCTAAACTGTGATAATGAGGTCGAGATGCACATTAGTTTAAGCTAAGCCTAGAATTTTAATTTGCTCTCAAGGATACCAGCCGGAACATTATTTGGTGCTTCGTTAATTTAAGATCTTAATACAGACGAATAATATAGCCAGGTGATTGTAAGAGCATCGAGCATTAGAAAATGCCCATTGTCGCCATGAAATCTCTAGCCAATGGCACCGTGGTAGGATTCGAAATTGCGACCCGCTGATCGGCAATCGTTTTTTTTACCACACAGCTATCATCGCTACACAATTCAACGTCCTATTGCAATTGCAACAATACGGAATAAATAATAAGTGTTTTACATTATTTTCAACTGAAACCCATTCACCGTGTGATTTCAACGCATGCAAAGTTAACACGCAAGCTGAATTGACACAGTTACAGCAACAATACGTTTGGAAACATAGCGCTGCACCGGTTTAACAAGGTGCAAGGAAATTAATTACTTATTCTCGTTACTTAGGCGCAAAAAACAAAATAACAAAAGAAGGGATGTAAACCGGACGCACAGAATAAACAATAGTACATACTTACATGAAAATGTAGCTAGAAATCTGTTGAGCATAATGAGTAACTCAAAATATCTCTTCCTTACTACATCTAGGTTATGTACCTCAATATGCGTGTACGGAGTACATGTTTAGCGAACCACAATCGATGAGAGAAGGTGATAATGTTTTACCTTACATCCAGACGGACGGCGGCGTCGCGTCATCCATATGTGGTTGAAATACCGTTCATTCGCACGAACGTTTCGCGTCATTGTTCATTTATAGAACAGCAAAGGAATGGAACGCTTTGCCGTCATCTGTATTTCCCGAAAGGTACAATTTGGGTGTGTTCAAAAGTAAAGTGATCAGGTATTTACTGAGCAAGCGTGCTCCACCTTAGACTACATCGTCACTTTCCATCAGGTGTGATTGTGGTCAAATGTTTGCTTAGTCAGTAATAAAAAAAAATCACTAAAAATTTGTTATACAAACGGACGGGGGTATCCTGTTTATTGCCTATTGGCAACGTTATTTAAATTACTCATTGCTACATTTTATATTACTATGTACTGTGATTTAAGGTCATGCACTAAAAAAAATTGCATCTTTGTAAAATTGTGGAAATATATGTGTTTATGTTAGCGAGACTGTAAACTCTCAAAATATTGTAAACTTTGAAGGCTACTTGTTTTACAGACTCTTCCAACTGTTTAATTCGAGCAGTTTCTCATGCAGCTGAAAGAGATGATAGTGAGGACCATGATAGCATTTGAAATGCTAGTTTTTTAAAGTACAATGGTTTGTACTGCGTGTCCTAGCCGTTTAGTAACCAAAACATATTTTTGTATGTACTAACGGTCCCTTCATTAAATAAAATAAAAAAATATTTTTTGCAAGTTTAACAACTCAATTACAGGAGTTTGTTTTTACAAATGGAACGTGAAACGCTTTAGCACTATACACAATAAAAACATTTTCTATTTATTAGATACGGGTAATTTTAAATGCGATAATTCACCGAACGGTACGTTGATCTCCACTTTCTATTTCACTACCGTTGTTCAGTGTTTATTGTCTACACCTAATCAAAACAATTCGTTCTATTCGACAACAACAATAGATGCAGAATTTCTTTATGGCAATTTCAAAATAATATTCAATGCTGAAATCTTGAAACCCGATTGCGTTGATACGGTTGTAAAGGCTTTGTTTTATTACCAGTTAGATGTGTTACTTTATCGTCTTCTTGTGCTATTTTATCATCTTCAGCCTGAAAACATTGTATAGCCACTATTGTGCTAATGTTTTTTCATAATGAGCCATATTTTAAACTCATCTGCACATGAAACTATAGATCTTCCTAGCGGTATTTTTCTATTTTGGCCCAGAACTGTATCTAACTTAATTTAATTGTATGCTTTTCTTTTTAGATTCATCGTCTTTAATTTAGGAGTATCGCTTTTGGCAGTCTAGTTCTTTCCACTGTTCTCCTTCCAATGTATACTGTCTTTAGTTCTGTATAGACACGGTACCTACTTTTACGTTTGTCTGGCTCGTATAGTTTATCTGTAGCCATTATTTTTTAACGTGTTCTTAATTCTTAAATTAGATGTAGGCTCTAAATTAAAAAGATTTAAAAATAAATAAAGCTTTCACATTCATGGTCCTGCACTAAATTCAATAACTCTATCACACCCCAGGACTAGAAATTTATTTTGGGCAGAAAACTTGTTATCCCCTCGGGAATCCAATCCGACATCCGTTGCGTAGAAGGCAAACGCGGAACCATGTTCCGCGCTTACCTTCTACGCAACTACGACTGCGAACAATTCAGTCAAGGCAATTAAAAAAAATATATATAAAAAAAAATATTATTGAAATAAGTTCTTAGATAGATAGATAGATAAATTCTTTATTTGCACACCAAAAAATAACAATTACAAAGAAATCTTAAATATAACTTAGGAGCACAAAGGGCGGTCTTATCGCTCAAAGCGATTTCTTCCAGACAACCAAAGGGAGATGATAAAAATATTACAAACAGGGACGGTGGTGTACCTCAACACGTATTTAAATTAATATATGTACTTACACATACCTATTAATATTAGATACATAATATACATACAAAAACCTACACAAATAATAATAAAATATTATAAACATACACAAACTAATATATATTATTATACATATATATGACTAATAAAGGACATTCATAGCTTTAACTTAATTTAACTTAGTTGGTTTCTTAAAATGTTAATTGATGTTTTGTCAAAGCAATCGTACAAGACAATCATCCTTAATCTAATCCTAAAGTGAACTTCCCGCTGGCAAATAGTCGGTATAGTTGTCGTCTTCTTCGACCTTCCGCATTCCTATTACTATATTATTATTAATCTAGTGACACATTTTCTTTAATGCTTTTATTTACGTGTTCTTATTTGATATGCATTTGAGTTATTGGAATTTCAGAATGAGTACACATAATTTGTATACCGAGATATGGCCATACACCATATCTCGGCTTTTCGTATTGATTTTGTATATAGCGACTATGACATTCAGCATTCAATTCAAATTTGCTATTCATTGTCTTCAGTCAATGATGTTACTGTATTAGTAATGAATCACGATGAATTATTTACTTCATGTGATATTGAGTAATGTGATCTTTTTCTTAGAAGCAGTTGGCAATAGGACAATTGAAAATATTTGAATATCTATTTTGAATAAAATATATAAATAAAATATTAGCGTAACATGCTCGGTTTCATCAAAGGAAAAAGTTTTGTAATTTCTTACTGCCAGATCTTGTAGTATTTGTAATGCGTTCTATTTGTAATAGTAGGTTAACTGTTGAAATAACATGCGCACATTGAGGGCAAAGTATACTCACAATGCCTCACCTAATACTATGCCGAGTATATTGTTTCTATACAAATTATATCGCATTACCTTTCCTTTTCCCACATGTACCTATGTGACAATGTCTTTCTTAAATTATCTCTCTTTTCATGTGTTCACATAAGAGTGTTATCAGCTTTAGGCACTTTTATTTACTATTCCTATCCAAGATAGGAATGTTAAATTCAGATAGCTTACATTTCCTCATGCCATTCTGCACTACAACATTAACTTGTCTGCATCTGGACCTACGAGTTAATATAAAATCGACCGAGGCGTACATAAATATGTTTTCTATCACCGGAGCCCGAATAAGTATTTCCGAGCTTCCGACTTCGATACCTCTTCCGATTACAAGATCTTCATTTCACAAAATATGAATGAATTTAGTTTTGATCAAAACCTACATTAACGTGTAGAATACTATCAACGATTATAAGATCAGCTGCAGCTTTGATAATTATTTGAAAGTTGCAGGCTGTTATTTTTAGGTTAACATAGTACACTGTCATCACATCATCATGACTGTCTACACCTACACGTTGTCAATTTAGTGGCGACAATTAAATGCTATTGTTACTAACTTGTTACTTTCTTCAGCTTCAATAGGAATGTAACTGTACTCTTTTGTATTTGTATCTCTATATGAAACACTGTCAACCCTATGCTTAGAATTTAGATTCAAATAGAAAAGCTTAAGTTTATCTGTGAAATTCAGCGCTCTATTGTTATCTTGATGATTCTTGTACAGTTAATTATTATACATCTACTTAGCCTTCATTCGCTTACTATTGGTAGAGATCGGCTTATTCGCAACTTCTTCTTATTTTTTCCATTGTCATCTTAGCTTTAATCACATCTTCAACAGAATAATTATGTTGGATAGATTGTATTTTATTAGCAACAAAATTATTCTTTATCATAAATAAAATAATTTCCGTAATTTAGTGCCTAGTTTAACGCTATCATGTCTTGTGCAACACACTACTGAAAAGATGTTTTGTATAGTTGACCATCATGGGTTGGTCTTGTGAATAGTGGTACTGTGTATTTTAGACTGTGTGTTAAACAAAATTATATCTTAATTAAAAAAATAATCCATCATCCGTGTAATGCAATCATCAATGTCACAACAAATCATGC
This sequence comes from Lomographa bimaculata, assembly GCA_948107665.1. Lineage (NCBI taxonomy): Eukaryota > Metazoa > Arthropoda > Insecta > Lepidoptera > Geometridae > Lomographa > Lomographa bimaculata. The sequence continues at coordinate 7,000,826 of OX403596.1, read as the reverse complement.
ACCGCCACTAATCTAATCACCAGCAACCAGCGAGATGTAAACAGTTTAACAATTTACTTGTAATTCAATTTGTTCGAAGGACAGCTTGAGCCTGGGGTCAGAGTGGTTTGTCAATACAATAGCGGGGTCAATCTTGTTTGCCCAATTATTGGCGCGTGTAAGGAAAACCGATCAAAGGTCAGGTGTAAAGGACGCAGGTATAGTGCCTTCGGGCATGCACAACACACTTGTTAGTGCACGTAGTCATTGTTAATACCTTGTAAAGAACATTCGATGCCAATAACAATCGAATTATTATCGTTAAAATGCATACATGCCGGGCTACGTCGTCCTTAACGTCCATACATGTATGGTTTTCCCTTCCTTTTTGCATTCCAATATTGTTGCCTTCTCTGAGAAATTCAGAAGTGGGATTTGTATTGGCTTGTATGACCTTTTTCGAACCCTGTAGGTTATTTTGCACTTTAGTCGCCTAAAGTACGTAAATGCTGTACAAAATATGACCTTAAACTATGTAAAAAGCGCAATAATTGTAATTGCATTAGTTTCAAATACCAATAAATAAGCGTGGCTAATCTTGAGACTAATATAGTAATCTCAGGATTAGTCACGCGGGCATGTGTGACTTTAGCATTAGGCGTAAAAAAATATTGAATTCGCATACTTTGGATTTATATGGCTCATGGTATGACAGAATCAATTGTAAGTATTTAACCTAGTACACTAAGAAGGGGCTAATTAGGGCTGTCTCAGTTCTCTATATCGTAAAATAACAATATATGGGGGCCCTATATATTACCAGGTCGTATAAAGCTGCGGTTACTCGGTTCGGAGTGTTCAAAATTGTAATATTAATATTAGTGAGACGGAGAAAAATAAATTAATAAGATATTTTTATAGTATTCCAAACACGATTTTTAATATTCATAAAATTATTATTTTAAAAATGAATTTACTGTGCTATTTAATTTCACGAGTCTCATTATACGTTAAAATGTGAGAACTAGAATTCACAATATTTTATAAAGTCCTAACATTTCTTATACTGCACTCGCAACCTTTTCTGCTTCTGCTTATGATTTCGCTTTAGGATCAGAACAATAGCGAAAAGTAAATAATACACCAAACTGAATCTCAGTGAAAATAAGAAAGTCTAAAATAACGCGCCTCACTCCCAAATTGAGTCAAAAATGTCATAACATTGTTGAAGGGGTACAAACGCAGTTTTAGACTAAAATAACAAACACGTAAAAGCGTGAGTAATTATCCCAGGGCAAGATCTAAGTCGTCTGCCTTGTTAAGGATACAGTAATGACTCGTACGATATAAGTTACCTGCCACAACTGTCATTTTAGTAGTTAATCGATACAACCATATAACGCTAAGGGTTCCACATTTATCATCCGGACAGCGAAGGAAGCCCTGTCAGTGTATTTGTTTTCAAATTAGTATTTCAACCAACCAATGAGTTTTGGTGTACTATACTGAACGGTACCTTGAAGAAATTAAAAAGAGAATCTAGTAGAGCTAACAAACGTCTCTAATAGGAATATAATATGTGTTAACTTCGGCTGTTGTCATTAGTCCTTTACTGTTTGTACTTTCTTTTTGTTGAAAACAGCTGAGACAATTTGGATCAAATTCTGTAAAGTCTATTTTGAATCCCGTTTTACCATCAAAGCCGCAGGCACAACCAGTGTATTAATAAAGTCAAACAGAAGAACTACCCTTATATCGTATTATATGTTTCACGAATGCCTCTTGTGCTCACCATCAGACAGGTATTTAAATATCTGCCGAAAGGATTGTCTGATTATCTATACACTATAAAATAATAGGTACGTATACTGTATGCTGACCATTTTCTCGCAAGGTGACTATCTCTTCGGCTTTCGCCAGATCATGAAACAAGTTTTGCCGAGTTTCTTCCATTCATCCATTGAAACTGTTTGAAATCTGCGTAGGTACTTTCAGTCCGTCAGTAGGCAAATCGGTCAAAGCACTTCACTAACAACCATGGTGTACGGTGAGACTTTATGGTCTTGGTGTTTTATATGTTCTTTTGTTTAAACTAATGATTGTTCCTTACTATATTGCCTTCATAGCACGGTACTGTGGTGGGGTAGAGTTGGTCCCAACATTGATCATGCTACATTTTGATGTTATGACTAGTTGTGCTCCGCTGCGAGCTAGCATTTACACTTCTGCGTAATTTGGTTACTACAAAAATGTTCCTTTTTACGTTTATATAAGTAGGGTAGTAGATTTGAAATAGAACCCGGCACCCGTAACGTAGAAGGCAGTCATGTAACCAAAAACTTCAACGGTTATTGCAAATATTTTTAAAAGACTTGTTAACATAAATATAACATTAAGAAACGTATGAATAGCCTTTACCTATTTGACTTAAGATTAACAGTTTCACATCTTTTTGATGACTTCTAATGATCTGTTGTTGTGCTAACAACAACATGAAACAGTGTTTACGTAATTTTAATGATGCGAATGACTGTGTTAAAGTGGATACTAAAATTAAAGTTGTAAGTTAGAAATTATTTAAAAATATCGACATAATGATCATAGACTGTTTGCCTGTTACATATTTTTGGGCATTTTGCATTTTTTTATTGCAAAATGTAATCATGGATGGTATGATAAAAGAATAAAAAAACACACTTATTAATTCCGTAAGTATGTATTTGGGTTAGCTTTATTTCTGTAACGCCTGAACTGTATAGTATTTGGTAAAGATGTAGATGAGTATTCCTGTTCCTTGAAAAACAGGCTAATTAAATATCATAATCATCGTAAAGTATATAATGTTGTTATAATGTATTACTTTTGTAATGCCGTTTGTTATATATACCTAATGCTGATTGCATTATTTATAACAAACATAAGTTATTATAAGGAAACGCAATATTGGTCCCAACAAGCCCTTAGTCTAAAACACTTTCATTAATTATGATCTATATTATGATCGAAAGATATATCGATACTTTAATTTAAAAATTGTTTAATTATAATGTATTCTATAAAACGTATTATGCAAGGTACTTAATTAAAGTTTCAAACCAACGCTAAGGATAGAAAAGAGTAAAATAAAATCAATTGGAGCTAATCCTGGATATCGATTCAGGTCATGCTTACCCTAATAGTTTAAACATAAGTAAAGCTTACAAAAACCGACTACACCGCTTATATTTTGGGTTTGGCTTAATCGATTTCGATAAAATTTATATGGGACTACCTCTGAAGATTAATCTACCTAACAAAAAAATAATTTGAGAATCGGTCCACAAATGGACAAGAAATCGAGGAATATAAAAAAATACATACAGTAAACATAGTACCTCCTCCTTTTTTGAAGTCGGTTTAAAAAATTCTTTGACATCGGAACTAAACCAACATGTACAAATTCAACTCCGTAAGATAAGACGAAGTAGTTCGAATTCAGCTTGCAATTTTTGATCTAAACAAAGATACAAATATTGCAAGTTCAATAACAGCTTGTAATAATGGATATAATCAGTACTATGGCATAACACAATATGTGATAATACAGGTATCATGAGGTACCTATTGGTATACATATTCATACCATTTTTATTGCCGTCGTGATAATGTGGTCTATAGTGTAAAACACGCTAGGTTTTAAATAGTAATTGGAAACCATTTACTTACTGTTCGTCAACCGTAATGAAGAAAGATAGCAAAAGATAAAAAGAACTCAATATAAATGTGGCACGATAAATTGTGCTAATTAATTTAGCCTAAAAGGCACACACGCATAGACTCTTATTTGAGTATCTGTGGGCCCACACTCGCATAGCATCACTTTATCACTTCGCAGATCAGCTGCAATGCTTCGGTAAATGCCGCATGCAAAGTTCACGCGAACAATACTCTGTGTGGCGAAACTGTTATCACATTAAATCAATGCTCTGGCGAATTTCAATAGCATAAGAATTTGGAGCGGGAACGCTAGTGGGGTAATTAATTGATTAGTAAGCTCTAAGGACAGATAATTGAAAAATCACTGCAATTGACTGACGTTGACCTAGAATATTAAAAATAAAACATATAAACTGATGCTATTGTAATCGATATAATTAAATTTTAAAGCATGCTCAAATTAAGGCCAGTTTTTTTATGGACACATAAGTACTTCACAAACTTACAGAAAACTACTAAAAAATATTAGCAAATTGTTTATCTACCTTATCTTAACAAGCTTTTAGAAATCATTAACAATGCTCGAGACACAACCCAATGATTAAAAATTCGTCAAACAAAACATTGCTTACAATAAAACAATAGCACTTCAGGATATAAAAAGTGTAGCATCCACAATAGGCGCACTTTCGTGTGACCGTGAACGCAGTGACCGTCAGTGGGTCAGGAGGACACCATTGTGATGATGATCACGTAAAGGCAGCCTTAGGTGACGACGAGGATGTAAGTGCAGGTGAAAGTGAACAAGTACCGTCAAACACTTCAAATATAAAAAACACAATTTCACCTTTAGTGCTTATGAGTCAACAACTTCAATTGGTACGCCTTTATAAGAACTGAATAAAGTTCTAAGCTGAACTTCGTTTCATTGTTGCTTTTTATGTAGCTCCCGAAAAGATGTTTATGTTTTATGTTTGCCGTAACAAAAATTCTTAGCAGGTGGCCATGAATGCAAAACTTGTTCTTGTTTTCACTGTCTAGCTCTTATTGGTTATTTTCCTTAAAAAGTAGGTAGCGAGATGCATTCTCAACAAAATCATGCAGTAAATCTAGAATGTTCTCGGCTGCAATTCTTGAGATAAGATTTAGTTGTCTAACCTTCGAACTTTTGTGAAGCTTTTGTCTCGGAATTTCAAGACTTAGACAAACAAAGCGAGTCTTTAACATCATAACACTAGTAAAATCATTAGGCTATAAACAATTAGTGAATTGACTTCAATTATCTGCAGGCTTATACGACACCCTTGACATCTTGACATCGAATTCCGAAAGTAACAAGCAAAAACATTTGGCACCGCTATTTGCATACGATGTCCTCCTTAGCGCTATATATTAATTAAATCATACATCCTTTGCTTTAATGGCCATCTCAGGTCTTAGGCCAATTGGATTCTGGAATTAGTTTAAAGTACAAGTAATTGCTAACGGTTCTTATTTTAATAATGATATTTCTTATAGCTAGCCAATTAACTTATATAGACTGGACATTAATTTTGTTCAAAAGCGTGTTACTACAACTCAAGAGTGATGAAATTGAAAGTACCTTCTCACCTAGTAATAAAATGTTCAGTAGCAATTTTAGTTACATCACATTTAATTTCGTTTACATTTTTAAATTCATTAAGATTATATAATTCTATAAAGCCTTGACATCGATGCTAAATTCTTGCATGTTATTGGTTTCGATTTCTGGTATATTATTAGTTATAATTGATCGTATAATAATAATTTTATTAATTTACTTATTATAATCTGTAATCCTACTTATACTTCACCACCCGACTTTTACAAATGAAACAAATTTTATTTATATTTAAATACATGTTTGTATAACGGTTATATACTTTTGAGAGGTGGTAGAGCATTTTGTGAGTTGCTCGCCTGGCTTGCTACCAAAGTAGCTTACCACCATCAAGTTGAAAGTCTGCGGCCAAGCCAAATACGGTGTTCCGGCAGTTATCCTTGAGAGCCTGCGTATTCTAGGTCTAGTGTGTTTACCAGCTTCGATCACATCGTCACTTACCATCAGGTGAGATAGTGGTCAAACACTAGCCTGTCACAAATAAAAAAAAAAAAAAAAAACAACCGTTGTATACTATATAACGGTTGAAGTGGTTTTGATGAAATTTGATAGGGAGATAACAAATATGAGGAGGAAAATAAGATAGGTATTTATCCTGATTCCTGGTTTACGCATTTCAATCTTGAGCTTAAGATACAGCTAGTCTGAAATAAATTATCAACAAGTTTCATTTATGGTTGTGGTTGATCTAGAAGTGTCATGCTTCTCATATCAATCGTTATCATCTAAAGTGACCCATTCGTCAGTGCCCTCTAACTCGTACCACTAGCTTTTTCTGTCATTGCTACTTCAATCAAAGACGTCGTCACTGTCAATAATGAAGAGAAATACACGAAGATCCGTGTTCCCAATGGTGTAGTAGAACAAAACATAAACAAGCTATAAATCGCGATTGCTATAAAGACAACGACTGTCCTTATTGAAAGCAAACGATGCCACCGAGTTGATGAATAATTCAAACCTCATATGGGTAGTCTTCAAATTGAACATATTGATAATAAAAGTGCACTATCCATTATCATGCAAATTACTAACTAAACAAACAAGTAGGAACACTTCAGCGATAGTAGTCTATGTGAGTTAAATGAACTCGGCGTGAATATATAGAATCATTAAAAGATTGCGGTTTTTTACCGCAATAAACCTTGAACTTTCAATTTCATAGGAATTTAATACCTACTCATTGTTTTGTTCAAACTAAACTAGATCTGATCTTGACGGATTAAACCACTATTCCAAGAATATATTCTTTGCTATGTTCGATGCAGGCAGTGTAGGGTAATAAATCAGTAAAGTGTGTCATAAGCCTATCTCATGTCGCAATTTGGCTTTGAACCCTCTGGCATGCAAACAGCTATGCCAAGATTATGTAGCTATCAATTATGAAACTTCAATAGTTAAAGGCAGTGTTGAATTTATTTATTAACTGTAGCATTTGCCATGATTTATTTGACTACATCCTGGTTATATACTAAAGCCTTGTATATGTAATATAATCTTGCTTAAAAACTATATTGTTTTATTAGAGTTTTACCACATCCTGGTTCAAAATCATGATTCCTTATTTTTGTTTTATGTTGGTTTTTTTTTTAAATTTTAATAGGATGATGATAAATCAATTGATTTTTTGCTGTGGAGCTGTCATAGAACTATTCGTAAAGACTGTAGCAATTCCTGGCGCAGCTTACCAATAATAGCATACAGATATACTAATCCTATATATTAAGTAAAGTAATCCTTCTAAAATTATTAATCCAAAAGTTAATAGCGGGCGAAGCCGCGAGGCATGGCTTGTCATACATATATATATATATATATATATATATATATATATATATATATATATATATATATATATATATGTATGTATTAAGTGGGCCAACCTGTCCCAGATCCAATTACATAACAGGTCACAGTTTAATAAATTCATTAGCGTGCTGCAAGTTTCGCAACATTTGATTAGTATCGAGTTAGCACTCCACTAATTCTTTCATGTTCACTGTGTAAACTAATACTGGTGCCGATGCCGGCCGGTCCATGAGCTCGAGACCGGGTCAGAGAATCGGAAACGGCAGCCGGATGCGATGCTATATTGTTGTGTTACATCATGTTTAGTGTTGGTACTTGGTAGAGTTTCGATCGATACTTGTTTTTAGCTCACTTGATCATTATCATTTGATTTGATATTTGATACGAACTCTCTAAACGCTTTCACAGTCACAGCCCCACACTAAGTTCGATGACTTGTGTCGTGGTTGCCGGAAACATTCACATCACACACACAATCACAACCAGAACCAAACGACAACAAAATTGTCGCATATATCTAATCAGTTGGTTCTCAAAATACCATAGATAAAAAAAACTAGAATCGAAAGAAAGAAAATACTGGAATTGACTAGGACAAAGTGAAAAAAATAACGCGGATATTGCGATGATTATTTCCTAGTTACGTTCGTCAGACATCGACTATCATATTATTTTTATTTTATCTTTCCAATATTACCAATCTCGCACCTTGCTAATCAACCTCGATTTTATACTATTATTTATTCTGTGTTACGTAATAGTTCGTAATACTTTAGAACATTCCTATACGTGACTCGGCCGTTGTTTTGATGTACATCTCGTTTGGTAAAGTGAGATGAAAGGTTCGGTGAGAGGAAGTTGTTACACAGATTAATTGATAGTTACTAGAGGTGAACGTGATTTGATCAAGGGAGTGAGGCGTTTGAGAATGGGTTTGTTTATAGCAATTATACATAACTAGTTTCCGGTAAAGAAACTGAAGAGACGGAAAGTATGAAATCTGGTAATGAAGAGAGTCTCCTCATTTGTGATATGTGGGAAAAACTAGTTTTCTTACTCCAGAATCGAAAATATATGTTGATATTTAATTCTTACTTAAGACTGAATCGTAAAATACGCACAGCATTTACACAGTTTCCACATTTAAAAGGCTCAATCTCATTTTGCAGCATATTATCATGCCTACATACATAAATATCCCAATAATAACACATTATTTTAATTTATTTCATAACCAATTTGATCATGCCAATCGCAGAAATGAACATTTATCATAATAACTGCACCAATTCGTAAATACGCAATCCATAGTCTTATTTCATGCATTATGTATTGAATTATTGACCGCACATTACCATAATAGAATTGTAGCTCGGTTGACTGTTATTACCCTATTTCACACAGCTGGAATGCATGAGAACAGCCCCTAAATGTCGTCTGTGATATAAATCCGAATGTTTATAGTGCTTGAATTGAGCTGCAAGCTTCTGTTTGCTTAGTATTGTTCAGTAACAAAGGAGAAAAACTTATAACTTACCACATACAATGTGTCGTTATGATATTAGTCCTGGAACCTGGCTGGCATTGTACAACAAGAAAGCTTTATAGCATTTTATTTTACTGCCCGCATGCCCGTTGGCTTAGTTGGGTGCGCGTTCACCTTCTAACCAGGGCCCAGGGGTTCGATTCCCGGCGGGAACATAAGTTTTCTCCACAAGGAAAATTTTGTTTCCGGTTTTGATTGTGATTATGTGTGTGATCTGAATGTTTCCAGCACCCACGACACAAGTCATCGAACTTAGTGTGGGGCTGTGAGTGTTGTGAAAGCGTTAATTTATTATTATTATTATTGGTGTCATGAGAACTGTTACCTATGTGTTTTATTTTTATGAATTAGAATTCTTAAGTAGTAGTAGTATTTCATGGATGATACATTACAATGTATGATACAAATGATCTGTACTTTATTTATTTATTACTTCGGTAACGTCGCAAAATTGAATCCTCTTGTGTCATATCATTAATAGACTTTATAGTTTGCAATACTAAAAATCTAAGAAGTCATTTATTCATATTTGTTTGTATGCAATGTTAAATCTCATCACATGTCGTCTGGAGGTGATAAGTTAATTACATTAATTTGCGTCAAGGTAATTTTAGTTTACCTAGAGAATGCAATTGCTAGTAGGTATATAAAGTGTTAAAAGGTTAAGCTAATGGATTACAGGTTAAATATTATGCAATGTGATCACGATTTTTTGACTTGCTTTTGCATTCATTAACAGTTTTATTGTCAGTTTAAGCTTGACCTCATCACTCACGTTAAGTTGGTCAAGAAAATGTTAAGCAGAATGGGGTTAAATTATATATATAGTTAAAAACCGATCTTTGATTTTATTTAATTTAGACAAAATAAGGAAGAAGCGAGTGATATCACTGGTTTGGCTTACATAACGTAGGTTTAATTTAGACAAAATAAGGAAGTAGCGAGTGATAGCACAGGTTTGGCTTACATAACATAGGTTTAATTTAGACAAAGAAAGAAATGTGCGAGTGATACCACTGGTTTAGCTTATAGAACATAGGTTTAATTTAGACAAAATAAGGAAGAAGTGATTGTTACCACTGGTTTGGCTTATAGAACATAGGTTTAATTTAGACAAAATAAGGAAGAAGTGATTGTTACCACTGGTTTGGCTTATAGAACATAGGTTTAATTTAGACAAAATAAGGAAGAAGTGATTGTTACCACTGGTTTGGCTTATAGAGCATAGGTTTCATTTATATAAAATAAGGAAGAAGCTACTGATACCACTGGTTTGGCTTATAGAACATAGGTTTAATTTAGATGTAGTAAAGAAGTATTCCGGATCCATTTTAGAAATATCTGAAGACACGACTCGTGGACGTGAAGTACCCAAGCAAAAATATATTTTAAGTTATGCACGTACCAATTTAGGTTTAATATAGATATGGTAAAGAAGTATCCCGGATACATTTTAGAGAAATCTGAAGACAAAACTAGTCTAAGTAAAAAATAAATTTCAAAAATGCACGCCGTATATTCATTTCGCGTATATGTATTTTAATCAGATACACACGTAAACTGGTAAATTGTACAACAAGCATTCAATAGCCGATGACTGATAACTAGCATCTCGCCAAAGAACAAAACAAAGAGAGTTTCTCAACATAAATATTTATGTTGCACGATTCTTTCTCCATGCAGTTTTTACATTTACGATTATTATTGGATGTACTGCCGTTTCCTTCCCTGTACCATTGCGTAATTACGGCTTCGGAAGTAGTAGCTGAGATTAGCTCTTACGTCTTAGGGTTTGCTTTTATTCTATCTATTCTGTACTCTTCCGAATGTAGATAGGTAGATAGATAATACTTTATTAATCTCCTTCATAAAATGAGATAAAACAAAGATAACAAACAAGCTTATATGTAAAGTGTCACAACAGGGGGGCTTATCACTAATAGCGATATCTACCAGGCATTATTAGGATTATGATATACGAAAATTCAACCAAGATGTTTGTTCTACGATTAACTAGTCATTCTCCCCGAACTTAGATCTCGCGCCTACATTTTGCCTAATAGAATAAAACTATTTAGTTTAATTACTTCTTTTTTTTAACAATTGTTTAACTTTTGTGAATTTCATTTATATTATTTTCATTGCCATTCCTGGCTTTAGGTCATAGTTTAACATATATCAGATAATTTAAAGCTATTCGCTGGTATCCGTTGGCATACGGACAGACGGACGTACAAAGTGCTGAACCACCCAAGTCAACTTAGAGATTTCGCTTCGCTCGGTCAATAACAGAATCCCTGTACCATAAACGTTTTTACACACATAGCCCCACACTAAGTTCGATGATATGTGTTGTGTGTCAAGGAACCATTCACATCACATACACTTAGAAGGCGAACGAGCACCTATCTAAGCCAACTAGCAGTTCAAACAACTTTAATTCAATTAGAGAAACATAGCTTCATAATTTAATGTCGCCTTTAATATAACATCATGATGAATGTGCGCAAAAGATTGTATTCTTGAAAAACTTTCGATGATCTCACCGTATCTCGCCCATGCGGAAGATAATATTTTCTCTCAATGTTTACGAAATTATTTATTCAAATTATGGCTGGTCATTGTTGATTTATTCATCATTTTTCGATTAATGTGATATGATTAATTGTTGCAAGATCAAGTCGAGATGTTTCGTATTACGTAAACAAGTTTCATTTCTATATAAATAACATCCAGAAAACTAAACCAAGCTGATCGTTAGATAATGTAGTTTCAAAATAAATCTATCGTCATGTGGTTTAGATTTATCTGAGATCATGTGCAGTATGTTTTATCTTGAAAGTATATTAAAATAATCAACTATTTACGAGCCAATTGCCTATATTTCCTAAAACTATATACATCTATACAATAAAGAGCTAAGTTACCTAAAAGGCACCGAGCTTATAGGGAACCTCAAGTGCTAAAGCATTTTGCAAGTTGCAAATGCACAGCCAGACGCTCTTAGCAAATGAGCTCCCACTCCCCCCGGGCCTAGTGTAGCCCACAAAACTACTTAAATAAGTTTCTATTTTTTCGCCGCTTGCGCTGCTCTATCAAAGTTTTTGTTTCTTTAATCGTTATTTCGATACGATATAAAATGACTAAATTCAATATAATTTGTTGCTTGCCAATGTTTATATGTTCACGTAACTCAGATGGAAAACGGAACCATCAGTCGGAATTGCAACTGATGTTGTTACATCACTTAAAGAATGTAATTCTCTTGCTAACTGTTCATGTACATTCATAGATCATTTCACTCTCGCTATCCGAGATGAACGCGTTACGTGAGTATGTGACGTCACTCTTGAGCATACCGACAACGGTAACTCGCGTGATGAACTCGACGGTATCAGCGGAGTCAGTGTCCTTGACTGAATTATATTTTACGGTTGCCGGTTGCATGCCTCTGTGTTTGTTTTGAAATGATAAACTGTAACGCTCCGTGCAAACTTGTTGATTTGGTGGTACGTGGAAAGTGTGCATATTGAAAAACATCTCAAGCATATCAGTTTGACAGTGCTCAATGTCGTAATATTGTTTACCTGAAAGGTACCTATTCATTCGTAACTTTTGTTCTCTCAATATTGTATTCGTATTCATATTGAGGGACAATTATTCATATAAGGATTTCCGCTCCAATGTAATACGCATAATTAATATGGAAGTGAAATAATTCATGCGTATTGGTTATTAGGTAGACTTCCGTTGCTAATTGCCCTTTAACTTCGTTTTAATTGGTTTCTATTTATTAATTTGGTTTATTTTACCATTGACTCACGATGTTTTCTAAGTAATAAAGTTAGGTGAACTTGAAATAACGATAGCTACATTGTAAAAAATACGTGTACAAATGGACTATCTTATCGCTCACGGTGATCTTTTCTAGTTTCATCTGCTTCTATTTTCACATTGATCTCAGCTGTTTCATTTTCTCCAGGATCTGCTAGTTTGGAAGTTCTTTCTGCTTCTACTACCACATTTATTGACTCAGAAATATCCTTTTCCTTGAGATCTGTTAACTTTAAGTTGGATTGACTACTTATTGCTGCTCTCAATCCAATATTTTTATTTTTACAATGGCTTTACAAATTACTAATTTTATTTGCTTCAATTACCTCATTGAATCCTGACGATACCTATTTACCAGGGTCTGACAACTTTGAAATTCACCCGCGTCTGTTATAATTTAGCACTAATGTTTTCTGAACTTATTGTGAAGTTTTATCTCCTTCTTCTTTTGACGCAGATAAATCCTCATTTCCAGGGTCTATCGACTTGATAATTTGACCTGCTTTTAATACGGAGTTTAACCTAGGCGTTTCTTCTTCCCCAGGGCCTGCCATCGTGGTCACGCGGGGTGGAGGCGGCGGAGGCGGCGCGCGCGCGCCTCGTGCGCTGGGCGTGCGGCGAGCCCCCGCCGGAGCCCGACCCGCCGCGGAAGAAGATGCCGCATGCGCTACGCCGCAGATGGCCACTGTGCCCCTGCCTACAAGTGAGTGTCAAGTAACATATTCATATTTTTTTAAATTTCAAAGTGATGAAGTAGTTTAAATACCACAAGTGTCCACAAGTAATCATTTTTTTTATTTAAGATAACTTGTTTCATCTCAGTAATAAATTACTGAGTTTAAATATGGCTTATATTCATAAACCATTGCGTTTAATTCTCGTGCTTAATATCTTACTACCGATAGAATATCATAGAAATTACTATCTACTACCTCATAATAGCACGTACAGTGTACATACACTACATGCCACGACCTGAGCTAGTGGAAGTACGGGAAAAAATATTTTGCTCCGCTAATAGGTAAAAAATACTACTCCAGGAAGAATAAAGCTCCGTAAAGAATTAAATACAAATGTAATTCGGAAATTTCGGAGTCTATTTTAGGGTAGTAATAAACGACCAACTTCTCTGTCATATGTACGTAGGCCACCAGAAGAAGCTAGCTAGGCGACCATTCGAAAATGTAACCACTATGATTTCATCACGATGTTACCTTCACCGAAAGCTCAATCCCGTGGTAGGTTTATCGAAACCGAGATCGCCCAATTGGGGGCCGGGTTTATTATTCACCATATGCTATAAATGTACTTTTGTAAATAGCTGGCATACTACTTATTGCCGTTTCCTGCTCCGTAATGTAAATTTAGCAGTAGGTATTCTAAAAGATGGCTATTTAATTTTGACTCTACATTGGTAAAATATATTATATGCTTTGTCTTCGGCTTCATTGTCGTTTCCATCAAGTAATTTAATGGCGAAATGCAGGCCAGCCATCTTGTTCCGATAATATTGATAATTCTTACTGACATACCCACGCACTGTACTGCCGCTGGCTTTATTGTTTGTGACTAGCTTGACATATTGGGATCGATTCGCCGTTTACAACCGTCTCTTTGTAGAGAGCGCATTGGGACTATAAGAAATAATTTCCTCTTTCCCATTTTAATTTTATGGTTCACAAGATGGGGAGAGTCAAGTCAAGTTATTTGTAGGACAAAGCGATTCCGTTTAGCATTGACTTCACTGACAATAACAGCAAAGACCTAATCTATAAAATATAATTAAACACAAGCAAAGCTTAAAAAAACCGACTTCACCGCTTTATCTTCGGAACTTTGATCAGATTAGATGTACTAAACACGCATTATTGACGATATTTCAAGAAATTCTGATCAGAGCATGATCAAATTTAAATGGGACCAATTAGAAAGCAACATCTTTCAAACAAAAAAAATCAAAATCGGTTCTCTTGGAAGAAGCTATGAGGTAACACACAAAAAAAAATACAGTCAATTTGAGTATCTCCTCCTTTTTTGTGAAGTCGGTAGAAAAATCTACCCTTTCGACCCTGTCGATGTCATCTTATTATAATTATTATAAATTTGAAAGTTTGAGCGTGACTGTTTGAATAGAGGTATCTCTGTTATGCCTGTACTATTTGTATGAAACTTAGTATTCCATTTTCTTCATTATTTCATTATGCAGAGTCCTGACAATGTTCTACTTATAAACCTGATTTTAATATAGGCTTTTAACTGTAACATAGATAAGTCTCCTTTATTTGGATACTAGTTATACATATTTAATAACGTAACGGATTTTTCTCATTCTATGTACGTGCTGGTAGGGAACTGTTCCGGAACGTATCAGATAGCCAGATCAAAACTAGTAAATGCTATCTAGATTCTAGACTAGTAATCTGATACCTCGGTATCGTGTTCTGAAATCGTTCGCAGGGCTGATTTGTGATACTTTCACCGTTAGGCTATAAAATATCAAGGACTCTGGTACCTGTAATGTGAGTAAAATTATTATATATTATAACTTCATTGCTAAAACAAAAATCAGTTTGAATGTAATCTTAGGTTATCTTCTAGAGAAAATTATTGAGACAATTAGGATTTATTATCTCTGGCAGTCTAGTATTTAAATTTACCTGTTGGTATTTGATGATGCAGTCGAGTGTGGTGAGCACGGTAGTTTTAAAATTACTGATTCCCAAGGATGTCTGCCAAAACAACATAAAGACCATGACCAATTTATGAGTATGAGTACCTTGGTGACAGATTTTGCATCATGAAGTGAACAACCTCTACATTCGTACAAAATAACTACCCAAACGAGCAAAAAAATGCCATCCATGGTTTACAACTTTTTTTTTGTGGTAGACACCACTATGGAAAATGCCCCAAAATCCCAAAGAGACACACCAGATCTAGTCATTGTCACTGAATGAAACTCGTTGAGAAGAAAATTCTCAACAAAAGTCACTGAAACTAGTGAACATGTATTTACTCAGACTAGCTTATTTATTTAAACTCATCAATCATGGTAAAAACTAACCGAAGTATCAGAATTTACTTAACTTGATTTGTTGTTTGTAGTGATGCAAGCTCCGAAACGGTTCATAAATAATCATGGAAATCAACAATTAACCGAGATACTCCTAACACAGTTTTGACTTCAACTTCATTTCTAATGATGCCATCATCTTTCGAAATGGCATAATCTCTACCATAAATAATTCATGGCATGTCGCTACCGCATATGCTATTTTAGTACCAGTTTATCATAATCGTGAAATCATATGCATAATCAAAACAAACTTTGACCTGTATCGGCTTGCTTACTAATTATTACAAATTAGGATTTCAAAAGTGAAAATTGACGATTTCAACAGAAGTAAGATCCGGCTCATCTATATTTGCTATATTCTAAACACCTTCATTTTCTAGCAATTTATGAGTATCTAGGATGTGTTTTGCGATAGGTCAGTTCATAGGTTATTAAAACTTATATATACGAGTAGAATTAGCATCTGTTATTTTCTATTTAAAGCCATTTGTATTCGCTAACGTAAGATAGGCTTTCGAAACTAGTTTCTTTATTGAGATATTTCACACTTTTACGTGATTTTTATTCCTTTCATCTTGTTGTTTAGATATTGCCCGTGGGCTTAGATAACCGTGCGTCCAGGCGGACGCAAGCTTCTACTCGGGAATCGAACGCGGTACCCCCCGCTTAGAAGACCCCGCGTTCGATTCCCGGCGGAAACATGTTTTCTCCCCAAGGGAAATTTTTGTTTCTGGTTCTGGGTGAGATTGTGTGTGTGATTTGAATGTTACCGGCACCCACGGCCTTAGTGTGTTTATTGTAATATTTTAGTCATGTTTTGAACCTGCAGTTCTGACTGCATTGAAATAGTTTATATCTGAAAAATATACTATTATGATGTTTATTATATTAACTATTCTAACTGAATATTGTGAGAATTGCTGGGTTCAATAAGAATAGCTGTGACCAATATTAAATTCATAACATTATTATTATGTTAAAACATATGGATATACATTTTTCTCACGTGACGATGTCATGTATAAATTATATACATTTATCTCTGTTACATTTTCTAATAGCGCTTTATTTATTTAGTGATTTAGGCATTATCCTACTTAATATTATAAATTTGAAAATTTGTGTGTGTGTGTGTGAATGTTTGTTACCACGTATCTCCCTAACGAATAAACCGATTTTTATGAAATTTAGAATGTAGATAGTTTAGTTTCCGGAATAACACATAGGCTACTTTTTAACTTAATTAACGCGGGGCGAAGCCGCGGGATAGCAACCAGTATTATGCTATAACAATCAATTACAATTTACTCTGCACCTAATGGTTTACCTCTATATTTGTTGACTGCCCAGATGGCATAGCTAGGAGCTTCGCAGACCATGTTTACCGGGTAGGTAAATACCATAAATACTGACTGAGTTCGTATTTCTGCTCTCAGAATTTAGAAGAAGGTTCTGTTTGAAGAAATGTTTCTGGCACCCTGCGGTACAAGCCCTTTAATTGAGCGCGGGGTTACGAGAGCGAACGCGTTGGTTTTTTATATATCTTCATTTTAATATAACTGGCATTAGATACTACTATACAACCAATTTTTTTTTCCTTATGATTAGTCCTATATATATATATATATATACACCTGGATGGCCGTTTTTTTTTGGTAAACGACGTTTTCTAAAAATGATACCTAGCTAGATCGATGTATTGCCCCCGAAATCCCCTGCATACAAAACTTCATGAAAATCGTTGGAGCCTTTTCCGAGATTCAGATTATATATATACATATACAAGTATTGCTCGTTTAAAGGTAATATATATATATATTATTAGATACAATTGTTCTCTTGTTTATCGAATCGTGATGCTTCCGTCAATCTTAGAACTTGACAAGGCGTTTCAACATGCACAATAGTAATGAGCTATTGGAACTACAGCACAAGAGCTTCAAGACCTTGTTATGTATTATTTGAGATTGGCACCAAATATTTTGTAACTGAGTGCTAACTCGAAGTCTTTGATTGGGTCGGACTCAACACAATCGAAATGTAACGATACTGCGAGTATACAAAACATTTAAAGGAGCGAGTACATATATTTTACCAAGTTCAATTGTTGGATCACAGCGGCAGCACAGTCATACATAATTGAATGTAACAACGTGAGTTCTCTGTCAATGCACACAATAAGACCACTTACTGGGCATTTTTAAATGTATGTGTCGAAACTGTTTTTGTAACTTTGAACTGATTAGCTATTTGTTTTAAAGGTCAAGTTTTATCTATCAGAGCAATATGGCTTGAGTGTCAGTATAAAAAGCTAATGCATTTTAATATAAATAAAAAAATCTAGTCAAAAAAAAATTTGTGGTCTATAGCCGATTGTGATTGCCTGTAGGGTATAAAAAAATCTAATGCGGAGCATATTGACTTTAACTGTCGGAATCCATTAAAATCTAGACCTGCTCAAATCTGTCTAAAATAAATAAAATACGCATTAATCAGGATAACGGAAGGGAAATTCCTGCTTTTAAATAAAAAAAAGAATCATCAAAATCGCTCCACCTTGAAAGAAGCTATGATGTAGATGCACATAAAAAAATGCAGTCGAATTGAGTACCGCCTCCTTTTTTTGAAGTTGGTTCAAAATAGAGGTTACCCATTACAAAAAAAAACTAAAAATAAATAAAATTTTAGTAATACTATTTAGTATTACTATTTAATTAAACCTAGGGTAGAGACTTTTTTAAATCTCTGATAAGATATGTTTGGCTACTTTTTCACCTGTTGTTAAGTCATAAAGGGTAATTAACACGTTAAGCCTAAGGAATAGATGATATTATTCTCCAACGGCTTGAACGGCCCACAAGTCTAAGGGGTGGCCTTGATGAGTAAGGTGGTTACCCCTGCGCAGTCGCAGTGGCACCCCCTAGGGAGGAAAAGAATTGCATTTTCTTCCTCCCAAAAAAAAGGGGATAGATGTTATTCAATTGTTCTATTACGTATTCTGTGATATTACTATTTATACGATCACAGATCATTCACTGCGTATAATTTCTAGTTTACAAACAATGCTCGTCGAACCCAATGTCATGTTCGAAGCTCCCCGAGCGACTCATTGTCCACAATTAACTATCTATTAATCGAATGCAATTAGAGCGAGACAGCGTTTGCGATAAGACGGGAAGTAGGTAATTTGTTTATGGAAGTAACCCATCGACGGGTATGCTCGCGAGCTTGTTGAGCAATAATTGCCCAACAAGCTCGGCAGAGTAGGAATATCTTGCGAAGGTGCAGACAGATCTCATCTAAATAAGTTTTTGTTTTCATATCTTTGTGAAGTTGTGACGTGTATGGCATTGTGTAAACCACGGGGCAATTGCATATACTTCTCCTAAAACTATATACAGCAAAGACTTAAGTAACCTACAAGACATCGAGCTTATAGGTAACAGTAGATGTAACTGCAAACACTGATAACAATTGGTGAGATAGTGGTCACAAATGTGCATATCGTAAATTAAAAAAAAAATTGCAACTATCTTCAAGGAATAAATTAATGAAATACGTGTATTTGCCACTATAAATAATTTATTTATACAAAAAAACGTAAACAAAACAAAAAGTGACAAAAGAGTCGCTGGTTTTTATTGTCAACCCAGAGGTAGCGGATCTAAAAACAATGAAATAGATACACAAAAAGTATACATATACATATATAATATTTTATATTTTTTTTGTAAATATTATAATAAATAAATACATAAAATAAGTTTAAATCAAATAGTAAATTTTTTTGATGATATCATAAGCAAGCTTGCAATAAATCATCGATACTGACCAACATGTTTCCGATATCAAGTAACATAGTCGCGTACATCCTTGTCCGTCAATGCATCGGGGTCTTTAGGCATATCTTTCCAGCAAGGCTTATTCTTTGACAGTCTTCGAACGATATTGTGCTTCATTGTACAAGATTTATTAGACGTGTTTATTGCCAGGAAATTTATTGCTTTTAATTGAAAAGGGTAATAAAGATATTGTTAATTTAGATTCTCTCACTGTTCAAGAAGTTCCGCATGATGAAGTGATGCTAGTTACAGTAACAAAACTTCAGATATTTTAAAGACAATAACTAACTTGCTTTCATTAGTCTAATAAATAGTCTAGCTCCTTTTAAAAGATCTTTAAAATACAGTTTAAGTGAATTTGTGTGAATTTTAACTTACAAAGTGAAGAAACAACACGATATTAGAAATGGTGAAATCTAACAAGGATAAGCGATTTAATTTCTCATTTCGAAGGAAATGTTCGGTGATTGCGAAGTCTAACGTAAGTGTTAAGTCATACATAAATAGTAACAGTACCCATACATATGCCAAAAGCAATATTTACACGAGAACCGCCTGATTTTTGTAATTTTTTCTACGACCGTGCTTTGTGCAGGTCTCTGCCCTCTGCGCCATGAGTTTTGGATGCGATATAAATCATATTCACTGGAGCAGGAGGAAATAATGTTCTTTCCCAAGAGACATTCTGGTTCTGGGTGTGAAGCAATTTCCAGCACGCACGATACAAGTCTTTGAACTTAGTGTGGAGTTGTGAGTGAGAATGCGTTTGTTTGTTTATGGGAAATGTTTAAAATTCTAAAAAAAACAACTTTTTATTGTATATATTTATATGAAATCGTAGCTAACTATGACACTTATTTGGGAAAACGGACCAAACCGAACTGTGTATAGTGATATTTATAAATATAGAACTAAATATCTTGATATTTATAATATAAAAATACGAAAGTTTGAGTGTGTCCATTTGTCCTTTCTAAGGCTGATCAGATTTAAATGTTTTCAATGAACCTAGCTCGCACCCATGCTTATTGATACATAGGTTTCATCCCTATTTTTTATCATTATTTATCATCATCTCGTATTTTAACCTCATCAGTGTGATCATTTATTTACTTACTCCTTTTATTTAAATAAGGGATCATGATGTATAGATGAGTTCCACGAGTATCCCCTGGGGATTCATAATGAACAGATGACTTCATCAGGATGGTGGACGACTCCAAAAAAAATAAAAACCAGAACAGAAAAGAAAACGAGATTAGTCATAAATTGTACATGCAGTTTTTGTTTGTTGTCACATAAATAATAAAGCCTTAAATATAACATGAGTTAATAAGTGAAAAAAAGCTAATGAAGGTATTCCTATTCTTAAAATTCTTATTATTAAACCTTTTAAAATCACGCCGACGCTAAAATAAATTTAAGCGTAATAAAAACGTTTCTTTCTCTCATGTACCTAATTTGAAAGGACTCGTAAAACACAATTAGTTTTAGCTTTACTTGGAATCGATAAATTCTCATAAAGCAGCCCTTGTCCAATAAGCTTGCTCGTTTGTCTGGAACGGGCTGGTGAAGTCATCGAAAGTATTAGAACCCCTTGTTTCTGTTAGGGCTACCACTCAATCAACGTTGTTCATTTATAGTAGTCAATTTACAAAAATATCGCTTGGAGCTGTGTTCGATGTTGCTGTTGCTTTAACCACTGAGCTACACAAGTCTTTTTTTATGAAGGAGGTCGGGGAATGCCTAGCAATACGTCACCCATTGGAATGAAAGGGGAGCAGCGTTATCCGACAAAATTGTCCTTTCCTTATCGTTAACATCTTATGTCTACGTAATCTACTAAAAGCATGGCTCATGCTATAGAATTTTAAAACATTTTTCAACCACATTTTTGAAGTATAAAGTAAATAAAGCGACCAATTAGCTTATTTTGTCCGACTTGTTTTACTTTTTTGATTTTGTACTGAAACATAAAAAACATCGCTCAGGGATAGCATTGCTTATATCAATGTTCAGGATCGGATCAACGACCAAACTTTACGTCATTATAATATGAGTTGATGATGATTGCCACGCTCTTGACGAGAACAGGAATCAGTTGTGATGAGTATTGTGCAATACGCTATAGAAAATTATAGTCGTCCAGATATATTACAAGAACTGTTTATACTCATACTATGATCCAGCAGACAGCTGATTGATGATTATTATCCAGCAGCAGTTGATTTCGGAAGTACGATTAGGTCTGCAGCTATGGATCGACTGGCATTATAGATGTTTCGGCAACTCTTCTTTAGAGTCTAGAATCAGATTCTGATATTAAATTCTAGGCTTAACTACTACGCTAGACTGGGTTAATTCTTACTAACAGGAAATTAAACGCTCATCTACCTGAAGAGCTTAAAAAAAGGCTATAAGTATCTAATATTTAGACCGATATGATAAAGTATGAATTAACTAGACTCTCAACATAATATTACGTTTACTACGACAAATTAGACAAATATAACACTATTGATTTGTCCCGTTCTAAGGGAGTGGTTGTTATATGCGGCGCTTGGCTTATAGTCTAATAAAAAGTTATGGGCACGGAAATAGAACACCTTTCTGAGTAAGACTGAATTGATTTAGAAAAGGCACTTTATAGTTTTGCTTATACTTACCTACGCTTTATACGCTTCATTATAATTTTACTCTTAACTGGATATGCAATGATATTCATTAAATATATTATTTTTCACCGTTAGCTTTAAATTCAAAAGTAACCTTTTCATTAAAAGTTTTAAAAGATGACCCGGTGAACTTCGTACCACGCCATCCATCTATTGAAAGTAATCCGAAGAGGCAATTTTAAGCATATAAAAGCAAATTAGATTCTTTTGGCTGCTTTTTTGGGTTTTCCTATTCTTTTTTCTAAACCTGCATTTAAGCGAATTAAACAAAATAAAAATCGGCCAAGTGCGAGTTGGACT
Source organism: Lomographa bimaculata (assembly GCA_948107665.1). Taxonomy (NCBI): domain Eukaryota; kingdom Metazoa; phylum Arthropoda; class Insecta; order Lepidoptera; family Geometridae; genus Lomographa; species Lomographa bimaculata. Next base: position 6,978,427 of record OX403596.1, on the reverse strand, counting down.
CGCGCACGAGGAGTCCGTACCATTATCTATAAAAAAATCACGTTTATTGTATGGGATGGCCCCCCTTAAATATTTGTTTTATTATTTATTTTTAAAGTGAATATATAACTAAATATTCTGTGAATTTTTCAAGCGTCTACCTGTTGCCGTTAATAACATCGAGCATAAACGAGCAAAAAAATCACGTTTGTTGTGTGGGAGCCTCCTTAAATATTTATTTTATTCTGTTTTTTAGTATTTGTTGTTATAGTGGCAACAGAAATATATCATGTGTAAAAATTTTCACTGTCCAAGTATCACGGTTCATGAGATACAGCCAAGTGACAGAAGGACGGACGGAGTCTTAGTAATAGGGTCCCGTTTTACACTGTGGGTACGGAACCCTAAAAAATAATTCAAATCGGTCGATCCATTTTCGAGAATTTGTGAGACTAACAGGACAATTGATTCTATAAATAGATTTGTATTGTAATGTGATAAGTAACTTGAAAATTTCTTAATATGAGACTGGAAATATTCAATAGACGTTAAATGCTAATGTAATGTGTGTTATTGAGATTTCAAGTAATTTAAAATCCATCTTAGGCCATTCATGTTACATTCACAAATGAAATATTATACATATTTGCACATGTTTCAAGCTTATTGGCACTATCTAGTGCATAATGTTATAGGTAAATATCGTAATTGCCTGTTATTGTCTGTTTCATTTTAATATTTACATTAAATTCCACTGTTTCATCGGTGCGGGTAAATATTTGTTGCAATGCTCGTGACCTCATTTCTATATTTGTTATTGTATTAGCTATCATAAAGATTTCATTTTGTTTGTTCCTGTCGTGGCTTACTACTTTGTATTTTAACTGACTTCAAAAAAGGAGGAGGTTCTCAATTCGACTGTATTTTTTATGTGTGTTAGTCCTCAGAATTTTTTCCTGGGTGAACCAATTTTGATGATTCTTTTTTTTATAATCTGGAAATTTCCATGAGGTCGTCTTTTAAAATTGATCAAGATCAGTATTTTATGAGTTATCCTGAATAATGCGTACTTCATTTAATCTGTTCAAGAGTTCCGAAGATAAATGAATTCGGATTTTTAAAGCTTTGCTTGCGTTTAAATTTTATTTATTAAATTTATAAAATTACTGTCAGTAAATATGCTTTGAAAGGATTCAAATGTTATATTTTGTATTTTTTTGACGTTAACATAAGATGCCCTATTGATGGAGAGCCGTCAAAGACCATCCTAAAAATCGTCAAGAATTCAGGAGGAATAGTGATTGAAATGTTTTGACTATGATCTTTTATTTTGTGGCATTTTCATAAGCACAAAAAAGTCTGCAGAAACTAATAAACTGTCATCTCAATGCTTATGAGAACATACATTAAAGAAAGATACATAACTTATGAAATCTTCGAGTGTCATCCCTATCGTCAATGGATTCGCGAGACATTGACGACAGTTCACGGAACGCACCGCAGGCGCCGCCAAAGGTCAGCGTGACTCATCCAACTCAACTGTCTTAAGCAAGATGTATGAAAAGAATATGTGCATCACAATTGAAGAACTGAATACGAGTTTTTTGGGTTAAGTGATATTAGTGGAAGAACATTGCTCAGATATTGTTATCATCTTACGAGCATGACATAAAGTTGAAGAATAGTTTTAGAATAGCGGGGTCGTTGTTCCAGCATTAAATTCATTGCGAACTAAGTTTGCTAAGAATATGTAGGTATAGTTAGGACAGTGGATGTTTTCACCTTGCATATTTTTTTCACTTCTGCACAATGCATATGTTTAACATGTTATTCGTATTTTCTATTATTAATTATTATCATATTTCTATGTACACAACAACCTACTCGCTCTTATAAATTATATCCTACTTAAAGGGTTTGCTGGACGAAAACTCTGTGAAGGGTTAAGCTTGCCTTTGTACATCTTTTGTTATGGCCTTATTGTAAAAAAAATGATCAATGTGTGTACAATATACATATATAATGTATATAGTATTTGAATCGTTTCAAAGCTTGACCATACTTATCTGAACTTGGCAAAACTTCGTAGTACCATGCAGTACCGTCCTTATCCCCGACCCTCACTTAACCCTAAATTTGTCTATGTATTGTGCACAGAATAAATGCGAAAATTAATTGTGCCTTGATTCCAACATGAACTTAGACTATTTCTTATTTTAGTGTATTTCTGATATGAGCAGTATTTGAACATACACACACATTTTAACACTTAGCACTCCTTACACTCTTAATATCCACTTAGGACGTATACTTAGAAGCAACATAATTAGAGCATTCGCGTCAACAAACCGGCTAAGCACCGTCATTCCGTGCGTAATTACAAATTACATGTCAATTATCTTCACTTCGCATAAAATAGCAGTCGATGTTACTTGATGTGGTTTTTTCTGCGTGGCCATTTCCTTGTCGGCCACATTTTACCCGTCCCTTTAAGGAAGGAAACCATTGCCTTCCTCGATTCGTTTACAATTTAAATCGTGATTGTATTGCTGTAAACTGTCTATACGAACAGTAAGGCTCTTCTCGTGTTATGCATTTAAAATAAGTCGGTTCTCAAGTGCAATCTGATCAAAATCAGTATTTAAATTGAAAAATATATAGAGATAAGCTTATGTCTTTTTTGTTTAATAATATCTACAACCATATAAGTATGGTCTAAAGATGCTAGGATCTATCTATGTTCATCACGAATAAACGCATGAAACTTATTTTCTATTATTTTATCATCATCTGCCCACTGTTGTGACTGCTGGCTTGGGGTCTTTTCCTTCTCTCACTGGGACCTCTCCCATATGGCTTAGATTTTCATCTAGGCTATAATCCAAAACACAAAACCCATTTATTATTATTATTGTAGCTTGTTAGTATTTTTAGAAGTTTGACATTTACCATGTTTGAGGTTTCCTGGTTTTTACCTACCAACATCATAAGTTGGAAATACTTTAAAGATGTTTTACTGTAAATATAATTCATGTACGTTTTTCTCAAGTCTTTCCGATTGTATTACCCGAGGAGAATGTGTTCTCTCCTTGATGAATGCCTTTACCGGAACAAAAACTCTTGACAGTTTAATGTAAGAGATAAACATGATTTTGTATTTAACTGAGGTGTATTTGCATATTTTTATTGCTTCATTATATGCGTCGGTATTTCGCATTGTGTACGAAAAAGATGAATGTCTGAACGGAAAATAAATAAATATGAAATCGGAATTGCAGAAAGATTGTTTTTTCTAAGTTTTTTATTGATCAGATTGGACCATGCAGGGCATGGTTATTACTACTATCGGTAGTGCATTTTAGTAGATTAGCTACTATATACTTTACTCTAAATAAAATCGTAGTACACCATGAAGAAAAATCTAGCCAGCTCCTAAATAACATTTCAACAGATCTCCTTGAGAGCTAATTCCCATTCTAGGCCTAGGCCGTTATTGTAAAAAAATCTTAGCTAGCGTACTTACCAGCATCGACCGCATCATCACTTAGCAACGTGTGAAATCATCGCCGCGAACGTAGGACTTGATATCGATGTTTGCCATTTTAATGATCAATTAAATATGATCTATTAATTTACAATGTTTTCTAATCATATTTACCTACTTCTAAAAATCTGAATTTAACTAGATGCACATGTCAACATTAATTATCATCTTGTTATAAAAAATAATATTCTCAAAATTGATATATGCGATAAAATAATCTTATACAATATTGTTCATAAAAATAATTATCAACATTAAAATGCATTATTGCGTTGCCTGCGTTTTTTAATTATTATTAAATCTCTTGATCCTGTTGTTATAATTAAAATGTTTGCTAATCTACTGTCTTATTGTTTCAGAATGACGAACCGCCCGAGATTACCTACTGCGTGGTGGGCGGCGAAGGAGGCCTGGCGCTCCAGGCCGTCACCCCCACGCACCCGATGCCACCGGCTCACGAACTCGACGCCAAGTTTGCTGAGCTCGTGGTAAGTACCAATAATATAAGAAATGATAATGATTACAATACAGAGATGATACTGAACTTAGGTACCAATATTCTACTTCCCAGTTGCCGCAGTGGACAGGTCTCCACCCTCTGCGCCGTGGGTCCTGGGTTCAATTCCCGGCAGGAGCACAAATTCCTTCCCAAGGGATATTTGTGCATCTGGTTCTGGGTGTAATGTGTGTGTGATGTGAATGTTTCCGACACCCGTGTAATACAAGTCTTTGAACTTAGTGTGGGGCTGTGTGTGTGAATGCGTTTGTTTGTTTGTAATTAATAAATTAATTAATAAAAAATATTTATCCTTTTAACAACTTGGTTCAAGTGGATTGACTAGACCCAAATGACGTTTTACTCAGATAAAAAATCTTAAGTAAACTGTCTCCGAATACGACCGATACTGCAAAAAAATATGATGTGCTTAACCTAAAAGTTTAAATATTTTAAATTAAGCACATTTAGTTGTTTAATACAAATAATAATAATTGATATACTTGTGCGCATAGAAATAACGGGTACAATCCAAATGTGAATAATTCAATTTATTTTCCTGTTATTAAAGGTGAACTATTTTGCGCATCCATGTCATACAGGTTGACATAATCCAAAATAATACACATTACGTTAATTGTTACCTCATCAATTAAGATATCATACAATAACATTTCATATAAAAAAACTCTGAAGAATTTTAATTAAATCTTTAATAACGGTATAGAGTTTTCATAATACACTGTAGTCTTATTTTAGATGGAAGCGTTCCCATCATTCTGTGCCTAATTTCGTCATTGTGTACATAGAGCTGCACCAACTTACGCAATAACTATCTCTGTCATTATTATCTCAGGCAGTTCACTGAACTCGAACATTTTCTTGTCAAGTCTAGGGAACATCAGCAACATATTTCATAATTATGTATCTATCATCATCATTGGTGTCCTCGATTCCATGCAATTTTCTTGGGAAGAGCTTGTCGACACAGCTGAAGCAATCTTTTATGTTTGTTCTGTTTATGTTTGCGATTTGCATATCTTTTTTAAGAATCTTGTCTTTTCACATGCCTTTGACAATATTATTTGTTAGCAATATATGGAGATGTGTTTATTTATAAAGAATGTTATTAACTATGAAAGGCAATCAACCAAAAACCTTCTCACAGAAATTAAATAAGCAAAATATGGAACGAAATCACAAATGGAGTTTCACAAGGCTCGTATTAGGTCCTCTTTTATTCCTTCCCTATGTTCTAACTATCGCGTAGTTGTAAAATCGATATAGTTACGGTTCTTGCAGCCGATAAACTTTAACATTACAATAATGGTTTCCCATAAAACAGCCGATAAATCAGCGTCCGTAGGTGTTGTTGAGACAGATGAGGCGTAGTTACGCCTGCGGACACCTGGACGATCGGACTACTTTCACAATACTGATAGGGCTGACGGTGCTTACGAATAAAGCGTTATTTTAATTTAAAAGTACCTATGTCAATCAAATTGAGATTCATTTATTTATTTGATGTTGTTCAGTAATAAGATTTTTTAAATTATTATTATGATAATTAAACTGATGTCAATTTTTATTATGTTATTGAGAGTTATGAGATTATGTTTTAAAATAATTATATATATGCTGGACCAATGTTTAAGTACTTAACTGCTTATGTGTGAAATAGTTGAAAAGAGTTTTTAGCTTACACTTATTCTAACGATTATCATGTTACACGTCTTCTAGTCGTACATTTGTTGAATTTTGATTCCCTTCTAGATGCTTTCCATAGAGTAGTGGTACTGTTGCAATGATTCAACTTTTATATCCTTCATTTATTTATTTACTAATTAAACGTTTCATTATTACAACCCTATTGACCATCTAGATACTGGATAACGTAGGTGGCGCTGTAATTTGATTTACTACCTGTCCTTAGCCTCAGTGCCTCGCAAATTGCTTGCTTTATATCTACAAAGCTCCGTTATAGATCGTCCGGTGTTTACTGTGCTCTCATCGAGTTAGCAGATCAGTAGACTGTTTCACTTGAATTTACTAGACATGACCAAAATTCCTGCTAAGCGAGCACCAAGAAGCATCTAAAAAACTCTATAAATTTTATCAGACTTTTTTGTAGTGATGCTTTCTAGTATACAATAATTAAGTCCATAGCTCTTCCATTTGAGAGAAAACAGAATATTATAATTAAGGAAAGGATGCTGATGAATTCATATCAATAAAGCAATACATTTCAAAGAAAGATTTTAACGCTTTTTGCAAAAGCGTTAAAATCCTATAGTAATGACTACAATTTTATTATCTTTAGTATTTTAAATTATAGTCGTGTATATATACAATAGAAAGTGTTATGTTTAATAGATAAAGGTGGCTTACGTTAAATACATAACATTATCTTTTATACAAATACAGATAGGGCTAGAGCGGATGTGGAATAAATTATGCAGACTTGGACAGATCTGTACCTAGACTTTTATCTGGTTTGACTTTATTTAATTTATTATGGAAAATCACCGGAAAAAACATCCTTTAGTCTTCATTACAATAATTTGTTACCGGTAAGAAACAAGTCACATATCATATACTAGTCAACTTAGTAATGAGTTTATTCAACGTATCAAGGCTACTGCATAAATTAATAATATTAAAAATGATGTAGGTACTATTTTACATGGGCCCGTTTAAAAATTATTATGCCCAGAAGGCGTATTAAATTTCTGTAATGAAGCTATCACTTGATCGTATTTGTTATCGATTTCGCTCGATTAAGTTATTAAATTATCAGTTAATAAAAAATCAAAGTGACCGTCGAATACTATATTTAATTATTGTTTTTATCGGCCGATAACTTTTAAGGCGGCAACATATACGAAATTTCACTTAGTGCAAGCAAAACCGGTGTAGGCGGTCTTATAGGGCGACGTTAATATGACCGTAATACTTGGTACATATTATTATAATTGCAGTGCTTTTTCTTCTGTGTAATTATATTGCTTACAAATTAGCATTTTAAAAGACTGTTCCCGTGCAAAACGGAAGTAAAAGTTTTTGGTTGATTGCTTTCATGAACGAAGCAATCGTTAATTAGCAGCACACTCTCATAATTTGTAAAATTTTAAAGCCTAATAATTTACGTAATTATGTACGGATCATTTTTGAACTTTGAACTAATCGCTGGCGTAGTTTAGTGCGCGTTCGCCTTCAAAGCAGCGGATTCACACAATATTTCTCCTTACGGGAAATTTGTGTTTCTGGTTGTGGGTGTGCAGTGAATGTTATTTGTGATGTTAATGTTTACGGCCCTACAACACAAATCTTAGTGTGGGGCTGTGAGTGAGAAAACGTTTATGTATATGTTTTTGTACCCGGGTGACCCCATGTGGGTCAGTCAGCTAGTGTATTATTTATTACTACGTTTTACCCACCAAGTCCTGGTCCCGCGCAAAATTCCGTGATAAATAGTAGCCTATGTGTTAATCAAGGGTGTCGGCTACCTTTATACTAAATTTCATCAAAATTGGTCCAGCTGTTTGAGCGTGAAAAAGTAATAAACATACAAACATACTCACGCACTTTCGCTTTTATAATATTAGTGTGATTATAACCAATCAGATTACCATTCACAATTAAAAATGGGATGACGAATGTAGTGAAACACACAAAGTTACTTTCACTTTGCATGTCGGATGAAAGATCTATACCGAGGCTACCGAACCCTGATGAAGATGACTCCGGTCCAGGATGGAGACCATTACTGAGTCCGCTCGTAAACATTTGATAAGATTAGAATGGCAGAAGAAATACAGGTCAACAAGTTTATTGGCTTCAATTTCTGCACACATCCGTCTATTCTATATGAGATAATGTCTTACGCTACCTTTTGTTCGTGGTTCATAAACTAGGATGAAATACTTTAAAATATCTATGACTAGCCGTGCCCCGCGGCTTCGCCCGCTATTATCAAGTTAAAAAGTAGCCTATGTGTTAATCCTAGGTATAATCTATGTACATTCCAAATTTCATCCAAATCCATTCAGCCGTTAAATCGTGAAGGAACAAACATACTTACACACAAACTTTCGGATTTAGAATAATAGTAAGATTTCTCAATCCAAACCAAAACCTTTCTTCTCTGCACAACCTACTTACAGAAAATATATTGTGCTGTATATATTGAGTAAACTAATTTCACTTTACGTATTGGCCTCCATTTCACGGGTCTATTACAATCATACACGATGATGTCTAAATTCACACGCGTCTGAGTCAGCATTTTTGAATATACAGTACTGACCATACTCACTTTCTCTCGACCCCTACCGGTATCACGGACTTTGATTGGCGTCGTCGCAAATACCTTCCCACTTGATAAACGTTATTGTGTTACTCACATACACTTTTTTTTTAGGGTTCCGTACCTAAAGGATAAAACGGGACCCTATTACTAAGACTCCGCTGTCCGTCCGTCTGTCTGTCTGTCACCAGGCTGTATCTCATGAACGGTGATAGTTAGACAGTTGAGATTTTCACAGATGATGTATTTCTGTGGCCGATATAAAAACAAAATAAAATAAATATTTAAGGGGCTACCATAAAACAAACGTGTTTTTTTTGCTCGAAGTTGATAACGGCAATTGGGTATAGCATGTTTATGGACGGAACGTATACTTTATTTTATCTTTTATTTATCAAACCAAGTAATTCTTTATGAACAGTTTTCTTGATTTCCTCTTTCCATGCTCAGCTCCGATGCGTAGGCTATATTGACCCTGAGTTAGGCCAGTTTTCTAACAAGATTCCTCGGTCAAGCAAATAGCTCGTGTCCAGACGTTGTATTTGCATTTGACTTTGAATGCCTATCGATGAACGAGTTTATATTATTTTATATCGCATTATTGGCTTATCGTGAATTGATTTCTGAATAACCTTCATCTAGTCACGAGAGATCACGACGCTTTTGTCACGGTATATCTGGAGTATAGAATTGTTGATTACATTTTGTTCTAGTATCTTCTAATCTCGAATACCTATCATATCACATAATTGTCAGAAACTTAGTTCCCAAAATCTTACATATTTCATTTTAAAAGAGATCATTGTTTGTTTATTGTGAACAGAATTATAAACATAAACTTTCACACTCACATCCCCTCACTAAGTTCGATGACTTGTGTCGTAGCTGCCGGAAACATTCACATCACACACACGCTATCACAACCAGAACCAGAAACATATTTTTTTCCTGGAAAGAAAACTTGTGTTCCCGATATCTATCGAACCCGATAGCTTAGAAGGTGAACACGCACCTAACCAAGTCAAAGGGCAGTTCGATGTAAAACAATTCTTAATAAGTTTGCTGTTGTTTCTAATGTTCTGTTTCATTTTATTCTGATGTCGTTTGTTAGGGATTTCCAGCTTCCATAACAAAACATTGATCAAGAAATATTGAGGAGAGAGTATTTGGCATTGTTTAAGCTGTCATACCATTTTGATGAGCTCTTTCTTATCCTATCTCTGAATGCAGCTAATTAGGTATTTATTCATTCAGCCCGGTTTATCCGTTAATTAACTGTTTTCTTACCATTCATATTTCAATGTCTGAACAACGCTTGTTAAAGTCACTAAAATATGAACTTTTCACTCGCCAAGGTTCACGTCATAGGTGTGAACTTTTCCAGTGTTAAAGTTCGGTGGCGCTCGACTGTCGATGTTAATCAGCACGTATGTCTTCACGTCTGTCAGCTGGCTTGTCAAATTGACTCATCAGATTAAGTTCTATGGTTCAATGGCGCTTTTGTGTAAGCGTTGTGATGAAAATATTTTTCACTTTACATTACATACTTGAGATAATGTTTTTTGGTACCCATCAATAATTATCTCATCTAATAGTGATAGAATATGCGTATCTAAAGATTAATTGACCGAACTAGCGCGTCTAGAGGTCGCATTTTTCCACCCATTCTCGTGAAATTTTCCAGTTTCGATAATTATATGAAAAGTTTTTGTCGATTCAGTTTTTGTAAATTTTTCAAAATAGTGATATGGGGTTTGAAAACGTAAATAATTGAAACGCAATTAAAGTTTACAAAAACCGACTTCATGGCTTATATGTCGGTTTTGGCTTGACCGATTTCGATAAAATTTATATGGGACCACCTCTAAAGTATACTATACAAAACAAAAAAAAAACATCAAAATAGATTCATAATTGGCGGAGATATCGCGTAACATATATACAAAAAAAACATACAGTCGAATTAAGAACCTCTTTTTTTGAAGTCGGTTGAAAAAACATATTTCAGCCGTTTCGAAATAACGCGAGGTCTCCAGCTCACTAGGCCACTAGCTTAATTGTTAAACTAGCTTAGTTGCTTTATTGTAATCGATGTTTTGTTTCACGTTTTCCATGACCTAATAACGTTAGGTAATCCATCTCCATAAACACATAAGAAAGCTTTCCGGCACTAGCTCTCACAACATTAGCAGTTCCTTGTTTAGTTCTGCGTATAATTTTACTGTCGTGTGCGCATAATCGTTTTCATTCGAATCCCATTTGCCATTAGCGCCAAGCCCGACGCCCGAGCTAATCCTACGAAAGGTTATGGAAATCCGCTCTTACCGTCTCGGGAGCATAGAGAACTATACAGTAGCTGATCTACCTATTACTTAATTATTAATATATATTATTATTATATAGTATATATATATATATATATATATATATATATATATATATTATTTGTGACAGGCTAGTGTTTGACCACTATCTCACCTGATGGTAAGTGACGATGTGATCGAAGCTGGTAAACACACTAGGCCTGGAATACGCAGGCTCTCAAGAATAACTGCCGGAACATCGTATTTGGCTTGGCGGCAGACTTTCAACTTGATGGTGGTAAGCTACTTTGGTAGCAAGCCAGGCGAGCAACTCACAAAATGCTCTACCACCTCTCAAATGTCACCTGATTAGCACCACCCGGGGACCACGTGTAGGGAGTCAGACTTAAGGGGTATCCTCCTACGGACGTGGGTGACTCAGCCTCCATATATGTACCTATGTATATGTAAATTTGTAATTGATGTGTATATGTATATATATATATGATTCGTAAGCACCGTTATGAATAAGCTTTTTATGAACGACGTCCTATTATTTTGCGTTATTCCTATCCATCCAAAGGTTGTCTGGAAGAGATCGCTTTCAGCGATAAGACCGCCTATTGTTACACTTTTCTAAAACTGTACTGATAAAATTTTACTATTTGTGTTATTTATTTATTAAGGTGTTCAATAAAGAGTATATCTATCTATCTATCTATCTATTACATGCTTAGAATATAAAACAGACTAGAACCCTCATGGCGATAAAATTGCGTGCAATGCACTATGTCTAAAAACTGTAACATCCCCCGCCCGCACTACTTCCCGCGTAATGTTGCTAACTATAAAAGTCTTAACTGCTTTTAGGTATTATACTAAAGCAGTGAGACTATAATCATGATTGTCAATTCTCATAAAGATATTGATATATTTAATAAATATAATTATTAATTGAAATATACCAATAATAATGAAATCATACATTTTTATTTCTATAAACATGGTTTGATTTACATTCTAAGATCACATGTATACTTACTGTAAGTATGTATTAGTGTAAGTTTATCTAAGAACTTTACCGTGAGTTGACAACATATCATTGGCACAAACGCCCCGTTCCAATTTTCGTATTATATATCCCTAACTAGTAAAAAATTTGGATGTGCAGGCATTTTAATTTAATGAGTTTTTGTTCATATTATGTCGAAAATTAATCCGCGCTGTCGTTTATCAACTGATATAAGAATATTGATCACAAACCGTAAAGAAATTTCTTTAGGAATATTTGTGCACTTTGTCACTTAAGAAAATTTTTTAATTTTATTTTATGATATATGCTTGGCTATTGCGAACATTTGACCGCAATCTCACCTGATGAAAGCGATGATGCGGGCGACAGTTGAACTTGCTTGCCTAGAAGGTACCTGTACAATCTTGACTTGAAAAGGCCTAAATTAAACTTATCGGGCAACAAAAACGAAGTAAAAATAACTACGACATAAATACACAAGAATAATCACATATACATAAGATACAATTGTTCGGACGTTCCGTTACACATGCTTTTGTACAACATAAGGAACTTTGTTACTGATATTCAGTACGCGGCGCAGGCGCACCCTTCCTCTTTTACACTAATCGGAAAACGCATTCATTTGTATGTATCTGGTAGATAACTTTGCGCTTTCCACCGTGCCCGGACGAGATTGAAACATTCAATGATTCGCACCTCTCGACTCTCTAGCCACTTCTCGAGAGAGTCGAAACTAATAGCCAGTCTGGAAATTTCAATAGAACTTGGAAATGGAAAGTTCCAGATTTTATTTATATATTTACTTAGTTACATAAAATAGTAAGCTAACAGTTAAACCCAAAACTATTTTAAGGATTTTTTTTTAATAATTAACAATAGCTCTGAAATTGTCACTAAAAATGTCGACTTGTTCGAAATCGCGTTTTATTGAAATTTCCAGACTCGTTTGTTTGCATAGATTTCCGAGTATCGAGCTTATTTGAATATAAATATCAGATCTTGGGAAAACATATTTTTGGATGATTGTTGTCTTAGAATAATAACGCTGTTATTATTTTTAGTAGACGCTTTAGTTGATGAATGCAATGGTCGAATTTAATTTTGTAGATTTAATTTTTCGATCGTTTGATTTAATTATCGTGTTATTTGCAATAGTAAAAAATAATTGTAGTAACTCCAAAATCTCGGATTACGGAAGTGTTAAAACAGATCTGCTGTCCTGATTTATAACAATATAAAAAGTAACCCTCCGCCAAGGCCCGTAACTCTCTTTTAAACCGTTATAAATTCATTAAATTCCATAAACAAACGATTCCCCAGAACTGACTAATGCCCAGTTCTCATTGACCGAGATTACACAAACGCCAGCAAATTTTACTTTACATTCAATGTAATCATTCTGGAAGTTAAATGGCAGATTATATCTAATTTGCTGCGCTTTAAAATGTGCTAATGGACTTATTATAGAGTAGCTAATTTAGTTATATTATGTTCATGTAATTTTGATTAATAGTTAACTTGTGGTTGGACTTGTGCAAGATTTTATAGTGTCAAATTGGCCACCTGCGGGAGACCTTTATAAGCAAAGGGTTAGATATATTTTTAATGCACAAACAATATTGAATGATAATATTTATACTACAAAGTATTTTCTTTCAGCTAACCTTTTCGATCATCTTTCCATCGAAAGGTTGTCTGGAAGAGATCGCTCTTAGCGATAATACCGTCCATTGTACCTATCTTTATAAGTTTCTCTGTAACTTGTATTTATATTTTGGTGTCAATAAAGAGTTTTTGTATTGTATTGTATTGTATCGGAATTTCGATATGGTAGTGGACATAATTACTGTCTATATATATACAGTCTATATATGTATAAATATATATGTCTATATAAATACAGAAAATAAAAAAGTCTTATCCGGCGTTTATAAACTTAATATAGCATATTGAAAAAGCATATGGAAGGCTAAGCGACATACACATCCCTCTCTAGTCTGTTCATTTAAGCATATTTCATTCAACTGTTGCTTAGGTGGGTGAGTGTTCGCCTTCTAAAGGTTAAGGAGGGTATCGGGTTCGATTCCCGAGGGGAACACAAGTTTACTCACCAAGGAAAAAAATATATCTTCTGGTTCTGGTTGTGTGATGTATGTGTATATTTTATATTATTTAGACTTATTTTATTTATTTATTGTTATTTATTATATTTGTATATATTTATAATAATAGAATATGATATTGTATATATATATTTTTTTATATTTTTATTATTTTAGATCCGCCACCGACCCAGAGGTTGTGACTGAAAATCAGCGCCTAGTGTTACACTTGGTAATAATGCTGAGTCACGACCATTTTGGCTTTTTTTTTATTTATGCCTAATTACCTTTGTAAGCTGTTTTTGTTGTCTATTTCATGTTTTTGTTGATTGTTTATCTTGTCCTTAGTGCCAAATAAATTTATTTCATTTCATTTCAGATATTATTAGACAATATTATCATACTATCGGCAATTTTAACTATATTTTAAACGCTATCAAAGTTAAAATCCCCGACTTTATCACTTTATCAGAAAAAATATTTAAATACGCATTATTGATGATAACTTAAAAACTACTGTTCAGATCTTGATCAAATTTAAATGGGACCACATGGGAAGACCTTTGAAACAAGAAAACAATTTTCAAAATCGGTTCAGGCGTCTTCGAGTAATCGGTGAACATATATAAAAAAAGATCCCGACGAATTGAGATCCTACATTTATAAGGTCGGTTAAAAATAGATACAAAAGGGCACAGAACTCCTTTGTTATTTATGATAATAATCTAGTTACATAAAGTTATTCGGATGGAATACCAAGAAATAGACGATGACATCAGGCCTTGTCTGCTATAATGAAAACTAGATGACCTTTACACCTCTTTGAAAGTGAACGCAAAACAGATAGATCGTGACAAAGATGCTGTCTGACCACAAAGGCTTTGTCCAGTGAGATGAGAGGTCAATAAAAAAAACATATAAAGCAATGAGTATAAATAATTAGTCTGATCATAACGCTAAAGTCACCATTATTAGTTTTTCCTTGAGATTTACATTCAGTAGATCTGTTAAAAGTGTATATTTATTTGTTTATGAGATTTTGTGAAAACTTCAATGAAATGTGAAGTTGCCGGTTTCCAAAGCCGGGTAGGTTTTCTAACTGAAAAGGAGCAGTACATAATTTTATTATGCAGAAAAATAAAGTGCAATCTTTTGAAAATATGATCTCATTCAAAATTAGCCAACTTTATAGAAACCAGTACCGCTCAATAGTATCCTACGTATGTAAAATATTGAAACTGGAGGCTGTTTAGCTCAATTTTGAGTATACCATTATTTTATTATTATATGATATTTTTAATAACAGCTGGCTACAATGGATTTTTGTAAGGATAAAGTTGATTTACTATATTTAGTTTTAATCCCGATTAGGATCGGAATCGGAATAATTAACTTTAAATAAAATGAATTAACTTTGTGGAAATT
The DNA here is from genome assembly GCA_948107665.1 of Lomographa bimaculata. Taxonomy (NCBI): domain Eukaryota; kingdom Metazoa; phylum Arthropoda; class Insecta; order Lepidoptera; family Geometridae; genus Lomographa; species Lomographa bimaculata. Next base: position 6,963,236 of record OX403596.1, on the reverse strand, counting down.
GATTGCCGAAAAGTAACGTCTAATTCAATTATTTTTCAAATGTTCGTAAGATTTTTCATAAAATATAATTCAGATCGTCTTTGTCCCCCGAACGGTATAATCTAGGAGCCTTTAAGTCAAGAGTGAATAGGTATCTTCTAGGCAAGCATGCTACATCTTCGGCCGCATCATAGCTTTCCATCAGGTGCGATATTGGTCAAATGTTTGCCTATCGAGCTATATAAAAACAAAATCTAACTGACCACAGAGAACAATGAACCCATACAAATTTCAAACGGGCTGCAATCAATAGACACTTGAAGTTGTTACTTGTGTTGTCTAGTTATCGCCATTTGACGACTTGACTAATTATGACTGTTGTTCGTTATCTCTCATGGTGATACGGAGAGAAAGTTATGTTTTGCTTTCGTTTTTTTTACAACACGTTATTTAAGTCGCGTACCGTTTATTACAAAATAAACGGTACGCGACTTAAATAACGTGTCTACAAAGATAGCGCTAAGGGTGTGCTTTTAGAAGTAGTTTATTTTTGTATTTCTGTACCGTTGCAGTTGTAACTTTTTAACTGATTTAAAAAAGGAGGAGGTTCTCAAATTGTCTATGTTTTTTGTATTTTTGTTATGCGATTACTAGAAGACAGGCGTTTTGCTTAAAAAATGATCCTACTTTACACCATACAAAAGGTTATGGTGTCAAGTTGGTCTTATACAACAATAAAATTGTTAAGATCTGATCAAGGGTTCCGGAGATAAAGCGTTGCAAGTCGGGTTTTTTAAGTTTTGCTTGGGTTTAATTATCTTGTAATAGACGTGCCCCGCGACTTCGCCCGCGTTTATCAAGTTAAAAAGTAACCTATTTATTAATCATAGATATAAGCAATTTACATTCCAAATTTCATCCTAATCCGTTCAGCTGTTACAGCGTGAAGAGAAAACAAACATAGTTACACACTGACACACAAACTTACGGATCTATAATATTAGAATGATTTGTAGATGACACTTTATTGTACACCAAATTACATAAACATAAGAGAGATAACTTAAACTATGTGTACAAAAGGCGGTCTTATCGCACAGAGCGATCCAGACAAATTTTCCCTAACAGACTTTGTATCCCTTATACAAAGTATTTGTATACCTTAAAAAAAATTCAACTCGACCCCCTTGGTCGAAATTCCGAGTGAGAGAAATTCCGCGCGATTATGAAGTAAAATCCCATTGTAGTACCTATTTTCAGCCCATTTTGGTCCCTGAATGGATTTGAAAATTAAATAAAAGTTAACTTACTGCAATGTTCTTGGCTGTTACTTAAGCTGTAAGGTCAGCTCGTAGGTATGTCCAATGATTTCCATTCATACAGCTTTTACTTTACTTTGTATTTCTACATAAAAGGGAAACACCGTACCGCTTTCTAAGATGATTAGCATTTACATCTCATTTAACATCATTATTCTTTTGTAAAAATATGTTACGGCATTTCACATCACGACTTTCCTTACATTAATCTTACCCATCATAACGTTTTGACATGTTACATAAAATGAGTAATTTACTAGTAAATGCCATACACTTATAGTGAAGTACTTATTCAAAGAGCATTTTGAGTTCAAAGTGGATCACAGGTAAAAAACTCTTGTTTCCAGATTGCAGTATTGATTGAAAATAAATATCAGATTGAGACTTTTCATCTCAGTATTGATATAAACGAATTATTGAATTAATAAAAATCCGTCTTCGTCATTTTATCAATCGACTTAAAATAAGAGATTTTCAATTCGACTGTACTATTTTTTTTGTTTACTGTATGTTACGCGATATCTCCGCCAATTATGAATCGATTTTGATGTTTTTTTTTTGTAAGGTAGAGTATACTTCAGAGGTGGTCCCATACAATTTTTATCGAAATCGGTCAAGCCAAAACCGAAATCTAAGCGATAAAGCCGGTTTTTAAGCTTTGCTTGCGTTTTAATTATTGTAAGGTGGTAGCACCAGATGCATAGCACAGGGAACTGTAGAACGTCTCAGGAAGGGGAGGCTCAAAAGTGCAATTCAGAGAAACTATTCAAACAGCTATTCATTGAATTGCCCGTTGGCTTTGTTGGGTGTGCGTACCAAAATGGTGTTTAGAAGGCCTTCTAAACAGTGGTATCGGGTTCGATTCCTGGCGGGAACGCAAGTTTTCGCCCCAAGAAATATAATTATATTCTGGTTCTGGTTGTGTCTGTGATGTGAATGTATCTGGCACCCACGACACAAGTTATCGAACTTAGTGTAGGACTGTGAGTGTGAGAGCGTTTATTTATTTTTTTATTATGTTTATTTAAAGGTTTAGGAGCGTCGGAAGAATAATGTTAAGTTTACACTACATAATATGTTACGTAATGTTCAGGTACTTACAAGTATACAGTGCTATTTATTACTGTTTTGAAGCAACTTGAAATAATTTAATTTTCAATATGTATAAAGGTTATATTAAATGATATCAGTTGTAAAAGACATCGCTCATAGTTAAGTTTGAACTCGGAATCAGATTAGTTATAATTTTGCAGAGTTTATTCTTTAATGGAACTACATAATTTATTAATCGCTACGAGTGGACTCATGGCAATAGAATATCTAAAATGTATCTATAGCCATGGTAAACATTACTACTTCAGACAATTTTGTATTTAACGTTGTACAACTGTGTTTAAAGGACACTGACCTGTAAGATCTTTAAATTAATGATACTCATAATTACAGCAATTTACTCTAAACTCTGCCCTTATAAGCACTTAAAGTACAGAAACATCTAAATTGTGTCCTAAAATCCGGAAAATGCTACTTGTGCTCTTGAGGCTAGCCTCAGCCATTAGCTTAGTAGGCAATCACGATTATAATCACAGTTTAGCTCGGTTATTAAACTAAATAGTAACTAGGAGAGTAATAGCTTTGATTAAGCTTATGATAGCGGATTGAGCTTTGATGCGAGCCGTCAATTAATTAGTTCTTCTAGATGTTTGTATTTTATAATGCGAAATGTTTTGAGTATGTTCGTCGAATGCAGTGCCTAAATGGAATTCTACTAATATTATAAATCCGAAAGTTTGTGTTTAAGTGTGTAAGTATGTTTGTTCCCTTTTCACGCTTTAACCGCTGAACGGATTTGGATGAAATTTGGCATGAATATAGCTTATACCTAGGATTAACACATAGGCTATTTTTTAACTTGATACTAGCGGGCAAAGCCGCGGGGTACGGCTAGTTTTAAATATGAAGATTCATGGGTGACCCATTCATTCGCATAATTCTATTTATCACTAGCTACGCCCCGTGGTTTTACCCGCGTAAGTCAAGGACCTGCGGGTATTAAAAAGAGATAAAAAGTAGCCTATGTGGTAATTTCAGGTGTCAGCTACCTCCATAACAAATTTAATCAAAATTGGTCCAGCCGTTTGAGCGCCAAATAGTAACAAACATACAAACACACTCACAAACTTTCGTCTTTTTAATAGTTAACAGTGTGAAAATTAAGTTATCACTATCATAAATGTATGCTGCATACATATTTTTTAGCCTGGATATGATTCGGAATAACTGAAATAGGTTAGGTTTTATTATCAGAATATGCATTAGGTTTGCGTTTTTTTAATTGTGGCTTTATGTAGATCCACTACTGTTCCTGATCCTGCGCTCTCTCTAGTTTGGGCCTTGGAGCTCAAGTAAAAGTAACAAGTATTTATCACAGACGTAAAAAAAAAACGGACTTGATGCCGAATACAAAACGGGTGAAGCATCCTAGATCCTACAAATTTCGCTTGTCATAGCGCAAGCTAAACGGACGACAATCGGCGCGCCAATATATTATTATCTAGTAACTATTTAGTTAACTGTGATATTTTGCAGCAAGATACACGCAGACACGGACGTTTGAATGCTTCACACATGATTGGATGAGGTTACGTCCGCGGTACTTGTAGTAAAATTTAATACTCAGTGGTTTAGTTATACCTAATGTTGTCGCGAAGTCTCAGTTCGCGGTGGTCCATTAGATTATTATAAGTATGTACTTCTACTTTAGTAAGCCTTCAGTTAGCATCCACGATCCTAGTAAATCAAGCAAGTAATTCAAAGATAGTTACCTACTTTCATCCAAGCTCATCCATTACGCACGATAAATAGCTTTTCTTCAACGCAATCATATTTCTTCTCATTATATTATATGTTTACTAAGGCTTTTAATGAACTCGAAACAAGTTTATTAGAAAGTTGTTTACAAGTTCATGTCCGTAAGCGGTGGTATGACAAAGAAGCCCTTCATTCCTGTGTCAACAAGGAAATATTTATCTTAGTCGAGGTGTGTTTTCTATTTGGCTTCTTTTGTCACAGTTGACTGATGACGGCGAGAATGTTTGCTGTTATGTTTAGAGGAAATTAAACTAGCTACTGCGTCACATGGCTAAAACATTTAAAATCAAATATATCATGATTCTTTAAGAACCTGTCTTCATCCACAGACGACAAATACCTATTCGATACTAGATTTAATGCAATTTGACCATCGGGTTTTTGAATTTCGATTTTTGAATTTCGGGTATATTCTTTTATCTTATTCTCCGGCGTTCTAACCATGTAAACTTTGGGTCTAGTTTCTGTTTAATTCTTGGATATATGCAATATGTATATATTATTATATATGTGTATGTTATTTAGCATACATTTCAATGTCATACTTTTTTTATGCTTGATAGGAATGTATTTGACCACTATCTCACCTGATGGAAAGCGAAGATAAGGCCGCCGAAGGTGTAGCAATCCTAGAAGATACATATTCACTCTTGACTTAAAGAATACTAGATTATACTGTTCGGGGAACTAAATGCGAGCAGTGAGTTCCACTCCTTCGCAGTACGGATAATAAACGTATAGTATTATATAAGTAACAGCCAAAGAATATACTTACATAGAGATCAATTAACAACAAATAACGTTGATGGATAATCTTGACGATGGGAGTTTAAATAGACATGTGTTATTATGTTTTCTTTTTATCATGTTTATACTTTTACCAATTATCATTTCACGAAACAATTCAATAAAATCACGCCAACATTGCTCTCAATGCTTCTAAATCATTCATTATAATTGAGAATTCATGACCACCTGTCCGACCCATTCATAATTTAATCATTTTAATATTTGGACGGCCATTTCCGCCAACAATGGTGGGCGTTACACGACGTCAATTAGCAGTCAGAGTCAGAAGTCTAGAGCCCCCTTGGGCATCATAATAGCGATAATTATGGTAACTATCACTCACTGGCACTCACTTTTGGAGTATTGTAGTTGTGAACGTTTATGAAAGTGTTGCGGGTGATTGGTGTATGAAGGAACGACTGGATACTTGATAGCCTTCTAGTTCTTCTACCTGACTGATTGGTCATAACATTTATAAGAGGATTGTCATTAATCAGAAGGTCATTCGTACAGCAAAGGAGTGGAACTCATTGCCTTCGTCATTGTTCCCCTAGGGGTATAATCTGTGAGTCTTCAAGTCACAAGTGAACAGGTATCTTCCAGCTAAACGAGCTCAATTGACGACCACGTCTTCATTTACAATCAGGTGAGACAGTGGTCAATCGTTTGATTATCGAAAAAATAAGTCCTAATATTTCTTAAGTTTTTTCAAACCGGTGATAAAATCTACCTCTGAACCTGACTACTCCATTAAATATTACCAACGTACTTGTTCCAGCAAAATGCACGTGTCTGGAACAATGAAGACAACTTACTAGATCCAGTGAATGGAATAATGTGAACAGGCCATTATGTCATTTAGATTATACTATTACGAAATTATATCTAAACGAAAGCGGTTAGCTTTTGTTCTTTAGGTGTTATGTATGCGGAGAAATTATGTTTGATGATTCGTGGCTTTTTAGCTTCAATTATAGTCGGATTTCAGAATGATTCTTATTATATATAGTTTTTTTTATTTGCAAAGCATTCGGTAACATAAATAATTCTATAATTTCAGAATAAATCTGGTTTAGGTATAGTTTCAAATTATCCGGAGAATGACGTAATACATTGCCATTTTTTTGGCGCGCATAATGAGGGTAAGATCACATATACTCGTAGTTAGGGTAAGATACATGTAGTTCAGTGTGGAAGATCTTGGATAATCTAGCTTATTTATTGTGTTGTGCCAGTATTCTAAAGACGGGTTCGAAAGGGTTCAAATCCCGCTTCGAGCAAAAAAAAATCTTACATGATTTTTATTTTTTGCTTTATTTATGACTAGCCGTGCCCCGCTCCGCTATTATCAAGTTAAAAAGTAGCCTATGTGTTAATCCTAGGTATAATCTATGTACATTCAAAATTTCATCCAAATCCGTTCAGCCGTTAAAGCGTGAAGAGGGAACAAACATACTTACACACTTACGCACACTTATAATATTAAGACACTTAACACACTTATAATATTAAGTAGGATTTACTAATGGATATAATAACTACTAGACCGGTTTTTATACTTCGATGCTTGGTAAATTGCAACAGGTACCTACATATAGTTTTTCCGCATTTTTATTCATGATCACGTGTCTTCTTCTTTGCAATTTTATTACTTAATTAATTTTATGACATTTCCCAAAGTATCAGTATCATTTTATCGTACCAACCATTCATAAATAATATTTGCGACGTAATTTACGATGTATTTTGCATACGGTCCTTCTGCGTCGAGTCTAAAGATCAACGAGCGATATCATCTTATTCGGTGTTTTATAGCTACTGTCATTTCTGAAATTTAAAGTTATTTGTCAAGGGTTATCGCTTTGCCAATTATGCGCCCTTTAAAATCAAGGTTAACTACTTAAATAATGTTTACCATACTAAGAACTCTGCTACGAAGAAGCCCTTTATACATTAATCATTCAAAACAAAAACCTACAATTAATTTCTTAATGTCATTATTGACCAAACGAACGCGAAGGTTTCTGTTTCAGCTTGGGCAAAATTGCTTTCAATTTCCGGCAGATTTCCGGTTGTTCTCCTCTACAGGTCACATTCTCAACAGATTCTTGTGAAGTTTTGTAACCAGGCTCAATAAATAGATTAAATTTTTCAAAATGGCGGCGGTGTAGGGATTGATTACGTAAAAAAAAAAATTTCAGCGATTTTGAAGAATACGCAAGGTTAAGCTCACAGAACCACTACTTCTATGAGCTTAAAATTATCACTATATTGTTATGTGTGATCACCGTCTATAGATAAATCTTTTCTAAATTACGTTTTTCTGTAATAGTGAGAGAAAATTAATGCATGGAGCTGAATTTTGAGACACACCAGTGAGAAAGATATTGAGAAGGTGCAATGTGTCCACATTTCGCCTTCTAACCGATCTGCTAAAGATGATTTTTAAATACCTATTCCATGATACCCCACTTGACACAAATCGTCAATTATTTTTATTTATCACATTATGGCCTCTGGCGTACGCCATAATTAATTTTGATTACTGTCCAGTCTTGAGTGACTTGCACGATTGAAACAAATAGATTGACGTAAGAATCGAAATCGGTTTCTAGAGAGCCATAAAAAAAAAAATATATACACACATACATACGTACATACTACATAGGCTTCTTTGCGTCGCGCAGTTGGGTATTACAAGTACACGCTTTCACACTTCCAACCCCACACTAAGTTCAATGACTTGTTTCGTGGATGCCGGAAACACTTACACCACACAGACAATCACGCCCAGAACTAGAAACTTATTTCCATTGAAGAGAAAACTTGGGTTTCCGCCGTGAATCGAACCCGATACCCCCGCTTAGAAGGCGGATGAGAACCTTACTTAGCCAACGGGCAGTTCCTTAGAAACTCGATGACCAAATTGCATTCTACTGGTTTATGATGATAGTAATATAATATATATCTAATATATAAAATTCTCGTGTCACAGTTTTCGTTGCCATACTCCTCCGAAACGGCTTGACCGATTTTGATGAAATTTTTTGTGCTTATCCGGTATCTATGAGAATCGGCCAACATCTATTTTTCATCATCATCATCATCATCACTTTTCATCATTATCAACGCGGGTGAAACCGCGGGGCGCAGCTAGTATTATATATATGTCGTCTATAGCTTGCTAATAAATCGCATAGTTCTTGAGAGGAAGTTGCAACATGAAGACTAATTAATTAGGACGTATTTCTTCATAAGGTCTAGACCTACATTTTTAGCATCGCAATGTAGTTTTGGGAGTTTCACAAGTTTGCCTAAATACCAGTACAAAACTGCATTGGCGGAACGATTTAATTATTCGAATTTGACTTATAAGGAAACCAGTTTAGATGTTTATTCCACCTTAGTTTAGTCATTTATTATTTATTTTTGATATAAAATATTCTTAGTTATGTTACAAAATTTACAATTCTAGGAAACAGCCAACATTTTTTGTCTACGTTTGTTGCGGCAAAAGAAGTAGGTACCGTGGAGATTTGCTGCGAAAGTGAAAATACGGCGTTGTCGATTTTGTTTTCTTTTTCAAAACTTGCGATTCTTCAAGTGTAATTATAGTTCATGAGTAGTAAGTGTAGGCAAATCATATAATACAATACAAAATATTAAATAAATAAATAAAAATAAAAAAATATTAAATATTATTAAAAATTAATTTATTTCAGTAAACTTAATCTAAGTTACATTACATGGGTTTGGGACCCTCTTTTAAGTATGGAGATACCTGTGTTAGAGGGTCTCGCTCTTCCGTAGTATACATTGATTGATATATAATTGACATATAAATGTCATCATCATCATTTTACGTGTTTTAAGCCGTATATAACATTAAACATTAAAACATACAAAGTTAAAAACATGATTTTTGTTTTGCTCTAATACTCCAGTAGGAGTTCTAGTAAAAGTTTCTACCACATTACTAGAGCTTGACTTGACTATGATTGTATCATGACTCTTTTACCTGACTTTGACTGGTGTCAAAAACTAGTTTAGAACTAATAATATGAATTACTTGACACTGGCTAAATACAAAAATGGAGCTAGATGGACCACGTTTACCTAGAAGATAATTGTTCACTCGTGACTTGAAGCCTCCCAGATTGTACTTATCGGAAAACAGAGTCGGGCAAAAAGTTCTACTTCTTTGCAGAACGCGTAATGAATGTGATAGCAAAATACGTAGGCATTGCTGGAATATCTACCATAATTACTTACTTGCGTATCTACCTAATTTATCTAAACGCTTTTTATTTTTGTTTATAGGAAGAACTGGACCTTTCGGCGGTGAACAAAGCAGCGATGATGAACCTCCCAGCCGCAAAGAAATGGCAGATTTACTGCAGCAGGAGGCCGCCACCAGGCCAGGTGCTGCCTCTGGCGACGGCTCCTCAAGTCGAAGAGTACATCAAAGCTCTCAATGAGATTGCTGACGTGAGTATTGACATCGTTAAGCTGCAATTACAGTACTAAAAATCCATCTAGAGTTCCGTATACAAAAAAAATATTTTTGCCGCATATTTTTTATAAACAACTGTATTCACACTTACCAGCCCCACACTAAGTACAAAGCCTTGAATTGTGGGTGCCTGCAACATTTACACACAATTACACCCAGAACCAGTATCACAAATGTATCTTCGGAAGATAAATTGTGCTCCTGCCGGGAAACAAACACACGGCAGATACTTGCCTGCTGTGCCAGCTAGATCGTACAAATATTGCAATATATGAAGCTCGCATAAACGGTCATATTTCTTTATTTCATTGACTCCGAAGCTTGATCTTTTTAACAGCTTTAATACCTCCACGCGTTCCGGAGAAATATCGTCTTGACAGACAGACTGACATCGATGTTATTCTATAAGGGTTCCTTTTTTCCTTTTGATCTACAAAACCCCTGAAATGCGAAAGTTGGTCTAAATATCATTAGGTTAGGTTTAGGTAAGTTCCTTTTAATTATAATTTTATCAGGCGTTACATTAACACTTCTAATGAATAATTAAACATTTTCTTTCCTCGCATTTTAATTCGCAGTTTTTAAGCTTGATATAGGTATCATATCACATATTTATTTACTTTGGACTTTAGAGTATCTTGCAGGTCAGGATATTATGTTACATAGTCAAATTATTTATTGGGTTATTATTTGTCTAGATAGATTTTATAGAACTTTTACCCAACTGCGAGATGCAAAGGAGAGTAATGTGTTTATCAGCCTACGTATGTTCCTTTGAGGTGTTCTAGGGACAAATGCGTGGGTCCATTTTTATTGGTTGGCATAATTACGTTTTCAACAGGCGTTACAATATATCACACATTTGTCTAAAACACTGATAAATATAGATCCGTTTAAAACACGTTTAACGTTTAAAGTTAAAACTAACATAATAATATCTAAACAAATGTCCATGTTTGAACGTGAATCTTCTTACCAAGTACAATGCGATAATGAGCTATTGATATAAGAAAATAAATATTATGTGTCAGAATTAAATAATTAGAATTATAATAATTATTATAAACAATGATGTGGTCGAGAGTAGTAATCGCTAAGCCTACAGTAATTAACTTGTTCTCAAAAAAGTGCAAAAATTAGACAAGATTTGTCTGAAGTAAAACATATGTCATAATTATTATAAGTACCAGCTTGTCATCTGAACATAGATAATAGATATAATAGTGTATTAATAATAGTGTAATATAATAATTATATTATTCGTTGCTCTAGGTAAATCATATTACTAAGGGAATCGTAGTAACACAGATAATTATTGCATAGTATAGTTCACAGTGACACAATTTCACAAGTATCAAGAATTATTTCAATATATGTATATCTATTTCATAATTATAAACTAGCTATATGTACATGTCATAATAATAGGACCTGACTTCTTCAATAAATGGATTTTGTGGGCTTGTTGTTTCAATTCAGCCAGTGTCAATTCTGTCTCAGTTGACAAATACACGAAGGGTTATTCCTTATGTGAATCGTTGTGTTGTGCTGTATCCTAAACTCTTGAAGATGGTAAACTTATTAGGAAATACGGTCGGTCTAATAACATGCCATAATTAATTAAATTGACCAAATATGTAAAAAAAAAAGATAAATATGTAGATAAAAAAATAGTAGCATAATAAAATCTGATAATTATTTTACCCGACTGCTAAGAAAGGGTCTTGTTTTTCGCGCGTATCTTGTATGTATGTATATTTGTAAATTTCTTTATTACCTCGTATCTTCGAAACGACAAAATGGATTTCGACAGTATTCGTCTTAAAACCCAAGTTTTCTTAAATAGGTGTTTGCTAGCTGTTTTTTTTTTGTGTAGGTTTATATAAAGTCTTGGTAAACCACTTAACGAGACATTTCCTGTTTCCAGGCATTCGCCTCTTCCGAAGGCATCCCACCAGCAGAAGCGTGCGCTCTAGTAGACGGTCTCAAGACAGCACTTCGAACGCGAGCACATAGTTTTGTCATCAGGTTTATCAAACAAGGTGGTCTGGGCGCTTTGCTAGACGCTCTTCAAAGAGCTCCGAGGGACGATGCACTCACCAGGCATAATCTCATAGCTGGGATCAAGGCGCTGATGAATAACTCTGTAAGTAGCTCTGAGATAGACAATGGCAGTAGTTTAGTTCTGGTGGACTGGTGAACTGGTGGTGATAATTACGATGCTGTACAGTAAGAGCGGAGTTGCCTCCTTACTGACTACGTTTGATTTGCAACGGAATGCAAGCTTCCGCTGACGCTTTCATTAAAGCATTTCTATAATTTTTACAGTGAAAATAGAGTCGATGTGACATAAATCGACGGTGCATTGATGTTGCGCTGCACTTATTGTTACTATCTTTAAGATTGTCTTAGCTAAGCAGTATATATATATATATTCGGACAGTTTGTGTTTGAAATCTTCAGCTAACTTAGAGACAATAACTGTATCTATTAAAAATATTTGAATCTTTAATATCTCTCGATAGCTCATCTTTTAGGAAACTGTATAAAATGTACTGCTTTACTCATAGCCAGGTGTGATGGTTTCGTCCTTCTGTACATCTTTATCGGCACCTGCATACCTCGATCTTCTTTAACAAGTAAATAGTAGATAAATAGCGTAGTTTTAGCAAAGATCTTGTTCCTTTCAGACTGGTCGTGCGCACGTCTTAGCCCATCCCACCAGCATCGACCTTATAGCACAGTCGCTCGACACTGAAAATGTGAAGACAAAAGTAGCTGCTTTGGAAATTCTTGGTGCTGTTTGTTTGGTGCCGGGAGGACATAAAAAGGTAGGTACAGTCAAAGATAATGCAATCACTCCTTTTTGGTATAGCTTAGTATTTCTTTGTATTGAAGGTGGAGGTTGATTAAATTTTGAATGTGTATAGAACAATGTTGCAATTCAATTGTTTATGTTTCAAATGCTTGTGACCTAACCCCTTGTTACTGTTAGATGTTTCTGTTTGTATTAAGAATAATTTATAATAATAAATGATAATCTTTATTCAGATATTTGCATTATTATAATATACATAATAATCATGTAAAAATCATTTATTAAATTCAAAATTGCGATTAGAACGGGCCCAAACTAAGCAGCGCCTGTTTCTTGGGAATCTTAGCAGACGAAATTGTTATCAAAATATCGACTTAACGCTAACTGTAGTGTTATACACAGCTGATTATTTGAGTGAGTGTCAATTAAGCACTTATAACAAGTAAGTGTATTAATATCAATCAATCACATTTTAATAAAGATTAAGCGAGGTTAAAACAAATGAACCCTATTTCTTGGGATTTTGTTTATTTCGAATTAAAACCGATCGAACAGAGATACGTAATCGGGGATCTGATCAAGAATGCTTATATGAATTGGTTTCAGTAATAATTGTTGGTTTAGCGAATAGCAGTTGAAACTCTTTTCTTTATTTGTTATGTACATTCTTAGATTAAGTAGTCACGGAAAAAGCATCTCAAACATCGACATGTCTACTTTATAGCCAATATTAGTTCTGTTCTTCGCATGTCTACATCCCTTGACACATCTCCAATTCTAGGTGCTAGAAGCAATGGTCCATTACCAAAAGTACGCGGGCGAGCGCGCTCGCTTCCAAGGCATCGTGAACGAGCTGGACCGAAGCACGGGCGCCTATCGCGACGACCTGGGTCTCAAGACTGCCATCATGTCCTTTGTTAATGCTGTACTAAACTACGGGCCTGGGGAGGAGAGTCTTGAGTTCAGACTGCATTTGAGATATGAGCTCTTGATGCTGGGGATTCAGCCGGGTAAGTTTGGTGTCTATGTTGTTATAGCTGTAACACTAATTTTTATAGAGGTTTTTTTAATATAGATAAAAAAAATAAGAAAGAAAGAAAATCAATGTATTCAACCGAAAACAAATAAAAACACAATAATACATTAAACGCAAACGTTAAACGCATTCACACTCACAGCCCCATACTAAGTTCAAAGACTTGTATCGTGGGTGCCGGAAACATTGACATCACACAGACATTACACCCAGAACCAGAACCACAAATATCCCTTGGGAAGGAATTTGTACTTCTGCCGGGCATCGAACCGAGGACCCACGGCACAGAGGGCGGACACTTGTCCACTGCGCCAACTGGTTCGTCAAATTAAATTACGGTAACGGTAAAAAAAAAGAAAAAATAGAGAGAAAACTAAATAAATTTCAAATTTCATTCAAATCCGTTCAGCTGTTACATCATATAAAAAAAAACTTATACACTAACTTTCACTTTTATAATATTAGTATCATCTATATTAAACAACCTCTTCCAGTGATCGAGAAACTCCGCAAATACGAGAACGAAACACTCGACCGACACATCGAGTTCTTCGAGATGGTTCGTAACGAAGACGAACGCGAGCTGGCGCGACGCTTCGATAAAGAACACGTGGACACAAAAAGCGCGCAATCCATGTTCGAGCTGCTCAGGAGGAAACTGAGCCACACGGCTGCCTACCCTCACATGCTGTCTTTGTTGGAGCATCTTCTTCTCCTGCCGTGTAAGTCTTTGATTTTGACGCCAATATTGCCTGACTTCTTTTCGTTCATAGTTAGTTCATAGTAAGTTCATATTATAGTAAGTTCGTAGTAAATTCATAGTAAGTTCGTAGTAAATTCATCGTAAATTCATAGTAAGTTATGTATAATGCCTGCCGTCTCATCGAGGGCGTGGTTTTGAATCCTACGACGGGCTTGAGCTTCCGGTTAAGGTAACATCGTGATGAAATGCAACAGCAAGGATGCTTGCGACCCAGTACCGAAACACAGTCGTAGTTCACCACCCTCAAGCAGAACAATCTGACGCCAAATAACTAAAACCTATGTTCGCATTCACACTCTCAGCTCCACACTAAGTTACAGACTTGTGTCAGGCCGGAAAAATTTAAATATCACACACAATCACACCCTGAACAAGCACAAGCACAAATGTCTCTTGAGAAGAAATATAATGCACCTGCCTGGAATCGAATCTAGGACCCACAGTTCAGAGGGCAGAGACTAGCCCACCAACTGAGTCAGTTATCATAACAGAATCTCGTTGTTCCAGTGGAATACAATCCTCAAGCACAGCACTGGCTGTTACTGGACCGCGTTGTTCAACAAGTAGTGTTGCAGCAGCCATCCTCCGTTTCCCGGGCCAATAGCGAGCAGGGCAGCGAACGGGGATCGACGCCTGACTGTACCAATAAGGTATTCAATTATAGACTCGTCGTTGTATAACGTTATTGTAACAATGAATGAATGAAATATGTTTGAATGTAACTAATGATATATGTTTGAATGAATTGAATGAAATATGTTTGAATGAATTGAATGAAATATGTTTGAATGAATTGAATGAAATATGTTAGAATGAATTGAATGAACTATGTTTGAATGAATTGAATGAAATATGTTAGAATGAATTTAATGAACTATGTTTGAATGAATTGAATGAAATATTTTTGAATCAATTGAATGAAATATGTTTAAATGAATTGAATGAAATATGTTTGAATGAATTGAATGAAATATGTTTTAATGAATTAAATGAAACATGTTTGAATGAAATTAATTATATATGTTTATTTCGCACTATAAACAAAACACAACATAAATAGACAACAAGAACAGCTTACAAAGAAACTTAAGAAAGAAAATTAAGCAAAACAACCTTTATCGCTCTAACTTTTAAATTGCTGTCATTATTAACAGCAAAAACAATATTTTTCAGCAAATCTATGACCCAGACGTGGCTCCTCTAGAGATCAACGTTGGCGAAATAGTCCATCTCTTGGCCAAAGAAGAAGAGCTAGTTGCCGCCAGGACTAAAGCCGACAGCTTGGAGCGGGAGAACATTGACTTGGCCACGGAATTGGCCAAAAAGGTAACAACGTCTTGTAATGATGGTGGTTGTGGTGTAACTCGATATCATTCCATATCTTGATACGATTTATCATATTTTTCCATAATCTGATATAAATTACGTCTGGAGACGACTGGGTCATCTGTTGTCCGCTTCGTAGTCAAGATGAATACAGTGGGTTCGATTCCATTCTTTGGTAGAGCATTGAAATCAGTTTTGGCGAACGAACTCTTTGTTATAGTCCTGCAGATATTATTCATCCACCAGTCCGTCCTTCCGTCCGTCTGTCTGTCAAGAGCTTATATGTCTTAAACCTTTAAAGTGAATTACTTAAAATTCTCACATTACGTGTAAAGCTCGAAGAAAGAGTTGAAAGTGGCACTTAAAATTATGAGTATTTTGCTTATAGCGAATGGAAATACATCAATTCTAAAATGGTTTGGACAAAACTGATCAAATTCTAACAATAATGTAAAAGAAATCGATCAGCTTCGCCGTTCTAGTATAAAATATAATAAGCATTCACTAGGTAATGGTAACACAGAATATGAATTACTTCACGGGTTTACATATAATATAAAAGCATTCACTATATTAGTTTAAAATTAATTTTAAACCTAGTACATTACATTTGAATGACATGTTGGGTAAGGACCCTCTCCCTTTTACACTGATATAATAAATACATGTATACATAGCTTTTACTCAAAGAAAATATTCAAATAAAGTTAAAGAATGAAATTTTTCTTTTTTAGCTACTGTTCAAAATTTAGGTTAGTTTAGGATCCGAATCGTCGTCCGATCTCCGATCGTCAATGGTTTTGTTTAGAAATTAGGACATTTACACTTTTCTAGTAATATTCAGGTCCATTTATTTTCAATCGATTGCATGCGATACAACATTTGGTTCGGTAAACATTTATCGGCAGTCATTAAAAAACTCTAATCGTCTTATTATTATTTAAGCATTTCGCAATTTAATGTCATAAAAATAAAGCTTTAATTCCCCTATCATTTGAATAAAAAATGCTCTCGATAAAATGATGAAAATAACTCACCTGAGAATTTGCATTTGGAAAATGTTTGAATTCGATCCCTTCCGATAAAAAATACAGTAATCATAATAATAATATGTCCACTATCTCCTTGTCTATAATATGGCCACAAAATTAAAAAATGAATTGTCTATAATATGTCTAAACAAAGGATAGTGTCCTACATTACACGTGAGGCATAATATCTTTGGTCCTCCTATCTTTGGTCTCGCCTGATATAGCGATCGCTTTAAGCGATAAAACCACCTATTGTTACACTTGTTTTGTAAATAATTATTTTCTGTTCTATTTTGTCACAATTAAGATGTTCAATAAAGAGTTTATCTATCTATCTATATGATACAAAATATAAATCATAGAAGGGCCTTTAACGTTGCCTATGCCTCCGCTATACACAATAAAGATCAGGCCATTAACTCGAATCGAGTTTAAATGTGAAATATTAACAATACAGTTATATTTATTCGTTCAGCATTGACTTATAGTTGACACTATTGGTTCTATGTTGATTTGCTCTCAAGCCAATAGCGTCAATGGAAAGCGACAAGCGACTAAACGATTGTTGCAATTCCATCAGGGGAAGTACCCCACATTAGCTAGTTCTTCAACTGCCCAACAGCACCTTATGTGCGAATATTACTAAATTCCTGATTGAATGGCGATGTTGTCAGTGAAATTTCAGGCATAACGAGAGATCTAAATTTCAAGGATATTATTATTTGTGCATTGCTTTGCCGATTGTAGAACTGTAAAAAATTCTCGGTGGTAATTAAACGCAAGCGGCGTGCTACTTGCATAACAAAAGAATAAAATTGGAAGTGATTTGTTTTGCAACTTTTCCCAATGCTTCTTCTACGGGCTTCCCTAACGTTCGTTTAACAGTATGGAGGCATTCTTGCCCGACATGTCATTGTCACATCCGGTGTTAGGCCTAATATCATGCATGCGCTAACCACTAACAGGAGAAGCAAGTGGACCAGCAGTCGCAAGAGCGCGAGGAATTGGAAGGAGTCGTCTCAAGGCTAAAGGATCGGCTTGAGAAGGAAACTGCGGCGCATATGGAGTCCACTGAGAGGGCCCGGGCTTCGGCGTGCAGGGCGCACCAGCTTGAACAACAGGTCATTATTCAGTCAAGGCTATATCAGGTCAAGGTCATTTCAGGTCAAAGTCATTTCTGGTCAAGATCAATACAGGTCAATGTCAATTTGTGTCAAGTACCTTACGAGTCTGTTTTGTTCATGGTAAAGTAAACTTGTCCAAAACATCGATTTAAGCTGAAAACTGGTACATATATGGAATCTGCTAAGAGTGCCCGGGCTTGGGCGTGCAGGGCACATCATCTTGAACAAAAGGTTATTATTAGTTCAAGGCTATTTCAGGTCAAGATCAATACAGGTCAATGTCAACTTGATTAAGATTCACTCGCTAAGGACCTTATGGGTCTGATTTTTTTGAGGCAAGTTTGGGGTAAAGTAAATTTATCCAAATCGACTTGAGAAGAAACCGGCTTCACAATACATGGAGGCGATTAAGAAGACTCGTGCTTCGGCGTGCTATAGCGCATCAGATTAGAAAGATCGTTATCAAGTCAGGGTAATTAAAGGTCAAGGTCAATGTAGGTCAAATTTACCGAAGCATTTTATCAAACAATGCGGCGCGGGAGTCTACTGAATGGCACCATCAGTTAATTTTAAAATATGTTTAGGTAATTGTAAACCTAGGTAAAGGTCATCTCGTCCGTCTTCAAACTGTCCTTAATAAGTATTTCATGTACTAGTACATGGAAAAGTCTCTAACAGTACTAAGGATCGCATCGAGAATGCAACTGCAGCGCATTTTGGAATCTACTGAGAATGGTAAGCCTTGTTGTGCAAGGAGCATTACCTTGAACGAAGGGTCAACTTAAAGTCAACATTATTTAAGGTCAAGGTTACTAAGGACAGAAAACTTTTGTCAGGGGTTTTACTGTTTGGAGACATTCCCCATGTTAATACTTAATTTAAAGGGGAACGAGTAAGTTGAAAAACGCCTCCTCATTGTAAAGGTCACATACGTTTAAATCCGTTTAAATTTAACAGGACTGGTTATTCAAGTTTTGCTGAAGATAAAAACTGAAAAAAAAAATGCATGCATGAAGCTTTAAAAGCCATTCAGCTTAAAAAACTTTCATTGACGTGGTTAAGGTTAAAATAACCATAAATTTCATCCCATCGCCGTGTCATATATCGTCTTTTATTTTTTAAATTGACCGCTGCCGTAGTTCGCCGCGTATGCATACTAAGCAGCGGCCATCGGGTTTGATTCCCGGTGAGAGCACAAGTTTTCTCACAAGGAAAGATGAAAGTTTGTCCCCTTTCTTAGTTGCTTTCAAGAAAAATTAGGCGCAAACTTGTATGGATTTTTCGAAAGGTATTGCTGGTAAGTATGGATATTGTTGGGATAGATGTTTCCATGCTAACATTGAACTGTATAATTTCAGCTTAACCAGGAGAGAACGGAAAGAGCGAGATTCGAGAAACTAGTCAGCGAAGGAAGCATTCCCGATGATGCGAAGGTGGGTCTAAGAATCTTCTAAGTTCAGAATAATGAATCGAAAATGTAATGCTTCTTCTTAAAACACTTTTTGAAGGGATGTATTTATTCGTTAGATTGTGCAAGCGCGCTAAGTCAATCCAAAATATGCAAGTTCAAGCCCTCACGGCGCTGTTAACTTTCATTCCAAATTGAACTTATATATTATATTTTTATTCTAAAAGCGAAATATTGATCTCTGATTAACCCCTGAATTCCATAAATCAGTAAAAATATATTTAAGCTCTCCTTATTATAACCTGGAGAATTACTACAACGTTTGCCATTCAACCTTTAAGCAGTAGTGATCAAGTATTACTTTATTTCTGATTGAAGGGCAATATTTCCAAAGAGATTTTACATCTTATATCTCACAAGCGCAAAGCATTGCCGGGCACGAGTTGAAGTTCAAAACTTTGGGTGGTATTGAACTGTTCTGGGCAAGCGTGCCGATTACATCCATAAAAAATACATGATTTCTTACTTAAAACTATAGCAATTTTTACCTTCCTTATAATATTAATGTAGGTATTTTAGAAGGTATTAATGTTTTTGTACTAAGTTCTCTAATGAGCATCCCACAGTTTGATTCTCATGAATAGAATTTGATGTAAAAAATTGACAATTCTACCAACGAATACGTTTTCAGGTGAGTAACCTAAAAAGCGCCGTCATCGAGACGTCAAGCGTCCCTCCGCCCCCTCCCCCTCCCGCGCTCTTCTCTCCCCCCGCCGCACCCCTCCCGCCAGCCCCTCCCCCCGCTCCACTCGCACCTCTTCCCCCCATGGCGCCCGCGGCACCGAAACAAAAGAAGAACGTGCCCACACCTGGCAACCCACTGAAGAGTTTCAACTGGAGCAAACTCCCCGACACTAAGCTGCATGGAACTATTTGGACGGAATTAGACGATACGAAGCTGTATAACGCTATGGATCTGCACACTATTGACAAGATGTTCTGCGCTTATCAGAAGAATGGAGTTCAGGTTAGTTCCTTACATTCATAGTGAGTAGTTCTACTCTGGATTCAGATCCAGCGCATAACTTGAGCATGTTAAAAGATTTCCACATCGAGTTGCGTGTTACAACATGTGGTCCAGATTTTTTAACCAAAGTAATTAGAACAGTTACAGAAAAGTTTAAATTGATCAAATTACGTATAAGATTATTCTAAGTCTTAGGTTACTACTTTCATCACTTACACCTTTGAAATATGGTAAGAAGGGGTCAAGTATTATCTAATATATAAAATTCTCGTGTCACAGTTTTCGTTGCCATACTCCTCCGAAACGGCTTGACCGATTTTGATGAAATTTTTTGTGCTTATCTGGTATCTATGAGAATCGGCCAACATCTATTTTTCATTATCATCATCATCATCACTTTTCATCATTATCAACGCGGGTGAAACCGCAGGGCGCAGCTAGTTTTATATAATAACACCAGTAATGTCTACTTTTACTATTCAAATAAATGCTCAAACACTCAACGCGTTGAGTTCCGAAATAAATGAATTGTTTAGCAGATCATACGACCATCTATGCTCAATCGACTGTTCGGGTATTGTAAAGCGCAGGTCACCTTTACTCCAAAATATTTAAGGTACTCGTAGCTAATGTGCCTTATAAATGGTTCCAGAACGAAGGTTCAGTGGAAGACTTGCGCCAGCTCGGTTCCAAGCCACGCACCAAGATACTGTCTGTTATCGACGGGAGAAGAGCTCAGAACTGCACCATCCTCTTGTCCAAGCTCAAGATGTCTGATGAAGAGATCTGCCGGTAAGTGGTAATTTTACACGCGACGTACTAGTAGTAAGCCGTAGAACTGAGCTTCTTACTTCTGAGATTTTGTGTTATATCGTGATGTTTAGTGTTATATTATTTTATGGTTGATATACCTCCAGCTCGCTCGAACCATTTTGCTTCTACGTTTTTCATATATGAATAGGTATCTTCTAGGCAGGCATGCTACATCTTCGGCCGCATCATCGCATTCCATCATGTGAGATCGTGGTCAAATGCTTGCCTATCGAACATAAAAAATATGTTTTATTTCTTTTCTTTTTTTATATTTGATCGTTTGTGAACGTTAGTGATTACTACTCAATACTACTCAAACCTACAAACAATACTCATACGGCCTCTCATTACAGTGCCATACTGCGGATGGACAGCGGGGAACAACTGCCCATAGACATGGTGGAACAACTCCTCAAGTTCACCCCCAGTGCAGAAGAAGCTGCTCTACTGGAGGAACATCAAGATGAGTTGGACAGCATGGCGCGAGCTGACCGATTCCTGTACGAGATATCCAAGTGAGTTACGACTGCTTTGTTTGAACCTCGATCTGGAATTATTTTACGGCTCGTTAGAGGTATAAGGAATATTATAGCCAAGCTGCTACTACCAAAGGCTTCCAAAGAAGGTAATGGATATTGAAACAGAACATAGGCGACAAAAAGAAATATAAGTATCAATACCGCTTCGTTAAAAACTTTGTAAGGTTAAAATAGTGCGAACGTGGTCAGTCAAGGCTGCGCACCCTGAAAATGATTAGTATTTGAGAATAGACAAATGAAATGGTTTTAGTTATTTCATAATCGTATATTTGTGTCCATGTTTGTATAGATTAATCGGTACACACTTATTTCATAGATAAGATAAGATACTTATTTATTGGCAAAAACTGGAGTGTCAAGTATTCGCGAGTTCTTATTGCAGGTAATGTTAGTATAGTTGACCCATCTCGGGCGTCCAATGTCACAAAATATGATTAGATAGATCATACATAGTTTTCATTATTTACTGATTTTTGCAAT
This sequence comes from Lomographa bimaculata, assembly GCA_948107665.1. NCBI lineage: Eukaryota > Metazoa > Arthropoda > Insecta > Lepidoptera > Geometridae > Lomographa > Lomographa bimaculata. Next base: position 6,941,400 of record OX403596.1, on the reverse strand, counting down.
TTAAAATAATCCTACTTATCTAAAAGTTTGAGTTTAAGTGTGTAAGTATGTTTGTTCCCTCTTAACGCTTAAATAGGACGAATTTGGATGCAATTTGGAATGTACATAACTTATACCTAAGATTAATACAATAGGCTACTTTTTAATTTGATAGTTGAGGGCGAAGCCTCGGGGCACGGCTAGTAAATAATGTCAGTCGAATATAAAGAACACAACAAAATGCCAAGAGTAATAAAATCGTAAAGTTTGTGTTCGACCCGAGGTCCATTTGTTTATAGTTCGATGTTTGAAATCCTCCATTTCCCTTTACAGAATCCCTCACTACCACCAGCGCGTGCGCACGCTGCTGTTCAAGAAGAAGTTCACGGCGGCGGCGGCCGAGGCCACGGCGCGCGCCGCCGTCGTGCTGCGCGCCGCGCGGGACATGGCGCGCTCGCGCCGCCTGCGAGCGCTGCTCGAGATCGTGCTCGCGCTGGGGAACTATATGAACAGGTACCTTCCACCTAGATCACTGAAACTAGACCTTCGAGCCGGATCATACGGTCTTAGAAATTGTACTCGCGCTAGGGAATTATATGAACGGGTACATACTTCAAGATCACGGAAACTTTGGTCCTTCGAGCCGAATCGTGTAACTGATGTTAGAAATTATACTCGCGCTGGAGAATTATGAACAGGTAACTTCCTTCAAGATCACAGAAACTTTGGTCCTTCAAGCCGGTTCGTGTATACGGTCTTAAAAAATGTACTCACGCTTGGGAATTATATTAACAAGTAACTTCCTTTCAACCACGAATACGGTGGGCGTTGCTGGATATCATACTCGCGCTGGGGAACTATGTGAGCAGGTCTTCTAGATCACGGATACTTTGGTCCTTCATGTAAAAGTAAAAAACATCGTTTATATAGTATTAAAAATAAAGTTATACAGACAAAAAATTGGTAAAACGTTGACACCTGCAGTAGTTTAAAACTGTGTCGCAGCTGCCAACGCCTTCCTCCGAAAAATGTTGTTACAACATTCAAATTTTAAACAATGATATTTCGGATCGAATTTTGTGTGCGATGTTAAATATTGCAGTCCTGCTAGAGAATGAGGATCCGTAAAGTTTTTAGTTGAGAATGTAGATTTATAGAGCTAAGAAATCCTTAACATACAGTGCAAACATTTTTGTTCTACGACAAAAATTAGCAAAGTTATAACCGAATTACTAGCGAAGTTCACTGAGTGGTCGTCGCGGTAGCTGTGACGTCACTGTGACGGTCGCCGCCAGCTAGCCGTTGACAGTGATAAGGCGCGCAGTGTTTATTTCTTTAATTGTGACTTTTATATAAATATATTTATATAAAAGTCACAATTAAAGAATATATTTCAGTTGGAAGAAGAATTATGGAAAATGACGTTAAGTTTAAGTTGGTTGGAGGAAAGCTTATTTCAGACATAAAATGTTTGGACAATGTTGAAAGAATAGCCTGTGGTATAGTTAATTTACAGGATTGTACTTTGTTCTTCAGCTTCTACTTAATTCGTACTCATATTATGTATGTTTTATACGCAGAATACAGAAAGTTCTGTATTCTGAGGTTTTATACTTAAACTTCACAAAATTACACTCTAACCGCGTCGCCGCCCGCTCCGTCGAATCGAAGAGGGCCGCGCTCGGATCCGTCACAGTGATGTCACACGTATCCGCGTACATTGATTTTTAGCGGTAGGAAGCGTATATGTTTATAACTTAATATCTTCGTAATTAATGGTCCGATTTGGATGATTCAAAAAGATATATCATTCTTATGTCATAAAGAATAACATGGATACTAGTTCTATTGAGTTTGCTATAACTTTACTGATCCTCATTATGTGAACAGGTTCCTTATATACAATGGATAATTTGGCCCCTAATTATCCGTTGTCTAGAAGGAACAAATTCAACCAAATTCCTGTTATGTTATTCTTTTATGTTACTTATAACCTTTTGTTTTCCACAGGGGTGCTCGCGGCAATGCGTCAGGGTTCCGTCTCTCTTCGCTCAACAAGCTCGCTGACACTAAATCCAGCGTGACGAGGAACACCACGCTTTTGCATTATCTAGTCGAAATGCTGGAAACTCAGGTAATAACATGTTTTAGTCACGGAATCTTACTGAGCCTCTGCCTTCTCTCTGTCACTCCTAATATTTAAATGATAATTGAAAAAGAGATACAATACAATACAGTGAAGTAGTTTTTACCTGTAAGTTGCCTCTATAAAACAAACAATAATAACTGGCAAAACCTTTGTGTGGTGGTACGGGATCTCTCTGCGTTAGTCAAAATCGTACTTGGCCGGTTTTTTTTTCTTAATTTTGGCTTCGCAGTCTTGTGCATTCAGCCAGTGTAAAGTAATAATATAATATTTCAAGTATATTTCATATTAAAAGTCCAAGTCACAAGTCACAGTCAAAGACAAGTAAGACAAACAAGTCTAGGTCCAGTAATCCTAGTAAAGTGGTAGAAACTTAACTAGAACTTCTATTGGAGTTTTAGAGTGAAGGCCAAAATCACGTTTATCACCTTTGTATGATTTGCCTACACGTATGCACGTTCACTAATCCACTATTATTTTACATGAACACTCGAATAATCACAGGTTTTGGAAAATTATACAAAATCAACAACGCCATTTTTTCACTTTCGCCACAAAACCCTCATTTGGCCCATTTTATTTTTATCTGACTTGCATGAACCAAATCAAACAATCGTTACCAGCCTGACAATAAATGAAAACTAATGGCTAGTTTATTCGCTGTAAAGTATCACCACATATCAATTGGATAATTCGCCCTTAACCAGTCTTTAATGAACCATAGAGGCTAGACTACTAGAAAACAAAAGATCCTAGTACCCACGATTACCATTCACTTTCTACCAGCCCTAATATCAAGATGTTTTCATCTCTGACTTTTAGTATGTTTCAAATACTGTATACTGTATCTATTATTTATACTGAATTGTTTTTCAGTATTTTGTATCATATCACGTATGATGATGATATATATACGTATGGAGTGGAATTCATCGCCTGCGTCTTTGTTCTCTGAACGGTACAATCTGGGTGACTTCAAGTCTAGAGTGAATAGGTCCGATCTTCGGCCGCATTGTCACTTACCGTCAGTTGAGATACTGGTCAAATGCTTGCCTATCCAAATAAAGATAGTAAAAAAATAATTGTTATATGTATTTATTTACAACACCTACGGTCTTATATATTTTTATCGGGAAGAGATCGCTTTTAGCAATAAGTCCGCCCATTGTACTCAGATAAAAATAATATGTTTTTTTTTATTTTGTGCTATAAAGTGTTTTGTATTGTGTTGTATCATTACACCAACGATAAGTTTAATTAATTTCGCCAATCTCTCAATTTACTCGAAAATAAAACAATACTTCATGATTTCCTCAGTTCAAAGACGTCCTTCTACTAGAGGAGGATTTACCTCACGTGCGAGCCGCAGCGAAGGTTTGCGTCGAACAACTAGAAAAGGACGTGAACGCACTACGCGCTGGACTAAAAGAGGTTGCCAAGGAGCTGGATTATCACGCAGCACTACCGGGCCCGGCGCAACCTCACGATGCGTTCTTACCCGTGATGAGGGAATTCCACGCTCATGCAGTCTGCACCTTTACACAGCTTGAGGATCTGTTCCAAGTAAGTACAAAGCATTTTTCAACACAAAAATCACGCGTAAATAGCCGGTCTGTACTACAATGAATATAAATTGCGATAGTTTTCATAATAAAAAGTACAACGTAGATTAGGTCATGCGTCGTAGAATAGAGAATATGCGTGAGATTTAAACACAGTTCAAGATTTTTTTGTATATTTATAGCTGTAGCTGATTTTTAATTAGAAATTTTAATAAATAAAGAGAGATAAAAATGCACGGGAAATATAAATATCAAAACGCACGCGACTCATTGTAGTTTCCAGATTTTTGATGTCAATGATCAGTCAACTTTCCTTTATGGCAATCATTATAGGTCGTGGACGTCAATGAACGTCAAAATGGCCGCGGCTAAAATTGCCCTAACCTTTTTTTTACCGGCAATGAAATAACACAAGCATTTGAATAAAAATATAAATATGCCTTGTAACTTTTAAACTTTCGCGATTCGAACACATTGGCCAAATTGCGTTGGCCATGGTCTCGAGAAGACTGAAGAACTGACACGAGAAGTCTTCTCAAGACCATGGCCAATGCAACTTGGCTGAAATGTTGAGGTAAATAAAAATAGTTTTAGCGCGATTAAGTCCCGAGATATTAGCTAAACTATAAATATGCATATTCCCTATTGAATTGTGAAATTTCGTCGCCTCTCGAGGTAAACATGCCCCATCTTCGATCACATCGCCACTAAATATACGTGAGATTTTAACCATTGCTGTTATCTGTGAGTTTATAATCATTTGCTCCCCTTTAAGGACATGAAGAGCCGCCTCGAAGCTTGCGCCCACACATTTGGCGAAGAGCCGAGCACGTCGCCGGAACTTCTGTTCGGAGCTATGGACTCCTTCCTCACGCAACTACAAGAGGCCAGGGCAGAGTGCGACGCCATCAGGAGAAGAAGAGACGAAGAAGAAAGGAGAACTAGACATGAGCAAGAGGTGAGACCTTCCTTTCTAATTAAAACGCTTATCTATGAAGATTTGTGCTTGCCTGAAGATACTTTTTCACTCTTGACTTGAGCACATCAGATTATACCGTTTGGGGAGCAAAGATGAGGGCAATGAGTTCCACTACTTCGCAGAACGGATGATGAACTGAAAGCGAAACGTTCGAGCGAATTAAATTGATATTTTTGTTTTGATAGGCTTCATAATACATGATACAAAAAATCGGTTCCAAATAGTTGTACAGCAGTGCATTTTAGAAATATATAGATGAAAAAGGAAGTTATTTTTTGCAATCATATATATTAGTGTAAAGTAGTGTTTTATAAGTGCTGCTCAAAAAGAACACATGGACCAAGTGTCTTCGCCTTAATAGAGACAATAAGGAAAGTGTTAATGGACACATTCTTGGATATTTTAAATCTAACAGAATAAGTTAAATCTAAGTTACTTATTAGGCTAATCTTGGCTAGATTGTAACAATTTTTTTTTTTTTTTACTAATATAGGTCACGACAGCGTGACCTATATTAGTAAAAAAAAAAAAAAAAAAAAACATCTAATACCTTTAAACGTATTAATTCTTGTATATATATAATTTGAATCTCGGAAATGGCTCGCAACGATTTTCATGAAATTTAGTATGCCGGGGGTTTTGGAAGCGATAAATCGATCTAGCTAGGTTTAATTTTTAGGAAACGTCGTTTAAAATAAAAAAAAAAACTAGCAAGGCTCGGTCATCCAGGTACTTATCATTATCTAACAACAAGTTTTATGCTAGCCTTTCATGAAAAATATTATTATCTGTTAGAAATAAAAATATATTGCTTGCCCATTACAGCTTATATAGTTTTGAACTTATATAGTTCGAACTCCTGCGTGGCAAAGCACTGCGCTCGTCACCCTGAGACATTAGATGCTAAATCTCTTTAAGCCCTGCAATTTCACTGAAAACATTGCCTTTCAATCCGAAATACAGTTTTGTACACACTATTGTACTGCTTGGCGGTTGAATGGCAATAGTGTGGCACTGCCCCAGGCGGACTCTGCGATAGTCTTTCCACTACAAATATATAGGTATATTAAAATAATTTATTAAATAATTATCTCCACAGTTAAAACGCCGAACAATGGAGCGCAAGCAATCCAGCCTCTTATCTTCAGTCGGGAAATCTCTCGGCAAATCCAACGGAACCACCGATAACAGCTCAGACAGTTCACGCGACGGAACCCTCACCAACGGACAGAAAGGAGAGTTCGACGACCTCATCTCGGCTTTGAGAACTGGAGACGTGTTCGGCGATGACGTTGCCAAGTTCAAGAGGTCACGGAAAACCTCCAAAGTCAATATAAAAGGGAGGGATTCGCCACCAAGAGGCGTTTGTAGGGAGGACTCGAGAGAGAGGCAAAAGAATTGAACGCGGTTAAATTTGATTGGTTGATTGGTTTAATCTTTTGAATGTGTTTGTCTCTTTCTGACATTGTATGGTCTGACTAATGATCTTTAAAACTGATATGGTTAATACATTGGAAACAATGGAAGATTTTATTGAAAATGGGTTTTTTCTTGTGTATATTGACGAGTAATGGCTTACTAAGACAAATAATTACTTCTGATACTATTTTTGTTCAACTGTCACTAACTAAAGTTACAAGTGTTTTTAACAGTTTTTAAAGTCACGAAGTGAGAATATTTACTCGAATAATTCTTGAATAATACACAAAAATTCTTAAATACACAATAATTGCTACGTAAGTATTTACATGTTTAAGTGATGGTTATATCTCTGGACTATAAATACAAGAGCTGAATTACTTATGATTTAAACAAAAAACGTACTGAATGTCATAACTTAATTATTTATATTTGCTAGTTTTTTATTTTAATTACCAGATTCGGGACGTAACTAAATTGTATGAAATTGCGTTTTTTTTTTTCAACAAATGATTCTGTTAATGTAGGTGTAAAAACATTTTAGACGTATTGTGGTGAACGCTCAGTATTCCCACGTGACTTCAATGACCATATCTATACAAATATACATTGAACTACCTGTTGGCTTGTTGAGTGAGCGTTCGCCTTCTAACCACGCGTATCGGGTTCGATTCCCGGCGAAAACAAGTTTTTTCCCCAAGGAAAATATGTGTTTCTGGTTCTGGTTGTGATTGTGTGTTTGATGTTAATGTTTCCGGCCCCCACGACACAAGTCGTCGAACTTAATGTGGGGTTGAGAGTGCAAAAGCGTTTATCTTTGTTGGACTTATCCTTGCACTATCAACATTTAAATAAATTCTTGAAGCTAGCTTCATGAGACCCGATTTGCCCCAATAACAGTATACGCGTTGTAAACAAAACTTCAGATGAAGTATTAGTGACACATCTTGTTTTTTCTATATAACTTAGATAGTAATTTACGATTGAACCTAAGCGGGTAATAAACAGATTTAGAGACTGTTTGTTATATTAATATCCATCGATTGGTGTTATAATATTTGGTCAATACCACACAGCACGGGCTCTCATAGAAATGTTGCAAATCAATGACACACAAGAACAGTACGTATACGCTCTTTCAAATGTGTGCGTGCGAAATGTATCTCATTCGCGCGTGCTCGCTGATTTCTAACCATTTATTGGCGAAGTAGGAATGAGAGGCATAAATTGCGCAGTGTCCGTTCTGTACGTCAGAATATATTAATTCTGTGCTAGAGGTAAGATGTAGTTAATGATAATAACATTGGCAAATAAAAAATAGTTGTATTTATAGCAAAATATATATAGGACCATTGTCTGTAACAGTAGAAGTATCCACTATACTCTAAATAGGCTTTAGGATTGTATAAACGTGATATTTTGAAAGTTTTGTGACTTTAGTCAGTACGTGATACTCAAATGAGTCACAAATATGATTCGACATGGTTTTCTGGAAATAAGGATATAAGATTAATGTACCGTGTAAATTTGTGAGAACGATACGAGTATAGTTCTATGAAGATTTATATGAAGATTGCGTGCATATATAGTGTTTACATTATCTTCGCAACCACTTTCATTATTATCTTTGTGGAAATATATATATTATTATTTATATTAAAACTTTTGATATTCATTTATAAAACTTTGCAGCCATAATTATCTTTAACGACAACGAATAAAATTGCTGCCATTTTTTTGATATTTTTTTAATTTGTGCTTTTAATGGTGCCTAATATTAAACCTCAGTTTCCATTTTACATATTTCACACTTAGATGATGACTACGTTGGCGCAATTGGAGTCGTAGGAGAGATGTAATATCTCAAATAAATACTTACATTATTGTAGATAGATCAGTTTATAAAAGGCGCTATGTTAAGTTTATTGTATGTTTTAATAAACTCACTCGTAGCGATTTGTATGTATACAACATTAGAATTACCTTGAGTACTTCTAACATGACATTTCCTAACCCTTAGTAAGCTAAGTTTAGCTAATGGCTTCGATGCAAAACATGTCGAAGTTTCAGTAATATGTAGTTGCTAGAGACGCTACGCGGGTATCTATATATTTTTTATGAAACGATACCTACATTTATTTTACCGGAAGTGAAAAAAGCTGTCATACGCAGAGTGCTATTTGATCGTCTTTTTGGTAGAAAGAGATAGCTTTAATATATACTACAGCCATGTTGCATTATTTTGCGTGTATTATAAAAATGGTTATCAGTAATTTTTTATTGATTATATTTTCGTAGAAGAAAAGATTTTAGTATTACAAAAGTCCTAAAGTAAAAAAATAATTAAGTTAACAAAACTTTCATAAATCATGAACAGAATCTTCTGATTTTCATCTATTTAGATTATATACATAGGTATATAACTGTCTAAATATGTAAACTCTAACTTTTGTCGTTACTAAAAACGACTTGTCCTTAGGGCCTCAAAAAGTTTGCGTAGCGTCTTTCAGCATGGTAAGGAAACTCATGGTAGACGTTACTCTTGTATGACTTTAAATCAGCTTATGTTTAATCGAGGACAAGATATATGACGTTTGAAGGGCCGTCTATAATCCAGTATTCTGTTGTGACAGCAGCATGGATAAAGATTCGCTCAATGTTGTCTCAAAGTTCGTTTATCTTGCATTATGTCGTCTGATTGCGCTAACTAGTCTACATCGACATAAGCTCGTGCTAACCGACTGAGTAGTCAAAGACTACATGTAATTCCATACATTTTATAAGTTTAACATTTTACTTAACTATAAGCGATGTGTGATTTGATTAACCATAGATTTTAGAACGATTTTCATAGACACGAATACTGATGAAGATCATCTTATGTATTTGCTCACTTCGATTGTTTTCGAGAATATTTATTGACTGAATATAATGGATGAAAATTCTTGATTTTTACATATCTCGTTTGTAATTTAAATAACACATGAACTGGTTAGATCCCACCAGGGCAAAGTTATTAAAATAACAAGAATAAGAAGCAATCATAGTTATACATTATTTAGAAATGTTTGAATTATTGATGATAGTTAAAACATTTTCTGGTGGTTTCTTTGTGGGATTGATAGCTTTCGAGCCTTCATTATAGAATATATTGTGTAATTGTACGGGATTGACCTAAAACACACTATCTTATACTTAATGTTACTGACGAATACCTATAGTTTAGGAATTGATAGGAACTTTTGGATTTTTGTAATTAATTCATGAATATTGCATGACTAGTGGACATTTTTGATGAATATACATTTTATATAACACCCTCTCCTGATTTAAACACTATTTTTCTTTTCTAATGTAAATATAATTTTAGTTTCAGCCAAAATTTGTTACCGTGGCAATTTTAATGCGATCATTTTTTGAATAATTTTATGTAAAAAAATAGTATCGTATGAAAGTTTGTCATTTTGTAAATGTTTATTGTTTTGTTCAGTATTGCTTAAGCTCATAGTATATTAATATAACTATTACCTATAGACTATTTAAATAAAAATCTGAACATTATAAACATGAATTTTATTTGTACAAAGTCATATACAATAATATTATTCTTATAATAAATTACAATACATTGATTTTATAATGCTACAAATGACTTTTTGTATAAGTCTAATACCAATGTAGGCACAAAGGTTGCTGTTAGATTTACTCTACAATACTAGAAGATAATTAAACGCAAGCAAAGCTTAAAAAAACTGACTTCACCGCTTATATTTTGGTTTGGGCTGGATTTCGATAAAATATATATATTTGTACCACCTCTGAATTATAATCTACCAAACAAAAAAAAAAACATCAAAATCGATTCATAATTGGTGGAGATATCGCGTAATCATACATACAAAAAAAAACAGTCGAATTGAGAACCTCCTTTTTTGAAGTCAGTTGAAAAGAAACACTGATATAACAATGACCGTGAAATTCTTATATCTGATTAAAAATCAAGTCATAAAGTATCTACCGACTTTTTCGTTATACCCACCCTATTTTTACCGACTTTTAAAAAGGAAGAGGTACTATGTTCGACTGTATCTATTTTTTTATGTATGTTCATCGATGTCTTGATTTGTGGACCGATTTTCAACATTATTTTTTAGTTTGGTAGATTACATTTCAGAGGTGGTTTTCAAATTTTATCGAAATCCATCAAGCCAAAACCAAAATAGAAGCAGTGAAGTGAATCGATTTTTAAGTTTTGCTTACGTTTAAATTATTTAACATTTACACATATAAATACATTTGGTGCCGTAATGCCTAGTGCTACACACATCTAAGTATGTATGTGCAAAAATATTAGGTTTCAGGATTTTACAGATCAGTTGACATAGGGCCAAACCTTATACCTCCTGTAGCACACGATTTCCGCACACAATATAACGATACTTAGTACGTAAGCGCCTCCCAATACTATCAGTAGATGCATAATTTGTAAGAGTTGAGTTTGCACGTGCGTTCGCGGAGTACATTCGAAAGCTGAATCATAGTAGTTACGAACAAGACGGCTCAGTATGCCGGCTTCTTTGATGCGAAGGATGCTGGAAAGCGCAAGTAGGAGGTAAGTGGATGTTGGACAACTCTTAACACCAGAATGTTTTAAATGTTTGTAGTAATAACGGGATATCAACCAGAATCGGAAACAGAAATTTTCCTTGGAGAGAAGACTTGTATTTTCATCGGGAATCGAACCCGATTCGCGGGGGGCTCGCGAGCAGGGGGGTGCTTAGACATAACGTTTATTGAATCAGAATAAAGTTAACCTGACTTGGGGACCCATTACATAGATACAATAGTGGATCAAGCCCCTCCCAAACAACACTCCTGTGTGTTGTTTGGGAGGGGCTTTAATCAGTTGAGGGTAGATTTTGCCGCCACTGCAGCAATAGGGGGAGGGGGTTGAGCCCCTTAGTTCCCCTCAGCTGTCGATGTTTCCGGCACCCACGACACAAATCATCTAACTTAGTGTGGGGCTGTGAGTGTGAAAGTGTTTATGTTATTTTAATGTTAAAACTATCGTGAGTATTACACATTATGTTTCAATGTTATATTCGGCTTAAAACACGAAAATTTCGACTTACTTTGTAGTCAACTAGTAGTAGTAGATGAAGGACAACTAATTTGTCCGAAACTAGTTGACTACAAAGTAAGTCGAAATTTTCGTGTTTTAAGCCGAATATAACATTGAAACATAATGTTTATGTTATGTTGCATTAGATAGTGTTTTAAATGAGTTTATAAAATTTTGTAGGCATTTCTGATCCCACTACATATTCAACAACCAGATAATAAGCTTCTTGCTTACCTAACTTTGAACTGCTCTACATAAGGAAATGATTTTGAAACGAACAAATACTTCTGGTAGGTGACAACGTCAATATTCGCCAAGTTGCACATTTCATTACTATTGAATACTGAAATAGAAATATTCTTAGTCTCAGTTATATACATACCAGTTGGATACATGTACCTACCAAACGAAAAGACAACGTACGAACACAAATATAGGTATCGTAGATATAGATATCACATAATATAGATTTACGTATAAAGTTTGATTTAGTAGGTAATTAGCTCGGGTAGAGTATATTTTTTAGTACTATCTAGGCAAGCATGCTGCATCTTCGGCCGCATCATCACTCTCCATCAGGTGAGATTGTGTTCAAATGCATAGGTAAGCACATAAAAAAAAGATGCTGACAATGTGTCCTACTCCTCCGATGTACGAATGATGAAGTGAAAGCAAAACGCTTCTAACGAAATGGTGGTATGTCAACCACAAATGGGTGCGTTTGCCAGTTTTGTCTTGTTGTAAGATGGTAAAAAGAGCTTAGTGGAATTAACTCCGAAAAGTAAACGACAAAAGTAAGTATTGATTAAGTAATGATTACTACAGTAAAAATTGGTGCAAGCATTAAATAAAGCTTTAATATTTGCCACTAGTAAACTTACCTGTTCGAATATCCACTAGTAAACTTACCTGTTCGAATATACGGAGTTATTGTGTCATAGTCCGACAGCAGAGCAGTCTTGCTAGTCCTCACAGCACGCAGTCCTTCCTCTATCGACACATTCCTCAATATCAGAATCTTTTGAAATGTCACGCTCATTTTATTCCCGTTGAAGATGCTGACGATCTGCGAAATATAAGCCAACTTCTGGCTAGTAAGGTCATGGTCTAGCCTCATCTAGCACAAAAGGCCATTGGCACAGAATAAATAACAGTACAAAGCAGGCCATATGTAAAAACTAAGAATGTGTTCAAAGCATATTCTTGGTAATCCAGGACTATTAACTAATTTTGCCGTAAATACGTGAAAAATTTGCAGAAGCTAGGTAGTTAAGTTGGACACAATGAATCAATTTAATTAGAACTGAAGCAGACATGAAATTAGAGGGTTCTATATAGCCAGAAAAAGTATTTTCGTATGACTCACAGTGTTATTCAAGATATCTTTAACATTTTCCAACAAAACGCACTCTATGTCGCTGTGCAGCAGTTCCTCGAGCGATATTTCATGGTTTCTGTCGTTGACGAGGTGTGAGAGCAGATTGGAGGTGTAATAAGTGTACACGATGTAGCCGAAAATGAAGAACACGAAGTAGGCAGTCCGCCGAGAGAGTAGATGGGCGTCTATAGGCGGAACTGAGAAAAAAAGACCCTTTTTAGTCCCACTGTTGAACTTAGTGGAACAGGTCGACATACATTTGAGTCAAGATTTTTAGGAATGTGAGATTATTAGTTGCTCAAACTGTTCCCATATAAAGATAATTATGTAAACGAAATTAATTTCTTCCGTTGGAATATTAATCGTCTAGAAAATGCTTGCCAAACCGCAGTTTTACAGGGTACACATTACAATTGGATTGTTTGGTCGTGAAGTTTTCTTGTCCTCTTTTTACGATGCTAAGTGCAGATAGATTGTGTTACTAAGTATAAGTTTAACATAGACATGCATCCAAGCGGGACGCTAATGTAGACCTTATAGCCCCCCAGTAGGTTATAATATGTGGATATGAGGAAACATCCCAGCAATATTACTGAATAGCGTTAATTTGTACCTACGACGAATTTATCGTGATAACTGTGACGCCAGATGTAAAAATAAATTGGTATTAGAGCGTACATGCTCTACTGCTCTACCAATTTATAACTATTTTTAAATCGACCTATCTACCCTGTATAATTTATCAGTAAGTAGGTATTTTCTCAACAATTACGGCATTTAGTGACGCCATGTAGCCGTCACATCTTTTTATCTGTGATAGGCAGACCACTACTATCGTTTGACCACTATCTCTCCTGTTGGTTAGAGGTAATGTGGTCTAGAGAGTAAATACGCTAACTAGGATGACTGGTTCTTTAGACTATTTTAGAGAACCAACTATCCCACTTAGAACCGGAACATCATGTTTAGTGATTTAGCGGCAGAATTGCCCATTGGCTAAGTTAGATGTGCGTCCGCCTTCTAATCAGATATATCGGGTTCGATTTCCGACGGGAACCCAAGTTTTCTCCCAAGGGAAAATTGTGTTTCTTAATCTGGGTGTGATTCGGCACCCATGACACATGTCATTGAACTTACTATGGGGATGTGAGTGTGAAAGCGTTTAAAAAAAACTTTGGCTTTTATTAAATTAGGCGTTTTTATTTACTACTTCGATAAATAATTACGACTGTGATTCGGCGTACTGTTATTAACAGCGTAGCAAAGAAAATGCACTTAATTTAATACCTAAAGATTTAAGATTTTTTACCTACTGTACGTGTAATGCAAATAAATAAATAATAATAGCGTTACCTCCACGAAACTGCGACCAATCAGGGCTCGCTCTCATTATGCGTCACTCGTCGTATGCATATCGTCTTCATGTCTTTAAACATAACCAAGAGAGAACACCTCATCCCAGAAATTATACAGTATCACTTACTATGTTGACAATACGCTCCAAGCACCATCAGCAGTTCATATCCATAGCTACACTCCCACACTCTAGGGCCCTTCTTGACTTTGTTCTCCCACCGCTTTAAGAAGTAGAAGAATAAGCTGCAGAAGAATGCCATCACGTAGAGGATGTTCCACACTCTTCTGGAGAAAGGCTTGGAGTAGAAGTGACGGTAAGACATATCAGGATAGCTAATTGTGAAGCCGAAGCTGAAATGTGAAATTAATTAGATTAATACCTAAGTGAATAAAATAAAGTAGCCTATCAGTGAAAACTTTTAATTGGCCTTAGTTTCATAGATATTTATTATTTCATGCTGTTAGTTTTCCAATAAAAATAAAATTCAATAAAATAGCTTTTAATACAGAAAAAATACGAAGAGTGAAAATATGATCCACTGTTATAAGTAACTATAGATATATTTTTTATTACTGGTAAGCTGACCTTAGCTAGCTAGTTTGCTTGCCTAACAGATTGGTAAGAGTTCTAGAAGTTTAGTACGACTGGCTCTTAGGCCTCTGCCTCGAATTTTGCGGGCTGCGGGGCGGGCGGGAATTTTACGCATAAGATCCTACCGCTCCCGCGCCGCCACCGCCGCCGCCCCGCTGCCCGCAAAATTCGAGGCAGAGGCCTTATGGAGTGCTGCTGGTACAACTTTTATATCCAGGTGTTAATTACACCTGTATTTCGGTACATGGTAGCTAACCAAGCCATAGCCAGCACAAGAAAATGCTTTATAACCATTAATTAGCATTTATTTATATCATTTTTTTCACTTTCCATCAGGTCAATAGCTTGCCTCTCCAGCATAAAAAATAGAACCACGCAAAAAAGATGAAGTAGATATTTCACACTATTATAATAATTTTGTGTAAGTATGTTTGCTTCCTCTTAACGCTGTAACGGCTAAACGGATTTGGATGAAAGTTAAAATATGCATAGCTTTTACTGTGTATACACAGTATCAACTTTTAAACTTAATTAACGCGGGCGAAGATTGGGGCACAGCTAGTGACTTGATATACTTCACTTATTTCACCAATAGCTTGGTTACTTAAGCAAGCTATTGCCACAGTTCGCTTGAGATATCCGCGAAAGAGATATGAGCGCATGGATCTGCAGTATCTACTCGTCTGAGCGACTCTACACCCCTTCTAATCACTTCACCTTATCATACCATACGCCACTAGAGTGTTATACTGCGTCGACATTCATCATAGACTTTGGTTCTTTACATTTTGTGCTCAATCCATTATCATTTTCAACC
The DNA here is from genome assembly GCA_948107665.1 of Lomographa bimaculata. Taxonomy (NCBI): domain Eukaryota; kingdom Metazoa; phylum Arthropoda; class Insecta; order Lepidoptera; family Geometridae; genus Lomographa; species Lomographa bimaculata. The sequence continues at coordinate 6,926,050 of OX403596.1, read as the reverse complement.
TGTAATATATTTGTCCACTGCTGAAGATCTGGCGTCTCCTAATGAGCATTAGGTCATTAGGAGAGTCCAGATGCCACTGAGCCCGGTCTTCGGCTCTTCTCATCCAGTTTCTACCGGCCTCCTTTCGCAGGTCGTCGCTCCACCTGACCCACGGGCTCACTTACTTCCAATTAAATATAGCTCCAACGGGGAGTGCATGGTCAATAACGTCTGCCCGCAGGCTCATCGGTCTGGCATACAAGTCCACTTCACTAGCGTTTGGGTACATCTGGATCTCAGTAGGGATGTCCCTTTGTAGGTCCTGTTGCTGGTACACATAGGTCACGCTGGAAAATAACGTTCGTATTTAGATAGGCTCAATACATTTTAATCCACAGTGAAGCAATATAGATGGAGCCATCATGGGAGCTTTTTCAAGTGATATAGGTAGTCGAAAATGAGTAAAGAAAAATGGGGGCGCTGCGATCACCTACTACACTAAAAGCCCAATTATTTAAAAGATGTTCAGGTCCGGCACAACGGAAATAGGTTTACTGGAAATATTTAAATCTTTTTGTTATTATTACTCGACTGCCAAAAAAGGGTTATGTTTTTCGCTCGTATCTTGTATGTGTATCTTCGTGAATTTCTTTATTACCTCGAATCTATTAAACGGCTAAAAACCCAAGTGTACTTGGGCGTGAAATAGTAATACTTTAAATAAAAATTACCGAACCTATCGAGTAGGGTATCAAAATAGAGGAAATTAAAAAAGGATTAAATACAATTACATGAAAAGTAAGTTCACATTTTTCGAAGTCGTATTTTTTGAATTTTTACTACATCAACTTGTTTGATGATAATGATGACCATCTCTACAAAATTTTGCCATGATCGATACAGTCGTGTAAAGGTCATGAACAGACAGAGTTAATTTCGGATTTTTAAGATTTATTAGTGTGGATGTGAATTTGAGAGAACTTTTCTGTAAATGCATACCTGAATTGTACTACATCTTGAAGTATTTCCATGATCTTGCAGCCCAGTATAGTTTGTTTCCACAGAGTGTTCTGTTCATATTCACTGTGGCTACCGTTACATTGAAACAGGGAAGCCACTGTAAATGTTTCTGTAAGATCCATGAGCAACTTATTCATCAACAATTTAATCTTCATAAATTCACATCGACACTGTTCTAACTAAAAACCGATTGCTATCAGCTACCGCCGCACCAACTGCCTATCCTTCAATCACAGTTTTTCATAGATCACAGCAAGTCTAGAACCCATTAACACGAAAAATAAAACGATTGAAATTGGTTCACAAGTAGGTATGTATTATTTTATTATGGCTTCGCAATCATGAGCATTTAGAAAGTTATAAGTAATATTATTTCAAGTGTATTTCATATCAAAAGTCCTAGTCACAGTCAAAGCCAAGTAAAAGTATCAAGGTCCAGTCACAGTCAAGCCGTGCTCTAGTAAAGTGGTAGAAACTTTACTAGAACTTCTATTCGAGTTTTGGAGCGAAGGCGAAAATCACGTTTTTCAACTTTGTATGATTTTCCTACACTTATGTACGTTTACTAAGTATAAACGGTTAATCATCCACCATTATTACAAATTAACACTCAAAGAATTATAGGTTTTGGAAAATTATATAAAATCAACAACGCCATTTTTTCACTTTCCCGCCAAAATCCGTAGGTAAAATTATATAATAAAAATTACTAATGAAATTTGTGCTCTTGGCGGAATTTGAACCTAGTACCGGGAGTTGAGCATCCCTGCTAAACCACTTTTAAGGGATATCCCTTAAGGGGCAGGTATACGTCAATGCGAGCACCTTTTTTAACCACATCCAATTATCCCCCTTACAATTTTGCACATAAAGGTGTATATTGCGTAAATGACATCGTGGCGGTTACGCAAGGTCACGCGTGGCAATCGTTAACTTTTTATAGTTTTATAGAAATTGTGTGAAAACGCGCCTCAAAATAAAAAAAATAAGCTGAAGGCATCATTTTTCTAGTACATATACGTATATGAAATAACTTTTACAGTGTTTTGATATAAAATGGCGGAACGAAATGGTTACAAAAATACAATTTGATGTTATTTGCATGAGATTTGATATTTTTTTCCTTTATATTTATAAATTTTATGAATATTCAAAGAAGAAGGCATCATTTATCATATTACACAGATTACGAAAAATATTTTTATATATTTTATTTTATTATGAACGCTGAGTAAAACGGTTACAAAAACACGCGTTTTAGATGAAATTTTGGTATCGCCACCTTAAAAGTGGTCACATTTTCTTTTACTTTTTTCTCAATAACTGTAGGTCACTAAGGAAAGACCTCTGAATAACGACGTCAGGTACACTTAATATACGGTCGTATTTCTGAAAGTGCGTGAAGCGGTGAAGCCATAGTTCATTACACACATAATTATAATCACCTCGCTTGTAGTAAATGTTTTTGTTTTAACCCTTCAACCCTTCAACAGGCTGAGCTCAGTAAACGTAAACATAATTACGGGAAAACAATTTAAATATTACATTATTAAGGGGAAGTGTCCTATCAGCTTTTCTAGCGCGATTTGTTTTCCATAGTCCGCAGTTTAGTCACAGAATAAGTAATGTATCATTTTTTGGGACTAAAATACTAAAGTAGTTATGAAAATGTGAACTTTGGTCTTATTTGTATAAAAAATTGCTAACAAGTATGGATAGATAGATAAATAAACTCTTTTTTTACAACCAAAGCTTTTTTTTTAAACCTTTTTTCACTTACCATGTGAGATGGCGGTCATACGTTTGTCTATATTGAATAAAAAAATACCTTTATTGTGAAGAAAACAGAAAAGAAAATATTGTTTTACAAAAAGTGTTACACTGATCGAATTCAATGTGCCGTGTATTTAATGTTAACTTCGAATTATTTTTCGGGCGCCATTTTCTCTGTCACGGTGTCTGTATGGCGAAGTAAAGGCGCAATCCGAAAGCTCCGCCTACCGCGGCGCAAATTTTGTTACGCGTCATTTTCGACCGCAGGAAACAATCCATGTTTTTACCGACTTCACAAAAAAGGAGGAAGTACTCAAGTCGACTGTATATATATTTTTTTATGTACCTACCTCACAATTTCGTTTCACGTGAACCAATTTTAATTTTTTTTTGTTTGATAGATGTTGCTTTCCAATTGGTCCCATTTAAATTTGATCAAGATCTGATAAGTAGTTCTTGAAAAATCGTTAAAAATGCGTGTTTAGTACATCTAATCTGATCAAAGTTCCGAAGATAAAGCGATGAAGTCGGTATTTTTTAAGCTATGCTTGCGTTTAATTATATCTGCATCACTGGCTGGATGTCTGTGTTATTAATGCTACGTTAAATTATCGTTGATATGTTTATATTTTCCTTTTTATTATCGTTAACAATGGGTAGTAAGTAATAATTAAGTATGTCGCAACAACCTTTATTATTAAAACGCCGTACTTAACCGGTTCTTTAATTACGAACAGGAAGAATTAATTTCTTGGGTTTTTAATGCCTATTTTAGATTTAAGTGGCTATTAATACTAGCATGCTCTGTCACGCTTTATGATGTATCGAAGCAACTAGTCTAGAAATCTAGGTAATCTATATTCTATACTTATCTGGTGCCTATACATAAATATCTTTTTAACTTAATATGTATGACGACTCTGTTGGCAGTAGGCAAGTCTTTGCTTTTTATGCCGTAGGGTTTAATTCTTGACAGAACCACATTTTTCTTTCCCAAAGGACATCTGTGCTCTGATTCTCGAAGAATTAGAGCACAACATAATTCGCACGACATAATTCTTTTAACTTATTTTAGTTTTTTTTTATATATCAAATAGGCATATAGGCTTTCTCTCTCTCTCTCATGCCACATATTCTAGTCCTTATAGTAATTAAACTCAGGCAAAGCCTAAAAAAACCGGCTTAAACGCCTATATTTTGAATCGATTTCCATAAAATTTATATGGGACCTCCTCTGAAGTATAATCTACCAAACAAAAAAAAAATCAAAATCAATTCATAATTGGCGGAGATATAGCGTAACATACATACAAAAAACAACATACAGTCGAATTGAGAACCTTCTATTTTGAAGTCGGTTGAAAAAGCAACGATTTCAACTTTCCGCTGGTTTTGCTTTACTTGTTTATCAACTGACTTCAATAAAGAAGGTTTTCAATTTGAGTGTTTGTTGTTTTTTTTAGTTATTTATTTCGTCACTGGTTGTTATGCTTTCGTAGCAGAGTGGTGAAAAACGGAGCCCTTATAGTTTCTTCCTGTCTGTCCTTCTGTATGAATTTGTTGGCATTGAATAGAATAGAATAGAATCAAAACAACTTGATACAATTTGTATGAATGTGTGTGTGTAAAAACCAATAGGTACATGTAGGGACTCTAGGTCGAAATAAATATAAATATCTCTAGCTCTGCATATAACATAAAAACTTATTTGTTTTTTAGAATTTATTTGTTTACGCCTACCTCATCATGAGGGATATACAGAATCTTAAAAATATGGGTTGTAATTTCTAAGACAGTTCTACAAGTAAGTGGGTTTCGTTTTTTTGTTAATTATTAGCGTGGAAGTCTTTTTTTACCGACTTCCCAAAAAAAGAGGTGGTAATCAAGTCGTGTTTTAACCTCATAACTTCTTTCCACGTGAACCGATTTCGAAATTATTTTTATTTAAAAGTTGGTGCTTTTTATGTGGTCCCATTAAAATTTTATCAAGATCCGATCTCTAGTTTTTGAGTTATCGTCAATAATGCGTGTTTAAATCTGATTAAGGTTCCGAAGTCACCGCTTTGGTGAAGTCGGTTTTTTAAGCTTTGCTTGCGTTTAATTATTAAGAGGAGAAAAAGAAAATCGCTTTCTACGTATTTATGTATACTACGTATTTGTGGAATATACATAACCAATCTTTCTTTCTTTTCTTTCTATAAACAATGCAGTTCGTCGGGTTGTTTGAAGAATATAATGTAGAAGATGCATGGTGGAAATTGATCTTACAACGGTTTATTACCAAACTAAGTTACATTTTAAACTCGGTACTTCATATTTTAATTTTAACCGGTAACCACATCATTTTATGCAATCGACATCATTCAACACTGTAATTCCAGCCAATCCTTCTTCAGATAATTGTTTATATACTTTTATCGAATAAAGTAAGGCCTTGTAAACGTGGGTATGGGTTATATAATAAATTATCTCATCCATTGTTATAAGGACTCTATATATAAACGCTAGGATGAACTGAGAATAGCTATAATCACATTTGACTAACAAGAGTTAGGACCTGCAAGGTGTTAAAACAAATTGAGTAAAATGGTTCAACCGAGCGGTGTATTGCTTCTGGGTGTCGTTGCTGCTTTTGGCATGGCGTCGGTGAGAATTGTAATTATAAATGAAATAGACCGGAGAAATGAGAGACTGATTGCTAGGGCTCCGCTAATCAAATGTGCTTATAAGTAGTGAAAACAAACAGGGGTTTGGGCTACCGTTGATGTCCAAATTTTTTCTCTGGCATCCGTTGGGATGTCTGGAAGAAGGCAAGATACGAGAAGCCATACGTTCTATTCATTCGAGATTATTTCAAAATTATTATTTATTGAAATGTATTAGTTGCATATCAGTTGTCATCTGTAGTATTTTTCCCCTGTAAGGTACATTCATTGCATATATTTTAGTCTAGGGTATTTAAAATGAACAAATCTGATCTTTGATACAAAGATATAGCAACTGTTAAATAAAAAATACTCGATTTCGAACACACAGACGCAAATACGCACCAAATTTCATACAAAATTTAAAAACATTTTTAAATATATTCATTTATTGCAATGTTATACTGATTGTAACAATTGTAGGGGAGACCGGGGATGGAAGTCCCACTTTTTTATTTCCTAAACTGAAAGAGACTAAATTCTAAGACACAGGACTCATCTTAGTACGGGATTCAAGGCTCACCAGAAGTAACATTATGTACAATGTAATTTTAGTAGTGTCTAAATATTTAAGTGACAATGAAAATTAATTAATTGATTATTATTATTACAAGTATGCATTTTTTGATATCAAAATTACAGGGGATCTCCGAAACAAAAACCAACAGCATAAAAGAGGCAGCTCTGCCTATCCTCTCGCAATGCGAACAAGAACTCAACATCAGCAGAGAAGCAGTTATAGAAGCGTTGAAATCTAGGAATCCTGACCTCTTGAATCCTTGCTTCTATGCCTGTTTCTTCAAGAAGATCGGGACTGTAAGTTAAAAAAAAACTAAATTATGTAGTAAATTTTATTAAGAAAAAATTTCACTTGATGCGAAAGTGATTTGCCTCCACCTGAGGCAATAGAAATTCTGTTGACTCACCGAATGCGGAAACGCGTTCCGTTCCATTTTTAATAATATCAACTTAATTTTCATTTAATCTATGTTAATAAATCATCCATGAAAAATGTCAACTTCTAATAATTCCAACTACATAAACTGTCAAATTCGTAAAACGACATCTTCGCAAAATGCCTACTTCTCAATATGACAATTTATTTTTTGTTAATAACTAAGCAAACGTTTGACTACAATCACACCTGATGGAAGGTGGAGCACGCTTGCTCAGTAAATACCTAAGCACTTCACTTTTGAACACACCCAATAAATCACATATTATCTTAACGTTTCTAGTTTTGGGTGTGATTGTATGTGTGATGTGAATGTTCCAGCACCCAATATGCAAGCCTTTTAACTTAGTGTGAGGCTGTGAATGTGAAAACGTTTACATTTATTTGTCTGGCTACACAAATAAACATAAACGCTTTCATTGATTGTGAAATTTAAAACTCGTCATTTTGTTGTATTTTTACAGATTAACGAACAAGGATTGTATGATCCTGCTGTAATCAAACAACTACATCAAAAATATGTCCAAAGCGATTTGACGACACTTGGCTCAATTTTAGACACTTGCGAAAGAGGTCAGTATAATTAAGAAAATAATTTAAACGAAGATATATCAGTGCGTTTAGTCGAGGCAACACGTGACCAAAATACTTTAGCACAGATGATGAGCATTGCCACTAAATATGGCAGTGCTGCCAACATTTTAGGCACTGCCAACTAGCGGTATTTATTTTAGTTATAATTATTTTTGTCTTGTACTTACTTTATAATAGTTCGAAAATAATTTGCTACGATAAATTTAGAGTACATAACAAGTAACAATTCAAAACAGTCTGCAAAAGCAATTAAAAGAAAATTGTTTATTAAAGTAGCATAATAATATAAAGTAAGAGATTTACAACAATAAGGGACATGATATACAAAGCGACCGAGGCGCGCGCCCCGGGCTATGTGAAGGTAAAGTATATGGCGCGTAAACGACATTGATATACTAAGCACGGTTCAGCTTAATACCAGCATGATATAATGATACAATATACAATACTCTTTATTGACACCAAAAGATAAATACAATTTAGAGAAAAACTTATAAAAATTGATAGGGTTGTCTAAACTGTTTGGAAACTGATGGAAATATAAACGAAAAACAAATGTAGAGATAGTGGTAAGTATAATAAAATGAATAAAATAAGTTTAACAATCAATCAATACTAGTAGATTATTTAAATTACAGAAACATTACAAACCAATAATAATATATAATACCTAATCAAATAGACTTACGTAAAATAACCAAATATGTCTTATATATACATGTAATTCACATAGGTATTCTCACAAATTTTGACTTGAGTTTTAAATGACCCTTGAGTATGCGCACGTTTGAAATTCACAGACGCACTGCTTCTTTGGTAAAAGATAAATCGAAGAAGCTCGTGCTGTGCGCTGGCATTTTGAGACGCAAGTTTTCCGATTTGACCTTAGCAATAGGGAATTGGAGGACTCTAAGAGCTTAAAGTTTTCTTTCAGATATGAAGGGGTGAAGGGATTAAAGATAATATTTTATAGCAGAGAGATTAAATAGAGTATTCCGACTTATATACAATGAGATAGTGATATTATTATAGTTAGAGAGAAACCTATTAATTTGTATTAGTAGAGCCTCTTTGAAATTCCAAAAGCCCTAATTATTATTTTTTGATTTATAGTGAACAGTCAACCAGTAAGTGACGGTTCCAAAGGCTGCGAAAGAGCGAATTTACTCGTCCATTGCTTGGTTGTAAACCAAGCCGATGTGAGTATATATATAAATATGTTTAGAATTATATTAATTATAGCACCGAATTAATAGCACCAATAAACAATTGGTATTGTAAAACTAGAAATGTACGAGTCCAACTCGCGCTATTTGGTGGCATTAAATAAATAAACGCTTTCACACTCACAGTCCGACAGTAAATCTGCAGACTTGTGTCGTGGGTGCCGGAAATAATCACATCACACACAATCACACCCAGAACTAGAATAAAAAAAATCCCTTAACTTGTGTTTCCACCGGGAATAAGGCAAACGTGCATCCAACTAGGCCAACGGGCAGTTCTAATTCATTGGTGGTAAGAAACCTTGGCATGCGATCCCGACTCGCGCTTGGCCACTTTTACGACATTTTTAAGATAAAAACATTCTGACACATGAAGGGTGTTCAATCCGTACCCTGACCAGGTATTACCTCTGATAGGCGAGCGTGACCACTACCTTATCTGCTGGTAACTAATGATGTGGTCAAGGGTGGTGAACGCTAGGATGGAAATAAGTAGCTCTCGAGGATAGCTGTCGAAACGTTGTGTTTGGCGACAGACCTAAAGGTTTTTTATTTAAGACTAGCCGTGCTCCGCGGCTTCGCCCGCTATTATCAAGTAAAAAGTAGCCTATGTGTTAATCCTAGGTATAATCTATGTACATTCCAAATTTCAGCCAAATCCGTTAAGCCGTTAAAGCGTGAAGAGGGAACAAACATAACACACTTACACACAAACTTTCAGATTTATAACATGCGTAGGATAGGATAGGCAAACCTTTGACCACTATCTCACTTGATGGTAAGCGATGATGTGGTCGACAATGGAGCAAGTTGGCCTAATATACAATCTATTCAAACGTGACTTGAAGACTCATCGTATTATACTTACCAGGTAACACCGACTCGGGTAAGAAATTCCATTCCTTTATGGCTTGCACAAACATAAACGCTTTGACACTCACAGCCTCACACTAATTTCAACGGCTTGTGTCGTGGGTGCCGGAAACATTCACATCACACACACAGTCACAACTAGAACCAGAAACACACATTTTTCTTGGTGAGAAAACTTGTTTGTCTGCTTGTCCGATGATAGATAAAGGAAGAAATTCATTGGCAGTGAGCAGCTGACTAATTTAAAGCTTCAGAGGTCGCCGCACGGTAGCTATCCTCTCGGTTTTTTATGGAATACTTTTCGGAGAGTGTGCCAAGCAACTACACGATCTATTTCCTCCATCCCTTCTTTTTTATAGTGGGTACACACTTAAAAAATAAATAAGAAAGGTTTGAGGTTCTCGAGCCTCAACCTGGTACTTAGCTGAACCGCCCCAAAGATGAAAGCTGTAGACTCCAAGATGTGTACTCCATACAAGAACGGATTTGTGCTTGATACAAATTGAGCAACTGACTACCTTGGACTAACGTAACACCATATATTAATGACGATTTTAACCTAAAAGATCGTGCTGTGGTTTGATACAATGCCACGACACGACATCCCGGTTGAAAATTCTATTGGGCCAATAACAATAACTAGAATTTAATTATTCAACCTTTTTTTTACAGCTGTCCCTGATTGGCGCATGAAACTTCTAAATGTAGTGACAACGTTTTATGATTTAATAAAATATTTTTTCGAACTCCCAAGGAATTTTATTTTCAAAATCCATCGAATAGTCTTCGATTCGTAAACTCCTACTACTTGATAGAATATCTTTACCGCTTCTGGATTTGTTAAACCGAGAATCCAAAATGAAATAATCGCTTGACTACACGCTTTCACACTTATAGCCCCACACTAAGTTCGATAACTTGTGTCGTGGGTGCGTACATCCATATCACACACACAACCACACACACAAAGAACGAGAAAAAAATGTTCCCCGGGGAGAAAACTTGTGTTCCCGCCGGGAACCGAACCCGATACCCGGTTCAATTCAATTCCAGTTCAATTTGAATAAAACCATAAAAAACAAAGATTATCAAGCGTGACCTTGCGTATCCGCCACGATGTAATTTACGCAATATACACCTTTATGTGCAAAAGTGTAAGGGGGATAATTGGCTGTGGTTAAAAAAGGCGCTCTCTATGAAGTACTACGCCCTTATGCCAAATGTTCAATAACATCGATAAAGAAGGTAATCATCATTGATGATCAACGACTATTATAGGAATTTATCATATTTAACAACTATATTTATCGATAAATATCCAAGTGCAAACAGCATCATTGTCCACAACTATTAACTCGCCGGATTACTGGTAACATTTTATAATCTGTGGCCGGATGTTGCACTGATTTACGCTATATAACGAATAATCTGTTTTAATTCACACATTTGCTTTGTAAACTCGTAAGGTAACATATACGTTTCGAATAAATAAATAATCCAAACGTTTTGAAGTCGGGAAAATGCTTAGGTTTCTTGCTTGTGTTTATGTCATTGGTGGGATTTTCGTTGGTGATGTATCGGTATGTATTTTATTACCTGCCTGCGCGATGCAAGGGAGGGTAATATGTTTATCAGTCTATGTATGTTTGTTCCTTTGTGTTTCAGAGACCTTTTGTCTTAATCTTTAATCGGTTTGTCTTAATCTTGTATGTGTCACAAAAGACATAACAGCAATCAAAATTTAAAATGGCGACAATCAGACGCCATCTTGTGAAAAATAAAAAACTAACTTTTAACTAAAAAAAATTCGACGAACTATGTTATTTAACGAACGATGTAGTTAACTAGTATTTGAAAATCTTTAGGTTTCTTTTAACAGTTTTCATATTGAATGACCATACAGGGTCTTTAACGATTTAAAGTTGGTTAGATACATTAAAGAGCTGTGATAAAAGTTTTTTCATGGAGTTTTGCCGCAAAAGTAAAAAAATGGCGTTAATTTTGTATAATTTTCCAAAACCTGTGATTCTTCGAGTGTTAATGTGGAATAATGGTGGATTATTAACCGTTTATACTTAGTAAATGTGCGTAGGCAAGTCATACAAAGTTGAAAAACGTGATTTTCGCCTCCGCTCCAAAACTCCAATAGAAGATATAGTAAAGTTTCTACCACTTTATTAGGACATGACTTAACTATTGACTGAACCATACTCTTTTACTTGGCTTTGATTGTGACTTGTGACTAGGACTTTTAACACGAAATACACTTGAAATATATTATTACTTGAAACTAGCTAAATACACAAGATTGCGGAGACAAAATTAGAAAAAAAGTTCTTTAATAATAGTGCGTATAATGTCTAATACCTTTAAACGAGCAATTCTTATATATTTATATATGTGTAATCAGTATCTTGGAAACGGCTCTATTTTCATGAAATTTTGTATGCAGGGGGTTTCGGGGGCGATAATTCGATCTAGCTAGGTTTCAATTTTAGAAAACGTCGTTTTATACGTGTTTTCAGCCGAGTAAGGCTCGGTCATCCGGGTACTGTGTTATAAAAGTCACCAAAAAGTGTGAGATAATAAAGTAAGTTCTCTTTTGACGCAGTCGGTTTTTTGTTTTTTAGTACAAAAAAACTCTGCTTTTTACTTGTTAAATACGAAATGGCATCTCAATAAATTGCCTAAGTCTACCTAGAGTCTCAATTGATATTATTTAACTCAAGTAGTGGCTGAAATGCTCGGGTATTTTTTGAAAAGGCTGAAATTTTTTTTTTTACATTTTCAACCCCCATATCTCCGCCATTTTTTAAATTTTCCCAAAAATTTAATGAATAGTAAAATTCTGTACAATTATCGAATCTGCTTACAAAATTTCACGAGAATCGGTTGAGAAATGCGAACTGTAGAGGAGAACAACCGGAAATCCGGACATACGAAAGCAATGTCTAAGCTGAAACGGAGACGCTTTGCTCGCGATTCGCTCTCGCTCGGTCATTTATTATATATTACATATAGATTTGAAATGAATATACTAAAATTGTGTGCAGGGTTACCTATAACTATACAAAGATTCGCTTTGCAATTTTCAAAAACTTTCTTGTCTTGTGTTTTAGCTTTTAATTTAACTTTATTGTTTCCAGGCTTCTTCATCTGAGGATGATCTGAAACAATATTTTGTAAACATAGCTATAAAATGTATGGAAGATTTCCCATTGTCTCCAAAAGACATGGAGGATATGCAAAATAATGATTTCATTAAAAATAACAACGTTAATTGCCTCTTCGCTTGTGCTTTAAAGAAGACTGGAATGGTAAGTTTAGTCTACATTGAGTTCATCTCACAGAAGATACAATTTTCTACCTTCTGTGGTTCATCTAGAATAATCTAGATGCATACATTACTCACGAGAGAGATACAAGCATCGAGATAGAAAACAAACCTAAGCTGCAAAATCCTTGGGTACAAGAAATTGAAAGCATATCACACATAGAACCAGAAGCACAAATGTCCCTTGGGAAGGAAAATTGTGCTCCTGCCGGGAATCGAACCCAAGCATAGAGGGCAGAGATCTGCACACTGCGCCAACTGGGTCATGAAATACAATACAATGACAAATGTGGTAGCCTCAAGGTCAAAGATGATGCGACTGCAATTACACGGTCCACACCATTTGACAATTGGTTATTACCTTAATGTTCTTACTTACCGGAAGCCAGTTTTTATGTGACCCAACTGGAGTGACCATGGGTTGATAATCATCTACTATGAAAGAATTGGACCATTCATATATTATGTATTATTTTTAACCGACGTCAAAAAAAGGAGGGGGTACTTAATTCGTCGTTTTTTTTAATGTATTTACCTCAGAACTCTGTCGTTCATTAACCGATTTGGATCATTGTTGTTTTTCGTTTGAAAGGGTATCGTTCTAGTTGGTCCCATTATAATTGATCAAGATTTGATGAAGAGTTTTGGTGTTATTTGCGATTGAAGTCGGTTATTCGTTTTTTAAACTATACATATTATGTTTATTCAAGGTATATAACGGATCATTCCATTGATATCGGGTTCTATCGAAAAAATGGGAAAAAATATTCCCACCGTTCTATTGCCGATGCTGTCTTGAAAAGAACTAGTGAGAAGAGTTGTTGCCTCTTGTTCCTTAGGGTACAAAGTATGTATGGTATGGGAAGTTTCAAAATGATAGAAGGTATTTCGAAAAGTATCAAAAAATGAGCTATATCCAGATTATAATTATAGAACATAATGTTGCCAATTATACTTGTATGTTTCTAAGATTTTCTTCATTAAATAGTAAACCGTAACCGTGCATAGCATCAAGTGTCATGCACTACCGGAATCCACTGAGCTCTCTAAGCCACGCTTCAAGAGACGTAATTTATTATTTACTAAAATTACTCTAGTTTTACCTATCGTGGCTAATAGTGCTATAAGAACAAAATGTCTTTTTTTATTCATATAATTATTTAGGAAGCCATTTGGTACTTCTACGGATTATTTATTTATTTTTATTTATTTATTTATTAGGTCTGCCAACAATTGTTACATCGATACATGCTTAATACAAACTAGACAACTAGACATACTTGCTAAATGTACAACCTTTTACAGGCAAACACTTCATGCTATGTAAAAAAAGATACGACAAATAGTCGGGTAAATAATTTAAATGAAATTAATGCTTACATTACAAATCGGCAGATAGGACAGTTCCAGTAGAATTATTTATGTCTTCTGTAAAGCAATAATATTTTTTTGCTGTAAAAAATGCAGTATATCGCTTTACATGACTATAAAGACTAATTTGAACTAGAACTGTCGCATCATAAGTGAACAGTGGTTTTCTTAAATACAATAATTATGTAAGAATATTTATTTACATCAGATACAACAAAAGCGGTTTTTATATATTTACGTAATAAAACTTAAATTAAGGAAAGATATCACATCTTTCCGGAATTTGGAGAGAGTATCTCCGAATATATCTACTTGATTATTACATTCATTAAGAATCCTACAAAGTCTCGGAATAGGCGAGGTACTACCAAGAACTGTTTTTCTTAAAGGGGGTGCAAGCAGATTAGTTTTTAATTGTTTAAAATTTTAGAGTTCTCGAAGTATTTTTTTTATTCAAGATAGGCAAACTTCACCACCAACTCCCATGATGTAAGCTGGTCGACGAATGAAGCAAGCTTGTCTAGAAGTTAAGGGGAGATAAGGGGAGATCGTGCAGTTCCGCGTTTAACTGAACTTGGCGTGCAAAAGAGTCTTTTACCTGAACATGGCGTGCAAAAGAGTATTTTACCTGCTCTTTGCTCACTAGCTTAACCCTGGTAGAACTACGAGTATATCACTTACTGAATACTTTCAGATGGATGACAAAGGCAATCTCTCCGTGGAAGGAGTACGCAAAGTTTCTGAAAAGTATTTTTTAGACAATCAAGGCTTGCTGAAGAAAAGTGACGAATTCACAGATGCTTGCAAGAGTGGTACGTTGTACTCGTATATGCAAAACCAACGTAACTTGGTGAATTTTTTTTTTGTTTTTGTAAGCCATGCAATTTTTACCGACTTTAGAAAATGAGGTTCTCAATTCGACTTTTTTTTGTATGTACTTAATAACACGCGGTATCGCCGCCAATTATTATGATTTTTTTTTGGTAGATTATACTTCTGAGGTGGACTCATATGTTAACATTTTATCGAAAACGATCAAGCCAAAACCAAAATATAAACGTTAAAGAATACACCCAGAACCAGAAGCACAAAAATATCCCTTGGGAAGGAATTTGTGCTCCTGCCGGGAATCGAACCCAGGACCCACGGCGCAGAGGGCGGAGACTTGTCCACTGCGCCAACTGGGTCGTCGAGATATACTAGTGCAAGATAGTTAAACTCATGCAGAAAGATGTTAAAATTTGATTTATTTATTTTAATTAGTATATTATAATTACTACTTTTAATTCGTAATTTTTTTTGATCAATGACTACTTTTTTTTACTAAATAGCAGTTTTTTTTCTCTTTTCATACAAAGTTGTTTTGTTATTCCAGTGAACGATGAGCCTGTATCAGATGGAGACAAAGGTTGTGACAGAGCTGCACTTATTTACCAGTGTAGCATTGAAAAAGCACCTCACGTAAGTATCGAAAAAAACTAAGCTATTAAAAATTAAATTGAGAACCACATAAAATGCCATATTATTTCTAAACAATCATTTGACCACTGTCTCTACCAATAGAAAGCGATGATGCTGCCGAAAGTGTAGCATGCTTGTCTATAATAGCTCTATAAGAATAGAATTATTTACTCTAGACTTGAAGGACTCTTAGGTTATATAAGTAGTTCTATTGTCTCAACTATGTATATTGCATGGTAATAGATAGCATAAAGAGATAACAATTGTTACGAAAACACATATTTTATTAGTAGGTATGTATGTGTTTGTGTAGGTATTTACAATCTTTATCGCTTATTATTGATGGTTCTTTATTTATGTGTCCACAGTTTGCAATATTCTCCGAAAACTGAATATTTCTGACCGCTCCACTGCTGCCAACGATACCTTCAAGTTTGATATAACATTTTGATGAAGATATTATACCGTAGAGTCAATACCATGTTGTTTTATTTTTATATTTTTTAAAGAAGGCTTTATTCTACCTACGACAACTCCAGAATTTTGTATATTAATTTATCGAAATAATGATATTATAAATTAAATTACTTCGCTATAACGTTAGGTATGTAAATAATTATTTCTCAAAATTCTTAATTAAAGGCATATATAATCAAACAGGCGTTCTTTTACTTTGCCCATTATAACTCCGTCATCTATACTAACAGTCTTACTTATAAACGCCTCTTAAATTTTAATCAATTGCTTAGCCACAGTTTAACAAAAAATTCACTCATAAATAGGATAAGTTGTTAATTTCATGATCCGATTCAAAAAAATATTATTTTTTTGATTCGAATCAGTAGTTCCGTTTCCTATATAAAAAATATAGGAAACGGAAACGCTCAAGAGTTTGGTCGTTAAATTATTAAAAAGAAATTATTGAAATTGAAATTATTTTATTTTATTGCATGAAACTTGGTAAAAAATCAAATGCCAAAGTGCTACTATTGTTCAATTTTGTGTGGATTGCTACTATTATTTTCAATTTGATTACAGATAAAAATATCATTTACATAAATTTGTTTGCTTTTATTATAGGCGTTATTACTGTAATAAGTTAATATATTAAATGGTAATTTATTTGATAGATGTAATCAACAGATGTTATCATTTTTGTAGTGTAATTTACAATATCTATGTGTATTTATATAACATTCAATATGTTTGCTAATCCATTGAGATCTGGGACTAAGTGTAGTGCACGTTTCTATAGAACATGTGGATATTAAATTTACTTTTAGTTGTAATGGTGTGCGTCTACGCTCATGTAAGTACCTATATATTTATTTATACCTCGTAAAAAATTGAATCTAAAATAACTTTTAAAATATTTTGAATGAACTGCCCGTTAGCTTTATTGGAAGGGCGTTCGCCTTTTAAAAGCAGGGGTTCGATTCCAGGCAGGAACACAAGTTTTCTCGACAAGGAAAATGTGTGTTTCTGCTTCTGGTTGTGATGTGTGTGATTTGAATGTTTCCGGCACCCACGACACAAGTCATCGAACTTAGTGTAGGGCTGTGAGTGTGAAAGCGTTTATGTTATGTATGTTGTGTTTTTTATTTAATTTTTTATCTCTGAGCTAGCATTTGTCTACTATCTCACCTGATGGTAAGTGTTCATGTGGTCAAGAATGGTAAACACGCTAGACTAAGAACTACTAATTCTCAAGGATAGCTACGGGACCATATTTTTTAGTGATCATGGCGACGGATTCTTATATATATTTGATTTAGATATATTTGATTATATATAGTTGATGAACTACGACTTGCTACCCAGTGCCGAAATCGGCACTGGGTAGCAAGTCAGGAGAGCACGAGATAATGCCTCAACACCGTGGATTTGTATTTACTGGAGTGAAATTATTTAAATTTCGTTGTTATATTATTTCAGTGCCCAATATTTTATTAAAGTTTCCGTTTAAAAACTATTTAAACATATTTTTTTGCGAACTATTTAAACGTATTTTTTGACAGCACAGAATAGGGCAAATCTCTACCTTGTTCAAAAATACTCAAGAAAGTGGTAAAATTTCGATGAAGTTATAATATAGACGAGAAAATTGGGCTACTAACTAATAAAAAGAATAAGATTCCAAAAAGTGGGGAAAAATTCACCATTTTTATGAATGGCTAATTATAATAGACAAAATCAGAAAAAGGACAAGCTGCGAAAATACCTATAAAATCACCTATTAAATGTGACTGTTTACTTCGTTTCTACTTACATTTGTTTTGTTCTATTCACAATGTTCACATCATAGGCATTGACAGAGGAAGAGATGAAGGTAGAATTCACCAAGATCGTCATGAAGTGCACCAAGGACCACCCTGTGGAAATGACCGAGCTGATGCAGCTTCAGCAGCTTGTGATTCCGAAGAAGATGGAGACAAAATGCCTTCTGGCGTGTGCGTATAAAATCGAAGGCTCTGTGAGTACAAGCAAAAATTAGAAACTAAACAAAAGACAGAAAAGACAGATTCAAAGTCATTTGACCCAGTTGGCGCAATCCACTTTGCGACCTGGGTTCGATTCCCAGCAAAAGCATCACTTTTCTTCCCATGGGACTTTTGTGTTTGATCCTGAGTGTGGTTGTGTGGGTGATATAAATGTTTCCGGCATCCACGATACAACCTTTGAATTTGTTTTGTTTGTTATTTTGATTGTTATTTTAATGAAAATCATTCTCAAGCACAATGCACAGATAATAAACACTTATTCCCTCGGGGCTTGAACTAGATACTAAAAAAGTTAGGTACCTACTTGAGATGCAAAAAGGTAGGATGATAGCAAATCCAATTTATTTTGGACACGC
Source organism: Lomographa bimaculata (assembly GCA_948107665.1). Taxonomy (NCBI): domain Eukaryota; kingdom Metazoa; phylum Arthropoda; class Insecta; order Lepidoptera; family Geometridae; genus Lomographa; species Lomographa bimaculata. The sequence goes on along the minus strand of OX403596.1, from coordinate 6,907,902 downwards.
TGTCTGCTTCTCTTGAAACTTTTCACGTCGTCGAATTTCTTTGTCAGTTATGCATATACGAGTACACAGAGCACGGATGGCTTGAACGGATGGCGTACGGGGACGCGGGCGTCGCTCCCGTACAGCGGTACTCACTTCCTCGCACGCCATCTATTCGAAACAAATGCGTCCAGAGTGGTGAATTAACATCTCATATCTCAGGGTGACGAACGCAGTGCTTTGCCGAGCAGGATTTTGACCTAAGTTCAAATCTCTGGGTGGCACTCAACTGTAATGGCAAGCGTGACGCAAACCATCAGGCTAGCGACTTGTTCGCTTCTTCATGCAATAACCATAAAAAATAAAAAGTTAGATGTACTGTAGAAATTACAGGTCGTACTCGTATATTGGTATAATTATCACCATGTATATCAAAGATGTGACAGTTTAACCCCTAAGACATTAATCTACAGTCTTGTATAAGACCGAGCTTTTGATCTTGGACAATTTATTAACAATACAATACAAAACTCTTTATTGTATAACCAGTTTTCAAAGTGTACAACTAAACAATTCTTAGAAATTAACTAACTTTAAATTTGACTATATATGCAGAAATCTATTAAAATTATATTTTTTTTATGTAGAATAGGCAAGCATTTGACCACTATCTCACCTGATGGAAAGTGATATGATATTAAGCAATAGATCCTCTTCAGGAATCCCTGTCTCGGGGAGACTATTTCTCTTCCAAACATTCTTAAAATTATTTAAAAATATATAAACGTAACATTATAATTCAGTTTGAATAATGTGTGTATGTTTGTGGTGTGCGTGTGTGTTCATTTCTAATAATGCCTCTGTCTGTTTGTATAGTTTTTATTTTTGAGCTATTTGCATATTCATTACATTTACATTTGATCGAGGATGTTTAATCTTAAACCCAACGTTATTGACTTTTGAACACTTTACATACATAAATATTATTTCAGATGAATGCAAAAGGATTGTATGACATCGAGCATGCGTATAAAGTCGCAGAATTATCAAAAAATGGCGACGAGAAGCGATTGGTCAATGCAAAGAAGGTTGCTGATACCTGCGTTAAAGGTAAACCCTTTATTAAACCCTTCAGGCTTTCATTATGTAGATTAATATTTTACTGAGCAAACAACTGTTGTGGATAGTAAGTAAACATAATATTTTGGTGCGCGAACAACTGTTGTTGCTAAAAATACACACATTTCGCTGTGCAAACAATTGTTGTTGTCAGACGTACATAACATAAATTCGAATATAACTATACCAGACACAAAAAATATTTAAGATTTCCGTGTGATTACACGATTGAACTGTCCGTTTGCTTAGTTGGGTGCTTATTCGCCTTCTAAGCTTGGGTATCAGGTTCGATTACCGGCGGGAACACAAGTTTTTTCCCCAAGAAAAATGTGTGTTTCTGGTTCTGGTTGAGGTTGTGTGTGATGTGAATGTTTCCGACACTCACTACACAAGTCATCGAACTAAGTGTGGAGCTGTGAGTGTGAAAGCGTTTATGTTTATATTAATGATCTGGTGTTTTTTTTCAGTTAATGACGTAGCAGTTACCGACGGAGAAAAAGGATGTGAGAGAGCCGGACTCATTTTCAAATGCGTCATAGAGACTGCTCCTAAAGTAAGTTGTTTGTACAAACTTCTACCCAAAACTTCTAGCTTTCTACTTACCAGAGTTGATCATTCTTATGTTATTTACCTTATTAAAGTGATTTCAATGATCTTTCATATTTTTATAATTGAGATATTCTTAATCTTATGTACTGATATTCAAAGTAGGTATTATTGGTATAATTCGTTTGTTTGACATAAATACATATCCTATTTATTTGTGGCAAAAAGAAAAATAAAATTGAAACTGTCAGAAGGGTACAAATGTATTTGTTTGAGGGATATTGTGAACTGAAACCGAATAAGGAGATTTATTACTTTGAAATAAGCAAGGATGTTGTAGCTAAAGTAATCGTAGGTTTGTTTCCTATCTCGATGGAAATAAGTCAATTTTATTCGTAAAATACAACAGATAAACTACTTTTAATCAAGAATTATATTTAAGAATTTAGGATATGATTTATGTTATCCTAATTTTTGTATCGTTTGTGAAGATAATCCCACTAATATTATAAATGCGTTTTTTTTTGTGTGTGTGTGTGTGTGTGTGAATGTTTGTTACCACGTATCTCCATAAAGAATAAACCGATTTTTATGAAATTTAGAATATAGATAGATTAGGTTCCGGAAACACAGCACAACTAGTAAATAATATTTCGTTGAACGATTTTTATTACATATATATCACTGAAACATCCCAAAACTTTTTCTAAACGTTATTACAAAAACCCGTCATAAGGAAAAAAGACGTATCTGAATTTTTGACAAAATTGAGTTATATATACCATCGGAATCAGGAAAAATACACGCGTCTACTAGTATTTTTTTATTTTATATTAGTTCAAACGCAACCTACTAAATCTTACTTTTAATTTAGACGCATCTGCTACAAGTCAACTTCAACTTCTTCTTTAAATGGCGACTATAGGGCTGTCGCACCATAATTCTGCCAATATCGCGTATAGGTAGGAGCGCAGTTAAAACAAATTAAAAATTATTTATAAAATATGCCCGGTAACTTCAAGTTACTAATTCTACTTCTATTACAAAGTCAGCTAATGGGTGAGTAATGGAGAGAAGGTACAGATGAATATGAATATAAGTCATAACATATACGAATATAAAGACATTTCTGATGTATATAACTCAATTTTGACAAAAATGTCAGTCACCTCTTTTTTCCTTATGACGGCAGAACTGTAATTTGCTTTTACATAGGTATATCTCCTGATAAATTTCTTAGTAATCAGTGTACATACTAACAAAAGATAAAATACATACGCGATTAATTCATAACATTTTTGGTATTTTGTTAAACAACCCTAAGCTAAATTACTTAACATTTTCTTTGTACTAATAATTATGGTTATTTCTTTTCAGTACGGTTTCAAGATTTAATTTCGAAGACACTGCTCTTATCTGCTCCACATGGTCGGTGTGATACCAATAATTATTTAAGATTTAAAATTAAACCAAGTAAATGAGTTGTACCCCTATGTAATATTTTATTAAAGTCATATCCAAAAAAATTACTACAGTGCGACAACGATCTCGGCAGTCGGTGACAGTCGGAATTAACGCTGTCATCTTGTAAAGTGTCACTTTTTGACAAATCGGTCAGTACGTCTATGGGTGTATATTGGTGGAAATCTGAGAATTCCTAACAAATTGTCTAACTTTTCAATAAAGGTAAATACCATTTACAGTTTATTAACCAAGTTGTAATTATTAAAACAGGTAATAATGCACTTATTTGATAATAGACAATATATAAACTATTAAAAAAAACACTTTAATCCCATTATTTCTAACAAAAAATGTATTTTATATAAATTGAGAACCATACCTATTAAATATTTATTATACATAAGAAGAAAATTTATTATCAGAAATAAAACAAACGTATTATTATGTGATGTTGGATGCCTTCCCATTTTGTTAAAATTGGACAAACTCACTTGATTTCAATATTGTAAACTTCTTGTATTGTCACAAAGGGAGATTTCATTAGCTGGCGACCCATAAGCTAAAACCTCTTTGTATGAGGAAACAACCTCTTCCTCTCTTTATCTGAAGCAACAACAACGCCCTCTGCAAATATCAGTCAAGTACCACAAGAACCTTGTCGCACTGTACACTGTATTCTGTTTGATTCTGTATCTAGCTGGAAGCATCACTAAAAGGTAGTTTACAAAATTGTACAGCATGCTACATGTTGTATTAGTTCTGCACTCAGCCCATAGATGGCACTAAGTTAAGTTTGAGCTAAGTGTGAGTTATGTTACTATTCAAATACTAGCAGTGCTCCGCGGGGTCGTCCGTGTTAAAAAATAGATATAATAACACATAGGTGTGTTAATCCTGGTAACCTGCATACATTCCAAATTTCATCTAACTCCGTTCAGCCGTTACAGCGTGAAGAGAAACAAATATACTTACTTACCTATCTATACAAATATACACACGTACATACACATTTTGGCATTTAATTATAAATGTGTGTGTATAGTACACATTATCACATTAATAAATGTGATAATTTGTGTAAACATACATTAAATTAAAAAAACTGCTTCCCTAAGAAATCTATGATTACCTATGTAAGTACATAGATCCTGAAGACATGAAACTACTTTTTTGAGTCAGCTGTGTGAAAAGGATTCAAAATGCTCCAAACATAAAACTTCTGCTGTCTTCAAGTCTAGAGTGAATAGGTATCTTCTAGGCAAGCAGATTACATCGTCGGCCGCATCTTCGATTTCCATCAGGTGAGATAGTGGTCAAATGCTTTTTACCTATCCAGCAAAAAAAAAACTTAGTACTTAAGCTAATATTTTTCAGAGATCTGATTTGTAATTTCGTTGAAATTGTCTAGGTTGGTAGGGTAACTTAGTCTACCTTAATTAAATTATTCTAAGTTACTTATTATATGTATTTACATTTCCTATGGTACATGTACTTACTTATTAAATTGGTGCAGGATCGGTATCGATGAAAAATAAATAGCTCTGGCAGAATATATTCACAAACATCTCAATAACAATATATACCTACACACGCCATTATGGACATTGACTTGAATAATTACCTAATTATGTCGATGAGGGATTGGAATTGTACCAAAAAAAAAAAAAAAAAAATTGATATATTTTGTTGTTTTTGAGCTTTGACGCACAGAAATGATAATAAATAAGTAAATAATAAGAAATCCGAACGTTTAACTATAAAACATATCAAGTTAAATTATAGGTACAATTCACAGCGACCAAATTTTTTTAAAGGTTATTATAGAAATCGTAGGTACATTAATATTCTGTTCAGTAGCAAATAATTATTGTAATGTAAGGTACTCGCATACTTACGACGGCAAAATTGCATCCTAAATCACCAAAATGGCTGACGCACCAACGCAGTCATATGTGGACACCCACACACACGCACCAAGGAGCAAGTTTTCTGGTTTTTTCTCCACACATTACAGGCTACCCCTTGCGCCGGAGCACGTTGCACGCACACACTCAAAGGTCAGGCACGAACTTCATTCAAATCTTTCTACAACACAGTCATTGGTTCAACTTCACTCGTTTGTTGAACACCGTATGATCGGTTCTTTGATGACGTTACCGACAATCGATGTTTTGTCAATAATATCTGCACAGTGCATTGTTTGTTTTTGTTTATACAACTAGTTCTAGTGTATCTAGTGTAGTGGAGTGAATTCTAGTGAATAGTGGACCTACAGTGGGTTAAATGTCGTTAAGTGTATTGTGATTTATTCATGGATATTTTTCGGTAAGTTGATAATCGACTAGTTAACAGCTGTCTATTGTTTTTAGTGTTGACTTTACTAATCTTAAGTTTACTTTAAGTGACAACTAGAAAGACTGGTACGAGGGTTGATGATATGAAACATGTTTAATAATCATTAGATGTATACTTTTATTATAACTAAAACGTCAGCAATTTAATTGATTTTTACACGGTTTTTATTAGCTTCACTTGTAACCGATTCCTTTGGACTTGATTTTGACCCACTTCAAACCGTCAGATTTAATTTAAACTTCGTAGACTTATAGAGGACCGATGACAATACAATAATTTGTATTTTTTTAAAGCATGATTTTTCGTTTTTTTTTAACTGCAAATATTATTGTGATATGATTTACCTAAGTAAGATTTTTTTTGTATGTAGGATTAGTTGTTTTTTAATTTAAGCGGTATCGGAATAAATCTTCGATCTTCTTCGCTGTATCTTTTAGGAGCATTTACAGGCTCAAATTGAAGCAAAACTCCTTTGGAGACTCCTTTGCGGAGCATCCTTTTCTTAATAACTTTGTGTGGGACGTTATCTTCAGTGTGATCATTATTGCCGTTAACATAAGACCATTTTTTGATTGAGTCTTTAGCAATGTTGTCGATTGCATTAATTTGCCGTCTTCTTCTTTTGCCGGAGACGACTCCAAGCTGTAGGAGAACAGGGTTGCTGACTAATGCTGCTGCAGCGCCTAGCAGTGCTATTCCTGCTATGGGCCAAATCAGATGTTTGGTTGCAAGGCTCTAGAAAGAAAAAAAAAAACACATAATTATTTGAATCTTAATATCTATTCAGTATTTTCCACATTGTAAATATTGCTATTAATTTATCTACGGGCAAATTGCCTATATTTCCTAAAACAAAATACATCTAACATACATCAAACACCTAAGTGCTTTTAAGTTACTTATTCTCAACAATGTGTACGAGAATCAGGGTTAGTATTTTACAAAGAACCCTGTTTATGTATTTTGGGTAATTTTGAAAAGAAAATATATTTGGCTTACATCTGAGACGTGCTTTTAAAAATTATTTCCAACTATCGTGTGCATGTGCAAAGCCGGGAGCATCTATAGAATTATTCCTATAGCATTATTTTCTTAATCAAACGCTTTTTAATTAATATTTTGAACCAACTACACAAACAAGGAGAACGTTTTCAATACGATTGTCAAATCAAATCAAAATCGTTTATTCACATGGGCCCCAAAGAGGCACTCATGAAAGTTAATGACTACTGACAGATTCGCTAAATTACAGCCAACTCGGTGTTTTTTTTTATGTGTAATAATAACTTGTTTCTAGGTGAACCGATTTTGATGTTTTTTTTTTTGAAAGCTGGTGCTTCCCATGTGGTCCCATTTAAATTTGATCAAGATTAGACCAGTAGTTTTTTAAGTTATCCTAAGTAATTCGTATTTTATTAATTTAATCTGATCAAGGGTTCTGAAGATAAAGCGGTGAAGTCTGTTTTTTAACCGACTTCAAAAAAGTTCTTTGTTCGACTGTATGTATTTTTTTAATGTATTTTCACCGATTTCTCCCCCATTTGTAGACCGATTCTCAATTTTTTTTTTGCTAGATTATACTTCAGAGTTGGTTCCATATATCTTTTATCGAAATCGATCAAGCCGAAACCAAAATATAAGCGCTGAAGTAGGTTTTTTAAGCTTAGCTTACGTTTTAATTATTTAAACATTGCGTTTAAATAAAAAAAATGAAAAAAAAACATAACTTTTTTTTTATAAAACTTAGTAATTATTTGAGTGCTCGAATCACTTATAAATCTAACGGACAATTATTAGGTATTGGTTTACCAAACTACGGAGAACTACCTACTAAAGCATGTTGCGTAGGACATTGTATCAAATGCGGGCGGAGAACAGTCGCTGAATCATAATTGCCTATATCCGGTGGAATAGATAAATGTACGCAATGTTTATTAATAATTCTGGTCTGCCTTAATTATGCCTGCTTTAGAAGGTAGCGACAGAACACATTGTTTTATAACAATTTGGGAAGAAAACACATAAACCAATAATTAAACGCAAGCTAAGCTTACAAAAACCGACTTCACCGCTTTATCTTCGGAACTTTGATCAGATTAGATTTACTAAACACGCATTATTGAAGATATTTTAAGAACTACTGATCAGATCTTGATGAAATTTAAATCGGAACAATTAGAAAGCAATATCTTTTAAACAAAAAAAATAAATATTCAAAATCGGTTCACGTGGAACGAAGTTATGAGTTAACACACATAAAAAAAAATACAGTTGACTTGAGTACCTTCTCCTTTTTCGTCCGATCTGTTATAATTTTTTGTACAGACTAACCATCAATTTAGTTGGGTTCCTTTACTTACATGTTGTAGATATAAGAAACATTTTTTTTTAATCTGCTGGTTATGTCTTATTGCGATTTTGCCATAAAACGTTTTACTAGTTTGAGCGGGCTAATAGTTAACACATCTAAAGATATAAAAAAACTATTAAAATAAATTGGCCGGTGTGAATTATTGCTGGTCTATGGGCTAATAATAGTTTAGCATTAAAAATTAAAAAATAAATTAACGCTATCACACTCACAGCCTCACATTAAGTTCGACAACTTGTGTAAAATTCGGAGACTGTGCGCATGAATTATACGAGTTAATTCCCCCAAGCTCGTTTTACCATCTAAAAACAAGACAAACAGTCAAACGTCATTCATTTCATCTTCTACGTTTATCATCCGTACTGCGAGGGAGTAGAGCTGCCCGCGTCTTTGTTTCCTGAGCGGTATAATCTGGGAGTCTTTAAGTCAAGAGTGAATATGTACTTATCTTCTAGGCAGGCATGCTAGGCATCTAGGCTCTTCTAGGCAGGGTTTTCGTCTGCATCATCGCTGTCCATCAAGTGAGATAGTAGTGATGCTTGTCTATCAATCATAAAAAAACAATGGGTTGCACTCCAGGAGTGCCGGCAGAAGTGAAAACTTCCTCTCCTTCGTCTTACGAATTTTCCGTCTTACGAATTTTCGATCAGGTCACGTGTCCTGATTAACTTTTTAAACATTTTTTACCCATTATGTTTCAATGTTATATTCGGCTTAAAACACGAAAATTTCGATATTTCGATTATATTCGATAGTCTCACGATAGTTTTACATTAAAATTTTTACTCATCCCATAAAAGTACACAATGCCGCTCAAGAAGTTTTCACTTAAAAAAATAGACTATATAGAATAGATTAAAATACACTTATGTAGAAATGCCATGCCCAAATATCCCCACTTTCACTAGACAAAAAAACTTACATGATCATAATACTTATGATGATATCCATAGCCGTGATGGTGTCCAGGAGGGCGGAAGTCATAATGATGATAATCATGCGGGTCGTGGTGGTCACCGTGATGCTGGAACTCGTAGCCCTGCCCGTAATGAGGGTCTTCGTAGTCGAAACCAAATCCTGTGAGGAACAGTGAATGAATAGAATAGTTACTATCCGGCAATCATTGCTAGCACCAATTAGATGATGAAGTAGTTATAACCAAAAAAATTGCTTTAAAAAGTAATTAAGAGTCGCAATTGTAGATAGGGCACTTCTAATGTTGGTATGTAAATACCTACTTATGTTTATATGCTGCTACCTCTTATACTGTCTCACACAAGAAGTTTTGATTTTCTCGTGCAATGTTATCTCATTTTATTTATAAGCAAACAAAGCTTAAAAAAACCGACAAAACCGCTTTATTTTCGGAACCCTTAATCAGATTAAATTAATAAAATCGCATTATTTAGGATAACTCAAAAACTACTGGTCAAATTTAAATGGGACCACATTCAAAGAAAAAAAAACATCAAAATCGGTTCACCTAGAAAGAAGTTATGATTATACACATAAAAAATTACAAACGAATTGAGAACCTCTTCATTTTTTGTGAAGTTGGTTAAAATACTAATTAAAAAGCGTTTAAATAAGAAAGTAATGCTATAGGTATAATTGTATAGATGCTCCCGGCTTTTTATATGCACACGATAGAAATAATTTCTAAAAGCACGTCTCAATCCCAAACATATTTTCTTTCCAAATTTACCCAAAATACATAAACAGGGTTCTTTGTAAAATACTGACCCTGATTCTCGTTCTAACCCTATATTTTTCGTAATAATTACTAGTGACTCTGTGAGCTGAAGACATTGCGTATTTCTTAAAAAGGCTGTAATATGTTTTTTATAATATGATTTCAACCTCCAACCACCATTTAAAAAAAAAACAAACTGAATCGCCAAAAGAAATCTATACTTATAATAAAGAAATCTATACTTTTAACGTATCTCGTAACGTAATCTTACGTTTACGTAAGCAAAGCTTAAAAAACCGACTTCACCGCTTATATTTTGGTTTTGGCTTGATCGATTAAATTATATGGGACCACCTCTGAAGTATAATCTACCAAACAAAAAAAATAATTTTGAGAATCGGTCCACAAATGGAGGAGAATTCGGTGAACATAAATAAATAAAAAAAAAACATAAAGTCGAACATAGTGCCCCTCATTTTTTGAAGTCGTTAATTATTATAGAACAGAAATTTCACGAGAATCGGTTCATAAACGCGACTTCCTATAGAAAGCAACGAATTTGTACATAATATTACATATATTATAACGTCAACCACGTTGAACAAGTTAAGAAGTAGCATAAGTGTTAATCCTAGGTATAAGCTATGTACATTCGAAATTTCATCCTAATCCGTTGTTACAGCGTAAAGAGAAAACAAAAATCGCACTCTAACACATTTACACACAAACTTTCTGATTTATAATGTTAGTGTGATTCGTACCGGAGTGGTCATGATGCAGCAGACCTCTGGCGTGGTTTGATCCTGATAACACGCTATCAGGAACATCCTGCAAGAACAACAATAATAAGGACATTGTATTTTATGCAACAATAATAGCAGTGTGGTTTAATATAATTCCGTGACAGATACATAGTTTTGTCGGATTTTCCGAATAGTTATGGGCATGTGCGATGCTCATCATCCGAGGGGTGGCCGATCGCGACGTTCGTGTCGCCTCCGTGTGTCCTCTGCGCCGTGGGTTCGATTCCCGGCAGGAGCACAAATTCCTTTCCAAGGGATATTTGTGCTTCTGGTTCTGGGTGTAATGTGTGTGTGATGTGAATGTTTCTGGCACCCACGATACAAGTCTTTGAACTTAGTGTGGGGCTGTGAGTGTAAATGCGTTTGTTTTTGTTTTGTTTGTTTGTGTGCACCTGAGGTGCACATGACGTCGTACATGCCCGGAACTAGTCGAAAAATCCGACAAAAACCGCCGCGAGTCCCGTTCGGTTATAAAATTATTAAAATGAATAACACTTAATATTCTACACAAAAAAATTGGTCTAAAACAGTGACTTTGGTGGCCTAGTAAATCGTTATTTTCCAACATAGATTTTTTTTAAGCCGGTTTCGTACTCTACTTTTCAAGCCCTTTTCAACGATACCCCACAAGAGTAGATAAAAAAATTAAAAAAATATTTTGCTCCACATTTACATGTACGGGAGCCCCCCTAATATTTTCATTTACATAATTTTACTAAATTACCATCTTGATACCGATTTGAAAATAATTTCCTATAAACAAGTATAGTGATTTCAATAGTTCCGTGACTTTCTTTTGAAGTAAAATTTGTTGAGATTTTGAATTTCACAAATTTTGTATAGTTTATTATAATCAGAACCAGCCAGCCATATATCATACCTCTACATTGTTTATCCACGTACTTACAAGTACAGCCAAATAGTCCCAAGTCACCGATACAACAATAACAATAATAGAACTACGCAAACTTTCCACAAATTGGCCAGCGAAATAACAATTCTAAAGACAAATAAGCGAATAGGGAGCAATTTGCATAGCTTTTCAAAATTAAGTATAATTAGAGCATTGTCCTCAGCAGCACGCTCGGCTGCCTCCGTTCCCTCGACTCCCCTTATTCACACGGCATCTAATGTGCCTCTTCCGATCGCTCCACCTTTCTAATCGACGACCTTCCTTTTTATTCAATCTTGAAGAGAAGTATCAAAATATGTAAAAATATAAATATTTGTACAAAGAAATCCGGAGGTTCGATTATTATATTACCATCTAATATTAATTATTATTATGCTCAACGTATTAGCATTGCAATTCAGAGAGGCAATGCCGCCAGCATGATGGGAACGCTACCCACTGGTAGAGCTTGAGCACTTGAGTTACCTATAAGCTCGATGTCTTGTAGGTAACTTAGTTCTTTACTGTACATAGTTTTAGTTTAGTTTTAGGAAATATAGGCAATTGGCCCGTAGATACCCAACTTTGTTTCATAATTATTATATAATTATTTGTTAGTGTTTTAATTAGTATAGAAAGGCTAGTTTTGAAATTAGCTCGGAATAATGGGGTTCGAGTAACGAATTCTTCACTGTCTATCAGGTGAGATAGTGGTCAAATGCTTGCCTATCCAGCATTAGAAAAAAGAGTTCTGGAGTGGAGACCGCGAATCGGTAAGCGTAATATACGTAGGGCTGCTGGTAACGACTGGAAAGGAATAGCCAAAGATCGGGTTAGGTTTTTTTTTATACTAGATAGGCTAGCATTTGACCGCTAACTCACCTGATGGATAGTGACAATGCGGCCAAAGATGGAACATGCTTGCCTAGAAGGTACCTATTCACTCTAGACTTGAAGACACCCAGATTATATCGTTCAGGGAACAAAGACGCAGGCAATGAGTTCCACTCCTTCGCTGTACGGATGATGAACGTAGAAGCAAAACACTTCGAGCGAACTGGAGGTATGTCAACCATAAATGCGATAGAATACCGATAGGCTTGCTACCTGTGTGTGGAGCGGTTTAGGAGAGGTCAGTCCAACAGTGGACTGAATATGATGATGAAGATTAATGGGGTTCCCTAAAGGGGTTCATAAAAAGATGAAATGTTCTTTAAATCTTATTCTCTAATCTCTTTATTATATAGGATTAGTAGGATAACTGCACTAATATGAATATAGGTACTATCAAACCTTATTCATTTTTACTTCATGGTGTCGATATTATTATCCAAATCGGATTGATAGATAAAAAATATACCTGTGCTTTTTTATTTGAAGGGTTACTAGATCTAGAATTTTGTCAACTATGCTTGGTAATCATTGGTGCAACCGTTTCTTAGAGTCAGACGTCAGATGTATTTAGAAAAAAAAATTGGTCAACTATTCTTTTTCGCTAAATAAATGCTAATAATATTGTACCTGCTGTAATAGACTTTGTCGTTGACTTGAAGAGATAAAAGGAATAATTAAACGCAAGCAAAGCTTAAAAAAACCGACTTCACCGCTTTATCTTCGGAACCTTGATCAGATAAATTAATGTATTAAACACGCATTATTGACTATAACTCAAAAACAAGAGATCAGATCTTGATAAAATTTCAATGGGACCACAAGAAAAGCACCAGCTTTCAAATAAAAAAAGAATCATCAAAATCGACTCACAACGAAAGAAGTTATGAGGTAACCTTTGAAGTCGGTTAAACGAGAACGTAGTCAAAGTAGGCGTACAAAATAGGCATTATTGACGATATTTCAAAAACTACTGATCAGATTTTGATCAAATTTAAATGGGACCAATTGGAAAGCTACATCTTTCAAACTAAAAAAAAATGTGAAATTGGCTCACGTGGAGAGAAGTTATGAGGTAAAACACATAAAAAATAAAAATACAGTCGACTTGAGTACCTCCTCCTTTTTTGGGAAGTCGGTAAAAAAATGATTCTTTCCTTACTCGTGAATCTATGAATTTTAAATGCAACCAACACATTAACAACATATCGTATAACTATAATAAAATATTCTTTAATTCAACACATCATATGCTCTACAACTTGTCAATATTCTAAAAATATGTTGATGATGAACATATTCACTATAAATTCCGATGCGTACAATCGGAATATCGAATACATCATGAATAGAATACGTGAGTCACACATGTTTATTTTATTTTCATCAAGCAAGTATCAGTACCAGGAATCATTGATCTTCGGAGTAAATATATTTAGCTTTTTGAACCTTGTCCCTTTCACATAAGACTGAAGTTATAAACGATGTCTTCATAATCCATCGTTCTTGGTACATCTTGTAACAGTATAGAGGTCGAGGCCGTCACGGGAACAAACTCTTGGTATGCCTGTGACCTCGGATTGTATGGCGTATTAATCTTCTTTACAGCTATTATGTTGTTTCTTAGACCCTCAGAGAATTTAACGAACCGTGATTGTGGAAATGTTTTACAACTTTTTTAGAATATTAAGAGAGCCAAATTAAGCGCCTACTTGACTTCAATGCGAACAAGTTACAGTAGTCAAACGCTAATATAATAATTATGAAATTAGCAATTATACCCCTATTAAGAGGGTCGGATTTAGCTGAGCAAATATATAAACGCGGCGGATGCGCGTCTCAAATTTAGGTTTTGTTGTTTTTTCTTATAAATATCGAAAAATATAAGAAAAAGGTCCAAAATGTATAATGATATAGGTATTTTTTCATTGCTACAGTACAATCTGGGTGTCTTCAAGTCTAGAGTGAATAGGTATCTTCTAGGCAAGCATGTCACATCTTCAGCCGCATCTTCACTTTCCATCAGGTGAGATAGTGGTCAAATGATTGCCTATCTACCATAAAAAAAAATCTATATCCTCTTTTAATTGAATTAATATGTTAAAACACAACGTTTCTAAAAGTACTTGCGATTTTTTATAATTACAGCATACCGTATCTCTATCTTCCCACTTTTTCCCAATCCCCAAACGATGTTTTTTCTTTCTAAATTGACTATTTATTTGCTAGTATATCAAATATATGATATTACATAATAGTAAGACGCGTTATTCAGAATGAAAAAAAACTCAAGCAAAATGCAGGGTTTAACGTGCTCTTGTATTTACTAGAGATAATTTACGCAATATTTTGTATATGTAATCAAAACAAGGCTCATATTGAGGAAAACTCTTTAAAAAATGAGACGAAGATGAATCATTTGAAATAAAAAAGAATCATTGCTTACTATCGAGTACTGGTTGAGTCACACACACCGGAAAGTGAGTTATCAGGAATGTAGGTCGTTGTGGAGATATTCCCGTCAGTTGTGATACCTACAGTTTATTGCAAGGCTTGTTGTAGCTGATAATACCCACCCGGATGGCCGAGCTTCGCTCGGCTGAAAACACGGATAAAACGTCGTTTTCTAGAATTAAAACCTAGCTAGATCGATTTATCGCCCCCGAAACCCCCTGCATACAAAATTTAATGAAAATCGTTGTAGCAGTTTCCGAGATCCTGAATACACATAATATATATATACAAGAATTGCTCGTTTAAAGGTATTATATTAGATTATACATAGTAAAGTCTACCTACAGCCAAAGTATAATCGTACGCTAATTCATCAAAGAGCTAGTCAAAGCAGTAGCTTAGTCCATTGGGCAAAATATGCCCATTGCCAAATGAGAAGTTTTTTGTTCATACAAAAAATAAATCTTACGTTTAAGTATAATAACTTGGGATGGGAACTCTGTTCTCAGGCCCGTCTTCAGACACTTCGCGTTTAAACTCAAAGAATGCTGTCTTGACTTCGAAGATGCTCAACAGGTTTTATGAGGGTATCCTAGACAGGTCGGTAGCGGACTAGATTGCGGTTAATAGAAGCGATTAACCACTACTTCTATTTTTAGATCATCTGAACTACATCGATGGCTTTGTCAGTTTATGACTGTATATGGTATGTAGTTTCTTACTTTCTGTTTTACTTCTTCAAGTGAGTAGGTAAAGCGAGTACTTTTTATATTTTCACTAGCAGTGCCCCACGGCTTCGCCCGCTATTATCAAGTTAAAAAGTAGCCTATGTGTTAATCCTAGTTATAATCTATGTACATTCCAAATTTCATCCAAATCCGTTCAGCCGTTAAAGCGTGAAGAGGGAACAAACATACTTACACACTTACACACAAACTTTCGGATTTATAATATTAGTAGGATATTTTGTTTAGCCTGGAATATAGTAAGTAATTATTTAATACTATTAAGTTTCCTCAGATTCACCAGCGTTATTGATATCAAAAGTAAAGTTTTAAGTACTAAAATTCAATTAATCGTTAAGTAGTATTGGAGTCACTGACATACACTTAAAAATGAACATACAAAGTTATATATTACTGGATATATAACGTTGTATGTTTATTAGGTTCTAATACCTCCCGGTTAGGATGAAATTAAGTGATCCCGATCGTTACCTTAAATTTTACAGGATTCTGTACTGGCGCGAAACTCGCATACCGACCCAAGCCCAATCCTTGCTTTTGTAATGTCTTCACTTCAGTAAAGTTCTGGAAAATAAGTGCGATTATTTACTGGACTCGAATACTACTCGAACACAGCCGCACAAAAACCAAAGATAGGTATCGCGGGAGCCTGAAACATTCACGTCTCATATACAGTCACGCACAGAACTTTAGGCACAATTTTGTCTTGGTGAAGAAAATGAATTACTTAAAAAACAAGATACTTACAATATTGTCCGGAAGCAAAGAATAATCCCTTATTTGAGCATTAAATTCAGCATTCGTGATGGCTCCACAACCTTTATAAATAATCAAAGCAAATAACACAATGAACTTTTGAGACGTATTCCTGTCCGCCCTAAACCACATCCTGGTCACAATCACACAACACTATTGTAAACGTATGGAGACTCGAATAGCATTGGAACTCTATGGTTAAATCGGTATACTTTATAAAAACGCAGGGGCCGTATAGAGGGGATGGTTTGGATGACAATTTGATAGAAGGCGAAACAATGCAGTCCAAGATACGTCACAGCCTGTTGACTTTGTTGCGTAGTCGTTTCACCAGCTTTGTTCATAATATAATGATGGTCAGGTTTGTTGAGGATTGTTACATGGTAGATGAGCATTGCTGCGGATGTTTTTCCATCTTGTAGCAATAAAGTACCTTTAATAAATACTCAATTTATTATTGCAGCATAATGTACGAGGGTACTTAAAATTATTTATTTATTGTAATATTAATAGTATACTACTCTACTTAGCAGTTTAGGTCAAAATTAAATTACATGTTAGTCTTAAGGTTAGATTGTAATTCCAATGGTGTAGCAAAGGTAAATGGTACGTCATAACAAGAAAAAAAAATGTTTTGCCCGATGGTATTATAGTTGGGTGCGTGTTCGCTTTTTAAGCAATGGAATTAGGTTCGATTTCCGTTGAAAACGCAAGTTTTTCCCCAACGGACATTTTTGTTTCTGGTTCTGGACATGATTATTGTGGTACTGTAAAAAAAAATTAATGTCGCCGAACTGTGTGAAGTGATTTCTCTTTTTTTTTTGTTTGGTAGAGTATACGAAATCGGTCAAGCCAAAACCGGAATATAAGCGATGAAGTCGTTTTTTGTAAGCTTTTCAATTATTGCGTTTCAATTATTGAAAGTTATCTTTAGGTTTATTTTCTGATTTTTCATTTTGAGAGCCCATTTAGGATTTATAATAATTTAAAGTTAGTTAGCAACCATTCTCACTTATATTTGCTATGTTTATGATAAATCTGAGATACATTTCTTATATCATCGCAATAACGATACGATCTTTTAGTATATTGACTGGTCTGCCTATTTCTGAGAGTGACGTGATGTAATACGCAATGCAATGCAAGTAAAATTCGCAGAATATACAGGAAGCTTCAAACCCCTTGAAACCATGAGCATCGTAAACGTAGTTTTATATCTGACATAAAGTAAAGCAGGCGTACTTTGTGAAGCCCTTCTAAAATATGAGTGCTTTTCCTCATGCAAATAAATTTAGAAAGCGCAAGAAATGGTGATCACATTTACTGTCCTTAAGGAAAATGAGTTAAAATTATGTTTGATGATAATACCTATACTATCTCACTATCACTCTAAACATTAAAAGTCCGAATGTGTGAATAGGTATGTACGAGAGCTTAACTTCTCCATTATAAGTATTTTAGAACACCCAGTTGGCGCAGTGGGCATGTCTTTGCTCTATGTGTCGTGGGTTCGATTCCCGGCAGGAGCACAATTTTCCTTCTCAAGAGATATTTTTGCTTCTTATGTAAATGTTTCCGGCACCCAAAACTCAAGTCTTTGAACGACCAAGTTGGTGCAGCGGACAGGTGTCCGCCCTCTGCGCCGCGGGTCCTGGGTTCGATTCCCGGCAGGAGCACAAATTCCTTCCCAAGGGACATTTGTGCTTCTGGTCTGGGTGTAATGTGTGTGTGATGTGAATGTTTCTGGCACCCACGATACAAGTCTTTGAACTTAGTGTGGGGCTGTGAGTGTGAATGTGTTTGTGTTTGTTTTTTGTTTTGTTTAAAAAGTGTATTATTTTGGATGCTTTTGGAGCAAACGACATACAAACGTACATACGGTGCTAAAATATACATAACTCCCTCTTGTTTGTTTTGCTGTAGTCGGTTAATAACGCCACATATCTATTAAAAAGATATGTAAATCTTTCAAGTGACAGAAGATGCTATTGCTTCCTGTCACTCAAGACCTGCAGGAATTTCTTGTTCGAAATCATCGCAAAAACATACCCGATAAAGAAAGCATTGCGTTTCCGCATACTGTGTTCTACACACGTTTTCATAAAAAGCTATAAATTATGAATACATCTCTTACTGGATTCAAAATAAGGCTTATATTAGCTTGCAGAACGAATAATTAATTTTGCTGTTAGCATTAGTAGTTGTCTCGTTGGAGACAATGGTAATGCACTTACGCAAGTATTTTTTTTTTTATATGTACGATAGGCAAGCGTTTGACCACAATCTCACCAAGTTGGAATGATTTACTTAAAATAGTGTTCGTTACTGTGGATTCAATAATAGTGGAATGTTATTCTTTTTACCGACTTCACAAAAAAGGAGGAGGTACTGAAATATATATATTTTATGCGTGTTATTCCTCATTACTTCTTTCCACGTAAACCGATTTCGATTTTTTTTTTAGTTTGTATGATGTTCCCATTTAAATTTAATCAAGATCTGATCAGTAGTTATTGAAATATCCTCAATAGTGCGTATTCAGTATTCTAGACTACATTGACAATGTTCTCGTTTTTAACCAACTTCAAAAGTTAGCTCCTCATAACTTCTTTCGTTGTGAGCCGATTTTGATGATTATTTTTTTATTTGAAAGCTGGTGCTTTTCATGTGATCCCATTGAAATTTGATCAAGATCTGATCTCTAGTTTTTGAGTTATCGTCAATAGTGCGTGTTTGATACATTCAATCTGATCAAGGTCCCGAAGATAAAGGGGTGAAATCGTTATTTTTAAGCTTTGCTTGCGTTTAATTATTTATTTGCTTCTTATTTGGTACATCAAACAAAATAATTTTCTTATGTAGGAATGAAGTTCCGATTGTAGATCATTAGCTTTAAACTAATCTCCTTATTTATAAGAGATAAAACGTTTAATAAACCTGACATTGGACGCCCGAGATGGATCGATTGTAATAAATAACATTACCTGCAATAAGAACTCGCGAATACTAACACTACAGTTTTTGCCAATAAAGGTTTACCTTATGTTATACTTACCTTCTATAGTCACACTAATATGACGTGTCGAAGTAAACTGAGGAGCTCTGCACCTGGATAAACCATTTTAGGTTTTTAGGTGTCACAAATTATGTACTTACTTGTAATACATTTTTGAAATAAATAAATAAAAAAACAAATTTATCCGAAAGTTCATGTTTAAGTATGTTTGTCTTCTCTTCACGCTGTAACGGCTGAACCGATTAGGATGAAATTTGGGGTGTAAATAGCTTATACCTAGAATTAACACAAAGGCTATTTTTGAACTTGATAAACACGGGCGAAGCTTCGGGGCACGGCTTGTTGATATATTTTGTCTGATTTTGACGCTTGACATTTCACATCAGTCAATAAAGGATCTTATACATATTTATCTTAGTCCGGTCAAATTAGACCAAAAAATAAGAGTAAAGTTACCTAAATTCCCACCAAGCTGAAAATCTTTAAAATCTTTAAAGTTTGAAATATCATTAAAAACGAAATTTGAAAGTTCCCCATCTTTCCCCTGTAAGGAAAAAATTTTTTCAAGGTCAAAGGTAAAAAAAAATTAGTTTTTCGCGATTTTCAGCAAAACGGTAAGTTTTATCATGAAAATATCTCAGACAAAAATTGTAGATCATAAAATTATCTACAAAAAATTAATTAATACTTTTTTTTTTACGAGCCACCGTTTTTGAAGTATAACGATTCAAAAAGTTGTAAAAGTTGTAATCGTCATAATATGCATGAGTACGCCACGTATATATACATCTCTATAGTTGTAATATATGTTATGCTGATCTGTTCTCCGGCATGTACACATTGTCAAGGCCGGTTGTGCTCTAATATTGAATCACCAACAGTAGATGATCCGTTTGATTCCAACGAGGCAACATGCGATACATCGCTATTAACGCAGTTTACATGCACTCAGGATGAAGATGAAGAAGAACAAGAACAAGAAGAACAAGAACAAGAAGAACAAGAACAAGACGAACAAGATCAAGAAGAAGAACAAGAAGAAGATTTTGAAAGTTACGATTCGGACGATTAAATTTCACTACTTTTTTAAACTTAAATTGCTTTTATCTTTTCAATCTCGGCTAATATCCATTATTTCGCGCTAAGTACACTACCTCATAGGTAGCGAGGAAACGTGTGCATATTATGACGATTACAACTTTCACAACTTTTTGAATCGTTATATATCAAAAACGGTGGCTCGTAGAAAAAAAAGTATTAAATATTTTTTTGTAGATAATTTTATGATCTACAATTTTTGTTTGAAATATTTTTATGATAAAACTTACCGTTTTGCTGAAAATCGCGAAAAACTCATTTTTTTTCCTTTGACCTTGAATAAAAATTTTTCCTTACAGGGGAAAGATGGGGAACTTTAAAATTTTGTTTTTAATGATATTTTAAACAATCTTACCGATTTTCAGCTTGGTGGGAATTTAGGTAACTTCGAATGTCTAAATTGACCGGACTATAGTTTATAATTCAAAAGTAGTCATAGTCACAAGTCACAGTCTAATTCAAATAAAAGAGTAAAGGTTCAGACATAGTCATGTCATGCCCTAGTAAAAAGGATGAAACATTTTCATGATAATAATATATAGTGAAAAAATAAAAATACTTTTAAAAACATCATTCTTGGTGTTTCAAACTTTCGCTCGGGCTATCAACTAAATCTTACAAAGTCTTCTATACTCAGCTTACTCTCCGTTACATTCCGAAATACCTTCGCCCAATTTGGTTTCTTAATTAATTCGGGGTTTAAATTAATTCTTAAGCTCATCTCGACGACAGGCTTGATTTATTTAAAAGCGTAGGATTCCCGTACCCGTACATCAGTTCGGCGAATATCGGTGTTTTCGGTAAAACGTTTCATGTTTTGGTATGTTTATATGTTTAATTAATCTGACCACAATTCGAAAAAGGCAAAGTGGAGCTTCTTTATTTACGCCATTAATTCACTGCCTTTTTTGGTCTGGTTTTTGCTTTCGTATTTCGTATTTTTTATCATTTTACCGCGATACTTTTTTAAACCTGCTTGCCATTTACTTAACTGTTTATATGGATTCTTGAATACTTTCATTTAAATCAGGTAAATATATCTACTTTCCCAGTCCAACTTAGCACCCCACTCCGAGAGCAAGAACAAGCATAATTTAAACGCAAGCAAAGCTTAAAAACCGACTTCACCGCTTATATTTTGATTTCGGCTTCATCGATTTCGATAAAAATAATATGAGACCACCTCTGAAGTAAAATCCACAAAAAAACACCAAAATCGATTCACAATTGGCGGAATTATCGCGTAACATGGGTACATACAAAAAAAACACAGTCGAATTGAGAAGCTCCTATTTTGAAGTCGGTTGAAAATTAGTTTTTTACATACGACACATTATACCACATCAATAGCTATTATCGTATTTAGGCAGGAGAACACTGAATTCCACAACTCAGGAAACCTAGTGTAGCATTCAGCAGAATCTATCTATGTCTATAAAAAATAAAATATAAATTTAAGATGTACCTAGACTAGTTTCTAGTTTATTAAACTCCTCCCCCAGGTTAAAGTCTTTTACCACACCTGTCTTTAGTTGACATGACACAGGTCTCAGAAGACTCATGGGGTAAAGATTTCACACTGGATACAAATATCCAGTAAATTCACAAGAATCTTTACCCTTTCCATACCCATATCACACCACCATTTCCATATCATGCTTAGTAAAGGTGCGTGTTCTGTCATAGTGTTCGAACGTCCTGCAGACGCAGAAAAGATCAATGTTTCTATTTTCTTCTTTTATCTTATCTAGACTCTAGACTCTTAAACTGTCCGCTGGCGTAGTTGGTTGCACATCGAACTTCTAAGCACCGGATATCGGGTTTGATTCCTAATGGTTTTCTGGGTATGTGATTATGTGTGTATGTAATTTGAATGTTATCAGCACCCACGACAAGTCTTCCAACCTAGTGTGGGGCTGCGAGTGTGAAAGCTACTTTAATTCCTTCCAATGACGCCTAGGTTCACAGACATTACTTTTTGCGAGTATCAACAGTACTAAACAGTAAGCACACTGACTTCAATAATTCCCCTGAAGCATTCTTCTCATGTCCGTAGGTGTTATTTCAACGTCTCCTACTACCTTGCATTACGAGTGCGGCCCCGTTTTATTAGTTTTAAATTATTTATTTCGCCGCAACAGATTTACGATTGGCACTGCGATATATCAGGCGCACGCCAATAAAATTCGCTGGTCATGATCTAGGGAAACTGGAAACGTCATCGAGGCGAGTTAGTTAAATTGAAGGTGTAGTCAACCTTACTGAACCTATGACAGTGTTGTATAAATTTCGCGAGGACTTTCGCGAGGACGTTCGCGTCAATCCAGCCATCTTAGGTATTTAGGAAAAGGTAGACAAATCTGATATTTTACATGGGATCCATTAGTTTAAGTTTTTCACAGAATTAATTTTGAAGTTTGTAGAACTATTGTTCTTCGTACTTTTTGTCACAAGCAATGCAACTACAGTGTGGATTTGTCAAATTAGAATTGCTATTAGAGTCTGTCAGTCTAATATTGAGTTAAGAATGTTATACTATATTAGGGTGTGGCTACCACCCGGTGGGATGTGAGATATAGGAGAAGTACATGTCAAATTTTCCATGAATAAAATGTTAAAAAATTACAGTTAACATTTCATACAAAATATTTTTCTTGTTCGAATTGGTTAAGAGCTCGATATTTCGGTACCGTTTGAAGCGCCGCCGCGCCACGGTAAATATCCCGTATCAAATAAGAAAGTAAAGATTGTGACTATGGGCATGCTTTGGGCTAGCTTTCAAAAATCAAAAATCAAAATCGTTTATTCACATGGACCCCAAAGAGGCACTCATGAAAGTAAATGAATCTATTGCCAGATTCGGAAAATTACAGCCATCTCGAGAAGAACCTGGCAAGAAACTTGGCGGCGCATTTTTTTTCATTCATTTTTTTTTTAAAAACATTCCTTATTTCTAATACATAATTTTCTTAACGTAGGTGTTATTATGGTCGCTAGAAAGAGCCTGTGCAATTTGCCTCCATGCATCCTTGTCATTAATATAGTCTGTAGTCTTATAATAAGCTTTCTTAATTAATGCCCGTTTTATTACAGATTTGAACTTTCCCAGTGGTAATTCAGTTACGATTTTAGGAATTCTATTGTAAAATCTAACCCCATTTGCCATAAAAGATTTATTCGATTTGCTTAATCTAAATGCGCGCACTGTAATTTTATGCTTATATCTAGTATTAAGATTGTGTGCGTCGCTTCTTAATTTATATTTACTAATATTTTTGCGAACATGCATAATATTTTCAAAGATGTAAAGCGAAGGAGCTTTAAGACTATTTATTTAAAAAAAACTTCCACGATTATTTTGATATCTTTTAATTATTTTTAGATATACTCGTATCAATTATTTTTATCTCTATAGTTATTATAGCACAATGCGCCAATAATTTCTTTGTTTGAAAGATATTATATCACTTCAAGCGTTTCCAGTATCATGACATCTCTGTCCATCCTCACGTTTTGCAGCCATCAGTGGCAGGTAGCGCGCAGCCCCCTTTATTTTACGACCTTAAATTCTTCACGAGATCTATACTCGTAGGTGAAAAAACTACGCTTTTTCAGCGGTTTTCTCGAAGGAGAGGATTACGGACGAATGGTTCTACGATTAATGTTCCGTGTAATTATTCGTAGTGGTTTTTAGAAAAATGCTGCGTTATTTAGATATAAATAAGACATGGTATAGTATTTTAGATTGTATTTTTTATTACAAATTATAAACACATTTTTTATTACTTACTAATCTTACTATACATAACAAAAAAAAAGGATAAAATATTAATATTTCAACGTAAAATACCTATTCTATACACATACGAACGCTTAGGCTGATCGTGCCTCTCTATCGCTTGTTCCCCGCTCTCGCTTGCACGCTCATGCTCAGGCGGAACGTGCTCCGGCTGCATCACTTTTTCGTTAATGCAGCCGGTGTTCATCGATTTATAAGACGTTATCACGTCAAAAGTATACAATAAGTGTTAGTGTCATCATTCTTTGGAACAGTAGTATTAGATCTTATTAGGTATTAGACCAACTTATCATAATACGCTTGGCTGCGGAATAGAGCGGACTTGTTAGTCCGTAGAGTGCGCTAGTGCTTTGCTACCAATGATAATAATGTATATAGCTAAATCGTTATAATTTACACGTTTGTATCGTGTATCCGCTGGTCTATCTGTGGTATCGTAGCTACCAAACTACTGTAACAATAACGATTTAGTTTTTATTTCTTGTATGAAAGGTTAGTAAGTGTTCTAGATTTTAGATAGGTGTCAGGAGTATTTTCAAAATTCAGATTTTTCTACTTGTTGATTAACATCCGTTATCAACAGATAAACGATGCATAATATTGTTTAGTGACGTTATAATACATTTGCCATTAAAACATTTACGCTTTTTATTGGAGGAATGTGTTTTCGATGTCATAGATAAATAATGGATGTGGTTCCATTCCCGCCGCTATAATATAGTTGTATAACTCTGCCGACGTACAATAATATTTTTAAACAAAATCCCTTATCTGTTACCACATCTTGTTTGACATTGCTCATTGAAGTTTTATATCGCTGATCCGATTTTTCTCATAATATTACGTAATAAAATAGCAACAATGATTGCATAAAGGTTTATGTATGGTAATAATAACTTAATCAATGCCTATTAACTTTTTTTCTAATGTCTACATGATTTACACGCGTTTCAAGTAAAATATTTTGGGTGTTTTTTTTTATTTGTAATATTTTTGATCGAGCAAGCGGGATCTCTAAGTTGACTCAGGTGCCTATTCATTTATACCTATTACGGGCCAAAATATAAAATTCTTCAAAGGGAGGTTGCCGCGAAAATTAAAAACTTATAAGAACTGCCAAAGAATGGAACGCCCTGCAGTCTACTGTTTCCCGAAATGTATAATATGGGGTTGTTCAAAAAGCAAGTGTGCTCCATCTTAGACCGCATCGTCACTTTCCATTAGATTGTGGTCATTGTGGCCCAAAAAAGGAGGAGTAAAGTCGAGTCAAGTCGACTATATTTTTTTTTTATGTATGTTGTTACCTCATTACTTCTTTCCACAGAAAATGTATTAGTAAGTAAGTAGTTCTTGAAATATCGTCAATAATGCGTATTATGTGGACTACATTGACGATGTTCTCTCTTCAAAAGTAACCTCATAACTTCTTTCGTTGCGAGCCGATTTTGATGATTATTTTTTTATTTGAAAGCTGGTGCTTTCCATGTGGTCCTATTGAAATTTAATCAAGATCTGAATTCTAGTTTTTGAGTTATCGTCACTAATGCGTCTGCATTATTGACGATAACTCAAAAACTAGAAATCTTATCAAGGTTCCGGAGATAAAGCGGTGAAGTCGGTTTTTTTAAGCTTTGCTTGCGTTTAATTATTTGTTTTTTGAATTGCTTGTGATCTAATCGAAAAGTGACTTAATTGCTTAGCTATGTTTAGTGAAAATTGGTGCAACAGTGTTCCAGGTTTATTTTGCTACTTTTTTTATTACATTACTTAACAATCGCGAAATACCACATATATAAGAATAAATAGAGCCCTTCCAAAATAGGACAAACTAACCGGTGGCGGAGTATTCTTAGGTTATTAGATGATTGACGACCTAACGTAGTTTGCGCTAAACACGAAAAGTCTTTCAGCATCTCCTGCATCAATTTCCACAATCAGATCGAGGTGCCACTTTCAGATTGCGATTGCCAGTTCATCCATCAACGTCTGCCTTCAGCATATCGGAGCCGAGCCAGGTGTTAGGAGAAATAGATGGAAGTGATGGAGTATCGATGTCGGATTAGTATTGTTGGATTTAACAGACGATTGGAACAAATTGACTTCTCAAATTGTATACACGTATGAATAAACATAATAGTAATATAAACGCTTTCACACTCACAGCCCCACAATAAGTTCATTGACTTGTGTCCTGGGTGCCGGAAACATAAGTATCACACACACAATCATAACCAAAACCAGAAGCACAAATTTTCGTTGGGGAGAAAACTTGTGTTCCCGCCGGGAATCGAACCCGATACCCCAGCTTAGAAGGCATACCCAACTAAGCCAATGGACAGTTCAGATACGTATAAATAGATTTTAACAAGTACTCATAAGTCACGAAGTTACTATAATTTAATCTATGAATAACGCTATAATAATTATGGATTTCCCAATAGTGAATATTTATAAGTTTTAAGCTCTGTTCTATTAGGTAGATAGCACCCATAGAAAGGTCCGACTGATTTGTCTTAAAGCTGCTACACACTGGGACCATTTGGTACAAACGGAAGACTTGCGGGGACTGCACCGGGCGCGGCGTCATCAACACACCGCTCGATTAAAATTTGTAGCAATTTCAGCTACGTTCGGTAAAGCTAGTAGTCTTGAGACGTAGAACTTGTAGAGATCGTCTAATCTAAAACTGAAATCCATTCTATCAACGTCGTCGATTTAAAAAATAACCAAAGTCACGAAATGCTCGCTGGCGTAGTTGAATTCCCGGTGTGAACATACATTTTCTCCCAAAGGGAAATTCGTGTATCTGGTTGTGGGTGTGATATTGTGGATAATGTGAAGCTTATAGGAAACTCAATTGCTCAAGCCACCAACGTAGTGTTTCCGTCATGATAGCGGATTTGCCTCTCTGAATTGCAATAAATCATTTCGATAAGTATTTACAAATACAGTCACAAACTTTCGCTTTTATAATATTAGAGTGATGTGATTAGTGTGAATAGATCTGTTACAATTTACAAGGCATTGTATATTTTACCATACACGAATATTGCCCCATATCTCTGCGTGATTTTACGAGCAGTCATCCACACATACGTATACATAGGTAGGTACTTCAAATGCATTTCGAAATGAGAACAACCCATCTCGTATGAGCCTGACATTTTATGAAAAATGTGGTAATACTGCTTGAGCCCCCGACATTAAGCCATCTGAATATGCGAGGGTGGCGCACGCTAAAAATAGGAGTTAGGGGTGCAGAAGTGTTTTAGAATATTTGCGGCGAATAGTTATTAATATCGGAGTAGTTTGTAGGGGCTTGAATATTGAACTTTATGAGGGGAGTGAAAGTTATTCGGCTTTAAGTCAAAACATCATGTGCATCATCAGTATTACATGACAGTACACTACTGGAGATACACTGGCCTATTCAATTATACGCCATTGACCACGATATTTGGCTTGATTGGTATAAAATGTAAAAGTATGGCACTCAATTGCCTATATATCTTAAAACTATATAGGTACAACAAAGACCTATGTGAATAAACGATTTTGATTTGATTTTAATTTGATTAGACCTAAGTAACCTAAAAGGCAACGAGCGAATAGGTAACTCAAGTGCTCAAGTCCACTATCAGTGGGATTGCCTGTCTGAATTGCGCCCTTTGGTTGTGGAACCCTAAAATCAGTCTCATTCCAAATGAGTCAACGGAGGAAATGTCCGAGTGAGTAAGGCATTCTAAGAACCGAAAACATGCACTGTACTACGGAACTAGCATGAAAAAAGTCTTAAAATTAAATTCCGACTACTAAGCGGCTTTCTAAATCATTTCAAGCAAAGCCGTGAGCAAAGGGCTAACAACATACATTTTTGAAATGTAATAATTCAGCCTTTTCATTTGATACCAAACACGGCGTCATAAAAATATCTAAGTTCAGGACTTTAAGACCTTTAGAAGGCGCCATATTAAATTTAATGTAAAGTCACATAGGCTATGACGAGCGGACAAAACATGACGCTACCAACGAACGATATCTCATTTGTCAAATTATGAGGGAACCACGGATTTTGTAGCTAAGAAGCGTAGGTTTATTTCCTATCTCGATGGAGGGAATAGATGAATTACATACCATATACCGGTCAAAATCATAACCCACCTTTTTGCTTCGCCGAAATCGAGTAAAAATAGAACAAATAGTATACCTAGGTATATACTAGTTTTGGCCGCGATTGCTCTCTCGAACAACCCCGCTCAGGTGCATAAATAAAAGATCAACGACCGTATCTCGACCTTCCCGTGACTCGTAAAAAAACACTTCCTCGAGTAACTTCGGGAAAATTCGAGAAAACTCTAGAAAAATTACACTCGTTACTGTGGAGGAATTGGCGTTAATAAAACGCCGTAATTCGGAAGTGAGGGCGTTGACAAATGGCGACTAGAGCCGACTAATGAGGCGAACCTTGTATCACCTGGCGACCCAATGCCTATCTGTACGTTATATGCGGGACAATTTGTTTTTTTTCTCCTCTTTTTCTTTGGGGGAATGGGATGGTAATTTTGGTAGGTTTATTTGTGAAGAAGACCGCAGATTTTGTTGGAAATAGAAAATATAATTTTCAAACACGTAATACTTTAAACAGTTTTAGAACATCAAGCTTTTATCAGTTGTAAATAAAAAATGACTTAAAAGTTATATAACCACAGAACTTGTCAAGTCGAATCAAACGAGACCAAACTCGATGGGTTTATCTTGTTTAGTTCAAAATTTAAGTTGCTATGACCATTTTCCGTTTTCATCATCAGACCAGCTTCATGTTACCATATCGTTGTATTGTCACCAAAAATACATAAGAACACCAAATTAAAAAAAAAAAGTTTGATTCCAATTCGATATCGGGAAGTGGGTCTAATTTAGCTTGCAAGATTTGATTACAGACTGACGGACAACGGGACATCTAGTTCAAACGAAATAAAAGCCTTTAAAATTTATTGAAAAGGGTGTTACTTTTCGGAAATCCATAACCACAAAGTTAATTTAGTGTTAATTCCGTTCAAATGTATTATAATTAGGTTGATAGGCTTTAAGTTATTATTAGGCCGTTATTAGAGCGAATGCAAATCCCGCAAATAACTTCAAAAGAAAGCCATTGGTTCGATGGGGAATGGATTCAAGCAGGGTTGCTAAGGATTAAAATTCATACGTGATACCGTCGAGCCAAGATCACTCAGGCACCTGCCAGGGTTGGCAACCCTAGTCAGTAGTAACATGTAGTAGATGCAAAGACGGAAATTGCGTATTCCTACCTCTAGTTATACGTATTACGTCAAAATCTACGTAATTAAAATGACACGCGTAATACGTTGACGTAACACCTGTCACCGCCGCAATGGACTATTCAGCACGCACCAGATAATCCTACGAATAGGGTTAGAATAGCGTATTTAGGTACCAGACTTTAAATTAGTACAGGAGCTTACACGTTAGATTGAAGTTATTTCGCGCTAATGTTTGTCAAGTAGGTGTAAGTTTAACTGTTCGTAATAAGCTTAGTCAGACACGCGTCCGCATTATAAGCAGGAGTATTGGGTTTGATTCCCGGTGTCACTAGTTTTCTCCCCAAGGGAAATGTATGTTTCTGGTTCTGGGTGTGATAGATTTATATGAATATTTGCTACAGTGTGATTTTTTTACCAATTAAACAGTTTTATTTAACTTAAGCTGGTTAAAAAGATATTTACCTGGGATTATTCTATCACTAATTAGTACTAATCCTTATGTGCAAATAGTCATCAGGTCAACACAATATAAAATTTGTTCTTTGAATGGTATCTACTCGTAGTTCAAAACTCGTATCTTTTTTTTATTCAGTATAGGCAAACGTTTGACCACTATCTCACCTGATGGTGAGCGATGATGCGGTCGGCGGTGGAGCACGTATGCACAGAAGATGCCTATTCACTCGTGACTGAAATACTCCCATATTGTATTTATCACGAAACACAGACTCAGGTAAGGAGTTCCATTCCTTAGCGGTTCGTATAATGAATGTGGAAGCAAAACGCTTCGTCCGCATATGTGGAATGTCTACCATATAGGGGTGTCGCTAAGGAGTCTATCTTGATGTCCGATAATAGAATGGGGGTGAGGAATTAGATTGTGTAATTCCAATGCACACTCTCCGAAATGTATCCGATAATTGTATCGGATACATTTCGGAGAGTGTGATACATTTCCGAGAGACTCGCCACCATGCGACGATGCCCCAAACTCTGAAGTTTTGCATTAGTCAACTGGTTGCTGTTAATAAGTCTCTTGGCTCTTCGTTTAATAATTTCAAGAGCCTCAAGCAGGTACTTAGTTGAACCGTCTCAAAGATAAGAATTGTTCCATTGACTCCATACATATCAAAATGACTCTCGTCGAAATGTATGTAGTGTCGCTACCAAAATGTACTCTATAGATGCCAGCTCTCGGTCAAATATAGACATTCATAGACAGACAGCACAAACAACCGTAGCAAACAAATCGACGCGTCCGTTTTGGCGAATCCTGTAATCCCCAGTCGGACCCGATACGGGATTTGAAATGATGTTATTGCATATTTTATGACACATTTCAAAATAAACGAAATAGCCTCTTTGTTTCGGGTTATATGCGATTAGGAAAATACATTTTGGGTCACACCAAAATTAAACTAAAATTATTTGAATTTAGAAGTGTAAATTTTTATGGGAGGGCTATGAAATTCTGATCTGCAACCTTTTGTGTGACGAAAAGTGGTGGGTGTAAACACTGTGATGAATAATTAAAATGTTTCCCTGTAATACAAAAATCTCACATCTATCATGTGTCTTTACGACACACCCTGTTTTTTCTGTATCTAATGCTTTAGTTCTGCCGAGCATGGCTAATACCAGAACGAAAGTAGTAAATTTATGGAAAGGCATAAAATATCGTTTTAACTCAAACCGCTAAGCTATACAAGCACCGTCTCAAGTGACGAACTTACAGTTTCCTTATTTTTCATATTTTAAGGTAACGTGGGAGGCCATCTTTCGGAATAGTTTGCAACTACGAGTCTTGTATTGCAGTTAATTACTGGTTATGTTCAGCGGATGTCCCTTGTGGATGCAGGTTCAAATCCTGCCGCAAGCAATATTTTTTTTATCAAATCAAATCAAATCAAATCATTTATTTCAGAAAGTCATCCATATTATGAATAATTTAAAACATTACAAATTAAACAATAATACACACTGATAAAGTTAAAATTTTAAATTAGGATGTCAAAATAAATACACAATAAAATAATATTAATAATTAAAAACTATCGATAATGAAATTTTAAAACTACGTCAATAATATTATATCTTCTTAGCAAAATATAAATTTGCATACAAAATTTATTATTTTTCTTAGCAAAATATTAATTTTCCTTTGGGAAGAAAAGCTGCTCCTGCCGGGATTCGAATCCAGGACCCACAGCTCGACCAAAACTCTCCATGTGAAAGAAGTCTCTAGTCCCATTGGAAACGTAAATAAGCTGATAACAAAGTGGCGATAATGATGATTCCGCACTGAGAAAAATGTCTCGTTGCTGTTGCTAACATTTTAGTGCTATATGAGACAACTATAATTATTTGGTAAAAATCACAAAATTATTTGGTAATAAACAAACGAAACAAACAAACGCTTTCACACTCACAGCCCCACACTAAGTTCAAAGTGTTGTATCGTGGGTGCCGGAAACATTCACATCACACACACATTACATCTAGAACCAGAAGCACAAATATCGATTGGGAAGGAATTTGCTTATTTTGTAAAAATAACATAGTTACTGTAATTTTGACTAGAAAATAAGTTTCTGAGAACTTTTGATAGATAGATAGATATATTATTTATTTAATACCTTAAAATAACTAAAAACTCAAATAAGAATGAATTATTATATATTATTAATTTTTTTTTGTTTAATTTTAATTTAGTTTTTAGTTAAATGTAATAATATCAATATTACTTATCAGTTATCATGAGAAAAAAAATATATAAGTTAATTATATAAGTGAATAATTATATAAGTGTAACAATAGGCGGTCTTATCGTTGAGAGCGATCTCTTCCAGACAACCTTTGGATGGAGAGGAATAAAGCAAAGTAATAGGACGTCGTTATACGTTCATAAAAGAACTTTAGTAGTTTAGCTGTCCCAAATTTGTTCTCCGAGCGTAAATGTGTACCTTCTATACGTGTTATGGTAACGCATTGCTCAATATTTCATTTATATACAGAACAAATCCCCAATCCAATATGTAAGTTGCAATAAATATTTTAGGACGGGCACACACGGCAGCCTTCATAAACACTCATCTGATGAAAGCTTCCGTCCCCACATGCAAATTGGACGCTTTCATATAAACGTTGTTACGCACGACCGACCGCAGGATGGTACCGAAAATATGGGATATTGTGTTTAGTTTAGGGTGGAATAAATAATTGAAATGATGAAAAAAAATGGTACATAGAAATACACAAATATTTATTAAAATTATAGGCCTATCCTACTGATATTATAAATCCGAAAGTTTGTGTGTAAGTGTGCAAGTGTGTAAGTATGTTTGTTCCCTCTTCACGCTGAAAAGATTTGGATGAAATTTGGAATGTATATAGCTTATACCTAGGATTAACACATAGGCTACTTTTTAACTGAATAATAATGGGCGAAGTCCCGGGGCACGGCTAGTAAAAGATATATCACTTTGTAATAATTATGTTCAACATTTAAATTTGAAAATACTTTGAAATCTAAAATTAAAGGGTATTGTTTCCAGTGAAATTACAGGGCTTAAAGACATTTAACATCTTATATCTCAGGGGGATGAGCGCAGTGCTTTGCCGCGCAGGAGTTGGAATTACATAGGTTCAAAACTCTGGATGGCACTCAACTGTATTGGACAAGCGTGACGCTTGCCATCAGGCGAGCGACTTACTCGTCTAGTGTCTCAATAACATTTAAAAAAAACAAAAATAATTTACTTGCAGCAATAACAAAATACAGAGGGGAAAATATGATGTTTTACCTGAAAATAAAACAATTATTATATGCGAAACCTTATTCTAGACCTTCAACAGTGAGATAACATCACTTCCGGAACGACGTCACGACCTCTTTTGTCTCCCTCACACCCGGCTCCGCCCCACTTGAGCCGGGGAGGGGGGTGAGCTTGCCCGAACTGTCAGGCGCGCTCCTCACATTGCATCTCACTTTCGGTGGAGAAGATAAAGAAGTCCACCAGGCAGGATTCTAAATATAGGTCTAGAATAAGGTTTCGCATATAATAATTGTTTTATTTTCAGGTAAAACATCATATTATATGCTACGAACCGTTATTCTAGACCTTAAACAGTGAGATGTGTTTATTATCGCCTGGTGGCAAGCTAAAAAGTATGCCAATGTGTGAATAAATATAATTGATAGTATATATATCCCATGAATAGGTGTACCTACAGAACAGAGGGATGAAAGTAACCTTGAAATTAGAATAATTATACATGTTACTCACGATAAATACATTTTATTATTATGGTACCTTAACTAAAATAATGTTATTACAAGGAATTAACAATCGTAAATGTTAAAATGACTATTAGTTACAATGCTATCACATGCATAGACAGGTAGGTAAAGAATTTGATCATTTATTGATCTAATAACAGTTTAGCAATGACACTTGTATATACATTGTTGTATATTTTTATGCTACAGTGTTTCAATTCGAATAGGCTCAGACGTAGGGATACGTCATACATTTACCATGAGGCCATTGTAAAAATAAAAGCACTTAATTCAAACAACCGAGTTATTGTAAGTACTGAAGTAGTCCAAGTACAAAGTATGAAGAGGCTTCAATACTTGCCTCTTAAAATCATCTTTACCCAAACCGAATCATGATTACTATTGAGATTTAGGTGCGGGGGTTCACATTGAAGACACGGGGAACGTCATATTGAAGCACTTTTATTAAATACAACCGGTACATTAGCTCACACACTAAAGAAACAGCACGCGGTTAGCGTGTGGCACGACGCGGGGAGTGCGGTGGAATGTTCTATACGTCTGATTTGGTCCGGCTCTCGATGACACTGACTCGAGCGATGCCGCCGGCCGCTACTAGCAGCCGACCGCCGGCCGCGCCGCTCGCGCACGCTCTCCTCGCGTACACCTCTCCCCCGACTAGATTATTGCATACCCTACGAGATGAAAACACATTTCTTACGTCTACATCATTAAACAAGACATATCTACAACAAGACATTTATTCTATTAGATCTGTAATCTCCATAATAACTGCAACGGCAGGTTTATATTTATGGAGTAGGTAGACCCAAAGAAAGGATGTCAATAAACATGTTTAAACTCGTCTTTGATTTTGGGTCGATAATTAAATGTGCAAAATTGCGGGCTTGACTTCTACATTCGAGAAGCAATAAGAGAACCGTACCTTATGTAAGTACCTGTGTCATCTGAAATATTGTTTTAAAGGAATGGTTGATCACTTATCCATTCAAGTACAATAAAATTATACATGTCAAGACTGGGATCTATAGCTAGTCCTTTCGTAATATATCTAGTCTACGTGACCGTTACCCACAGGCTAAGGTAAAACTCTTATTGGCACTCCATTGGAAAACGTCGTTGTGGTAATTCCTTTTGGTAATTAAAAATAAAATATTTTAATAAATTTAAATGCATTTAAGCAAGAAATGAACGAGTGCTTAACTAAGCAAAGGGAGCATGTGAATGTGATTGATATATGATCAACATTATCATTATTGCCAAATACCAGATAAAACTATGTACTAAAATGATGGAGAATTAAGAATGTGATCAACCATTAAACAACATCAGAAGTGTTCCAATATCAGCTCTTTCGAGTTCCAGACGCCAAACCACCGAGTAAGTTGGAGCTTTTAATAAGTATCAGAACCGTATGAGACGAACATAACGAAAAAGAAAGTGTGTGCTCGTTGAAGCGAGAAAATCTATCTGCGTTTTAAAATTCACAATGTCTCTTCCTAAGCCGTTTCAGAAGAGAACACTTACTGGACAGTTTGTGTAATGATAACAGGATGGTGTACATGTTGTTAACCATTGTAATGTAACACACTAAATAAATACAGCTATAACACAAGCTATAACACACTAAATAATACATATATGAATATACAATTACTATGTATATAAATAGTAACTTCACTACGTATGCGAGTATCGGTAAACTCCCACTAGTACATCAGATTGCTGTAACGTCTTTGGTGCTTAGAAGACATATAGTGCCATCTAATTGGTTCTACTGTAACGCATGAGACAACGGTCATTACAAGGTATGAAACAAGAACTGATTGTATTCTTTGTATCTATTAAGACCAAGTACTTACTTAAAAGAAAAGACTTCGTTATTTCAGTTAGGTAGTCTGCAAATTAACTGCAAGGAATGGCAAGTGAAACAGATACCTTCAGTTACTAACTAGGCCGAAACCGTAAAGTTTAATATGCTTACCAGGTATTATCAGACTCCACCAATTTGCTTTTAGATTAGAGCGAATATTTTTGAGCCATATTTACTTTTTATACCCGGGCAAATACGTAGAGTTTAGGCTTGGATTCCATTTGATAATAAATGACTTTGGTTGGGATCAGAATAGACTTCTCATAGTTCACAATCCACCCGATCGAGGTTGGGACATGAATATCTTCCGCAGCTTAGTCCTTCAAGGAAAAACAATCCCTGGTTGGCATCAGAAAAATAAATTAAATACATTTATTGGCCATTACAACCGACTGTTACACAAGGCAAGTCAATGTTACAGAATTATCTGCAATTGTATATTAAAAATTGCGACACACTCGAACGAGGTTAGGACTTGAATAGCTTCCGTAGCTTAGTCCGTCAAGGAAAAACGATCTTTAATTGGAGTCAGACTAGACTTCTGATACTTCATCACTCAGTCGAATGAGGTTAGGACATAATAGCTTCCGCCGCAGCTTAATCCGTCTAGGAAAAATGATCCTTAGTTGGCGTCAGACTGGACTTCTGCATCACTCACACGAATGAGGACTTTAATAGCTTGTCGAGCTTAGTTCGTCCAGGCAAGGCGATACTTGTTTAGTGTAGTCGCTCTGGGTTCGCTGACGGTAGATGGGCGCCGGCGATAAATACGTAAACAAAATATCCGGGTCTATGTATATTTTGATTACAATTCGATCGCTTACAATAAGTCCGATCCGAGAAACAAAAAAAAAATAAAATGTTTGGTTTCAATACCAAGTAAAGTTTGATATTGTTTAGATTATTGCTAAATACACGCTCGGCTACCGGGGTACAGTTAAAATATTTAAAAAAGCGAGGGTATTATAGCCAAAGAAAAAATTCAGTAATATTATTAAAATGTAGGTACATTTAAATAAATTCTCATAAAAATATTATAATACAATCTAAGATATAACAGATCGCTCTTAGCGATAAGACCTACATATATTTATAAGTTTCTCTGTAAGCTTGATGTCAATAAATAGTAACTGTATTGCATTGATATCATAAATATTAAGCTAATATGTATCGAGTTATCGGGAATTTTTTGCTACTGTAATTTTGTCTCGGATCGGATTTATTTCTGGCAGCTTTTGGTTCTTACC
The DNA here is from genome assembly GCA_948107665.1 of Lomographa bimaculata. Lineage (NCBI taxonomy): Eukaryota > Metazoa > Arthropoda > Insecta > Lepidoptera > Geometridae > Lomographa > Lomographa bimaculata. Next base: position 6,871,218 of record OX403596.1, on the reverse strand, counting down.
TTTGGATGAAAATACGTTGACGACCAGCTTTTAAAGTATGTAATTGTGACGGCTCAGTTTCATTGTTGTTGCAATAATAGGACTTCCGCGGTCGCTTTGCAAACATCGTGCCTATTCCGCATAGACACGAATAAAGCTCTTTCCCACAGCGTTCGAGTTGTTAACGACATGCTCGACAGCGAGAGATCGTGGCAGGCGGAGGCGGTGGTCTCCTTCTGCGTCTCCGACTGAGAGGTCGCGGAGCGGGCTTTTCAGTCTTACCCACGGGACGTACGTACGGACGTGACGTACGGGATCCCGAGGATGAGGCGGTTCGCCCACCTCCTCTCTCCTCTTCTGTAGTGGTACCACTGGTGGAAAGCCAGGGGGCTCACCCTCACGTTCGAGTTGTAAACAGCTTTTTTTTTTTTTTTTTGAACCTCTGGCTCTTGGTAAGAAAGATAATAAATGCTGTGGATTGAAAAGGTTAATGCGTGGATATTTTGCAAGTCCAGTCTTTAAAATTCAAAACAAAATATACAATTAATGCGATATCTTTGTCGTGCCTATGAACTATAATTTGTAAGAGAGAAAAGAAATCCTGTGGATTGAAAAGTTTAAATTGCGTGGATCATTCGCGAGTCCAACTTTAAAAATTCGACTCTTATTATACAAGTGCGACTGCTTCGGATGATTAGGTTCGCATCGTACAATTCAGTTAGGAAAGACAATACACATATTTTTGAAACAAGATTGTTGGTTTATAAATTGAGCGGGGTAAGTAGGCTCATTCCAGAAACCTAATCCTAGTGGAATCTTAAAGCTGCAGTTAATTACGAATGTGCAACTTACCCTCATGGCTTCTTTTATCATTTTGGTTATGTGAATTCGCATCGAACCTGTCTGCATCCCCTCTGCCTGCTGCTCGATGACCGCGGTGACTCGACGGTGTGGGGCTGGGTTACACGACGACAACGGTGAAGATGACGAAGATATCAGTGGTGAAATTAGCGGAGGCGGGCGACCCCGTTCACCTACTTCAATCTTGAAAAAAATATTATGAGTGCTACAATAACAAAATAAAAGCACAAATTAGTCACGTTTAAATATTATAAAAGTTAAATTGTTAACATTTAAATTTTTTTTTTTTTTTTTTTTTTATAAAAATTATAAAAAAAGTTTATTATTTTCTAATAAAATTGTTAAAATTATAACATTAATAAAAATTATAACCAACAGCAACGCTGTTACCCGCTTTTAAAGAGGTGTGTTCACGCCGAAAGCAAATGCCAATGTGAGGAGCGCGCCTGACAGTTCGGGCAAGCTCACCCCCCTCCCCCGGCTCAAGTGGGGCGGAGCCGGGTGTGAGGGAGACAAAAGAGGTCGTGACGTCGTTCCGGAAGTGATGTTATCTCACTGTTGAAGGTCTAGAATAACGGTTCGTAGCATATAATAATTAATATTAAATCTCAAGAGACTATTGTCTCAAAATGTTTCCAAGTCAGCAGAATACTGATCATACAACAAACACTAGTCTTCCGTTCGAACCTTTAAGTGATGCTACGGTCGTGACATACCAACAGATATGCATTAAAACATATTAAACATACTTAAAATTATACATTATATATAAATATATGAAAATACTAGCCGTGCCCCCGGCTTTGCCCGCTATTAGGTATCAAATTAAAAAGTAGCCTATGTGTTAATCCTAGATATAATCTATATACATTCCAAATTTTATTATCCAAATCCGTTCAGGCGTTAAAGCGTGAAGAGGGAACAAACATACTTACACACAAACTTTCGGATTTATAATATTAGTAGGATAATACGGCACATGACCAAAATGCTGGGTTGTGTTTGGGGCAGAGGATAAGCCTTGTCTATATAGCATGGTAATGCAGCAAGCATTTTGAAAACTTTGCCGAATATTAAAGATAAACCATTATAACCTTTTTATAACTTAAATATAAATATTGTACAACTAGGACTTGATTATTAAAACATAAGTATATAAGTATTTTATAATATGAAATAAAATATATGAATATCTATTTACAACACCTACCTACGTTTTTATATTTTTTCTCTTTCTCCACCCAAAGGTTGACTGGAAGAGATCGCTTTTAGCGATAAGTCCGACCATTGTACAGAGGTATTGTAAATATTTTTAATGTTTTTTACTATATTCGATGCAATAAAGAGTTTTGTATTATCTAATACCTTTTAAATCCCTCCAAGCAAAATGGGCGACGAAAAGTTTAAATTTGAATAAAGAGCATTTGTGTGTTGATCAGTTGGTCGTAAATATTATAATTTATCTCAAGTATTTCATTTTGATGACATAATTAAGTTATTTTGGTCACGTCTGTGTACCCTTTCGCAAAGTGACACTCATTTTCGACATTCAGGAAATTGCCAGCAACAAATTCCAACTTAAACTGGAGTTTTTACCTGACTACGCTACGCAAAGGAGGGTAATGTTTATCTAATACCTTTTAACAATTCTTGTATATATTTATATATATAATCTGAATCTCGGAAACGGCTCCAACGATTTTCATGAAATTTAGTATGCAGAGGATTTCGGGGCGATAAATCGATCTAGCTAGGTTTCATTTTTAGAAACGTCGTTTAAACGTCGAGAAAAATCCGACCAAAGCTCGGTCATCCAGGTACTATCAGCTTATGTGTATATCGTTGTACATTTATGGCTTTCTAGATACCAAACTCGTTTGCCTATTTAGATGATTCTTACGTCATCAGTCGATTTGTCTTAATTGTGCGAGTGTCACTAAAGACATGACAGTAAACAAAACTTAATCTAGCGACCGCCAGATGCCATATTGTTAATATAAATAAATGAAATACGACGAGCAAGAATAAATTGGTTTTTGAAAATCATCTTTAGGTTTCTTTTACCATACTATATCATAGCCCTTTTTTTTTTTGTGTGGGGGGGAAAATTCCTACCACTTCCCTTCACTCCCAGGGTGAAGGAAGGGGGTGTGTGGGGCTCGAACCCACTAAAAACCCCCCCGTGAGCAGTCCCTCGCCGAGGTGGGGCAAGATAGGATCGCGCTAGCAGTCACTATCTTGCCCCGGCGGTAGGCCCGGATGCAAGCCGGGCCACTGCGCCCATGTAGGGGTGACCTTGCTCACAGCCCAACACTAAGTTTGACTAAGCATATGTAAGCGGGTTGCAAATTTTATTTTTATCTACCTTTGTCCCCACAAAAGTACTTGATGAGGTAGGGTTAACGACAACCGACCCACGGTCTAATATTTTTTACGTATCCGTAAATGAAACAGTGCTGTCAACAGATTAAATTTGTCCTCTGACTTATCGACTTATATTTAAGTATTTTCCCAGACAAGATAGTAACAAACAAACCAGCCTCATTATTTCATCCCGTCAAGCTATCAGCCTCAACAAAAGAAATAAGTGAAGCAAGCACAATTCACAAATAACGAAACTTGCATTGATTACGTCGAACTCATGTCCAACTAGATAAAAGATACATTGGAGAAGATCCGAGAGAAAATAACAAGGCTATTGTGTTTGATGGTAAATAACTGTACTTTTTGTTTTTCAGAGTGGAAAATGTCGAATATATGCCAGCGGTATGTCAGGCGACATAGTGAGGATAAGCGAAGCGGGTCTTATATGAAGGTAATTTAGATTTAATTAAGTAGTCGATCGCGCCGACCTAAGATCTCGCGCCCTCATTTTGTGTTGAAAAACTTTTAAGGTCAATTATTGCTTATTACTTTTGTTTTTAAAATTGTTTGATTTCTATATTTGTTGTTCAAGTACAGGATGTCATTCTATACTAAACTATCAGCTTTAAATGTGTAGCCGTTTTTGGGTAAGACCCCGATACTCAATGGGTCCAAAACAGTAACTTTGGTGGTCTATCAAATTGTTACTTTCCAATAAAGATTTATTTTTATGACTTCTTTTTAAGTTTGTAATTTGATTTGTACGTTCTGGTACCGAACTCTATTCAGTCAGTTATGTTTTTTTTTATGCAACTCAGAGATAAATCGAGCTGCATTGCCTGATAATAAGCATCACGTTTGACCATTACAGTTTTTTATGCTTTATAGGTATACATTTAAGTTCACCACTATCTCACTTTATGGAAAGTCACAATGGGGGAGTAGATTTCATTTACTTCCCTAGAAGATACCTTATCCTATCCACCACATACAAAGAAAGAAAGAAAACACATTTGACACTTAAAAATAAAGTTTTTTTTAATCATGAATGTGAGTTTTTTATGCCAAAAAGGTTTAACTCACTCTTGATTTAGTGCCGCTCAGAATTTAGAGAACGACAACATTTCAAAATCCTGCGCGGCAATGCGCTGCGCTCTTCATCATGATATAATAGATCTTAAATCTATTAAATCCTGTAATTTTACTGTTTCTTCTATTCTTATCCAACATATAGTAATATTTGCATAATATTTATACACCTTGGCAGTTGAATGACTGGCGAAGTGTGGTACTTCCCCAGCGGCTGCAAAAGCGTCATTCAACTACAAAATAAATTACCCTATTATTTACATAACAAATTCACAAAGTATGATGGTTAAGACAGGACAGTACCAGAAACACCATACTCTACAAATTAGAATCTAGCTTTTTCTTAAAATGATCTCCCCTCTTAAATGTCCAAAGTTTTTGAGTCCATGTGAGCGGGTTAATCATGCTATTCGTTTTCAAAAACTTGAACAATGTTTTATAGTTATCTTCCAAACGTACTGTAAAAAAGAAACACCAAAACAATCCTTAATTCCCTTCGAAAGATGCTCGCTCTTTTGCTATGCTTATAAATACATTTTAACACTAATAGCATTACACTTAGCAATCAAATGAAAACATTTAGGCAAAGAAAACTTATCTCATATTGCCATAATGCCAGTCTTAATAAAAAGATCCAGGTAATCTCTTTTATGGCCAAAACTTTATTATTAAAAACAACACATGTTAGCGTGCCATGGGTCCATAAGACGGACTCAAGTTTCAGGTGATTGAGTACGCACTTACTTAGAAACAATCTTTTTTATAGCCCGACGGATGTAAGCAAGTAAAGAATGCGTGTTAGGAATTAATTGCATGAGTCGAAAGTTTGATATTTTATATCTTACGGTGACGGGGCAATTTTTGATTGAGTTTTATTATACCTACTATTTTTAAATTGATAAACGCGGGCAAAGCCGGGCACGGCTTGCTTAATAATATGAAAATTATAATTTTGTCGCTTGAGACAGGGCTCAGGTAGCTCAGAGGCTAGAGCAAGCGATGTTTTTCTTTACAAATAAGTGTTTTCTGTAACGCTGGGGAGTAATCCGCAGCATCATGCCGAGTCCAAACCTATTCCGACAGTACCGTACACAGCAGTTATATAAATACACCTTATAATCTACTAAGTACGTTAATTGGGTCATTAGGTACTGGTGGTGTTTTATTAACCGACTTGAAAATGGGAGGAGGTTCTCAATTCGACTGTTATTTTATGTGTGTGTTTTTTCTAGGTGAACTGATTTTAATTATTTTTTTTACTTGAAAGCTGGTGAATTTAAATTTGATCAATGTCTGACTAGTTTTTTTTTGAGTCGTCCTCCATAATGCGTATTTATTTCATTTAATCTGATCTAGGATTCCGAAAATAGAGCGGTGAAGTAGAATTTTTAGCTTTGCTTGCGTTTAAATTATTGTTGCTGTGTACAGTTGTGTTGTGTCTACCAAATTATTTCTTATTTCCTTTTTACATTCGTTTTGCTTCAAGCATGGCTTATGATATAAGAAAAAAAAACAAATAAAATCTAAACTATATCTGTTTCATTACACAGAGAGATGAAAAAAAATCTCAGACGGTCCAAATCACTGCCAAAGCCACTAAACATGTAAAGGAAATGTTAAACCGCACATTTAGGTCCTGCTAGACGCACAAAGCGAGATGACCAGAGATGACATTTTCAATATTCCTTTAAACCGCAATTTATATATTCAGTATGGACAGAACTTTCATTTTACAAACACGCTTGTGTCACCATGAGAACATGACACAAGCGATATAAAACATGTAACGATATAATGTATGAGTTAACAATCTTAAGTGATTACATCTTAATGAACAAGGCAATAAACTTTAAAATGTGATACAATGATATTAGCAAAACTGGAAAGATCTGAAACTAGATCCAAGGATGTGAACTGAATAAACTGTGTGTAATACACACAAATTGCATCGGTCACAATCGGATTTAGCATCTGTGCCGCACACAAAATGCTTGCGATTTTTTTTATCCTGTATAGACAAACCTTTGACCACCATCTTACCTGATCATTTTGCGACTAAGCAAGAACAATGACGTCCTGTGTTTTAACGCAATCTACAAATAACTCAAAAAGAAACACTAATTGGTCATCTGGTCCAACTTTCTTTTGTTTATATAGATCATACCGTATCTTCCTAATTGGAAACATTGTTGGATCTATTTGACTAAATGAGCAGCGCGAGCGAAGCGTCTCCGTTTCAGATTGAGCAAAAATGCTTTTGTATGTCCAGATGTCGACAAAAAATATAATTTAACGAGAATCGGTTGTAAAAGCGACCTGCAGAGAATAGCTGGACAGCGGATGTCCAGCTATTCTCTGCAGGTCGCTTTTACAACCGATTCTCGTTAAATTATATTTTTTGTCGATTCAGTTATTGTAGAACTTTCAAAATGGCGGAGATACGGGGGTCAAACCCGTAACAAAATCATCATTCGAAAATTACGAAAAATACGCGAGGTCTCCAGCTCATAGAGCCACTACGTTATAATCCCGTTTTTTACTTGAAAGTTTTAGTAAGTGCGTAATTTTCCATACTGTTTATATTGTTGCGTGTTGCTAAACTTGGTGTATTTGACATTTTCAATTTCCTGCTTTGGGCAGCGATGACCACAGGAAAGGGGCTGAAAATTTCAATTTGGATAGTTCATTATAATTTTAATATTTCGTCGGAGGCGGAAATAATTCACTTTTGGAAAGAGGTAGATTCAAACACTAAAGTTTTTCAAAGATTTTTTTTAGATTGATTTTGGTTATAAAGCATTAGCCATTTTAAACAGAGCAGTAGTAAAGTAGAGTAGGCAGAGAGTAAAGTAGTAGTAGCTAACTGCAACGTTAGACTCGTTGACCTTAGTAGTTTCAAACAATTTCGGTACATGGCGTCACACGTCCCCATAAGACCCCCCATATGGTCATGACAAACAGACAGACGGACAAGAAAATTATCACATAAGGGTTCCTTTTTCTTCCTTTTGAGTTACGGAACCCTAAATATTATGCAAAATCACATTAATAGGTTAACCCAAAATTTTGTGTGTGTTAATGTGTGAAACGAGATATATTTGTGACGGCTGGACGGATTTCGTGGAAATGTTCATAGTCTATCTAGAACAGGATCAACGTTTTATTCTGACGAACTAGGGGAACTACTAAACGTACATAAATACAATAATGAACTTTAGTCGGTTCTACAATGTTCTCAACTTCACTTATCCATCGGTACTCGGTAGTAACTGGTGTGGCGCGGCAAACAAAAGTTTTCGAAAGGTTTGTCTGTGTGTATTAGTACGAGTTAACGATACATTAGGGTTGACACTAAAAAGAAATGGTAAAATTATTTTGATATAAACAATAGATAACCAAGTATCCTGGATATAAATGATAGTCAACGGTCTTTTGCTATCTATACACATTCAGTAATATTCATAATATACCTAACCAAATTTTTCAATGGGAAATAATATTAGCTACCTAATTGGTTTAGACTTTAACTTCTGGTTCAATTCCGGAAGATGTACAATTTCTCTTACTATGGTAATTCCGTGTTTTTGGTTCTGGATGTGATTGCATGTATGATGCGCATACTAAGGGATCTGTGCCTTAGAAGTATTTTAACTTTGTGTGGACAACCATCAACCATCTCACACATGAGAAATCTAGACCCGACTACAGACGTTGTACTGTCTTACTTCATCATTTGACCAATCGTTGTTAAGTTTTCTGAATTTTCCAATTTTCTGCGCAATTTTCAAAATTTTTCTTAAAGGTAAAATCGGTTAATTCGTTGACTTAGTATCAACTGATAACATGGAGCTAGATAAAAGTGACTGTGTATACTTAGTTAAATAGGAACGTTTGTTATTTCATCAACTGATCACACTAAGATTTCTTAGCGGGTCCAGAATTCCAGATAGTGAAACCTAAAATAAATCAGTTTTACATTCCGTCATCTAGACAGAAGTTTACGAGCTACGATTCTACTAACTGACAGATATAGACAAAGAAGACTTTTGAATATAACGAAAGAGTAGGCAGGCAGCCCTACACAGCGACATGGCTGGCTACTGCACCACCATGCAATGGTGTTCAATTTCCTCGCTCGCCACAAAGCGGCGACGCTCGTGCCGTGTTTCCTCTGATATCTACCGGTACCTATTTATTGAACAGTTTGTGAAGCTTTCAGACTGACTAGCATGCAGCTATTTATTGTATGAATGAGCTTTTACAGTCTATTGTGTTACCTGTGCTTTTGAAAACTATATTTTACTAACCACGATGTTTTGTTGTCATGGGCTAGAGAAGATGAGTGCCTCGAATTACAAGGCTTGACCGAAAAAACTAGGTGAGTTGTGTAGGTATGTAGATAGGCGGCTTCTAGTTAGTTTTTAAAGCAGCTTTGTTATGCTATAACTACTATATTTATTTTAACTCACTGGTGCTAGTAAGTATTGCCGGATAAAAGTTTATGCTAACTGCACGGCTAAATGCTCGCTATCATTATGCTACGTGACTAGAATCATCCAAAAAACATAAACTTAAACGCTTTCACACTCGTGGGTGCCGGAAACATTCACATCGCACACACAATTACAATCTGAACCAGAAACACATATTTTCCTTGGGGAGAAAACGTGTATTCCCACCGGAAATCGGTACCGATGCTTAGAGGGTGAATGCTCACCCGACTAAGCCAACATGCAGTTCAGTAAGCCAACGAGCAGTTCAGTAAGCCAACAAGCAGTTCGTTGTTTATAGGTTAATTTAAACAAATGACATACGCTGTTCCATAAAGATGGGCTAAAGATTTTGATCTGGGGCATATTCTATGGTGTGAGGGAGTCACGTTTTACCAAGGATTTTGTAGTTACAAACCGTGGGTTTGTTTCCTATCTCGATAGAATAAATATACTTATGTCAATTACCATAAAGAATACAATGGACTGACATGATGAAAGTGACATGACAGTCACCGACGACGTATGGTCTATCGGTATTCTATCGTTTACATTTTGGAGAGTGTGTGTAAGAATTACATTAGCTAATTCCCCATGCCCATTTACCATCTAACAACAAGACAAACCGTTAAAAGCCATCCATTTATGAGTGATATACCTCCAGTTCGCTCAAAGAGATTCGCTTCTAGTTTATCGTGCGTACGGCGAAAGAGTGGAACTATTTGCCCGCGTCTTTGTTTCCTAAACGGTCTGGTAGACATGAATTCTATAGTGAATAGGTCTTCTAGACAAACATGCTACATCTTCGGCCGCATCTTCACTTTCCATCAAGTGAGATGGTGATCAAATGTGAGTTCAGTCTGTCTAGTATAAAAAATTGTGATATTGGCTAATGATATAACATGTCGCCAGTGTCAATTACTAGATGAAGGTTTTATGCGACTTGCAGTCTTAATTAGTGGATACTTCAAGCTTATCCAACATAAAATCCCTCTGGAATAACTCCTTCCGAAACAACGTAATCCTGCAGCCCAAAGGATAATTAAAAAATACCAATGGACACTAATTAGAAACTCTAGGCTGTCTCCGGCAAAGTAAACAAAGCCCTCGAGAACAATCGCCGCTTAGGGGAAATAACAAATACCGTCGCAAATCAACCGTGACTTTACCTTGCTCAATAAAACAAGAAAAAATAAAGGCAAGAGTGAGTTGAGCTAGTTTTAGAAGGGTTTCGTACATTGACTTAGTAAGCAAGTACCTTGTTTAAAGTTGTTGATAAATGTTCACAATTTTGGATTAACTTTTGGAATTTATTAATGCGAATGTCAGATTCGCAAATTCACTTACTTATCTCTGTAATTATGTACCTAAGCAATACATACAACTACAATGTCTACAGTAGTAACTATGATGCCATCAAGAATATGTTTTTCACGACTGCAATGTTTTAGTTATTACTTTAGGCACAACTAGTAGAGTTAGTGAATGCGGGGTTGAAATTGCAACTATTCGTCATCATGATCATCAGCCCATTTTTTTCCTTTTAGCCAGCTTTCATTATGCAGCCGTTGTTGAGGGGACAAAAACGGTCAAAAACAGTTACTTCGAATTCCTACAAAATTGTTATAATAAGTAGTAATATTTTTAATAATACCATTTCAATTGCCATTTTTGGCTTTGGGCATTTTCCCTAAGAATTTGAAGTTATTCGTTTCAATGGTTTAGATGCTAAATGCCTCGGACAGACGAACGGACAAAATGCTGAACCATTTAAGTCAACCTAGAGATCTCGCTTGGCTCGGTTAATAAAAAATATAAATGGCAAGCATAAATGGGGTTTTTGTGGATATTCGGTAAAGTATATTATTATATACTGCGATAATTTTAGCTAATTACCAAATATTATTACTATTCAAAAGATAGCGGACCTTTTTTTTTATTCAAGATTGGCAAACTTTTGACCACCATCTCACCTGATGGTAAGCGACGATCTGGTTGACAATGGAGCAAGCTTGCCTAGAAGATACCTATTTACTCGCGACTTGTAGATTTCCATATTGTACTCATCAAGAAAAACCGGCTCAGACAAGTAAAAAGTAAGGTCAAATAGAGAGATTTCATAGGTTTAGTTATGCTGTTCGGAAACGAGCGAGGAATCCTAAAAACACACTCATTTAACTGTTTTCCTTTTAATATAACGGAACCCTATTATTAACAAATAACAATTCCTTGTTTTCCGGAGTGAAAATTCCCCGACGTCGGCCGATGGAGAAGTTTCTCAATTTGTGATACAAATGCAAACAACTATGCGTAGCAATCTAACAAAAGTTGAGGATTTTACATGCATGAATTTGCGGCTGATGAACAATAACTACAGAAGAGAGAAAATTTTAAAATACTAATAAAGACGTGGGCTGGGAAAATTGTTGTATTATTATCTGATATTTTAAATACTAAGTATCTGCGCCTCTGGAAAATGACATAGCATTTATGTCAAGTAAAAAATTCGCTTCTGTCGCCTCCACGGCTTCAGGAGTACGCCTTAGACTTGGCGCCAATGGTAATTTCCCTCAGGGCATCTTGGCGCGAGCTTCCTTGCCTATCTTGGCTTGAGCGGGAACCCAAGACTCGTTAGGGATACTGAGTCTTCCATTCCAGTCTTCGGCCATCAGTCGCCGCCATCTCTTACTCTCTCGTCTTCGTCGCCACCCTAGGGGACGATGTCGCAGGTTAGGCTTTTTTTCTCTATTAAAGAAACACTAGGACTAGTCTATACGACAAGTATTTAAGTCAGAATAAAAGCGGGTAAAGGCCCCACGGCTTTACCGACTATATGGACAATACTTGGAATATTATTTTGTTTGAAAGGGTGAAAAAAAAGTCCCATATAAAAAATTACAACATCTAATCAAGGGTTCCGAAATAAAGCGCTTGAACTAGCTTTTATGAAGCGTTGCTTGATATTATCTCTTTTAATTTTGTAGTAATAGCAAGAGTGTGAGTGAAATGGAGTGAAATATTTTCAAATGTCTTTATGCACGCCAACATCACGCCAGTTGAAACATGACACCTAAGACTTAACAAAGAAGATAAATAATAGATTTTAAAATTTATTTGGAAATCATAAAACAGAAATCGCTTAGTCGGACCAATAAAGAAGTTTTCTATATAAAATGTCCCAAGAGGTTTTTGCTATACACTAGAACACTCTTCAACAAAGGACTGTATCGATTTGTTGTTTAAGTCTAAATTATTTAGACCAATGGACGCTGAAAAAGATCGTAGTATTGGTTATTATTACAATTTCTATGATTAGGAATTATACAAACTTTTGCGCCTTATACTGTTTATTTTTTCTGGAAGTAAGAGGAAAATGAGACCGGAATTTGCTTTGTGAAGTTATAATGAGCTTCCTAACTTTGATGAGGACGTGTCGACACCGATTCATTTCGCTTTTTCGCCGTGTTATCTGCTATTTCGTGTTTGCGTCCAATGTTATTTAAAAATTTTTTTTTGCTTAATAGGCAATAGGCGTTTGACTATCGTTGTTTGTTTTAAAATCGTAAGGAACTTTATGTGTGCGAGATTCATACTTCGCAAGTTAGGTATTAATAATTTTTAACCCCGACGCAAAAACGACGGGGTGTTATAAGTTTGACGTATCTGTGAGTATGTGTGTGAATGTGTGTGTGTGTGTGTGTGTGTGTGTGTACGTGGCATCGTAGCTCCCGAACGGTTGAACTGATTTTGATTTTGGTTTTTTTGTTTGAAAGGTGAATTAGTCGGGAGTGTTCTTATCTATGTTTGGTGAAAATCGGTGCAATCGTTTTCCTAGAACGTTGGGGCTATTTTCAAAATTTAGATTTAGCCACTTGTTATTATACACACATATTCGAAATTACTACGTACAACTGGCCTATCAATAGAACACATACTTTACATAAAATGATTGAAGTTTTACTGAAACTCATCACTTACATTGATGATATTTCCCGGAAAATAATTTCCGAAATGAATAAGTTGATAGGGAAAAGCGTCGCATTATCGTCGCCGTAAGAAGAGCATTATTCATAAAATTCTAAAGCGGGGTGTTGAACCAGCTCTCTGGGGACAGTTTTAATGTTAGGATTTGCATTTCATAGTACACTCTAAGTCTTAAGACAATTTAACAGGCTGACAGGATGTCGTTGTTTTACGTCGGTTCAGTACCTCAAACGTATACCTAACCCTGAGTTTAAGGCAAGGATTAAATCAATACATCTACAATCAATGTAATAATATTTTCACAGTGATAAGTATATAGATCATTGATAAAATTTATCATTATTATGGAATTGTCTAATTTAAATTGTACATAATTAATTTAACAATTAATCGTATATATTTTTGCATGCCAGTATATGGTGAAATATGCTGTTCCAACATTATTCAAACACCTAATAGTACCATGTTTCAAGCAAATAAACATATTCATTTTATTTCATTTAGTTGTAAGAGTAGGAGGAAAGCAGTAAAAAAGGGATTCGTACTAGGCTAATAGCTAATAGCTAATCCCTCTAATATTATAAATACGACAGTTTGTGTGTAAGTATGCAAGTTTGTATGTTAACCGCTGAACTAATTTGGATGAAATTTGGAATGTACTTAGTTTATACCTAAGATTAACACATAGGCAATTTTTTTGATAATAGCGGGCGAAGCCGCGGGGCACGGCTAGTTTAATCATAAATTTATCACAACGACCTGAAGAATGAGATTTGTGATTCAAATCAGAAAAAGAACAGATTCATCTAACTTTTTCCTCTATACTACGCGCCGTATGAAATATCATCTCATACCATTAAACTCGGAAAAAGAAAAAGAAATAACTGTAACGTCCCCGAGCGACGGTACTTCCAAACAATTAGAGATAGCTCGTTAGGCCCGATTTTAACAACCCCGGACTTGGCTGCTTTTTATTAGTGTGTAAAAAGAACTCGCAAATAGACTCTTTGTTGGGCAAGTTATGTGGATTTATAAGTAGGGATTTTCATTAAGTTAGTTGTCTTATTGCTTGCTTGCTTGGCGTATAGACTAGAGTGCAGTCCTAGCGTCAGGATTTTTCAGGCCGCCTAAAGGTATCCGACTTTTATCTTACGACTGACAACCGGAACTAAAAGATTAACGTGCCCTCGCTGAGAGCCAGTACGCTGAGACTCATTTGAAAATCCCACTAAACGGTCAACCATGCAATGACGTACGACCAGGCGGACTGAGCTATGAGCTTACAATATACTACAAAAAATAATAATTATGAAACGCAAGCTTAAAAAAGCCGACTTCGCCGCTTTATCTTCGGAACTTTGATGAGATTAGATGTACTAAACACGCATTATAGTTCTTGAAATATTGTCAATATTTCAAGAACTACTGATCAGATCTTGATTAAATAAGACAGAGATAACATACATACAAAAAAAAACATACAGTCGAATTGAGACTCCTTTTTTGAAGTCGGTTGAAAATCAATCACTAAGTTCAATGACTTGTGTCGTGGGTACCGGAAACATTCTCATCACACACACAATCACAACCAGAACCAGAAATACAAAGAGAAAACTTGTGTTCCCGCCGGGAATTGAATGCTTAGAAGGCGAACGCTCACCCAACTTAGCCAACGGGCAGTTCGTTAGTCATCTGACTTTAACTTGCGAATAAACGTACGCGTATAAATTAAAGTAAATTTTTAGCCCAAAAACAAATCATTACTGCTGAAATCAATACTTTATTCCCCCTAATGATGGGCCACTTGACCCAGATACTCTCAAAAGCCTCCAAGTTTTCAACCCTCCAATTCAAACCTCACGTGGTCGTAATAAAACCTAAAAGAATTCGAACCAAGCTTGTTATTATTTCGTTGCTTGGCAACGAATTGTGTGCAACGAAAGGTCTTTGACCTCCCTGTTAATTCAAGTAGCGACGGTAAAGCGGCTATTGGAAAATTCTCTCTAGTTTACAAAATAACTTAACAATATTAATAAACCTTAGTAACTTTGTGGTAGGCTTAAATAAGTTCACTTAATTATATATAGCTTAGTATATACTTAATTGCTTTATTTAAGATTTTGGTAAACCTTTAGGTATATTGTCGCATTGTTTTTAAAATAAAACTCTTTTACTGTCACCTCTCCCATTAAGTTTGCAAACTTATATCGTGGGTGCCAAAAACATTTACCTCACATCCAGAACCAGAAACATTTAAAAATAAAAATGGGAGAAATCTATTGTTCCTGCAGGGAATGGAAAAAAACCGATGCCCGCTACTTAAAGGGGTACTTCCCAACGGATCATAGTATCAGATTTTTCACATTAACCGATAATAAGAGTCGTTCCCATCTGATCATAATATCAGTTGCAACTAAAGAAGAGAAAATATCGTTATATAATATATTATCTCTCACGTCATTTGATCGATATAGTTGACCTAGGTTTCGACGATGTACGATGCTCTTCTTCGGGATAAATTTAGGCCACGAGATCGTGAAGAAGACTGAACATCTTCTAAATTCATCATCCGTACAGCGAAGGAGTGGAACTCAACGCTCGCGTCTTTGTTCCCTGTTTCATCAACGGCTATACCGTTGGTCTTGGTTGGTCCGGGAGTCTTCAAATCAAGAGTGAATAGGTATCTTCTAGGCAAGCATGCCACACGCTCGGTCGCATCATCACTTTCCGTCAGGGATTATAGTGGTTAAATGGTTAAATATTCGGCATAAAAAAAAACAAGAAGACGGCTACGTCCTACTTAACCTCGGAGTATGAATAAGTCCTTGCATTTTGCCAGATCTACTGATTCATCAGATTTTCATTTAACTGATTTGATATGAAAATGAGGACATTACCGCACGGCAAATATCCATTATTGTCACTGCAGGTAATTATGTAAATCAAGATCGACACTAATTGTTCATTAGTAACTGAAATACGAACAATGGAAGTATTATTAATCATTTTGTATCGAATAGCTCGCCTGGCGTAGTCTGTCTGCCTGTTTGCAGCGAGTTGGGGTTCGATTCTCGGATGTCCCCCCTCTCTGGTTCTGTGTTGATTGTGTGTGTGTTGTGAATGTTTCATCCACGACACAAGTACGATGCAATACATAACGCTTGTATACCAAATAAAAATCAAATGACAAACACAATATTATATTCATTGTGGTAGTACAATGAGTGCAACGTGGTCTTATCACTTGAACACCACACACCGTGCAACTGGTAACCAATAGTGTAACTACCTACAAATGATTAAAAAAATATTATGATACCATCTTTGTATTAACTTCTGTGTAATGTTTTTATTTTATAAGTACATAGTTATATTGTTTTTTACTATTATTGTATAGTTATATGGAGATCCGTGGAGTGGGGCCTGGTGACCTGTGATACAGGCTGTTTACGCCTACTTCAGGCACCAGTCCTTGCAATACAAGTCCCGTGACTATTAGAATATAAATAAAGTAACTTTGTAATAGTGTACCTACACTGTTTTGTGGACTTATCTTGTAAGGTAAATAAATGCATTTTTATTATTATTACTTAAAAGGATATCTTCCAGGCAGCCTTTGGGTGGATAGTAACAGAAGAAGGAATAGTCGATGGTGTACAATAAAAAAATGTAGGTACATAAATATTCACACTTACTCTAGAAAGTAATAAACAAATTAAACAATAATATACACTTATACATACCTACTATTATTATTATACATACATACTTAATGCAAATAATTGAAGAAAATAACATAAACCGTAATTTGCAGCGGTTTAAAAGTTGTCGTACAAGTCTTCGTACTTGTGGATTGTGGGTGCGTTATGTTGTTATAATATACTTGTCATAACACAACAAAAATGCAATGTAAAATTATAAGTAGTGTTTTGCTATTTCGTTCACGGCAGGCGTTAACTTTTATATTTGTGTGCTTATTCAACTTACTTGACCTATTTATCTCATACCATATGGTTAAGTTGTAATTAAACGCTTGGTTAATAAAGCTATTTGAGATTAATACAGGAATTGAACTGCCCGTTGGCTCAGTTGGATGAGCGTTCGCCTTCAAAGCAGGGGTATCGATTCCAGGCGAGAACACAAGTTTTCTCCCCAAGGAAAATATGTGTTTCTGGTTCTGGTTGTGATTGTGTTTGATGTGAATGTTTCCGGCACCCACGACTCAAGTCATCGAACTATCAATCTTAAACAAACCGATCATAAATATTTTATAGCCACAACAACGACTTTTAAAAAAAATTATAATAGATAACAATATAACTACGGGCTAATACCTATTTCCTAAAACTATATACATCTATACAGCAAAGACCTATGTTGCCTACAAGCTACCGAACTTATAAGCACTCGTAACTCAAGTGTTCAAGCCCACTACCAGTGGGTCCCGTCATCATCTCAACTATTTGCGCTATTCCGTATTTGTTCAGTGCAGTTTTAATACAGTTATCAATTGTACAAATGACACACTATCCTACCACCAATCGACCTTTAAACATAAACAGGGTGTTCAAAAAAATGTTTTAACAAACGCGCAGTCAGCGAAACACGTAGGGTGTTACGCGCGGATGGGCGCAGCCGAAGAGGTTTTTATTTGAGAAACTTTTTTTCAACGCCACCCCGTCTGCGAACTAAGCAAATAGGTACGATCTCGTAAGGGTTGGGGGAATGGCGAACAAGTTTGATGTGGTTTATCGCGTATTGTGCATGTTTACAATGAGATATCGCTGTAACGACTGGACTAGACGAATTTGTAGCCTGAAATAAAAGGTTAGTTTACATAATAGCTACTGGATGAAAAAATCTAAAAATAAGGTATATAAAACATTAACACATTTGCTTTCACACTCACAGCCAAACACTAAGTTCAATGACTTGTGTCGTGGGTGCCCGAAACATTCGCGTCACATACACATTTCCAACCAGAACCAAAAAGACAAATTCATCTTGGAGAGAAAACTTCGATTCCTGGCTTAGGTTCTGTAACATTATTATATGTAGGAAAGGGAATAATGCAATGGATTTCTCGTGCAAGTGGTGACTGACAAATGTATATAGCTACTTATCTGAAATATTCGTTACATTCAAAGCCCGTGTGTCACGTAATAAAGCAAATACCTAAACCTAGCGGCTGTGGTGAACGAGGTTTAACTCATTTCCC
Organism: Lomographa bimaculata; assembly: GCA_948107665.1. Lineage (NCBI taxonomy): Eukaryota > Metazoa > Arthropoda > Insecta > Lepidoptera > Geometridae > Lomographa > Lomographa bimaculata. Next base: position 6,853,233 of record OX403596.1, on the reverse strand, counting down.
GAACAACGTTTCCAATATGTGCTGAGGGGTGGATAGAAAATCGAGCAAGCCGATGTCTCTGTACGGGGATTATGTAGAATTACCATGAAATTTTCGGTTTGATTGGACACGTAGCAATCGGGAACGTATTTGTCGTTTTTAAGACATTGTTTCGTCGATGAAAACTGAAAACAGAAAATGTTGTATATGTACACTGTAGAAAAAACCGGCTTTTCTCAGTAATTCGGTTATTCTGTCCGGTCACCGGACTCTCAGCAGTTCGTGGATGTTATACGACCGGACTATAATATTGAGCCTGATAGTTCGTTATTGATATCGGAACGCACTAGAAAAGTAAGACCGAAAAAAGTAAGACCGAAAGGTAGATAAATAATAAACAAACAAACGCATTCACACTCACAGCCCCACACTAAGTTCAAGTATCGTGGATGCCGGAAACATTTACATCACACACACAAATACATGCAGGACCAGGAGCACAAATATCCCTTGGGAAGGAATTTGTGCTCCTGCCGGGAATCAATCCCAGGACCCATGGCGCAAAGGGCGGAGACTGTCCACAGCGCCAACTGGGTCGTCATATAAATAATATAATATAAATGGAAACTGAGAATTATTATAATTACTCCAAGGAATAAATACTTACCCAATTTGTACCTTAAACGTGCTTAAACGATATTCAACTTTTATTTTTAGTACTTGTCGTTTTTTTTCAAACACAAAATATTTGATGTATCAACTTTACACTCCATTTGGCAATCTTTTAATTATAATTATATCCTGCCTAAAAGCCACAATTCTGAACAATTGAGTTCCATTCACGATGTCAACTAGAAACTTTATACTTAATTAAACGGAAGCTAAGTTACAGATGTATATTTTTTTTCTAATTGCACTTTATAATTATACTTAATTTTCCACGGTAATAAAGAAATAATTTTCCATTTGTTTTCAGTTGCTGAACACATTGTCTTCCGACCTGGAAGACATGCTCACGGAACTTTATGAAGAGAAGAGAATAGAAAGGTGAGTACAACGTAGTTTTTTTTTACTACGACTGAAGAAATAGGATGCAGGAGTAGGTTGCATTAAAATTAGCTAAACCTTGAAAAAAAAACTTAATACACTTACACTTGGTACTTACTCTTAGGGACTTGAAAAACAAAGCGCCCGATACATTTTATCTTCACAGCCCAAAGGGATGTGCGCTGTGAAGATAAAATGTATGGCGCCTAAGGGACCTTGATATACAAAGCGCCCGAGGCGCGCCTTGTTGTGCTTAGGCCTTGGACTCGACCACAGCGGTAAGCGAGGCGGCAGCGGTAGGAACTAAGGATTTTGTCGCAGAATAAATAATATACCTGTATAGCCACCGCTCTTACCACCGGCGTCGCCCCGCTGTCTGTTGAGGCCTCGGCTAAGACCGTGCCCTTAAATGCTTCTTCTTTTTTCTTAGTTTTTATATTTTTACAAATTTTCCACTTTTAGGAATTTGCTCTTCTCCCAGAAGAAGATATTAGGGACTGATGACTACCAAGAGGATGTTCTTAGCCACATTGAATCCTCTTGGTAATGATACATGTTTTCGAATGTTTGTTTTTAGTTTGTCGTTGTGTTTTTATGTTAGTTTGGTATATAACATAGGTGTTATTTGATATATAATAGGGACGTGCCGGTTCTTAAAAAAAAATAAACTTTGATGTGACTATTAGGCAACTGCTAAGCTACCGAGAGTTTTTAGATAAAAGATAAACTAAAATGTTGTATCTCTTTTTTTTTTTTATTCTATATAGGCAAGCATTTGACCGCTATCTCACCTGATGGAAAGTAACGATGCGGCCAAAGATGGAACATGCTTGCCTAGAAGGTACTTATTCACTCTAGACTTGAAGACACCCAGATTATACCGTTCAGGGAACAAAGACGCAGGCAATGAGTTCCACTCCTTCGCTGTACGGATGATGAACGTAGAAGCAAAACGCTTCGACCGAACTGGAGGTATGTCAACCATAAATGGATGACGTTTGACAGTTTGTCTTGATCGTTTATGTTAAGAAGTTAATATTATGCTTCACTGAATAACTTGTACTATGATTTATTTTGCGACTAAGTAAGAGACAGAGCCTTTGCTTTGGATTACTCTAAAAGGTACTCATAACATCGTATAAGCAAATTTGAACCGTATTGTTAAGAAATACGGGTGGCTGTATGCTTTTATGATGTAAGGGTATAAGTAAGCGATACAAAATCTCATTATTGGCAGCGGTCGGCGGTAAATCGAATCACTCGAGGTTCTCTGAGTTTCGACTCTTGACTGGAAAGCTCCTTTGACATGAGACCCCTTTGTGATATTATGAATGGCTATTAAGAGGCTTTCCTTCCGAGGAAGTTTTAATTTTGCCGGCTAATAAAGAATTTTAGGGGTTGGTTAAGTACTTTAATGAACCGTAAAATTAAAAGGGAAAAGGATTTACAATTGAATTTTTAAAATATTATTTTAGTTAATAGGTACTTGACATATCACGCACCAATGTTTTAACAAGTATTGATTTGAAAGTACTGATAGTACTACTGGAACGCCCTTCAAATGGTCTACTTATTTGACGGCAACTTCATTTTAACCTATTTATTTTTTTTATTTTTTTTTACCTACTTAATTATACTTGTGTTATATTCTAAAACGTCACTTAATCACTTAATTAGCCTCGGGCAAGGATTTGTACAAACCGTAAGATTTTTTTCATATCTCGATGGCCATGGGCTATTATCGGGTAAACATTGCTAAAGTTTTTTTTTGTAAATGATAATATTTATAACAAAAAACGTATTTTGTCTTATAATTTCGGTTACTTATTTGTTATAAAAATTTCGTTTCACGCAAATTGTGACAGATGAGTGTGACAGCATTTATTTCTACCCCACACTAAGTTCGATGACTTGTATCGTGGGTGCCGAAAATATTCACATCACACTCACAATCCAGAAATACACATTTCCCTAGTGGAGAAAACTTGTGTTTCCACCGGGAAACGAACCCAATATCCGCTTTTAAGAAGGCGAACGCGGCAGTTCTTATTGTAAGCGAATAATAAACAAAAATTGAATCAGTCTTGATTATTTTATTTTGGTCCCTTTTGAAGGCATTTTCGCTCATAAACGTTGGTGCTTCATATAATAGTTGACAGCGTTGCGCTGGTGCAGTAGTATATAGAGATGGCTATAAAGATCAAAGAACAGGTCGTTTCACCTCCCGTTTTATGTAATTAGATTCTATAAAATGTTCTTCCCATAACGTCCATTCACGAAAATCCCAGGACCACAACATCACCTACACTGAAATTTTGTGCTGTATCAGGATATCAGGTACGGCCAATAAAGCACAGCAGACATAAATCAGGCGGCAAAAGATGAGCCTGTTATCGAGCTTCACAAATCATCGGCTCGCTTCCTGTTCACTGCGTATGACGGGAAACAATGGACGTATAGTTGAAACTGGGTTGAAACCCATGCTTTCGGATCGGATTCGGTTAGATATCCTACTATCCTAATCCTACTAATATTATAAATCCGAAAGTTTGTGTGTAAGTGTGTAAGTATGTTTGTACCCTCTTCACGCTTTAACGGCTGAACGGATTTGGATGAAATTTGGAATTTACATAGATTATACCTAGGATTAACACATAGGCTACTTTTTAACCTGATAATAGCGGGCCGCGGGGCACGGCTAGTATTATTATAAACACATTATTATATTTAAATTAAATACTTTCAACACTCACACTAAGCTCAAAGACTTGTATTGTAGGTGAGTACCAACTGAGCCTAATTTTAACAGAATCCTACTAATATTATAAATCCGAAAGTTTGTGTGTAAATGTATCACACACTTACAATTTAAATTCTGTTAAAATTTAATATGTATAATATTACGTTACTAAAAAAATTTTAATAAAAATAAATGTAAACAAATAGTAAAAAAAAGAGAAAAATAACAGAAAAAGAAAAAAAAAATGCCATTATTCTAGTAGTAGAAATAGAACTTACCTTTGTAAATGTATATATATGTACAAGTTAATAAGTTTATTTATACTGTAGATTATTGCATGTCACTCGTATCAACTAACAAACAAAAGCGTGTGAAACTAAAGACGAAATTATGATAAATCGACCTTCAGAAATAAAAATAGCAAATTGTTTTGCCTAAAAATGTCTCCGACCTTTGTCGGAGGAAAAAACGGCGGAACAAACAAAAAAAAAAAAAAAAAATGTTACGCTTGTAAAAGGCGGCTAAGTTTAAGTTCAGATTACTTAGAATAAGACCCATGTAACACTTAGATTCCAAATAAACGTAAGAGTGTAGCGATACTTGTAATATCATTGGATTTTCCTCAGCTGCCTTTTTGTCTCTCACCGATATGGTAATCATCTTCCCCCAAAAGAATAATATATCACAAACTGCGTAGTTTTGCATTCGCACCTCTCATAAAATGCGGTTAGTACTTACATTTTAGCATACGAAATCTCTCTTTACCGTCCCAGCCGCCATTACATTATGCATCCAGTGTTAGATTATCATAAACTTGTCATATGCAGAATTGTATATGTTATTGTAATTGTAATTGTATACATATATTCTACTAATATTATAAATCCGAAAGTTTGTATGTGTGTAAATGTGTAACAGTGTAAGTATATACATATATAATATATATGTATATATGCAAGATTGTATATATATATATATATATATATAATTATATATAGTCTCGCAGATTCTTCGTTCGTAAATACCTACGACAAACCTATACCTACCTTACGACTAACAACCGGTACCGACAGCTAAGCGTTCCCTCCGAAACACGGTGACACTCAGTTCAAAATCCCATTAAACGCTCACCTATTCAAGCACTGGTCTGACAGACCTTATCAATCAATTATTATTGACAAGGCGGACCGCGCTACGAGTGTCATGAAGTCGCATTTTTTGTTTTAAATATTGTAAGCTATTTTCCTTTGAACACATTCTCAAATATTTGTTACTGAAGAAGTTGTCGAGTATATTATGTGGGAATAAAATGACGGAGTGACTGCTGTCGTTGATAGAAATAATAATTTAAACGCAAGAAAAGCTTGAAAACCTAACATCATCCCTTTTTTTCCGGAATACCCTTGATCAGATCTTGACAATTGTATATGGAACAAATGTCACACTCTATAAGATATATATCTATACAAATAAAAAACATACAGTCAAATTGAGAACTTCCTTTTTCGAAGTCAGTTAAAATTTAGACTCATAATTAAACTAATTTAATAATTGTAATCTTTGGCTTTCCATTATTTGTCTTGTCAAAAACGTCTAATATACATATCCGTTTGGCAAATCCTTCTAAATAATAATGAAACCCAAGCAAATGTAAGGTTCATTAAAATTATCGTATAATTTATCTTTGATCATATATTTTTATTTGTAATTTAACGATTTAAATGTACGTTATACCAACTGAACGTCAGAGAACATATCCGCATGAGCGAAGGATTGAGAGTTCAAATGAGTGAAGATCTAAGAACGAAGGTTCATTGACGTTCAGGTGGTAAGCTTGAGGATTTTCGGAAGAAGGTCGATTGACGGCGACGAAGCTGGACGGACGAGTTTTACTTATATGTAATATATATTAATATATTAACATTATGTACCAATGTTATAAATGTTATAAACTATATTATACAATCAAATATAAGTGTTCAAGTGAAACGCGAGGAGTTTTTATTGAGTAGATCCGGGTTAGCTTACACCTCAGAAGTGGGATTGAACTAAGGTACGATTTGTCTATTATTTTTTTTTTCTTATTAAAATACCCGCATAGTTTAGATAATCCATGTTTTCCTAAAAGGTTGGTCATCCGAAGCTATGAAAATGTAAAGATGTTGTTAGGACATACCGGTCGGAACTGTCCGAGACTATCCGGTTGTACTAGCTGTATTTAATAATGTAATGCTTCAGTTGCTCGGCATCGTTTGATTGGGGCTACTCTCCGATAACGATGTTGGGGCTGCTGACGTGATATAACATTTTCATAATTCAAATGTATTAAATGCAAAAACTCGGGATTGAAGTAAATTTAGATTTTATAAAAAAAAAATACTATGAAATACCCACATCATTTTTATGTTTTCTAATATAACATTTTGTTTAATTTGAATGCATGACACGATAGAGATTTTGTAAGTACGAACCGGTCGGAGTTATCCGAGACTACCCGATCGTACTGGATTTTAAAATGTATTATTTTGATGGTTCAGCATCGTTTGATTGGGGTTACGCTCCGATTGCGATGAGGCTGCTGACATGGTATATATAATCGTTTATCATTCAAATTTATTTCCAAAGGCAGAGATCAGATTTGTTTTCTTTATACCTACACAAGTTTCTTTATTTAACATTTCATATTATTATGACTTGAAGATATGACACAATTATGATTTTAGTTAGTACATACCGGTCGGAGTTATCCGAGACTATCCGGTGGTACTGGCTGAATTCAATAATTTATTACTTCGGTGGTTCGGCATCGTTTGATTGGGGCTACTCTCCGATAGCGATAAGGCTGCTGATGTGGTATATTTCATGTTATTCAAGTTTATGAAATGCAAATGTATGAAACACTTGATTGAACAAACTTTGGTTTTAGTTAGTATTTTGCAATACCCACATCACTTGCATGTTTCCCGATATGACGTTTCATATGATCTGAAGCTATGACGCGAAGGTTTTGTTAGTATGAACTGGTCATAAAAAAATCCGAGACTATCCGGTCGAACTAGCTAATTTATGCAACGATGTTGCTTCAGTTGTTCGGTATCGTTTGATTGAGGCTACTCTCCAATAGCGATACTGAGGCTGCTGTGATGTTATGTTTCGTGTCATTTACATTTATGAAACGCAGACATACAACCTGTTGTGATGCAATAATTTTTAATCATTGGGAATAATTGTGCTGGCATGAGCCATTTGAGACTAACACATCTGGTTGTATTCATGAATGGTTGGGTGCTCTGTCGGACGTCGAATTTGTTAAGTCTGTGCTACCCTCTGATAACAATGCTTCGATATTCCGACATGGCGCACTACCTATAACAGCGGTAATAAGAATTACAAACCTAATTTCTGACTTTTCGATTTTTTTTTTCTGGAGCATCGGAAAATGGATGATGGCGACCGTAACGAAGTGCAGCGAATAGCAACCCCTCGTCACGACGTAGACGCAGACGTAGTAGCTTGCACAGGCGCAGCTACTCGCGGAGTCGGAGTCGCAGTCGCTTCAGAGAGTGTCGGAGCCGCGACCGACGACGCTTGCGAGGACGGGGAGAATGGCACTTCGGAGGCTGCACGGTGATCAGCGTAGACAACGTGCATACTGAGAGGTATCGTCGCGAGAGCAACAGTGATATGGACAAGACTTCCGCAACCGTGGCGCCAGTACCGGGCGTCACTCAAGGTCACGTGGTCCTTTTTCTATTAGACAATTTTTAAGTCATTGCAATCGCTCAAACCTAATTCTAAGTCGCAACCGATTAAACAGAGGGCACATTCTTTTAATAAACTTGAATATAAACATATTTTGCCAGAATTTTACCCTTCTTTGAAAAACCAACGCATTGACATTTGGCTTAGAAAAGTAAACGAATGTGCCTCGGTTTACAGTTGGGACACAAAAAAGTAATATTTTTTGATGCAGAAACCGCAAGGGCTGTGCAAAACGTGGTACGAAAGCTCACTCAAATGTCAAATAGTTTCAGCCTGCATGCAGACGTGCATATATAAAAAAAATATATTATTGTCTTAAATTTCATGAATTCGTTAATAGTATAATAACAATTACTTAATAGCCAGTCACTCAAATTCTTCTTAAAACGATTTATTAATTATAAACTATTTTATTATATACAGATATACACGTGATATAAGATATCTTTTTGTTAATATATTTTTGTGTTATTAAGTGAGGAGAATTTCGCACGCTTTTGTTTTTGTAAATTTCCCTGCGATTTTTTTAGATATTCTGGGTATGTTTTTGTGAAAATACAAATATCTCTAATATAGATGCAAGCCAGAGGAAGCACGTTACATTTTTTGAAATTCGTTTACAGCTTAATCATGTTTTTTTTCTCGTGGACGGAATGGCAGGAAAATATTAACAAAGCCTTCCCTTTCGAACAAAATTATGTACAGTCGGCCCTTGGAGAACATGCTAAGACGAAAGAGCTGGTTTAATGAACCCATCAAAACTTATTTTTGTGAAATCTTGCTACTTAAACAATACGATATTACTGGCAAATGAGCCGTCGACCGTATCATCTATGGTTTAATCAATAGAACTGTTCAAACCAGTGCACTGGCATTAAAATGCACGGAGCCTGATCTACTACTGAAGTTCCTACTGAGTAACAAAGAATGCGCGTATCACCATTCCTCTAGACAAAGAAATAACGAGCACCGTTCAAGCCGTTGAGTTTCAACAGAATAAGACAAAAGCAGCTACTGTAAAAACTGGGTTCTTTTGTTATAATTGTAAAGAAAAAGGTCACCCTTATAGTAAATGTGTTAAACTATTACTGAAGTGTGATAAATGTCAATAAAATCGGTAATCGGACCGAGCAATAGCGTTTGAACTAAGAGTTCAGGTCTACGAAGGGTTTTCATGTACCTAAAACAATGTCGCACTTGGAGGTATTTTCCAAGTTATAAATCGTCTACTAAATGTCACTGTTACACCCTGTTCCATTCCTTTCATGCTTCAGGAAAACTGATTGCTTGGGCCGAAAAAAAAATTAACTTGTAACACTGCAATAGTATGTGCATTGAAAGTTCAAGATGGTTACCGACTGTAGTGCTCTTCGTTTTACTTTCCAGAAACGTGATCGCATTCTCGGAATAGCACATTGGTGGTTAGCGTTGTAAGAGTTTGACAGTACAGTAGAGTACATAGCCGGTATGAAAATGGTTTATGCCGATGCGCCATCAAGAAGACTTATGGCGACCCAGTTGGCGTAGTGGACAGGTGTCGGCCTTCTGCGCCGTGGATCCTGGGTTCGATTCCTGGCAGAAGCACCAATTCTTTTCCAAGGGATATTTGTGCTTCTGGTTCTGGGTGTAATGTGTGTGTGTGTGTGATGTGAATGTTTCCGGCACCCAGGATACAAGTCTTTGAACTTAGTGGGGGGCTGTGAGTGTGAATGCGTTTGTTTGTTTGTTTGTTTTTATAGTTGACATGGCTGTACCAGAGGCTACCCAGCATCCATCAGCGATCAACATCGCTCAACTCACCCTTCAATTAGGTGACACAGAGCTAGGTTGGATTCGCGACATTATCAGCGGTGCTCTAAATCCAAAAGAGCTCGAGTATATCCAAGTAAATTGTCATGAAAGGTAACAAATTATTCAAATTTCTAGATAGAGCTAAAGCTAATGTGAGATGGGTAGCTCCCAAAGGCGCAAGGTGGCAGGTCTGCAGGATGAACCACGATGATATAGGGCATGTTGGTAATGAGATAACGCTAGAACGTTTAAAAAAAAAAATCTCCTGGTTCCTAAAATGACGCATTTTGTTAAGAAATCCGAAAGTTCATGTATTGAGAGTGCGTGTACAAAGTTACCAAACATATTTTGAATGCTGGAGCAAGCCCTAGGTCTAATAGTCCAGTAGAAAGGTTTAATATGATTATGCTGGATTCTCTGATAGCACAGAATTTAAAAGCCAATGGAAAAGACGAACACCAAATTAGGACAAACACAATGAAGGCTGAATAATGCAGGGCAAAAGACGATAGATAGAGCACCAGCAGAGGTCATGTTCGGTACCATGATGAATTGCGAGTGTAACTCGGTATTAAATGAGAACAGATATAAATCGTAAACCATGCGATATTTCCACGATACGGCAAAATAAAATAGGATTGAGCTAGAGCAGGAGAAACAAAACCGATACTACAAGGGGCGAAAACCATCACGTATTTACAGCAAAAGAGACTTCTCCTACCTACGTTTGAAGGACCATATAGAATTGCAAAGGTCCTAGGGAACGATCGCTATAAAGTAGCTCCTATCCCGGGGTTTGAAGGAATGAAAAATAAGCACACGACTACAGTAGCCGCAAACTGGATACAACTCTGGATACACGTAACGTCATTAGAACTAGATAATGATGACAAAGATTCGCAAACGATATACGAATATGGATGATAACAGTTGTGATGAATTTTCCGATTGAAGTCTAGTCACATTCATACAAATATATGCTAGTTTATTATTATTATTATTTTAAATTTTCGTATTTATTTATTTTAATGTTTGTTTACTTTTATGATAATTTATACTACATAAAACCGTATGATTTGTTTAAGGTCAAGAGCGAGAATGGATGGATTCGCCACTTGACTGGATCAACTGATACAACTTTTGATGGATTAAATGAATAAAGAGAGCGAGATAGATAGTTCGCTATTGAATAGTACATTTTCGATGGATTAATTGAACATAGAGAGCGAGATAGATGGTTCGCTGGTTCAAATGATCTTATTATGATAGTTTTTGATAGATTTATTGAACATAGAGAGCGAGATAGATGGTTCGCTGGTTCAAATAATCTTATTGTGATAGTTTTTGATAGATTAATTGAACATAGAGAGCGAGATAGATGGTTCGCTGGTTCAAATAATCTTATTATGATGGATTTTGATAGATTAATTGAACATAGAGAGCGAGATAGATGGTTCGCTGGTTCAAATAATCTTATTGTGATAGTTTTTGATAGATTAATTGAACAAAGAGAGCGAGATAGATGATTCGCTGGTTCAAATAATCTTATTATGATGGTTTTTGATAGATTAATTGAACATAGAGAGCGAGATAGATGGTTCGCTGGTTCAAATAATCTTATTGTGATAATTTTTGATAGATTAATTGAACATAGAGAGCGAGATAGATGGTTCGCTGGTTCAAATAATCTTATTATGATAGTTTTTGATAGATTAATTTAACAAAGAGAGCGAGATAGATGGTTCGCTGGTTCAAATAATCTTATTGTGATAGTTTTTAATAGATTAATTGAACAAAGAGAGCGAGATAGATGGTTCGCTGGTTCAAATAATCTTATTGTGATAATTTTGAATGGATTAATTGAATATAGAGAGCGATATAAATGGTTCGCTATTTAATATTATATTTTTGATGGATTAATTGAACATAGAGAGTGACATAGATGGTTTGCTGGTTCAAGTAATCTTATGATAGTTTTAGTTGGATTCATTAAACTTAGAGAGCGAGAAAGATGGTTCGCTATTATATATAATGATAATAATAATTTTTGATGGTTTAATTGAATATAGAGAGTGAAACTGTTCGCTATTTGTATAATGTGGTTACCTCGAGACACAATAGAGTGCGAGGCTATAGTTCTTTATTTGAATCGCATAAGATTTGGATGATGTTAAAAGTATTAATATGCTTTATGAAGTAATGATGTAATACATATTATTGTAGATATTTATTTATGATGTACAATGTCATTTTTTTTTGCAGTTTTTAATTGCTATAATTGTTTATAATTTATTATAAAAGTATTAATATGTTTTATGAAGTAATGATGTATTACATATTATTGTAGATATTTATTTATGATGTACAATGACATTTTTTTGCAGTTTTTAATTACTATAATTGTTTATAATTTTTATTATGATAGTTTTTTATGAATTCATTGAATATAGAGAGTGAAAATGTTCGTTTTTAGTATAAAGTGGTTACCTAGAGACTAGATATCGAGGCTATGGCTGTTTACTTGAATTGATAAGTTATTGTTGTTGATGATTATAATGTATGGAATAAAAATAATAATAAAGTTTTGATCTTGATTAAGATTTGGATGATGTTAAAAGTGAGTATTAATATGCTTTATAAACTGATGATGTATCACATATTATTGTAATTATTTATTTATGATGTACAATGTTAAGATATATTTTTTTTTTGCAATTGTTAATATTATAATGGTTGATAATTAATGTGGTAACCAAAACATAAGATCTACCGAGTGTAAGGTTTCCAACAGAGTCGTGTATGGGGTCATACACGTTATCAGGATGGACGAGTGTAAGGTTCATTAAAATTATCGTATAATTTATCTTTGATCATATATTTTTATTTGTAATTTAACGATTTAAATGTACGTTATACCAACTGAACGTCAGAGAACATATCCGCATGAGCGAAGGATTGAGAGTTCAAATGAGTGAAGATCTAAGAACGAAGGTTCATTGACGTTCAGGTGGTAAGCTTGAGGATTTTCGGAAGAAGGTCGATTGACGGCGACGAAGCTGGACGGACGAGTTTTACTTATATGTAATATATATTAATATATTAACATTATGTACCAATGTTATAAATGTTATAAACTATATTATACAATCAAATATAAGTGTTCAAGTGAAACGCGAGGAGTTTTTATTGAGTAGATCCGGGTTAGCTTACACAAAGCTAAAAATACCGACTTCACCGCTTATATTTTGGTTTTGGCTTGATTGATTTCGATAAAATGTATATGGGACCACTTCTGAAGTATAATCTACCAAACAAAAAAAAACATCAAAATCGATTCATAATTGGCGGAGATATCGCGTATCATACAAACAAAAAAAACATACAGTCGAATTGAGAACCTCCCATTTTGAAGTCAATCAGATTGTAATTGTATGTAAAACGAAAAGCGTGATTAAATTTTAAAACCAACTCAAAGTTAACAGCGAGCAAGGAAATGAGTTAGTTAACATTTAGTTTATTTAGGCCAAGTTTATTTAGGACGGAGGTGTAACTTCTTCGAGTCAAGCTCCAACAGAATTAACAAATGAGTTTAATCTACAGGCCAATATAAATGAACTAGGCCGTTTACATGCCTACTTTCATGAAAATTGAGCCGTCAAAAACAACAAAACGTGCCTGAAACAGAGCAGAACTTTGAACAAAGCATTATGAATAATGAAACACCCTCGGTAAAGGCAGATCCCGCGCAGTAACCACAAGTTCTAGGGTGTCGCGTACAAAAAACGGGATGGCAAAGTGTTTTTTACGGCTTTAATACGAGTTTATTAAAATATTTAAGGCTCAAGTTTACCGTGAATTTCCCCGAAGACGTCGCAAGAGGTCCCTTGATGTGGAACTAAGGGTTCATAGTACTATTAGTTATTCTGTGCTGAGGGCTAGGTGTGGGGATGATGAATTAAAACGCGGCGAGCGGACGACGTTGACACGTGTTACTTTAATAATTTTTGATGATTGAAGGGTGTTTTTACTTGACTGCGTGACGAAAAAGAGGATAACGTGTTTATCAGGCTATGTAACAATGACGTTCTAGAGAGCAAAAGCGTGGGCTGATTTCGATGATTATTATGTCAATCAATTTGTCAAACAAATGACAGTAATCAAAATTCAATATGGCGACAATCAGATAAGACATTTTTTTTGATTGAGCATATAATATATTTCTTTAAACTAAAAACCGACTTCATCAACAACATTTACAAAACCATAAATGCTATTTAGATAAGCTTTACATGGGACCAATGAGACACTCATTCAAACAATAAATCCATTCTCGTAGGAGATATAATTATGTGGTACCCACGAAGCAAAAAAGTCAGGTGTAAAATACATTAGTTTACATGGATGACATATTTTTTTATATTTATTTATATTTAAAAACCAAACTACTGAACAGATTTTTATTAAATTTCTATAGTACTGAAAGTATATCCTTTCAAACAAAAAAAAAATGCTAATCGGTTTAAAGATGGCCGAGTTCTTATGTAACAAATATTAAAAAAATACACACTGATTTAAAAATCTTCTCCTCATTGAAATCGGTTAAATAGAACCAAAGCGCTTTAACGCACCCATAAAATGTTGAAAGTGCCTAAAGGCTGGAACAATGATATTTTATGTCGTACCGCCTAGGATTCAAATGGACTATTAGACACAGGCACGTCGCATGTGGTGCCTTTTTTATGGACCATCGATTATGCGTGATCTGGATTTTGTTGGTCGAACGAATGGTTTTTCGTCTTTCTAAGGAAATCCTCTTTGCAAGACGGTGAATAAAAAAAATTACTTAGAAGTATTATTTAGTTATTGGAAACTGGCTGAGCCCCGCGGATTTAATAAAATATTTAGTTATTTTGGTATTTTGGCGTGATTAAACTACTTACAAAGAAAACAATTGTACTTTTGCATTTGTTAAATCAGAACTATAGCGAAATAAATTGCATAGGAAATTCAAAATAGCAAAACGCACGCTATTGACTGGATTGGTCAACTTTCCTTTACGGCAGCCAAAATTGGATCATGATCTTCGCAGAAAATCGTCAAAATGGCCGCGTTGAAATTGCCGATATTGATGAATTTTTTTGTGCGTGTTTAGGTGGCTTCAACTTATTAGGTTTACAATTCGATCCGATAAATAATGTTTTTATAGTTTACGCGGACGCCTCGGAGAACAACTAGTATCTAATTATCTTTATATTATATTATTAAATGTAATGTTTTTATGAATGACATCTGTTTTCGGCAATGTACTAGTGTAAACATCGATATAATGCATTAAAAAAATCATGCATGTATCTATGACTTTCATGAGTACCAAAAATATCTAAGCTCGAATAATGCCTGCTCTCCTAACCACCAAACTAAATTGTTTCGTAATAATTTTCCAGTAGATATTAGACCCAAGCTAGGGCTCGCTCCCTTCAGCTCCCTTCAGCGGTCCGCTTTCAGGCTTCGTAGTGATTTAACGTGGCTGCGAGGGGAGATAGTGGTTTCGACAGTTGGGGCGGTGCTCTTGAAATCGTATTTTATTTACTTTTAAACCGACTATAAAACGATCAAATAAAAATATAAATTATAGTTTGATACTTAAAAACCAATAGTACCATTTTAGGCCTAGTGCTTAGTTCTACTACTTACGCTGTTGAGATGTTCAAATGATAGCCAATCAGATAATATAATTTACAAAAAATTAGGAGGTGCTTTTTTATTATAATAATTAACATAACATCTGTAGCTCGATAGATAGATAACACTTAATTGAACACCAAATTACGATAGGAACACAAAATATAATTTTAAACTATGTGCAGAATGGGCGGTCTCATCGTTCATAATCTCTTCCTGGTACCAAAAGATAGTTTTCTAGAGGTATCTAGAAAACTATCTACTTTCATGGAAGTAGTGTACCTACTGGTTACTGCTCTTCGTATAGAGAGTGTACTCTAGAATAGAACACCTCGTTCCCATTATTAAGCATAGGTGTTATTTATAGCACAATAGATTCAATTAAATAATTTCATACATGCCAAGCTAATTGAAACTTTAACTGTACCAAGATCATTGGAACTTTAATAGAAAACATATACATTTATTCTAATTATTATTCTACTTATATTCCGACGGAATTGAATCCCAATTGGCGCAGTACTTAGTCTCTGCCCTCTGCGCAGTAAATCATCAATTCCTGGCAGGAGCACAATTTTTATTTCTATTGTACACTTGTGTTTTTGGCTCTGGGTATGATTGTGTGTGATATATAAATGTTTCCATCACCCACGATACAAGTCTTTGAACGTAGTGTGTGATATGAGAGAGTAACAGTTTGTTTTAAAAAAAATAGGGATGCCACTCGGGTTCGCTTGTGTTTTGTGTGTGACTAGAAGATGGCAATAACATAAATTACAGAGCGTAAGTCCTTTGTAGCAACAGAGTGGTCACTAATGTAAGTGAGTAAGGCTTAATAATAATATTTAAAAAAGCCTGAACGTAAGCTCATCAAAAAGTAACTAACAAAATCAACCATTTTACTAACGTGTTACACTAACGTTTTTCCCATATTCATCAAATGCAACCAGAAAACCTAGACTGCGAAATTCTCATTTTCTCAATTTTAATAAACAGAAGTACAATACTCATATTTTCCTTTGTGAGTGTAGACATTGTTGCAGGCCTTTTGTGGCTTCGTGCCTGCCTGCACAACTATACGCTGTGCATTTAGTTCTTAAAACCACCCCTCCGTATATTCCTTTCATATTCTGAGGAAATAGGGCTGCGATGTTTTATTGATAAAGTTAGACTTCAAAGCTAATTTGCTTGCAATGATTCTGAAGAAATCGTTATAAATTAAGAATGTCAGCAATTTTACAGTCAATCTAGTGTTAGCGTATTTACCATCTTTAACCACCTTAACAAGTGGTAAAATAGTGGTCAAACACTAGCCTATAAGTGATAAAAAGGAACAAAAATAAATCGTAAGAACATAATATTATTAACTATTTAATAACAACACATTATTAACCAACCACTTTAGGTTTTCAGTAATCAAAATATAATATTTACGAAATACTACATTTCGATAAGTATAATAAACATAATGGTGCATTTTTAAGCTAGACGCGAGCACCGCTATTTGTAAACATAGCTCTCAGAAGAAGAACATCGTACTCGTATATAATATCCTAAACCTGGTCGGAGCATTTTACAATAATACGTAAGTGACAGCCGGTTTACATAGTAATCTTCTAATATATAAAAATCTCGTGTCACTGTGTTTGTAGTCAAACTCCTCCGAAACGGCTCGACGATTTTAATGTTACTTTTTCGTATATATAGTAGGTATGAGAATACGTCGTAATCACCATCCTATCCCGCACCCCCCATTTTTTAATCGTGATTTTAGTATTTTTGTATAAACAATGTCCAAAAAGTTTTTAGTATGGCGACCATAAACGTAAAAGAGGTTAAGGTAAAGGCTCCTATTACAGAGGTACTCAAAATCGACTCCCATTACGGAGGCATTTTTATTTTCGTGTATTATTCTCGTTTAAGTAAATTTAGATACACCAAAATGGAGGCTATCCATTCATAGTCTTTTACTTTATCACATACCGGACGTCCGGAAATGTAACACAGAGGCAAGTCACAAAAATCAAACAGTTACTGTCACGGCGGCGATACGGCCGGGTTTTTCATACAAACGCGGAGCGACGTACGTAAGTGCATTGATATTTAATATCTAAGTTTTTTATATCAATATGCCGTTCAAGTGTGTGAATATGTCATTTGTAGCTTTTGTCTATAATTTTACTAAGTATATGTTTAGGTTTTATCCTGTTTGCAACTGTTCTATATATAAAATAATAAAAAACAATACCACGCCGTAATAGGATAAGAATTTTAAAGGTTAGTCCCAATACGGATGTATCATCCGTATTAGGAGAAATACTGTATTACATTTATTTGCTTATAACTTTCAATATAATAATGTATTTACTTAGTTCTAAGTTGACTTGAAATAATGTTCAATACCACGAACTAACAACCAATTTCTGCGGTATGATTTATCCTCTAGAAACCCTATTTAAATATGAAAACTGTTGAGTGTAAAATGAAGGTTTATTAGAAAGGTAAAAAAAAAAGGTGTATTTTAGTCCATCAAAATGCAGTCATCTGTATAGTCGTTGACTTGAGTCTTACATACCTTAACCAAAATACTATTGTCGATCGACTAAGTTACCTTCATTGTTTATGTATCGAAATTTTGATGGGTCAGAATAAGGTTTTTTTTTTTTTTTTTATTTGTGACAGGCTAGTGTTTGACCACTATCTCACCTGATGGTAAGTGACGATGTGATCGAAGCTGGTAAACACACTAGACCTGGAATACGCAGGCTCTCAAGGATAACTGCCGGAACACCGTATTTGGCTTGGCGGCAGACTTTCAACTTGATGGTGGTAAGCTACTTTGGTAGCAAGCCAGGCGAGCAACTCACAAAATGCTCTACCACCTCTCAAATGTCACCTGATTAGCACCACCCGGGGACCACGTGTAGGGAGTCAGACTTAAGGGGTATTCTCCTACGGACGTGGGTGACTCAGCCCCCAAAATTATTTAAATTATTAAAACATTATTAAAACACAAACAGTTCTCCTATTACGGAGGTAGGAATTTGAGGTACCTCCGTGATAGGCTCTATGAGCTCCTAAAGCGGTGGGCATGCCTCCGTAACAGGAATTTCATAGTACCTATTATGGAGTAACAAAATGCATTTTTTAGGGTTCCATAAAAACAACATATAACGATTCGTTCTCTGTTTATTGGGAATTTGGCACCAAATACCCTTTGGCACCAAATTCGGGAAATCATAGCCAATTATTTTCCGAATTTGTATGAAAAAAGTAATACCTCAGAATTTAGAAATGTTATTTTTATGCTGTTAATTTTGATAATCAGAACCATCTCACTAGAGGTTTATGGTATTAAACACATAACCCTGTATATATAAAAGTGTTGTTTTTATAAAAAAACATTAAGTTCCTATTAGTTATAGGGAGTTAATTCAGTTAATTTTGATATCGTTGTATTTTTTATTTGTTTTTGATGCTATAAGCATAAATTTTTGTATAAAATAATGGCTAAAAGTGTTGTTTTTGTATCCGACATTGTTTATTAAGTAATAAAGTTGATTCTTCATAAAACTTAACACATGCTTTTTTATACCATAAAACTAGCAAGCACCAGGCGTAGTGCGTATTCCAGGTCTATTGTGTTTACCAGCCTCGATCACATCGTCACTTACCATCAGGTGAGATAGTGGTCAAACACTAGCCTGTCAAAAATAAAAATAAAAACTTCACTCTCGTTATTCCCGACCCCGTGGGAATATTTCGAAAAACAATTTTACTATGTTCACACACAAGTCATATATAAGCTAGTCATCTATTTACCAAAGTTTCATTCAAATCAGTTAGACACTTATAGCCTGAAAACATTAAAAACATATCAACATAGTCCAATTCGCATTTATAATTGGTTAGAAAAGATATTAATTATTTTACGGAACCACAATACATTTAACTACCTTACCATCCGAATTAGGAGCCGATTACCGCCGTAATTGGCTTGAACCTTAATCAAACCTCCGTAATAGGGAAATTCGACTTGAGAACTAAAATATTTTTTATAAATTATAAACAACTTAATAACAGACAAGGTGTTACAAGAAATATACAATTTAATCTCCATTATTGCCGAAATTAATTTTTTATACCTATCTTGATGCTTACAAATGCTTATTTTTCTTTGTTACTTTCAAATGTTGCCATTTACCTCCGTAATAGGAGCCTTTACCTTAAACACTTTTTCTTAACGTGGCATTGCAACGCATGCCGGGTGGGTACATCTGGTAATTAATAAATCTCACGATAGTTTCGTTCGTTAGTTTAGTTACTTCGCATTTCCTAAATTTTTGTAGCATCCTTAACTACTAAACAGTTGACCCAAGAATAATATTGCATTAGTTTGCATTGATAAATTTAAAAAAAAAAGTGTCATAATGTGTCATTTTGTCGATACCTTTCGTACAATGTCGATGCAAACATGTCTCATCACTAGTAAAACAGCAGTACTTTGAGTGATTGCGAGTGAACTTCACAAACAATGCCCACCGAGTCAATCCCGCCGTATCACTACCTGCAGAACTGCAAATATTCTACAAATAGGTACATTTGTCTGTTAGCTCTATGTATACTATATATATATTCTACATCATCAAATGCAGGGCACATTGCTTGGCTATTAGTAGGCACGGTGGAATTAGAATCAGTACACGAAGATGTGATGATGAATTTAGATCAGCAAAATTACATTTGGTACCTTGATTTGTTACTGACAGTAAATCAAATTTGACATCAAATTCATGTTTCTTTATACGTATACTTATTATTATACGAATAAAGAAACATGAATTTACCTTTATTCCATACACGCCAACGGGAAAGAGAAATAGCAGTTTTGTAAATAAAAATATAATACATTCACATAGAATAAACAAATAAGTATCAAATAATAACAAAAATTTAATATAAGTAACTTACATATTATTACAATTTATGACAATTACACTCATGATTATTTAAGTTACACTTAGAAATTCAGCGTAGCTTTAAAAAGACTGTTTGATCAACCAGCGTTTCAGTCTTGAATTAAAAATCTGTAGGTAGTATGTGAAGATATTGTATCTCTTCTTTGACCCTGTTTGAAAAGTATTTCCAACGGCTATGGCTTACGATCAGAGACCGGGGCGTTTCTATCCCATTTCGAGTGTCCTGTTAACCACTTAATTACACATTGACTTGATACAAGTACTAAATTTAACCCGACACATAAAATTTAAGGAATATGTAAACATGCCATAATACCCCAAACATTATTATCCATTGCTACCACCGGAATCGCGTTCAGATTCCCGCGTAATCAACCGAACGCATTCTTAACTGAACGTACACGTGAACTGCCCGTTGGCTTACTTGATTGAGCGTTTGCCTTCTAAGCAGGGGTATCGGGTTCGATTCCCGGCGGGAACACAAGCTTTCTCCCTAAGGAAAATTTGTGTTTCCGGTTCTGATTATGATTGTGTGTGCGATGTGAATGTTTCCGGCACCCACGACACAAGTCATCGAACTTAGTTTGGGGCTGTGAGTGTGAAAGCGTTTATGTTTTTTTAGCGTTTAAACACTGGTATCGTGGATGCCGGAAATATTTATAGATCAAACACAAAATCACACCCAGAATCAGCACAAATGTCCCTAGGGAAGACAAATTGTGTTCCAGCCGGGAATCGAACCCACGCACACCCCTAAGCCAACGGGCACTTCCGCTTCAAAAACTTGTACTATTTGACATTTTGTTTGCTTTACAAACATACGACTACTACGTACCGTGCTACGTACACTTACTTGTACCGAGATGATTTACTGGCGTGCATTGATAGCGTTGTTTATACGGCATGCCGGGTGGTGAATCAATAGTTACGGGTGGTTACGGTCTATGTTTGTTCTGACACTGAACTGTTAACAATAAACTAAATGGTTTGCGTTAGTTTTGAAGCGAATGTAAACTGTAGAAAAGAGTTTATAAACTAGCAGTTACTTCAAAGCTTATCAGCTTGAAGCATATACTTTTAGTGCGGCTTGAAATGAGCTTTTGAGACGCTATACAGCGCGTAAGCACCGCGCATATTTCAGTAAATACGATGATTATTATGAATTCTCAGTTGCTACTACAATTTCTGTCCATCCAAAGGTTGTCTGGTATAAATCGCTGAAAGCATTGTACTGCCTTATAATGTTAATTTCGTAGTTATAAGATTGTATCTTTTTGTTTTTTGGTTTACAATAAAGAATATTGTATTGTATTAATATCTAAGCCTTCATGTTCTATTTATATCATTTTTACTACTTAACCATTTTCAGCATTGGTTTTTATTTTTACAAAATGTGTGGGAATTTGAACTGTAATTCTTGATTAGTTTAGAAGTTATTCGCCTCTAACAGATAGGATGGACGGACAAAATGCTGAACACTCGAGTCAAGTTGAGTCCTTTGCATTGCTCGGTAAAAAATACTACTATAAAATTACGGTAAAGCTTTCACACTCACAGCCCTACGCTAATTTAGAAGTATACTTATATCGTAGTTGCCGGAAACATTTACATAACACACACAAGTATACAGACTCCCAAATTGTAAGTATCATTTTCTTCTCATGTTTTTGCTGTCCGATACTCACATAAGCATTAGCGCGAAGCGCATCTTTATTTTTTGCCCATGGGGAGGGCGGGGGCAATAATTATTTCCAAATTAACCACGTGGGGTGAACAGGGGTGCCACCGGGTGCGCTAAATTAAATCGAACGGTCTGGAATGGTCTCGATGGACATAGATCGGACCGTTTACCCTGCGTAATGGCGTCATCAGAATCTGCGCCAAAAATGTGTTGCAAACGACTGCAGATTGCAGATATCGAATAATTAGTTGTGGGGGATAGGGAATGTAGTATATTGTATGTAGTATGTACATAGAAGTAATGGGTTAGGTACAGTACGAGTAACCCTATCCTAAATTAAAAATTATTATGCATCTGTTAGGATTAAAAAAACTTAGTTAAACCTAGCTTAACTAGTTACAGTGTAAGCTAGACCTTACTTATTTTTCGAAAGGGCTGAAATATGTTATTTTTACGTTTTCAACCCCGTTTGTCCCCATATCTCTGCCATGAAAATTTTCCAAAAACTAAATCGACAATAAAGATCTATATAATCATCGAACCTGCTCACAAAATTTTACGAGAATCGGTTGAGAAATGCGACATCTAGAGGAGAGCAACCGGAAATCCGCCGGACATACGAAAGCAATTTTGACCAAGCTGAAACGAAGACACTTCGCTCGCTCGGCTCGCTCGGACAATGAGGTCCAGTTACTGAACTCCTACGCCAACAGAGCAGTCAATTACCATATTATTATATGTTTATAGCCTTGATAAAATCCACATTTATAATCATTGTATCATCAAATAGGGTATATTATTTCGATGCATTGTATAGATAAACTATAGCTACAGACTAAATTATAGTTACTGCTCAACTTTTGTTACAGCTTTAGCTGTAATAATTATTACGAAAACGAAGGAACTTATTTATCCTCAGAGAACCTAATCCGGCAAAGCCTTTGCCAAACTTTTGTTTACCGACCTTGACTCGTCTTTCTCATAATCCTTATTACAAACATCATTTATCTATATTATCCTAAAGCTGAACTTGGCTTGTCTGTAGGCTGAAATTTTTTTTTTTTAATGAAAACCAAAATGTGCAGTACTCTCAAAATGTAATTAAATCAAAGTGTTAAAAGATTTATCCACTTATGATTTATTATTTTTCCCAATTTTCATTTATTTTTCAGTCATAAATCTATAGGCAGAAAAATTAATACTAATTCGAGTCACAGAGTAGGTATATACAAGTACTTGATCTTGACTTTTCGTAAGTGTCAAGATTAAACTTAAGTCTAACATTTAAAAAAAACTTTGTCTAAACTAATTAAAAACAAAACATTTATAATAATACTAGCCGTGCCCCGCGGCTTCGCCCGCTATTATCATCCGTTACAGCGTGATGAGCGAACAAACATACTTACACACAAACTTTCGGATTTATAATATAGAAGACTAGCCGCGCCCCCGGCTTCGCCCACTATTATCAAGTTTAAAAGTAACTTATGTGTTAATCCTAGGTATAAGCTATGTACATTCCAAATGTCATCCAAATCCGTTTAGCCGTTAAAGCGTGAAGAGAGAACAAACAAACATACTTACACACAAACTTTCGGATTTATAATATTAGTAGGATTGGCCTCAAACCTACCTCTAGACCACTGCTAATTTTTCAAAGCTAATAAGGGGGAAAATGTCTAGAACCCACCGAAGCGTGAAGCGAATAAAGTCGGGCGATATGCTAGTCTCTGTATATTGACTTGATACCCAAGTCGCTGTCTCTCCTATAAAAATATTGGGTCTTTGAAGTCCCGTAACCGACTGAGTAAAGTGTTGCCAACTATAACACAACGGACAATAACTATAACGATAACATTTTGTCTGCGCAGCCCGTTGTTTGTCGAGAGAAGATAATTTTGGATCTGTAAGTAGTGGTTTTATTGTATAGTTGTATTTCGGTTTTTGAATGTAATGAAGTGAAAGAGATACTGGATCATAAAATATTAAAAAATAATGTTGAATGCTTGGCAATTGAGCATGCAGAACCAAACTTACAACCTTTTCTTATTAACGAACAGAGAGTTAATGGTAACATTAACGTCGACAAGTCCTTCTACTATATATAACTAGCCGTGTCCCGTGGCTTCGCCCGCTATTATCAAGTTAAAAAGTAGCCTATGTGTTAATCCTTGGTAAAAGCTATGTACATTTCAAATTTCATCCAAATCCGTTCAGCGGGTAAAGCGTGAAGAGGGAACAAACATACTTACACACTTACACACGCACTTACACACAAACTTTCGGATTTATAATATTAATAGGAGTAGGATTTCCATCATCACTTACCAACAGTTAGAGATAGTATGTAGTTAAAATTTGACAGTATGACAAAATAGTCGTAGCCTTCAAATAAATGTCATTAGCTTCAATGTAATGTTTATTAACTCTTATTCTTTTATTACTTAGTACAATTATGTTATGTCTATTGTTTGTGTTTTGTTAGTATAAAAATATATATTACTAATATTCGTATGTATTAAATTATTGTACGTATATATTTTATGTTTTTTACTGATTTATGTTTTTTTTAATATTTAAAAACTACTATCCGCAAGCGTTACGTAAAAGCGTTTATGTTTACTTTCTCGGTACCAGATTTTCATAGCAGACAGCATACATAAAAATAACAAAACTCTTTCCTCTTTAAAATGATTCATAAAAGTTGCTCCATATTTTCCAGCCTACAAAATCCTGAGTCTACATCGCATAATATTTCACAATAATAATCTTGGATTTCACAAAAACAATGCTACCATAATATTCAACGACGCTTTTATCTGTATTAAAGAGAATCCCTATAAAATCCACGTCTCCGTCCATCCGTAAAAGGTGTTCACACAACCATAACGTAGATGATGGTTCATTAGAGGAGAAATTAAGATTAATATAGCAGGTATAGATAAATGATAAAAAATAAAATTGAATGCTATTTAAAATGTCCTCTCAATAAAATGACAAAAATGCAAATAAGTACTTACTAAAAATTTAAAAAATCCCGACTGCGAAAAATGTGAATCAGACCTACTTTATATATACTTTACACTTTTTCATTAATAGGACCTATTATGTGAGTATATAAAAACATTGTTACAGCTTTATTACCAACCGGCTTCAAAAAAGGAGGTTCTCAATTCGTTTTTTTTTGTATATATGTTACGCTATATCTCTGCCTATTATGAATCGATTTTGTTTTTTTTTGTTTGGTAGAGTTATACTTCAGAGGTGGTATACATTTTATCAAAATTGGTCAAGCCAAAACTGAAATATAAGCGATGAAGTCTAGCTGTTTGAATGTGAAGAAGTAACAAATATACAAACACACTCACAAACTTTCGCCTTTACAATGTTAGTGTGATTGACACGTAGACTTACCCTTTTACCTAACTTTAGGCATTTTAATGTTGACCTCCGATATTCATGTATTTTCAAAACTTAAGTGATCTCACACTGAATCCTTGGCAGGTCTAGTTACCTTTTGTTACTTCTCCATTCGCCTTTGGACTATAAATAAGTGAAACAAAAAAAGCACCCTTCATTGCGAACGAACAGATGCTCTTGAATAATTACTCCGAGATCTAAGCCCGTGTGAGGAAAAATGCGAGGAACGATGAATTATTACGACGTAGCAAATGGATACGTATTAATATGTACGAGAAGTGGGAATATCCCTTATTTATCAGGAATTTAATTTTCCAACGAAAATAAAGAGCCTATAGAAGGCACTTGTGAAGGCTTGATAGATAAAATAAAACAGAAAAGATTAAAAGATTTTGTAAGGGACAAGAGAATAAAAATTAAGTAGCTAAATCATCTGTTATATCATCCGAAAACATGTATATAGAGCAAAACTTTTACGCTTTTATATTAGTGCCTATTGCATTTATTTGCAGGATATTCTTTTTATTTAGTCGTTTCCTCGCGTACGTAATTAAGTTAGCAGCGGGATACCATCTGGATCCAAACGCTCTTCATCGGTTATCTATCCATTTACTTATTCGGTAACGTACCTATTCATACTATTCTTATCGATAACATACAAGCACTGCCTATTATACTACTAGCTACCAATTATTCCTCACTCTCTTGCGACTGAGCGCCATCTGCGCTGCCATCGTCGGTGACGCTGCCATGCCAGCAGCATGTAGTCCTTTGAAAAAGCTGAAGATTAAATCCGTCATCAGCCCCTGATTCAGAACCAAACGATAACTCAGTTACCGTAAGATTCGGTTAGTTATCGTACGATAAAATGTATTTTTAAATAGAAAGTTATCCAATCGTATCGTTTCGGTAAGTTACCGAAAAGTTCTGAATCACTTTAACTATATTATAGTGTTAAAATATTTGTGGGGATACAAATATTTTAAAACTGCACTACTTTTACATCAGTAAAATCCGTGTTTAAACTATGCTCCATCACCCACACATGCGCAATTACATGGTTTTAGGTTCCAACGCCTACAACACATTGGAAAGCTTCATCGATATCCTAACAAAAATCCGTGATATGTCAAACAAGAGCTGAAGGGTCAAAGCCAACGCTCATGATTACACAATGCAGACTTGATACATTCATCTCCGTCCTCAAACACCTCAGGCTGCGGTCAGCGACACGGCGCATGCATCATGGACTAAACGCGATTAACGACCTTGCTGTAGGGGCACCATGTATACCACGCAAGATATTATTTAGGTAGCAGAGGGAAAGTAGGAAACGCAAATACTTCCCAGTTTTCTATTTTCTCCATCAAGTTTTATCTAAAACTATAAGAATATTTGTCCTGACATACTGATTCACTGACCGTGGAAGTATGTTTTTTTCTATGTCATAGTTTTGTAAACTCGGAAAACAATTAGTGTTACCAAAAAAATGCCCTCTTGCTAGCCCAAACAACAACATACATGTTTTTTTTAATGTTAGATAGATAACTCTTTATTGTACACCAGAAATAGAGGAAAATACATTAAAGACAAGTTAAGCACTTGGCCGTTAACTCACCCGATGCGAAGTGAAGATGCGGCCGACGATGTAGCATGCATACCTAGGAGCTAAGAGCTACCTATTGACTCTAGACTTGAAGACTCCCAAATTATAATGTTCGGGAAATAAAAACCTTACCGATGCTCAAAAATCATTAATTAAATTCTACGTCTCTAAAATTTCCAACCCATACTTACCCTGCAGTGGTTACTGGACGTTCTAGCTACTAATGCGAAACCCTTGTGGCCTGCGGCCAGTAGGGATTTTTGGATACATAAGTTTAGGGCAAATTAATGCCCTAAGCATGTTTAATGGACTTGAAACGTACCACTCTAAAGACTGGTTTGAGTTTGGGAAAGTTGATAAATTTACAAATGCGAGATATAAGAGTATAATATCTACATCTGTTTTGGGTTTCTTTCCATACTCAAAGAAAAAAACGACTAGGTTGCGAGCACTTCTCTCTCTTTTACGCATAGTTCACTTAATCAACGCAATTAGTTATCTTAAGTGTGAGTCAGTGTTGGTTTAAATCAAATATTGAATAATAAACTAAATTAAATTAGTATATAATTATGTCTATTACCTATTTCATGACAAAGGACTGTAAAATATTGAATTATACATTTCCGTGCGTGATCTTAAAATTGCAAATTTCCGTGTGTGCGTGTATCTGCAAACTGTCACAGACAACTAAATAGTTACTCTCTGCGCCGATTTTCGGATCTTTTGTTTATGAAATTTGTAGAACGTCCTACAAATTTCACTTGTCATAACGGGAGGTATACGCAACAATATGCTAATGGTGCTTCATCCGTTTTGTATGCGCCATTACTTTCGTTTTTTTTTATCCGTGACCCTAAATAATATACCATAAATAAATCACATCGTTACTTAACATCAGGTGAGATAGTGGACTTTTTTTTGCTGCCCTGCTTTGCCCGCGATTTTTGAGATGATTTATGTATGTCCATTATTTTCAATCAAATCCGGTCAGCCGTTTTGGCCTTAAAAGAGTACAAACAATATTTTCTTCATCTTTACTTACTAAACAAATCCTTCGTGCAAGTTCTCGAGTAGAATCGAACCCGCTGTCTCCAACTTGATGACAGACAAGAAAACGCTGAACTACGCTCTAGTATTAGTTTTGCAATATTTTACCGAAAAAATATGATGCTCCCGAAAGTTCTAAATTTAGCCGATACCTTATCCAATCACCATCTTTACGTGTAAATAAACGCTTTTACACCCCACACTAAGTCCGATGACTTGTGTCGTAGCCCGTTACGTAGGTGCCGGCAATATTCACATCACACACATAATCACAACCAATGACAGTTTAGCCATCATAACAAGACCAACGTTCATATTTGACCACTCCAATATCCGTAAAAGTCAATTACCTGTTGTTTGAAATACGGTAACTGCTCGGGAAATGTAATGTAAACCGTAAACTCGAACGTGAACGTGAAAGTAGCGAGTGGATATTATTATTTCATACTGCTTGTAGAACGCTGTAGATGGCGCATTAGCATAAAATATCTTGTGTACCTCGGAGGCTACAGGGTCGTACTTAAAGGACACAGGGGTTTGGGGATGCTCGCCCTCAATCTCGGCCTAATTCACATGAAATTGTTTTTTTTAGCTATGATTCTATGATCGGATACGCTGCTTTCAACTGTTCGTTGGCTTAGTTGGAAGAGCGTTTGTTTTCTAAGCAGCAGGTATCGGGTTCGATTCTCGGTGGGAACACAAGTTTTCTTCCCAGGGGAAATTTGTTTTTCTGGTTTTGAGTATTATTGTGTGTGTGATGTTAATGTTTCCGGTACCCACTGTGAATGTGAAAGCGTTTATGTTATGTTATTTAGCCTGCCTTCGCCTTAACATTTTAAGTTATCTGTAGTAGGCCTCCTCTCTCCTCCTCTGTAGTAGGGTCAATGGTGGAGAGTCAGGGAGCTCTCTACTGGCTTGCACGGCCTCACAAGTCTGAGGGATGGCCTTGGTGAGCAAGGTCACCCCTACATGGGCGCAGTGGCCCGGTTTATACTCGCGCCTACCGCCGGGGCAAGATAGTAACTGCTAGCGCGACCCTATCTTGCCCCACCTCGGCGAGGGACTGCTCACGGGGGGGTTTTTATTGGGTTCGAGCCCAACATACCCCCTTCCTTCACCCCTGGGAAGGAAGGGAAGTGCAAGGCATTTTCACCCCACAAAAAAAGAAAAAATTCACCATAATTTTAACTGACGAATGTTGATGATGCAGTCCAATTATTCTATTTTTATGCTATATTCTTACTGAATCAATCTTAGACTCGGAAAAAAAATATTTTGGTAAAATTATGCTGAAACTGTCAATTTCATTTTTATAACTAGTAATAACGGTACCAGATGTCCCGGTCCTAAGCTATATTGGAAGCTAATAGTTTATATTATAATTATTATTGAAAACATAAAATGGCATTGCAATAATGAATGAATATATCTACATATCTACTCAACTGACAAAAATACGGCAAAGTTACATAAAATAATGTCACTGAATAAAGTGCTTGTTGTCATTTATCTTAAGAGACCAAGATATGAAGGCGTTTATGCAATAAAGATTTGAATTTAAATTTAAATAATGCTTGTCTATTCGCTTTTCCCCGCCCTCCATGAAGAGACCTTGATCCAAGCCTGTCATTTGCAATCTTTATTGAAGTAAGACATTTATTCAGGCTCCGACTAGAGTGGCAATACTACTTTCTTCCAGCAATATGGCCACAAAATATTGAAAAGATGCAACAAATAAACATTTACGAACATTATAAATATTATAGGATAAGTTCCTACTAGAATTTTATGCAACTTCATGGGAATCGAATTTTCTCAAAGTCATTTTGTGCTTGTGTATACTTTACTTTGAGGAAACTTGTGTTACCACTGAGAATCGAACCCGATACCCGCTGTTTAAGTGACTTAATATACAAAGCGGGCGCTTTTGTATATTTTGTTACACTAGAGCCTATACAAAACGTCGTCGGTAGCGCGGGGAGAAGCGTCTCGGCCACGCGCCCTGGTCGCTTTGTACATCAAGGTCACTTAGACGCCATATATTTTCAACCGACTTCAAAGAGGAGGTTCTCAATTCAACTGAATGTTGTTTTTTTGTATGTATGTTGCGCAGTATCCCGCCAATTATGAATCGATTTTGATTTTTTTTGTTTGATAGAGGTGGTTATAAAATGTATGGATTTTATCGAAATCGGTCAAGCCAAAACCGAAATAGCGATAAAATCGGTTTTTTTAAACTTTGCTTGCGTTTCAATTATAGTTTCACAGCGCAGCGCCTGGGTTGCGCGCCCAGGGCGTTTTGTATATAAAATCCGTACGAGGCGAGCGCGCGCTCATCTAGGCCAACAGGCAGTTCAAAAATAGTTACCTTTGAGGGATCAAAAAAATAGTTTTATTAAACGTGGTGTTTTGCATCTTATTTCATAATGATAACAGTTCTGGACTTTCTCTCTGTCAACAATTGAAGGCAGTATCAGATATCTTCGAAACAATTTAGCTCCTCAAACATCCTCTAACCTCAAACAATTCACAATACTATTAGTTCCAGTGCAAGTTACTCTCACTATTAGATTAGTTTGGTACGACCCGGTCCCCCGTGAGTGCATACCCTTGTTTGACACGAGGCCGGGTAACTTCTCCCGACTTGTAGGGAGAAACTTTGTATGGCAAGCCCTTTGTATCAGAGAAGTAAGAAAGTTTTGAGCTATGTAGATTTGCCCTGATGAATGCGGCATCATTATTTTTGTAACTGACTTTAAAAAAGGAGGAGCTACTCAATTCGGATGTATTTAAATGAAATTTTTTATGCGAGGGCTTTGAAATTCTGATCCGAAACCTTTTTGTGCGACGAAAAGTGGTGGGGGTAAACATTGTGATGAATAATTACAATGTTTCCCTGTAATACAAAAGTTACACTTCTATCGTGTGTCTTTACGACACACCCTGTTTTATATTTATTTTATACCGACTTCACAAAAAAAGAGGAGGTACTCAAGTCGACTGTAATTTTTTTTAATGTGTGTTACTCATTACTTCGTTCCACGTGAACCGATTTTTTTATTTGAAAGATGTTGCTTTCCAATTGGTCCCATTTAAATTTGATCAAGAATTGATCAGTAGTTCTTGAAATATCTTCAATAATGCGTGTTTAGTACATCTAATCTGATCAAAGTTCCGATGATAAAGCGGTGAAGTCGGTTTTTTTTTTAAGCTTTGCTTACGTATAATTATTTATGTTTGTTACTAGAACTAAGTAATTTAAATTAAGCTTTGTTCCGTAGAAATTTCTTAAAAATCGGTTCAATAGTTTGAACTTTAAATAAAAACTGAATGAAGTATGTCACGAAATACAGTATGCTAAGTAAGCGTAATTGCGTAATTCGCTAGCCTGTGCTTTTTGGAATCGGTGCCATGAAAATAATATCTTATTATTGAAATTATAAATTATTTAAAATTTAAAACTTACTTCTTTTCTTTTTAAACATTCTTCATTTAATTGGACCAAATATTTAAGTACCCAAAGAAACAATCGCCAACATTGTTTTTTTTTTCGCCTGAATACGTGAGATGTTATCTCGAAAACAATTCTTTCTACAGCCTTAATGAATTTATGGACATGCACTTAAGCAATAATTCTTTTGATATTGACTAAATTACCTCAAATATATTTTGACTGTTAATCATATTACTATTTTATTTTATTAATCATTTTATTCTTGCCATACCTAATGCTTATAATTATATATTTTTATTTTATTACCTGATGTCTGACACATTATTTGTCATAGTATCAATTGTTATTAACGAATTATTAAATTGTAATGTGACATGCCTAGAATAACGATCACTGTTATTATTAAGGTGAATAAAGAATCTGAATCTGAATCTGAATCTCTGGATACCTTCCCTTTTACTTTAGGATGTCGATTATCAAAGAAAATAGTTCAAATATGCTCAATTGGTCACACATGATACACAGATGCACATTGCAGACGTCGAAGATGCATCCACGGTCTGGGCACGAGCGTCGCGGCACGTGCTCTGCTGCCTTGGCCAACGTAATTTTATTATTCATAGAGCTCACTCAGTCACATCTGCGTGGTCACATTGTCTCAGAGATTTTTATATTAAGAATAACTATACACAAACATAAACGATTTCACACTCACAGCCTCGCACTAAGTTCTATAACTTGTGTCGTGGTTGCCGAAAATATTCACATCACACACAATCACAACCAGAACCAGAAACACAAATTTTCGTTAGGGAGAAAACTTGTGTTCCCGTCGGAAACCGCATCCGATACCCTTGCTTAGAAGGCAAACGCTCACTCAATTAAACCAAGTACACTCACTGTAAGTAAGTCAGTGTAAGCTCACTGACTGTGCAGCCGTTTTAAAGATAGAGCCTCGCAGGATTTTCAAAATTTTGTTTTAAGCGGCAAAAACAAAATTTTGAAAATTCCATCTTAGGGACTTGGTATACAAAGCGCCCAAGGCGTACTAGCATAAACATTTTGACCGGTAAACGCGTTGAATGTAACAGATCCTGTGAAAATTGTTTAGAATAAGTTACTTAACCTAAACTTTTTTAAAGACAAGCTTTTAGAAGTCCGCCATATTGGATTTAAAGTGACTTCACCTAATTTTTCGAGTTATTCTCAGCAAGCTCATTCATTTGATACCCATATTGTAGGAGTGCATTAAAAATGACTTAGAATGACGTCACACGCTAACCATGCATTGTCATCCAAATTAAACGTAAATACAAAATTTCAGCTCAATCGGTTGAAGATATCTACTTCAAAACTGAGTTGCAAGATTCCACCCGAACAAACATGCTTACATACATTCAGTGCAAGCTAAATAAAAGCTTGAAAAAATTTAAGGTTCAATAGTTATTATAAAAAATACCTACACCGAGAAAGGTAATTGACATGTTTGATAATAAAAGATTGCATGTTCTATTTCGTTTTATTTACAACTGGTAATTTTTCAAAATGAGTAATGAGTAGTGGGAATAAACTGCTCACAATCTTCATTAATAGAAATTATTGATGGAGATTCATAATGGGATGTACCAGTATAAAATATGTATAGGAATAAACAAATATTTTAGCTTATACGGCCCAATTGCCTATATTTCCTGAAAACAAAAACTATATACAGCAAAGACCTAAGTTAAAGACATCGAGCTTATAGGTAAATCAAGTGCTCAAGCCAGTGGGTAGCGTTCCCATCATGCTGGCGGCATTGCCTCTCTGAATTGCAATGCTAATACGTTGAGCCAAATAAGTGCCAAGCATTTTGATCACGCGTCGCCTCAACCAGGCGCTCTGATAAATTCTTGAAAATAGAATGAGCTCTCGGTCCGCACGGACCCACTGTCTCAACACCAAACGGCTCAAATATGTGTAAAATACACACACTCATATCAATCACAGATGCGTATTTCGAACATGCATCCACCTTTTGAACCAGCTGATTTGAGGTTACGTGGCACGTGCCTCGCTGCCTCAGGCAATTGTAATTATTTACAGCTGCATTGCATCTGCACGGTCACAAAGTCTGTGGTTTTGTAGATACTTAAATCTTTTTTCATTAAAATATCCTTATTTGTAGTGTCTCTACTATAAAAACATATTTATTTGACGTAAATAACTTACTACCTATCGTTCTACAATGGATAAAGGAATAAATAGATGTGAATTTTAACCATTGTGTAATATGGCGGATATTTATTAAATAAGGAGTGGAATACCCTGCCTTTGTTCTTGTTTCCCGATAAGTATAACTTAGGCCTCTTTAAGTCAAGAGGAACAGGTACCTTCTAGGCAAGCATGTCCCACCGTCGACCGCATTGTCGCTTTTCATCAGGTAAGATAGCGGTCAAATGCTAGCCTATTTGTCATAAAAAAAACAAAATGATTCATGATATTTGTCTGATTGCAAAACTTTAAATACATAAAATACTTTAAAATATTCTGTACAATATTTTAAACGCAAACTAATCTTCTAAATCTGCCTTCATCGCTTTATCTTCGGAACCCTTGATCAGATTAAATAAATTAAAAACGCATTATTAAGGATAACTCCAAAACTACTCCAAAACTACTCGATAGACCTGAATCTTGATCAAGTTTAAATGAGACCACATGGAAAGCTTTCAAATAAAAAAAAGAATAATAAAAATCGGTACACCTACAAAAAAGTTATGAGTCATCACAAAAAAATACAGTCGAATTGAGAACCTCCTCCTTTTATTTAAGTCGGTTAAAATACAAGCATCCGTGTGGTTTAAAGAGAATGTCACAAAACAAATTCTTGTTAGAGTACAGTCTGTACAGTACCTATATTACCTAATTCTGCCAAACAGTAAAAATTACTTCTCATTTTTGCTGCATGATTTTTGTACTCTTGTTTGCCCCGGGGGATTTAAATAGACATAGCTGCCTAATGTACTGCAAACCTACAGATATATGGGGCTTGTAATGATACACGCCGCGCTTTTTCATGATGTCTGTGTTTTTGCTTTGTGTACTTTTTAACAGAAAAGGTAAACATAATGATATGGAACTGTAAAAGACTATATATTTCTTGCTGCAATAACAGAATTCAGATTTGTACGTCCATTATGGATTGTACAAGGAAAATGCAAGTACCTTACAAACGGTCCATTCCACTATTCACCTGGGTGATATCGCCTGGGTTATCATTGGTGAATCTTTAGTGTCCTTTGATCATGAATGTAATCACCTAGGTGATCATAGTAGATTCCATTCAAATTATCTATTCAGTATCCTTAAATCACCTGTAAAGAACCATTACTTTCTAAGCTTTTACAATACAAATACTCTTTATTGCACACTAAGAAAAGCTTTTTATAGATTCGTAAAAATATATATTATTACAGACGAGATAGTGGTCAACCGCTTGCCTGTCAGATATTAAAAACATCGTAGAGAGGAACTTACTTCTATAGTTTCCACTAGCCGTGCCCCGCGGCTTCGCCCGCTATTATCAAGCTAAAAAGTATCCTATATGTTAATCCTAGGTATAAGCTATGTACATTCCAAATTTCATCCAATTATATGCAGCCGTTAAAGCGAGAAGTGGGGAAAAAACATACTTACACTCATAAGAAAAAACATACTTACACTCATAGGAAAAAACATACACACTCATACTTTCAGATTTATAATATTAGTAGGATAATGCAAGTGTTTGTCTGAAAAATATCGCTGCTTAAAGATAAGGGTACAAATTCACTGATGTACCTGTGTGTCTTTATTTCTTTCTCGTTTTTCTTAAATTGATAAGTACAGTTTTATTTGAGCAATAATGTAATGTTGATTTTCGTTTATATGGCATTAGCCATGCTGGGCAGAACTTATCGATAAATTTAGAACGGAAAAGTATCGCTTGAGGCGGGGTTGATTTAGGTGGACATTATCAACACAGCTAACTGCAATGTTAGACTCGTTGGCCGTAGCAGTTTCTAAAAACTGTTTCAGTAGATGACGTCGCACGTACTCGTAAGACGTTAATAATAAGCAGAAAAAATAATTTCGTCGCTTTAGGCAAGCCTTGAGTAGCTCAGCGGTTAGAGCAATAGGGCATGACACTCTATGGCCGCGGGTTCAAAACCCGCCACAAGCGATATTTTTTCCTTTCTAAATGTATCTAAAAATTAATGTAATATGATCAAAATAGGTACCTCCCAGGCAAGCATGTCTCATCTTCGGCCGCATCGTCACTTTCCATCAGGTGAGATAGTGGTCAAATGCTTGCCTATTCATAATAAAAAAACAAAAATGTTTTCTCTTCTGTGTTAAATGTACTCGCCGTGATTCCTTGTTCAAAACATAGTAAAGTTTCGCAGACAGTCAGGTACCACACAATCATTGCGCCGAAAGCCCCGCAACAAACTGTGGTTGGATCCAATAGGATACAATAAAGGTCCAGCTATATGCAGCCAACACTTTTAACAAAACGGTTTACGACTCTAACGAGCGCTCGTTTGCCGTATCGATGGCTCTGACCCCGTGAAGTTTATTGTTTTTATAGATTTTACATTGTTTTTTTCCTAACGTTTTATTTTTGAATTGCTATAGTTTTTCCTTGGATACGGATTCGGTAATCCAGATCGGCGTTAGTACGCCTGATTAGGAGGAATTTGAAGAGTTTTATTTTTGAATTGCTATAGTTTTTCCTTGGATACGGATTCGGTAATCCAGATCGGCGTTAGTACGCCTGATTAGGAGGAATTTGAAGAGTTTTATTTTTGAATTGCTATAGTTTTTCCTTGGATACGGATTCGGTAATCCAGATCGGCGTTAGTACGCCTGATTAGGAGGAATTTGAAGAGTTTTATTTTTGAATTGCTATAGTTTTTCCTTGGATACGGATTCGGTAATCCAGATCGGCGTTAGTACGCCTGATTAGGAAGAATTTGAAGAGTTTTATTTTTGAATTGCTATAGTTTTTCCTTGGATACGGATTCGGTAATCCAGATCGGCGTTAGTACGCCTGATTAGGAGGAATTTGAAGAGTTTTATTTTTGAATTGCTATAGTTTTTCCTTGGATCCGGATTCAGTAATCAGGAGGAATTTGAAGAGCTGTTGCTCGCTTCACACTTTTCTACTTCACATTAATCGTTTTGAATGGAATTCCTTCATACACTTTTATGATAGATCAGTGTAAAATTCGATTTGTAATATGGTCTATATTACAAATCGAATTTTATAGTCTCTGGTCTAATGTCAAATGTCTCTCGTATCGAAGGTGCACCGCACCTCAGGCCTTCTAGCACTCGTCCGTGGAGAAATCAATAATGTGTGTATGTGTGTGCCTATATAGGAACTTTATATGACTTAGGTATATATAAATATAAACGCTATCTTAGTAAAGTTGACAGATTACTTAAC
This sequence comes from Lomographa bimaculata, assembly GCA_948107665.1. Taxonomy (NCBI): domain Eukaryota; kingdom Metazoa; phylum Arthropoda; class Insecta; order Lepidoptera; family Geometridae; genus Lomographa; species Lomographa bimaculata. The sequence continues at coordinate 6,816,572 of OX403596.1, read as the reverse complement.
TAGAGTCCTTACTAATATGGTGACCTAAATATGACGGTTAACCTAGTTAGTTGTTGCAACCCGTCATGTATAAATAATGATGGACGACACGCGTCCGATGATTGAACAATTGAGAACATGATTGTGCCATCATGTGTTTGTCGTTTCATTGCAATCTGACAGACCTACTAACGCAAGGCCCGAGTTCATAAAGACAATATAACACTCCGTTAATTAATTCTCTGATTAAATAGAATCACATTAACATCTTTATTGTACCTACACTAAATAAAGTTAGTTACAGAGATAATCTTAAAATACAGTGGGCGGACTAATCGCTGAGAGCTCTTCCAGTCAACATTTTGATGGAAAGAGGAATAATTGAAAATAATGAGCGGTGGTGTAAAAGCACAATCCTACACATAAAAACATCTAAACTTACATAAACAACATTTTACATAAACTAACTTTAATACATACATATAAACTGACATAAACAACATTTTACTTAAAAATAATTAAATATAATAAATAATACCCAGTTAATAATAAATTCCTTACACCAGTTTATCGTTAGATAGTTTGGAAGATGGCTAAAGAAAAATATTAATTGTCTTTCACATTTAAGACCCTAACAATACCTAGAAATCGAGCCTCAGTGGTCACTATAATTTTGCACCGAACTAAGAGAGAGGTAACGAGAGGTAGAGCGTCGGATGCGTAAATTGAATACAATTTAACAATATATTTTTTTAACAACTACTTATTTAGAAAATTAATCAGCTTAGCTCTTTATTCTTAAGGTCAGGAAAGCGAATTCCTGAAGTATTAAGATTACAGACAGTGTGAAAGTTAATCGAGCGTGCTTCATTCGCCTTACGTATTATTTGATTTTTAATTTAATTTATAATGCTGGTATTTATTTGGCTCAACGTAATAGCATCGAAATTCAGAGATGCAATGCCGCCAGCATGAAGGGCAGCAAGAATAAGCTCGATGTCTTGTAGGTAACTTAGGCCTTTGCTGTTTATAGTTTTAGTTTAGTATTGGGAAATGTAGCTCGTAGTTAGCATATCTATAATAAAAATCGTAAATAGTGTAGATATTTCTTTGCTATTTATATTGACCGTGTTCTTTAAAAAAATATTCACAGTTGTGTAAATTCAAAGTGTTTCGGAATTGTAGATGCCCTTGCAAATGTGGATAAAAATTTTTTTTTTACTCTTGTTCTACTTAGAATGGCTAACGCAATTAAAATGAAATCAATAATAAAAACATATTTTGTGCTATAACTTGTGTACATTTTGATAAAAATAAGTTTGAGTGAAGTAAAGTCATATATAATAGCTCTATATGTATAAAAATTTAATGATGAGGTTTATTTGTTGATAAAAACGTTAAGATAAACATCTTCAAATTTTTAAATTATCCCACACCAGGTTTTCAGCTTTCTTTTCCGGTTTCCGTGAATTTTAAAATTTACGAGTAGCATATACTTACGGTTGCCATATGGGCACTCCCATATAGTCGTGCGTATGTGTGTGTTTAAAATAATAATATGAAACTGTAACTAGGTATTGTGATAGGTAGAGGGTGCCTACCACAGAATACGCGAGAGTCTGCCCTACGAACAATAGTCGGTGATTGCGTGCTGAGCTCGCAGCGATGCGGTTTTACCCTTCCGCCGCAACAGACGGTTCCAACGGCAGATATTAATAAATTATCGCCTGGGATATTCTACGGGATAATTAATTCTTTATATTCAGCTAGGAAATTCATGGTTTCACTGAAAATAATGATTAACTTCCCCGTAAGACGAGACATAGAAAAGGATAAATTTCGCACAGCAAATATACAAGGTTACTTTGAATTAGCGCTCCATACTCCACAGGGGGGTCAGGTATCGACAATGCAACACAAAAAAATATTTTAAACTAACTTTAAAAAAATTTTTTTTTTGATAATTTTGTAAAGTGCTACATCCGGTTGTAATCGTAGCTCGCTACGATTACAACCAATTATCCAACACGTAAACTCAAAAATAAAAAACAATACAACTAAAACAATTAGCGAGTCCTTCGTTTCTACGCCGCAGGTAGGCACTTTACAAACTTATCAAAAAAAAATTTTTTTTAAGATTTTTTTTAATTTTTTTTTGTGTTGCATTGTCGATACCCTACCCCCCTGTGGAGTATGGAGCGCTAATTCAAAGAAACCTTGTATAGGGTAATTTGTTAACAGAAACCTTTTGGGACATCAATTTTACTATTGAGACCATAACATAGTACTATTATTAGTATAGTAATTATTATAGACTGCATAGAATACATCATCTTAATTATTACGGAAAACATAGAATTTAGAAGAAAATCGTAAAACTAAATGAGCTAAGGGTTAGAACAATAGTCAGGGTCTGAGAGCTTTCTGGTATTTAAAAAATTACCCTGTATAATAAGGAATGTATTTTTCCGACAATACTCCACTTACTGCGATTTTAAGATAAAGAGAAGGTGATGATGAATGATTGAATGTTGCTTTTTATGTACTTTACTTCTATATCTCCGGTGTACGTTTTATGCTATCTAGGATTTATTTTTATTTCAATGAATATAGTGTCTATATAAAATTTGAATTTGGTTTCGCCCGCTATTATCAAGTTAAAAAGTAGCCTATGAGTTAATCCTAGGTTTATACCTAAGCTAGTACATTCCAAACTTCATCCAAATCCGTTCGCCTGTTAAAGCGTTAAGAGGGAACAAACATACTTACACACACACTTGCACACTAAAAGACACTACATAAAAAGTGATCCTGTATATACGACTACTATTGAACAATAGGTAATAATTTTGTCCTAGAAACTATCACCTCAACTATACCGGTGTGGTTCTGCGGTTCTACCCCTAACCGCGACAGACGGCTGGCATTCTATTCTACCCTAAGAATATTTAATATGGGGATGCGTGATTAGTTCTGTATTAATTAGGAAGTCTGAGGAAACGACTGAAAGTTTGTGAAATGCAGTGTGTAGAGCTAAATTGATTAGGGCTTTGTACGGTATATATAAAGGTCTCTATAAAATATATGAAAATTATTTTAATCGCATGAATAAAATATGATTTTAACGATTATTAAAAAAAAAAAAATTTTTTTGTAAAACGAAATAATAATTTTATGATGTGTAGTTTTGAAATATACGATAATTTCAACGTAATCAAAGCTTCAAATACCGGACTTCACCGCAATATGTTGGTTTTGGCTTGATCGATTCGATAAAATTTATATAGGACCACCTCTGAAGTATAATCTACCAAGCAACAAAATAATTTTGAGAATCGGTCCATAAATGGTGGAAAAATCGGTGAACATAAAAAATATAAAAAAATACATAGAGATAACCTAGAACCTCCTCCTTTTATAAGTCGGTTAAAAAATGCGGTATTTCTTTTGAACAGTCCAGTGTCTAATTTTGATGATGTGGTCGTTAATAGTAAGCAAGCCAAGCGTAAAGGACATAAGCACAATAGGGTCTCTTACGCGCCATACATTTTACCTTCACAGCGCCCGGGGCGCGCGCCTCGGGCGCTTTGTACATCATGTCCCTAGTGTATAAATAAAAATACGTTTAAAAAAAGTTCGGGACTTGAGATCACTGTAAGTGCCGGACGATAGTTTTAGTCCTACAATAAGAGATGGGCTTTTCAGTTACATTAACATACGAGTACATAACAATTAAATATATATCATCATCATCATACTAATACATTATTATTATGTACATTTGAACAGGAACTCTAATCTATTTCTGAAGAAGTACCGTAGACGAAAATCGGTTTAAAGTTAAAATTAAATAAAAAATAATTGCTTTCACATTAACAGCCTCACGCCAAGTTCGATGATTTGTGCTGTGGGTGCCGGAAACATTTACTTCACACAAAAAATTACACTAGAACCAGAAACATAAATTTCCCTTGGTGAGAATCCTTGTGTTTCCATCGGGAATCGAAACCGATACTTTGTGCTTAAAAGGCGAACGCGCACCTATCTTTGCCAAGCTAGGCTGATGAAGAATGATTTTGTTCGTTTCAAATTATTAAGAAAAAACCATTCCGTTACATCTCATAAAATACCGACTTAGTTAAAGCAACCATTAAATGGCTTAGAAAGGACCTGTGATTGCATTCCGTCTGTAGACATGGTCCTATAGTTCCATAGTACCTATTATGTCTTCTGTGACAGGTCTCAAAGGCGATTTTTACAAAGCGGCAGAGGTTGCGGGTACCGTAATTCAATTTATTGCGTCTACCCTCACTTGGGGCTGCGAGCGATAATGCAATTTGATTGAGCTGCTTATTGGTCCTTTACCTTTTCATTACTGCAACTCCACAAATAGAATTCAAAAGGCTCATTTCCAAGGCTTATTTGATCCAAAGGGTTTTAAAAAGAATGAAATTGAAGGTGTCCCCGGAAGTCCCGTAATCACATTCAGTTACTTTTCAGGTGTGAAAATGTTTCAATAGAGTAACAATGGTAACTTTTCACTTCGCCTCTTGACACCTGCTTTGTGAGATGGATTGAGACGGGAAGAAGAGTGCGAAAATATGTTAACGTCTAAGTGCCTTGTCGAAATAAGATCTGACGTGCTCTTTGAGGATTACGAAAGAGGTTTCGATTACATCTGTAATCAAAGTTCAAGATATTTTTAATTGATTTTATTAACTTGAAATTATACTTTGCTTTCAAAAAATGCCACGGGTTTGTTGTTGAGAGGTAGGCTTTTTTGTAGATAGAACGTTAGGTGTAGACGTAAGATGTTAGACCTTGTATCCATGTAATTGCTCTCTCTCTGCGTGGTAGCGCGATGCAATAAATAATATAAATATTTAATAGTTTTATTGTTTGTCTAAGCCAGTGTTTGACCACAATCTCACCGAATGGAAAAAATCAGTAGAAGATGAAGTACATTTGCTCAGTAAATACCTATGCAATCTCTTATTAAACAACTCCATAGTATAATTTAACCATATTATACTTTTTGAGAAATACAGAAGATGGTAGAGCGTTTCATTCTTTTGCAGTTCTTATAATACACTCCGTGATGCAATTTGTATATGTACTAGAGGCTTGCGAATGTTCTGATCTTTCCCAATTATTGTGACACAGTACCATCGCGTCTCGCACCTTTTGTCACCAAAGTTATACTGACAGTTATATTTCAGAGGCACCCTGCGGTGGCAGCCCTTTCATTTTCAAGGCGATTAAAAAAGTTGTCCCGTTAGAAAGGGCCGTAATGTTCCCCTCGTGCAAAATATAGGAAAATTTGTGTTTATTCATATTTTTTGCCGCTTGTTTCGATGTAAAGTTTATTGTCAATCTCGATATTTTTCGTGGGGAATAAAAAGGGCTCTGCGGGCTTTTATTGAAAGTTAATAGTTTTGTTTTTTTGATAGAGTTAATAGCAGTGAGGTGTTAGGAGATTTTTTAGTTCTTGTTCACGGTGATTTTTGTCTACTAATGGGATATTATATTATAAATGCAATATAGACCAAAACAAGTCTCATAAAACAATGGCATATCATAAAGATCATACTCATCTTCATTTCTCATAGGCATCTTCTAGGCAAACGTGCTCCATCGTCGACCGGATGTTCACTTTAAATAAGGTGAGATAGTGTTCAAACGTTGGTTTTTTTGAATAAATAATAATGAGTTTGTGTCAGAGGCTTTGCGGCACCTTTTTCGTGTTATTTCTCTTTTGAAATTGCACAATAAAATGCAGTTAACAGATGTACTACGTTTCGTGCTTGCATATAAAGTAGAAGTAGAGCTTTCCATAAGCATCTCAAGCTGCTGGATTTATAGCTGGTCTCGGGGACTCTTGAATCTGCTTTAAGAATAACGTCTTATTTGAAGCGGGAATTGTTTTTAAGAGTTATTGTGTTTTCTTTATTTGTATCCATTATTTTGTCTTTTCGTGGCCATGTTGTTCTGGAAATAGTATTAAAGGTTTACTAAAAAAAGGTTATATTTAAATTGAATGTTTTTTATGAGTGGCAGTAGTGTAAATATTTAGAGAGGAAACTACAATACGTAAGGCACATGTTTATGCTTTTAATCGTTTGTTTACATTCATTTACTGCCTACATTGAAATTACAATAATAAAAACATAATATTTATTACTACATCTCAAAACATTTTTTGAATATAAGCAATTTTATAAGCTTATTTAAAAAAAAAACATGTGATATCTACAATCCACCATCTAGGAAAATTGACCATTGACCTATTGACATTAAAAATATGTGAACTGTCCTCACGAATCAGATCGGCGTTTTGCTATTTTGAATTTCCTTTGCATTTTTATTACTTTTTATTAACATAAACGCTTTCATACTCACGGCCTCACACTTATGCATTAACATTTCTAATTAAAAAGCATTTAAATAAGATATTAATGCGGGTATAATTCTATAGCTATAAAGATTCAATAAAATTATACTTAACCTATATCAATCTCAATATCAGTCTCATGCATATTTTCTATTAAATCAAATTGGTTTACGGAAAAGCAGACGTTATAGTACCAGTTTTTTGTAAATGAATTTTTGTAGTTAGAGAAGTAAGATAAATAACGTTCCTATATTTGTTTTATAGTAATTGAGTGAGCAAACAAGCAAGCCGCTCGTCTGATAGTAAGCGTCACTCTTGCCCATTAAAGTTCGGTGCCACCCAGAATTTTAAAGTTAGGTCAAAATGCTCGGCAAAGCACTACGTTCTTCACCCTCAGATATTAGATCTCTTTCTTAAATCTAGATTCACTGGAATAAAAAAACAAGTTTTAAATTCTAAACCTTTCAGCGCATGCCTTGAATACAATGTATCCAACCTGTGTATCCAACCCAAAATCAACGAATGTGAAATATGCAACTAAATAATAGATAGTTCTGACAAAATAACAGTAACGTAGCACAAAATGATAACTGAAATACGCGGCACAAGGATGAATATTATCATATCAAGCCAAAGAAAATAAATTTGAAAACCCATGAGGAAAAGATAACCATTACCCATAAAATAGCGAAGGAGCAAGGTAGGCTGTCTGAGGCGCGACGGGTGCTCTTATAATTGAGTGCGTAAATCAAAACCATCGAAATGAGATGTAGACCTTTCCAACTTTACCAAGTTATGTGGTGGATTTTTGTAGGAAAATGTCAAATTAAGACCGTATCACGTAAGGGTGGGCTTACGTTAAAGCATACATGCGCTATACTTATATGGCTATTGACAATGGTGTAGATAAATTAAAATACTGACATATTGCCTATGTATTTGGGGCACTTGCTTCACTTAGCAACAACTTCACTTAACAAGACTATAGGCAATTTATTTATTTGAAATTTAAATTTTATATCCATAATGATTGAAAATTATAACATATAAAAATGAATAGCGAGCGTTTTGTTATTTTGAAGTTAAAATTCGTAATTAGGAAAACTTATTTTTCCTTTTATTTTTTTATTTAATTTCCTAATAATAATGAATACATGGACGGTAAATAATATTTGTACACCCTTAAACAGGGTAGTTTGTAAGGATCACTGAATCTTCCACTACACCTTCTGTATTACCTACATTCTGACAATAAATGTTTGTGTTTGAGTTTGAAGTATTTTATGAAATGCTTTTTAAATTGCATAGGAAATTTTAACATCTTTATGTCAACGATTAGTTAACGTTTTTTTACGGCAACCATGATTTATCGTGGACGCCATAGAAACAACATCAAAGTGGCCGCTTCTAAAATGACCTGAACCTGACTGCATTATTAAATGTTTATTTTGATATGCAATGTAATGTTTTGATAAACTACATTTTTTAAGAACAATTTGTTAATGTAAACAATCGAATAAAAACAAAAAAATCTATGCATATTCTCCATTTTTTTTAATAAATTTTAACTCAAGCATAAATAGAATGCAGCTAATAGACTTCTATCAGGTAATGATTTCGTTATTTTTCTTTAACTTAAGCATAATTTTTATGAAGCTAATTCTAGTAGGTAAAAATCTAGTTATTTTTATGTTTATTTCTTTGTTTCAGGTAAGGTCAATAACCCATAAATGTCTATCAACACGCACTTGGCAAAGATGCAAAATAGGGCTACACGATCTTTATCAGAGCTACACGACTACGCAGTATCCATTGTAGAGTAGGGGCATTGTCCAGTATTGGATAATGCTATAAATATTTAACTGAGACCAGGCTCAAAGATTGAATACTAGATAAGGTGAATTTGGTATTCTTTCGTCCTTTAAGCTTGTTTGTTCTTCGAAGTAAATTGTGCTGGGATTGAATTTTGCCGACATTTCCATTTTGCAATGGCAGTGAATTCGATGCATAAGTAATTGTAGTCCTTATTTCATAGAAATAAATACTTTTGATTTAAATAATTGAGGAATAATTGAGGAATAATTGATTGGAGGAACGAAGCGAAGTCTTTAAATTGACCTTTATGCGTTCATCTGTCCATTCGTCTTTTCGTCAGGCTACCGTCTCAATATTTTTTTAATCAAATTTATTATATTACTTCCAATTCTCACAAATTTTATTAAGTCGGGACTAACTACTAGTATATTCTTAATATTATCTCAATTAGTAAAATTAATTACGTAATTGTGTCTTCGAAAATTAAGGCCTAAGTGACGAAACTGCTGTGACGGTATCAGAAGCTTGGCTAACACTTTACACCACTTAATCTACACCCTTTGCGTGACTTGCCAACATTACTCACTGCAAAAAGATAATGTTAAGTGGTATAGCAACGTACTCTCATTCATGTTATTTTTACCTCGGACCATCTTGTACTCATGATAATAAGTTAATAATTTTAAATAATTAAAGAACCTAGTTTTGAAATGTTTATTAAGATTGGCCCCTAAAAGCTTAAATCTTACAATGTCAATGTATTAGCGTTTACGTTACTTACATTATATTATCCATTTATGGTTGACAAACCTTCAGTTCGCTCGAAGCGATTTGCTTCTACCTTCATCATCCGTAAAGCGACGGAGTGGAACTCATTGCCTCATTGTTCCCCGAGGGGTACAATCTGGGAGTCTTCAAATCAAGAGTGAATAGGTATCTTCTAGGCAAGCATATAACATCTTCGACCGCATCATCAGTTCCCATCAGATACTTTATGTAAATATTATTAACTTCTATGAAAAAAATATGTTTAAGACCCTTGGTTCGAGTTTGCGAAGTTACAGCTACGTTATTTTGTCCGGTTGTGTTTTAATTATTATTCAAAGTTGTATGACGTTTGATTTTAAAATAAATTAAATATAGCCGCAATTCAGGAGATTAAGAAAACTGTAATTAATGTGTTAAATGCAATGTTTTTAACCATATATTGAATAATGATTATATGGTTAAAAACTTTTAATTTGACACATAACAACACCGCAAAAACCATGCAATTATGTCCTTTATTTTAGTATAAGTAGCAAGTTATTAGTGAAAAATCTTAAAAAGACCTTTGTTACCTGATTCCGCTTCTTTACAATGTTTTGTACTTAGGAATAAGTGATGAAAATGTTATATGTACCAATTAGAGATAAAATGTCAATGTTTATTTATTGATTTAGTTTTATAAAAACAGTAAACAAACAGTTAAAACTATAAATATTTTATAAGAAATAAACGTAAATTACAAGAATGACTCCACTAAAAATGTCGACTTTTGGAAATCGCGTGTGAAATTGCTTAAAATGACCAATAGCCTGCGCGTAGGCGAGTTTCTGGCGTAGCTAGTCTGTAAAGTGGGACATAAGAACTACTGAGAACAACCGGCCCCCGGCGTATTCATTTGAAACAAATATACCAAGGGTTCCCAATATGGACGGATTATTTAATTCATTGTATTCTGATTTTTATTACTTTGCCCAAGAACCTTAAGGCACTGAATCTGTTATTAAACGACCATTATGCCCTCTATGAGCTTAGTGATGTAACTAAAAAGGTTTTTAATTTGTCCAAAGAATAGATATCCAGTTAACACAAACCAAATACAAGAACAATGCTTACTAAATATTCGACCGATAAAAAAGGCCATGCAGGTGCCGGCCGATATTGAGACATAAATCCAAAACACTTGGTGTTGCCCGTTATTTAATATTAACGACTCTTGGCACGCGTTCAGTGGCGCTGTTAATCTGTGCCCGGGCGGTAAACGGCGAGCCCGGTGGGCTTGAAAAAAATAATTGGCTGCGGTAGATACTGTCCTCGATACTTTGCAGCCAGTATTTGCGGAGAGAAATGTATATAATTTTAACTTTTTTTAAAACTGTATCAAAATGTTATGTCAAATGCTCACATATACCAAGCAAAACATGAAGCTAATTGCAAACTGCATAATGCATGATAAATAGATTCAATTAACAGGAAATAATTGAAACGAGGTACCTCTTGTATTACGTGTTGTATGTTTGAAACCAGATGACTCTTGTGTTGTGTGTGAGTATGTTTGACATGAGGTACCTTTCGTGTTGTGTGTGAGTTTGTTTAAAACGAGGTACCTCTTGTGCTGTGTATGAGTATGATGAAAATGAGATACCTATCGTGCTGTGTGTTTAAATGGTGTTGTTGTTATTTCTTGAAATATATTTACTCGTAGTAATAACAATACTTGGCTGATTGGTGATTGTTATGTTTATTCCTAGTTTCACAAACTGATTTAATTGATCAATCAACGCATGAAGATCCAATATGTTGTTTTTAATGTTTTATTGTCATACCCAATAATTTTTTTTTGTTTTATTTTTCTTTTTGGTATGTCTAAGACAAGGTATATCTTGTGTGTGAGTATGTTTCAAAGGAGGCACCACTTGCATTTCATATGGGTTTGTACTCGCACGTACTTTGAGTGTCTTCTTTAATAGGTTTCACCATTTTATTATTTTTAACACACATTATTATTTTTTCATTGTGATGCTATACAGTACATCTAAACACGCATCGTAAGCAACAGATTAAATGTTATTTTTGATTAAAATGTCGAAAGCAAAGAATGTGTAGTTGGGGTATGACAATAAAACATTAAAAACAACATATTGGATCTTCATGCGTTGATTGATCAATTAAATCTGTTGGTAAACCTACGAATAAACATAACAAACACCAATCAGCCAAGTATTGTTTTTACTACTAGTAAATATATTTCAAGAAATAACAACAACACCATTTAATAAGCCAATTGTGATTCTGTGTACGACACAAACTTGGCGAACTTGGACACATTACTATTTGGACAACCTTACTACGAGGCTGCACCTCGAGAGAGTAGTTATAGTAGAGTATTGTATCAGTATAAAAAATATGCTTTCACACATAAGCTCGAAGACTTCTATTTCTATTCATATCAACAATACAATTGCACCCAGTACTTGAAAAACAAATTTTCCTTGGGGCGAAAACTTGGTGAGAAAACCCACCGGGAATCAACTATTTAGGTAACGGGCAGAGCAAAGAAAAGTATAGCCACATATTTGTCTACACTAATCTGCACTTTAACAATACATAATCGATCCCATAAGTCTATAAAATCACTAGCTTTATATTAAATGCTTTATAATAAATGATAATGATGAATATTTTTTATTTGAGTTCCATAACTAAAAGATTCAAATGTGTGTGTGTGTGTGCCAAAATAAAAAAAATAAGTACCCCTGACGCTCTATGTGGAAGACGGTTGTACCAATTTTCTCCGAACTTAGCTAAGAACAATCACGTTCAAGTCAACTTTCAAACAAAAAAAAACTGTATCAAAATCACCCTATAACACTTCTTTCTTTCGGCGAGGTTTAATTTAGTATTTTCATTGAAATTAATTTAATATTTATTTGTAAATCATAAAACGATTCGCAACAGTCGTACCAAGAAATGCATTGTTCTCTATTTTTGAAATAATGTCCCAAGGGGTCTTGTATTCATAGTCAAAATCAAAAACGTATATTCACATGGGCCTCAACGAGGCTCTCATGAAAGTTAATGACTCCACTGTCAGATTCGCAAAATTACAGCCAAAATTCGCAAAATACATTTATTGAACATTTATTTTCAATGTAATTGTTTGCTGTTATTTTCTTTTTTAATTGGTGTACAACAAAGAGTTCATCTATCTATATATCTACTGTACTTATACGTCGAGTATTTCTCACTTTGTTCTGTACTATAGTAAGGGATCTAAATTCGTTTCTTTATACCAATCCTTTGGCAACGCTTGGCTGTTTGTGCGGCATATACGTGACGGGATTTCGGTTGTAAGCTGGTACCTATGCATTGTGGAAACTTCGTTATCTTTGAAATAAACTAAATGATTATATATTATCTAGTTTACGAGCCAACTAAACATCTACGACTTGCAACAAATTATGTAATATGTATTTTATTAATTAAATAAATTAAATAAACATTATGACCGTAAATATTTAATATCAATAAAAAAATATTACCTAATAAACAGAAGTTACAAATTTATGTAAAAATTTAGTAATAGGAAATATGCATGACATTTAAAGTTAAGTTATGTTTTATTTTTAATCTTTATAGTTATAAATAAAATTATAAACAATAACATTACTGTCACGTTTTAATTACGAATTTTGATAAATATGCATCGGAAATCAAACGCACGCATTAGCTTAACTGGTTTGTGACGTCACTTCACACATTTTTGATGTCAATGATTAGTCAACTTTCCTTGATGGCAACTGGCGATCAATTTTCATGACCGGTGATTGGATTGTGGATTTCAAAGAACGTTAAAGGGCAGAGTTTAAAATTGCTCGAAAATGCTCGCATTTTCAAATATTTATTTTGATATCAAATGTAATGTTTTTGTTAGTAAACATTTTCGGCAATGTATTAACTTAAACAGTCGATTAAAAGCATATAAATATATGCATTTTCCCTATTGACTGGGGATTGTTGATATTGTATTCTGACTAAAGATAAAAACGTTGTTTGTTTATTATAAATAGGTAACAGTTGCGCGAATGCGGTATAAAACAGACATAAAGTCATACTTCCTTCTGTCATTTACATTCTCACTTTAACTTTAATTTGTTTTACTGCAAAATGGGGACAATAAAATACCGCGTCAGTTCTGTTGTATAAATTAATTAAAACAACTAAGTTAAGTAAGTTTCTACTCTCAAGCGCATAGCTATGAGTTCTAACTTTATTCTCGTTAATTTGTTTGGACCCTTGGTAAGTAATACAAAGCTAGCTACTTAAATTTGAATTACCACTGAAAAACTTTTGAGGTTATTTGCTTGTAACTGTTTTTCTATATATTAATTGTTTTATTTCTGTATTTGTTGATCAAGTACAGGATATAACGGATATTATACATAAGCTTCAGCGTTCAGTATGAAGCCGTTTTTGAGATAGACCCAGGAAAAATGGGCTTAAAAACAGTGACTTTGATGGACTACCAAATCGTTATCTTCCAACATAGAATTTTTTATAAAAATGGTTTCATACTCTACTTGTCAAGCCCATTTTAACGATACTCCACAAGAGTAAATAAAAAAATATTTATATTTTGCGCCCCACTTACATGTATGGTACCCCCCTTAATATTTTCATTTACATAATTTTTAATGTCATTTCTGGCTTTGGCCCGCAGTTTTATATATTCTACTAGAATTTGAAATCATTCGCTTATTGTGGATGGTTTAGACGCTCTCTGACAGACGGACGGACGGACAAAGTGCTGAACGACCCAAGTCAACTTAGAGATCTCGCTACGCTCGATCAAGACGAAGAGACGAAGTGCTAAAACATAAGGAAATCTATATACATATATAAAAATCAATGCCACTTTTCGTTGTTATTTTATAACTCAAGAAGGTGAGCCCGTCACCTATCCAAACCAAATGTTTAGGCTTTGTTTGGACTACATATTTAGTAGATGGTTTATGTGAAGTTTGCACAAAATCGGTCGAGCGGTTCTTCATTTTCACACCCGGGCGAAGCCGGCGCGGATCGCTAGTTGTTTATAAAGGCAACTTCTCACACTGCACTCATTCCTTTTAACACTTTTATTTCTTATAGTAAAATACTGGTGTGATAATAAGGCAGAAAATATAATTGCAATTATTTAGAGTTCTATCTATGATCGGCTAGTTAGCCGTGCCCCGCGGCTTCACTCGCTTCTACCAAGATAAAAGTAGACTACGTAAATACAATAATACTAATACTATGTTAATTTTAGGTATAAGCTATGTATTCCAAATTTCATCCAAATCCGTTCAGCCGTTACAACTTCAAGAGAAAAACAAACATACATAAACATTTAGACACTTACAATCTTTCGGATTTATAACATGTGTGTGATGTCCAAGAAGCGTTAAATTTTAATGCCGTTCTGCCTACCATAATATAAAATAGGATATAAAATAATATAATACATATAAAAAAGGATACATTGCATAATAATATTTCATTGCTTTTATTTTATAAAATTATTGTATCCGTCTTTTTACGTGTATTTTGTTTCAGTAATTTCATAGACAATTTTATTTTGTAAATTTTATGTTTTTAGTTCTTTGTCTAACATTCCGAACTTCGATTGTTCAAATTGAAGCGACGTCGATACGACAGTCGATCGGTCGAAAGTACAGTCGATTCGATTGTTCATAAGAAAAGAAAATCGTTCGATTTCGACGACGACGTAAATATAATAAAACATAAACATAAACTTTCACACTCACAGCCCCACACTAAGTTCGATGGCTTGTGTCGTGGGTGCCGGAAACATTCACATCACACACACAATCACAACCAGAACCAGAAACACAAGTTTTCCTTGAGGAGAAAACTTGTGTTCCCGCCGGGAATCGAACCCGATGCTTAGCCAACGGGCAGTTCAAAATTACGATGCCCCTGAATTAAATAGCAGACAGAGATAAAAATTGGGTGTATTGAATTCGGAATGGACTTTCGACTATCGATTCACCGCGGATACCACGATTTATGTGCGGACAGTCTCACGAGTCATTGCGCTAAACTTCTACCCGGGCGATTAAGATTTACAACGGGACTCTCCCTGGTCCAGGTCCCTAAATAACTTAAATAGTTGGGGAACCTACAGATTCCTCACGCAAGTTTCGACAGTGGGTTAGTTTTATGGCGGGAAACTATTTGCGTTGTAACCGAAGTGGATTCTATTGTTGTTTTAAAGGCCGTTTCGGTCGCGAAAATTGATGGACCCAAATAAATTTTATTGAATAATTTGTGAGCTTATGGCGGAGTTTCTAGATTTTGGAAATAGAATATTCCATGAGCGTTTGTGCTTTGATTTATCGGTAGTAACAACATTTCAGGACTGATAATAGGATTGATAATAGTATTAATTAATCGCAAGCAAAAGTTAAAAAAACCAACTTCACCGCTTTTTGGTTTTGGCTGAACCGATTTCGATAAAATATATATGGGACCACCTCTGAAGTATAATCTACCAAACAAAAAAAATCATCAAAATCAATTCATAATTGGCGGAGATATCGCGTAATATAAAAAAAAAGCATACATTCGAAATGATAACCTCCTTTTTTGAAGTGGGTTGAAAAGGAAGCTATTGGCTAGACTAATTCGTCAGTTTATACCTACTTACACCTTGGATCTCAATGATATCTTTCCTTTAAGACAGCAATGATTGGATCGCGGATGCTATAGAAAGAACTTCAAATTGGCAAGTCATTAAAATTGCCCGAACCCGTATTTTTAACATCCATCCCGTAGAAAAAGAGACCCTTTTGGGTTTGTAGTATGTATCGGTGTGCCTGTGACATCGTAGCTTTGCTCCGAAACGGTTGGACCTATTTTGATAGTTTTTTTTTGTAAGGTGACGATTTTTAGCCATTTCCAGAAAGAGCGTCGAGGAAATTTACAAACGTTTGATTTTGCACTTTTTGAAGATTTTTTTGATAAATAGATTTTTTGTACGAGCAATGTATTAACAATCGAAATAATAAACAATAGTAAACATGACGGACGCGGGCGCGTCTGTCTACAAGGCATTGCAAGTACTACTACCTACTAGTAGGCGATCGTACCCGCGTCCCCGCACGCTGCGTCCCCACAGTATGTAGCAGCTAGGGTTGCTACTTTTCAGTGTTCGATCATTAACATTTTGGCGAGTATGCGCAGAAATTACAAGTCATATAGACTATAATATGATTGACCGAGCGAACAGCGCGAGCGAAGCAGATCCGTTTCAGTTTGGGCAAAAAGTCTTTCATATATCCAGATGTCCGGCGGATGTCCGGCTGTTCTCCTCTACAGGTTGAATTTTTCAACCGATTCTCCTTAAATTTTGTTAGCAGGTTTGATAATTATAAAGAATTCTGTTGTCGATTCAGTTTTTGAAAAATTTTCAAAATAGCTGTGTTTCGAGTGTAGAAAACTAAAAAAAAGGAAAAATAGGTACGCAACGTATTGAGCTCACAGAGTAACTGTAGTAAAGTTAGTATTTCGCATATAGTAGAGTACACGATCAGTTGTTCTAAGCCGTAATTACTTTGTCTTACTGCCACATTTTCTACATTTTCTACATTCTCTCTCACAAATTACTGCAACCTAGCCAAGTTTATATGGAAGTACTTAATTCATCTTCCGCTGAGTCACACGTGTAACGCCCGCCCTTTCCACGTTACACGTGGGCTATAGAAATGCTATTCATTCTCATTTAACAGGATTGCTTAAGAAGAATCGTTGAATAAGCTTTGTGTTTGTGTTTCTCGATAAGTAGGTACTATCTGGATGAATCTGCCCGTTATATGACTGTTTTGATAGCGGCGTGAATGTGGAAAATAGATTAGGTGGAGATAAGAGAACGCAAGTGCATGTTTGTTAAGAGTAAAATCTAGAAAAAAAAATTAGGTTTCAAACCAGCGGACAACACTAAAATTTAAAACTAAAGTCAATATACTTATAAACGAAAACGTGTGAATTAAAATATTTCACTTTTCATGCAAACGCGATTTTTTGAATATCAAGTATGTTGACTTATTTAATACGGTTTATTTGTAACATTAGTATTTAAAAGTCTCATAATCAGTTTTATTAAAGAAATCCTTTATACGTTAAATTTTGTTCCACTTTCTTCAAAATAACACATTACATTGGCAATCAAAGCTACACAGCGACCCAACTTTTACTAAGTAAAAAATATTCAAGGGGTTAACAGAACCGAGGAAAAAATAGAATAGAATATAATTTATTTCGTGAAATTTATATTTAAAACATATAACAACAACAATGTTATTTTGTGTAGGGGAGCCCAGGATCACATACTAGGTTTCCTAGTCCTGTGTACTTGTAACTAATTATAACTCTCATCCCATTCAGCAACATCCCGGAGAACAGACCTATTTCTTTCTAAAACCAGTAGTATTTATTTATTGTCGTAATATTTTTTATATTCCTAACGAATACCAAATTTTGAGGATTAAGATAATTATCTTTATTTCTCAAAATAATTATTTCACTTATATGAAAAGCATTAAAACTTAACTTTAAATATTAACTGGACATAGCGTACATTATTTTTAGTTCATAACATATTAACAATTTATAGTAAGTCGACATAATTATAATAAAAAAGTGACTGGATGTAGGTACTTTGAGATTCTTTGCACACAAATGTAAACAGTTTATTGTCGTAATAATTTTTCTATTTCTAACGAATACCAAATTTTATATATTACAAAATCAATGAATACCAAAATATAACTGGTACAGCCACAGAAACAATATTTAGCTATATTTTAAAAATATTAAATTTAATATTACGATCATAATACAAATGCTTGCCCATAAAACAAAAAAAAAACTGAAATATATTTTATTACTGATCTCATACCATTTAACTTGTTTTGGAATTCGTTTATGAGTTGCATTGGTTTGGAATAGAACAATAACTAAGATAATATACAAATACCATTGATATTAGTTTTTGGTATCAGAATGGAATATATCGGAGAAAATATCATGGCAACATTATCTATTTATATTTCGAGCTTGTCAAATAAAATATTTATTTCACATGATAAAATTCTCCGAAAATCATGCAAATGTAATCCCTCGGAATTACGTATACCAATTACCACGTGCGAGATGTAGGCGGAATTCGTTAATTATACATTTGCATAGTAATTGTATTAAGTTCATACATTTTACCTACTTATGCGTAATATATGTATGATAATTGAAACAAAATATCTACCAGCTACCTATTGTATTTTTACGCGACTGCCAAGGAAAGGTTATGTTTTTAGCCCGTATCTTGTATGTATCTACATTAACATACAAGTTACTTGTGTATAACGATAATTTAACTGTCGAGATCCATCCAGCCTTTTAGAAGATACGAGGTAATAAAGAAATGTACTTACATACAAATATTAGTAAATTTCTTTATTACGTCGGATCTTCTAAACGGCTGGATGGATTTTATACATAACTAGCCGTGCCCCGCGGCTTTGCCCGCTATTATCAAGTTAAAAAGTAGCCTATATTTTAATCCTAGGTATAATCTATGCACATTCCAAATTTCATCCAAATCCGTTCAGCCGTTAAAGCGTGAAGAGGGAAAAAACATACTTACACACTTACAAACAAACATTCGGATTTATAATATTAGTAAGATTCATCGAACTTAGTGTGGGTTATGTTTATGTTATATCTATTCGTTTTTAAAACCCATGGAGTTAAAACCGAAACCACTCTGCACTCATTAAAATATTAGTAACGTAAACTCCAATAGTTCGTGAACCCGGCACCCAGCGCGCAGCAATTCTGTAAACATTGTAACTTACGGGCCGCACACCTAGCCTTTATACTTTATTCATATGGAGCTAGGGGTGGCACAGTTTGAAAAAACTATTGATTTACTGTAAGATGTTACTTTATTTGGATTTTTTTATTGTTGGTTACATGGTTTATTCTTGCTTACAACAGACAATTTATTTTTGATAAAAAAATACTTATTAAACTATTATATGATCTTGATTTTTATGAACAACCAATTGATAAGCTTTTAGAAGTCCGCCATATTGGATTTAAAGTGACGTCACTATATTTTTCGGGTTATTCTCAGCAAGCCCTTTCATTTGATACCCATATTGTAGGAGTGCATTAAAAATTACTTGTCCGCATTTTGTGTGCTCCGCCATGTTGGACTTAGAATGACGTCACTCAGCTAACCATGCATTGTCATCCAAACTAAACGTGAATACAAAATGTCAGCTCAATTGGTTGAACCTGCAACAAAATTGAGTTGCAAGATTCCACCCGAACAAACATACGTACATACAGTGAAAGCTAAATAAAAGCTTGTAAAAAATAAACCTAGTCTAATTGAGAATATTCTCCGTTTCTGGGATGTCGGTAAAAAAAAAACGAAAATCCTGACTGCAAATAATTGTTTATTCCTCCTGATCGATACACTGTTGCTCACCATGAAATAATGGGTATTTTTTATCAAAATTATATTTTAAATTAAATACACCAGTGCACAAAAATACTGTTAACATTGTTTTTTTATACAATTTGGTACACCAGTCTGATATTCCTATCTTGTTTTAAACATTAATTACTTACACACTCACATGGCTTTAAACATACTTACTCAATCTGCAAAATTGTGTGTGTAGATACACAAACTTTTGGTTATAATATAATAAACTAATGTTTGTCAATAGAATAATATAGTAGAGGTTATATTTGGTAGAATGATCTTTCCAAAATATCGTCTACTTAAGTTGAAGCATTATAATAACCGTCATATTATTACAAAGCTTCAACATAAGTGCATATATCACTTTTTATTTGGGCAGTTTTTTTTATGCAAATCTACTTATACATACCTTTTTTTATGTACGATAGGCAAGCGTTTGACCACAATCTCACCTGATGGTAAGCGACGATGCGGCCGAAGATGTATATACTATATATACTATAATATGTATATACCTATATTATAAAAAAATTCGGTAACTTCCTATTTTTTATTTATTTAAAATGCCAATAAGGTTGTCTCATAAAAAAGTATTGCATTTTCTATATATATCGTTTAACAAGAAAAAATAAGGATAGTCTGTATCTTAATTTTTTTCTTGTTCGCCAACCCTAGCACACAAAGCAAAGCAACGTCCATCAAGTGTCCACACTGATTGTAGAGGGAATTAATCACTCTCACGGCGCGACGGTAACATATTGTTCGTTCGTTTGTGACCCCTGGATCTGTATACTACACTACAACCAGTTGTCTATAATTCGAGTTTTACTTTCTAGTCCACGTAGTAAACTTAAAAAGAAAAATTATCGCTTGGTAGAGTTGAACCTGCTGCCATAGGATATCTTATACAGCTATATATAATTATACACAAATTAAAAGATAGAGGTGATTAACAAAAATATTACAAAGTACACCAACAACGGCCTCTATATTCTATTACATGTTTAGGATTTTTAGTAATTAAAAAAATAATAATATCAACAACGCCATTTTTTCACTTTCGCTTTGTTGCGATAACTTTTTAGCAGATCAACATTTAGATTATTTATTATATATCTTACATCTAAACTTACAAATAAAAAAACGTTATTGCTTTATAATATTTCAGATTGAACGTTGAAAGTATACTATATGCTGTCATTGCTGGTAATAAATTATCACCACCCCTGTGAAAGGGTGAACAGAGTACTAAGTACCGTAAAACAATGGAAATAATAATTTATCAGTGAGCATTCATGCGTACCACCCTGTACATGCATGTACCTATACAGTACGCATCTCTGAACAACGTGAACATTTGAAAACATGTGTCAAGGGATAACATTGGCAAGATTACGAGTTCTTTCTACTAGACTTGCAAAGATATCAATTAGTATAAGCAGAACATCAAAGATCGTCTAGCTAAAAATTGTACCGCTTTTTTAACAAACTTAAAAAAAGAAGGAGGTTCTCAGTTCGTCTGTATTTTTTTATGTTTGTTACCTCAGTTAAGCTAGTGCTTTCCATGTAGTCCCATTTAATTTTTATCAAGATCTGAACAGTAGTTTTTGAGTTCTACTCAATAATGCGTATTTAATCAGATCAAGGATTCCGAAGATGAAGTGATGAAGTCGTTTTTTAAGCTTTGCTTGCGTTTAAATAATTTTTATTTTTATATACGCAGTAAATTAATTACAAATTTAATATTAATCATTATATATATATATCATTAATGATAATTATATAACAAGTATACACATACTTGTTCATATATCATTAATGTTAATTTGTGGTAAGTATGTATTTCCTACATACTTCACATAATAGGAGGAGGTTGTTACCTCTGGTTTCTTTCCATGTGAACCGATTTTTTTTTTGTTTAAAAGCTGTTGCTTTCCGATTGGTCCTATTTAAATTTGATCAAGATCTGATCAGTACTTTTTGAGTTATCGTCAATAATGCGTATTTAATACATTTAATCTGATCAAGGTTCCGAAGATAAAGCGGTGAAGTCGGTTTTTTTAAGCTTTGTTTGCATTCAAATTATCATTTGCTTATCTCAACTGTAAAGTGCTTTTCCCAATTTTTCTTAAATTTACATTTCCCCGTTTTTATTTAAATGCCTTATCCGTTTTCTTTTGTATTTTTTTTTACCAAGTATATAATGTTTTTTTTGAGTTGCGCTTATTTTATCCGAATTACATTCGTTTAAACCAAAGACTACATAACCCAGCGAGTGCTAGAAACTCATGCTGTGTACATTTTTTATCCGACCACTTATTACTATCTATACGGTATGGAATACGGATACGGTAGCTCGTTGCTTAGGATAGCTAGTAACATAATCTAAAGGGACGGTGGCGGCGGCTCTGCGGGCGTATTGTTAGTAAACAAAACAAACAAACACATTCACACTCACAGCCCCACACTAAGTTCAAAGACTTGTATCGTAGGTGCTGGAAACATTCACATCACACACATACATTACACCCAGAACCGGAAGCACAAATATCCCTTGAGAAGGATATTGGTGCTCCTGCCGGGAATCGAACCCAGGACCCACGGCGCAGAGGGCGGGCACCTGTCCACTGCTCCAACTGGGTCGTAGTATTTGCACTGTTTGGGTATACGGAAATCTATAAACATGCATTGTATAAAATTTCATTCATTTTAATATACGAGTTTACACTATGATGATACGGTTTATATTTAGAAATAAATATGTAATAATTTCCCTTGAAGATGTACTCATATCAACATCTTAATATTTGAGACAAATCTACACATCAATAGTACTTATTACTTATTTACCTACATGATCCAATAATTGCTTTTAACATCATATCAGATTTGATTATAAACGTTTTCGGAAACATGCACATCATACACACAATCACAACCAGAACCAGAAACACAAATTATCCTGTGGGAGTAAACTTGTGTTTCAGCCGGGAATCGAATCCGATAACCCTGAAGGCGAACGCCACCCAACTAAGCCAATGAGCTTTTGATTATGTTTTACAAGTTGTTATGTGGTTGTGATTTTCTATAGACAACCTGACTTTATAGCCCAAACAATAAATGCCCAAACGTGACTGTCCGTTTTATCGTCCAATAAATTAATTCAACTGTCAATGGTGCCGATTCTGTTGCCCAGAATTAGACTAAACTAGCCTAAAATTTGTTTTAGTCCTGCTTTAGTCCAAAACCTATTCAGAAAATGCAAGATTAGACTAAAATTAAGTTTGACAGGACTAAGTTAGTTTAGTTACTCTATTTAGTGAAAATGACCAAATTCTTATTCTGATGTACATGTTTTACGTAAAATTAAGACTAAAAATAGAAATTTTAAACTCAAATTAGTCTGTATGAAAAAGGTCTCGATTATTTTAAATGTGATCTTATACTTGAAAGAATAACACGTGCAATTAATGAAGCAAATACTGACCTACAAAATCTATAATGGAGGAATATGTGATTGCGGCTCTTGTGAATACAATTCAATTTGGTTGCTGTCAAAATCAATTTTAGTCCTGTCATTTCAACTTTTAAATTAAGTTCAACGTAAAATCAGAATAGCGTTTAGGTATTCTTTGACTAAAATTAGTTTATTTTTAGTTTAGTTTAGTTCGGTGCTCAACAGAATTAGCACCAATGTTAAATGACACAATAGTAATCGTCGTATCCATATAATGTTATACGCAACGATACGTACGATACGTACGACACGTAAGAAATGAATCATAGAAACTTTAAAAGGTCGATTTAAACAAATATTTAATTTTTTACCAGTTGAACCGCTTTGGCTTCTCATAGAAGGACAAATAACAAACACACACTCAGCCCGCCGCTAAGTTTAAAGATTGTATCGTGGGTGCCGGAAACATTTACATGACACACACACAACCACACTTAGAACCAGAAACGCGAATGTCCTTTGGGAAGGAAAATTCTGGAGTCGAACCAAAGAAATACGGTACAGACTGCAAACACCTGACCACTCACAAAAAAAACTCCGTAGCAAAAAAAAAAAAAAAAAGTAGGTACTATTATAGTTGCCGTTTATTATTAGGTATCTATGAATACACACATGTCGTCATATTATATATTATCTACACTATCATTAATGAGAGAGTGATAATGACCCTATGACTCATGCAAGCCATCCTTGAAATGCCTTAGCGGTCAGTTTCTCTGTAATATGCTTGTTTTAATAATAAAATATAGTAATTGTATTACTCATTCTCCTTTAGCAATATTTTTATGTGTGACATAATGTCAGAAATATTTTTAACACAGAAAGTAGTGTCAACATTTTCAATATTGACACTACTTTCTAAAACTAACGCTATTACCAAGTCACGCTATTTCTACCAAGTCTTTCCGTAGTAAATAAAACCAAACTATGTCTGTACTTTTAAAATCTACGGACCCCTTATTTTACCCTTTAATATAAAAAAGAAAAACGATTCATCCTCCCTTTCTTTGTTCTGCATTCTGAGTCTTCTATATATACATAATTGGCAATAGATTTATTTATGTTGTTGTAATTACGCAACTGTTCCAAGTACTCGCCCACACGATGTCGCCGTAGGTACCTAGCTGTGTTATGTCTGACTCTGTCAGCATTCCACGCAAATCAGTTAGTTGATATTAAAATTTACAAGTCGATAGTGATGCTGCTCTACTACTTCTATCTTTGTATTGTCAAGCTAAGAACACGCTAAGGTTTCTGAAAATAGAAACAGATTATATATTATAATAACATTGAACAAGTGAGGCTTGAATTTATTTATACTAATATATTTTACTATTTCAGAACCTAAAGAAAACAAAAAGACAAACTTAAAAAAACTTTTTTTTGTATCATGTAAAAGTGTGTTCATCTGTCTACGAGTAAACTGCCTAAATTTCCTCTGAAACTTAAAACTTGACATAAACTTGAAGATTCTCGAGATCGATAAAGTTGTTTCGCGAAGGGTGATTAAGCCACCGGTACAAAATAAATAATATGCCACCGCTTATTGTAACCTATTACACATGTCCAGTGGAAAAGACACTAGGGTGAAGTTAAACGACCGTTATGTTCTACGCCGAAATTTGGTGAAGTCCGGGACCTTAGTGTTAAGTTCAACTCCTTGAGTAAATTCTAGTTTTCGAAACAAATTTACTAATGTTTTTACGTTAGAGCCTAATTTTTGAGCTTAACCCTGTCAATTTATTATAAAATCACTGTACTTGATGATAATCCTAGGTAAAAAGTCAGTATGTCCTTCAAGATCAAGTATGAAACAGACAGTTTTTTTCTGATTTATAACGTTTGTGTTATATGAATTGGTCTACGAAACATAAGCGTTTCAGCATTTTTATACAATAGATACAGTAATAAATTCTACTTTTAAACCCTGCTATCAATTAATCTTTCCCAGAGCACATCTTAAAGAGTCCAATGCTTAATTAATTTTGCAGCACCAGGACCAGCATAATGCACCAATATGTATTCATAGCCTGGCCTTCATTAGCTTGCCGTCCCTAAGGCATGCTACCCAGAAGATATAAATTTATATAAATTTCATCAGGATCCTCATAAACTGACTCATCTGTTTTCTAAGACAAAGTTTGTTAAGAACTTGAATTTGTTGAAATTATTTTTTGCGTAGGTTTACAAATTTGTTAGAGAAGTGCCGATAAAAATGTGACTCAATACTTTCATTTAAATTCTAATTTTATCTTATTTATATATTACTAGCTGCGCCCTGCGGTTTTACCCGTGTAAGTTCTGGACCCGCGGGAACTCTTGGATAAAAAGAAGCCTGTGTTATTTCCCAAGCTCTTGACTATCTGTGTACCAAATTTCATTTCAATCGGTTCAGTAGTTTAAGCGTGAAAGCGCGACAGACAGACAGAGTTACTTTCGCATTTATAATATCAGTAAGGAAGTAAGGATAAGTCTTTATGCACTCAATTTTTAAAGCAAAACTACTTACTGCCTTTGTTACCTGAACGTTATAATCTGGGAATTTTCAAGTCTAGGGTGATTATTAGCATAAATAAAATTGTAATGTCATTAGGTACACTAAATTATTATCAGGTTGTCCATATAAGTAAATTCCTTGTTTACTGGACTATGTAATGTAGACTGTCTGCAGACTCTATTGACCGACTCTACAAGTCTGGCAACACTATCTAGGACCCTATGCTCAATAAAGGCAAGGTATAAATGAACTTTTATGAACGCGTAATTTAGTTTGTACTAGTTTAATACTAATAAACTACGTGGGTACTTTGTAAATAAATTTTACTTTCAAATTGACGTTAGTGAGAAAGCGAGCCATTCTATGAGATGACCAACTCGTTTATACTGACCTTTTTTGCCATACAACTCACGATTGCCAGCTATAAAAGGATATGTCCAGATAACTTTATTCCACATAATGCGTCCCCATCCTTTGAAAAGGAAAGTTGTATAACATTTTTCGAGATCGTCTCCCTTTTAAGGCGAACGGCCACTTTTTATTGCAAAAACGGACGGCGAATGGGACGTTTCTACAGCATCAAAGGATTTGCCGACTTCACTGATGCATATTTTTTTGTTTATAAGATAGAAACCGGCATAACAGCACAAACAATTCCAGGAAAATGTCAAGGGAAAATGTAGTCAGAGTAAAAAGATGCTGCAGAAATACAACCGGGTAAAAGTAAACATTGTTTTGGCGAAGACTTAGATTTACTAAGAAGAGTCGTTGGCGAAAGGTTATGGACCTTTCGCGTTCAAATAATTAGCGTCCGCATCGTTGACCGAAACGCAATAAAAACACGCAAGGAATTGCATCCCGTATCGAAGTTCCAAGTTCAAATTAAATCCGTCGGGCGGTTGTCCTGCGACTGGTGTGGTACTGGAAACAAGTCCTCGCAGTGCGCCCGCGCCGATGTTTCCGATCGGACGGGCGATTGGGTGCCGAGACGTCGCGTGCTCATAATGAAAATACCGCAAACATACCGTCGCGTATTTGAAATATCATTTGGCACACTTCGCCGGGTGTATTTGAATTCCGCGATATTGATACAACCCGTACGATAGTAGCCTTTAATTGGGTTGTTCTAAACTTTGGTGTCACGGAACTGGAATGTAGTGCATTGGTACCAATTGTGCAAATTTCGTGATTGTGCGCTGTTACAAAAGCTTGTTTAACTCAATTGCTGTGTAAATCTATGTATATAGGATGCGGTTCACTATCTTCAATTCTAGTTTGTTAATTTGAGAGTTTGATAAACTTCTCTGAAGAGAAATACATGATTACTGGTACTATCAGACAATGCGTAACTCCGTCTAAGTTTTGAAGATTTCGTAATCTTCGGCTCTGATTCACTTTTGAGTGATTTATTAAAAGGAACGATGGTGAGGATGACCTAATCGACGCCTACTCACCTGTTGTTGACGATCAAAATAGATAAAGTGCTAATCGATTTAATAATGTCGCCTAAAATGGAGTGATCTTGGAGTATAAATAAGCTTATGAAAATCGTATAGGTAAGGAATTTACTTAAATTATGCAAAAGCTAAGCAAAGTTATGCATATTAATACTAGGAATAGTTATAATCTTTATATATATAATTATTCTGTACGTGCTTACGTGACTGAACTCCTCTTAAACAGCTGGACCTAATCTAATGAAATTTTTTGTGTGGGTTCAGGTGGATTCAATTCAATAAATAATTTAAGAAATTACACCAAATCCGTTCGTTCGTTCAGCCGTTAAAGCGTAAAGAGGGAACAAACATACTTACACACAAACTTTCGAAGTTATAATATTACTAGCCGTGCCCCGCGGCTTCGCCCGCTATTATCAAGTTTAAAGCTTATGTGTTAATCCTAAGTATAAACTATGTACATTCCAAATTTCATACAAATCCGTTCAGCCGTTAAAGCGCGAAGAGGGAACAAACATACTTACACACAAACTTTCGGATTTGTAATATTAGTGCCATCCCTGTGGCGTTACCCGCTTTGGTTTTGAAGCTGGTTCCTATAAGTAATATTTTTCATCGGTTTATCTTCTAAAGGTAATATATAAACTGGCAGACAAACACACAAAGTTATGTTAAAATTTATAGTAAACATTTAATTTCTGGGTCTTTACGATACAGGCTTGCCTAGTGTGAAAGCTTTAGTAATGGCCTTCGATTTGTAAACGATCATCAGCGTTTAGCAAACTTTATAATATTTGTACATAAACTTACATTTACAAATTCTTTGTGTAAATACATTTACCACTAACCGATGCAAGATAAACATTTTTAATTTTTAATTTCCATTAAACCTTTTAGTACCATAGCGTGATTAGTGTAATTTTCTACCTACTTCAAAAAGGGACGTGCTCAAATCGACTATATGTTTTTTTGTACGTATGTTACGCGATAGTTTCGCCAGTTGTGATTCGATTTTTATGATTCTTTTATAGATCGGTAGATCATATTACAGAAGTAAATTTGCTTGCGTTTAATTATGCACAAACTTTTTAAATAAACCTTACCTAACTAGGTTTCTAGTTTTCTTATCCTCCATCTTGTCGTGATGCAACTAGCAGCGACTGGTCCAGGAAGCGGTTACCTCTCTACTTATTTCATTGAACAGTACTCGTTACTGTCCATGTACAGTGGTCTCGTGAGAATTCTCATTGTTTATTTGTTTATCTTATCTCTCGCTCTCGCCTTGAACTTGGATGGTAAGTCAAAGGGTGAGTTAGATATGGACAATTTTGTAGTTATCTGTGATGATCTGTTTCTCAAATTATAGATAAACGCTTTCACACGTGGGTGTCGTAAACACTCAAATCACACACACTATCAAACCCATAACGAGAAACACAAATTTTCCTTGAGGATAAAACTTGTGATCCCACCGGGAATCGAACCCGATACCTGCTGCTTAGAAGACGAACGTGCACGCAACCAAAAAGCAGTTATCAGTTTTCAGTATACAAAATAATTGGATTGAAAGATGCGACGCGGTTATAGCTACACAGTAGTAGGATTCGGTAGAATTTTGGTAACAAGTAAGTCACGCTTATTCCCCTTTATTTCAAGCTTTTATTTAGTTTCACCTGTCCCGTTATCTGTCGGTCTGTAAATTAAAAAAAACTTTTTAAAGTATTACTTGTTTTAATTTATAAGAAAAATAATGTGTAAGTAACTTAGTTCTTTGCTGTACATATTTTTAGGAAATATAGGCAATTGGCCCGTAGATAGAATTTTAAAAAAAAAAGAAAAAAGTGCATGGGTTTTTATAGAATTTGAATTTTGGTAACTGTTCCATATTATTTCTTAACATAATATGTGGCTGTTAAAGTAGAACCTAAATATTCGTGTAGCATCGTGATTCCATTATTAGAGCTTGTTGAAGACGTCGATTGCCCAACCTTCTCAATCAATCCCCCTCAATTAAGAACCCATAGCCGATCAAGGTTCTTGGCATCAGATTCTAGCGTCTGTTTATTTTTTGGGTCATCATATTGGGTTGGGACATAATGTAGCTCTAATAAAAAACATTATCTTTTGCTTATTTTCTTTTTAAGAGTTGTAAATTCTCTACGATTTTTTTTAAAACATTTTTTTTATTCAATTATACTGCTTTTATATTCTTATTTTGTGGCGTATATTAAACTTTTTTTTTCAGCATTTAAAATTTTTTTTTAATGTGATATCACTGATAAATAATAATACATTATACAACGTCTATGAACACATGAAAACTATTGAATGGTATTTCGTCAGATTAACTGTCACAATTTATCAATTCTATTTATCTGTTTGATGGTATTCTAGTGGTTGCACACTCTTTGCATTTCCTTTCTAATATTATATATTATATTACACTTAGGTGCTGCAATACAGAGTTGCAGACACCGTGATGCAACCGTTTAATAGTTCAACATTACATTTATATCTCTTTCAATAACTTTAAGAGCCAGGTTACAACTAAATTTTACCTACTGTTATTTTACATTAGTGACTTCTTCTTCTTGGTCGCATACTTCAATACTGAAGGTCGTGTCCTTGAAAAGCATTCGTAGCTTTATTTATTATGCTCCGCCATTGCGTCCGGTTTTAGGCTTCCCTCAGGGCGGTCGTAACAGTGAGTCCAGTGAGCGCGGTCACCTGATCCGACCAAAACGTCTAGGTGACCGGCCACGAGGTCTTTTGCCTTCTAACTTTCCCACCATAACCATCTTGACAAGGTTATCTGGTTGCCGACGGGCAATGTGACCGTTTTTCTTGGGGAGAAAATTGAGCTCCCGCCGGTAATCGAACCCACCCCTGCTTAGAAGACAAGCGTTCACTCAACTAAGCCAATAGGCAGTCATTACTTTTGCATTCCAATTTACGCTACAGTTTTACGCAGATAATCACCACTGTGTTTACAAGACACATCGGGCGTTGCGAATTCCTTTCGTCTGAGTTGGAACCGTGGAAATGTCACGACTTAATTGTCCATTACCTTATATAGAATACATACATACTAAACTTTATTTATAACCTTTGGACTATAAGTAAATGGTACTTGCTAGAAAAGATCTTTAAGCTACATAAAAAAGCTTATTTTTTCATCTACTTTTAACCCGACTGACAAGGAAGGGTTATGTTTTTCGCGCGTATCTTATTGCTACGTATGTATATTTGTAAATTTCTTTATTACCTCGTATCTTCGAAACGGATAGATTTCCACAAAAGTATCGTTATATTTATTATTATACGTTATAGATAGGTGTTTGAAAATGACAAAATGGCGAATTTTTGGCCCGTAATAGTAATTTATTTATCTGTTTAATTTAATTGTTGTTTTTTTTTATTGTATGAATATAAGTATACGTTATTTTGTATTGTAGAATATAAGAAAAAATGTTTCTATTTAATTTTTAAAATAATAACCAAACCTATCGAATAGAGTCGAAATTAAATAAATTAAATGGTGATTACCTACATAAAAAGTAGGTTTAGATAGATAGATTAGATAGTAAAATTTTAACAGTACATTTTTAGAAAAGTGTAACAATAGGCGGTCTTATCGCTGAAAGCGATCTCTTCCAGACAACCTTCGGATAGGTTTACTTATTTTGCAGTCGGTTTTTAGTACATTGACTTGTTAGTATAATCTGATAAGTTATAAACAAAACTATACCATTACAACATTCTATATTCAATAGCTATAATTTAGTTATAGTTCATGATATTTTAGTTATAATTATAGATGTGTTTATTAATATTATATTTACTTCTTAAATAATGGCCATCATTCCACTGCAAGGCCATCGTAAAAGCCCGACAGTCAACAATAAGTCAGATGATGAAGAGCTCTACTGAGAAACGGCCAGCGTTGTAATTATTTCAAAGATCTTGCTGATAAAATATCCGTTATAAAAGCAAGCCGACTGTCACCAGCACATCTTGAAAAATGATATCTAGAAAGAGTAGAATTATTGCTTTGAAAATGCCGGGTTTATATATCCTTTAGAATGTGGGTGGTCTAAACATCATAATGATTATACAACAATATTATCATGTTGGCAAATACCTTGGGCAAAATGTATTGATATTCATATTGCAGCGTGGAGTGACGAATGCATTGTAGTGTTCTCGCATAATAAAATTCTAATATTATTAATATTTGTATATATGTTTGTTTAAGCAACTCACAAAACTACTGAATTAATTTTTAGGCAGTACTCTCCCATATTTCAGCTTTAACGTTTTACTTAGGCACATAAACGATTTCACACTCTCAGTGCAACACAAAGTTCGAAAACTTATGGCTTGGGTTCCGGCAACATAGGTACACTTAACGCAAACGATCACAGCCAGAAACAGAAATAATTATTTTCGTCGGGGTGAAAATTAGTTTCCCACCGGGAATCAAGCCCGATACCTGCTGTTTAATAGGTAGATGTGCAACCAACTACGCCATTGAACAGTTCAATTACAAATTTTGCTTGGATATTATAAATGTATTATATGTTTTGTCGTACCGCTAGCTAAGTACGTTTTTTTAGGTAGAATGGAATTTTCTTTTGCTCGTCTTGCACCAATTAAATAGAATAAAAAATCTGTCATTTATCAACAAATGCTGTGGTAATGAAATAATGATACTTATATACGGTTTAAAACACGTGAAATTGTCGATTAGTTTCGAACAAATTAGTTGTCACAGGATGTTTCAAGCCATATTTTATATAAAATTAAAACACTATGTGCATTATGTACATATACTAATAGTTTTAACTTTCAAAATGCCCGTTGGTTTAGTTGCCACGCGTCCTAAGCAGCGAGTATCGGGTTCGAATCTCGGTGGGAACACTAATTTTCTCCCTAAGGAAAATTTGTGTTTCTGGTTCTGCGTGTGATTATGTTCGTCATGTGAATGTTCCCAGCACCTACGAGTCCTACGACACAAGTCATCGAACTTAGTTCTTAAACTTATTGAAATGCTGTTGTCCTTGAAGTAAATGACGAATTTTCTTCTCTATTTAGTTTTAGGGACGTGTATAGCTATAGTTGACTACTATATAGATGCATATTACCACATCCTTACAAACTCCAGTTCAATTAAATAAACAAGCATCCTATACCCTTGTGCTAAATACGAATTTCTATTTACGAGTACTATTTCCATCCATTGTTTATGTTTAGTTGCTCAGTGGTCAATGACATGTACCGTTGGATTCAACTCTTAAGTTTGAAATGAGGAGCTTCCGGGTAGTTTGAGTGAGATTAATGTATATATGTCTTAATGCTTACGTACATTTCCTACGCATGTCCTACATCCTATTACATATATCCGTTACGATTGGTTTTAATTCGAAATCGACAAAACTTTAGAAATTTTGTTAAATTTCGTAATCAATCGTGGGTAGTTCGTAATTCAAATTGAAATCAATTGCAACAGAGAGGGTCTGAGCGCTTATTGTGAAGAGATTTAACTCTTTATTGAACAACTTAATTGTGACAAAAACAGAACAGAAAATCGCAAGGCGTAAAAGAGATATTTTTCAGACAACTTTATTATGTAACACAATTCAAATCGATTTTGTAACATTGTATTTTCTAACTTCTTCATAAATTTCATAGAAGTTAAGATTAAAATTACCCAAAACTGTATTTAAAACCGTTATCTCGTCTCGTAAAAAAAAATATAATCGTCGGAACTTCGTTAAAATAGTTTTGAGGACCTTGCGTAAGATTAGCGACTGTCTCTTACACTATCAGTAATTACCTTATCACAAACAATCGGAGGTAGTTGGAATCCACAGCTAATTTATCTGTGGTACAGTACAGCACAGTCTGTTGCCTCTGTGTTTGTTGAGCTTATATGAGACGTTAAGAGATATGAACGTTTTACAAGACGATAGTTATTGAGCGAGCGAAGCGTCTCCGTTTCTTGGACAAAATTGGCTTCGCATGTCCGGCGGATTTCCGGTTGTTCTCCTTTACAGTTCGCATTTTTGAACAGAATCTCGCAAAATTTTGTATTTTTTTTCAAAATGGCGGAGATATGGGGGTATTGTGGGTAGAACTCGTAAAAAATATATATTTCATCCATTTTGTAAAATATTTTGGTGTTGATTATTTTATTCACATCACAAATTAGTTAAAGAAGCTACAGGAACTGCATCGCTCTTCGTCATAGAGATAGGAAACAAACCTACGGCTTTGTTCTTCATACTCGCATCCATAGAAAAGAATATACTCTACCTGAGCTCGCATCACTCCTGTAAAAAAATCGGTCACAACTTAGACTATACCTTAGCTATATAGAGGGTCACAACGAATTTCATCTATGAAATATGTTTTTTTTTTGTGACACCGCGTCTTTGGACATTCTTTGTGAAGAAGTTCTCAACTGCTTAAGGTGTTGGGCCTCGACCGATGTTCCAAATAAGCGGTGTTCAAATTCCACTCTTAACGAATTTTTCCCTTACTTATTTCTAAACTGAATTTCATCTCGTTTTTAACCGTTTATCTTAAATATTTATAACTCAAAAGTGACTGACTGACTGAGTGACATAGTGATCTATCAACGCACAGCCCAAACCACTGGACGGATCGGGCTGAAATTTGGCATGCAGGTAGATGTTATGACGTAGGCATCCGCTGAGAAAGGATTTTGATTAATTCTACCCCCAAGGGGATAAAATAGGGGATGAAAGTTTGTTGTACTTCTTAACGCGAGCGAAGCCGCGGGCAAAAGCTAGTTATCCATAAATTACTACTAAAATATTGCTTTTAGATTTAGGTATGTGAGTGCATTTTTTTTTTTTTTCAATAGTCTAGACTCTAGAACTCTAGTAGGATGATTTAAATTCTTAAAATAAATTAAGTAGGTTCATAATTTATGAAATGTTTTAAGTTCACGAAATACACAGCTTCATCGCACAGCTGTGTCTAAAAAAAAACACGTATACCAATGAAAAAAAAACCGTAATTGAAAATCAGACAAGTATATAATAGGCGGCTATTTCTTTGTATTTGCACTTTATAAGGCATTTATATGAAAAATAATCAGAATCATTTCACCGACGCGACGGGTTTTACCTAGAAAATCCGGCTACGGCCATTGTTCATTTTATTTTAATCTCATTGTGCAGACATTTTAAATACAAAAGAATTCTTATACAAAAAAAAAAAAATGTCTCTGAAAAAATAAGATGACTTTACACTCTTCACAATTAGTTAAAACGAAAAATAGAAGTTTGTTAATTGAAGTGTGCAATTAAGAATAATTGCTCCCTCTTTAATTGAGCTGTCTTTTTTGTCACGAAAGAAGGCTTGCTTTATTATGTTTCCTATATTTAATTAATTTTTAATTGCCATCTTGTTAGAGAGTACATAAAGTACTTTATTGTGAATGGTTTTATTGTTTTATTGTTTGCTTTTCACGCAATATTATTGATAAGGTCATTCACCTCTAAGTATGGAAACGTGCTGTCAAAGTTGAAATTAATTTTCCAGGTGTATTTTCCTTTTTACTAGATGCTACTTTTGCTTGCGGTTTTATCTATGATTGTTCATAATTTACATAAATATGTATTGTATTAATATATGCATTTAATATTTAACTACCACTAGCTTAGTTGGGTGAGCGTTCGTCTTATAAACAGCGGTATTAGGTTCGATGCCCGACGACGGGAACACAAGTCCCCAAGGAAAGTCGGTGTTTCTGGTTCTAGTTGTAATTGTATGTGTGATGTGTATTTTTACGTTACCCACGGCACAACTCAGCGAACTTAAAGTGGGGATGTGAGTGTGAAATCGTTTATGTTTATTCTATAATGGATTATTTCATCTGTATTTTTAAATAATCGATATTAATTTACACAATTAAAAGGCTTTTCTTAATAATCGATTCAGAGAATTCGTTCACCATGAGAATCGGATTTTAATGAAACATTTGCCCTATTTATTAGTTTTTGATTTTCATTTTTATTAATTAACGTATTTCAGATTTTTCCTTTCATTGGTGCTGAGAAACCTTGCTCTTATACGTAGGACTATGAGTGTGGACGTGTAAGTTGGTAGATAGACATAAATCTATGCATAATGGTATTTCCAATGCGTGGTAATAAATAATAAAAGTATTTAGATAGTATATGTACAGCACTCATTCTTGTTTGTTTCTGGAAGTTATTTAGATGACCAGATAAGTAATTATTAACTAGTATACCTGGACATTTCAAAGCTAATAGCTACCATTAGCTTTGAAATGTCTAGGTATATCGTTCTTAATACTGAATCAAGTTGAAAGTCTGCCGCCAAGCCAAATACGGTGTTCCGGCAGTTATCCTTGAGAGTCTGCGCATTCCAGGTCTAGTGTGTTTACCAGCTTCGATCACATCGTCACTTACCATCAGGTGAGATAGTGGTCAAACACTAGGCTGTCACAAATAAAAAAATAAATAAAAAAAAAACAAATATTCCTAATTCTTTGGTTTATCCTTCAGGAAACATGACCTAACTAAGTAGAAACAGGTGCTTAAGAGTCACAAATAAACACGACGATGAAAGATTTACTAAATGCAAAATTTGAGTCAATTAAACTTCTATAGTATCTTTGATTGAGTTACATAAGCCAGTTTTACTTGAATTTCTAGTTGTTTGGTGCAATTTTCTTGTCTCGCTTGTGTGGGTGTCACGCATAATTCACGGTATCCCGTTGTTAGTCAGAGGGTTATAATACGTGGTGGTCACAGCCGTGACGGCCGGTACGGATGCCGGCTCGCTCACTCCATTTGCTGCGTTTCCCGATGCAGCAACTGGCTTCAATAACCGGATTTCCTAATTTTACTGATAAAATTAACGGATCGGAAGTATTAGAAAAAAATAGAAAGATTGGTTTCGAAGATCTGCTCTTTATCAACTATTTGTTGTGATTGGAATTAGTGTTAACGATCTTTAAAATGCAGTCTCTAAGAACAGTGTAAATCGAAAAATACGAAAAATATGTGACCTTGTTTGGACTTGTCAATAAAAACTGTTTTGAATTATTAAGTGCACAGAGTAGGTATGTGAAGAAAATACCTTATTAGACCTTAAAGTGTCAATTTAATGTCACTGGTTACGTCCAAAGCAGAGATAAATAAGATATATACCCAAGGGTCCAAAGGTAATAAAATCATTCCGTTTTAGTTACATCGAAAAATATATAAAATCGATACGGTGATTTAGAAAAAAATCTAACAGCGAAACCCAGTGATTAAAGTGTACGTGACAAAACAACACGATGCTTATAACAAAATATACAGCGGTGTTGTTGGAAAGTGCAAGGACGACGGAA
Source organism: Lomographa bimaculata (assembly GCA_948107665.1). Taxonomy (NCBI): domain Eukaryota; kingdom Metazoa; phylum Arthropoda; class Insecta; order Lepidoptera; family Geometridae; genus Lomographa; species Lomographa bimaculata. The sequence continues at coordinate 6,780,202 of OX403596.1, read as the reverse complement.
GCCAGGAACAGGAGCTTGTCGAGGACCAGTGAAGGATGGTCTTCTTCTATGGACAGCATCCCGGATAGGCGGCCGTTCAGGCGCCGACATTTCGCTTACAGGTGAGTTAAATGTATAATAATGGTGTGCGAAATAAGTGATTTTACAGATTGATTGTTTCAATACTTTGGTTTAGTAAAATACGCGCCTTAAACCTCGAATTAAACTTATAAACTCATAAAATTGCGCCATCACCAATCAATCACCAATTGCTTAGGAGTAGGACCGCTAGTACCCTCACACTCATATCCGCCTGAAGCGTTTTGCTTCAACATTTGTTATCCGCACAGCTAAGGAGTGGAACTCACTGCCCGTATCCTTGTTCCCCGAACAGTATAATCTGGGAGTCTTCAAGTCTAGAGTGAATAGGTATCTTCTAGGGAAGCATGTTTCATCTTCGGCAACATAGTCACTTTCCATCAGGTGAGTAAATGGTAAATTCTTACCTCTGTCATAAAAAAAAAACTCTACCCTTGAGGGTACTGGTGGTACTAGTCTGCATCGCTAGTAAAATTCTGTCGCGTGCATTAAAAGATTATAGCTTAACTTGCGTGCCGGACACTATACCTCTTTTAAGAGAGGTCCTCTTTCAAGACAATAACTGTCAAACGTCATCCATATTGGAACTGCGAAGGAGTGGAACTCATTGCCCTCGTCTTTGTTTCCCGAACGGTATAATCTGGGAGATTTCAAGTCAAGAGTGAATAGGGAGGCAAGCATGCTACATCTTCGGCTGCATCATCACTTTCCATCAAGTGAGATTGTGGTCAAACTCTTGACTATCGGGCACAAAAAAAAGGTATTAATTCCGAACATCTTACTGTTACAAGGTCATTGTACCTCAAAATACAGGTTAACGCAAGATTGTACCGGAGTTCCTCAAGCGCAATTTGCAAATAACCACCCATGGCACAAACTTCCGTTGAATGAAGAGGATATAAAGAATTAAATTCTTTCCTGTAGAGTATTGTTGTAAAAATTACATGAGTTTTCAAGGTTTTATGATGACAATTTATAACTGGAATGGTTGATAGAGCTGTCATTTTTTATTTTAAAAAGGTTTTTTTTTATCTCTACTATGCTCTATAAACTAACATGCATACGCTTTTAAAACTTAAAGAACATTGTATTGCGATCAAAGCTTTAAATCCACGACACAGCATTACTCTCTATAAATTTGCAAGTCTAATTTTACTGGACTTACTACCTCTGCTATAAGTGAAACATTTAACATACTACTTGCTTTTGTGTTAGAAATTAACGTCCTGGCAATGCCATCGCCAATCAGATACGCATGCCTTGCTATGTTCCGGTCTGAAGGACACAATGCATATATTGTTATAGTAATATAGTATTGGAGTCTGCAAAATTTACTGCTGTTAGAATATTACTACTTTCAACACTTTGTTTTAAATTTTGAAGAATTACGTTGCAAAATGAAGTATCCAATGTTTTAAATCACATGAATGATAAGTTATCCCTACTAATTTTATAAATGCGAGTGTAACTCAGTCTGTCTATTATTACGCTTTTACGCCTAAACCAAAGAAACCACTTTAATGAAACAGAGATAGACTAGAGCTGGGGTAAAGACATAGGCTACTTTTTTATCCCGGAATTCCCGCAGGACTTACGCGGGTGAAACCGCAGCGCCCAGTTAGTATTATATATACCGTAAAATAACTACAAACTCATAATAACGTAACACTCGAAAGAAAAGGCATCCTTTATGGGAACCCTGAAAACATTAGGCTTCTTCTTTTGGAGCAGTCGTATCCATTAGAAGATACTTGTAGACTTGGTGCTGAAAAGAAAATACAAATTGAATATGTTTTTATCTGCAACTAGTTGACCCGGCGAACTTCATACCGCCAATTGTCTGTGGTCAAATATTCAGAAACATCTCCTGTTTGACAGGTACGAACCGTTTGTATGGGAAAATAAAATACTACTTTTTACTAATTTTATTGCAATTTCTTTATATTTTCTCACCTTTTAAACCTTCCCTGAACTTCCACAAATATTTCAAGATCAAAATTAGCCAAATCGGTCCAGCCATTCTCGAGTTTTAGCGAGACTAACGAACAGCAATTCATTTTTATATATAAGATTAACTGTGCCAAGATAAAATTTTAACTAATGCTTTTCAGCCTGACTAAGTCGATCATATCTGCTTAAAGTTTCAATTTATACTGGAATTTTCATCTGAGTTTCAGCGTGCTTTGACAGACACGTATCCTGGTTTAGATGTGTAAGTAAACAGTTGCCTTAAAGTGGCTTAAAATCACACGACAAGCAAGCTAGCAACAGAACAACTGCCTAGCAAAATTTATATTACGTGCAACTGATCGTAAGATATACACATAGAGGCCACGTCTCTAGAAGGGCGGATAACCGCTGGAGTAGACGAATACTTGAGTGGAGACTGCGACTCGGCAAACGTAGCTCAGGACGCCCCTCGGCCAGGTGGAGCGACGACCTGCGAAAGGAGGCCGGCAGAAACTGGATGAGAAGAGCCGAAGACCGGGCTCAGTGGAGTTCATTAGGAGAGGCCTATGTCCAATAGTGGACAAAAATAGGCTGATGATGATCGTAAGATCAAACGGGAACGACTGATGAGATCGGTTAATGTAAAAAACCGATACTATAAAGCTTTGGGAAGTACCCCAATTATTAGGTTACTGCTTAGCTTATTGATACATCTCATAATTATTGTTATAAAATATAATATGAGTCGGTATATTATGATTGTGGTCATACATACCGCAACTAGATATCGTATGACCAATTGACCGTAGCCAAGGTAGTTTCAGATTTACAAATTCTCTGAATAGAATTGCCTAAGGTAGGCACGCAACTCAATAGTGATTGCTTGGTTCATCCTTGATTACTACATCGAATATAATGCAACCAATATATTATGGAATCAATTATATTATGGAAATCATAAAAACGGCTCAAGCTGGCTGCAAACAGCCCAGGACAGAGAATGCTGGAGATTTCTTGGAGGAGGCCTTCACCCGGAGGCTTACTTACAAACATTAGAGGGGTACTTACAATTAAGAATTTAAATTGTAAAAGTATGCACTGCGTTTAATATTTTGTAAGAAATAAAAAGGCTTTTTTTATTATATATATTATAGAAGGTTTAAACATATATATATTTATATTAATTTAAGCCATGATATGTATAAGCTTCTCCAACCTAAAATGATAAGAAAAGATGCTGGTAAAAAGAAATCTGAAACGTAATCTATACTGTCAACCTATTATGTGAAGTTAAAAGTATTATGTGAAGTAGTTAAAAAAACGTATTAAAAGTAATTTTGACTAGAATATATGATTTAGAGAACTTTCGTAATAGGGAGGAGGATATTCAGCATTGGACTTAATGATCTGACCATGATGATGATGCTAAAAAAGAAAGCTAGGCAAAGAAAAAGTAGTTACTGTGTGAGTGAATAAGGATTACGAGTGATAGTTTTTACTTGCAAAATAAAAAGAGATATACCTATATAGCTGACTGCGAAACTTCACTAGACGGCATAAAAAGAAAAAAAGAATCACTTGGCCAGCACACAAAATAAGTTTTATGTGAAGTTCAATGCCATACATCAAGTGTTCCAAAAAGCATCGTGACGGGCCTACCTCCAATCACCGATTAATTTTCAAAACACGACCCACCGCGCGGTTTCCTACATGTTTTTATCAGTCTGTGGTCGCAGACTAAAGCGGCTGCACAAAACAAGTCGCAATCACAAAGGGCATTAGGTATTCATCGTATGCATCGCTGCAGCGGCATTAAAGGTAGTAAATAGAGTCGGGACGTAATACGACTATTGCATTTTTATAAGGTTCAATTGCATTCAGTTGAGGCCTGGCTGATGCGCTACCGTTGCGAGAGCTTGAATAAGTAATGGGTTTTTGAATAGGAGTTTATTTGAAATGGATTTAGAATCTAGCCTTTGGAATTGTTTGTTTTGTGTTAACTTAGATTTATAAAGGATTCATATTTTATTCATTACTAACTAACTGCGCCCTGCGGTTTACCGGGATAAAAAGTAGCTTAGGTGTCAATTCATCGAAATTATTCCAGCTGTTTGAGCGTGAAGAATTAAAAACATACAAACACACTCACAAACTTTCGCTTGTATAATGTTAGTATGATTTACAACGAACGTTTTTACCAATTACCTAGTCTAATGTAGAACAATCTCAATCAAATCACCTTTCAAATTAAAAAATACCGGCGTTAAATCAGTTCACCCGTTCAAGAGTTACGGTGCCACAGACAGACACACATATCACGGACAGATACATGGTCAAACTTATAACACCTCTCTTATTGCGTCGGAGGTTAAAAAATTCAAGATGATAATTTTATTGATGCAGGGGAATTTTATTAAGGAAAAGTTAGATTGTTACTAGTATAGGAAATAATGATAAATACAAGAATAGGCCTGTTTAATTTTATGTGCGGAACATATTTAACAGCAACACTACCTGTTAGTGCAATTTTTTTTTAATGTTGAATTCTATTTGATCACTCTCACCTGATGGAAAGTGATGATGCGGCCGAAGATGTGACATGCTTGCCTAGAAGATACCTATTCACCTATTTACTATTGGGGTTAAAGGTATCTGATATATTTCGAATATCATTCCGTCCATACACTACGTGCTCCATGACAACAGGCCCCCAAGCCAAGACGGCTTACTATATTTATAAACTATTTATTTTATTAAAAAACAGGTCGCTTTAATTATCGGCTACTCAATTATTGTTCCATAAGATAGCTGGTTAAAGCAATTTTAAATTTTAATGCAGAAAACTTACAATTTGTTTTTCTCAAATCATTTAGTTACCACCTGTTCCATCGTTTGTACAACCTGTTATGTTCACCACTCTGTACTACCATTGTATAAGAGCAATAAGGTGGGACAAACGACGGAATGTGCGAACAATGTCAACGAAAATGTCAAAGAAATTTTACAAGTTTGATTGATGGTCACCAACAGTGTCCGTTATTAAAATAACTCAGAACTATGTCACCATCTAACACAAGAAAAGAAAGGCCAACGTTCAATATCCAAGATAAATTGACGACATCCGCGATCGTGCGTTCAGACCCATTCGTTTGAATTCTCTCGTACATTACTCTGACAGTTTCTATTGCTTACAATTATTTTTACCATTATTCAATTCGCTCAATTAGAGCCTTGGATATTTTAAATCACTTGTTGCACTTTCGCTCATATAATAAGAGCAAGCGTATAAATGTTATGATATTTATTTATACTTTTAGTCTCGTCTAAATAACTGATTGCTTGATTTTGGTTTCAATAGATAGATAAATAATATGTTTGTAAGTTATATAATATGTTAAATGATATGTATTATAGGTACTTATATGTAAATATTTATTTATTTTATGTAAGTATATTCTGATATTAGTATTGGTATGTATTGTTTATGTAGTTTAAACAATGTATTTTTATTATTTTTAAATCTATTTCATTCATTTTATCGCACCACCATCCCTACATTGTCTTTTCGTTTATATTTCCATCCAAAGGTTGTCTGGAAGAGATCGCTCTTAGCGATAAGACAGCCCATTGTACCTATCTTTATAAGTTTCTCTGTAAGTTGTATTTATCTTTTGGTGTCAATAAATAGTTTTTGTATTGTATTGTATTGTATAAATATCTAGTTATAATAATTTGTAGTAATTGCAAATGGCGAAACGAGCTCGTCGCTTGCCTGATCGTAAGCGTCATGCTTGCCCATTACAGTTAATTGCCATTCAAAATGTTGACTATATAGGTTATGTATAGGTAAATGGTCACTATATAGGTTAAAAATCCTGCGTGACAAAGCACTCTGAGATATTAGATCTCTTCATGCCCAGTAATTACACTGAAAACATTGCTCATACAACATCTAATACATCTTTGCACACCACTGCTTTGATAAAAAAAAAATAAAAACAAAATTTTTTTTTTCTCTACATTTCTTCAACTTTTTGTCTAATTTGTCCATGGATATAGACGTTTCATCAGAAGGCGAATATAATGATTGTTTGAAGGTAAAACTTCTCAGGCTAGGAAGGAAGTAAAATACTTCCCTTGGGTCTCCTGCCCGGTAACATAACCTGCGTCAATAAAGTTATATGTTCTAAGATAATTTTAAAATAGGCATGAACACTAAGTTTGTGAAGACTTTTATTGGAAATAATGATATAGGATAGAGACAGGGACGTCAAAAACTACGTGCGTAATGCCGCATACAAAACGGGTGAAACACCCTAGTTCTATACATTTTGCTTGTCATTACGCGAGATATACGCACACAAATATACCGAAGGTACGACAATCGGCACCAATACACCTTATAGTTATTTAGTTGTATGTGGCAGCATGCAGCGAGATACACACACTCACGGACATTTGCATGCTTCATCGTTGATTGGATGAGGTTACGTCCGTATTCCAAGTTCGGGATAGAGTTTGTTTTTGTTAACCTATACTATCCCACTGCTGGGCAAAGGTCTCCCCCTTTTTCTTTATGCCTGTTCCCACCAATCCTCCTGGAACGCAGTTAAATTATCGCGCCACCTTTTTCTGGGTCTAGCTGGACGAACGCGACGTTTCCCGTCCGACGGGATAGAGATTATATTAAAAAAAATCTCGGGAAATAGAGCGGGATGAAAATGGTAGATGTTCCGTTCAACAAAAATAAATCATTTATGGTCATTTGAGATCGAGGTACGTGGCAGGTGACCCTAGAAGTTTGTGAGTGTGTTTGTATGTTTGTTACTTTTTCACGCTCAAATGGCTGGACCAACTTGGTATGAAGGTAGTTGACATCCTAGATTAACACATAAGCTAGATTTCATCCCGGAATTCTGGGTCCGGGACTTACGCGGGTAAAACCGCGGGATGCAGCTAGTAATTCTATAAATGTTGTACTATTGAGTATAGTGTGGTATTGGTGCTAATTCTGTTGAGCACCGAACTAACCTAAACTAAACTAAAAATAAACTTATTTTAGTCAAATAATACCTAAACGCTATTCTGATTTTACGTTGAACTTAATTTAAAAGGACAATTGACAGGACTAAAATTGATTTTGACAGCAACCAAATTGAATTGTATTCACAAGAGCTGCAATCACATATTCCTCCATTATAAACTTTGTAGGTTAGTATTTGCTTCATTAATTGCACTTGTTATTCTTTCAAGTATAAGATCACATTTAAAATAATCCAGACCATTTTCATACAGACTAATTTGAGTTTAAAATTTCTATTTTTAGTTTTAATTTGACGTAAAACATGTACATCAGAATAAGAATTTGGTCATTTTCACTAAATAGAGTAACTAAACTAACTTAGTCCTGTCAAACTTAATTTTAGTCTAATCTTGCATTTTCTGAATAGGTTTTGGACTAAAGCAGGACTAAAACTAATTTTAGGCTAGTTTAGTCTAATTCTGGACAACAGAATCGGCACCATTGTCAAGATAGGATGACAGCAGTCTATCCAAAGATAGACTAACTTACTGTTATTATAAAATGGAAGTCAGCCTTATTGTGATGACTGACGTGCAAAGCAAGCTGTTGCCTATTAAATACGACACACTTCTTCATAACATCGATTTTGCGTGCCATCTCATACAAATGAGAACATACGTTTCTAGTAACGGATGATTTGCTGCAATAATGTTTTGCAATCTCACTAATTGGACGTAAATGGCATAGAGGAATTGCATCAGCTAGAGATCATGCATGATTTAGATCCGGACATATGGCCAGGACTGGCGCTTTCTTGGCTTGCAGAAAATATATCGTGTATTTTACCTACATTATTACATAGGTGATAGGACTATTTACCCGACTGCCATGAAAGGGTTATGTTTTTTTTGTCATGTATATTTGTAAATATTTTTATTACCTCGTATCCAAACGGCTGGATTTCGACAGTTAAGGTATCGGTATATTTGTCTAAAAATCACAATAGTCCTTAGATAGATTTTTGAAAAATAAACAAAATGGCGGAGTTTGTACCATGCTAACAAATTAAATAGATCATTCTCTTTGAGATTTCGAGATAACTCCAAAATTAGCTGTGCTACTAATAGCACAGCGAGTTTCAGAGTGATACCATTAGGCCAACAAAACGTTATTTTATCTCAGTTGAAACATCGATTAAATTGTTGTAATGAATTTGCAAACAGAGCAGCTACTCAAATTGTTCAGCATTTTGCAAAATCATTGAATATCTGCTTCATAATAATTTATTTTGAAACATGAACCTTCGAGATAAGCACAGTCCAGTACGGCGAAATGTTTTATCTTTCAAGTTTTTAGAACTGCAAAGGCTAACACTTGAGATTCTTGTAATAATACTAACCAAAACTTAGACCCTCCTAGGTAATACCTATCTACCTACCTATAGTACCTATAGTGAGAAAGCAAAAGTTGTACCAACAGAGCAATCTTTTCAATAATTTGAGAGTAACACCTTGTCACTTTGGAGTACGCAGTACAGTGTTACGCCGGACTAGATTTTATGCATGTATGTACCGGTAACTTGCATATGAAATACACATTTTTAAGTAAGCATAGATTTATGTAGTTATCACGCCTTAAAATTGTCAAAAAATCCTGAAGTGTGAAATAATACTGCCATAATACTAACTTGTAATATGCTTTATTTATGATCTCCCTGATCCGTACTTATTGCAAAAACCTAGCGCTTGTTATACCATACGCCAACCGAGATTGCATGCCAGTAAATAATAGAGCCGTCTCTCTTTCATTATATCACAATGTACTAAGGAGTCAGTAAGGAAAGTCGCCACCACTGGTAGCAAATGGGATATTTTTCTTGATTGCCACCGTGGTGGCTGTAACTGTGGTGGAGAGAGAGAAAAACTGTAACGTCTATGTCGTAACAAAGTAACATTATTCTTTCGTGCTCGCTTTTTGTATGGACTCACCTGATGTCAGAATTCTTCAGGTTACCTGAAGGCATCCGACGTGAACTAACCACTACCTTACGGATAACAGCTGGATACGAATGTCGAAAGCCTGTTATGTAACACATATTGGTTATAACATCTTGGTATGCGATCCACCAAAGACTATAATGTCGGTCATAGACTGAGATTTGTTCTTCGGGTTCTGAGTGTGATGTAAATGTTTTCGGTGCCAACGATACAAATCTTAGAACTTAGTGGGTGTGAATGCGTTTAAAGGACAATTGTAAGCGAGTCCAACTGCCGAGTCACCGACTAACGACTCTAATATCGGTATTCTATCGTTTACATCTTGGAGCATGCATAGGAATTACATGTGCTAATAATTTCGCTTTACCCCATATGCCCTTTTCCCATAGCTCTAAAATCAACCAAAACTGTCCAACGCCATCCATTTACGTTTAACATACCTCCAGCCGCTTTTAAATATTACGTTTATCAAAGCATTTGGTGGAATAGGGTTTGTACTCTTAACGGTATAATCTTGGAGTATTCAAGTCAAGAGTAAATATGTGTATTTTAGGCTAGCATTCTATATCTTCGGCCGCATCATCACTTTCCATTACGTGATTTAGTGGTCAAACGCTTGCGTAAGTAGCATAATAATAAAAAAGTCAACGATGTACACGAGTAGGTACTTAGATTAAACCTACCAGGCGACTTGATACCCTAGGATGGAACCTACGCCACAGATTACCAACTTGTAGCACGGCTTGTAGTGAGCTTATCTACTGTAACGCAGTGTAATTACATGTTGCCGTTCCTAACTAATTGCGGGATCTACCACTTCAGCCACGTAGCATAATTTAGTCGTGCTTGCTTTGCTCGTTTTGCTCCGGATAGGATTTTTTGCTTGCGCTGTGCTTTAACTATTATTAGTAGAAAATATGTTGAACGTTGAGATTTGTCGTTGTCTTTTTATTTTAACTTGTATAACATTTATTTTACCATAGTTGATATTTAAAATACTGTATAGGTACATATTACAGGTACTAACATAGGTTTTTATACATACAAAGTCATCGAATGAATATAAAATAATTAAACGCAAGCAAAGCTTAAAAAAACCGACTTTACCGCTTTAGCATCGGAACCTTGATCAGATTTAATGTATTGCACACTCATTATTGACTATAACTCAAAATCTAGAAATCAGATCTTGATCAAATTTCAATGGGGCCACATTAAAAGCACCAGCTTTCAAATAAAAAAAAGAATCATCAAAATCGGCTCACAACGAAAGAAGTTATGAGGTAACTTTTGAAGTCGGGTAAACGAGAACATCGTCAAAGTACGCAGTATTCGTCACAAAATAGACATTATTGACGATATTTCGAGAACTACTGATCAGATCTTAATTAAATTTTAATGGGACCAATTAGAAAGCAACATCTTTCAAACTAAAAAAAAATCGAAATCGGCTCACGTGGAGAGAAGTTATGAGGTAAAACACATAAAAAAAAAATACAGTCGACTTGAGTACCTCCTCCTTTTTTGGGAAGTCGGTAAAAAATCACACGTGCATCAAAAAATAAATAAGTACCTACTAAAATTGTTCAAAGCAAGAGGATATCTGATAGGTGATTCGTTATATCATTCTAATTTGTTCATAAAGTGAAGAAAGATGGATTTCTCGTATGTAGTTGATGAAAAGGATCTCATGTTAGTATGAAAACTATAGTAAGAGTTATTAATTGGCTGCGACGCGACGCCAAGAGTCTACATGACCTCTTATTTCGTATCTGTGCGGGCGGTACTTCTTTTTCAGTTTTTAACCGACTTCTAAATAGGAGGAGGTTCTCTATTTAACTGTTTTTTTATGTGTGTTACCTCAGAACTTTTTTCTAGGTGAACTGATTTTGTTTATTTTTTATTAGAACGCTGGTGCTTCTCGTGTGGTTTCAATTAAATTTGATCATGATCTGACCAGTTGTTTTTGAGTTATCTTCAATAATTATAATTGTTATAGTTTTTATTTCAGACTAAGTCCATAGAGCATTACTTCATAGATTAACAATAAATATACTCACTTAATTATGAACAAAGATCAGAATTACAGTTAAAAGATAATTACATAACATTTGACATTATTAAAAGATGGAATTAATTGCATAAAAATTAATAAAATAAAATAAATAATTATTTTAACTTAAACCATACTTCGGCTTGCACCCAGAATGCCCAATAATACAGCACTGGACTAGATTGCAAGTTGAGGCAATCTAGTCCAGTGCTGTATTATTGGGCAACCCAGATCCATCTACCATGCAAACAACTGCAGGTAGGTACATGTTGGAGCTGCCCCGTACGCGGTGAATTAGAGACGCCACCAGTTTGCGCATAAGAGCTGCGAATCCGACTATATGCTCATCCGCAAACATCCTCGATGCGCTACAGTTCGGCGGAAGCCCTAACAGCGCCCTAAAGGCGTTGTTGTATTGGGTGCACAGCAGGCGTAGACAGTGCTTCTACTAGTGTAGTACTGAACAGTACAATAATACGTATTTTATTGATTTAATCTGGCCAAGGCTTCCGAAGATATAGTTTTTTTTTAAGCTTGCGTTTAAATTATGTCAATTTAGAATTGAAACCGTTGCAACGTTTGCCCTTCAGAACCAGCCTTCTTGCACACTACTGCTATGGGTGTTCCGATACCAATTGGACAATGCAGTTGGACCACGGGCGACAAACAGACAAAATTATGTATTTAAATATGTGCAGGTATATCATTCATTTTATGATATTTATTTATACTGCATGACCTGGCCAGACATAACAACTGTGTAACATAACATCCAGGATATATTGCATTATTGTCTTGTTTTGCAAGATCCGTATCTGCACTGGGCTATACTTATGTCCAAGAGGTGACACTGTGGTACACAAATAATTTAATTTTAATATTAAATTAATAATTAAGCTAAGTTTAGTTTATTTTTATTGGCCTGCCTCTGTTATCCGCGGTCTCGTGGATGCATGGTATTTTTTTTTTTTTTTTGGTGGGGTGGATTATTGTACCTTAACTTAAATTTATTTTCTTCGTTGTAAGGTAATTAAACGCAAGAAAATCTAAAAAAAACCGACTTCACCGCTTATATTTTGGTTAAACCGATTTCGTGAAAATTTATATGGGACCACCTTTGAAGTATAATCTATCAAACAAAAAAAAAAGAACCATTAAAATCGATTTATAATTGGCAGAGATATCGCGTAACATACATACAAAAAAAAAACAGTCGAATTGAGAATTCCTTTTCTAAAGTCGGTTGAAAATCGGATACATTGACACAAATGTTATACAAAGCCGTTACGAAGATATCTTGCTTCAAACATAATATACATACTTGTACACACACACACTTATGGACCACATGGAATCGAGCCCGGTATCTGCTGCTTAAAAGGCGAACGCGCACCCAAATAACCAACGGGCAGTCCAATTTATGTTACTTCCAATCGTATGAATGTAACTCAATGCTATCTGGGGCCTCGAAGTGCACTCGGCTGAGATATGTCGAGAGATAATGGACATTGCACTCTGTTACATAATACCTTCCATATTTGGCGACAGAATGGAATTTTTTGGTGCACTGTTATGCTAAAGATGTTGTTTATGTTTTTAATATAACTAGGTATGTAGGGGAGCAGTTTTTGTTTGACGACTGTCTCAACTTTTCGGAAGTGACGATGGTCAAGAGTGCTAGGACAGAAACACAAATTTCCTCTGCGGAGAAAACTTGTGTTTCTACCAGGAATCGAACCCAATATCCACTGTTTATAAAGTGAAGTACAACAGGCATTTTTTTTTTGTTATTTAATACTATTAGAATCTTTGTCCGTATTCTCTGACTGACTGACATAGAGACTACGCTCGGCCTAAACCGCTAGTTGTGGAGAATTAAAATTTAGAGGGTAAATTCTACCCCTAAGAGGGTTAAATGGGGTGAAAAAGTTTGTACGAAAGTTCTTTGTTTTTGAACTTACTCGTATATCGATAAAAATTTGTATTTGAGTAGTCCATTTAATCGAAAAAATTAAGTTATCAATATTTTTTATTAAAGTGGTGCAATAGGGAGATGAAAGTGTATGTCGAAATTTCTTTATATTATATGAAGTCACACTGTTGAAAATTGGTATTCGAGTAGTTCATTTAAAATAAATAATGATAATACTATAAATATTTTTGCCAGGGGTACATTAAGGTCATATAGATAGAATGAAAGTTTATATAGAAAGTTTTTTATTTTTGAAGTAAAAGTGATGAAAATAGTATCTGAGTAGTAAAATTAAAGGTAATTTTATTATTAAGTAATTCATTATAATTACACTAATATTATAAATCCGAAAGTTTATGTGTAAATGTTAGTGCGTAAGTATGTTTTTTTCTCTTCACGCTGTAACAGATAAATAGATTTGGCTGATATTTCTAATGTACATAGTAATTATATTCTTATACTCAAGATTAACACATAGGCTACTTTATAACTTAATTAACGCGGGCCAAGTCGCGGGTCACAGAAATTCTGCTCTCTACACATCACTACATTCTATATAACCGAGTAGATAATAGTAGAACACTACAGTAACAAGATACCGTGATATTGAACCAAAGCAAATAAAACTTTGCCTTGCAAACAGTAATCCGGCGAATTGCCCAAGTTCGCCAACAAACGGTGACTCTAGTTATGAGCAAACTTAGCTTAATAAGCTACATCAATTAAAGCAGGCTTAGGTTTTCAAGTTGATTTACTGGTTTAGGATTATGTGCACCAAAAGTTTGTTATAGTATGAGGATTATAGCTAAATTGAGTTCATTGCAGTTTCTGGTCGAATTTTCAGGTGCAATCAAGACTAAACTTGGAATACCTACGTTTCATTTAATTCCAATTTTGTTTATTCACATGGGCCCCAAAGAGGCACTCATGATAGTTAATGACTCTCGCCTTCTAAGCAGGGATATTGGGTTCAATAACCGGCGGGAACACAAGTTTTACAATAGCCTCGATTGTGATGTACACTCACTAAATCAAATTTGAACTATGTCTCTTACAAAATAGAAACACAAGACAGAGATAGCATACATTTTAGTTGTGTCAAGCTAGTTTATCAATTAAAATATGAACAGCAGAAGCAAAAAGGCGGGTGTTTTTAGTCAACACCAATTACATAGGTACTCGACTAAGCTTGCATAGACATCTAAGTTCTGACTAACTTGACAGCACTAAAATGTATGCTATCTCTGTCTTTGTTCCTATTTTGTAAAAGACAGGAATAGTTTAAATTTAATTTAGTGTGTGACATCAGAATCGAGGCCAATAGCCGTACAACGAAAGATGTTGGTCTCAATGGTTGAAATGATGTTCCAAGAGATTTCTGGAACTTTACAACCCTGTAGTCTATATGCCTACATATAATATATTTCCTATACACCTTCATTGATTAGTAGTGTACAACCCTACAAGGGATGGATTAGAATCGGCTATTGAGCAGAATAAAAAATGATTTTTTTTATTCAGCTAAAAAAAGAATAATCAGTGACGACTCAGCTGGCGCGGTGGGCAAGTCTCTGCCCTCTGCGCCGTGGGTCCTGGGTTCGATTCCCGGCAGGAATACAATTTTTCATCCCAAGGGAGATTTGTGCTTCTGGTTCTGGGTGTGATTATATGTGTGTGATATGTAAATGTTTCCGGCACCCAGGATACAAGTCTTCGAACTTAGTGTGGGGCTGTGAGTGTGAATGCTTTTGTCGTTTGTATATAGTGTATAGTTGAATTTGTTATAACTCTCCGTGTGTCAAAGGCTAGGTCTTACAGTATTGCTGGAAACAAAATATTTAATTCAGGTATCCCCGATACTTACAAAACTGAATAAATTAATGCCAAACATCTGGCTACAATATAATTTTCCATTTCCAGTCTATTGGCAACATGATACCAATCGAGTGGCCTTCGTTCCATTCTGGTTAATTCGAATGGTTCTAATTATTGAACATTGTATTACCAATTTCCATATTCTACGAAAATTGTCGGCCGTATGATTATTATGTCTTGTTAATTGACAGCCTGTTAAATTTTTTGTTAATTTGTGATATCAATTAATTTTGAGTAACTTAGGAGTGGATATTATTGTCAATTTACAATGTAAACAAAACGAATATTTGTTATATTTTTACCTTTTGTTTAATGATGTGGTCGAGGATGGTATATATGTTCCGCAAATGCGACTGGTTCTCATCAATATAAGTACTTGAAACATCATTTAAGGGTTGACTTAGTGGTCAAGTACGATTATATTTCGGTACTAGCCAGGAGAACATGAAAAAATATCCTACCATCATAGAAATATATAAGCTAAGTACTCGTTAAAAACTTTTTTGAAAACTAGCTTTTAGTAGTACGCCATATTGCAACTAGAGTGACATCACTTTATTTTTTGAGTCATTATCGGTAAGCCCATTCATTTGATACCCATATTGTAGGAGTGAATTAAAAATAACTTGTCCGCCATTTTGTATGTTCCGCCATGTTGGATTTAGAATGACGTCTAACCATGCATTGTCATCCAAACTAAACGTATAATATACATAATTATATATTAGGTATCTGTAAGTTATATGTTATAAGATGTCAATAAACTGATTTGATTTGATTTGAATTTCAGCTCACTATTTCCTCAAAACTACGAATAACTATTCTCCATCTCGTTTTGGCTAACGTCTATTACATAGGCGAGACTGAGAATTTGTTGAAGATATCTTCTTCAAAATTTAGTTGCAAGATTCCACCCATAAAACTTAGATACATACAAGTTAAATAAAAGCTTGTAATAAATTGGTTGAGTCGACAACTGAAAGATTCTACTTTTGACATCATATCGTCTACTATTGACAGATTCTATTTAATTTTGTAAATGTTTGTGTTTTTATATAAACTACTACTTTTGCTGTTAATTTTTCATTGTAACTGAAGGCGGGGAGGACTGTACGTCAATAATCCTCACTAATATTATGAATGTGAAAGTAACTATGTCGTCTGTCTATTACGCTTTCACGCCTAAACCATGGAATCGATTTTGATGAAATTTGGTACAGAGATAAACTATAGCTTGCCAAATTTTATCCCAGATTTCTCGTGGGTCCGGGACTAACGCGTTTAAACCCGAGTGGCACAGCTAGTAGACTATTTGATGTCAAAATAAAAACCTGTTAAATGTCGACTAAACCAAAAAATAGACGTCCTTACCGTACTCGTAGCTAGGCATGAGCCACAACAATTTTATTAAACTTTTAATGTTTTTTAAATAAGAAAATAATCGAATTTATACTATTTCTATCAAAATAAAAAAAAAAGAATACTTAACTTATGCATCTCAAACTTATTTCCTATTATATCAACTCTATTATATCAACTAGTGGAACGTTGGTGTTAACTGTATGTACGAATATATATAGGATGTAGAAAGTATGCAGCTAGTGGTATGCAAGTAGAGAATTTATTATCGTGTCAGAATTATGCGGTAATATGGATGATGTGGCGAGGCGGTGGATTCCTTCTGAAGCTATAAATATAGCTTACATCTGAAATAGCACGGGTTTAGTGTGCAAAACGACAAGAACTTTATATATAGGCCTATAGGAGTTATATATTCTCTCTCTTGTAAATTTTAAAAAGACTTGGTTTGTAATTGGCGTTGTTATTATTTAATTCAACAAAATTGTGAATTCTAAGTAAGTTTTTATATTTGTAATCATGTAGTTGTAGAAAATCGCTCGAAGAAGAACATAAAAAAGAATGATATTTAACTAAAAGTAAGTATAATTACAAACAATCTATTATATATATAATAAATACGTTAGTTACAGACCTCTAAACATTAACAATTATACTAAATAATCAATAAGATGACCAATTTAATGTATTTAATTTATTTTCGTTTGGTCGAAGCAACTCGTGACCAAAATGCTGGCAAATATTTTGGACAGAGGTTGAGCATTGCAATTCAACGTGACAATGTTGTCAGCATTTTGGGTACTTATCCAATTAGCAGTGGTCTATGAGATTAATTTTTGTACATATTTATATCTAGTTATTTATGGTTTGTTTTAAAAATATATTGCCTAGTATTTAATGTATTAACACAATAACTAGGCACAAATTCATATGAAAAAGATGTTCACAGATAAATCATCTTAAAGTTACTTAAGTTCTTTAAGTTAGGAATAACATAAACTTTATTGTGTGATTTTTAAAGTGGCTTTGTTTAATTAACAGTAATTTAACTAGCACTTAACACGCGTTTAATTAACAGCAATTTAACTTGCACTCAACTTATCGGAAAACTTAAGGAAACTCCGTCTCAGCGGGTTCGGAAAATTTAATATTGAAATATTCAAATTAAATGCATATTCACACCTTCAGGGCTATTAATTATGCCTTATATCGTAAAACTGCCTTAATCAACGGTATTAATATTCATATTTTATCTTTTTATTGTCAGTTTTATCCTCTTGTATTATACTTGAATATCAACAAACCGTGTTGACGCATTTTGAAAATTGATATTGTTTTGATTGAATATCCATAATTAGCACTCGTAACATACTATCTAAGGACATAAAGAAAGATAGTAAAAAAAAATTTTTTTGAAAGGCATATATTTAAATGATAGTTTTTATTTTGCTAAAATAACAATAATCGAAACGGTCATCTTTTTTAATGAGATGCATCCTCTTTCTCTAAGACAAAATATATCAAATAAATCGATATTTTAATATGTTTAGAACTACGCGAATAAACACACTTTTTAAATAATTTGATTTATCTTGTCAAAGTATTACAGGTATTCTATAATAATAATAATAATAATTGAACGCAAGCAAAGCTTAAAAAAACAACTTGATCAGATTAAATGTTAAACACGCATTATTGACTACCTATATCTCAAATACTACTGATTAGATCTTGATCAAATTTAAATGGGCCAATAGGCTTTCAAATAAAAAAAAACATAATCGGTTCACGTGGAATAAATTTATGAGGTAACACTCATAAAAATTTATAAAAATACAGTCAAATTGAGTATCTCCTCTTTTTTGTGAAGTCGGTAAAAAATACCTTATATAAAACTCATATATAAAAATTTTCAATTATTAAAAAATGATCATTAACTAAAGAAATATTCTTGTATGGCAAATATTAATTTATATGATTTAAAGTGCTCATTTACAATAGAACAATTCGTATAAAGAGGATCAAATATTAATGTCCATTTTATAAATGGGTTGCCATTAAAAAAACTTTATTTATTTTAAATAACTAATAATATTAATTTATTAATAAACCAACACTGACAAATGCAAATATATGCCATGTGCATCTCATACTACTCATACTACCGTACTATCTTAGGAGCTGAGTCTGCATCAAGAGAGTCAAATAATTTCGCATTCTTTTCGAGAATTGGCCTAGCGACCCTTAAGTAAAGAAGACAGAAGCGGTAGAAGTTTCTTCCGTAGAGAAACTCTTTGTTTGCTCTTGGCTAATGGTTAGAATGTTTCACTTTCGAGGCATAGAAATATACTCTTCCAGTAAATGATCAAAGAAGTGCAAACTTTATCTTCCCATTATTTCTAATGCTCTAAGTAGTACTGAACTGCATGATGGCGTAGTGGGTTGCACGTCTGCTTTCTTAGCATTAGGTATCTGGTTAGAATTCCGGTTGGAACACAACTCTTCCACCCCAAGGGAAATTTGTGTTTCTGGTTCTGGGTGTGATTGCGTGTGATGTGAATGTTTCCGGCTTCAACTATACAAGTTTTCGAACATAATGTGGTTTTGTAAGTGTTAAAGCCTTGATGTTTATGTTAGAGATAACATGTTTCACAAAGGCCGGATATCAGTCACCAGTTATTACCGAATAATTATAATAACAGGCCGCCAACACCAGTAAATATATATCCGAATCAAAACATGGCGTCCGTATTTATAAGTTAAAACTGAGTGGGTGTATGGCGTAATTCACGCCTACGTTTCTTATGACAGGATATGGAAAGGTTTCTAAATAGCTTACTTAAAGATGTAAAAGCTCAAAGTGTAAAACTGACCCACTTTGAATTTTGTATTTCGATATTTCTTCGAACTTTTTTTCGAACTGCCCGTTGGCTCAGTTGGGTGAGCGTTCGACTTCTGAGCAGGGGTATCGGGTTCGATTCCCGGCGGGAACACAAGTTTTCTCCCCAAGGAAAATGTGTGTTTCTGGTTCTGGTTGTGATTGTGTGTGTGATGTGAATGTTTCCAGCACCGACGACACAAGTCATCGAACTTAGTGTGGGGCTGTGAGTGTGAAAGCGTTATTTATATTATATTTGAGCCTCGAATAATGGATCATGTATTTTTATGTGATGAGTTGATATTTTGATGTTAATATTTGGGACGAAACTTCATAAACTTGCAATTATTTATACGTAAATGTTAGGACGAATAGTCCATTCGCAAATCTGATGATTGGTACTTATAAATTTTGGTACCAAAATTACATTTGAGACGAAGTGAGAGATTTTGAAGTGGTGAGAGGAGGTGTTGAGGTTCAGAAGAAAAAACGAACATGTGGCAACAAATGGGCATACTTAGTGAAGGTAGCTTCGATGCCACAGACAAAAACAGTTATAAAGATACAGATATACATATGCACACTACAAACGTATAATACACTTCTTTTTCATTGGACGTTAAAAATAAATACATTTTCACTCTTTGTCTCGATTATCCTTGATAGAAATGTGCTTCTCGTGAATATAATCATATTTTTTTTTATTGATAAACGTAAAATTTACTCGTCGTATAGTTTAAAAAAACATTCAAAAGTGGTTATAAAGTAAGTTACTTTATAACCACTATACTATTTAAATACTATGTAAGGTACTATTTTGAATTCACAGAACAATTTTGTACTGCAGTAGACATTGCAAATACTTGAGTAACTACAAAGTACCTATATAGGTATAAGTATTATATGTATTTGCCGCAGTTCAACGAGACAGACAAAGCTAGTTTATTCTGAGACAACTCATGAATATTTGTTATGAAACTCGGTGGCACACAACATTGACACACAATGAATGCATTACAAGTAGTTAGGTTGACTCATATTAATAACTAAAACTACGAGTAAGAAAAACACAATGGACAATCTGTAAAGAAAATATTATCCATCATGACCATTTCTAATCATCTCCTAGCTAGCTAACCTCAAGTTGAAATATCTGTCACCAAACACATGATGTTCCGGCAGTTATCCTTCAAAGCACTGAACAGCCTGTTTGGATAAGTTTAGTGCGCGTCCGCCTTCTAAACTTTCGTTACGAAACCTCAACAATTCCAACACATTGTTTTGTGAAAACATGATCAGGCTACATTACCCTATTTCTAATATTATTGATAATATATTATAGCGTTGGTACTACAGTTATAGGTCAATAGTTTGGATCTGCCTTGTCTCCGGTCTTAAATGTGGTTTAACTTTGAATATTTTAAGATGGCCTGGCAATATTTTTGCAGAAGTCTTCAATAAAAGTTTTGTAAAGAAAATATTTCCACCCACATCCGCGGGTCGCTCGCATGATAGAATTAATATACGCCCAAAATATTACAATACGAAAAAAATATACTGGAAAGTAATAAGAAAAGCAAAATAATTAGCGGTACAACAACAAATAGACACAGCCAAAAATTCAATACTCCTTCCAAGAAAGAAATGTTTACAGCATGTCGTAATATATCCACTTCGCCGCCAACTTTAATATTTGGGTTGTTATTTTGTCAAACCCAGTTATCCACTATTATACAATCTAGGACTTAAAAGTCGCGCGTAAATAGATAGTATCTTCTCGACAAACGTGCTCTATGACAACCGCAACATTTGCTCTTAGAATCGATTGTACTAAAGTTGTCTGGGTAGCCATCATCACGTTAAAATGTATTGCAATATTTTCTTCCCAATAATAACTAGAGCGATTACAAAATTTTTGTATTCGGTTTATTTACGGCCTCCGGAAATATGACCATGTCTCCGAGTTTCGCTCAAAGCTCAAGTGGCTTCCTATACGGCAACGTCGGAATACTCATTTACTCTCTCTTCTGTATAACATTCTTTTTAATCCCTTCACTCCTTCATATCTGAAAGAAAACTTCAAGTTCTTCGACTCCTCCAATTCCCTGTTGCTAAGGTCATCGGAAAACTTGCGTCTCAAAATGCCAGCGCACAGCACGAGCTTCTTTGATTCTTCTTTTACCATAGAAGCCGTGCGGCTTTGGAATGCTCTGCCTGTGAATGTCAAACGCGCGCAAACTCAAGAGTCATTTAAATCTCAAGTCAAAAACTTTTATTTATCCAATCTGTAAAAGCTCCTATAATATGTGTGTTAATTATATATGTTAAATAATATGTATTATAGGTACTTATATGTAAATATGTATTTATTATATGTAAGTATATTCTGATATTGTTATTGGTATGTATTGTTTATGTAGTTTAAACAATGTATTTCTATTATTTTTAAATCTATTTCATTCATTTTATCGCACCACCATCCCTACATTGTCTTTTCGTTTATATTTCCATCCAAAGGTTGTCTGGAAGAGATCGCTCTTAGCGATAAGACCGCCCATTGTACCTATCTTTATAAGTTTCTCTGTAAGTTTTATTTATCTTTTGGTGTCAATAAAGAGTTTTGTATTGTATTGTAACATAATTAAACGCAAGCAAAGCTTTAAAAAACCGACCGTTTTATCATCGGAACCTTGATCAGATTTAATGTATAAACACGCATTATTGACAATAACTAAAAAAATAGAAATCAGACTTTGATTAAATTTCAATGGGACCACATTAAAAGCACCAGCTTTCAAATAAAAAAAAATCATCAAAATCGGCTCACAACGAAAGAAGTTATGAGGTAACTTTTGAAGTCGGGTAAACGAGAACATCGTCAAGGTACGCATTATTTGTCAATAAATTGACATTATCGACGATATTTCAAGAACTACTGATCAGATCTTGATTAAATATAAATGGGATCAATTAGAAAGCAGCATCTTTCAAACCAAAAAAAAATTTTCGAAATCGGCTCACGTGGAGAGTATTTATGAGGTAACGAACATTAAAAAAAAAACAGTCGACTTGAGTACCTCCTCCTTTTTTGGGAAGTCGGTAAAAAAGTTTTCTTCATTTACTTAATAAATTGCAACTTTATAGGGATTCAAGTAGTAAATTTACGACGCGAACTATGAAAAGCTCGTGGTCACAGCGACGCGGCTTAGAGCGAGTTATCCGAAGCGTTTCCCAGTAAATAGTTTAATGGAGGGACTGAAGAGGGTCGTTTAGACGTTCAGGTAGTACTGGATGTCTAGGATGGGGTGTCCATTCCAAAAGAAAGAATAATAATACACAGTTCCTGTTTATCAATTGCAAAATTCACTAAAAATTGGTCCAGCTATCCTTGAGAGTCGGCCATTCTTGTTTACTGCCCTCAACCATATTAACACTTAACGTCAAGTAAGGTTATTAAACACCAGACTATTAATGATATAAAAGATTACTATGTACGTAAACAATACGTATCTATTATTTAAAAAAGCAGCCGAAACCATTTTTTTTAACTTAAATACACTCGTACTATGAGTTACAAGTGTTTTTGCAGTCACGTATCAAATGTTTTAATGAAATAAGTATTTTATGTCTTATTAGATAGAACTTTGATTGTTAATAATGATATGAATATACATTCTTGACTTTTACAGTAAAGTCATCGCGCTACGAATTTCGTTCATATTGTAATTGATGGAAATCAAAATAAGACATTATTTTTTAAGGCACTTTTTTCTTGATTGTTACGCGTTCCTCGCAACTTTTTAGGAATTTCATTCTTTTATTAAATTTTCATAATGCTTTTTTTCAAATAAGAAGCTATAAGAAATTTAGACCGTGCTTGCGTTGTACCTACTTAATCGTACCGCGAAGGTGCTTTGTTAATTTAGATAAGCAATTGTTTGCTGAGGGTAAGATACCCACAGGGTCTAGAATGGGAAATGACTCAGTTCCACCACTTTAAGTTCAAACAAACTATCTCACGTCAATAACTCTACTGTACACAATATAATTAGACTTGTTTTCTGAGTATCAACCAAGATGCCATAACAACATTTGTTGCTTGGCGTCTGATTATCTACTTGAAGATAGTTCACTGCGACTGTATTTTTTTTTTTTATTATTTCATGACCATGGATGCATAGTCCTTCAGTCGAAATATTAAACAAATATTAACAATTTCTATTCTTCATAATAAAAGTCTTAGTCACAAGTCACAGTCAAAGTCAAGTAGTCAGTCACAGTCAAGTCATGCCCTAGTAAAGTGGTACAAACTTTAATAGAACTTCTATTGGAGTTTTAGAGCGAAGCCGAAAATCACGTTTTTCAACTTTGTATGACTTGCCTACACTTATGAACATTTACTAAGTATCAACGGTTAATAATCCACCATTATTACACATTAACACTCGAAGAATCACAGGTTTTGGAAAATTATACAAAATCAACAACGCCATTTTTTCACGTTCGCGGCAAAAACCACTGCGACTGTAATTATTCTAGAGTTGCCATCTCAGGCGGATATTACAAAATGCACTTTTATTTGCTGCTAGCTTAATATTTAAGGAAATAATATACAAAACTGTTTGACTATTATCACAAGAACTACGAGTATATTCGAAAAAAATTTACTATTTTTAAATCCCACTCAGTCGATATGTCTCTTAAAAAATGGTAATGCTGGTCACACTCGTAGCTGTTTTGCACACCTGTCTCCAGGCTCTGGAGTTAATTGTCTAAATAATTGCATTGTTGTCGACCCGACCAAGGTGCTGTAGTCGAGTGTAGTCTCTGTTTTGGTAATATACAGTAAATATTAAAAGCATTATAATTTGGCCAGATTCTCAAAATTAGAACGTTGTTAATTCGCCTTTAATCGAAATGTTAAACTTATGCATAATTATAAAATTTTTGTCATAAAAAAAATAAAGATAGTTGCGATTGAAGTTAGTTTTCAGGAACCTCCTGTTTGCAAATCGGATGAAAACGACTAAGCAGCATTTTGGAAGTAAAAGATCATTCTTGTTTCATCTTGTGCTATATTTATCTTTACTTAGATTAAATACTATATTACCGTTATGACCTTAAAACGTCTTAACGCGTCTTTGTTACCTTTTTATTATGCCAGATAGGTAAGCATTTGGCCGCTATATCACCTGATGGAAAGTGATGATGCGGCCGAAGATGTAGCATGCTTACCTAGAAGATACTAATTTATATTTTGAGGGGGTGAATCTGGGACTCAGATTATACTGAACGGTATAAAACTTTTATAATAAAATATATATGACGTTTGTTAAAACTACTAAACTTATATCATTTGTAATGAAGATTGATAGATGTCTGAAATTACACATAGGCTTTAACATAGTTAATGCGGGCAAAGCCGTGAGAAATAGCTAGTTATAGCATCTTCTAAACTCTCTCTCCAGAGCCTTTCTGAAACTTGTCCTTTTATAAAAGTCATAGAACTTACAACATGATCAAAGCCGGTTTGTTTTACAGGGCCTTAACTTGTTAAATTGTGAATCAAATTTTACTGCGAACATTACCATTTTGTAACTACACTGTGAGCTATTGCTTTATTTATGTTATGGACTTGTAAATTTTAGAATATTCCAAGTTTGATGGAGTTGGCGTGGCATTTAAAGTTCAAACATTTTGATTTATATACCAAACAAGACCTATTAATTATTTTAGATAATTTATGTGGTTGGAATAACGATATTGTCGTATTCTGCCCGTTGTACTCGAACTGCTCGTTGGGTGCGCTTTCGCCTTCATAGCAGGGATATCGAGTTCTATTCCCGGTGAAAAATATTGTCAGTTTTACAAGAGACACAAGTTTTCTCCTCAAGGAAAATTGGTGTTTCTGGTTTAGGGTGTGATTGTGTATGTGATGTGAATGACACAAATCATCTAATTTAGTGTGGAACTGTGAGCGTGAAAGCATTTATTTGTTACTAGCTTTTGCCCGCGGCTTCGCTCGCGTTAAGTAGTATTATTTTAAAATTGATAAACTTTCATCCCCTATTTTTTCCCCTTGGGGGTAGAATTAATCAAAATCCTTTCTTAGCGGATGCCTACGTCATAACATCTACCTGCATGCCAAATTTCAGCCCGATCCGTCCAGTGGTTTGGGCTGTGCGTTGATAGATCACTATGTCAGTCAGTCAGTCAGTCAGTCACCTTTGAGTTATATATATTTAGATTTCTGTTTTTAGTAACATTAAATTAAAAAAGGGTCTTTTAAATAGCAGTTTTGTCTTCTAAGTAACTAAGTTGTTGTGTATTATTTGGTTAGCTACTACCTTTAATTCGAAATAAAATGTTTTTTTTTTTGTTTTCTACGTTCATGATCCATACAGCGAAGGAGTGAAACTAATTGCCTGCGTCACTGTTACCCGAGAGGTATAATCTGGGAGTCTTCAAATCAAGAGTGAATAGGTATCTTCTAAGCAAGCATTTCACATCTCCGACCGCATCATCACTTTCCATCAGGTGAGATAGTGGTCAAATGCTTACCTATTTAACATTAAAAACCCATATGTACAAAGGTATTTTTTTTTATCATAATTCAATCATGAACTTAGTCGAAAAAAGAACTAACGTACATATGTACTTTTTTTGTAACATTTTGACTATAAAAAGTAATGATTTCCTTACCAAATTCTCGATTAATTCCTTCCTAATTTAATACCAATGCAAATACCAATGGTATTCGTTTTTAGCATTAGAAATTCAAATTTTCCAGCCACTAAAGCACGCGTGACATTTAACGTCAGTCATAAATAGACAAAACATATTTTAATTATAGAAGGTTTATCGAACGTTTCTTCTTTTTATGAATAGGGATACATACATAAATGCAGAAACCTATCCTAATACACAAACTCACATTAACAACATTTATAATAACTGTGACTACTATGTATATTGCATGATAACACCAAGCTCCCTCCCTGGGCAATGCCTTTGAAACTCCGTAAGTGATATTGACTACTCGCTCATTAGACATCTCGACTCCGCAAGTGACTGCTAACGAGGTTAAGAAGGCAGACTGGAGTGAAATAAATGCTATTTAAGGAACTAAAGATCAAATTTACGTCTGTTTTGATAGAACATAACAAATTGGGCATAAATTGATGGATATTTAAATATGGGGTTTTGACCGAGTGTAGTGATGGTTTTTTTTTCTATAAATTTCTCATAATAGTCCAGTCATTTAGTATTTTTACTTGGAAAGTTTTCCGGGAGTTTTGAAAATTGGTAGTTTTATAGATTTTAATATGCTCTTTCCAAATTTCAACTTTGCCACCTCGTATGTTTGCCGCTCGCGCCGCCATATTGAAAAAATGGCGCCCAAAAGCAGTTTTTTGATAATAACTCCTTTCCGACGCATTATACAGGAAAAACATATCTATACAAAATAAAAGAAGAAAAAATTTCCTACGATTTATGTTATAATCTTTTTTTCCCTAAATTTAATAGTTTCGGCGTAGGAGCGCCGTAAAGTGTAATTCAATACACATTTCGTCAGAAATACTCATTTCCACACCACCATGAGGCAGAGAAATCGACGCGTTTTTTTCGTGGTATCCCCAGTAGGCCTAATCCACATCTGACTCACTATCACTTAAATATTTAGTTCAATTTCCGTCGCTTCATTCTTGTTGACGGACCAGGTGTTGGGTTTTCATCGTCTTCAATACCGATTGAAATATCGAAGACGGAAGTTTCTTCGGCATCATCGACGATGGGATCATCAGTTTCATCGTGGTCCTCTTCGTTCTCGATTTCATCGTTTATTTGCTCGAGAATAGTGTCCGTTTCTTCTTCTTCAATGTCGTCTTGAGACGGAAATTGCGAATTATCGCAAGAACCACCACAGTTCGTGCACACAACGGAGCACTTTAGTCCAGCTTTTCTTCATCCGCAAGCTTTTTGACAACCTCTCTTGCATTTGCAAGAAATAAGTTTCAGTAAGCTTTCCGGAGCAGGGGGATCGAATGTAGTAACAGGATAGAGCCCATTCTTGTCTTTTTTCCATCCCCATTAATTTCCAATTTTTTTTTCAATTGAATTCAGTGCATAAATAGTGTTAAAGAGCTCTTTTAATCCACTTCCGTTCATTATGTATCCGATAGATCCCATGAACGACATTAACAAATGGAATCCACCGAGTCTTATGACAGTATTATTCAATTTGGAATTCTCATCATATGAAGAAATAATTTCCCGCGCCTTAAAATATAAGGGCTCGTCAAAAGTGACAAAACAAGTATGCTGATGTAATGACTCACATTTTTCACAAGCAAATAACAGAGCAGTTAAAATTGTGTCATAATCACTCGGTGGAGCATTAATAAAGGGTAAGCACCCAATAAATTATTTTTCGAAGAGCAGTTCTGCTGTCGCTTGTTCCATGAATTCACTCCATCCAGGTATGTTAGGCAGGTCAACCGATTTTCCATATAGCCATAATAAATCGGAAACTGATGGTATAATCTCCTTCGCTACCGCACGAATGCTACCAAGATCTTGAATCTTTATTGTTTTCAAGTCCGTATCGTTTTTCTTCGTAAATGTTTTTAATTCAATGGCACCAAAAGTACCTACAACTTTTGCAGACGGCATTTGCTTTAATCGTTCAATATTTTGGTCAGGAGCAATCGGACTTTTAGGTGTTATACAATGGATACCACCCATAGCATGAAAAGTGTTGTGCCCATCTAATGTCTGCGTATTGAAATCGGCGTTATCGAAAACAAACTGTGAAAACGATTGCTCATCGATATTCAATGGCGAGCGCATTATATCAGAAACTTCGAACAGCATTGCTTCAATGTAAGAAGAGCAAAATTCGAGAAAAAAAACACAATATGAGCAGTTTAAAGTAAATAATACACGTTGGTGTGGATGTATAATGGTTTACGGCGCTCGTACGCAGAAACTATTGATTTTAGGGAAAAAAAGATTATGACATAAATTGTAGGAAATTTCCTCTACTTTTATTTTGTATAAATATGTTTTTCCTGTAAAATGCGCCGGAAAGGAGTTATTATCAAAAAACTGATTTTGGGCGCCATTTTTTCAATATGGCGGCGCGAGCGGCAAACATACGAGGTGGCAAATTTGAAATTTGGAAAGAGCATATCAAAATCTATAAAATTGCCAATTTTCAAAACTCCCGGAAAACTTTCCAGGTAACCTTTATTTTTTCGACCAAATGACTGTACTATAAGTTATTATAAAAAGTAATACTTTTGAAGGTGAAAAAAACCTTCGACGTCAAACTTTTACCAGTTGTCAATAGAAAATGTCTGAAAAGCTAACCATAGAACTTGCTAAGACGAAACAAACGAGCCCAAACATGACGGATTTATGTGAAGTTCCTACGGCTATCTTTCGTTTCCATCATCAGACCAGCTCCATGGTACCATATAATTGTATTGTCATCAAATAGGTATACATAAGCACACCAAATTGGAGTCCAATCGAACATCGGAAAGTGGGTCTAATTTAGTTTGCAAGATTTGATTACAGACCGACAAAAAATAGACAACGGGACAGGAGATACTAAGTAAAAGCATGTAAAATCGATAACGGCATTGCAAAACTATTTATGTCTAAATAAACATTTTCAAAAATATGCGTATAATAAAATAAACGCTAATGGATATGTTTGGATATGATTTTTTTATGCTTTAGAATACTAGCTGACCTGCCCGGCGTAGCCCGGATAAAAAAAAATATAGCCTAAATGCACTCACAAATAGGTAAAAGAATTTTCAAAATTGTTCAGTAGATCCAGAGATTACCCCCTACAACCTCATAAACTCATAAACTTTACCTCTTTTTAATATTATAGGTATGACTAATGATATAGACATACTATGTTTCTATATCATTAGCCGTGCTATTAAGAACTATAGTAGTAAATTAAGTAAGGAAAAATAACGCTTGGATAGCTCGGTCGTTAAAACAGTACTTAAGGCATACTACTCTATAGCCGCGGGCCCAAATCCCGCTCTAAGCTGTGTTTCCGGTTATAAATTTTAATGCTTTAGTCTGGATATTTTGTATCATTAAGAATTTATCTCTTCATTTTAACTGACTGGCAAAAAGTAGTAAAAGTTATAAAACCTTCATCTTGTTTTTGTTTGATTTTATCTAAAATACTGTAGTCTATAAATCGAGCATATTCTTAAAATAAATATGAAGGTTTGATTAAGTAGCGTGTTTTTAAATAATACCTTGTTTTGTAAGTTATTTCTATATAAGTATACCTAAGTACCTAATTTTAAATTTAATTAAACGAGAATCAGCTAGATCGACAATGTTAAACTAATTTCATAGTTCAAACGTGTATGTGCTATTATCATTTTTACCTACCTTGATATTGGCATGAGAAGGTATAGATATAGGTAATATCACAGTTTGCCCTGCCTCGGCCCATTTGTTATAAGTCTCGGCTATATTGCTCGCCATGACTAAAAGCCATCATCAATTCACCATTTGTACCCACAGAAAATATTTGATCGTATTTTCTTTAACGTATTGGCACTGACCGCTGGCGTATTATTACTTTCTAAACAGCAGGTATTGGGTTCGACTACCGATGAGAATAATTTTTTTCTCCCAAAGGGAAATTTTTGTATTTAGGTGTGACTGTGTGTATGATGTGAATTTTTCCGGCACCTACAATACAAGACTTCAAACTTAGTATGGGGTCGTAAGTGTGAAACCTTTAAAATCCGACTGTCCGACACAAAGGATCTTAGAACATAGCTAAGAACACTCTCATTTATTAAACTAGTTATTTATTAACCGATTTGGAAAATTATCGTTTTGTTTGAAATACGTTCTAGTTGGTATTATAATTTTATCAAGATCTCATGAAGAGTTTCGGAGATATTTGCGAAGTCGGTCATTCGTTTTTTAAATTCGTATACATATATTATCCAGTATCGATACTGATAATGCTGTTATTGACTATTACTATTACTTTTATTGACTATTACTATTAATGATAATATTGATTACATACAGCCTCAATCTCGTTAGCAAAGCTGTACTTAGGTCTGTTCTGCTCGTCAAACTACGATTGTTCGAATCGATGCGACGTCGCGACGGTCGATTTGATGAAAGTTCAGTCGATTCGATGGTTCATAAGAAAAGAAAATCGTTCGATTTCGACGTCGATGTAAAGGTAATGGATGCCCGGAATAGAGCCCCTGATGATTATTATATAACGTTTGTAGCCGCGGGCCGTGACTGACGGACAGCCTGTACAATAGTGGTGTAATTGAAATTGAGTCTGCAATCCCCATCGATTTAATCCGGATTTGATACGGTTACAACGCGCTGGTGTTTTTGCTACACTTAAATATTCAAGAGTTAAGGAAACTTACACAATGTATGCTTTAGTTTTGGATTTTTTTTCACACTCATACCTTCACATTTAGTTCAAAGACTTTGTTATGGTACCAGAAACATTCACATCACACAAACAAAACACTTTGAAATATAGAGTATGCATATTTTTTTATGTTTTTATAAGATTAATTACGTTAATACAATTCCAGCAAAATTACTCATCAAAACAATTAATTTCATATCATAACATATATTTCAGGACCAATGATGGCTGTCGTAAAGGAAAGGCCAAAAATGTGTGAACTGACGTCACGCATTGCCAATAATCTAGCCAATAGCGTACGTTTTGCTATATTGATTTTTTTATTGCATTTTTATCAATTTTTATTTCTTTAAATTTCTAATAAAAAAAGTATAAACAGACGAACAAACAAAACAAACGCATTCACACTCACATCCCCTCACTTAGCTCAAATACTTGTATCGTGGGTGACGGAAACATTTACATCACACATACACATACAACCAAAACCAGAAGCAGAAATATCCTTTAGGAAGAAATTTGTGCTCCTGCCGGGAATCAAACCCAGGATCCACGGCGCAGAGGGCGGAGACCTGTCCACTGCGCTAACTGGGTCGTCAAAATTACGTTAAAGGTGCATTTCTAGATTAAAAATACTTGAACTATTACATTTAAATCTCATATATTTTATGAATGTTTGTGTGATGTGAATGTTTCGTATATTATATAATTGGAACGTAGTTGAGTGTGAAAGTGTTTTTGTTTATGTTTATCCCTTATTAGAAACACAATTTCCCCATAGGGAGAAAATTTGTAGCTGCTTAGAAGGCAGACACAGCATTTAACTGGGACACAATCATAAAATTTCCATTACCTTCTTACATGTTGGAACTGCCCGCTGGCGTAACAAAATAAGGGTTAAATGTGTTTTTGAGTAATTACTTAATTACTAACTAGGCAAATTTAAACGCATTTACACTCACAGCCCTACACGAAGTACAAAGACTTGTATTATGTTTGCCGGAAACATTTACATATCTCACACACACAATCACACCTAGAACCAGAAGCGCAAATGTTGTATATTTTTTCTATATTAAACAAATTTCTTGAATCGCCTTAAAATTGACTTCTTTTTATAGATTTTTTGCTATTGCTATATGATCAATTTGAGCTTGTCTCTAGCAGATAAACGAAATAAGGAAAATAAAGAAAAAATATTTGTTTGACATCGTAGAAAGAAGACAAACTTATACATAACATTGAAATCATTAAAAATAACGCTGCATATACAGCGTTATTTACTCCAAACATCACCAAATTTTTTATTTTAATAAAATTTAAAATTGGAGTAGTAAATATTTAAATTGTTGTCAAACAGTTATTTTTTTAAGCGCTTGAGTTACTATTAAAACATGTTGGGTGATTACAATTAGTTTTAAAATTATACCGCTCTTTTAGGGATACATATCTATTATGTACTCATAAAAAAAATACAAAATGTTCCTCCTCGTTTTAGTTGATGAAAAACAACCTTTGAACAAAACTTAAATCAAATAAATTTTGTTCGACTCTAAAAGCTTGTCAACCCAATTTCCAAAATCCTTGCTACCTGACGAGCCAGAAGCATCCGATCTCCACCAATTTACGTTCTGAACTGGGTCACGTAATATCCACTAAACATTCGATGAACTTTATAAAATTGATCGGGAGTGAGAGGCTTTTAAAATTAATAATGGTCTAATATCAATGGATAGGGAAGTGCAAAAATGTTAACGATAAAATTTTACTGCAATTTGATTTAGATTTAAAACAAAAAATTATAATTAAAAACGCTTTCAAACCCAAAGCCTAATACTAAGTTCGATGACTTGTGTCGTGGGTGGAACATTTACATCACAGAATCACAACCAGATCCAGAAACACATTTTCTTTGTGGAGAAAACTTTTGCTCCTGCCAAGAATCGAATCCAATACCGCTGCTTAGAAGGCAAACGCGTACCCAACTAAGCTGACCGGCGGTACAGCCAACTTCTAAGTAATGTAAAATATCTCAGGAGTATCTCAGAGTTCCATCTTAGCTTGATATATTATTGTAGGTAAATTGAAAAATGACAGACCTATTTTAGTAATTACTTGGAGGTAGTACATTTTTTCAATAGTTATACAAACTGTCATTTATATTTGACAAGTAAAAACAAACCTAACAAAAATTGATAAATTTAATTTAACCTATATATAAGGTTAATATCGGATTTAATTTTCATTGACGTTTCTTAGTTATAGAAGCAGTCATAATTATTACTCTTACCGTTATGTAAGTATGATTTTGTAATGCATAAATAAGGGTTTATTTGAAGCTATATAAATGAATAAAGACAATGTTATGATGCATTTGTGTGTTTGAAAGAAAGAGAGAGAAAGACAGATTGTAGTAGGTAGGATAAGATTTGCGTGTGTGAAAAATAAAAATGCACACACGTATTTTTATTTTACCATAAATAAAAAACAACGATATTGTCTCTCCATTTACGAGTACTTAGGGAATTTATATAACATCGATTTTGTTTGGCCTATGGTAACTAACAGCCAGCAATTTTTTTATTAGTACCTTTATTTTTTGCAGTTCTAAACTTTAATCAGTTACTAGATCTTGTTTTTGGGTTTATCGATGCCTCATCTCTACTCATAATTACACTGCAAGATGCAAATATCGATAGAGCAATCCTTCTCATCTCTTTAATACCCTCAACGAAGCATTACCCGCCAAATATTTGTTTCAATTAGGCGTCTCCAAGATCCCCCTCCGTCAAACAAATGGTGATCACCAGACATTTGCTAGATCAAGAGTGACGTTCATTCGTAGTGACGTTAGTTTCATGGGGGATAAGGATTTCTTTGTGTTTTTTGTTGTTATTTGTAGATATTTATTAAAACTAAACTTTTGGTAACACCACAATAAACAATATAATATCGATATATATATATATATATATATTATATAATAACGCATAAGCGTTGAAGTCGGTCGTCAAAATTTATATTTTTATTCAAAATATAAATTTTGGTTTTGGCTGGATCGATTTCGATAAAATTTATATGGGACTACCTCTGAAGTATAATCTACCAAACAAAAATAATCATTAAAATTGATTCATAATAGGCGAAGATATCGCGTAACATACATATAAAAAAAATACAGACGAATTGAGAACCTCATTTTTGAAGTCGCTTGAAAAATATATACGAGTTTAAAATACTAATAATCGACTTCAATCGCAATTATCGCCAAATCTCTTCGTCAGAACTTGATCAAATTATAATGAGACCAACTAGAACGTTTTGAACAAAACAATAATTTTCTAAATCGCTTAATAAATGAAGGAACATTTTGAGGTAACATAAAATAAAATAAAAATCGACGAATTGCTGTACATAGTTTTAGTTTAGATTTAGGAGATATAGGCAACTGGCCCGTAGTTGGGGGATTAATAAAAAAAGCAACGGGTTGCACTCCGGGATTGCCGGCAGAAGTGAAAAATCGCCGCGCGGTAGAAAGAGAGAGGGATAGTTAATAGGTATGCATTTTATGTACCAAAGTATTTCCATAATTATAACAATTAATTTTGATATGCATAATACGTGAAGTACATAATTAGTAGGTTGTTACTTACCATGTTTTAAACATTCTTAATTAATTCTTTTTTAGTATATAAAATGCTTCCATACAAAATAAGTAATGTTAATTTCACTGAACCACTACATGGCAAATATATATAATATACATTTACACTAATTATATACATTTTGTACTAAAGAATTCATTAAAATTATGATTACATTCACTTAGTACCCAGTTTGTTTTTAAATTTATTAACATTTAAGATCTTTAATTTACTGAGCAAGTGATTGTAAATTTAAATTGCATTTATATATGAGCTTTTATGATGCATGCTGTTGTTTTTTTGAGGTATATAAATGTTATATTTGTGTTTGTTGCGTAAGTTATCAACTCGACTTGACTGTGTCGCGTAAAAGTATTCAGCGTTATTTTTAACAAAATCACAAAATTCTAAGATATATATATCAAGGTTAATAAATTCTTCGCTTTCAATGCGCAACTAATAAATCCCGAGAAAATCAAGGTTTGTATTTGTTAAATTTAAATAATAACAAATTGCTTTAGATACAGGAAAATTGGGTCAGGACTGCCAAAACGTCCATACAATAAGTAAGCAATTAAGTCGGCATTAGCTTCAGAATAAATAAATCTTGTATAGCAAATGGCGTTACATCTTACACTAAACATTCTAAAATTGTAACTTTTTTTGTATGTAGAATACTCAAGCATTTGACCACTATCTCACCTTATGGAAAGTGATGCGGCCAAAGATGGGATATGCTTGCCTAGAAGGTACCTATTCACTTGAAAATTCGAATCCAAGATTATACCGTTCGGGGTACAAAAACGCAGGCAATAAGTTCCACTCCTTCGCTGTACGGATGATGAACGTAGAAACGAAACGCTTCGAGCGAACTGGAGGTATGTCAACCATAAATGGATGACGTTTGATAGTTTGTCTTTTTGTTAGATGGTAAAAAGGGCATGGTGGAATTAACTCATGTAATTCCTGAGCACACTCTCCAAAATGTAAGCGATTAAATATCTATAAGCTTGCCACATTACGTCGGCGACCGAGACATTGCAATTTAACTGAATTACTGTATATATAACTGAATAATAAATAAATGACCACTAGGAAATTTGAAATTAGTAATGAAACGGGCATTAATTAATAAGCCTTATTATTAAACTAATGACACGGATGCATGGAAACAAATAGTAAGTGCTTTCTAGCGACTAACGACTATATTATATTATAATATATCTTAGTTAAGGTGGCGATACCACAATTTCATCTGAAAAGCGTGTTGTTGTAACCGGTTTACTCGGAATTCATATTAAAATCAGATAATTAAAACACTGTGAAAGGTATATTTACCTTTTTTACCTACTAGACGAATTTTGTCTTTAACTTATTTTTTCTTGAATCGCGTTTTCTCGAAATTTGAACAAAATCAAAGATTGCCACGCGTGATCTTGCGTAACCGCCACGATGTAATTCACGCAATATACACCGTTATGTGCAAAAGTGTAAGAGGGATAATTGGCTGTGGCTAAAAAGGTGCGCGCATTGACGTATACCAGCTTCTTAAGCAAAGTAATTTAAGAATGGTGGTAAAAAAATTTGGGAAAATGCGCCCCCCAATTTCTAGCATATTTCGCGAATCTGGCAGTAGAGTCAATAGCATTAATGAGTGACTCTTTGGGGCCCATGTGAATAAACGATGTCAAATATAGATAAAAAAAATAATCACAAAATGTTAAGATTTCCATTAATGAATCAAAACTAAGTAATTAAAGAAAACGCCGGAATTCCTTGCCAACTTTTACTCTCAAATCTTATTTTTACCGATGTCTGCTTCTGCCCCAACTCCATGTTAATTAAACGCCTTTAGACTTTAATGACTTTCGGAATTTTTAAACTTTACAGGCCTATTTAATGGACCCTTATAACCTCCACCTGGATTAACAATCGTCTGGGAAGTTTTGAGTGCGAAAAGATTTTCTCTTTCGCTTTGTTAATTGTCGTACCTGCGGAACTTTCATAATAACGTCCTGTCACAAGAATGTTCAGATATGGGAACTTGTTAGAGAAACGTAATCTTTAGTTCAGATATAATTATTTTCATGTTTTCTTGGTTCTTTTTTCGAATTTATTACTAGAGGAAAATAATGTCTGAAGAAGGAGATTCCAGTTTTTATACATCTACATAGATTCTTAGAGGGAGTCGCCACCAAATGAAAAGTAAAAGACAATGTAGGTAACGATTTTAATCGAACTTTATCCTATAGCTTCAAAGTTGCTTATGTAGAGACACAGACATCGACGTTAAGTGGCAGCTTAACGTCAAGGCTATCGGTTTTATATCGTATGCAAATTGAGTAGAGTATACAGATGTTACATGAGTAAATCCCTAAAGACCATTATTTCATCTGTAAAGAAATAATCCAGATCAACAAGACAAACTGTTACAACTCTCATCATTCATACAGCGAAAGATAAGTTCCTTGTCCTTGTATTTGTTTTCCAAAAACGGGATAGTAATTTTATTGAAGCAATTATAAAAAAACTTAACATTAGAAAAAACATGTAGGTATTTCTTATCAGCTTGAAAATGTTGACATCGGGCTTATCTGATTTTGAACTTGCCGTTGGCTTAGTTAGGTGAACGTTTGCCTCCTAAGCAGGCATCTAGTTCGATTCCTGGCGGGCACAAAAGTTATCTCCTCAAGGAAAATTTGTGTTTCTGGTTCTGGGTGTGATTGTGTGTGTTATCTGAATGTTAACGGCATCCACGACGCAAGTCATCTAACTTAGTGTGGGATTGTGAGTGTTCAAGCGTTTCTGTTTATGTTTATAAATACACGAGCAAGCCAGCTTGCTTTACTGTCGCCTAGTCACAACACATCTAGAACGCGCATACTGTCTTATGCTCAGACTTAAACGCAAGGCGCTTCCTTGAATATGAATGAAACAAAGTAACGCGCTGTGTCTGCTTGTTTTTTTTTAACAGTTGTAGTTTTGCGCACTCGCATTCTTTTTCCAAGATTTAATTACCATAACGCATACTTTATAAAAACGGTGTTAATCAAACTTCTATACCTTACTTGTACTAAAGTCACAAAACAAGATATAACTTGTTGCCGATTGTGTAAAAAGTATTTTAGAACATATAGGTAAATGCATTTTTTTTATTCCTTCCTTCACTTTTCGTATGCAATACAACTGCCCGTTGGCTAAATTGGGTGAGCGTTCGCCTTCTAAGCAGGGGTATCGGGTTCGATTCCCGGCGGGAACACAAGTTTTCTCCCCAAGGAAAATTTGTGTTTCTAGTTCTGGTTGTGATTGTGTGTGATGTGAATGTTTCCGGCACCCACGACACAAGTCATTGAACTTAGTGTGGGGCTGTGAGTGTGAAAGCGTTTATGTTTATGTTTATATGATAATTGACGTAATCAAAGCTTAAAGAAACCGACTTCAACGCTTATATTTTGGTTTGGCTTGATCGATTTCGATATAATTTATACGGGACAACCTCTGAAGTTAGTTTATTGTTTGTTAGTTTATCTAACAAACAATAAAATACATCAAAATGTATTCATTATTGGCGGAATTATCGAGTAACATACACACAAAAAAAAACATTTTTGAATTCGACTTGAAAAGCTTGTCTTTTCAACCGACTTCAAAAAAGGAGTTTGAATTGAGAACCTTCTCAATTCGACTGTAAGTATTTTCTACTTTGGTAGATTATACATCAGAGGTGGTCCCATATACACTATATATACCACAACGACTCTACCATAAGATTTTATACGAATTAGATAATATCTACAAACAATGATTCTGCATTGTCTTCACATCCATAAATATTATATAATTAACATTATAAATTAACTTTGTTTCAGGTAATTTTTATGATCAGAATCAGCTCTACTCGTACATATCTAAGACTGACATGTACAGATGAAAAAGTAAGTAAAATCAACAGTTTTAGCAAGTCTACTGTAGCAGGATTGGGACTCTTGTTTGGGGCATAGCAGATTTTGTTGAAAGTCAAAAAATACTGACAGCTTTTAGCAGGATCTGGAAAACCGTATTTAATATTTTATATTAATTGTTTTACCACATTATTGTTTTACCACATTATTTATTTATGTAACGCGATATCTCTGTCAATTATGAATCGATTTTGATATTTTTTTTTTGTTTGGCAGAGTATACTTCAAAGGTGGTCCTATATAGGTACATTTTATGGAAATCGGTCATGTCAGAACCGAAATATAAGCGATGAAGCTTTTTTAAGCTTTGCTTGCGTTTCAATTATTTGTTATATTTTTTTTTATTGTATAGATGCATACATTTGACCACTATCTCACTTGAAGAGAAGCGACGATGTGGTCGAAGATGGAGCACGCATGCCTAGAAGATATTTGTTCACTCGAGATTTAAAATAGTTTTACTGTGTTAGTCATAAGAATCGTAAACTTACCATATATAAAGTTTCTAGTAATTATTAATGTTAAGTGATTATTGTTATTACCCTATTAATTTTAATGACATGACCAACCCACGTTTGGAATGGTAATAAACTACACGTAAAAGGGCTAATCGTCAAACTCTGACGATCAAACAATATACTAGTTGGCCGTATCATGAATTGCCACAATTTCGTGAAATGGTCCCCCGCTTCATGTTTTTGACCACTATCTCACCTGATGGAAAGTGATGATGCGGTAAATACTTAAACCGGGTCAAAATATTGCTATTTCTATAACGTTTAATTTTACACAATTACTACGGGCCTAACCTTTATGGTATTACTAGCTTTTGCCCGCGGCTTCGCTCGCGTTAAGAAGTACAACAAACTTTCATCCCCTATTTTATCCCCTTGGGGGTAGAATTAGTCAAAATCCTTTCTTAGCGGATGCCTACGTCATAACATCTACCTGCATGCCAAATTTCAGCCCGATCCGTCCAGTGGTTTGGGCTGTGCGTTGATAGATCACTATGTCAGTCAGTCAGTCAGTCAGTCACCTTTGAGTTATATATATTTAGATTGTATGACCGTAAAGGGAAAACTTTTGGTTCTCTACCACGTTATTCTTTTCACCTCAGATCTAGTGTCCGCGCGTGCCCTTTTTTTTACTGTTATTAATTATTTTTGACAATAAATTAAAGAACAATTACTCGAATACCATGCTGTCATTAACCTAATAAGTTGATACCAGACATGCCCCGCGGCTTCGCCTGCGATAATTAAGTTAAAAAGTAGCCTATAGTATGTGTTAATCCTAGGTATAACTTATGTACATTCCAAATTTCATCCAAATCCGTTCAACCGTTACAGCCTGAAGAGAAAACAAACATACTTGCACACTTACACACAATCTTTCGAATTTATAATATTCGTTTTATTTTGCGTCGTCATGATGGCGTCTCTCTAATTAGCGTAGTCTATATTAATTTCTACTGCACGTCTAAGCTGTACTGTACCTACCAAAATCAATTCCATTGTTAAATTCTACAGGTATGAAAGACACCATATTACCATAGTTGAAATATATTTCTACTATGATATTACTATGGACATATGGAGCGTTAATGTATTGCTAACAGTGTTAATCACCATCTGCTACATTTGAATATATTACATATCTATCATATCTAAATGATTAAGCTCCATCTCGAAGTGTGCTTGCTTAGACAAAAGCACGTAGGTGCCTAATCACTAAACAATTTTGTACTTTATCGAAATAATACTCCATTTGTTAATGCCTAGGATACGAAGAATTGTCAAAGTGGAGTGGATTATCTTATTGTGGCAAGGTTCGAAAATGTTCTATTGTGCACACGTGTTGTTAATGAATTCGAGAGGTGGGTAACAAAAGAGCCGTTTCTAGAGTTTCCATTGGCTAAGTGAATATTCTTGAGAGGGCACCCGCTATAAAGTTACAAAGACATGTAATATACTAGAAAGGACTACTACTCAACTGTCACCACTTTTAGACCACAAATCTAACACTTTATCTTTTATCTTATAGCTTGTTTCTTTTTACTAACTGTACTTCGAAAATCCTTGGCAATACCGTTTTAGGGAAAAAACTAGTGTCTAAAATATTTAATAAATTACCCATTCTAGGTTCTACTTGTACTAAATTACAGATATATAAACATAACATAACATAAACATAAACGCTTTCACACTCACAGCTCCACACTAAGTTCGTTGACTTGTGTCGAGGGAGCCGGAAACATTCACATTACACACACAATCACAACCTATATTTTTTTACATTTTCACACT
Organism: Lomographa bimaculata; assembly: GCA_948107665.1. Taxonomy (NCBI): domain Eukaryota; kingdom Metazoa; phylum Arthropoda; class Insecta; order Lepidoptera; family Geometridae; genus Lomographa; species Lomographa bimaculata. The sequence goes on along the minus strand of OX403596.1, from coordinate 6,739,647 downwards.
TATTTCTACCCACCAAGTTTGAAGTATTCGCAAGTGGCGGAAACATTCAAACATCACACACTTACAATAAAATACGATGAATAAATATAACTAGTGAATTAGTGAATATTGCGGAAATTTACATTACATGTGTTATATATATTATAATAATATATTTAACGTGAGGCTGTAAAATTATTAAGTAAATTAAAAATAAAAACCGGAAAAGTGCGAGTCGGACTCGCGCACGAAGGGTTCCGTACCATTATCTATAAAAAATAAAGTTTGTTGTATGGGAGCCCCCCTTAAACATTTATTTTATTTTTAGTAATTTTTGTTATAGCGGCAATAGAAATACATCATCTGTGAAAATTTCAAATGTCTAGCTATCACCGTTCTTGAGATACAGCCTGGTGACAGACGGACGGACGGACGAACAGCGAAGTCTCAGTAATAGGGTCCCGTTTTTACCCTTTGGGTACGGAACCATAAAAAAGGCATAATTACGCAATATTTAGGGCTTGAATTGCTCGGTGCTCGGAGCAATAGGGCATGACCCCCTATGGCCGCGGGTTCAATCCCCGCCTCAAGCAATAATTATCCCTTTCTAAATTTACTACTTTAGTTCAGCCTAGCTTATAATAATTTTCTTCACTAAACTCGTTTACGATAGTTTCTATGTTATGATTTATTATCTCTTGTCTCTTCCAGTATTGCAAGTCCTCGTCTCCTATTGTCTGGTTGTTAATATAATTTATACTGCTTCTAGTTGGCACAATCAAGCTCGTCGCATTGCTAATTGTCGGTCGCTTCTTCGTATAAAGTTTCAAGATAATGATATTACGGACACTATCCTCTATTTTGTATCTCGGAAAGTCTGGGTGTCTGCTCATTTCAAAAACGGTTCGGTGAAAACTTAATTGTATTAAGTTTTAAGAGTTGGACAAGATGGGAGTTGCATAATTTTATTTTATTTCATTTTAATAATTTGAAATGGTTTAATAGAGTATTACTCCAAAATTACAATTTAAAGGATAAAAAAATATGTAAAATTTAAAGTCCTTTTCCGTTATATAAATTGTCTACTCTCCTATACAAATCTGTTGTGTTTTATTTTTTGTTCTGGCGTATATTGAGTAACAATCGAAGTTCAAACATCCCAATCTTAAAATATATACTATATGCTATATAGGTATATGTTTGCTTCTTGTATGAACTAATAGGTCCTGGTGTCTGAATTTTTCAAGTTGTCTAAAGGTATCCAACATAGCTTAATGACTGTATTAAAATAAATAAATAAACATATAAAAAAATAACTAATTGAACTGCCCGTTGTCTTATTTCTATCTCATCATCCTACACAATAGATCAATTAATAATTTTAGTTTAACTTTAGGAAATATAGGCAATTAGCACATAGATAGAGCAACGGCAAAACTCTCACCATCAGAGCCTGTGCCCTCTTGAACAAATCAATAACTCATTGAACTGTGTGCCATTTAAAAATAATTCCCCTGCATTACTGCTCTCTAATTTGGGGAGAATTCTTCGCCGATTGTTTTGCTGCTATTTAATTATATCGAGTCTGCTTGCTAGGGTAACGCATTGATTTTGTGAAGTGGTCGGGGGACGGACAATAAGAACGGAAGAGGAAAAAACGGCTCTTTCAAAATGTTTTAAAATACAATTTTAAACAAATTGAAATGGCCGTTCTTTACTCTTCCTTCGCATCTTTCTATAAAGTAAATTTATTGATTTAATCCTGCTTAGCATGGTGAATGCTACAAATGAATGCATGCTGAATGCAACTACGTACCTCCTCGATTATTTACATTATTCAGATGTTCTATTGGAATTTTCCTAATTAAAAAAAAGTTCCTGACCCAACATAAAAGTGACTGTTTAACCTTGGGTAACAACACCGCGGGCGCAGCTAGTTTCTATATAAAATTAGTTCCTTCTCAGAGATAAAGAATTCTGATCTTGTACATATCCATCTATTCTAAATCGATGGTTCCTGAGTTAGGGGCCAATCAAGGTGACCTAGCCTCTACAGATGCCTCATATAGAAACTAGATTTTATACTATTTTATACAGGGTAATAATCCTGTATAAAATAGAAGTTTCCCAGAAATTTCCTCTTCATAATTATGATATGATGAAGAAATTCAATTTGATTCTATAGAATTATAAACATGCTAAGGCAAAATATTAGTATATAGATTTCGTCAAGTTTTTAATTTAACTTCTCATAGGTGACAATTAGATGCACGTCAGCTCATCTCGATACACTGATTAGTAGAGTATCAAACTTAATGATGACAAAGATACCCCTTAACATATCACAATTAGCTGTAATTTACTATTAATTGTGACGTCGTTAATTATGCACGTCACAAATTGTCTAATATCCAACTGTTGTTGATGTGTAGAGCTAGAGACCGAAGTATACACAGCAAGTATATGTAATATTCACGGACTTATTTGTCTGATCTCGACCTGAGCCACACACAACCTTAGAGTCGAACATAAGCGCCACGCTCCAAGCTAGCTCACACTAATGAGTAATGACTTATTCAAATAAGTATTGGAGTAATTCGATAGTTTTCAACGAATAATAACATTGAATAGCAACTGGCACGTCTAAGAACCGAAAAAATGACCTGCCCTGGCAGGTGCAGTGGACCCATGTGGTAGTAACTATCAGCATGAGAAACTGATGTCCCATCAATATAAACGTTCAGATAGGGTTCAACAAAAGAAAAACATTCCTATGAATTACTAAGCTTTTGAACCGGTCTCGTTTTTTGTTTAACTGCTACCATTTATGACCGACTACCGCCGGCCAACTTTACACCACAGAATTAGATAAAAACTCTCCTATATTGGCATCAGCTCTAGTTGCGAAGTGGGCCAATTCACCACGATTTATGTCATTGCCCGCCGCCTCTTTATGGTTTTACAACATATTTATCGCTTTATGGCATTATGGAGGCGGTTATGATAATTCCTTTGGGGATATTATGGACGTTTGAATGTCCTCGGTCGTTTAGGTGGTGTCGTGTTTCAGGGATATAGACTTTGAGCTATTCGTTTACTTACGCGCATGATTAGTTGAAGATTTGTAGTTCAGAACTTAGAACAGAACAGCAGAATGATTTGACTAATAATAATTGTTTCCGGCTCTTGGTGCTTAGTCTTTGAAGTGTGTTGCTGAGAGTGTGAATGTGTTTGTTTGAATCTTACCTATGACTCTTTATATTAGCGAGTTGAAGTGTTGTTTATCATTTTGTAGCTCTGCTTCTCCATAGTAATATTATTTTCAATGACTTGTTCTTTACAACTGAAACCATTGCCGCTAAATAATGTGTGATGAGCCCGCGTTTTGTTATTTAGTTTCTAAATGAGCACGAACAAAATGTGTTCGAAACGTCAGGAATAAAAATAATATAAAATATAAGCGATAATATATCCGCTAAACCACGGACGCCATTTTGTTTTTTTATAGAAAAATCCTAGCCTATGACACCTAGAGAATTGGGCAGAAATATACATACTGACATACATACAGTGCTGAAATATTAATCCTTCTTTTTTGCTTCGCCTTAGTCAGGTGAAAGTAAAGTTGAAAAAGCTCTTGTTTTACATACTTTACCTGTTTGCATATAACTGTTTTTATCGTAAAGTAAGTCAGAAAGGAGGTGTTGTCAAATAACTGCTTTTAAGCGCCATTTTTCCAATATGTCGGCACGAGCGGCAAAAATAGGAGGTGGCAAAGTAGAAATTTGGAAAGAGCACATCAAAATCTATTCAATTACTAATTTTCAAAACTCCCGGAAAACTTTCCAGGAAAAACTACCAAATGACTGTACTACTGCATAATTTTAATGAACGTACTTTTTGTGGGTTACATTCTACTTCTCTTCATTTATAATTTTTGGCTTCACCAGTGCCTATTTTTATCCAAATCCTTTAACAATGTTGGAGGGCTCTGAACACAACTAATTTAAAACATTTACACTTGACTTTATAATCGGTAGAATTAATCCACAGAGGAAGTTTGTTTATACACGCACATGTCCATAGCCTGATCATTTTTAATTTCGACTATCTAATCATAACGCTGAAACATTGCGTGCTGAAAATGGAACTAGGGGTTGTTTTGTAGAGTTAGCTGCTCAATGTATTTTGTATTAAAGTAGATTGTCGGTTATTTAGTTCGGGTGGTGGTTTGGTATGGATGCTGAGTTGTAATAATGTTTCCGCTCTTTACCCCGATGTTTGCCAACCCAGTGCAAACATAAGAGCCCGCTTCGTAGGTACCGGCCTTTATTTCTGTTGGGTTATCATAAATGTTTGATAGACGGTTAAGAGTTATAATAACCATAGGGTATATATATGAAATGTTTGCTTTCACGATTATGACCTCATCATTGCATAGTGCCGTATGAATCATTTTAATAATAAAACCTAGGAATAAAGTTACGCTTCGAAATCCTTGAAAACAGAATTTTGTTAGTAAATACCTAATTAAACATAAACGCTTTCACACTGAGACCAAGTTCGATGACTTGTGTCGTGGTTGCCGGAAACATTCACATTACACACACAATCACAACAAGAACCAGAAACACATATTTATTTTTGGGGAAAAAACTTGTGTTTCAGATCGGAATCGAACCCGATACCCCTGCTTAGAAGGTGAACGCTCACCCAACTAAGCCAAGTTGGGCAGTTCTAAATATAATTATTGTTCTAAATATATTTATGTCTTTTATTTTCGTCCCAAACAGTTTTAATAATTATGCTGATTATATTCAATTTCTGTACACCTCAATAGTAAAATTGTATATTTGTAGAAAGTGGAAAAGTTTTGTGTTTCTGGTTCTGGTTTTGGTTGTATGCATGTGGTGTGAAGATGTCTGTCACTTGCGATAGAACTCTTCGAAATTAGTTGTGGCAACGATGCAGGTCGAATAACCTAAGGACGAAGAAGAAATCACTATACTTAAACCATATTTGCGCAGCATTCCATGAAATCTAGGGATTATTTGCCATCGGAGATAAAAAAAGAACTAGAAAATATTTTTTTAAGCATCTTGCAGCTGTGCCTCTTCATAGAAAGTTTTGAACGTTGAGAATCTTTGCTCGAGCGGGATTCATAAAAGTTTTGCCCAACTTCCAATCGTGGGACGTGGTTTTGGAATCCTGCAACCGTCGCGACGTTCAAGTATCGTGGGATTCGGACACATTTACATATCACACATACAATCACTTCAGCAACTAAAAGCACGAATCTCTTTGGAAAGGAAAATTGTGCTTCTGCCGGGAATCAAACCCATGACCCACGGCGCAGAGGGTTGAGACTTGCCTACCGCGCCAACGGGGTCGGGGTCGTCAAAATATATATATATATATAGGTTTTTTCAGCTGTTTATAATGTGTCCACTCAAGCCAAACCGGGTGGGACAGCTATTATTATTCTATACACTAATAATCATCTCGAATTTCTATAAGTGTTCAAACGTCATAATAGCTGATTGGGTCATAACCCGTGCACCAACTAGCTATACCCACCAGTGGGTTTAGCGCGAAGTGCTCGATACCCGTTTAATCACCAATGGGTTATGAGGGAATTATTGATTACTGTTGCATCACCCTCCAAAGAAAAAAGTCGTAAAAATATTAAAAGATAAAACATTTTGTTAATAGACGCCACATAGCACTTGTTATGTGTTATAGATTCAAAATAATGATTTGTTTTGCGTTCCTTAGATTTTCCAGGCTCGACAATGAGGTCACTATTATTGTTTGCAAACTATTTTCTATAGAACATTGTATTTGTGAGAATCTTGTCAAAATCAAAACAATTAAAGTCACAGTAGACGCTGAACGTTCCAACATGAATTTAACTTTGACATAGTCCTGAACAAAGAACTTATTTACAAAACTTGTAATTACAATGTCTAGACTACTTTTCGCGTGACATTGTGAAATGAGAAAATAAGGCAAAAACATAAATTTTGTAGCTGCTATAAACTGGCAGGCTTCCAGGCTTAGAAAATAAGCAGTGAAGTTTGATTTAAAAAATTTTGGTGGTTGGCAAAATGCAGGTACTTGGCAAAATGCTATAGGTACTGCTTCTTCCTACTAATATTATAAATGCGAAAGTTTGTGTGTGCGAGTGTTTGTGTGTGTGAGTGTTTGTTTCCACGTAACCCCGTAACGAATAAACAGATTTTGATGAAAATTAGAATTTAGATAGTTAAGGTTCTGGAATAACACATAGGCTACTTTTAACTTAATTAAAGCGGGCGAATTATTATAAAACCTTTTTTGTAGTCTGCCTAGGAAAGTACTCCACCCAGAGTTTAGCCGCAAAGGTGAAAAAACGGTGTGAAAAATGGTGTCGCAATCTTGTGCATTTAGCCAGTGTTATGTAATAATATATTTCAAGTATTTCATATTAAATGTCCTAGTCACAGTCAAAGTCAAGTAAAAGTGTCATGGTCCAGTCATAGTCAAGTCGTATCTTAGTGAAGTGGTAGAAACTTTACTAGAACTTCTATTGGAGTTTTGGAGCGAAGGCGAAAAACATGTTTTTCAACTTTGTATGATTTGCTTACACTTTTGCACGTTTACTAAGTATTAATGGTTAATAATCCACCATTATTACACATTAACACTCGAAGAATCACAGGTTTTAGAAAAATATACAAAATCAACAACGCCATTTTTTCATTTTCGCGGCAAATCGGGTCATGTGATGTGATTGAATATATTTTAAAATCTCAGGGTGCGCGCAGTGTCTTGCTGCGCATGATATTCCAATACAAAATTCTAGATGGCACTATAGTGTTTTATTTTACTGACTTCTTCTTTACCTACTCGTGAACCGATATTGATGATTTTTTCTTTGTTTGAAAGCTGGTGGTTTCCTAATGGTCATATTTGATAAGACCTGATCAGTAGTGGTCGAGTTAACATCGCTAATGCGTATTTAATATATTTAATCTGATCAAGGGTTCCAAAAATAAATCGGGAAGTGGGTTTTTTTTATATAATAGAACCGGATAATAAAGAACTTTATGATAGGTAATAATAAAGAAATTTACCTAGAAATAGAAACCATCAAATCGTGTAATCATTGATTAAATAAGTGGTTACTTGGTTGTTACAGTAATAACTTGTTTAACAAGTTAAGAAAGTAATAACAAGACTTTTCCATTAAAATACCAGTTTGAATGCGCGTGAAAATACACTTACTTATTTTTACACCGCCATCGCATTAACTTTATTTATTTTTTTTTAAATGTACCGATCGATGCCAATCTTGTTTAACATTATTTAATTTTAGAACTTAGCAATGACATTATTTTTTTTTAGGGTTCCGTACCCAAAAGGTAAAAACGGTACCCTATTACTGAGACTTCGCTGTCCGTCCGTTCGTTCCGTCCGTCCGTCCGCCTGTCACCAGGCTGTATCTCAAGAACGGTGATAGCTAGACAGTTGACATTTTCACAGATGATGTATTACTATTGCGCTATAACAACAAATACTAAAAATAAAATAAAATAAATATTTAAGGGGGGTCCCATACAACAAACTTGTTTTTTTTACCGTTTCTTGCTCGATACTAATAACGGTAACAGGTAGACGCTTTTACTATTCACGCAATATTTCATTTTATGTACTCTTTAAAAATAATTAATTAAAATAAAATAATAATGATAATGATAATTTTACGGAACCCTTCGTGCGCGAGTCCCACTCGCACTTGTTCAGTTTTTCTATAAATCATAATTAGAGTGTTTCAAAGATTAACAACATACTTAACAATAAAGTAACTGTCTATGGCCAAAAAATATATTTCTCTTTTTAAGTCCGTGGAGCCTTTTTAGTTTTTTGTTTCGATTTTATGTTAATAAACTGGGTATCCTCGCAAAGTTTAGGCAGTACTTCACACCGGGGCAGCTTCTCAATCTATATCAAGCTCAAGTCCAATCGTGTATGGAGTACTACGGCCACCTGTGGGATGGATCCGCTAAGCACCAGCTTGAAGATTCCATCGACCAGCGACCAAAAATACTCATTGACGATGATAATATGCCAGTATATATATGCCAGTCGAGTCCAAATTGCAAAGTCTCGGTCACCGACGTAAGGTCGCAAGCCTATCGATATTCTACCGTTTACCTTTTTTAGAGTGTGCGCAGGAATTACACGATTTAATTCCTCCATGCCCGTTTTACCATCTAACAACAAGACAAACTATCGAAGGTCATCCATATATGGTTGATATAACTCCAGTGCGCTCGAAGCGTTTCGCTTCTACGTTTATCATCCGTACTGCAAAGGAGTGGAACTCATTACCCTCGTCTTTGTTCCCCGACCGGTACAATCTGGGAGTCTTCAAGTCAAGAGTGAATAAGTATCTTCTAGGCGAGCGTGCTACATCAGGTGAGATTATGGGCAAATGCTTAAGTATCGGGCATAAAAAAACAATTGACAAACTGAAAACAATCAGTACAATCATAAATGAGCCGTTATTACTACGTCTTATTAATTTTAATATTTGCAGAAGTAAAATTGATTACAAAATGTCGAAAGCAACAGTTAAGTAAGAGACGTTAACATTTTACAGTTCAATGTCGACTTGATCGTGCGACTACTTTCAATGTTTTCTTGAAGTTCATGTGCATATTGCATTATTTAACCTTTTTTTATTGTTTTAGTAATTGTAATTAGCTAGTTCGATATAAATGTTATGCATGCGTGTGATTCTTGAAGCTTGTTAGCTGTGCGATGTTAATTTCCTGATATTTTAGTTTTCAACAGACTTCAAAAAAGGAGGTTCTCAATTCAACTGTATGTTGTTTTCTTTTTTTGTATGTAACATACTTACGCGATATCACCGCCAATTATGAATCGATTTTGATGATTTTTGATGGGTAGATTCTTTAGAGGTAGTCCCATATTAATTTTATCGAAATCGATCCAGCCAAAACCAGAATATAAGCAGTTAAGTCGGTTTTTTTAGGCTTTGCTTGCGTTTAATTATTGCGGGTATAAACTGACGGGGCTTGATTCAAAGATAATTTCTCCCTATTTATCCATCTCTCTTTTATACTCTTACAAATAAACACACATATTAAACTTTAATATTTATCAAATACTAGCCGTGCCCTGCGGCTTCACCCGCTATTATCAAGTTAAAAAGTAGCATATGTGTTAATCCTAGGTATAAGCTATGTAAATTCCAAATTTCGTCCAAACCCCTTCAGCCGTTAAGCGTGAAGAGGGAACAAACATACTTACTTACACACAATCTTTCGGATTTATAATATAAGAAGGATGACACAATAGGTACTACGTTCTAACAAAAGTTATATTATTATATCAATGCACTGAAAATTTCAACGTTACATAATAATAATTCTAACAACAATGTCGTCATTAAGTACCATTTTTAATTGCAACTAAGCCTTTGTTATTATCTTTATGTCTATTATTTCATATGAATCGCGTGAAACCTCGGGTCAGACCGACGAGATGACTATTGTGCATTGTAAAAACGTTGACAATGTTCGCTTTCATTCGACCCATATGTGTCGTGGTGAAAGTATCAAGAATATTTACAATGTTGTATGAACGTATTGTCGGTTGTGCTGTGGTTTTCTGTTGCTTCTTTTTTGTATAATGGATTTTTCAATTTGATATTTTTTGGTTAAATGTCTAGCATGCAAACAGTTTACATCACCACTTGCGACAAAATTATTAAGGTAGGAAATACGGAAGTATCAAGAATATTTACAATATTGTGTGAACGTATTGTTTGTCGGTTGGTTTGTGGCTTTGTGTTGCTTCTTTTTCGTATGTTGGAATTTTTTATTTGATAATTTTGGTTTAATGTCGAAGATACTTAAAAAGTTCGCAAAGTGCACATTTTTTACAGCACCACATGTGCAAAATTACTAAGATAGGAAAAATTTAATAACATCTTTTGTAAAGTTCCGTTAGATTTTATATTATTATTTAGTGTTAGTTTCGTTTCTAATTTTCTTAGTTTAAAAAATGTAAAATTGTGTTTTTTTTTGTTTTATATTCTTCGATGCAAAAATACTTAAAAACATATAATTTAAAATATCTTACTATCGTTATATTCTCTATACATTGAAAACCAGACTTAGCCAAACGGACCGCTTCAAAACTATCGGGACTTAAATTATAGAACAGGTATATACTATATCATATACAAAAGACAAATAAGGGTTTTGAATATAAGTTATTATATACTATATTTTTTAATTTGATTGACCTTCAATCCGAAATACAGTTATTATTATTACAGTTCAATACTATCTAGCGGTTGAATGACTGGTAATGACTGGTAAAGTTGTAGTACAAGCCTACTTCCGCAGGCAACCACTACGTGACCTTTGATAGTTCTATCTAGATCAAAGGTTATTTTTTAAATTCAGCAACTATCATACAAAAAAGCATCGAAATCTAAATCTGTGCTAAGCAGAGATTTAGTTTTACAGAGAAGTTTTAATTGTATGCATCATGTGTATGTTTTAACAGGTCTTAACTTGTCGAACCATGACTATCGAGATCACTGTATTGTTTTATTTTCCTTAGACAAATTTTCTTTCAAAGAGTTACCCTTGCGAATCTAGTAAATTCAAATGAGCTAAATAATAACATAATCAACTAAACTTAAAAGAATGAATAAATATGAAGTACTTTTAATTTCAAAAGAATAATATAATTGTAAAAATAATATTTAAGTAGCGTTTTACGTTATAAATAATCAGTCAAAGAAGTAAATAAATAATTTATTAAACAAATAAATATGCTTTGAGCTTTCGTATGCTGCTCATTCCAAAACCGAGAATCTTTATTTATACGAGCCCTACGCAATTTTAAATCTCCTTATCTTTTCCAACCAGGTGTACGATTCCCAACTGTTAGCTTTTGCCGTAGGCATTGTAGCAGCAATCACGATCGACCTTGCTTTTGTATCTGTTGCCGTCTCTTTCTAAAAACAACGTCGGTTTCGTTCCAATTTCTTGCAGGTGCGTTTGTTTTTATATTAATGATTTTGTTAATAATATGACAGTTATATTAACTGCGAATCAAAGTTCTTAGGTAAGATTGGAAATTAAGGTGGAAGTGATGAAGGGACAGTTCCGGACATGCGTACTGAAGTGCGACTGAGACGGCAAGCGGTGGCTAGACGTCAGTTGTGCCCCGGTCGTCGCGGCGAGTACTGTTGCGCCTCGCTTCACCGCCCGTTACACGAAACATTGTACACATATCAAATTTCACGCGAAAATTTGATATCGTCGTCGAATTTGTGGTTGAAGTGATTTTACAAAAATACCGCGCTAAACGGTAATATTTTTCACCTGTGCTACGTTTTAGTTTGCTCTTGTGTTTTTTGTTCAGTGCTACTTTGAATTGTTTTGTTTTGTGTAGTACGTATAACTTTATTTTTGTTGTTATAGATAAGGCTTTTTTTTTATTTTAACTTGCTAGTTTGTTTCTGTATGATATCACCAACAGAGTTGCTTTATCGTTACTGATAAGTTTTATCTTATAACCACGTTGTTGTGTGAATTATCGATAATTGCATTATTTGGGACACTATTTTATGTAAACATTATGTTGTACCTTAGGCACCTTAATATTAACTATCAGTTTTTATTGAACTAATTGGTGCTTCATATCTAAATAATTTCTCCAATGCCTAATGTAGTTGTTTTGTATCGTCAAATCTTGAAACAAAAATTGGAAATAACCTTGGCTTTTATATACCGCTTCCTAATTGCAGGCTTGATTACGATAATGATAACAATAGTGTTTAGAGATTGCCACAATATAACTTCAATTTAATAATAAAATCAAACCAATATATATTTGAAAAGCATCTAAAATGTATTAGTAGTAGCCAAGTACCTAGTAACGTAAAAGTTATGTCAATAAATAAATCATAGTCGCCGATCACAATACAGTATTTACAAGATGAAAATACAAACGCATGACCAACAAACATGACTACTTTTATCGAGTTGTGAATCACCGACTGTATGATATACGAAAGACAAAGAAGGGATTTGAATAAGACGAGGGGCCCTTGCAATTGATCGCTCCCCAGTCCCTGGTTAACCAAACCCCTGAATATTAAGACATTCCTAATGCGGTACAAATTTGATTTCGTAACGGTAGTAACACAAGATATTTTAAATTACATTGATTATAATGTTATAGTCAATAATATGGCATTACAAAGTACGCTGTCATGTTGTGCCAATAATTAAATAACTGATTATGCCAAAATACTTGTAAGATACTTGTTTTGTAAGATCAATGCTCTTGTTATTACATTCCCATTAACATCTCTCATAACTGGTTGAAAAAGTTGGAGAATGATCGCGTGCCAGTTGTGCCACGTCTATTCATTTTGGGATCAGTCGAATTTGGTTGACCATTGAAGCGGTAATTTGGACCCATAATGGCACAAGACCCTTTTTTTTCGATCTGTCTCATTGTTGTGCCTATAGGGTGCAGGTCGTTGACATTGGCCTTCCCCTTTTATTTTATGGATTTGCAACGATATTTTTCATCGCATGTCGGATTAACAATATATCATTTCTAATCGCGTTTCCGATTATTACTTTTCGCGTATTTATTGTTTCTTTAATCCATGGAATTAGAGCACAAGCACGTGTGATGCGGACTTCATTATTGTTTTCTGAATGTGCTTATTTAACCTAATACATAGTTGCATTTGATTATTTTATCAGTCTGTTAAGTTATCTAAGATAAATATCATTGTTTTCTAGATCAATGACACCATTAGTATCACACTGGTTATCACGATATCATAATTTGATAACATTTTGTAACAGTGGGCATGCGAAGCCAATCAGTTGAATGATAAAGTGATCATGTCTTACGTTTCCAATGTGATTGTGTTTCTATAGCTCAGGTGCTCAATAACATATTTTAATATTCATTATTATTGATGATATACATTATTATGAGATGGATATTATGCATAGACGTTATTATAATTACTGCACAAAGTTTATAAGTATTACAGAAAACATTGCAATACAATAATCAGTTAGCTAAAATGTTACGCATATTACCTTAATTACTTAAAAAATATATAATCGTAAATGTCTAAAGAATTTTAAAGGTTTTCTTTTAGAAATACTTCCACTTTATGAAATGAATAATATGTGCTCGCAATTATTTTATACAGATGCGTGTAGAATAAGAGTCAATTTAACCAATATTAAGCATCTCTCTATTAATAAAATGCACAACATCTTAATTGAAGAAAATAATGCGAGCGCGAATGCCAAGCTAGTGTACCGTTAACGTACGAGCTTAGATATTTGAGTTGCATTAGAGAGGGCAACAATCTTTGATAACTAGCTGCCGATTGCACAAGCGGCCTCCTTTTCGCACGTGTTCCTCGATAGTTTCGCAATCTTCCGGCTGCAAGATGCTCGTCAAACCAGCACTAAAGTTAAAACAGGAAAACGACAGACAGACTTGCAGGAAGCGGTTAATTTACTTTCGTGTTACCAGCTTATTAAACTTGTTTACAAGTCCTCGACTGGAGACGTCGTCGTTAGCTTAGTCAATCTCGCCTTCGTTTGATGGCTTCACCTCGTTACCTATACCCACATCTTTCTTTTCTTTCACGCCCACATATGTGTCTATTGGATTCCTTATTTAGTTAGTAGTAGGCAGAACTGGTAGTGTTGGTGTTTTTGTCTGTATGTATCGTCATAGTTGCCCGGGTCTATCCCAGGGGCGTTGCACCGGCCATGCGATGGAATGCGCACGATCGCAGTTACGAAATACCATGACTCCGCAGTCAAGCCTCTTGAATACGCAATTATTATAGGTATAATTTATCAACATTCGAATGATAAACTGCAGTAAATCTTCGTACTATCAAAATACGGCTTGCCGCTACTCCAGCACCTCTACTCATGTTTATTACTTTTTAATTACCTCTTTGTATGTGTCGGAACATTCGCTAAAATATATAAACGATGAAGGTTGCTCCGGAAAACACTGCGTCCCTTTGTTCCAGCAGCTCCTTATATTACGAGTAGCGGTTCCTCTTTATAGGCTGACTGAACGCCAATGTGCCTAAATTCTTAGAATGTCTGCTGAATATAATTAACCATCTAAGGCCCTGTTTAATATTAATTAAGCTCGGCATTGCTAGCGGTGCCTTTTCTTTCCTTGTAAAGTTAGAATAAAATATTTCGTTTTTCCTCAAAAAAAAAACAATTTATCAAAATTCTGTGAATCTCTGAGTGGTTAAATGTAAAGTCTTATCTCTTCGACTCCCTCTCCCAGTAACGTCAAGGAGTGATGGAGGTGATTCGTCATGTTCCCTGCTTAGTGACCTACTTGCACGGGGGTTCGACTCAAGCGTTTTTACTTTAATGTCTGTTACAAAGTGCCTTGGAGGGCTGATCGGTCGACCCCTATGAAGAAATCAATCGGTTTCACGCTGCGCTACACTTTTATTGTTTTATCCTCTTTGATCCATTTGGTGTTTAGTAGGTTTTTATTGTGTCACGATTTCTTGGAAGACGTGCTATTTGTCACGCAAAAGTAACCCCGCCCTCTCTTTGCCAATATATTTGTTTTTTATAGTAAAATAAACAATATGTTTTCAGTAACAAGACAATGAATATTTGCACAATGAATAGGGCGTACTCTGCGTTGAGCAAATGATAAAAGACTTTTTGTTCCATCATTCTTTTTAAACTCCTTCCGCGTCAACTTTTTGTACATTGATTAATGACCGCTCCATTTAGTCGAGATGTTTCAAATTATCCTGAACGAAAAAGACTTTGCACTCAATTGATTAAATTTTCGGCAGCTCTTGTTTGAATATAGATTACATAATAAATGTGAACTGAATGATGAAATCAGTTTTTATTAGAGACTCCTCTCATTTTCGCACCGATGCCGCTTTCTTTCTTCACCATTACACTTGGTTTCTAAATAGATGCATATTTAGTGTGTGATTATTTTGGTTTGAATAGAGCGTGATATTAGAGAGCATCAATGTGACAATTACAGTAACAGGTTTTGCCCAGGTGTGCATATTTTAAACGGCTAAACAAAAATATTTTCTTAGCTGACGTCTACTACCACACCTGCCAAATTTCAGTTTTGTATATTAGTTTTCAGTCTATATTCTAGGTAAAATATGACATTGGTGTATTCATTCTCTTAAGAACTTTGTAATTTTTAGTAACACTACAATAATCACAAAACATTTAAATAACATTTGCGGAACAGAGTATAATTTTATTCCACAATTCACGTACGTTTCTGATTAATGTCTTCCTACCGATGATGGCAAATGCAAATGAATCAACATATGTAACAAGATTTAACCTTACATCAGTATTCACGCCACTATCGTTAAGGTAACCATCGCTGACGGGGCCCGCATCGTTTGCTTGTGTCAACTTTGAGTATGTTTGTTCAACCTGAGCTGCATTTTAATAGTCTTTAAGGGCTTTCCTGATTGACTTTCTTATTTCCGTTTTTATTTTCATTGATATTGATAACGACGAACATGTCAAGTTCGCTTACGGTAACGATTACATTAAAGTTGGTTCCGTAACTGCTTCTATTCTTGAGCACGAAGGAATTTTAATGTTACATCAGATGAGATAGGAAATCGTGGGCACGATTTATGCGAAATGGCATATTTTCTAAAATTGAAGTCAAGAAAATGGATCCGAGATATTTGTCAGTCCCTCAATACTTCAAAACCGCAAACAAAAAATATGTTGTCAGATAGCGATAACCAGCAAAAAATCACCCTACCACCACTGGCCTTGAAATTGCTTTGCGCAAGTTTTTGCCAAGCAAATCTTCGTTGTGCGTGACGCGAGCCGATTCACTTACTGTTCCATTTAAACGAATACCAAGGGTATCATTATACAAGCATTATCAAGCATTAACCGCATGAATTGAGGAAAAGATTTCTGTAACTGATAAGTCATTTATAGTATTCATTGCAATATTACTACAGGTAAACGTTCGAAGACTGCTTTCACGTTATTTCCTCATTTTGAAAGATTCTCCACCTGGTTTTTAATATAGCAACGCTTAGGCTCCCAAGTGTCAATAATAGAAATATTGAACACGAGTCGGAAGTCTCAAGACACATTGTGGCTTTTGCCTTCCTGGAGCCGCCGTGTTCGGAATACATATCACCCTTGTTATGAGTCCTGCCATAGTTTGATACCCTTCACTTAGATAAAGTGGTGTTTTTGTGTTTGCCACTCTTGAAATAGTTGTCACGTTCCTCCCTCGCAAGATTATATTTATGGTAAACGTGGTCTTGTTCTTGTGCCACCTAAATGTTGTAAAAACGTAGATTGTATCAATTGCAGTCTTGCATAAAGATGCAGTTTCTATTGTTTGTAAAGTGGGTAGAGCTCGCTGATTTTACTCGTTGATTAACCGGTTTCTCGGCGCCCGTTGAAGATAAATGAAAACGTTGATACACAATAGTTTGAAGTGACTGGTTCGTTGCAATGTGTGCGTTACTGTTAGGTATCTATTGATAAGCGAGAAGTCACGTAGCGAGTCTTGAGATTGCGTGTTTCTGTTTCGTGTATTTTGTCTAGGTCAAGGTAAAAGATAATTGTGATGTTAGCTTAACATAAGTTAGATGGCAATTAACTCTCATTTTGAATATTAATTCTTTTATAAGATCTCATTATCATATCTGAAGTTTCCTTGACTACACCCACATCTGATAATCTTAATTACGGGATCCTTTTGAAGGTGTAGGAGGATTATCTTGCGTCAAATGGCATTTGCTTTGAACAAAATACCTACACATATTTATTTCTAAACAGAATCTTTAACTAGAAGCAACTATACTTTTTGTTAGATCAAAGTTATATGATCTATTATTGTTTGTCTTTTTCGGCGGTACGATCATTTGTTTATCGTTAACTATAATTAATAATATTATTAACGAAAGTAAATTCAGTATTTACTACGATATATATTAAGATTGGCACTATCTAAATTATGTGTTGATTGTTGTTTCTTATACTAACTACCGTATGTATAAAAAGCCTATTTATTAGACTTTTATCGTGTTGACAGGGCATTGCAAAAATGCATACAAATTATTGAGTGTATTGCTTCTCTAACATGTGAGATAGTGATCAAATGCCAGCCTATATAAAATAGACATTTCTACGCTAACTACAAATAGTTGAATTCACTACCTACACGCTCTAGTTAATAAATTGTTATCTGTAAATATATATACTTATCTGCATATCTACACTGCACGTACATATTCCGTAGACATGTGATTTCCTCGGCTCAGCATTCCACTCCAATGAATGATTCACTTGACTATTGACATTCCCGATTGGCGTAACAAGACTTGAAGGTAACGGGTCATCTGGTATGTACATATCATTAGATAATATTATGTAGAGGCTAGATGTCACCTATTGTGCGAATTTAGTAACTTGACAATATTTGATTTACTTTCTTCTTTCATATAATAATAAAGTATAAACAATACTCAATGTAAACCGATGCTTACAAACAGATATTCGCAACGGAATTAGTTTACTTTACTTTCTTACATTTGTGTGCGTGTAACTCGCGCATTATTACACGCGAAATTTGTAGGACCTAGGGTTATAGGTGCTAGTAGGTGCTTCACCCGTTTTGTATGCGGCATTACGTCTGTAATGCCGCATACAATGCCGTTTTTTTTGTCCATGTTATTAGCTTGAAGATTTGAACAGACATGCAATGACAAAATAAAGTTTGGCTAAAGTTAGAAAATTTAGTTTTTTTTTTAACTGTAGTCAGTTACTAAGGCTCGTAACACTGTAAATAAATTCAATCTTTTTAGCATAGTATTTCGTCAAGCAAGTCGTTGTAAGATAAATAAATTCTTCCCTATATTTGAAATCAAATGAGAATGCCAAAAACCGTTACGACAGCTCTACAAGGAACTGACATAATGATAACGGTAATTTAACGTACAAAATACCAAATTATGTAACAATTAACGTTTTACATTTTGCCGTCAATAAACTTGGCAGAAGTTCAATTATAACCTGCCTTGTGACTGGCACCTGCCTACACACCTTACTGACAGATGATGGGGCATGACAAGTTTTTTTTTGGATTCATGCGCGTGCTGATACACCTTTAAATTTTAACGAGAGCGTGCGGTTTGAACCGTTTGAGCTGCATTACTGTTATACAATGTTCTATAAGTCTATAGTGTTCATTAAATACATACATAATCTAATATATAAAATTCTCGTGTCACAGTTTTCGTTGCCATACTCCTCCGAAACGGCTTGACCGATTTTGATGAAATTTTTTGTGCTTATCCGGTATCTATGAGAATCGGCCAACATCTATTTTTCATCATCATCATCATCATCACTTTTCATCATTATCAACGCGGGCGAAACCGCGGGGCGCAGCTAGTTATTTATAAATTTGTAAATTAATTTATATAGCATTAGCCATGCTAGGCAGAACTATAGTTCTGCCTAGCATCTCTATAGAGATAAATTTAGAAAGAAAAAATTATAGCCAAAGGCGGGATTAGAAAAAAAAAATCAAATAAAAAAAAAAATTTCTTTCTAAATTTATCTCTATAATAAATATTTTTTTCTCTTTATAGACATTAACAATAATTTTATATGCTTTCTCTACATGTTTAATACAAATAAATCAAAGCTTATATCAGTTTTAGAAGACTATTTTACGAAAAAACAATGTGAATTTTGGTGACATGGAAAAATAAGGATAGACGTTATTTTTAAAATTGCCCTTATTATAAACTAGCTGACCCGCCCGGCGTTGCCCGGGTAAACAAAAGCTTACATATAAACGCTTTCTCACTCACAGCCTCACTGTAAAAGTACTATAAGTTGTGTCGTGGGGCCGTAAACAATTAACACCACACACACAACATTCATGTCATACCCAGAACCAGAAATATAAACTGCCCGTGGGGAATAAACTTTTGTTATTGTGTTCCCACCGAGATTCGAACCCGCTGCTTTAAAGACGAACGCGCACTCATCTACGCCAGTGGGTAGTTCAAAGTTCAAAGATTCCCCACTCTGCGTCGCCCGGTTAAAAAATCTACACATAAACACTTCCACATTCACAGCCCCACACTAAGTTCAGTTACTTGTAACGTGGGGCCGTAAACATCCAAGATTCACAACATATTAAAAACCAGGAACACAAATTTCCCGTAGGGAGAAAACTTCTGTTACCACCGCGAATCGATCCCGCTGCTTTGAAGGCAAACGCGTACCCATTTACGCGAGTAGATAGTTCAAAAGATGACCCGCCCGGCGTCGCCCGGTTAATAATATGCAAAGAAACACACTTCCACATTCACAGCCCCACCCTAAGTTCAATGACTTGTATCGGGGGCCGTAAACATCCAAGATTAACAAAGTATTCACAACATACTCAAAACCAGGAACACAAATTTCTCGTGGAGATACATTTTCTAGGTAAATTACCACCGGTAATCGAACCCGCTGCTTTGAAGACGAACGCGCACCCATCTACGCCAGCGAGCAATTCAAAGTTCAGGAACGACCCGCCCGGCGTCGGCCGGGTAGTAAATATTAAAAAACATACCCATAAACGCTTTCACATTCACAACCCCACACTAAGTTCAATGACTTGTATCAAGGGGCAGTAAACATCCAAGATTCACACAACATTCACAACATACTCAAAACCAGAAACACAAATTCCCGTGGGAAAACACCTGTGTTCCCCCGGTGCTTTAAAGGCAAACGCCCACCTAACTACGCTAGCGGGCAGTTCAAAGTTTAATGATAAGACTAAACAAAAAAAAAAGTCGAATTTATATCCTCCTTCTTATGTTAGTCGGTTCAAAACATAGACGTATGCCGGATTACGCAGTAACTGTTCCATTCTGTGATCCACCGTTTTCACCCTCAAATAAACTTAACGATTTCTCCTAGACTATAGGTCCAAATTATGTGCAGTAAAGAGCAAATTACATCTACCTGAACTACGTAAGCCGATGAAATAGGTTTTTTCGATAAGGATTAATATTAAATACTTAAAAAAAGCCAACGAAATAGAAGCCGCTATTTTTTAATGTGCAGGAATTCGTAGTACGTGGCGGTACATTTCTGACCCGCCCCGTTCACGGGCGGGCTCCCGTGAAACTAATTTCACGATTTGTCATAGACTATTTATCCAAATCATATGCAGTAAAAAGCAAAATGTATCTACATGAACTACGTAAGACGATGAAATAGTTTATTTTGATAAGGATTAATACTGAATGTCTCAAAAAGCCAACTAAACATAGGCCGCTTTTTTTTCAGATTTTTAACAAAGAAAAGTATTTTTTCTGAGCTATACATAC
The DNA here is from genome assembly GCA_948107665.1 of Lomographa bimaculata. NCBI lineage: Eukaryota > Metazoa > Arthropoda > Insecta > Lepidoptera > Geometridae > Lomographa > Lomographa bimaculata. Next base: position 6,719,177 of record OX403596.1, on the reverse strand, counting down.
ATGTTAGATATATGCTGTCGCGGACTTTTTTGTAAAACTTATGAAGGCCAACATTTTTGCCATACATTGTATTCAACTATGTCTTACCGTTTAGTCAGCGTACGCCGATAAAGCGGAAAGTTAGCAAATTTTTCTCCGACTTGTCTTACGAATATTATTATTTGGAACTGATAACTAACTTCTATCCCGACAAAACATAGCCTATGACACTCAGTGATAGTGTATCTATCTATTGGTGAAAGAATTTTTAGAATCGGATCAGTAGTTTCAGAGATTACCTTTTACATACAAACAAACAAACAAACAAACAAACAAACAAACTTTACCTCTTTATAATATTAGTATAGATTAATATGTAAGTGTAAAAAATAAAAAGAAGTTATTTAAAGTTAAGTTATGCCTAAAATAGCAATTTTTTTATAAATTAACATAACATAAACGCTTTCATACTCACAGTTCCACAATCACACCAGAACCAGAAACACAAATTTCCCTGGTGGAGAAAATTTGTGTTCCCGCTGGGAATCGAACCCGATACGGATATCCGGCTTAGAAGGCGAACGCTCAACTAACTAAGCTAACGGGCAGGTCAAGTTATGAATAATAAAAAAGTTAATAAAAAAGTTATGAATAAAATATTTCATATTTATAAATTAATAAATTTATTACAACCAATATATTATACAAAATGTTTGACAAGAGTTTGACCTAAATAAGTTGTGACAACGTTAGCGAGTGACTTGTTGATCTCGTCTCTCAATAACATAAAAATAAAACCAGCCAAGCGCGAGTCGGACTCGCGCACGAAGGGTTCCGTACCATTATCTATAAAAAAAACAAGTTTGTTGTATGGGAGCCCCCCTTAAATATTTATTTTATTTTTAGTATTTGTTGTAATAGCGGCAATAGAAATACATCATCTGTAAAAATTTCAACTGTCTAGCTATCACCGTTCTTGAGATACAGCCTGGTGACAGACGGACGGACGGACAGCGAAGTCTCAGTATTAGGGTCCCGTTTTTACCCTTTGGGTACGGAACCCTAAAAACATCTACTGTATTCAAGACATGAACGAACATAAACAGGCATTGTCTGGTGCCAACTGGTAAACTTTTTAAATCTCTTTATTAAATAACCCCCTTATTCATAAAAAAACAATAATCCTTCTATAGTTAAAAAATATATGTTTTATTCTTATTATGACGTTTTACATTTCACATCACAATAAAACAACAAGTATTAACTATATAATGTTAACCGAAATAATTTATTCATAAATAAGACGTTAAGTTTTTTGTTTTGATCCAATAGCCTACGGAAGTAGTAGAACATAATCAAACATTACATGATCTGTTACCTATTCCCAGTTACATTTAAATAAGGAACTCCGAATGAATCATTTCACTTTCATCTACAAGGTATCTCACTAAGCAAATACTGGTACACAAGTTGCAAAACCGCGCATGACTAAACGGTAGAATAACCATACCAAATGACGTTGTATAACCTTTTGTTACTATCTTGTGCGCTCTTACTTCCCCGACTTTATGGCCGTTCTGTGTTGATTGATTTCTCAGTTTTTTTTGTGTGGAACAGGTTGCTATTGTTGTTGAAAGTAGGTGATTCTTTGTAAGTAAAACCAGTTTTGTTTTTGTACAGGAAAATGATCGCATAATAAAATTAGGTATATACTAAAAGGTATATGCAATAATACGTATCAGAGCTTTAAAATTGTGGATTTGAAATTATCTTGTCTAAAATTTCACCACAATCTAATTTTAGAAAGAATCGAGCGTCTGGTCTGTGAAAAATGATTCGCGTAAAAAATGTACATCATCATCGACTACGTCGCGTCGCGTCGTATTGCTACGTTCGTAATTTAAAGTTCTGTCATTTTCTACCCAACCAACTTAATGGGTCTAACACTAAATTATATTCAGAGACAGTTTTTGAGTGAAGTTTTAGACTCTGTATAATATTCCGCGCAATGTAAAAACAGTAGAATTTATGACGTGAGCAAGCATTATATCGAACTTGGTGGTCACTGAATACAGAACTCTAAGCCTAGCTCAAAGTGGTCCTAGTCCGTATATTATATGCATTGCCAATAAAAAATAATTCATAAATAAGTAAAAGAAATAAATAAAGATAAAATAAGTAAATAAAGTTTTGATGACTTTACATTTAATATAATTATAAATATTTGTAAATGCAATCAGGCTCGGGTAATTTATATATATGAAGGCGGTGATTTTGATGTTCTTTTTGTGACGTCTTAATGACCAATCATTGCTGCTGCAAAGGAAATAAACTAACTTCAGAAATAATAATAATAAAATAATAAATAAATGCTTTCACACTCATAGCTCCACATCAAGTTCGATTACTTGTGTCGTGGGTGCCGGAAATATTCACATCACAGCCAATCACAACCAGAAACACAAATTTTCCTTGCGGAGAAAACTTTTGTTCCAGCCGGGAATCGAACCCGATATTTACTGCTGTTACTATACCCCTGCTTAGAAAGCAAACACCACCCAACTAAGCCAACGAGCAGTTCAAATCAGGCAAGCGTGCGTTTTGCTATTTTGAATTTACCATGCATTGTTATAATTTTAAATTTATCAATATTTCCAATTAAAAAGCATTTAAATATGAAAATAATGTTGTAGTTGTAATTTTTCTATACCTAGATTTAAAAATCCTAATTTATGTTTAAATCTCATATTCCCAATTAGATGCATATTCCTATTTTTTTTACATAGGATTGACCAGATATGCCGTGTTTCAAGTAATACATCAGTAAAGGCAGATAATAATATAAAGTTCACTATTATAAAGGCTTCGCCACACTGGACGCGTTTTGTTCGAACAAATCCGTCGAACTCGTACAGCGGCGCCCGCATCCCCGCACGCTACCGGATCGAGCCAGGTGCGACTTGTGTAGCGAAGCCGTAATAACGATATGCTCGGCTCGTTTTTGCGTTAAAAACTAGGTGTTTCATTCAAATCCATCATTACCGGTCAATTCGACCGAACCTGAGACGGCGCGAATTGCATCCGAGATATCGCTTGCGCAACCTCACGTTGCGCAACCGTTATATAACCATAACGACACAGAACATTGAATATTATAATGTATCTGTACCAATGACAATTTAATTACAATATTCATGTGTTAGTTATGAGTAAGACAGTTTCTAACGGTGTGCTACAACGGTGATTTGAAACAAAGTGACTTAATAAATGTGAAAATCTCACAAATATTTGAGAAAAACATCTCTGTTTGCACGTGCACCATCTCTTCCGCTATGTCCTAATAATTGGCATTTACTGATAATGGTACATTTATGTATAATTTATTGTTATACATCCAGAAAAATATTTTTATTCAGGATAGGCAAACGTTTGACCACATTACCTCATCTGATTGACCGAGAGAGCGCGAAGCGTCTCCGTTTTAGCTTGGGCAAAATGCTGTCGTATATCTTCTACAGGTCGCTTTCACATCCGATTTTCATTTAATTTTGTGAGCAGGTTCGATAATTACATGGTATTTTTATCAATACAGTTTTAGGTTTTTTTCAAAATGGCGGAATTAAAACGTAAAAAAAAATACATTGAGTAAGACGTGTCTTTTCACCTGTAAGTCTTTTTATTCCAAAGTCCCTTAACATTGAAGCAAAAATCTCCTGCATAGTTTCATCAAAGACGTTATCTTCACAACGTTGCTTCTCCACCATCCTGCCATTAAGACATTTTTTATGGGGTAGTTCAAGAAGAGAGTGAAGAGGTATTTACTGAGCAAGCGTGCTCCATCTTCGACCGCATCGTCACTATCCATCAGGTGAAATTATGGTCAAAAGCTTAGTTTCATACAAAAAAAAACCTTACTGACCTCGGTTTCATCTATTATATCATCCTGTCATACAAACTGTTCCTTGTACTGTGGTCACGTCATAGTCACAAATGACCAATGTCCGCCACATCTAGGTCAACTGGATGAAGATTGTTGACACGACACCGATTTGACTAACTGGCTGTGGAGGTTGCCAAAACTGCAATTTGCTAGTCAGATGTTATACGAGCTATTACGTAGATAAGTGATTTGTATTAAACCAGTTTGAAACAAGCTAATCGATAGTAGTTATACCATATTTGATTTATGAGATAATGATTATCATACATTTATATTTCTTAATCAATATCCCAGTTATCAACTTATCTATGCTTCTATTAACAGAAGTTTTTTTTTCTGTCATTGTAGTTTTATAACATTACGTTATTCCAGTTTAGATCCTTTAAAATTTAAAAAAAATAGTCTAAAATAAAAATATAATCTATACTCCAATTAAATAAAATGTTTAAAAAATCAAATAACCCGACTGCGTGTAAAGTAAGCATTAAATAAACGTAAATATAAAACTTACAATATAATAACTGTAGAAATAAAGAAGTCCAGTAGTCTAAAAATATGTTAATTGAATAAATAAAATATTGAATTTGTCTCACGATTGATACACACATAAAACAAATACAAAATTCAAATGCGGAACATTGCAACTTAAAAAATTGAGCACCATGAAAAATCTAGACCAGCTCAAATCTTCCCAATATTGGGTACCATAACCGTAACAAAACAGTAGGTATACTGTTTAAGTAACTATGTCGTCACAATCAAAATTCAATATGGCAACCTCTAACTATTGTAATGAAAATGTACGTACCAAATGTTTGTTTTCTAATCTTAATGTGTAAATTAAGATATTATTGTACGCCCGAAATGGGAACACTGTTGATTCACTATTAATTATTTATTTATTTATTTCCTTAAACTTAAGATTTAACAAGTTATTACATAAAATGCACCTTAAAACCTTGGATAGATTTGTACAGGCGCATGGTCCTCTTACATATTACGTGCACATTATTAGCATGTTTATAATTATACCTACGAAAACAATATATAATTTAAGAACATTGTACACAGTTTTGTACAATAAATATACCTATATTCTATTCTATTCTAACCACTAGACGCCATATTGAATTTTAATTACTGTCATGTATTTAGTGATACTCGCAAGATGAATACAAATCGAATGACGTATGAATCACAAAAAACGACCCACGCGTTTGGTCTCTAGAAACCACAAAGGTAAAAAGGTAAAGGAAACACATATATATGCTGATAAACATATTACTCTCCTTTGCATCGCGTAGTCGGGTAATACCGCTACTTCAAATTTGTCAAAAGAATAGTGTCTAATGTCTACATTAAAAATTTGGAGAACATTAGGGCATTGATTTTTAGAGTTAGTAAACGATTTGCTTTAAATTAATTCCTGCGGTTTAATGCACAATGACGAAATTGAGAAAACTGAGTCCTAATTTAAGAGAAACAAAAGCACTTAATTGGTTCCGAAAGGTAGTAGTAATTGCGACAGAATTTTAATTGCTATTTGTCTCTGATAGGAGCAAAAGTTAACAGCACGTTATATATTTCCTTAATTAAGTTTTAGTGGCTTTCACTAAGTATATCAACTTAATTTTATAAACATTAAAGTATTCATGGCACTCTCATTTTACTTTAACTGCAGTTAAAGTAGGAACTCTTAAACATTTTCGAAATAGACATCGATATGACGACTCTCAACTATGGACGTGTGCTAGATCATCCAGCTAACTTTAACGATTATTGATATGTCCTAGAAAATGAAAAGATGCGAGAAAAGATAAACATTAATACTCGTAACTAAATACATTAAAATATTGGATGAGAAAATAAAATAAATAAATTGATACCAAGTTATCATCGTCAATGCGTCGTCACTTTATCAGGCGAGATAGTAGTCAGAAGTTTGCCTATGCATCGTCTCTTAACTATCAGGCGTGGTCAGGCGTCCATCAGGATAGTGGTCAAAATTTTGCCTAACTCGGACAAAAAAATAATTTTACAAATCGAAATTCTATTCGCTTAGATATATACATAAATTATATATAGTTTTTTCCAGTAAAGAAATATCTTATCCTATCTTTTGTAGTCTTTTTTATTTATTTTTTTGAGATTGTAACGGCAATGTTAAGAAGGTGACTGCATACCGGGCGGTCATAATTTCAAATGCTTCCTCGGGTGGTGCAGTTGATATCGTGATGAAATCCAGGTGGCAGTGCGTTTTCTTCCAACGCACGCCTCGCTATCTGTCACTGTACGGTTTCATTCGTAAATGTATTTTGAGGTTTAATGTATAAAAATCTGTTCCCATGCATCAAACTGTTTGTTTTCATGGATGAAAATGATTTTGAACCAATCAGGCACATGCTAGGTTTAGCATTATACCAACCTCACATCGTCACGTACTAATAGGTAAGGCAGTGGTCAAGCGCCTATCAAAGGTAAAGTAAATTAGTTAACTCCAACGAAATCACTGCAATAGTATGCATTATCTAAATACTTCATACGATTGACATGCAAACTGACTCATCGACACCTTTATATCTTTACCTAGTCCTCATTACATAGCATTTCACGCATTTAATTCACTGAAGTGTGCATAAATCCGCATTGAACAAGTACCCATCAGTGGGCCAAGGTGCGTCTTGCTTCCAGTTTTTATTACATTCACTACAATAGATAAAAGGCGTGCCCACAATGCAGTGATAGAAAAGGTCGCGTTGATGTAGACAGACAATAGAAAAATGTTAGATTTAAAAAAGTACAAGGTCATAAGAGCTCATCAAAGACAAGCAATTAAAGGTTTTTGAGCTTATTTTCACTAGCCTACATACCAAATTACATATCAAGAAATATGTTTTTTCACAAATATATATAAAAAGGTAATGTTTCGGTATTATAGATATTTCTCCCTTCTTTTTGTCAGAGTATGTTTACATCTAGTTCTTCTACGTATTTTGCAGTTCGTTTACTTGGTACTTATGATAATCCATGTCCGGCTATTATTTAAAACGATGCCCTTCAAGTTTTCTAGCAATCACTGATATCTCCGTTCTGTAGGAGGCTGTCAAGTAGGTACAAGTAGTTTACCATGCGAGTTATTTCTCTTCAAGCAGCTCGATATAGCTTCGTGTTTAAACTTATTACAATAACGCTAAGTTTATTACCTTCAAGCAGATCACAATGTACAATAATGTTAACAATATAGATAAACATACACTTAATAAAACTGTCTATAGTGTCTATCGATCTCATAATTAAAATACTTATGTGAATAAACTGGCAAACCAAGGTTAGATTTTTAAAATTTTCGCTAATGAAATTAATAGATCATTGTTTTATAATAACGGAACTTATTCGCGCGCACATTTATCATTATATGATTATTTTAACTAACCTCGACGTTTAGGCAGAGTAACATCAGTCGTGGTCATGAAAAACTTAGGGAGTAGTCAAAATAACAATATTTCTATTAATATGTGCGCGAATAAGTCGCGTTTAAAATATAAATATTTGCATTCGTTGACGGCATTGTCAAAAATTGCTCGTCAAATATTGTTGGACACCACAAACTTTTTCCGTACTTAATTTTTCTTTATCTGTTCAGAATTTACGCAACTCGTAGCAATTCATTGCATTTTCATCGTTACGTAAATATAAGAAATACTCCACAGTATGTAACTAAATAGACTCTATTAGTTTCTTCCATCAATGCCTCATACTATTCGGTGATTCAAATGCCGCGGAATTTGTATGTCCATTAACCCAAATTAAAGTCCATTGTGTGACGGCCTTTTCATAACGCTTTGCTATGTCACTTTGCAACTAACATACTTTAAACGTTCATTTGATTCGATGTCATGGCCACATCAAATGAAAAGCAACTCTGTTGGGCGCTTAATTATCCCCGTACCGTCCCCTAATTTAGTAATTTCTTTCCATTCCAGACCAAAATGTAGATAGAGTAACAGTAGGTTGCGGCCACTTTGATTAAAGTACGATGTCCATTGACCAGGCGTCGCCTCTCGTGCCGATCAAGCCTCAAGTTCCTCTCAACAACTTTATAAAGAACAGCCACAACCGCAGCAGTTTCTGCGGAGTGTCTCCATCGAATGGCACCTTTAAAACTTTTGCCGTGAACCGCAAGAGTTGGAGTGGTAATGGAACGTTGCCGCTTCAACACTTCACTCCTGATGTAGAACAGCCGCCGCAGCTGGCGACTTTTCGCTCCGGAACTGGCACCTTCCCGAGAAACAGGGAGCGTAACAATAACAGTGCCGCGAACGGAATATTAACGCCTAACGGGAACTCCGTGCAGACGCCCAGAGGAAATGAAGTGAGGAGGAGCGGAAGTACGAACGGTCGACGGTACGCTGAGATCGGAAACTGGAGTAAAAGGTGAGTGCGTTAACCATTGTGTTAGTTTAACTCATTTAATTCACGTGCTGATTTATAGTCCACAGGAAGGATGTTATTAACAGTAGTCTAATGAACAGACCGGTTCCCTTTAAAAATAATGAGTTTTAAAATGCTACTAAAGTTTTGATATCATTTTATTTGCCCGGGTTAGCGACACGCAGCCGAGCATAGCGCGCGTGTTACACCAACTTTTGCTAAGCTTTATTTATTTTCTCTTTTTTCGTCTCTGGTAATTCTGTAACAAGTTTTCCAATTTCATTCTCTCGTTCGCTTTCATTTCCTCTCGTTCGACGGCGTCTCACTCCCTTAATATTACTTTTATTAGCTCAAAACGTTTAACAAACATTGGTTTCAGAATCTAATAATGTTAGATTACATTTCAACAAAGGGTGGCTCGATAGAGTTTCAATATTTTTCTCATTTCTCATTGTTGCGACGTTGTATCTTGTTAACTTATGAGTATATTGACCTTTGCTATCTGACGTCATGACCATAAGTTTTTATGAAAGTTGCTGGGCATTATAGACGATCACCATAAACCAGAAAGTTGTCCGAATGTTTACCGCATTTATCTAATCTGGATCTTCATTATCTTTTATTCGCTGGTTGTGGAAACTTCGTCCATAATTCTCGCTTACCCAATTTGGGGCGGACTAAGTCGCTCGATAAGACGTCGTCGACTAATCTGTCTGCAGTACTTTGGATTTTTATTAGGGGCCCGTATATCTCCTGATGGTTCTCGTCACTAGCCATGATGTTATCGATGAGCTATTTAGCGTTTGGCGATTTGTATTAATTGTTTAAACCTACAATTATTAATTTCTCTGAAATTATTTTCCTTCGCTGCCATTCTGTTCAAGTCGAATGAACAGTTTTACTTCATAGTTGGACTTCATTGATTTGTTACTTGTCATGCATTGTATGCATACGCTTTTATGATTGCGTGGGTATTGATTGTATTTTTTGCGGCAAACAGAAGGGGCAGTGCTACAATAGAATCGTTTACTAACTGAGCAGTTACATTAAATTGAACTGATAATACTGTTATATGTTCAAACGTTTGTTACTTATCGTCGCGTTCACCGCTAACGGTATACACAATTAAAGGTAGATAAGCGGCGGTTGCCACACAATGCTGTCCATTATCTGCGAGAATGCCTCTAGAGACATTACGGAATGAAGCTTGATTGCTTGGCTGTTATTCTGTATGTGTGATTTAATTTGTTTGGTTACGACAATGTTTGCATTCTGCCGTGCATTAAATACTTATTATTTTACAAGCTTTTATTTAACTTGCAATGTATGCGACTATGTTAGTTTGACTGGAGTCTTGCAACTCAATTTGAAGCAGATATCTTTAACCGATTAAGCTGAAATTTTGTATTTACGTTTAGTTTGGATGACAATGGTGCTAATTCTGTTGAGCACCGAACTAACCTAAACTAAACTAAAAATAAACGAATTTTAGTCAAAGAATACCTAAACGCTATTCTGATTTTACGTTGAACTTAATTTAAAAGTTGAAATGACAGGACTAAAATTGATTTTGACAGCAACCAAATTGAATTGTATTCACAAGAGCCGCAATCACATATTCATCCATTATAGACTTTGTAGGTCAGGACCTATTTGCTTCATTAATTGCACGGGTTATTTTTTCAAGTATAAGATCACATTAAAAATAATCCAGACCTTTTTCATACAGACTAATTTGAGTTTAAAATTTCCTATTTTTAATCTTAATTTGACGTAAAACATGTACATCAGAATAAGAATTTGGTCATTTTCACTAAATAGAGTAACTCAACTAACTTAGTCCTGTCAAACTTAATTTTAGTCTAATCTTGCATTTTCTGAATAGGTTTTGGACTAAAGCAGGACTAAAACTAATTTTAGGCTAGTTTAGTCTAATTATGGACAACAGAATCGGCACCAATGCATGGTTGGCTATGTGACGTCATTCTAAATCCAACATGGCGGAACACCCAAAATGGCGGACAAACAGTTTAATACACTCTTACAATATAGGTATCAAAATTAAAGGGTTTGCTGAGAATAACTCGAAAAATAAATTGACGTCACTCTGAATACAATATGGCGGCTAAACGCTTGTTTTTAAAAAGGTTTTGAACAAGTAGCTTATTATAATAATCAGCCTTACATAATAGTTAAGTATAGTGTTGTGTGTGTCTCATATTAATCTGGTTTTAGTAAGTATAGCATCATCAAATTATGCAGTACAAGTTATACCTGCTGCGGACGTAATTATTATTTCTGAATATATTTCTTTTACTATGTATGCATTATTTTATCCTTATAACTTGCTTCTGATCTTACATAATAGGTCCGATAACTCTCGGAGTCAAGAACAAGTTATACAAAAAGCTACCTGTTTTCTTGCCTGTCTCGAGATCCAGTCTTACAACCTCAAGAGATGAAAAATCAAAATTATTATGGTATTTAAAATATTGTATTTCAATATGTATTCATTAATAATATTGCTTATGTATAATTACCAAATATTTGTATACATTTCTCTATTTCATGATTATCGCATGACGAAACAATTTGGACGATATAAATTAGCAATACTAGTGTATAATTAATTATTGATATCCTTGAACTGATCATTATAACATATATGAATCACATTTAAATATATAAATATAAATAAACATTTCCTACCAATTTGTATAAGGCAAAAATAATATTATATTATACTAATAAAACAGCAAAAATAACAAAATAAAATACGCTTTCACACTCACAGCCCCACACAAACTAACACTTATTCACTTTACATTCACAATCACAAAGAAAACCTCCGCTGTAGGAGGATACATGTGTTCCCACCGGGAATCGAAACCGATACCTCTGCTTAGAAGGCGTACGCGCACCCAACTAAGTCAACAAGCAGTTAATAGCAGAACTAATACTTTTTATTTTCAAACAGGTTCTAAGGCAAACTATGTTTAACTTTTTTAAGTAAGACCGAACTGGAAACACAGCTTGTAAGTCAGATATTAATACATTGAGAAAGAAATACAAGTAGCATTGCAACAGTGGAGGATCCAGGATTGTCGTCTGGGTGGGCTTGACCCCGCTGAGGGTAGCTTTTATTGCCGCTGCCCGCGGTAGTATGGTGGAGAGGGGGGAGGGGGTTGAACCCCTCTAAATCTTATTTAACGAAATAAAAAAGTAATTGGAACATTTTGTTCCAACAACGTTATATTTAAAAGCTAATGATAGTAACAGTAATGGCTAATAATTATAATGCATTTTAATCATTTGCTTTAAATTTGTTTTTGATGATATGTGCTTTAAGTTGGTAGTAATACCTATATTTGAAAAAAAAAAAACATTTGCTATCAATGATATACCTACAAACTCACTTATTATCTCAGAAGTAGGACATCATATTATTAAATTATGCTCGAAACTTGGTCAGAGCATTTTCTTCTGACGCATTTCTTGGAATACCGTTACAATGAGTTAAATTAATTTTAGCTATTTAACTTCCGCGATTCCAACACATAGTTTAGTTAATATTACAGAGTTTAATCGCGCTCAAAAACGTTGAGTGTAAATGAAATTATTTTTTAGCACGATGAAGCCCTATGATTACCTAAACTGTAGAAGAATTAAGTTACCTATGTATAAACCATAGTAAGCAATTACTTTGAAAGCTTGAAACTCATAACAATATACATAATCTATTAGCATCCTAAGAGGAAATTATATTCACTATTACGGAAATAGCGAACTGCTGTCGCAGATTGATTGCCATGTAAATGGGCTCACTAAAGGTCCAATGTTGCTACACTATAAAGTCATGTACATAGAATTGAATATGTACATAGAACCAGCGTCCCGCGATTTTAGGCCGTGGCCTCGACAAACAGCGGACAGCGGAGCGACAGCGTTGGCGGGAGCGGTGGCTATACAGTTTATTATAAACTAGCCGTACCCCGCGGCTTCGCCCGCTATTATCAAGGTTAAAAGTAGCCTATGTGTTAATCCTAGGTATAATCTATGTACATTCCAAATTTCATCCAAATCCGTTCAGCCGTTAAAGCGTGAAGCGTGAACAAACATACTTACACACAAACTTTCGGATTTATAATATTAGTAGGATTATTCTATTATTCTGCGACAATATCCTTAGTTGCTTCCGCTGCCGCCCTGCTACCCGCTTTGGTCGAGTCCAAGGCCTTATGCTAGAAGAATCCACAGTATACAAGAAAATCCTTATCGTAAGCCACACGTCGACCACATGTATGTACTTCTGCAGTCAAATAAACCATTTGTAATATTATTATTTTTTATTTTATTTACATCTACATCAAAAATTAAGTACATCAAATTCAAATTCAAAAATATTTATGACTTGAGTGAGTGGCTCTACTCAGTAAAATTAAAATACTAACAAAAACCAAACATTCTACCAAAACCAATGAAACTCTCGAGTATTTCAGTCAATAAACATTTAGACCCCTTTATAATAAAAATTATAAAATTGTTCCAAAATCCTTTAAATTTCTTATTTAGATAAAATATTTTATTTAAAGAAAGTTGACGTAACGTTTTATGTTCTTATGGATAAGAGACTGTTAAACGAAGCAACATAGATATTTATGCCAGTATAGACATAAGATGCGGTTGCTGTTACCAAATTTATGCAAGAATAAGAATTCAAAACAACTGTTGCAGATTGAATTAAATCGGTTACGATGCGCCTGATTGCTTATAAGTATGATGAATAAAAGATTTTATTTATTATATATTTATTTTTATTTTATAGTTAACAATGGAATAAAACTGAATATATATATTTTAACTCAAGATAGGCAAACCTTTAAACACCATCTCACCAGATGGTAAGCGAGAGAGATACGACATCTATACGAAAAGAAAAAACTCCTTATTAGACATTTTATTCAAACAGATAAAAAAACCCTCAAAACACAAACTCTTTCACACTCACATCTCAACACTAAGTTCGATTTTCCGATGACTTGTGTCGTGGGCACTGGAAACAATCACCTAGAACCAGAAACACAAGTTTCCTTTGGGGAGAAAACTTGTGTTCCCACCGGGAATCGAACCCGATACCCGCTGCATAGAAGGCGAACCTACCTAACTGCGCCAGTGTAGCGGGCAATTAAAAAATTACGGGAGGCGCAAATTAGGAGTATAATTAGTTAGTATCAATAATCGAAACAATTTCATGTAGCTTGCTTTCCTATGACACAAATGTCATAGGTAAAAAACTATATGGAAACAAAATTATTACATCAACAAAGCTTCTATTGTATATTTTTATTTAATCTCCAACAAAGGAGCAGAATAATATTTTCTCGGAGCAATGTTTAAGTAAAGGCAGGACAAAAGCGACGGGGAAAAATAATTTTCTTCCGCTCAGACAGGGCATCTTGCACTATTGTGAAAGGATTTGAAAGACCCTTTTCACGGCATCTGAGGCTATTAAGTACTCTATAAGCAGGCTGAGGAGTAGAATAAAGTATAAACGTTCTTTTTGTCAGGGGATGTTATGGAGTTATTAAGGTTATTTTAAAAATTTATACAGCTCGGCATATGGTGGTTTAACAATAGTGGTAGTGTGAGATAAAAAAATATGATATTTTTTTTAATGATGGATAGGCAAGCATTTGACCGATGGGAAGTGACGATGCGGCCGAAGATGGAACTTGCCTAGAAGGTATCTATTCACTCTAGACTTGAAGACACCCAGATTGAACCCTTCAGGAAATAAAGATGCAGGCAAAGAGCTCCACACGTTATATATATTGTCTTGTATATATGTCTACATAATCAAAATTAATGATAAATTATCTGGGTATGGGAGTTAACCTAGCGTATAATAAAACTTGAACATTATCCATAATAATAGGTTCTAAATGTAATAAATAATGTTTCTACAAAACACTTTTTCCGTACACTAGCGTGCATACACGTGTTGAAGACCCGTGACAACACACTGGCGCAAATAAAAGAAAGGAGAATAAAAGCGTAACAATATTTGTATAAAAATATCAACTCAAGCTTATTTGTATCAATTTACGTATTCGAGAACACGAACAGTCCTTTGTCAATAAAAGGATACGGCATCAACACCTGTCTGTAATGTATGCAGGGTAAATAATGTGGGGTGACGATGAAATTCAAGACTCTATTATCGAGAAACCATTGAATATATAGAGTCCTTACCAATGATAAAGGAAATGTAGTTGATAGCTTGAATAGTTACGAAAATACTTTTATAGAGGTTTTACAAACAACCGGGCATGATTACAAAGTCAATTAAGATAACGGTGGAAGCCACGTTTTAGTCATTGTTTAAATTAAAGATCATCTATATGATATTAGGAGACAATAATTGTCTAATAGATTGTTTCTGAACACACCAAACTTTTTAATTTGTTTGCTATGAGAATTTTCTGTGCAGTCGTATTGTATCTACATGTCAGCCTAGTTTCAACATGTCAAAATACACCCCCAAAAATATCATATTCCGTATTTGTTTTCGACATACCGACCCAAAACGCGAGTCCCTTCGTGCGGGGGTACATAAACTCCTCTAGATCTATATTGAATATTCGAATATTCGTATATTTTACTCATTGCGTATTCTGGGCGCGTTGTGAGGCATAAATATCCCCTGTCGTGCTCATTACAATAAGTTCGTCTGGACGGAGGCGGTCGGACGTCCCCGAAGGCTGCAACGGATGCCGGCTCCCGAGGGATGTCACTCAAGATAATGGAATCCTAGACCGATTAGGTTGGTAATTATTTATGGTAAGGTTACCTATATTGTTTTATGGTTTCCTGGTAATCCTAGAGTTTGTCTCTTGTTTGATTGCAAACTCTTTTTATGCAATAACATAATACAATACATTATTTCTTAATTGAACACCCGTAATATAGGTACATAACATAGATTCATAATATTTGTCGTACAATGGGCATAAACATTTTTGTACAGGCAACCTTTGGATGGACAGACCAGTTACAACAGACATTATAATAAACAATAAAAAATATTATTACAAACATTACAAGTAAATACACAATACAGGACACACAACTGATTACTTGGCTAAATTAAATGGCATGTTATAACATTTATTTTGATTTGTATAACACGCTGAACTTACACTAAAAGTCTAGCTTTTGTTGTAGATGTTTGCATAACCTCCAATATACAATTATTGAAGTATAGCTATTAGCCACTACATATTTTGATGATTATTATAAAACAGTATTTTAAGTGTGTCTCCTGTGTGTATCTTGACTCACTGAATAGGGACGTAAATGAGTTTCATCAACTGGCAAGTATATATTTAATTAAAACATTTTTTGAAACGAGCTAACTAAAAATTTGAAGTAGCAGGGCCTCCCACGCTCCACTGCTCAGCGAAACTCGCAAAGCGGTTACGCCTTTTCATAGTAAAATTCGGCAGACAAAGCGCACCCATTCGGCTTCCAAACTCTAAAACTGAATCATTGTACCATAAGGTTTTACCGAATCCATCCCTTTTCCATTACGTCAATTCGTTCACATGTAGAGCTCCACGTTTGAAAGTCAGTGCAGCTGAAAGCGGTCACGGTCTAGCGGCCACGCCGTTTGTACGTGGGGAAGATACTAACATACTGCGTCTGTTCCTGCAAGTTCCGTATATATATATACAACTAGCTATCGATAGACCAAATGGCACGTCTGCGCATGCAAAATTCTGCTCAACTGTTTGTTAAGATATGAGAAGCAAAGCGGCTAATGTCAGTCAAATAGCTTATAAGCTTTAATTTAGTTTCACTTGTCTTTCAGTCGGTGTGTTATCAATATTTCATGCTAAATTAGACCCACTTCCCGATTTTCGATTGGACTCAAATTTCGTGTACTTATGTTATATGTATTATAGGTAACAATACAATGATATGGTACCATAGAGATAGTCTGATGATGGAGACGGAAGATGGCGCTTGGAACTTCTGAACTAAACAAGATAACTACATAGAGTTTGGGCTCGTTTGATTCGTTGAGAAGTTCTCTGGTTACTTTACTTTTTAGTTCTTTTTTAGTTACAACTGAAGAAGCTTAATAAAAAAGTATTACTTGTTTATTCCAGACAACCATGATTACTGCGTTATCGTTCTCCACCCACCTCACCTTTGGTGGATACCAAAGTTAAACAATCGTACTACTAATTCTTGATTGTGTAGAACTATAGAACTTCCTGACTAGTTACTGTGAGTTCGACTCAAGTCAAACACAGTGGCTAAAGTCAGTCATTGAAGTTTGCCTAACAAAGTTTGACGCAGAACTCCTTGAATACCCTTGTATACGAATTTGAATTATTCTATAAATAGGAATAACTTCAATGGATCCATGATTTATAAATACACAAAGTAAATTTTAACATTTATACAGATTGTGTTTTTTGTAAAAGTAACGCGTAGCACCGTTTTTTTATTATTCTGGATAAGCAAACAATTTTATTAACCAACATCTCGCTTCTTCTAAAATAATAAGAGTGGAGGAGTATTTAAAATTTAGCAATGATTAGATTGTAAGTTAAGATTTTTAGGAGTATTTTGATATTCTTTTGGCTGGATAAATTATCGAAGTATTTACTATGGTTGTTTTACGAATTTTACTTGCTAATGTATTATATATACCACAATGACTATATACCACTTATTACATTAAGCGTTGTATCTTCTCTGGCTGGTGCGTCAAACTCACCGGTCGAACCCTCTGTTTGTTATGCTAAATAAACCCACTGATTTGCACAATAAAACAACTCGCACACGTCCGTCTGTCCTAACGAACCTTGTGCCCAGAACGTGATAATTTTGCAGTAATTGTTCAGAACGTTAATTGATTACGAAACTTGTATGTTTAACTGCCGTTTAAATGCTTAGTTCTCGTCTCGTTTGCGCTTTCTGTTTTCACACGCTAATTATGTAAGGTCAGTTACAATCTGTGAATACTAAACAGTTTGGTCAAATATTGTGTTAATGCTATGGTACTCTTTAGAGGAGGCAATACATTCCGAAATATTACAGCGTGTATGAAAATTGCACTTTATTTGGACTGAAGTGCAGAGAGTAATAATAATAAACTCATTCTAACTTACAGTCTTGGGTGCTGGACACATTTACACTACACACACAATCACAATCAGGACCAAAATCACAAATTTCTCTTGTTGAAAAAAATGTTTTCCCATACTGGGAATCGAACCGCTGCTTAGAATGGAAACGTAGTTGGTTAGTCAAATAACTAAGCAAACGGGCAGTTCAATTAGGTGAAAAGATCGTAAAGCCAAGCATGCCACAACAATACCTTCTATTAGGTAAGATAGTGGCTATTTATTTAATAATAATATTACTATTCTGAATGCCATTTATTTCGATAATATCGATGAACAGTTTGTTCCCAAAAATATCTTTTTATAGGTTTACTTGGGCGTAGAAGTGAGTGAAAATGTACTTGCTCTCATTATCAAATTTTCCTTGAATTGGACGTCGTACATACACATTTTACTTAGTATTTACAATTTTGCTCATTGTCCATTCAACGACCAAGATCACGTGACAAAATATTTTGTTCTTTCGTGTAAGTGCATTTTCCTTGACGTCTGTACTTTCATTGAGAACAAATTAGTTCTCATAAACTTCATTTTCAATGTTTCGTATATACTCAACCCATTCAGATCGAGGTCCCTGCCCATTAAAATATATTAATATGTATATTCACTTGGGCTTAGAGAAATCTTCAATTTTCCTTGTTCACTGCATTGTCCATTGAACGACTAAGATCACGTGACGTAATGTTTTGTTCTTTCGTGTACCTGCATTTTCTTTAACGTCTAGATACTCGTACTTTCATTATGAACAATAATTCAGTTCTAATAACCTTCATTCTCTGCTTGAATATTTCATATTTACTCTGTCAATTCGGATCGCGGTCCCTGCCCATTGACTCGACTCAATGCATTGGCGCCGTCGCTAATTGGTGCAAATGTCCGTTTAACTAAAAGCCCATGTGAACGTGAACGGGCCACTTAACGCATTTCATGTTGTGTTGCTCTATTTTTGACGTACAGTATATGCGTTTATGGTGTGTTTTAAAATGTTAACTAATAAATCTTACGAACAAAGTCCTACGCTCTTTTGCTGTTACATATTTAGGACATAGTACTTGGCGAAGCAGTCTACGTAGTACCGTTGTAGATATCTCTATTTTCAACCGACTTCAAAAAATTCTCAATTCGTTACGCGATACTTAAATTATGTGGTTAGTCTAAAGTACTCTAAATATTGATAAAAGCATGAAATAATTCGCATAGTTCTTTTAATTTATACATGGATACTTTGCCTATCGTGATCAAATGAAGATCTTTTTTTTCCCCCTCACCTGATGGAAAGTGACGATGCGGCCGAAGATGGGACATGCTTGCCTAGAAGGTACCTATTCACTCTAGACTTGAAAACACCCACAATGTACCGTTCAGCGAACTAAGACGTAAAATGAAAAAAAAATTGACGGTTTTAATTTAACAAAGATCCTGATGTCAGTTACTTTTATGTATTAAAATGCTATGCAGACCTATAAATAATTATATAAACATCGAAACTTTGCAAATATACCAAAATAGAACTGTTTTTCTCAATTGTAAGCATATCGAGCTTTATATCAACGTTTTCTACTTCAAATATATATGCGTTAACTAGGAAGGTCTCGAAATTGATGGAATTAATAAAACAGGGTAATACTCACATGTGATCACAATTATAATTTCAATAATAAACCATACAAAACCATAAACCATTTTACAATACTTTCTTTAACAACTTTCAAGCCACGTTCAGCCTGTAATACGATAGTGTTACCTTTCCCTTTCAAAATCTGTCAAGCTCTGAGAGCTCGAGAGCTCCTCTATTCAATACTTTCCTGACGACGACGGTGGCGCCCACTGTCGTCGTTTTAGTTAACCAACACAGGCAATCGCAAAATATATTCAAATAGTGAATGAAATGTTTCAAAAAGTGTTTTGTTAAACTAGAAATAACAATCAATAGGAATAATCTTTTAATTATAACAACACCATTAAAATCATTCATAAAGAAAATAATATTATTATTAATTTGAATATGTTTATTACTTTTTTATACTGTAACGAAGCGTTACATGTATTTTTTAATAACTTAATCTAATAAAAATTAATTAAAAATAATATATACATATTTACAAATTAATTAACTACTAAAATAATTACAAATAAAACATACAGTTGAATTGAGAACCTCCTCTTGTTTTGAAGTCGGTTAAAAATAATGCTTCAGTAATTTCAATTCATTTATAGTTTTGTCAGCTAAAGTAAGTAATATCTTTCTGTAGCTAGCGATGACGCACAGATTTTGAACTGGTCGCGAGCAGAGGCATGAGGCAAAGGGTATGACGACAGTAAACGAGCCTGCGGCCGCGCCTCGCGACAGTCGTTGCTAGGCTGACTTTTTAGCCGGTTCACGCTAGTCTTGCGCCCTAGCAAGCAAGCGTGAACCGGCGATAATTTAAATTAATAAGTGCATTCTTATTTTTTTACCATCAAAATTGATAGTATAACTTGAACTCGATGTCGCGTCGTAATATTTTAAAGTTGTGAAGTGATTTCCCGATATAGGGAACTTCGCACAACTTCGCACTGGTTGGCTGCGCGTTCTAGTGCAGAGACCAACCAATTCCCGGATCCCGAACTTCGCACAACTTCGCACAGGTTGGCTGCGCGTTCTAGTGGAGAGACCAACCAATTCCCGGATCCCGAACTTCGCACAACTTCGCACAGGTTGGCTGCGCGTTCTAGTGCAGAGACCAACCAATTCCCGGATCCCGAACTTCGCACAACTTCGCACAGGTTGGCTGCGCGTTCTAGTGCAGAGGCCAACCAATTCCCGGATCCCGGACTGCTCCTGATTGCCTACTACGCGGCACTACTCCGTCACCCTTTCGTCCCCACCTACCATCTTCGGCCGGACTCACATCAGGGGAGTGCTTCGCTACGGAAGCAGAAATAGACACAGAATCTTCAGGCTCAGAACCACCCCTTATAAATTTATGTGCCCTCCTCCCTCTACATTGGCGCCCTCTTACGTGGTTGATTAGTTCTGTTTCTGCTTCTAGTAGTATGTAGTTAGTTTTAGTACGGTGAGTGGGTAATTTTGTAAAACGTTTTTTTTCTCCTTGGTTTGCTGCAACTGAGGTGACAGCAGTAGTCATTTTATGTCGTTTTTTATGCTCTATACGTATGTTTAACATAATAGATTGAAATCTAAAAAAAATATTTTTTAACGAAAAAGTACAGTCTGGTACAAAAGTTTTTAAAAACTTTTAATTAAATTCAAATATTTTTTTTTTTTCGTTGTTTTAAGTATTTAGACATAAACTACATCGTTTAGATGCTTTCACACCAGTTGCGAACATTTTGAACAATTTTATTTTTATTTTGCGTTTTTAATTTTGTTTAATTTTTTAGTATTTATAACATCAAACCAGAGCGTTATGTTAAAGTGAATTGTAACAGAACGGAGTATTTTCATCATTGATCACTTTAACCAGTTTTGTGTGTCATTTACAACAATCTTTAATATCATAAGTTATTTTTAAACATTCAATAGTAATTTATATTCGTCGTTGCCCATGCCCATCACAATTTTTTACATTTCTTACAAAAAGTCGTAAGTCGAATTTTATGACCTATGACTTTCTCCATGTTAGGATGAGTCTTATAATTATGATATTATTTGATTTATTTTTGTTTCTGTTGAACGCTGGTGAGGTATGAAAGGATGTATGAAAGATAATTGTAAGAAATTGATACAGATTTATAGATTGCGGATTTTAATTTTAAATTAAAATCCTTACGAGGGACAGGCGGGTAATGTAACGAAGCGTTACATGTATTTTTTAATAACTTAATCTAATAAAAATTAATTAAAAATAATATATACATATTTACAAATTAATTAACTACTAAAATAATTACAAATAAAACATACAGTTGAATTGAGAACCTCCTCTTGTTTTGAAGTCGGTTAAAAATAATGCTTCAGTAATTTCAATTCATTTATAGTTTTGTCAGCTAAAGTAAGTAATATCTTTCTGTAGCTAGCGATGACGCACAGATTTTGAACTGGTCGCGAGCAGAGGCATGAGGCAAAGGGTATGACGACAGTAAACGAGCCTGCGGCCGCGCCTCGCGACAGTCGTTGCTAGGCTGACTTTTTAGCCGGTTCACGCTAGTCTTGCGCCCTAGCAAGCAAGCGTGAACCGGCGATAATTTAAATTAATAAGTGCATTCTTATTTTTTTACCATCAAAATTGATAGTATAACTTGAACTCGATGTCGCGTCGTAATATTTTAAAGTTGTGAAGTGATTTCCCGATATAGGGAACTTCGCACAACTTCGCACTGGTTGGCTGCGCGTTCTAGTGCAGAGACCAACCAATTCCCGGATCCCGAACTTCGCACAACTTCGCACAGGTTGGCTGCGCGTTCTAGTGGAGAGACCAACCAATTCCCGGATCCCGAACTTCGCACAACTTCGCACAGGTTGGCTGCGCGTTCTAGTGCAGAGACCAACCAATTCCCGGATCCCGAACTTCGCACAACTTCGCACAGGTTGGCTGCGCGTTCTAGTGCAGAGGCCAACCAATTCCCGGATCCCGGACTGCTCCTGATTGCCTACTACGCGGCACTACTCCGTCACCCTTTCGTCCCCACCTACCATCTTCGGCCGGACTCACATCAGGGGAGTGCTTCGCTACGGAAGCAGAAATAGACACAGAATCTTCAGGCTCAGAACCACCCCTTATAAATTTATGTGCCCTCCTTCTGAGATAGGTACCTACCTATGAGAAAATAATAAATCATATTTAATTTAAATTTAACTTTTGTATTTTTTTTACTACCATTTTAGGTAGGGTAGAAGCTTCTCTTCTTCATCAATTCTTATCATTTCATTCAGTATTACTTTCCCGGTACAATACCTAAATGCAGCAAAATTCGAAATTGCTTCCAGAACAATCCAAATATACAAATTCTATCTTAATTTGCTTGAACATCAGTTGGTAGAAGTAGCTGAAAGAAAAATTCCACCATCGTGGCATGCAAAAATCTTTTTCTGCTAAACTTATTTCTATTACAATAGATTTATCTCTCACCGTGTAGCTGTATCAATCGACATACATAAATGTATGTTATTTATAAGTAATCGAAAACCACCCACCTGTTCTTATAATGAGAAACCGTGGAAAATCCATCGGTCTGATTTCAACTGAGTCACTATGCCCATGTATTTGTGGGGATTCTTATATGCTTCTTTTTCTTTTTTTTATGGTAGATTTGTTGCGATGAGTCATTGGGAGGTGGTCGGTGTAATTGTCTAGAATTTTTTTTTTATTTGAGTGGGGAATTAAATTTAGACTCAAATATATTCTTTAGATCTCCAAATATAAAAATACTAGTCGTGCCCCGCGGCTTCGCCCCTATCATCAAGTTAAAAAGGAGCCTAGGTGTTAATCCTAAGCATAAGATATTTATTCCAAATTTTATCCAAATCCGTTCAGCCGTTAAAGCGTGAAGAGGGAACAAACATACTTACACACTTAGTATCACTACTTATCAGAGCCTGGTTGAGTCTTGTTCAAAATACTGGCACTTATTTGGCTCAACGTATTAGCATTGCAATTCAGAGAGGCAATGCCACCAGCATGATGGGAACGCTACCAACTGGTAGTGGGCTTGAGCACTTGAGTTACCTATAAGCTCGATGTCTTGCAGGTAACTTAGGTCTTTGCTGTATGTAGTTTTAGTTTAGTTTTAGGAGATATAGGCAATTGGCCCGTAGTTAGGACTACGATGCACACTTACACATTTACAAATGTCTATTTTTTTAGTTACATCCCAGAATTTGGATCGTCTCCGAATTTCCGTGTTATGCGATTCTGTGCATAGCGAGCTCTATAGAACTTTGCCACTCTACACTGAGAAAAATATCTCGTTGCTGTTACTAATATTGTAGTGCTATGTGACAACTATAATTATTTAGTAACAATCACAAAATTATTTGGTAATAACTAGCTTATTTTGTAAAAAGAACTGTAATAGAAACTGTAATTATGACTAGAAAATATGTTTCCGAGAACTTTAGTCACGTTGTTCCAATTTTTTTTATTTGTGTAATTGTGTACACAATTTTCTTTGTGAGTGTCGAAGTGTTGGCACCATTACGTTATGATAATAATGTTAGTATATCCCTATCATGAAGCTAGGTTTTCAGGCGTTCCGGTATCGATCTTATCTGTCTCTATACAAATTGTTGATCAAAATACCCCAGACAAAACGAAATTCAATACTGAAGCTGAACTTCTGTCTCACAACTAACGAACCTAATAAATCAACAACCCAATCAGAACTAACAAGTCATTACCGGTGACCTGATAGTGACAGCTTCACACAACCAACGCCAAACGTGATTGATATGTGCCGTTTGCCAACTCTTGCGAAATTTGTTACAAGATAGTTTGATTCAACTCGAATACGAGTTGCCTACTGATATTTTCTAAAAATACGTGATTAAAAAACAAAACAAACGCATTTACACTCACAGCCCCACTTTAAGTTCAGAGACTTGTATCGTGCCGGAAACATTTACATATCACACCCAGAACCAGAAGAAAAAATGTCCCTTGGGATGAAAAATTGTGCTCCTGCCGAAAATCGTACCCAGGGCCTACGTCGCATAGGGCAGAAACCTGCCCACTGTGCGAACTGTTGTCTTATATTTGTTGTTTTACTTTAATTAATAGCAATTATGAAATAAATAGAACTGCCCGTTGGATAAGTTAGCAGGGGTCCGATTTCCGGCGGGAACACAAGTTTTCACCTCAAGAAAAAAAATTCTGATGTTGTGATTATGTGTGTGATGTGAATGTTACCGGAATCCACAACACAAGTCATCGAACTTGGTCCATTATCGGTCATCCGCAGGGTTTTTTTTTTTTTTGTTGAATAGGCATGCTTTTGACCACTATCTCACCTGATGGAAAGTGATGATGCGGCCGAAGGTATGACATGCTTGCCTAGAAGATACCTATTCACTCGAGGCTTGAAGACTCCCAGATTATACCGTTCGGGGAACAAAGGCGCAGGCAATGAGTTCCACTCCTTCGCTGTACGGATGATGAATGTAAAAGCAAAACGCTTTGAGCGAACTGGAGGTATGTCGATCATAAATGGATGACGTTATTTTGTTTGTCTTGTTGTTAGATGGAATAAAGGGCATGGGGGAATTAAGTCATGTAATTCCTTTGCACACTCTCCAAAATGTAAGCGATAGAATACCGATAAGCTTGCCACCTCACGTCGGTTTTTATGGTTTCACTGTTAGAGATGTGACAGTGAAACCAAAAAAAATAGAGTATTTTTTTTTTATAAATTATGAAAGTTCTAACGATAATTTGAAGTTTCCGGCCTCTTCACAGGACAAAAAGTAAAAAAAATAATACAATCAGAGCCCAAAATCCCTGATACCATACTGAATAACATTTATCTAGACTAAAGTAATCTAGATTAGACCACGACAACCCTGCTAAAACCAATACATCGTTTCGATTATGTCAGCGCACGGCAGGTCAATCAAAAGATAAAGGCCTGGGGCGTCAGTTCAAACGGTAATTAAAGCTGATATAAGCGGATTGATATGGGATGGATTATAACTGGGCAGTTGTATTATTATGATGGACTAAAGAGCTTTACTGATTATATAATAGAACTAGCTTTTGCCAGCGGCTTCGCCCGCGTTAAGAAGTATTATTTTAAAATTGACAAAGTTTCATACAACCTTTCATCCCCTATTTTATCCCCATGGGGGTAGAATTAATCAAAATCCTTTCTTAGCGGATACCTACGTCATAACATCTACCTGCATGCCAAATTTCAGCCCGATCCGTCCACTGGTTTGGGCTGTGCGTTGATAGATCACTATGTCAGTCAGTCAGTCAGTCACCTTTGAGTTATATATATTTAGATATACCTTTATTTATTAATAAAATAATGTGTTTGCATTATGTTTGCCTATCGAATATCAAAAAATGCTAACCCTTGTACAGAGCACATCTCAAAGTCTGGTTCTAATAGATAAATCTGTTCTGTTAATTTATGGGTACCGTCTAATGACTGCATTGAAAGCTGTATTATTGCAATTATCTCGCTTTCCAGTCTGGTGACTATTGCTTGTAGGGTGAAAACCTACCTGCTACTGCCGGCAAAATGCCTATAGGTTACGTTATATTATATCTTGACTATCAACGGTTTTTTTCTAGTAACCTATGGATGAAAATATAAATGTAGATTCGTAATTTAAAGTTAGACGACCCAGTTGGCGCAGTGGACAGGAGTCCGCCCTCTGTGCCGTGGGTCCTGGGTTCGATTCCCGGCAGAAGCACAAATTCTTTCCCAAGGGATATTTGTGCTTCTGGTTCTGGGTATAATGTGTGTGTTATGTGAATGTTTCCGGCACCCACGATACAAGTCTTTGAACTTAGTGTGGGGCTGTGAGAGTGAATGCGTTTAGTTCAAAGATTTTCGTAAGATTTTTTTTTGTTAAAATTAATACATGTATGTCCCGCAGTTATTACAGGCAGATATTATAAAGGACTTTTAATGTCGTGCTCTGTCTACATCCCATCGAAACAGATGGAATGAATGTAGATGTTAGGATGAAGGAGTGAAATAAATAAGTAAGATAAAAATACTAAAATATTGTTTAAATTAAAAAAAAACTAATGTTTTTGCATAATACAGCATCTATACAACCAATCACTGGTATATGGTAGAAGCCGTGTTCCAGATAGAGAGTCGGAGGAATTTAAAAAAGAAATTACACTTGTTATTATCAAAAATTCGCGTTGTCTATCGATTTTTCCTGAATACGACGAAGCAAACTTCACATGAAGTTTATTATACTACAGTTACGTTGTAAGTTATAAATGTTTGTGTCGAGATATTGTCGTTAGTTTTGAGTTCCCGATATTTCGGCACTGTTGCAAGGGCCATGATCACAAACATTTATAGTGATAGTGGCCATAGTAGCTTACGAATTTATATTGTAAGAAGTTGGTTGTAATCTAGAACGAATAAACAACTTACTCAAGTTATACATTTTAAAGAGTTTGTTGTATGCCATCTTCTTTACAATATTTTGTGACTTCCGCTTGCAAAAAACGAGGATTTTGATTTTGGCACTATGTATTTATGTGTCTATGTGTGTTCGTTTGTCTATATCGTGCATCGTATTTTGTGGATTAAGCATGTCTCTCTAGTCTACAGTAATGCTTGGGACACTTTGCGAATGGGACTGTTTGAGAATGAGACTGCAAATGGGACGTTCTGCGACTGCGTGACCAATTGAGAATGGGACGTTCTGCGAGTAAACCGTCTCAAAAATAATAAACCGTTTGCATTATATAAAATATCATTGAATAATCGTTTCTAACATTCGTCTTATATCTTAGGCATAGCGTCTCATTTGACTGTATCATCATTAGTCATACACCCATTAGTGGCTAACCGGTTTGATTTCATACAAAAAGTATATAATAAATTGTCTCTCGCACGTTGGTTTTATCTCAACTGAGGAGTGAAAGAGCCCAGTATCTTAAGCCCAGGATCTTCAAACGCACAGTCACAGTGCCGGAAACACTTACATATGTATCACACACACAATCACACCCAGAACTAGAAGCACTTTAGGAAGGCCCTTGGACGGAAAATTGTGCCTCTGCCGGGAATTGACCCATGGCGGAGAGGGCAGAGACTTGTCGATTGCGGCAACTGAGTCGACAGAAGGAGAGCTATTATATTTTTTTATCAATACTAGGTGGTGGGTTTCGAACCTTCTCTTGTATCGAGTTGTTAGTTATGTACAAATTGGATTACGCTTTCTGTTGCTGTGAGAAATTCTGAGAAAGTGATTTGTTACAGCTGCTTTTGAGTTATGGCTTTATTTGAACGAATATTGAAGCAAATTTTGACATATTTTTTTTTCAAATCATCACACTTTCTGATTTTAATGTCTTCAGTAGTTATAGTGCAGCTATCTTGCTTTCATCGGCTAATCATAAACATAAATTGGTAAGTATTACCTCGTCACCTGCTCATGAGTAGTATTGTTTTTGCAATTGAGAGGCGAGACGAGCAAGACACTTGCCTGGTGGAATACGTCACGCTTTAACCATTTGATAAGGAATTAACTTGATGCGCCAATGATTCGTTTTATTATATTTAAAGACTTAAGTTATTGTTAATATTCTCACCTAATAAACAGGTCTTTCCAATTTATTCAAATTTGTTTCATGATGTAAGGTTAATCATGTATGTAACATATAATTCAGTAAATCTCTCACCTAAATAAAGATTTAATCTTACCACACAATTATTTTTATCATAAATAATGTTTGTAAACGATGCGTTCTTCTGTTTATTGCCAACCACAAACGAATATGCAGTAAAACTAAACACCTTTAGTAACCGAGCTTTAATCAGTTAACTCACATCCGAGTCTCAAGATACAGACCTCGAGCTTAGTTTGAGACTCAACGTTAAAACTGTTCTACACACTTACGGCAAATTTGAACTTTGTAATTTATTTTAAGTTTTTTTTTTATGCCTGATAGGCAAGCATTTGACCACAATCTCACCTGATGGAAAGTGATGATATGGCCGAAGATGTAGCATGCTTGCCTAGAAGGTACCTATTCACTCTTGACTTGAAGACTCCCAGATTGTACCGTTCGGGAAACAAAGACGAAGGTAATGAGTTCCTCTCCTTCGCAGTACGAATGATAAACGTAGAAGCGAAATGCTTCGAGCGAATTGGAGGTATGTCAACCATATATGGATGACGTTTGACAGTTAATTTATATACCTTTTTGGCAATAAATTTATCTTTATCTTGTCTTTATATTATTTCTAGTTTATTCCAATTTCATGGTCTAATGTAAAACATGTATATTAATATAAGTTCAGATGGTAATATATCACTAAATAGTCAGCTGCTAATATTCACACAGAAGCATCAAGTATTCCAAAATCTCCAATTATCGTTAAAAAAAAGAACAAAGCCTTGTTTCTTTTTAATAAAACCAGTAAAACCGCCATGAAAGGCTTGGAGGCAGTAATTTGATCACTCCACAAAATTAGGCCTCTAGGCGTTCGGGCAAAATGGATTTAATAAAAGCGAAGGCTTTCGAAACAAAAACGAATTATTGCAATCCGAGTACCGAGAACGTGGCGAGATTCGGGGTACCGAAAGCCGAAATTCGGGTTGGCGAAATATTGCTCGAAAATCAATTAGTAAATAATGAAAAGTAATGAAATCAGGCGTTCGAGCGCGAGAATTAATGAACCGGTGATTAAATATAAAATTATGAGCCGATTACTGTCATTTAGGCTATTTTTAATCGGCTGATTTAGTAGGGAATGGTTGCGTTTTCATGTTATATCCGTAACTAATAGTGCAAAACTCATATTTGTATAATTTATACTACTTCCTACTAATATTTTAAATACCAAAGTTTGTGTGTGTGAATGTTTGTCACCACGTATCTTTTTTTATGCTAGATAGGCAAGCATTTGACTGCTATCTACCTGATGCAGAGTGACGATGCGGCCGAAGATTGAACATGCTTTTTTCCCCTTTTACATCTCCGTAACGAATAAACCGATTTTGATGAATTTTTGAATGTAGATAGTTTAGGTTCCGGAATAACACATAGGCTACTTTTAAACTTAATTAATGCAGACGAAGCCACGGAGCACGGCTAGTTACTGATAAATTTTAACGTGATGGACCATATGCGCCATCTAATCAATAAAAAACGGAATAGTTTATATGGGGTTATCTGTTACTTACAATTTCCACAAATTATCAAGAGGTGGTGAAACAGATCCTTTTTAACTAACAATTAGTATTTAACATAAACGTGTAACATTACTATTTAGTACACAAAAGCAATTTAAAAGAAATCTGTTAATTAACACCCCATTTGTATAGCTCTATGCTTTATAAATTTATGTCATTTTTATGTTTTTATATTACTTTCTAGCTTTTGCCCGCGGCTTCGCTCGCGTTAAGAAGTATTATTTTAAAATTGACAAAGTTTCATACAAACTTTTATCCCCTATTTTTTCCCCTTGGGGGTAGAATTAACCAAAATCCTTTCTTAGCGGATGCCTACGTCATAACATCTACCTGCATGCCAAATTTCAGCCCGATCCGTCCAGTGGTTTGGGCTGTGCGTTGACAGATCACTATGTCAGTCAGTCAGTCAGCCTTTGAGTTATATATATTTAGATTGTTCCACTATTATTATCGCGAATTGCGTATATTAAAGCTATGCTGTATTTTAGTGCCTAAATTGTTATTCAGTACCTGCTATTTTTAGCTGACCTGCTTTTATAATTGCTATTTGACAGACACAAACGAAACTACCTATAAAAAATAAATACTTAAAATTCACCTATACCTGAAAAACAGATTGCAAGCGATTTGCAATAAAATCACTGCATTGGTAGGAACCAATGCAGTGATTTTACGAGTCACACCGCACCTTATTGCTCGAGCTTTAAAGTCGTTTATTGCATGAGGTGTCGGTTATATCAAATCCGTAGTTTTAGTCGATTTTAGGTACTTCGGTACCAAATGTTACGGATCGCCTGAGGCTAAGCTACCGGTTCGCTACGATACATTTGTGCGTTTTATTCCATGGCATTTGACGTAATTGAAGGGATATTCGAATCGGATGGATTAAAGTGCTCTTTGCTTTTAATGTAGATTTCATGTTTATTATTTTAAAATAAACAGGGATCATTCCGTGTGTCCCCAACAATGCCTACTTTGTAAAATATTTGTCTTTTTTAAAACTCCGCATTCGTATAAAAGTGTAAGTACAATATCCTGACGACCCAGTTGGCGCAGTGGACAAGTGTCCGCCCTGTGCGCCGTGGGTCCTGGGTTCGATTCCCGGCAGGAGCACAAATTCCTTCCCAAGGGTTATTTGTGCTTCTGGTTCTGGGTGTAATGTGTGTGTGATTTGAATGTTTCCGGCACCCACGATACAAGTCTTTGAACTTAGTGTAGGGCTGTGAGTGTGAATGCGTTTGTTTGTTTTGATTATTTGTTGTATAGGTTTATATATATAGTTGACGGAAATATAGGCAATTAACTTGTATTTAGGAACATATCACAACAATTATTTTATTATGTTTTTTGTGTTTTAAACATAGCTTATTTACTTTGTCTCGTAGTAGTACTAGTAAGTATTTGGTAAAAATATTTAAGTTTCTATTTAGAACCATAAGATATACCAAATGAAAGGGTTATTAGTGCCTTAACCTAATTATAATTCGTCCTATTTGTTTGTTGCTCAATTCTTATCGACGACGCAGTTGGCGCAGTGGGCAAATCTCTGCCATATGCACCTGGGTTCGAATCTCGGCATGAGCACAGTTTTCCTTCCCAAGGGACATTTTTGTACTTCTGATAGTTGATCTTATTGTTTCGGCAACCACATTAGAAGTGTTTGAACTTAGTGCGGGGTGTGAGTGTAAAAGCGTTAACGTTTATGTTTAGTAAATGTGAGTTTGAATGCGTTTTCTTTGTTATCTAAATATACAAAGTTCATCCAATAAAAAACATTTTGAATTAAAATGATTTGCAAACATCAAGAGTTTGACATCTAAAATCTCCACCATGAATAACGAAGATACTACAGTGTCTCCTGGCTAGAATACCAACTAGCAATCGCTGCGAATGCTACGATTGCTATGTCGTTAGAAGGAGCAGAATATTCAGATTTGAATACCGAGCCACTATCGGTCCAAACTACCCGCATTGATTGTCGGATTGTGGAACGTGGGCTTACGTCCTTCTTGGTGTTGATTCAGATTTTAGTTTAAGTCGACGCTTTTTATCGAGTTTTCTTTTTATAAAAATGCACCGCAAAGATATCTTAGCGAAGTTAAAGATATATTTACAGCATTTTTCTATTTTAGTAGAGTTACAGGATTTTATTGACCTTGTTAGGTATATTGCCAGAAACCTGACTATTTTGCTACTTCATTTAAATCCATTCAGCCTATGGCTCAACCGTTACAGGCATATACTGTACCTCATTTCAAAGATGCACACACTCATAAACATTTTTTTTTATCTATAATGAGTTAGCGTCTGATCACTATCTCAATTCTCAATTCCTGATGGTTTGTGATGATATGGTCGAGGAATATTGCATTTATGTTACTTTAATGAAACAGCGCAAGCTTTATATTATCATGACCAAATGAATAATTATCAAATGCTTACCTATCAGACATGAAAAAAAAAATTGGAGATAGTCCAACATTTGCACACTATCTCATCTTGCATAGAATAAATCTATAGTATAGTATATTTGTGTAATAATATAGTATAGTCATATTATGTTATTATTACTTATTATATAGGTTTTGTTCGTTACTGTTCAATTGTCATGCAGGATTTAGTTATTATTTACCAAGTAAACTCAATCTTTTTCGAAATATTTAAAAAGTAGGAATCGAATCAAACAAATTCAACACTTCATTTATAGAATTTTCTTCCATCTCTACATCTATGACGAAAGTTATTACCGTCGACTATGATGATGTGGGAATCCGAAACGCCATGACAGTTGACCTGATTCCTTTTCACAACATTTAATTAGTTAAAGTCAACGGTCGAAGTTGGGAAACATCCGTGTCTATCTCTGAACGTTTAATTAGGTGGAAAGAAGACAAATAAAAGGTGTTGAAATATGAGCATTCTGAAACACTAGAATTTGTCGCTGAAAGACATTTTTTTATGATACGTTGGTGTACATAATGCGTATTTCTTTAATACCGTTGCGACAGACAATCGAATTCAATTTTGAAAAAAATGTAGGTAGGTAATTAAAAGACGTTAGTATAGTTTTTGAAACTTCAACTTTTCCGCGTCTTTGTCTCCTGAATCGCGAACGGTGTAATCTGGGAGTCTTCAAGTCAAGAGTGAATATGTTTCTCGTTATCCAAATACAAATTGAATAAAAGACAAATCCAATTGTAAATCAATCAGATGAGAATAGGAAATTGCTACATTTTATTCTGATTGATGTGGCCAATCCCACAGTTAGTAATCTTACAACTGGATTATAGTATGAAGTAAAATAATAATATCCAGAAAACTGTAACCAGAGAAAAGATTAACGCACCTGGCATCTCGCCACCTGCCGCCTGTGGTCCTCAATGCAAATTTTGGACAAACTCGTTCGGGTGAAGGTTTTTGCCTTTTTACAAACAACTTGATTTTTGGCTCGAACCGTTTTCAAACCCAGTCACGACCAGAGAATAAGAAATTAGTCTTAAGATCTAAACGGTTTAATCTGAGAGTGTGTGAATTACAATTTTAAGTGAAAATTGTAAATAGCTATCGTCTAGGTTAGCATCTAACATTTTTGGCCGCATCATTGATTTTCATCTGATAAGAGAGCTACTATTAGTCACAGACAAATTGAGCAGTTGAAATACTCGTACATCCTCACAAAAAGTAACTTACAATAAGTGTTACTCGCTTGGGCCTTGTGCAATGAGAAAGAGATAACAAGATAGAGATTGACATGTCTTATAAACGTTTTTACACTAACAGTCCCACACTAAGTTCGAAGACTTGTGTCGTGGGTGTTAGAAACATTAATATCACAGCCTTTATGAAATAATCTGTGTTTCCACCGGGAATCTAACCCGATACCCGCTACTTAGAAGGCGGACGCACAACCAGTTTTTTAAGAATGTTATCAGACACCTATTATGTATACGATAAACGCTATATTTATATCTTTGCTGATTTCATATACAAAGGGTGTAATTAACAATTATAATGAGTTACCTATTCTCTTGCGTATACCAGCAACAATGCATACATTATTATATATGGAATACATAGAAATCATTCCAATTTAGAGATTTAATTGGAAAACAAATTAACAGAGCTTAAATTTACGAACCGCCAAACTATTAAACTGCGTTCGATAATAATAAACAGGGTATGCAAAAGCCGATTCATGTCGAAATTTCAATCAGTGTTTGCCGATCAAACTCCATAACCCAAACAGCACTGTTAGTGCCTACTAAATACTTACTTACAGTAGGTTAACTGACTACAATTTTCAATTTAGTCTTCATCGGACACTTGACTTCGCCATCTTCTAGGCAAACGTGCACTATGATCTAGCATATCTTCACTTTCCATCACGTGAGTTAGTGGTCAAACGTTTGTCTATCGCGAAATAAAAAAATTAAAAGCATCTTACGTCGCGTCGCCGGCATTTTATGTAATATTAAACAATTTAAGCATATTTGACGTTAAAAAGATTTCTATTAATCAAATACCTATACCTACATCACTTACAATACAACTACAAATTAATATTTCTAGTTCATATTTTTCAATCACTCGTCATAACCATAAAAATACGAATGGATAGTTAGATTTTTACCAATCATTTTGATTAGGTTTTATTATCTCAGACTCTACAAACACTGAAGTAGTAAATTCTAGAAAAGAAACACTGATAATAACATTATCACTGTTTCTATATTCT
This sequence comes from Lomographa bimaculata, assembly GCA_948107665.1. NCBI lineage: Eukaryota > Metazoa > Arthropoda > Insecta > Lepidoptera > Geometridae > Lomographa > Lomographa bimaculata. The sequence goes on along the minus strand of OX403596.1, from coordinate 6,685,062 downwards.
CACTGAAAGAAGGCATGAATTTTGCCTTTTCTCAAAGTTGAAACTCTAGTACGAGTAAATGATAGCCACTACATAATATATACCTAGGTTAATATAATTAATGTATTAGTATTTAAGAATGATTAAAAAAATGCCCTGCTGAGTTTCTTGCCAGGTTCTTCTCGAGATGGCTGTAATTTTGCGAATCTGGCAGTAGAGTCATTAATTTTCATGGGTGCTTCTTTAGGGCCCATGTGAATAAACAATTTTGATTTTAATAAGAAAAACAATAAATAAAATAGATCTTTTACTGTGAACATTTTTATACGTTACCGTTTCCTTGTATGTGTGGGTCGGTATGTTTATTAAATTCCCGGTAATACGAGGGGCAGACAATTAGGGTTGTCCAGGGAATATAGCTGTCAATCAGGGCACTCCAGTGCGGTAACGCGATACAACTGACCGATGGGATGGGGTAGCCCTGGTAACGTGGGTGTTAAAGGTTATAGTGGGTGTATTAAGCGATTTTTGCTCAGAATTACAGCTTAAAATAGGGTTGTGAAAAGTTTTATATGGAACGATATTAGCTTTGATGGTGGAGGTTTAAGATTTTGTGCCACAGATCATTAGCTAGATATGTATAAATGCAATATGTATTTTAGGTGTATACATTGATTATTATTAGAGTAGAATAGAACATTTTTATTGTATAACTGTGTACATTTTAGATGGTATAAATTACGTAAAACCTTTTATCCCTTTAGGACATACAATAATGTCTACAGCACAGAAGAGATAATGTGGCATCAATAATAAACAATTGTAATACAAAATAATATTTTTTACATTCATAGTGTTACATTGCAGCCGAGTGTATACAAATCAATATGTATGAAAGTACTCTTCTTTTTGGTCGATAATAGAAAAATGAGATAAGAACACATAACGGTGAGATAAGCAATCTAGAAACAAGACATTCTTAATAAAATGTATACCTATATCTATACGCATTTCCAAATTCCTGGACCGAAAAAAGTCTAAAGTACCTATTGTAGCCAGTTTTCTACATGCCGAGAATCAGAAATAGCGCTCAGGACCTTTATACGAAGTAACTAATATTTAATCTATGGTTCCCAGTCCCCTGTGTATGCCAAATACGTTCCGTGAAATTCAATAATCGGAAATGAAATTGCACTGCGGATGCAACGATTCTCGATAATTGAATCGTGGGGAGGTATTTTTGAAAATTGATATTGTTTTATGGGTTTCTCATGGGAATGTAGAGGCTGACTCTCTTTAGGTTTTTTCGAATTGGTTCTCGCTGTTAAAATTACGCTTTGTTTTTCTTTTCAACAAACATTAAATCTGGAGGGTCTTAATGTAATTGACATATTATTGTAATAACAATACGCATATAAATTGAACATTTTACAATTAGTCGAATAGATCACCCGTGATAGTTCGAAGGAGCAAAGGTGCCCAATATGTTGGAACATTGCCTTGCTGGAAAGCAATAGATATCCTTTGCATCAAGAATGCAATTAAAAAATATTTGTTCTTATTAATTAAGTAATACACATATTTTTGTCAACTTTACACGTTTGCCCTGCTGATGCAGCGGACATGATTTTTTTTATGATGGTACGGCATTGTCCAATTTTCACACGGTTAGCTACTCTATATTCGGTTAAAGGCACAGGAAATATCTTTCCATCAAGTGATATAGTCTAATGCTTGTCTGTCCAGCATAAAAAAGTATAGTATTAACTGTCATCAGGCATCTCTATTCGGTAGCTATCCTTTAAAGTTAAGTTTTAACCTAAGTTAGGCTAGATATGTAGTTCAAGTAAGCAGAATACCTAAAAAACCCTATAAAATAACAGTTAAAATGTTGTGTAAATAACACAACATTTTAAACATTAATTATTTTTAAAAAGATGACTATTTTAAAGACATATATTAATATTAGCTGTTCCAGGCGTATAAGCCTGAGTATAAGCTATGCTCATTTTAAGTTTAATCCAAATCCGTTCAGCCGTTACAGTGTGAAGAAAAAACAAACATACATACCTACACATCTTGTTCCCCTAACGGTGCAATCTGGGTGTCTTCAAGTTTCAAAAGTGAATTAGTTCTTCTAGGCAAGCATGCTATATCTTTTTACTATCTATCAGGTGAGATACTGGTCCAATACTTGCCTATCTAGCATAAAAAAAACAAAGAAAACTTTAGCATTTATAATATTAGTTTGATTGATTAGGTTAGTCAATAGTAAAACACTAGATCTAAAAGAATAGTAAATAGTTGATGACAGTACAGTAAATACGAGTATCATCAAGATTTAAGTTTGTTGTTGTGGTGAACCAAAATGTATTGTTACAATATGCCATGTATTGAACCCGGAACTTGTGGGCGGATTCCGTTAGCACCGCCTACTTTGGAACCCTAATTAGAGGCCATTCTGATGCCGTGCCGAGGCCGTTCTCATGCTTGACCTTATACGTATGTACGAAACATGTAAAAGTGATTTATGTGACTAACTGTATTAAAAATAATGTAACTATTAAATTGATGTTTTTTCTAACTTTCACTGTTAATATGCTCGATAAGAGAAATCTATTATCGAGCATATTATTGTAAAAGTTAGTAGGTTGCAATCTCGATGTACACATGTATATTGAGATTGCCCGAATCAACTCATCAACCCATTTCGATCCCACTGCTGATTATGGACACAAATGATATAATAGTTATTCTTGGGAGCTTCTTTCTCAAAAAGAATCAAGGGTCTAGGCTCGGTCTACCAACACGCTGGCTGGTTGGTGGCTCGTATGTTGTAATTCATGGACATGCTGACTTCCTAACTATATTTATTTACAACTTTTAGGAATGCAAATTCTGCACGTAGGTTGTAAACTTGATCTAGTCGAGTGAGATTAGAACAAGGGTGCACTTAATCCATACCACTAAGCCAAACTTGCTCTCTAAGCTACACTCGCTCTATACTACTTGAATGCTTCAATTTATACGATTTTTTTCATTATAATAACGACAATCTCTTCATCTAAACTTCAAGGATCGATCATTTCTCATATTATCAATCTAGCCTTTGATGGCTAACAAACTATTATTCATACTTATGATCGGTAGAAGTTAATTAAACTTAATTATTTTCTACACTTACTTGTATAGTTAAAGCATCATTGAAACTTACAACATTTTAGTGTGGTTTAAATATCATTTATTTCTATCATCTTTTTATGAATATGCTTTATATTTTATTAATTCATTCATTGTAAATACTATTAATGACAGGTATTTTAAAAATACTGTTAATAAGATTTAAACGATCTCCTTAATCTGTTAACTAGAGAAGATTTATATTTATTTTTATTTTTTAAAGGGGTTAGTAATTCTGGTTAATCATGTTTTAACTAAAGTACTGCCGCTGTAGGCAAAAAAAAAGTATTTTCTAGTTAAAGTTAAAATCTCTTTAAAATATTTAGTCTTAACTTGTCAATGCTCCTATTTGCAGAACAATACAAAATGACAAATAACATCCTCTACATTACACTACGGCCTACACTTTACAATATCTACTTTCTCCCTTCATACGGGAACCTTTCACACGGCTAACCCATTGTCTAACTATGGTTAAAGACTTCACGGGATGAATATTAATGCATATTGGTATTATGTATGGTTGATTTATTAGTGCCATTTGGAAGACGGGGTGTCGGGCCATTTGCATGAATAATCTAGTTTGGTAGACGTGTTACGGTTTGGATGCGTTTAGGTAGTCATTAGACGGCGTTGATCAGTGGTGTAATTTCTAGAATGATAAGATACTATTATAGGTTCACGTATACATGTCATCAATAAGTTACCTCCTATGGGTAATTGCAAATTAATATTGGATACAGAAAACGTGGCAGTTTGTAATGTAAAAACGAATATTGCTAGAAATTGCGGTGGATATTATGTTAACCGTTGTTTATTATGGCACAGTTTATGTTATGTATTTGAAAAAGGGCGGACTTAATTTAACTATTTTTTAAACTATTATTTTCAATGGAAATATGAAGAAATACGTAAAATCCAAGGTCTTGCAAACGTCTGAAATATATGTATCGTAAATTACTTATTAAACTTAGCTCAAATATGGAAGTCAACAGATTCATGGAAGGATGAAAATAGCTACACCGAAAAGGGAAAGTAAACAAAATTTAAATAACGCGAAAAGCGAGAATGCGGATAATACCTTAAATGCCTTAAAATTAAGTGCGTCTTAATTTAATTTTAACATTTTATATACCTTCATAGCTTAAATAATAATATTAGTACTCAAAATTAACCCCACAACCGAAGTTATTCAATCTACTAAAATTGCATTCATCCTATGAAGTCTCAACCGTTTTGCACCTAACTCTCAAAGTTATCTCGTTACTAAATTCACATGACAAGATTAGTGAAATTAACAATCATGCAATTTATCGATATAATATACGGAAATTTGGAATTGCAATGAGGAAGCCTTCCGGGTATTAAAGTACGCCCCTTCCACCGGAAGTCACCATTCTAAATCAAACATGGCACCAATCCGCAGGTCGGGAGCATATTTTAATATCCATAATGGTATTACCAAATCTGATGGATTTATAGATTCCACAGCATCTAACTCAATCTACCTCTAAATGGAATATGTATATCTTTTTATTTGTAGGTATGTGTATAGCTGTAGTATAGGTAAAATCAGCAGTATTGTTGAAGGTTATATCACTAAGACTTGGTATGATAATGGTGGTACTTTAGCGAATGCGTCACGTTTTACAAAAAAAAAGTCATGATTAAATTTTTCAGTCTATATCGTTTTGGGAAGACTAGGATATTTTTAAATTTCTTTCGTTCGATGTGTGATGTGATCAGATTTATTAAGAAGCTGCTTGGTAATGCCTATGAAAAAATTTAAATTATTTATTTCCCAAACTAGTATGTGTTTAATAAACAAAAAAAACAAATCGATCCATTTCGGAGTTTTTGCGAAACAAACACACGGTAATTGATTTTTCATAATGATAAACTGTGGCTTAGTGACAACTTGTGTCAAAAAACAAATGCCATTTTCTGTCTATTTTGATCCGCGCCACGAGAACTGTTGGTTTCTGTGCTACCTCTACTAGTAATTCTTTCAATTGATTTAAAAATAAATTGAAATGATGGCTTATCGAGCAAACATTCTTCTATAGAACAGATGACTTTATGAAAATTAAATAATTTTATACATTGACATAAAATATATTGACACGTTCTTTATGGTTTTTTTTTTAATTTCATTTCGTAATTTTTCACTTTGACATTATTGTATTTTTAATTAAGAATCTCATTTTAGACCTTATAATAATAATATGACGTGTAAACAAATGTTTATGAATAAATGAGTATTTGAGTACTAATATTTCAGGTTGCTCGGTTTCTATCGACAATGTTGAATGTGATATTATCGTCTGATTATGGAATGTCAACTGTCATATTCTTATTCAATTATGAAATTTATGGTCTAAATTTTCGGGCCATGATATGTGAAGCACTTATCATCAAATTCAGTTAATAGCATTAAAATAATCGTCAACCGAACCTGTTTCTTTACATTATCAAATAACGACTATTTATTGAATAAAACATGATATGTAGCAGGCCGATGTGCGATATGAATATTGATTGAGTCGAGGATGCGGCATTTAAATGAACTTGACCGTATTTGGACGACATTAGAATATTTGCCGCTTTCTTTTATAGTCTTGGATTGCGTAATAAAAATTAAATCAGTTGTGACAAGGTTTTAAAATAACGTATTTGTTGTCTTCATTCGCAACCTGTCTGATGGGGTGTCTAGGTTCTGCACAAATGCCAAAAAAATAGAAACGTACTATTTTAACCTTATTTTTATCTCGTGGAGAGGCTTTTGGACTTCTGGCAGCACAAATCTCCGAACTTAGTGCGAGCTGTAAATACAGTTAAATTTGATTATTTAGCCACGATGTTTGCTACAAAATTAACTTTTAGCATTTCATAATAATTATGATGTTGATGTTGTCTCTTATCCTAAATGGTACGATTTTAAATGGATGCCACGGTAGGAAGAGGAGGCATGGAAATTTGATGATGAGAAATGTATTTTTTTAAATGATTATTATGATTATATTTTTTTGTTTTCCTTAATTTTCTTGTGGTCAGGTTTACCGTTTAACCGCACTGAAAAATCTATTCAGAATTTTATATTTCTCCATTACTAAGGTAGTATTAATGATTCATTCCTACAAGTAGAACTAGTCATCTGCCACCCATTCCCATATATTTTATAAAGCACTTTACCTAACAAGCTCACAGGCAACAACGTAACTTAACATCAATTTTACGACTTCTACCTCTAACTAAATAGGCTCGATAAAAGTTACAATCCAATACGTAACTAAATCTCAACTATCTAAACTAAAACAAGTACATTTAATTAGAAGGAATTTGAACCTTAGTGCACTAAATATAGCGTATAACGAATAGAGTATTAAATGCGGGTCTAGTATCTAGTACATTTGCATTTTCCGATTGCAAATGCTACCCTACCAAAATGTAGTGAACACCTGGTGTTTCTAAATTGCAATAGACCGTAAATATTTAACTCAGTGGAGTAATATCGTGTTTAGAGTGCGTTAGGGATGTGAAAAAGAATAAGTTTGTTATTAAAAGTTGTCGAGTTTTCTCAAATAATCACTTACAAAACTCACAGTGCTCAACCGGATCAGGATCAGATCAGATAGTTGGGTCAGCATCATGTACCATCATCGTCCCTGTAACGCCGCATTGTCATCTGAATCGCATTACTAATGTTTATGTTAATTAAAAAAAATCACCTTCATTCCCTTTTTTTTCAATTTTTTTTGCCTATTTGTCTATATATCGACAAGCAAGCAACTTCAATATAGTTTTGAAAATACAATGAGCTTCCGGTCATTTATAATATTTATATTATAGCAGTATGTGTCGCTATGCTATTATTACTAAATTTATAACCAAACATATTTTATGTATTGTTATACATACATTTCCTCTTTTTCTAGTTTTGCTTGCTCGCTTGTTGCATGGACTAGTGGCAGTTTTGGTATCAAAATTTTTTTAGTAAAGCATTCGACATGGCTTTATCGACTGTTGTCTTACGACTAACATCTGAGACCGATGACTTCATGCCCTCCATGGCAATGTAACACTCAGATAAAATTTCATTAAACGGTTACTCAAGCACTGCCCTGATTATTTTTCTTTTCTGACGGACTAGTCTTTGCAGCGTCACCGCGCGGGACTGCCTTGACTGAACATTGTAGACTAACCTTGTAAATCTCTTACAATTGACCAGACAGATCGCGCTACGAGCGTTTCTAGTTTTTGCAGTCTTTTTACAAGTAATCCATTTTGGCAATATTTTTTTTCATGTTGATTATTTTAGTTTATTTGCCATCCCTACCCGAGTAATACCATGTTAGGGCGCGTACTCACTACGTTCGGTCCATTTCCATAAAAGCCTCTTCAATCTCGAAAAACGCTTCGGGAATTTCAATTCGCGCTTACCGTTTTTGCACCGTCCGTTTATATGTAGATAGCTTTTTTTGTTATTATTTGGCGAGAGTTTAATTTAATCTGAATATACCTGAGTTTTAAGGAAAATGTAGGATTTTAGGGGTAATGGAAAATCTGTTTTTATATTCTGTGATTGTTCTACAGAACTTTGTGTTATATTTTACAAAATGTTATGTTGTATGTTAATCAATCACGGCTGAACGAATTTAATTAAACTTAGTGCGTTTTTTTTTTTTTTATTTGTTACAGGCTAGTGTTTGACCACTATCTCACCTGATGGTAAGTGACGATGTGATCGAAGCTGGTAAACACACTAGACCTGGAATACGTAAGCTCTCAAGGATAACTGCCGGAACACCGTATTTGGCTTGGCGGCAGACTTTCAACTTGATGGTGGTAAGCTACTTTGGTAGCAAGCCAGGCGAGCAACTCACAAAATGCTCTACCACCTCTCAAATGTCACCTGATTAGCACCACCCGGGGACCACGTGTAGGGAGTCAGACTTAAGGGGTATCCTCCTACGGACGTGGGTGACCAGCCCCCAATTATGTTTAGCCTTATATTATGTTTTTTTTTTTTTTTAATTGTTTGTTCCGCCTTTTTTCCTCCGACAAAAATTGGAGACTTTTTTCAGCTAAACATTTCTTTATACAGTTTATTTCAAGGTCGTCTCTTTTGTAGCCCAATTATGTTTAGCCCTTAATTATGTTTTTTTGTATCAAGACCCTCCAGAGAGCATTTTATTATGGTTAAATACGTAAAAAGAATAAGACATATCTGATAATTAATAGTTAGTAACACAAGTAATGTGCTAATGAATCGGCCGAGGCCTTTATTAAAAAATATCCATAATATCACTCTCTCGACTTACATAAAAGCTTTTTCTAACGACTCCAGAAAAAAGGAGTTGGTACTCAATTAGACTGTTTATTTTTTTATTTGTGTTACCTAGCTAACCCTAACTTCTTTCCACGTGAACCGAATTTGAATATTTTTTTAAAAATCTATTGCTTTCCCATTGGTCCCATTTAAATTTGATCAAGATTGACTAGTTTTTGTGTTATCGTCAATAATGCTTTTGTGTTATCGTGTTTAATACATTAAATCTGATCCACGTTCCGAAGATAAAGCGGTAAAGTCGGTTTTTTAAGCTTTGCTTGCGTTTAATTATTATCAATTACATAGAAATTAAAGAAAATAGTGCTCCCAATGTTCTTTGGTTACTGAAATTTTGATTACCTGAACTATTATACTGTATGCTATTATATCTAATATTGGCAACATTATTACCAATTTATTATTATCTATTATTTGGTTCATAAAACCAACTAAAAATACCCAATCTGTCTATTCTATTTCAATTCGGGCATTAATAGCTACTTAACTCTTATTGTACCAAAATACTAAAAACCTACACATTTCCACATAAAATAGTTGATAAAAGCGGCCACGCAGACCGGTTCCAAATATAGGCAATAAATATAATCTATTACATAAACGAATAGTAAAAGTGTCACTGGAGTTGTGAGGTGGATATGGTATGTGATAGCATTGTGGTAGTAAAATCTACTGCCGATCTGGAGGTCATAATTTCAAATCCTGTCAATAGCTTGAGCTTTGATAAGCTCCGAAGGTATAGCTTGAATCTTAATGCAAAAAAAATGGTCACATTAAATTTTTGACATATTTAGTTTAAATCAAAATGGTACTTATTTATCGCAACATATTAACATTGCAATTCAGAGATGCAATGCCGCCAGCATGATGGGAACGCTAAGCTTAGGTTCGGTACCTTGTAGGTAACATAGGTCTTTGCTGCATAGATGTATAGTTTTAGTTTAGTTGTAGAATATATAGGCAATTGGCCAAGTATTTATTACTGATTATCCTGAAGTAACCAAAGCAAGCATCTAATTAACACCTTATCTAGCATAAATAATGTAAATATTTTTTTTAAAAGCCGACTTCACCATTTATCTTTAGAACCCTTGATCATTGAGTAAATACGTATTATTGAGGATAACTCAAAAACTACTGTTCAGATCTTGATCAAATTCAAACGGAACCACATGAAAAACACCAGCTTTCAAATAAAAAATAATCATAAAAATCGGTTCTCCTGGAAAGAAGACAAGGACACATAAAAAATACAGTCGAATTGAAAACCTCCTCCTTTTTTGAAGTCGGTTAAAAGCCACTATAGTAGACTGCATTGTACAATGCATAAGTAGGTATGAATGTGTAAAGCGCTGCGCACACTGGTCATAAACAAACACTATAAACGATTTATCGGAGCGCATCGCAATTGTCCTTTCCATTTGAACCCGTTTGCGTGAAGTCGCGTTTTGTGCGGTTCCGCGTTATCTGATTCGGAAGTTTGCTTTGTGGCGTGTAGAACTAGCAAAGTTTACATTAAATATCAATTAATTAGGCGAGGAAGTATTGCCGGTGCATGCAACACGTTATTTGATTTTAATCACGATGTATAGGTGTAAAGGAACTACATTTTTTACCGACTAGTAAAAAAGGAGGAGGTTCTCAATTCGACTGTTTATTTAATGTGTGTTAGTTCTAAACTTATTCTACGTGAACTGATTTTGATGATTCTTTATTTGAAAGTTAGTGCTTCAAATTTGATCAAGATCTGACCAGTAGTTTTTGAATAATCTTTAATAATGCGTTTTTACTTATTTTAATCTGATCAATGGTTCCGGAGATAAAGCGGTGAAGTTGGTTTTTTTAAGCTTTTCTTGCGTTTAAATTATCTGTCAAATGATTTTATGTAAAAAAACATATTTTACATTTCTGATATGTTAGGTTTGTTTGACCACTGTACACACACATTTTGTAATATATTTTATACTTATTCTACTTCGCTAGAAAATATAATGAAATATTGCTAGTGCATATTGTACGTACAACTTATTTTGTTTTAATCACGTAGTTAGTGTAACGAAACTTACACTTTTACTACTATAACATTTTGATAATGAACTATTGATTTTCCTTACATAGTTTTGTTCTGAACAGACTGTACACAAGACTGTGCGTAACATAACAAAATATTTTTAAAGTTTAAATTTAAATAAACGCTTTCACACATAAAAAATTTCATGATTAGACATATAATTAAATGCTTTCAAACTTAGCCTCACACTAAGTTCGAAGACTTGTGTCGTGCCGGAAACATTAATCAAATTACACACATATATCATACACAGAACGAGAAACACTCTTTGTCCCTGGAGAGAAAACTTGTTTCCACCGGGAACGAATCCGACTGCATAATAACTTCGCCAACGAGCAGTTCTTAGAACTGCTTATCTAATAAATATAAAGATCAGTCAATGTTTAGTATTTAACCTCCTCATTGGCAGTTTAATCGTCAAGAGCATGTCAACGCCTCTAAATTTAGCTTCCATAAACTTATTCGAGAACTCGAAAACAGTAGTCGATTAACTCAAATGTTTCGAATCGAATCGAGATAAAGACCATGTGTCAGTGTGCACGCGACGCAAAGGTCATCGACCCTTTGGCGATGCGACCAAACGCCCCAGATTATATAGTAGTCGCTATTAACGAACGTCTCCAAATTCAGTGGATGCCTCGGGAGCATTAATCGGACGTCATGTCTTCGATTGGAAAAATTGACATTGTTGAATGGTAACGTTGGTAACGGGAGTGGGTGTAGTTGGAAATCTTTTGTGACTTGTAACATTAATGTAGTACCTATATATTTTTAATCATAATGTAAGGTTGTACCAATAGCCAATTGCTTTTAAGCCGACGTCAAAAAAAGGAAGGTGGCTTTCAATTGAAGTCAATATACCTAACCTAAAAAAAGTTAAGTTAAGTTTGAAAAGTTCTTTCATTTTCTTTAAAAGGGATACACTTTTAGTTTGGTCCCAAAGAACAAGTTGCAATATCTAAGTAAAACATTTTGGCAGTCTTTGGGGACTGCAGATAGAAGTAAAAACTAAATAATTTGTGAATTGTATCGTCGAGCTATTAGAAAGCGTTCGGCGACGATGACGCGAGTTCCATGATTTTTGTTCACCAAAAAAGTGCTCAACGCGCCTAAAGAAGTTTTCACTTCAAAAATAATAAATAAATGCATTTATTTTAGAAAATGTATAATCAATTTTGATTTTTCCCTAACCACCAAACTAGGTTAAAACCTAGTAACCATATTAAAATATGGTATGGCTTTTATTTGGTAAATTACCATATTTACCCGACTGCCAAGGAAGTGTTATATTTTTCGCGCATATATTTTGTATGGATATATATTTGAAAATTTTTTTACTATCTCGTATCTTCCAAACGGCTTGATGAATTTCGACAGTTAATGTATCGCTACATTCGCTTTAAAAATCCAAGTCTCCTTAGATAGGTGTTAAAAGAAACAAAACCGCGATTTTTTGTCGCGAAATAGATACCGTAGTAAGTAAGTTGTAGGTTCATGGTTTGCGCATTCGTTTTTAATTTCGGTTTATAATTTAAATAAATTATTAGGCGGGTTTAAATTTTTTTTATACATTATTCTGTTATATACCTACTATTCAATTCGTTACATGTAGGAAGAATGGAATGCTTTGCCGTCATCTGTATTTCCCGAAAGGTACAATTTGGGTGTGTACAAAAGTAAAGTGACAAGCTATTTACTGAGCAAGCGTGCATCACTTTAGACTACATCGTCACTTTTCATCAGGTGTGATTGTAGTCAATTGTTTGCTTAGTCAGTAATAATAAAAAAAAAGGAACTGTATCAATCAAATATTCAATAGGTATCATAAAATGAATACAGGCATTTGTAATGAAGATAAATTTGGGGAATCAGTTACCTAAAAGTTAAAGTCGGTAAATAATCGATTTCACAAGCCTTCAAGTCCAGTGACCCACTCAGGCTGATCTTGGAGTAATTCTCCGTAACGGTTATTTTACGCATGGGCGCAACTATCTGTTACGCCCAATTGCTCTTCTTTCATCATCGAGAAAGTATAAGCACAAAATCAGAACGAAATTAATAATACCTTTAATATATAGCTTAGCTTAGATAGCTTAACTATAGATAACTAGTAAAATGTTGATCGAGTATTACACCACACTAGCCTACTGTGGGAAAAGATAGTACTAGCGGACTCGTTAATTGAAAAAACATTATTTATCGCATCGAATTGTGAATCTAAACCATTTTTTAATCTACCTGAACACAATACAAAAGTTACATCAAAATCGGCCCAGCCGTTTAGATAATAAATACCTGGTCATCCAGGTACTTATTATTAAAGAATGAAGAGATAAAAGCTGACAGAAAGTTTAGCTTTTGTCTCTTAATTTACTTAGTTTGATTTTTTATTAACTCCAAGTAGCTATCAGAATCAAAAAAGTCGTTATTGTATAACTGAGTTGTAAACAAGGTGTTTAAGAACATGTTTGGTATTAGTAGAAACAGTCTGCCCATTTCGGGCGTACAGTAATAAGTATTTACATATAAATATTTTGGATACGTCAATACATACATGACAGCTCAATAGTATGTAGTTACATATTATACATATAACTACTATGTTTTTTAGTATTTTTTAAAATTCAAGATAGTCAAACTTTTGACCACCATCTCACCTTATGGTAAGCGACGATGTGGTCGCACAATGAATGTGGAGGCAAAACGCTTTGTGCGCATTTGTGGAATGTCCATATAGCGGTGTCGCTTAGCAGTTTGTGTGCTTGTCTGATGATAGAACGGGGATGGGGGAACTAGATCGTGCAGTTCCTTGGCACACTATCCGAAATGTATACGATAAAAAACCCAAAAAAAATTTAACTAATACAATTTATAAATTTAAACATTCCTTTAGACTCTAACAGCGATATTCTATTACTTAGTGATAAATTCGATAATAGCAACGATGATTTTGATTTTTCAAGTTTTCTACCTGAGCCTGCTGAGGCCACTGACGCATCGGCAGAATGCAAACTCGGCAATAATTAGACTTCCTCTCCTAAGAACGAGAGACAAAATGTCAGTACCTACTCCAATTCAGCATTAATACCAAATTGCTTTGACCGCATTACTTTGTGCTATAAAGTTACCTGTTGAGGGACTCCCTAGGGGCCCTTCAAAGCAACTAAGACGTAGCGAAACTGTCTTGCTTAAGTAGCTACATCAAAGGCTTTGGGATATATCTTTGTAGATATATTTGCTTACGCCTTTTGAATTACCTTCAGAGTTTCTTCGTTCTTTATTGCTGCTTGTAATGCTGTTGTTTATGTAAACGTTTTTACAGCTTTTCAGTAGGGAATTATAGAGTCACTTAATATTTTATGAGGCGATTTCATGTTTTATAGGCTATGTTTAGTTTTGCTTCGTTCTTTACATTGTTGTTTGTAAATAGTGGCAAGGGTTAGGTTGGGTTATATTCTGAGTTTTTATATTAATTATGTTTTTCTTTTTTCAGGTAACGATGGGATTTGCATGTGAATTTGGTTTCTTCAGATTATTATCTACTTGATACCTCGTGAGTAATCTTTACATTTGTGTAGGTTTTATCGCACGTTCAGTACTTTTGTACAATATTACAACTGCAATATTGACTACAAAAATGTTTTTCTTATTATTTAATAAGATTTTGGTTTAATGTTTATACTTATACTATATAAATAGCTTTGCATACGAGCTATTTTAGTGTCTACGCCGTGGTCAAGTTCAAATCAGGAGCACAATTTACTTTCCCTGGATAATTTGTGCCTCTTATTCTAAGTTTGATTTTGTGAGATGTACATTTTTACGGCACCTACGGTACAAGTCTATAAACTGACTGTGGAACTGTTCATTTGTTTATATTCTCTTTTTATATTTTTCTTTATATATTAAAATATATTTTCTACATGTCTGAAAACTATTTACTTATGCACTCAACGTTTACACACGAATTAAAGTTGAACGTCCGTTGTTCTCCGCTAAAGGCCATAACAATAAAGTTATCAACTGCAGCCATGTTTGCGAAGCCGTTGCTAATATTTTCACTACAGCGATGCATTTTTAAACGCAATCAAAAGTCAACCTTAAATTTGTTGCCAAAGTATTTATTTTTAATTAAACGTCCTCTCCAAACTTCCATCCAATAAATTTGCAGCTCTATTGTTAAAGGCATATAGTTTAACATTGGTTTGTATAGTCACGGTGTCTGCGTTGAAAGTGTCGCAACTTGCCCTATCGAATGTCACAGACATGGCTCTGTTCACATAAAGTGGCTAAAATAAGTCCTCTGATGTCGTACTCCAAATGCAGGAGGACTAGGAAGTGCATCTGTTTTATTAGGGTTGTTACAGTCAGACTACATTATCTTGACTTCGATAGTATCAGTTGTAAGCTATGCTGTGTTAGTAGTCATTAAAGATTTTAAGACATAAATAGTCAATAAGTGAAAGTTGTACTACTTAACTGTAAAAATGTGCGAATTACTCTCTTTCTAACAATAATTGAACGCAAGCAAAGCATATCAAACCGACTTCACCGCTTTATCTTTGGAACTTTGATCAGATTAGATGTACTAAACACGCATTATTGACGATATTTCAATAACTACTAAACAGATTTTGATCACATTTAAATGGAGCCAATAAGAAAGCAACATCTTTCAAACAAAAAAAAATTACAAAATCGGTTCACGTGGAACGAAGTTATGATGTACACATAAAAAATATATATACAGTCGACTTGAGTACCAACTCCTTTTTTGTGAAGTCGGTAAAAAAACAATAGCTAACGTCCATTGAAATAAAATGAGCAGTTTTGTTTACGATAGTAAATGTAAAAGTAAGTAAATTTTATATTTGTGTGCTAAAGCAACATAATGTTAATTCGAAATAACGAAGTACATTAAACATTAACATAAACGCTTTCACACTCACAGCCCAAACTAAGTTCGATGACTTGTGTCGTGGGTACTCGAAACATTCACATCACACATACAATCACAACCAAAAACATAAATTTACCTTGGGGAGAAAACTTATACTCCAGTTTAGGAATTGAACCTAATAGAAGGCGAACGTGCACTCAACTAAGCCAACATGCAGTAAGAAAGTACATATTATATATAAATATTTTTTTTGACAACATTCCTATGTTGTTTTTTTTTCCGCCTAACGATTCGATGTCTCTGTAAAGAAAAAGCAATCAGTTTTAAGTAAAATAAGTAGCTCGATTTAAAAGAAAAATAGCAATAGATACATTTCAAGTATACGGTTTAACGTGTTTTAGTAGTCAATCAAGTAATTCGTATGGTATGCAATTTTACGGCCTCACTTGTATGATTTTATTACTATATATAAAAATATAAAATTATTATACCCTTGAGCCTGAAAATTTCACAAACTAGGAAATAAACCAATAGAAAAAAAAACGCAATGATGACAGATGTCGCGTTTTATCGTTGGTTTTTTTTTGTTTAGTTTGTTAATATTTTTAGTACCTCTTTGTTAAAATCTGTTGTGAAAATCCTAAAGTTTTGGCAACGGCTACTTGCCAATATTAACACTCAAGTTACTGGAGCGTCATAAAATCAATATTTAACGACGCGTCGTTCAGTATACATAATTATACATATTGATTATATATAAAAAACACCTTTTTCATATTATGATTAGATCCACTGCCCATAAACTCTATGAAAAGCAATAGGGTTGGGTCAATACTGATCTCTTCATTATTATGTTAAATCTTATTGTGTCCCTTATCCGTAGGGATGAGGCCTTCAATGGAACTTTTTTCGGTCAAAAAACGCCCTTTCGCTCGGACATTTAACATATTGAGATATAAACTCCACTCGAGTTCATTCAATATTTACTCGCGTTGTTTGCGTTCAGTTCACTGAAATATTACCTACAGTTTTTGGCGAATATTTTTCATGGTAATTTTTGACAGAGGGAATTCATTGCCGTCATATGAGATTGTTTGCGAAATTGAATATTTCATTGGACGTTTGAGAGTTTGTATGTTTTTATAGGTATTCATTATTTTAGCAATTCTTTAGTTTAGATATAACGAGTTTCTTGCCAGGTTCTTCTCGAGATGGTTGTAATTTTGCGAATCTGGCAATAGAATCATTAACTTTCATGAGTGCCTCTTTGGGGCCTATGTGAATAAACGATTTTGATTTTGAACGTCGTTTTAATTTTATCGATCGACTCATTTTAATTGATTTGGTTTATATAGCATTAGCTATGCTAGGCAGAACTATAGTAATAAATGTAAGGGCTTAAGTAGTTAAGCGGTTAGAGAAATAGGGTATGACACCCTACGGCCACGGTTTCAATCCCTGACTCAAGCGAAAATTTTTCTTCTCTAAATTTGTCGCTAACGCATTTCTCTTCATGGAACTATAGAACGTTTGATAAACTTTTAGTTCTTTATTAGTAATCTGATATGAAAATATTATTATATCTGTGTTTCCTATTTTATATATAGCCATAAGTGTATCTTCTAGATTATCATAAGATAATAACGTATATTTATTAAAAACGTTTGGCGGCTATCATTAATTTAAAAAAATAAGATTATTAACACTGTTTAAATGCAATGTGTGTGTTAAATGACAATTTGGTAGTTTATAATATCAGTAATTATGATATCTTTGCATTAAAACAAGGTGATACTGATAGGTTAGATTAGATAAATGTATTTCTAGATTATAGATAAAAATAAAGATAATCCTCGAACGATTGCATAAATAGTATAAAAAATATATTTCCTCCATATAACTGTACAATTGTTTGAACAATACTAAAGAAGACTAAAATTACCATGACACAGGACTCGTCCTAGTATGGGATTCAGGGCTCACCAGACCTATGTAATGTAATGTTAGAAGTGTCTTAAATTATTAACACGTCAATGAAATAAATTTATTTATCGTACTCATATTATAAGAAATTAGGAATGTACATAGCTTTATATATCCTTTTCGTAAGCACTGTTCTAAATGAAACTTTTTATGAACGTTGACAATGACATCCCATTCCTTTGCGTTATTCCACTCCATCCAAAGGTTGTCTGGAATAGATCGCTTTTAGCGATAAGGCCGCCTATTGTTACACTTTACTATGTATACTATTTGTGTTCTTTGTTATTTAAGGTGTTTAATAAAAAGTATATCTATCTATCTTTACTAGTAGTCTACCTATACTACTAGGATTAACACATAGGCTAAGTTTAACTTGATATGAGCGGGCATAGCCGTGACGCACGGCTAGTTTATTATATGTTGATGAGTAAACAGTTAAACACACAATTTCAAAGAAGTAAAACGATATAAAAACAACCACGTTTACAAATAAATCCCAGAAACCCAACTAAACACTTCACTGCACAGCCGTCAACATCTCCCAACATTAGTTTCGGCCGAGAGATCGTGTCAGATTTTCTTTGTAACTGCTATAGCCCTGGGCAACCCCCTGTATCCATTTGACAAGGAGCTTCTGCACACACCCTTACGATCTATTTGTAAGGAGATGAGTATATAATTTTACCCCTGACAAGTTACCACCCCGCGTTTTTATTTGCCTTCAGGCGATCGTATCCGAGGACGCAACGAATCTAGCACATTGACGTAGACGCTTTTAGTTATCTTTTGATTTGTTGAAACAAATTAAACAAGTTTTTAAATCCTACTAAATATTATAACTGAACTGCCCGTTGGTTTAGTTGAGTGAGCGTTCGCTTTCTAAGCAGGTATCGGGTTCAATTCCCGGCGGGACCACAAGTTTTCTCTTTAAAGAAAATTTGTGTTTCTGGTTCTGGTTGTGATTGCGTGAGTGATGTGAATGTTTCCGGCACCCACGACACAAGTCATAGAACTTAGTGTGGGCTGTGTATGTTATGTTTATGAATGCGAAAATTTGTATGTATATGTGTGTGAATGGTTGTTACCACGTAGTTATCTCCGTAACGAATAAATCGATATTAATTAAATTTAGAATGTAGTTTATGATCCGGAATAACACATAGGCTACTTTTTAACTTAATTAACGCGGGCGAAACCGCAAGGCACGGCTAGTATACGTGGTAATAAAGGGTAATTTGTGAAATATCAGAGTCCTCTCGGGACATCATTTCAACCATTGAGATGGTACGACTATTGCAAATTCTGTTTTATGTTCGTTTAAACATATAAACCGATTGCAACGTATATAGGATATCGTTGAATTCGATTAATTTATAACAAAATCATACACTAGGTTTTTTTTATATAAAAACATAATGGCGTCTGAAGCACTTCATTATGTGGGGACAAAAAAAATAGACAAATACTATCGTGATAGGTAGCAAATGCAAGATCTCTAAAATACCAATTTAAAAGAAATAATTTACGTGGGCGAAGCCACAAGGAACAACTAATAACATATAAAATATATTAGAAAATTGGTTTTCCAGGCATACAGGATCCAAATACTTCCTTAGGAGCAAATTTAAATTATGATATACACCTTGCTGTATATTATGTTATATATAATGTCAGTTCCAAAAACATACAAATTGCCATTTTACGTAGGAACGTGCACAATAACGGTAATTGGCTGTTGAATAAACTTATTTGCATATTAAAGCTAAATTTAAATGTCATCAGTGGATTGTGCAATTGTTGGACGAAATAATGTGGCCTCACACGGTTTTACAATACCTCATTTGGTTATCGGAACAGAAAGTGGGACATGGTGCTGATAATACAAGTACACCTTGATAATGGTGTACCATGCCGTATATATGCAGTAGGCATAATTATAATAATAAAGCAAATCATTATTACTTTATCCTTATAGAAACTCATTTAATTTAAAGTATGATTTAATAAATTAAACGCAAGCAAAGCTTTAAAAATCCCAAATTCACCGCTTTATCTTCAGAACCTTGATCAGATTTAAAGTTTTAAATACGCATTATAGTCGATAACTCATAAACTAGAGATCAGATCTTGATCAAATTTTTATGGAACCTCATGAAAAGCACCAGCTTTCATATAAAAAAATACACATCAAAATCAGCTCACAACGAAAGAAGTTATGAGGTAACTTTTGAAGTCGGTTAAAAACGAGAACATCGTCAATGTAGTCCACAGAATACGCATTATTGACGATATTTCAAGAACTACTGATCAGATCTTGATAAAATTTAAATGGGACCAACTGGAAAGCAACATCTCCCAAACTAAAAAAAAAATCGTCGTAATCGGTTTACGTGGAAAGAAGTTATGATGTGAAACACATAAGAAAAAAAATGCAATCGACTTGAGTACCTCCTCTTTTTTTGTGAAGTCGGTAAAAATACCTCTATGCTACTACAGGATTTTTCAGTAGCTACTAAATAACATTATTGGTAATGTACTTTAAGTAAGTCTACTACAGTAAGACTTGTGGGTAGATAACTTAGGTCTTTGCTGTATAGAAGTTTATAGTTTTAAGAAATATAGGCTTTTGTTCCGTAGGTACTTTTGATTTCAGTTGTATATTATTTCTGTTATATATATATTAAAATAATAGGCGGCACTTTTGTTAGATAAGTGGGCAAGTGTTTGTTTTCTACGCCGTTTATCCCGGTTTGATTCCCGTCAGAAGCACAATTTTCCTTCCCATAGATAATGTACTTGTGGTTCTGGGTGAGATACACTTACAGTCCTACTTTAAGTGCACAGTCTTGTACCGTAGGCACCGGAAACATTTACATTACACAAACAATTACACTGAAAACCAGCAAATGTTTCTTGGGATGGAAAATTGTGTTCCCGGAATCCCCGGAATCGAACCCGATACTCCTCCTTAAAAGGCGAACGCCCCAATTAAGCCAACAAGCTGTTCACTAAGCCAAGGAGCAGTTCTTTTACTACTAATATCTAATATTATTACTATCTATATATCAATCAATTTGCTTATATTACCTGAAAAATATTACAACTCTTGCAACGTTAGCGATGAAGTTTTATTCAAAACATGCTTCGAGATTCCCGGCATTGTTTACGCACGGTCATTCACCATTGTTGCGCTCGCGCATGTTTTACTAGGTCACTCGCACTGACTGGCATGCATACTGTGTAATTGTTGCAGTCACTACTAGGTAATCTGTGTCAGTGTTTAGTCATTCGCAAGCACTTGTGCAAATTATGTACCGTTTTATGACGGTGTAATGTCGGAGCTACCGTATGAAAAGATGTCGTAAGATACTTTCTTTAGGCGCTCCTAAACTTTATGACCTACTTAGTAGAAAAAAGCCTTCTTAGTAGAAAAAAGGCCTTCTTAGTAGAAAAGGCTTTCTTTGTAGTAAAAAGGCCTTCTTAGTAAAAAAGGCTTTCTTTGTAGAAAAGGCCTTCGTATTAGAAACGGCTTTGTTAGTAGAAAAGGCCTTCTTAGTAGAAAAGGCCTTCGTATTAGAAAAGGCAAATTAGTAGAAAAAGGCCTTCTTTGTAGAAAAGGGGCCTTCTTAGTAGAAAAAGTATACAATGTCAAACTAGGTATTACATTATGGACATTTTAACACCTTGGACCTTCTGACATTTGGACTAATACCATTATTATACCCCGGAGTCAAACATTTCGCTTGACTGTAATTGATAGTTACCAGAAAATTACGAGTTTGGACTTTAATTTACCGTGGGACGAATGTGATTTTTTTCCAATCTGGGACAAATCCACGGGACGAAGATCGATCTATGGAACTCAAAATTATAATTAATCAAAACAATTATATCGAGAGTTAAATTGGAACTTATTTAACAACAATTAATCTTATAGGAGAGTCTTCCATTAGAGCTTAAAAAACTCTAGGTATGTTTCAACGTTTAGTTGTAAAATATTTTATGAATATAATGATTTTTAATTAATATTGGTAATGATTAAGATATTTATTTCATTTACGTTAGGCTGTGGCAGTTATTTTCAACCGACTTCAAAAAAGGAGGTTCTCAATTATTGTACTGTGTTTTTTTTTATGAATGAATTTTGATGTTTTTTTTTGTTTGGTAGATTATACTTCAGAGATGGTCCCATATACATTTTATCGAAATGGATCCAGACAAAACCAAAATATAAGCCTTGAATTCGGTTTTCTAAAAACCGAATTCAACGCTTATATTTTTTTTTATATATTATTTGCTTATATTTTTGCTTTGCTTGCGTTTAATTATTTAAGTCATGAGCCGTACTCGCAAACCCGCGTTCTAAGGGTGGCTGTTTCGAATCCTACAACGGGCTTTAGCTTCTATTGAAGGTAACTTTGTTTTGATATTCGTAAGGGTATGGCATTCATGCAAGACTGACTAGCTTTCCTGTACCGAAAGACAGTCGTAGTTTACATTCATGTAGAAAAATCTGTAGCTATAATAATAAAAATGATGTTCCGGAATTCTAGTCAAAATCGATCTAATCAACCTTTCGTATTCATAGGGCCCATTATCTACGGTACTCTCATGTAGCAATGTTTGAAAACCAGTGATGCTAGGTGTGGCATGTTACCATCTTTGACCACTTTATCACCTTCGTCAGGTGAAATATCTAAACGCTAGCCTATCAGAGCCAAAACGAATACTTAAAAAACTAAATATTGATCCTATTACATTCACAATTTCCTAAATTTCTCTGACAAATGTTATGACGCCCTCAATAAAAGTCTTCCCCTATTTCTCAAGTAAAAGATAAAAATCATTGTTAATTCCTTACCAGAAAAATATCAATAAATTACAAGGATTTCATCGTAGCTATTTAAATGTTTACACAAGCGAAACATCATGTTTACATTTCGAAAGGCGTAGAAAGATACTGAAGAAAGCTCCTTAGCGGTATTTAAAGTTACTATTTTATAATCTGTGTCTTCACAACTTCAACGGTTTCAAAATAAACATCATACATAACGAGTTAAGCCAAAATAAACTTGGCTGGATAGATTTATTTATTTTATTATCAAATTGCGATGTTATTCTTACAGAATGAACGATGAAAGTTGCTCTCGTTTCTTGCGCTTTGACTTCCCTGTTATTTTTTAAAGGAATTTTGGAAATTTGTGAGCCTAGTTTGGATAGAAATAGAGTAAGTTATAGTCGTAAAGAATTTTAACTCTTCACAATATACCTAAAGACCTAAGTAGTATCTACGAGTAAAGAATCAGCATTAAAATATCCCTTCAGCCGAGGTGGTAGTAACTTGGGAAAATAATTTTCTCGTTTTACTACTGGTAGTAGGAGTTTGTAGTAGCAAGGGAAATAATCATTATTTTACAAACGCGTGATTGCGACATTATTATATAATTACTCCAGATTTCATTATTCAACAACATAAAACTCCAACTACACTAACTGCACCATCTAAATCCGCTATGAACGTGTTTCGACTATAAACCCTAAAGGTCTTGGATTGTAATGACGATTAAAGCCTATCTAAGTGCCATAAAATGAAGAAGATTTTATGTTCATGAAATCCTTGTAAAACTAGACTGAGTTATAAGATGTAATGATAAATAATAAGCAAATAAATATGATGTTAAATATTAGCGATAAAATCCGTTAAATCCGTGGTATCCGTCATATACATTATACGCTTTACTCACAGTCCCAAACCAAGTTATCGCTAATATACCAGAAACACTAATTTCCCTTAGCGACAAATCTTGTGTTTCTAATCAAGGAAAAATGATAGCTGTCTAAAAAAGATTGCAATGACTTAATTAATATGAAAAAAAAAATTAAAACTAAAATTAGTTAAAAGGTACAAGATGTTTGATTTTATAAAAAATCATTGAAAATAATAAAAAAAACAATATTCTAGATAATAATTAAATTGAACTTCCCGTTTTCTAAGTTGGCAGCGGAAATCGATTCCCGGAGCAAACTCTACAAAATGTTCGAAACGTTATAAACGTTGAACATAATTTCATATTAATAACAAACAAACGCCCCACATCAAGATCAATTACTGGTGTTGTGGGTGCCGGAAACATTCACATCACACACACAGAACTAGAAACACAAATTTTCCTCGGGAAGAAATCTTGTGTTTCCGTCGATAATCGAACCCAGGATCCACGGCGCAGACGGTAGAGACCCGCCCGCTGCGCCAACTATATCGTCAACAGTATCATATCTCTAAATCATCCAAATACAAAATTGAATTATATACAAATGATATTGTTTCTCATGACAAGCGACCTCGAATGCGGTTGCCAAACACTAAATTTTGCGGTCGCACCGGTCTAGTAATCACCAAGGCGATTGTCGGTACCAGTGTAGATAGTATCTTTAAAAGTCATGATGTATTTTGATGTTTAATTATACAATTAACAAACTGATAATATTGTTATGTTTACTCTCTTGATATCGCACTTGAATAGAGCTCGGAACATTTGTGTCATTTCAATTTATTGTCATCAGTGATCACATCACAGCACACTAAAATTATAAAAGCAAACGTTTTCTGAGTGTGTTTGTTTGTTTACGTCTTCAAACGGCTGGACCAATTTTGATGAAATTTGGTATGGGGTAGTTGACCCTGGAATAACCAAAAGCTCCTTTTAATCCCGAAATGCCCGCGGGTCTATATAAATCGTACAGGACAGAGCAAAGTGGACAGAAAATAGTAGGAAGACTGACCTTACTACCATGTTGGATATATAGTCAGGAAGAGAGAGAGAGAGAGACAGAGATAATGATATCTATATAAATAAAAATCAATTGCCGCATTTATGAAAGATCATTGATTGAGAACGGCTCTACCTTTTTGATTGGGCAAAGTGTATATGATAGAAACATTTTCGCAAAATCTACCGGATTTGCACTCGTGCGTGTTTTATATAATTACTAGCTGCGCCCAGCGGTTGAACCCACGTAAATCCTGGACCCGCGGTAATTCCGGTATAAAAAGTGTAAGCCTATGTGTTAATCCAGGGTGTCAGGTACCTCCATACCATATTTCATCAAAATTGATCCAGCCGTTTCAGCGTGAAGAAGTATCAAACACACAAACACACGTACAAACTTTCGCCTATATAATATTAGTGTGATGTTTTATAGAGGGATGATTTTGAGAGTCTACTCATTAAGATGGGGCGGACTTTGGTGGGTAATTCGGGAATGAAAAATATTTTTCTGCTTCATAGTTAGATTTTATAATGATTATTTTATATACTAGCTGCGTCCCGCGGTTTTACCCGCGTAAGTACCGGACCCTCGGGAATTCCGGGATAAAATTTTCTTCCATAAGAACCTTCTCCTGACAATAAGAATAATGTTCAATCAAACCCACTAAAAACCCCCCCCGTGAGCTGGTGCAGTGTTAATATATATACCTATTCTATTTTTTCCAGATGCGTAGGATTGATTATTTTCCACCGATTTCAAAAAAGGAGGTTCTCAATTCGACTGAATGTTTTTTTTGTATGTATGTTATGCGATGCTCCAATTATGAATCGATTTTCATGGTTTTTTTTGTTTGGTGGAGCATACTTCTGAGATGGTCCCGTATAAACAGAATATAAACCAAAACAGAAATATAAGCGATGAAGTCGGTTTTTTAAAGCTTTGCTTGTATTTCAATTATTATACTTTTACTTTCCTATTGCGTTGGAAGGAAAAGTAAACAGTGTGTTTAAAACAAAGGCGCCATATGGGCGACGTACAACGAAACAATGGTTACGAAATCTATAGACGGGTCAATGCACCAAATACTGAGATATTTACTGTGGCGAAACCGCATATATCAATAACTATAGTTGCAACACATTAAAAATATGCAATTATTGACAGATGCATGTTTTCTACCCACTTAAAAAAAAAGAAAGAGGAGGTACTCAAGTCGACTATATTTTTTTTATCTCTGTTAACTTATAACTTCTTTGCACGTGAATGGTGTTGCTTTCCAATTGGTCCCATTTAAATTTGATTACGATCTGATCAGTAATTCTTGAAATATCGTCAATAATGCGTGTCTGGTACCGACATCTAATCCGATCAAAGTACCTAAGAGAAAGTGGCGAACTCGGTTTTTTTAAGCTTTGCTTGCGTTTAGTTATTAACTATAAAGAATTAGATTTTATAATCAAAATGTTGTTCGGTACAAATTTCACTAGAAAAAGAGCTAAATACATATTCATGTGAATATCTACTTAAAAAAAAACAGTTTAATACTATGAAGCATTTGGGATAACAAGGTTTACTCGCAGAGCGTCCCGTTCGCATTTCTAGCATCTACTTATTACTTCTATGCATATCTACATATTAATGTACTTGTTTAAGTTATACAACTTATATGTACAATTAAGTTCAGTTGAATGCTCTGAAGCATTTGGGTTAACAAGCACACAAATGCCCATACTAGCTAAGTACATCACAATCTCGTAAAATAACTTCTAGAAAAGACTAGAAGAATAGGAAATAAGAAATAATTTACGCATATTTAAAGTAGAACGCGTCAACTCGCAAAATCTAGAGTCTTACTTAACATTATAAATGCAAAAGTTTGTGTGTGTGTGTGTGGGCGGACGCCTTCCCAACTAAGCCAATGCAGTTTTTTTTTAATTCAATGTAGGCAAACTTTTGACCACCATCTCACCTGATGATAAGCGACGAACGATGGAGCAAGCTTGCCTAGAAGATACCTATTCACTCGTGACTTTAAGAGTACAGGAAACACCGACTTAGGCAAGAAGTTCCATTCCTTTGCAGTTCGCACAATGTATGTGGAAGCAAAACGCTTCGTGCGTATTTGTGGAATGTCTATCATAAAGCGCTGGCGCTTAGCAGTTTGTCTGGTTGTCCGATGATAGAACGGATATAGGTAATACTCTCTTGATCCCTGCTGCATTTATATATACACGATACACCCAAAATTACGTAAAGTAACTCAATAGCAACGTATCCGTGTATTGTTTCCTGTTTATTCGAAAGCCATAGAGTGCGTCACGGTAGGATAAACCGTACCGTATCCGTAGGGGTGTCACCTGCCATGACTTCAACTGTAGGTATCATGTAGGGTTGTTTCACCTGGCGTCAACGGCTAACACATGTTAGTGGTTGCATTTGTTTTTATTTCCTATATAGGAAATTAGTGGTTGTTGGGGAAGTGGTGTTTTAGTTGTTGGTGTGTTAATTGTCTACCTGCTCATAATATTGATGTTTCATAATCACACTATCACACTAATGTTATAAATCCGAGAGTTTGTGTGAGTGTGTTAGTATGTTTGTTTTCTCTTCAAGCTTAACGGTTGAATTGATTGGGATGAAATTTGTAATGTACACGGCTTATACCTTAGATTAACACGTGGCTACTTTTCAACCGACTTCAAAATGGAGGCTCTCAATTCGACTGTGTGTGTTTTTTTTTGTATGTATGTTACGCGATATCTCCGCCAATTATGAATCGATTTTGATGTTTTTTTTTCGTTTGGTAGATTATACTTCAGAGGTGGTACCATATAAATTTTATCGATCGAGCCTAAACCAAAATATAAACGTTGGAGTCAGTTTTTTTAAGCTTTGCTTGCGTTTATGTGTAGAGAAATTGATGGGGTTCAGTTATTTACTAAACTAAAATAACGCTCCTCATATCATCCATAATGAGGCGCCAACATGTCACTACAGTACTATATAGACAGTCTCCTTTACAGCTAAAATAACTAACCTATTATAAAAACATACGTACCTATATATAAATGTCGATCATTGCCACCCGGGCGTTGCCATTAAGGCCACACCACTACGCACGTATTATTTTCAAATTGATCAGTTAGTACATCGATAGACGTTGCGTGTACGGTCGTCTCAATTTATATTTTTTACCTCAAAAGTGTACCTTATTTCATGGTGATAAGGTTGGCATGTTGACTGGTTTCGTGTAATTACTTGGCAGTGACGAATGAGAGCGTGCCGTGCGAAATTCCTATGAAATCTTCATCAGTTACCGTTTCAGTAGTGCAACTGTTTTGACTTGTATCACTTGTTTATTGTTGTGCTAAAAAAGTGTAAAAAATAATGTGTTTATAACTTTAAAAAAATCGAGTACGTGTTAAATAATTGAGTTTATATATTATTTTATAGTTTTTCAGTATTTGTTGTTATACCGGCAACAGAAATACATCATCTGTGAAAATTTTATATGTCTAACTATCACGGTTCAAGAGATACAGCCTGGTGACAGACGGACAGACAGACGGACGGACAGCGGTCTTAGTAATAGGGTCCCGGAACCCTAAAAACTATCGTTCAATGACTTAGTAGAATAACGAGACTAAAATTACTGTTTTGCTATAACGTAGTTGTTGTGTATTGCAGAAGTTATTTCTGACTTATTTTTTGAATGATTTACTGAATGTAAGTCAAACGTGAACTCAAAAACACGTAAGTACGGTCACATAGCACTAATTAACTAATCTTAACTTAATATTAATGTTATAAAGTTGTTGAACTGCCCGTTGGCTTAGTTGGGTGGCGTTCGCCTTCTAAGCAGGGGTATCGGGTTCGATTCCCGGCGGGAACACAAGTTTTCTCCCCATGGAAAATTTGTGTTTCTGGTTCTGGTTGTGATGTTTCCGGCACCCACGACACAAGTCATCGAGCTTAGTGTGGGGCTGTGAGTGTGAAAGCGTTTATGTTATGTTAAAGTCCGCTAGTGCCCGTCTGTGGGAAAAAGTAATATTTTATTATGGTGTTTATAGTAAGCTGACTCGCTCTCATCTACGGCCAATTTACTTTATTTTCTAAAACAATATGTCTATGCTCAAGCCCACTACCGTAGGTGATTTTTATTCCCATCATGCTGGCGGCATTGTCTGTCTAAATTACGATATACTTTGAGCCAAACAAATGTCAACATTTTCATCACGCGTCGCCACAACCTGTAGCTTTATAAGTCGTCATAATTATAAAATATATAAAATAATACAATACAAGCTATTATAATTATATCAACAACAATCTTAGTAAAAAACATCGAAGACGTTATATATTGAGGTCGGTTTTAAGTTATAAGTAAGTACAACGTTGTTGAAGTAACTTGAACCGTTACAATGAATTTTACCGTTAAAAAAGTATAACAACTCTTCAAATAAATTATTTCTAAATGCCAACGTACTGTCTCGTTTGATCATTTTGCCTTTCATCCCATCGCATGCTGATGACAGGATCACAACCTGGTGTTGACAACTTAATTGATTGCCTAGACAATTGAGCATTCCTCACGGCAATAGAGCAATCAGATGAGTTGTATAAACGTAAACGTTTATAAACGCTTTCCCACTCACAGCCCTACACTAGGTTTGATGATATGTGTCGTGGTTGCCGAACACATTCACATCACACACATAATCACACCCAGGAATAGAAACACAAATTTCCCTTCAGGAAAAAACTTATATTTTACCGGGAATTCAAAACAATTCTTTTTTATTTATTTTTTTAAATATATGCATAGCTCTTATTTTATTCCTTTTATTTTTATACATTTTATTCTGAGTATGTACTTTTAAAGGTTGTCTAAACATGTTTAGTAACAGTTATAGCGTAATGGTAACCCAGGCCTCCAATCAGACGGTCACTGTTTCAAATCCTTCCATAAGCTTGAGTTTTGGTGAAGGCATTTACTTATATCGCTTGGATAGCTTCTCTGTACTTAAATACCATCAGTTATCAAAAAAATATTAGTTCATGTTTCATCGATGTTTTTTTTAGTACGATGGTGGCCTATATACTAACTGTACGAATTTTATTGATGAGCTTTATTGCCTTCATTTTATGGTCTTCTTTGGTAAAGCTATATCCGTATTCGTACAATCCGAACATGTTGATGACAGGCTCACAGTGTGGTGTTGACATCTTTATAGATTGTGCGGACGTGCTTCTTAGTGCATAGACCAATACTAATCGTACGTTGTCGTTATTGACGAGTATATATATCTTTTTTTATTTAAATGGAACACAGTTTTCTCAAATACCTTAATATTATGTTATGTGATATATTTTACTGTTAATTGAATTTTTTTTTTTATTCAATCTTTTTATTTTTGTCTCGCTTCTAGGCAGAGATTCAGAAAGCCTGTCCTCTTCTTTTCACCAACTTCAAAAAAGGAGGTTCTCAATTCGACTTTTTTTTGCATGTATTTTAAGCGATAATTCCGCCAATTGTGAATCGCCAATTGCCAATTGTGAATTTAGATGAGTTTTTGTTTGGTAGATTAAACATTAGAGGTGGTCCTATATAAATTTTATTGAGATCGATAAGCTTTGCTTGCGTTTCAGTTACTTAATATGTTTTTGTGATTCTTCTTTTTTAACGGTGGTTATATGATACGGTATTAGATTTGAAAAGTGTCGTAAAGGGCTTAATTGAATCACTTATCATCATTATCTCTGAAATTCCTTATCAGTATTTCACTACATTTTTAAAGTACCAAGATGGAAATGTTATGTTCTTATATAGTTCACAAAACAGTAATCTGAATCGGTTGACATGTGTCTCAGATACTCTTTATATATAAAAATATACCAAATTTTATCATAATACATATAAATGTATTATGATAAAATTTGGTATATTTTTAACCGTGGCTCTCAGTTTTTCCGGGACCGTCTGATACAACATACTAAAACAATACAAGATCAACAAAGCCATTTTTTCACTTTCGCGGCAAAAAAAACCAAACCATTGCATCGTATAAGTAAGTAAAGAGTCTTTCTTCAAGATAATGACATGTCACGTAAAAAACATGTGTGTGCTGAAAACACCTGTTAATTATGAGTTTGCCTCTCTCATGACCTGGTTTCTTTTTCCACAGGTAATGGCTGACGTCATCTAGCAGTTTATGAGTAAGTAAAGAAATAAAGGCTCGAGCGTACTTATAGGTGTCGACTAGCGAGTCTTGTGACCTAAGTAGACCAGAGTGGCAGCTGCTAGATACGATATTGATAAGAATAATAAACAAATTTAGCAAACAAAATTCAAAAATTACAAAGTCGATACACTAAATAGTGCAAATTTTCAAAAATTTCGTAGACTAGGATGACTTTTTTTTCAGTTATATTGATTTAAAACCAAACCAATTTTGATGAAATTTTTCTTTACAAAATATTTTCCAAATCGATTTATAAATATAGACGACCCAGTTAGCGCAGTGTACAGGTGTCCGCCCTCTGTGCCGTGGGTCCTGGGTTCGATTCCCGGCAGGAGCACAAATACCTTCCCAAGGGATATTTGTGCTTCTGGTTCTGGGTGTAATGTGTGTGTGATGTGAATGTTTCCGGCACCCACGATACAAGTATTTGAACTTAGTGTGGGGCTGTGAGTGTGAATGTGTTTTATGCGTTTAAAATTAAATAGATCTGAGATAACCATAAAAAAATACGACACGAATTAAGAACCTCATCCTTTTATTTAAGTCAACTAACAAAAAGAGTGTGTTTAGTTCTTACCTCGAGTTTTGTACAGTTTTTTTTTTGCTATTATACATTCGTGAGCTGACTGTAACGATTGACAAGATCAGTTTCTAAATGGTCCCATCAATTTATATTGTGTATTTCTTAGTTCGGATTTTAGAACAATGATCCAGCCTTTTGAATTTATTTCAATAAAATTACATAATCGTACATCTATACCTACTGGAAAAGAGCTTACTACAAGCCATCATGCTTATAAGCTTAGCTTAAGAGGCCGGGGAGTCTGTGAAACGAGTCTATGGCTGTCTCTGTTCAACTGGCAAACTGTACCCATGCTCGATGCGATAGCACTACCGACCGAACAAATTATGATTGGTGCCGTAATACCAAAAATTATGAATGTAAATGTAATGTTTCGCCATTGTTTTTTGCATTAATAGTACCTTGAAATGATAATCTATGTTCCTGTTGTAATGTCAAAAGAAATGTGTTAGTTTTTAATACCAAAACGAATAAGTTAAAGATGCGACATTTACGTCGTAATAATGTGTGAAAATCGATCGGTTTATATTTCGTTTTAGGTAATTATTTTGGAATAAAAACTATCCAGGAACCTAGATTATTACGTTTTTAATCTGAATAACAGCACAGTATGGTGTTAATATGCTTGAATTATAAATAATTTCGGTATTTGAATTATAAATAATACTATTGTATGGGCAAATCAACCACCGGATCAACATTAACTTGAAAAACAAAGACACAAAAAGACTATCTGTCAAACGTCATCCATTTTTGGTTGTCACCCTCTAGTTCGCTCCGAGCGTTTCGCTTCTACGTTTATCATCCGTATAAAGAAGCAGTGGAAATCTGGGTGTCTCCGTAAAATCTAGAGTGAATAAGTACCCTCTAGGCAAGCATGTTCCATGTTCGGCCGCATTGTCTCTTTCCATCTGGTAAGATAGTGACTAAATGTCGCCTACTCATAAAAAATGCTGATGGCATTACCTATATCAAACTACGGGTTATGGATACAATGCCGATATCTGGTTCCATCAATAGGATACTTAAGAGGCATTTCGCCAAATGTGGGCGCTCGCTCCGTAATGTACGGCGCTTGCATTTACATCGCAATTTATAGCAGTTTCAAGTGATAATAAATGTGATTTTGTGAGTAATGTAATGAATTGATTATTTTTTTAACATTTGATTTAGATTCAATAAAGACCAAACTCACATAAACGCATGAATTATTCATAAATCACGACACAAAGTCACAAATGTGATCATTTTAAATAAAAAATGGAAGTGAAGTAGGGTTAATATAGCGATTTTTATTTGTTTTTTATTAATCAACGTAAATCAAAATCAAAATTCCGCTACATTATGAGTCAATAATATTAAATTCATTTTAATCAGTGTATAAGGCGCTTAAATTTTACTCTGATGTCGTTTTTACTAAAACTAAAGATTGAATATTATAAAATAATTAGAGATATTTTAAAAAACGTGTTACATTATGTACACACAATTCCAAAGATTGGTCTTTTTTTATCAAATATTTTTTTAACAGTATGAAATCATTTCCCAAGATAGTAAATTAAGAGCTCAAAATCTTCGATTATTCACTGAACGTGCGAAATGGCTCTTAAGGCTTGTTTAAAGTAATAATAAACATTTTAATTAGCCCATTGGAATTCAGAAAGATAAACGTAATAAATTACAAATATAACAGTTGTTATATTTGAGCAAGACTTTAGAACAATATATCATACTTTGCAATATTCTAAGAAGGCACTCGACCGCGCTCGGGGCTCGCTTAACATAAATATTTGCAATTAAAATTAAACTTCAGCACCCTATCTGGGCTATTATTCAAATTGCACGCCACAGGAGACCTCAGAAAGTTTCAAATTAATTAAGAGGGCCATAAGACGGCCCGTTAAGGAAATAACAATGAAGGTAGCCCCTTACTCCCATCCTTATTTATAACCGGCTTGAGGACTATAACACTTGGCCCCTGTCATCATCTCCGTGGCTTTTAGCTACTGAAGTTTGTCATATTTTCATGCAACCCTTCCGGGTGCATATTCATTCTGCTATATGGCTTCCCCGTGGAAATTAGACTGAAATTCTCGCATAAGTTTGCGAGGAAACGTTATTGCTTTTTACATTAAGGTTTTGACAGTTGCGGATTTTCTGTTAGGGTTTTGTTAATGAACGTGAACCCTATATCATATTATTAGGTATGTTATTTCTTTTTTATTTAAAGATTATTATTTTTATTTGAGTATTTTTATAAGTTTGTAGATATAATAGACAGATTCAGCACTCTCACCGGATGGGTAGTAGTTATGCAGCAAGTTGTAGAACGCCTGCCTAGAGTTTTCCAGGCTTATATAATCATAATATACATATAATTGATTTGGATACAAAATCCCTACTCGTACTGAGTTTATTTATGAAAATGGAATATTTCGACAATGTAACATTTTAGGAATTACATTTCTTGGGCCTTGAAAGAGTTCCACTCTTATGTATTTTGATTATGACATAAATTTGATTAAGTTTTAAAAACTAAACACAATATTTGTGAATCAATAAAAATATATAAATCCTGTAATGAGATAAACAACTGTAACAACCTTAACGCGGTCGGTTTAAGTATCGATAAACGCAGGAAGATTTTTAGATAACAATTCTAATTATGATCTTCGTGACTCTAGCAATAACTTCATTGTATGTCTATTTGAAGTATGGCATGTCAAGAATCTTGATGAATACAAGTAGCGGGTTATTTATCTTACCATTTTTTAGTTACTGGAACTTATTATACTTTTCACCGGTTGAATCTTGGGATGTAAACTGCGCAATACTTTCAACTGTACGACACGTAACAAATCAGACTTTACAGTAGAAAGTCTCGACAGTATATATTGTGCAATGTTTTTACAGAGCTGCACATACTAGACTACGCTCCAATGTTTTGCATGGGAAGAAAATTGTATTACTTTTGTGCTCCATTAATAAAAAAGTTAAGTACGTTAATAGAGTTAGTCATTGCTATAGTGAGTTTTACGATAGCAGTATTGATTACAACGTAAATACTTTTATTTAGTAGAGTTATTATGACAGATAGATATACGTACATAGTTATTTTCTTTTGAGTCATTCAGAATTAAACGTAGCTGATACTTACTTGACACTAATAATAATATGGGTTTGTCATGGCATGAAATAAATCATTTTTATTTTAATATTTATTTAATCATCATGTATTTGATCTCCGATAAGGGTTTGAAAGCAATAAATTGCTTGTTTTTTAGAACAGCTCACAATGTTTTAACGCTGTGTTTCGTCCCAACGTCTTCTTAAAGGGAACTAAAATTAATGTGGACAGATAGTGTATATTTTTGCATTAACTGCAAGAGCCGAAAGCCTCACCTGCTTCTACCAAAGTTCATGGTGAATATGGAACTCAAATGAGTTCATTCAGCAAGGAACGCGAGTCTTGAGCTTCGTCTGACGCGAATGTCATAAAAGACGTGGCCCATTCACATCTCGCAGTGACACTGGCATGCATAATACCGCATATGGGAGCTGACGTATCGTTTGCACTTTTTCTTTGTCGACATCGCCGACGGCGAATGAGCTCGCTGCGCCAGACAATACGCATTCTGCCAAAGGCTTCTGCCGTCTGCGAACTTTCATACGTATAATTTGAGAAAATTACCTTTTCAATTACCTTTTCAACATTTCTTTCGCGTCATTCTTCGCTGAGAAGTTTTCAAGCCATAATTTTGCTCGACGCTTTTGTGTTATACAGACTTTAGGACATCATTCCTACCATTGAGAACAAGTACTTTCGTGGTACGGCTATTGCCAATTCTGTTTTATGCTTTTTAAAATAAATGAATATTTATCATCTCTGTTACTTTGGTGTCAAAATTTAACTGACTTTTGCGTACAAATCACGAGGCGGTACCGTTTTGTATGGGGATATGTAGTTTAAACAACTATTCATTATAGATTGTAAAAATACATTAACTTAAGTATTAATAATAATAATGCGCACGAAGCGTTTTGCTTCCACTTTCATTATGCGCACTGCAAAGGAGTGGAACTCTTTGCCAGAGTCTGTGTTCCCAGATAAGTGCAAACTTAGAGTCTTCAAGTCGAGAGTGAATAGGTATTTTCTAGGCAAGCGTGCTCCATCGTCGACCGAATCGTCACCTAACATCAGGTGAGATAGTGGTCAAATGTATGCCTATAACAGTTAAAAAAATAAAAAACTAAATGAGTTATGGGTTAGAACAAGAATCAGGGCCTGAGAGCTTTCTGGTATTTTACAAATTACCATATATACATATATATATTAATTATCCTGTATGTATATATACTAGTTGTTCCCCGCGGCTTCGCCCGCATTTATTTTAGAAATATCATCTAAACCCCTATTTCGTTACAAAATTTATGAATAAAATTTTTTTTTTTCCTATATATTCCCCCCGATATTTATATAGTTATTCTGCTATTCGGGGCGGAGATAAATCCAACATATCAAAGATGATTAAAATAATAAATGTTAACAAACCCGAATTTGTTTTATATATAAAGAGATATACCTATTCCTGGCTATATATAGTATATAGAGTTGAAATAAGTGCCGGTTTCTATTATTACATCTGCGCTCTTAACAGACGCTTTTATAAAAATTAGATTTCTGCGATCCGTAATTCCATTACCATCACAAAAGAGAACAAACAGAAATGTATCAACGAATGAAGAGCACGAATCTCTTTATAGATGTTTTATTTCCTCCGTAACTTTGTCAAAGAATATGAAAGTGACTACAGTTAACCAAATTGCTTTTATTGTAACATTTTTATTTTGTTGTTCTTGTTCTTTGTTGGTATTTGACATAGACAAACTGTTTTATTAGTCGAGTGGATGTGCCTATTTTGGCACATACTTGTGTCTGTCCTTTGAGTTCAATGTTCTTTTTCGTATTCGTGACGCTTCTTTTACCCATCCGTAGTATTCTTATGAGGTCAGATGTGTAATAATGTTAGTCGTTACATTATACAGTATTTTCTTCTTATATACATTCGGCGATATTATTGCTTTGGGCTAGTTATTGGAATAATGTGACTTGAATTCTTATTCATGTTTGATCTTTCAAATATTAGTAGTTCAATTTGAATGTTGTTATCATTTATTAGTTTCGCGTTTCGCTTCTACGTTGATCATGCGTACAGCGAAGGTGTGGAACTCATTGCCTGCGTCTTTGTTCCCCGAACGGTATAATCTGGGAGTCTTCAAGTCTCGAGTGAATAGGTATCTTCTCGGCAATCATGTCACATCTTCGGCCGCATCATCTCTTTCCATCAGGTGAGATAGTGGTCAAATGCTTGCCTATTCTGCATAAAAAAATATTGTCAGATGGATTGGATAACGATTAAATCATTCTTAATTATGATAAATAAAATGTCTCCACTATTCATTGAGTTTTGTTTTGCTATACATAACAATTTTAGTGTCGATGAAAACTGGCAGCATGATGGGATCGTTACCTATTAGTAGTGGGCTTGAGCACTTGAGCTACCTAAAAGCTCGATGACTTGTAGGTAACTCAGGTATTTATAAAAAATATAGACAACTCGCCCATGGATAGGATTTGGACTGTCTATTTTCATTTTGCTACCTGACTGACTAATCTCTTCACAAAACGAAAATATTTACGCTCATGCCACGTGAGATGTTAAAATAAGAGTCGCAAGGCCGAGTCGCGGTGCGTATGACATTCTACACCGTGTTTGTGGTTGGTTATTGCTGCAGACATTTGTAATTGCCTGGGAAGTAGGTCTCTAGTAGTTGTTTGTATCATTCGACTTTAGAGAGCTAGCGTAAATGATACTAGTTTTGTGTAGCCTTTGGATGAATGAATGTGATTGAATTAAATATCCCTACTATATAATATTATAAATACAAAAATAACTCTGTCTGTCCAGCTTTCACGCCTAAACCACTGAACCGATTTTGATGAAATTTGGTACATATATAGACTAGAGCTTGGGAAAGGACATAGGGTACTTTTTATCCCGGAATTCCCGCGGGTACAGGACTTACGCGGGTAAAACCGCGGGACGCAGCTAGTAATATAATAAATAAATAAACACTTTCACACTTACAGCCCCACACTAAGTTCGATGACTTGTGTCGTGGGTGCCGGAAACATTCACATCACACACACAATCACAACCAGAACCAGAAACACAAATTTTCCATGGGGAGAAAACTTGCGTTCCCGCCGGGAATCGAACCCGATACCCCTGCTTAGAAGGCGAATGCCACCCAACTAAGCCAACAGGCAGTTCATATGTTAAATAATATGTATTATAGGCACTTACATGTAATTATTTATTTATTTTATGTAAGTATATTCTGATATTATTATTGTTATGTATTGAATAACATCCTCCTGGTACCTTATTTCTTCGCCTAGCTCCGTCATTAATTAAATTGTAATTTTTTTTTGGCTGTTTGCCTTGAAAAAACTTAAGCATGAAAATCTCGAAAAAAATTTCCTCAGAGAGGAAGTGGAACTCGAAAACAAAAAAGGAAATCGACTGATTTCTTTTTAGTTTTGTTCGCCTTAATACAGCGATGACTTAAGAAAAACGAAAATCAGAAATAACCCTAAAGAACAACCAAAAAATAAAAATATATTTAGATATTTTTGTACCCATTGCACCTATCTTTATGAGTTTCTCAGTAACTTGTATTTATCTTTTGGTGTCAATAAAGACTTTTTTGTATTGTGATTGTTTATAGGAATTGTATAGAGGTTAATGTGATTAGGAGTTTTATGGAGAGCTTGTGTAAGTATCGGAAATATACGATTATGATTTAACATGTAAAATAGTTAATTCGTAGGAGGATATCCCTTAAGTCTGACTCCCTACACGTGGTCCCCGGGTGGTGCTAATCAGGTGACATTTGAGAGGTGGTAGAGCATTTTGTGAGTTGCTCGCCTGGCTTGATACCAAAGTAGCTTACCACCATCAAGTTGAAAGTCTGCCGCCAAGCCAAATACGGTGTTCCGGCAGTTATCCTTGAGAGCCTGCGTATTCCAGGTCTAGTGTGTTTACCAGCTTCGATCACATCGTCACTTACCATCAGGTGAGATAGTGGTCAAACATTAGCCTGTCACAAATAAAAAAAATAAAATTGTATCTACTATTAACAGTTATATCGCTCGCCATTTTCCATCAGGTGAGATAGTGGTCTAACGCTTGCCTTTCCAGCATAAAATAAAATATGCTTATATTTTCAATTTGTTTTTTTTTAATGGTAATTGAGTGACGAAATGAGCAAGTATGATAACGTCACACTTGTCCATTAGGAGTTCAATACTACCCAGAGTGAACTTAGGGTAAAATTTCAATACTACCCAGAGTGAACTAAGGGTAAAATTTCAATACTACCCAGAGTGAACTTAGGGTAAAATTTCAATACTACCCAGAGTGAACTTAGGGTAAAATTTCAATACTACCCAGAGTGAACTTAGGGTAAAATCCTGCTCAGCGAAGCACTGCGTTCAACACCCTGAGATATTAGATGTTAAATCTCTTTAATCCCTGTTTTATTACAACTCATAGGTTTATTTACAATCAGTTGTGTATTCCAACTACTTATCACCCTAAAACATAAATTATGTGTACCGCCCCTGATATTATTTACCGTCAAGTGTGGTAGTGGTAACCTAGCAGACGGTAAACTAATATAGATAAAATAGTCCTGACGAATGAAACAAAATGCGTCAATTGATTTATTGTCATTATCTATCTCTCTGGCCTGACATGTGAACTGCCCATTGGCTAAGATGGGTGAGCGTTCGCTTTCTAAAGGGTATCGGGTTCGATTCCCGGCGGGAACACAAGTTTTCTCCTCCAGGAAAACTTGTGTTTCTGGTTCTGGTTGTTATTGTGTGTGTGATGTGAATGTTCCCGGCACCCACAACACAAGTCATCGAACTTAGTGTGGGGCTGTAAGTGTGAAAGCGTTTATTTTTATATTTAAAATTATATTTTTCTGCAATTAATGTTTCTGATACACAAGTGCAATTAACGCGAGCGAAGCCATGAGGCGATTAGGTATGTTATAAAATAGCCGTGTAAACGATTAAAAAAAATATTTTTAAAATAAGATTGTTTTGCAATCTGTACACCTGTAGCTTGCAGACTACATAAATAAAATATAGAGGCAATCAACTGTGGATGTCATAATAAATAAACTTTAAACCGTTTAATAGGTAGCTTTAAATTATTTTTACAATTTTAACGAGCACGTGTGTCTAGAAAAACAAAACTGTGCGAGATTGGATATTAAATTTGATATCGTTGACCAACGCAATATCTCTTTACTATAATTTATACCTAACTAGCTGCGTCTTGCGGTTTCACCCTCATTGACGATGATGAACAGTTTAAATATTTTAAGTATTATTCCAGGTCACTCCCTTTTTTGGATATTAAATTTGATATCGTTGACCAAGGCAATATCTCTTTACTATAATTTATACCTAACTAGCTGCGTCTTGCGGCTTCACCCTCATTGACGATGATGAACAGTTTAAATATTTTAAATATTATTCCAGGTCACTCCCTTTTTTTTCCAGGTCTATCCTCTTTTTATAAGCTTTTATTTAGTTTCACCTATCCCGATGTTTGTCGTCGGCCGTAAACTAAGCCAACGAGCAATATACTTATACACTAGAAATTGTATTTCAACCGGAAGTCGAACCCAACTAACTAAACCAACGTCTTAAATATTATCAACCATACAAATTAATTCAGCCGAATGTATAATTTAGCAGCGATTTTTATGCTAGGTAGGCAAACATTTGACCACATCTCATCTGATGGAAACTGATCTTTGACTGCATAAAGATGCAAGCTTGCCTGG
Organism: Lomographa bimaculata; assembly: GCA_948107665.1. Taxonomy (NCBI): domain Eukaryota; kingdom Metazoa; phylum Arthropoda; class Insecta; order Lepidoptera; family Geometridae; genus Lomographa; species Lomographa bimaculata. The sequence continues at coordinate 6,645,081 of OX403596.1, read as the reverse complement.
TTTGCTGATAACTGATGGTGAATAAAACATTCAAAGTTTGAAATGTCTAGAATTTCTTTGAACTCAAGTTTTAAACTCTAATTTGGTATACATTTTACATTAAATTACATCAATCCGAAATATAATTGCTCGCCGCGCTATCATGGTTGGTTGAGCATCTGCCTTCTAAGCATCGTATATGGAGTTCGATTCCCGGTGGACACACAAGTTTTCTCCCCAAGTGAATTTTGTATTTCTGGGTCTGTTGTGATGTTTATGTTTTCGACTCCCGCGGTACAAGTCTTTGAACATAGTGTCGGGCTATGAGTATTAAATTGTTTATACGCAAGCAGAGTGTTAAGGACGTGTTACAGGCGGGTCCACAATAGAAAATATGATAAAAACCATAAAATACGGAAAGAAAATTACTTCCCTTCCAAGTTTCCTTTACGTGTCTAAAATAAGCTACAAAATTCGTTTTCCATTACCCTGTTTCCGCTATAACTAGGAGTTCACAATCTCGAGGTTTTATTCGCATAATCCAGGGATCAGTGATGCTGTGAAATGGCTTTCTTAGTTGAATTACTGCAAATAGTTTCAAAGACCCAGGGTTAAAATAGTGTCGGTTTTGGGATGAAAAGTTGGTGAGCCTGGTGAAGTTCCGCTAACGCTTTTGGGTTCCATTTCTGTTTCTCAAACTCGGGAGATAAGGGAAGTGTGGTTAGGAATATCTAAAGATATTGTTAATTTATACATTTTAGAAATCTTTGCTATTAGCATTAGACACACCTCACTTTAAAATAAAAATAAAATAGTTATGACTGGGTTAATAATAATTGATATTTTTAATTTATGGCAGTGGACACCAGTATAAGGTCAGTGACTGCTATTTTATACGGGATAGGCTAGCGATTGATGACACTATTCCAATAGAGTCACCAGAGAGTTCCAACTCTTGATAGGGTTGAGGGTGGTAAGCATGATAATAATAGAGTAGGAATGGGATTTCAAATATCGTTGCTAATACCATTTGGTACTTAAAAACAGTTGTCAGTTCTTATGATTTATTCAACGAGAAATCTTGACTACCATTTATACGCGTTCTAAAAGGAAAGACAATTATGTGATTAGGAATGCTTGTATTTCAATTTGTCGTTCAAATTGTACGAGTACCATAACCGAATTGACGAGTTGGATCTATTATACTTAATAAGCAGAACGACGCTCTAGCTAATTGGTCTCGACTCGACAGCCCAACCCCTATTCTGGTCAGCCAAAGTCAGCCAAACTGAACTCAATGGACATTCCCAAATTCCCGAGCAAGTGAGTCACGAGTGACGCCTAGGCGCATTCCTTCACCAGACTATGCCGTATTATCTCTATCCAGTTTGCCGAAAGTGATCCGATTGGCGTCCGGCCAACGCACGACAGACAAATATTTTGAGGGCAATTCATTGGAGCCCAGTGCGCCGCATGCCGCTACGGACATAATTCTACCCACTATTTATACGGAAGCTAAATATAAACATTTGACATTATTGCCCCGACTAAATTGTGGTCGCGCGCGGCTGATCTGATATTGCGGAAGTCGACGATTTTGGTAATTCGGCCACCCGTATTGATCGTTACGATAATCGTAGCTTGATGTTTACTCGTCTTTACTATAGAATAAAATTACGATATATAGATCCATACTGTATTTATTCATACTTATATAGATTCATACAGTGTCTTTTAATATCTAACTCTTCTTATTTGAGAGAGATAACATCACTACCTTTTTCTACTTTAGCGCAGCCGCGCTTTTCCTTTTTCCAAATATTATCCAACATTTTCTTATTTATTGAAGTAACAACTACATCAACTTTTTACCGATTTCACAAAAAAGGAGGAGGTACTCAAGTCGACTGTATTTTTTTAAATGTTTGTTACCTTATAACTTCTTTCCTCTACTTCTTTCTTCTATAATTTCAATATATTTTTTTAGTTTGAAAAATGTTGCTTTCCAATATGGTTCCATTTAAATTGGATCAATAGTTCTATCGTCAATAATGCGTATTTTGTGGACTACATTGACGATGTTCTCGTTTTTAGCCGACTTCAAACGCTAACTCATAACTTCTTTCGTTTTGAGCCGATTTTAATGAAATTTATTTGAAAGCTGGTGCTTTTCATATGGTCCCATTGAAATTTGATCATGATCTGATATCTAATTTTGAGTTATCATCAATAATGAGTGTTTGATACATTTAATTTGATCAAGGTTCCTAAGATAAAGCGGTAAAGTCGGTTTTTCTAAGGTTTGCTTGCGTTTAATTATTTAATTTTGGCTGTAGCTACTAGCACTACAATATCCAAAGCATCCTGCTTTTACTTGGTTACATTCTAAATTCCCGTTGAAAAACGTTGTTTCGAAATGCTCCACATATTTAACCACCAATTTGTAACTTTCGGGTCACATGAAACGGCTTTAAAATGTTCGCGGGGCGTGTATTCCCGTGAAAATACAAAATACTCATCCACATACCGCGTATGTACTTTCGTACGCTTTTGAAAAAAACTACGCTGGGAAAGAGTAATGTAGAGACATGCATTTTTCACGTCGCTCCAAGACTGCTGTGTCACAGGGAACATTGCGAGAGAGAATGCAGGTAGCTACATAGGTAGTAGAGTCACGTGCGAGCGACAAAATGTCGCATAAAACACTGTCGAGTGGTTGAATAGGCGCCGCGTGGCTGAAAGCGATGGCGTGACGCTGGGGTCTAATAAACGATGCCGCGGATTCATGACTTTGCATTAAACTCTTTCAATTGCTGTTATCAGTTACTTTAGCCAACAGATATTGCGTTTTGTGGGAATATTTATAGACTTAATGGTGTTCTCGTGTTTTTTATTTACTTTCAAATAAAAAAATAATGTAAATAGTAATTAAGTTTGTCAAGTCTTTAGTGCACCGTAAAACTAAATAACGTTTTAAAGGTTTTTGTATGTTTCATTGGTTACTGACATAGTGACCATTGTCTCACCTGTTGGAAGTGATGATATAAAAATATAGTTCCTAGTAAGCACGTAATCTTAAATATTGTTTTTTTTTTCAACAAAGGCAAATGTTTGACTACACTAGCATAGTAGAAATAAATAAGAATGTAATCTTCATAGAGTGGTACCAAACGCGGCTGGCATGTGTGCACGGCCGTACGCACGTGCCTCAGCACGATGACACTAGTGAGTTACATGATTAGAAAATCATTCAAACTATCAACTATAAGAGTCTAGATTTATAGGCCTTGTTCAAGATAAACACTTATTTGCAAACAAACATATCAGTATTTTCAATTGCTATTAGTCCTTATTACTCATTTTCTAGTAAAGTTTATCGACCTATCGTGACCTATACCAGCTTACTAGCACATGTTAATAGCATTTTCGTGTACAAGGAAGGAATCTAAATATATCCGAACTGGATCGGTGCTCTTTGCCATTACACTATGTCATACATTGAACCATACTTTATGGTTGTTTACAGTTATTACATCGTAAATATCGTTATGAGTGTTGCTATATTAATTCACATTACGTATTAATGTATTTCGTTGTCTTATGCAAATCATAATTTGTGAACAATGTCTGCACTCTTCAAACTCAATCTACTCTTAAAACTATTTTTTTTTTTGTATCACTTACATTTTGGAGTTTGTATAGGAATTACATGATACAATTCTTGCCATGCCCTTATTACCATCAAACAAAAAGACAAACTGTCAAACGTCATCCATTTATGGTTAATGGATATTTATGGATACCTCCAGTTCGCTCGAAAAGTTTTGCTTCTACGTTCATCATCCGTACAGCAAAGGTGTGGAGCTCATTGCCTATGTCTTTGTTCCGCGAACGGTCCAATCTGGGTGTCTCAAGTGAATAGGTACCTTCTAGGCAACATGTTCCATCTTTGGCCACATCGTCACTTTCCATCAGGTGAGATAGCGGTCAAATACTTGCCAATCTAGCAAAAAAGAAATTAAATGATTTAAATATTCATTTAAAAAGTGTTTCTTCTCTCACATTGTAAATCAAAGTCTGTTATAACGACACATCGTACGCTAGCTATCAAAAACCGCTTTATTCGTAGCAAAAAAATTGCAGCTGCATGCTAACTTCCTACTAATAAACGATGAATGCTCCTATATTAAAGATACCTAAACAACGGTGCTCTGAGCCCTCTCAACAAGCCTGAAAGGTAAAACATAGCTCGTAAAACGAAACACATGAGCCGGATAAAAAATGGGGTAAAAGGAACATTTCATTAAGTCAACGGACCCTAAAAAGGCATGGTACGCAATCCCTGCTCCGCGTTAAGCTTAGTGCCTATTAGAGTACACCTTTAAAGCACACCCTTTTTTCCTACTTGAGGGTAAATAAACTAAGTAAATCCTTGGGATAAGATCCTTCTGAAAACACTTGTTGTATGAAGTATTAGTATTTGTGGTCTAGAGACACTGCTTTTTGGCATCTATGGGATATATTACTTTGCAAAATTGACATACTGCAACCAAATATTGATGTTTGTAATCAGAGTAAACGCATAACTGATAGGTCCCTTCGGCAGTTGTGTGTTGCTTTTACACTCACAGCCCCACACTAAGTTCGATGACTTGTTTCGTGGGTACCGGACGCATTGACATCACACACACAATAACAACCAGAACCAAAAACAAATTTTCCTTGTGGAGGAAACTTGTGTTCCCGCCGGGAATCGAACCAGATACTCCTGGTTAGAAGGCGAGCGCCACCCAATGAAGCCAACGAGCAGTAATTAGTGATGCAATGTATGCTTGCGGACGTAACGTGAATTTTTCGCGGCGGCCAACCGCTCGCAACGCTGCGCAACCGCAGGAACCTATTCAGTTGTGCGCTACCTATATTATGTATTTATCAATTTTTCGTTTAAATAAAGAATAAAAACCACCAAGAGAAATAATATAGGTAGTAAGAAATAATTGAACCCCGTTGGCTTAGTTGAGTGAGCGTTCGACTTTTAAGCAGGGATATCGGGTTTGATTCCCGGCGGGAACATAAGTTTTCTTCCTGAGGAAAATTTGTGTTTCTGGTTCGGGTTGTGATTGTGCGTGAAATGAAAATTTTCGGCACCCACGACACCAGACATTGAACGTTATGTTATGTTATAATTGATTGAAATTGATGACATTGAAAACTTCAACGCCTTGAATAAAGAAATAAGTACGTTTACTTGCTCAAAATACTGGTAATCGTTAAATTTATTTAAATAACAGTATTTTTTCTTTAATAATAAATGCCGTTTAACCACTATCACATCTGACAGTAATGATGAGATGATTGATATCCTATATTATGTGTGAGTCAACCTACAATCATCGAATTCAACGAAATGCGTCGTCTAGTTCCTAAATATGTATCAATTTAATATCAATGTGTTATCCCAATCCATTCACTCGAACATAACATTCACAAAAAAAACTAAATACCCACAATTTAAGAAATATAGACAAACTTATACTGCTAAAGCCGCGTACTAACTATGGAAAGAAAACAATATTATTTGAAGAAGCACAGATGTATAATAATGTATGTAGCACAGATGTGCAATAAATAATGTATGCACTAGTATTTCAAGAAGAAACTCAAAACTTATCTATTAAACTCACCTTAGAAATGAATAGGGTAGGTAAAATACTACCCGCCAGAGGAATATCAATTTAATCATAAAAAAAATTTACATTGTATATCATTATAATAATAATAGTAATGTATTCATTGACACTTAAATATTTAGACACAACCAACATTACAATTACATATAATGTTACTTGTGGTGAGTTCTGAATCCCATACTAGAATGAGTCCTGTGTCGTGGGTCTCAGTCTCTTTCATAACATATTTCAGTATTGTACATGCAAATGTTACAGTAAAATAAATTAATAATTGAAGAAATGAACATGTTATATAAACATTGATAAGCAACTTTTTTGTTATAAATGAACAGTCTGTAGATCTTGTGAGATTTATTCTTTAAAACTAATTTATGATTTTGAGTCACGCCATCTCAAAGTAGTGTGATTCCAATAGCAATTCAGTAATCAGTCTTATGGAAAATTGTTCTTCACAATAGCTCTATTCAAAGTCCTCAATATTTTGTGCGGCCCCTCAACGAGCCGGGATTTGTCAGGGGTTGATAATGAATCCTCCCACAGTACATCTTCTACAGGAAATGACTGCAAAGTGTTTTTCTATTCTCCTTGTAGGGCGGGAGGAAGATACACTGCGTTGCTACACTGTTGAAATTTATTCTTTGTATTTATGATAGAGTGAATGTTTGAGTACGTACCAGATATCCCACTTCACACTAATATTGTAATGGCTAAAGTTTGTGAGTGTGTTTGTATATTTGTTACTCCTTCACACTCAAACGGCAGAACCAATTTTTATTGAGGTAGATGATAACCAGGATTAACACATAACCTTCTTTTTATCACGAAATTCCCGCGGGTCCTGGACTTACGCGGGTAAAACCGCGGGGCGCATCTAGTAACTACTGTAATCTTTACTTAAATGAATACATAACATAAACGCTTTGACCTCACTGCCCCACACTTGTCTATGTGCCGTGGGTGCCGGAAACATTCACATCACACACACAATCACAGCCATCTGATTGATCTACCTGCAAACTAAATCAAATGACACAAAACAAGATGCCAACCCCTTGCAACCCCTTAACGGGGGCGAGATTCAGGAAGCTGAGACATTTTACCGGTGCAATGGCGCTCGAAGCTTTATGTACTGTGAATTCTCAGGGGTTGCAACCCTTCGATTTGTCTATAGAGAGATCTGGTGAATTTGAAATGGTGTGCTAATGATTTTGGAATACTTGTAGTGGGCTCTAGAACCTCCTTGGGGTCCAAGTGAGTGAAAAAAAATATTTTTTTACTGATTCCGCCTTAAAGTATCACAACTTTGCCAGCCATGAAAAAAAACAGTTTTATGCTGCTATTTGAATAACAGTATTTCGGATATAAAGGCAATACTTCCATTGATAATTTCAATGGAAGTATTTAACGGGTATAAAACGATTCCATATTTCTATCATGACGAACGGCAGAACATTTGGAATTAGAAGGAATAGATCAGAACATTGCCACGTACAACAACAAATTCAAATAATAAGATTGGTATCATTGGTTGAAATACATACATCGATATCCCTTTCTACTATTTTAGTTCATTCAAAAGGCTATCAATTTAATAACAAACTTTTTATCCAGTGTCAAGTATTAAAATGTATCTAGTTGATTATTTAATTAAAGTAGTCCTAGTCACCAGTCACAGTCAAGTCAAGTAAAAGAGTCAAGGTCCAAACATAGCCAAGTCATGCCCTAGTAAATTGGTAGAATATTTACTAGAATATCTATTAGGGTTTCGGAGCGGAAATGAAATTCACAACAATCCATCACGATTACACAATAACACTCGAAGAATCACAAGTTTTGGAAAATAATACAAAATAGCATGCGCCATTTTTAAAATAGTTTTTTTCATTTTAGCTCCTTTACTATAGAGTATATGGCAAACGTGACATCAGGCAAGCGGCGTTTTGTCTCTCATTTATATATAAAAATGTAGTTAATAACCATTAGTAAATAACAAAATAAGCTTTTAATATAACAGCATGCTTCAGAATGAGCTGTGTTCTTAATAATTATTAAGCATTACTAACATTAATTGCAAAACTATAACGCTTTAAAAATTAATGTAAATATTAAGTAAAAGCTCTATATTACATCAGTATATAGTAAACATTCTACCTACGAGCCAATTTAGTTTTTATAGTTTAAAGAAATATAGGCATGTATTTCCTTAAAAACTAAAAAAACTAAATAATAACTACTTAACTTTAACTCGATGTCTTGTAGGTAACTTGGTTCTTTGCTGTATATAATTTTAGTTTAATTTAAATATTGATCGTGTTAAGATTTTTTTTTATACTCGATATGCGAGCATTTGACCAGTGTCTCACCTGCAAAGCAGTAATGCGGCCCAAGACGTAGCATGCTTGTCTAGAAGATACATAATTTATATTCACTCTTAAATTAAAGAGTCCCAGATTATATTTAATACTTTATTTATTTATTTATTTAATACTTTATTGCACAGTAAAAAGTGTACAAAAGGAGGACTTAATGCTAAAAGCATTCTCTGTCAGTCATCCAGCGGTGGAAAATAAAATGACATGAGGCGTGCATCAATCAGGGATAAAGAAAATATATGAAAATGAAATTTTATCGAATTGTACATAGATTATACATACTAATAAAAAATATATAACATAAATATATATATATATATATATATATATATATATATATATATATACTAATAACTGTGCTCAGAGAAGTTTGTTAACATTATAAGGCTTTGGTAATCATTTTAAGAAAATTATCTTTAACGTGCTTTTTGAAACAAGCTTTTGAGGGTGATTTTTTAATATCGATTGGGAGATCATCAGGAGATCCCTAGCCGCACCGTTACTCAGGGAACAAAAACGTAGGCAACATGTTCCATTCGTTAGTAGTACGGATGATAAGTAAAATCATCTTTAATTTTATTAAGATATTTTTCAACCTAGTGAACATAATTCACACACACGACAGATGCTTTTGAATCTAATTGAACGTCATGTTGTGTAGCGCGAGACGGTTATCAAATTGGTCTGCGCTTATCCTTGTATATATAGACATAGCTATACTATAGTGTTATATTTGACCTAGTTATGATGGGAGTTAATCGAGTGGTTTGTTGCATTAATTAATTAATGTTTAATACTGTAGTTTAAATAACGGAATTGTTTGTATTTTTTAGATGTAAAAGTATTCGTCAAATTTAAAGCTCGTTTATAAACTCTACCTTAGCTTTAGCTACGTTTATTATGCTTATAACTGCCGATATCTACGATTAGTTTGAGTAGGTTAGAGTTAATAAGAGGTTATATCAAAGTCATATTAAAGCTTTTTAAGTAACTATGTTTGTTTTCACGCTTTAATGGCTGAATGGATTTGAATGAAATTTTAAATGCACATATATAATACTTTGGATCAATACATAGGCTACTTATAAACTCGATAAACGTAGGCAAAGCCGCGGGGAACGAATAGTTATATAATATTTTCTTTAATACATTAAATTTTTTTTAGGAATAATAAATATTAAATGAAATTAACGGATTTTAACACGTACATAAACATTATTTTTATTGGTTGTTAATTGGTCATTAAAAGTTGTTTGGTTAAATGATTAACAATAGCGAAAAACCTAACAAATCTTCATAATAAATGTACTTGTTACTTGTTAAGTAAGAAGCTAAAATGCCGTCTCTATACAGACATTATTTTATAAGATGATTGTATTTGCGTAATAAAAATCTCGAGATCAACAAAATAAGTGTTTTATGATCATACTACCCGATACAACGATATTACAAAATATTAAATTCCCGTTTCCAATGGACAGAAACATCGGCTCTTTATAACGGATCCAAAGCTCCGCTGCCCATCTGTTCTCGTCGGAATTATTTTGTTTATCTTAAAATATGGAACAGTTATTATGGTTATATTATCTTGCGAATATTACATTCTTGCAAATGGCGCCCCAGGGATTATACTTGATGCAAAATATTGGAACAAATTGGGTCTCTCTGGGTATCCCAAATTTTTATTTTCATTTGCGGACAAAGTTTCTCAGTTCAATCATAACAATCGAGCGCAAATAATCAGATCTAGGAGGTTTTCAGTGACTATTAGTAAGTGGTTACTACTTACATACTTATATATTTTGTAACTACTAGACTTTTCCAGTTAAAATGAAGAACTCCCAGTTTATAAAATCATAAAAACAGGTATTAAGTAATATATCGTCGCATTAATTAATGAAAATTCAAGAAACTCATTTAGATACCTACTTTTATATCTTCTTCTACCGACTTCAAAAAAGAAGGTTCTCAATTCAACCATGTTTTTTTGTATGTATGTTACGCAATATCTCCGCTAATTTTGAATCGATTTTGATGATTCTTTTTTTGTTTGGTAGAGTATACTTCAGAAGTGGTTCCATATAAATTTTATCGAAATCGGTCTGGTCAAACCCGAAATATAAGCGATGTAGTTGGTATTTTTAAGCTTTGCTTGCGTTTCAATTATATAACGGATTGATCACAATCTCATCTGTGATTATGATGTCTAAAATGGTATACACTAAATATACGCTAGGCCTAGAATGACTGCCTCTATGTTATAGAGCCTTCAATGAATGCTGCACTGTACATGTTATTTTACAATATTATTAATCGCCGGATTTAGAAAGCCTCTAGATAGCTAGAGATAAATACTCTATATGTTTCGACATCGGTCGATATTCAAATTACATTTAAAAACTAAAAGAAAAGTAAGCGACGACCTGATTAAAAATTAAAATAACTTCAGCCATGCGTGTTCTTTCGTCCGTTAAAATTCACACCATTTTCTAGGTAAGCTGGCCATGTGTTGTCCAAATGTTAGACAGCTAGATTATTAATGCAAAATTCTCAAATCCAGCTGCTACGACAATTAGGCCTCTACATAGAAATTTAGGAACATGCAGAAACAATAAATCAGCTTAATTGTATTACGATAAAAAGATGTCTGTTTAGAATTGTCTACACAACTTCTATGTTATTAATTCTGTGATTAGGTTTTTTTTTATTCATATGCATCCATGTAAATTTATAGATTGCAGTAAAGTAGATATAAGTTATAATTATAGATTTTAGTGTAAACAATAGGTTTTCTGAAACTTACCTTTTAAATATGCAAATATATGTTTACACGGGTTATACTTATAAAATATTATAGCATTTAGTTTTACAATATAAATATTTAACTTATAAAAAAGGTTAAAGATGGCTTAAACTATCCTTAATGTTTGGCAAAGTGCCTTAAATGCTTGCTGCATTACCACGCTGTATAAGGCTTATCCTCTGCCCCAAATACAACCCAGCATTTTGGTCATGGTCCGAATCAATCAGTCTCTTAGACAAATCTTTGAAAATTACTAATGAATTCTAATGTCCCCATAGGCCTAGCGTCTCAACCCCAAACGGCAAAAATATAAAACCTTTGTCAAGTTTTTAATACTGCGCCGTTTGAGAGATTCAGCTCCATAGCCGCGCCACTAGCTTCTAGCATGGTTTCAGGAAGATGGGATAGCGCCCAAGTATCAACACACATCCTAAACTAAAGGCGGACCTATTTTGCAAGGTAAATTATATTAGGTATTCACTTGCTGAGATACTTTAAAATGACGTAAAAATTAAGTTTATAAAGGTAATACAACAATTAATATTAACCCAATTGTCATAACGATCATTTTAAAAATGTCTTGTAAACCAAAAAATACACATTTCTTTTACCTGACTTATAATTTTGCACTCCTTAGTCAAATTTAAAAATAAAACAGGCCGGATGTTTACACAACAGTTTAATTAAACGTTTTTAGAATCACGTGGCGCATAAAACCTTCTAATCACTTACGATAAAGCGCACTACGCGCACAGAATTTCAATGAACTTAACAATATATTATTCTAAATTAGAATAAAAACCTCGTCAGATTTAATAAAGGATAATGCCAGAAGCGCGCCATATTTTGCCTTGCAAAATCGTGCATCCATTTTGCCGCGCATTTTCTAAAGCACCACAGATAATGTAAGACATCCTAAGTGTATACGGTACTCTGTGGTTTCGCAAAGAAAATTTTAATAAAGCAAATGCTGCAAGAGCAGTAATTTTATTCTACTGGGATTTACTTTCTCTAATATTTTGTTGAGTCGTTAATACGGCGGAAAAGTTGTTTGGAACTGTTTTTGTTACCGTCTAATTTGGAGAGTTGAACAGCTTTGTCTTGGGATGGAATGAAGTTTGTGAATAAAACAGTTTCGTTTCATTGTTTTTTTTATTTTGGCTTGAGAAATACAGATATATTTTGTATTGCGATGTGTCAAGTTCGTCTTACTAATATGTTAAGTACTTCTTGTAGGGTATGGGGTATTTATGGCAATTGCTGTCTAATTTGGAAAGTTGAATGGCTTTGTCTTGGGATGGAATGAAGTTTGTGAATAAAACAGTTTCGTTTTATTGTTTTTTTGTTATTGTGAAAAACATATTTTATGTTGCCATGTGTCAATTTCATCTTTCTTATATATTAAATACTTCTGACTTGAAGGGTATGGGGTTTTATATGGTAGTGTATTGTTGTCAGTTGCTATTTGATATATTATATACATTTTACAGTTGTGATACTCGCAACGCGGTCCACCTGGTCGAATGTAACTGATTGACAAGGTTAAGCAATATTTAGTCAGGCCAGTGCTTGAATTGGTGACTGTAGTAAGACAACGGTTGTTAAGCCTTTTGATGACTTGAAAAATCTTGACATTAGAGTCACCTTTATATAAAAAGCAAGCAAGATGTAAACATATTATAACAAAGCTTCAAACTATTATTCTTACTAGTGGCCTTCAGTGTCATTTTATACGAATTAAGGTTTAAAAAGACAGCTTTATATTTATAATTAACAATTATACCTGTGAATAATTATTTTTTCCAAAAAAAGGCATTGCTGAAAAATAATAATAAAATCAACCACACCTTTTATCCACACACAAACACACTCACTCACATTATAATATTGTTTTTATTCATTTATGTAGCTTCAAATTTACCCTCATTTAAAAATAACAATATTATACATAACATTAAGAGTAATAATATGACAGTATAACTTTTTACCGTTTAAAATTAAATCTTTTGGTTGGCCTTAGGTATCAGCCAAATTTATCAACCTCTGTTCTTCTGATCTAGAAAGTTGAATATTTAATTGATTAAAATATTTATTTATTTTATTGTATTTGGGTGGCTTACAGCTATCATTGCAAAATAAACATAACTTAAACTTAAGAAGAGCCATTAACAAGCCTCCACAGGTAGCATAAAAGTACATTTAAACAATTGAAATAAGTAAATTACGAGATGATTAGGTAGGTATAACGCGTGCATAGCATATATGAAGATAACAGCTGGAGCCCACAGTTTTTCTAAGAAATTAAATATGTTCGTATGTCCGGTCTAATTGAGATGTTATGTTGTGTTTTAGGAATTTTTGCGCGGTAGCTTTCTACCCTCTCGTAAAATTTACTAAGCCATAAATACATCGTCGTAAACTTTTTTAAATCCTTCTTTCTGTTTAAAACACGGTCTCAATTCGCGAACGTCGTCAAGTGCTTATTGCATCAATAAAATGCTTCTGGAGTTTTCCATTCGTATCCCAGACCGCTTCTTCTGCATTTGTACTCACCAAACACATATATTACAGCACAAATAACCTTAGCTTCCTAGAAATATGGACGAAATTTGTTTGCAAAGGATGTTGAAGAATATTTTATTGAGAATGGAGATATTGGTCTAGGCACAAAAGTGCAGCTTTAGACGGGATTTTCTCGTAATTTTTGTACCAAATCGAATGCTTTCAGAGCTGAAATGTGAATCACGGATGTGAGATACAAATCTTTGCTATGAAATTGTGAAGTATAAAATGAATTGTCTAAAAATATGGCTTATGTTTTTCTTCAATAAAAACCGTATTGTTAGGCATTGTACAAGTATTCATAGTACCTAAGACCTGATTGTAATAGTAGTGATTGAAAAAACAATTCATTCATTCAGATAATATGAGAAATATTTAAATGCTTAGTGATGGTCTTCAGCTGCAATAGTTTGAGAGATTCTAACTATAGTTTTTCTATTCTTAAAATTTGTATCTGTGGATGTATGTTATATATTTTTATGTTTTTTTTTAATGTTGGCTTCGCAATCTTGTGCATTTAGCCATTGTTAAGTAATATATTTAATATATCTGTCGATTTGTCTGTTTTTTGTTTTTCTTTCTTTCCTCTATGGTTTTTAGAGAAGAAGTTAATTTTTCGTTTACCTATGTAATTGTTATGAATATGGGTATAATGTGAGCATGGATTGATTAATGCTCAATATTTTGCACCACTTAGCAGAACGCGAGAACTGGCAACATTCTGTTTCAATTATTACTATTTGAGTATCTTCACCCATTATCGAACCAGCTGTTTTATTGCGTACATTACATTCACTTACACCCCCTTACCAATTACTAGACATTGGCATTCAATGCCAGACTTAGTGTAGGTGCCCAGCAACTGCTACCTAAACTGTGACTTTGGCATATTAACTACGTGATTATCTGCGGTGCTCACGTAGTAACTATTTATTAGTCTGCGGTGTTAACAACTGGCGAATGTGCCAAATGGGTGTGGTGGGTGTGAGTGTGCCAAATGTTGATTAACCTAAAACTTTACGTTAAGTATAATGTCTAGGTCAGGGGTCGGCAACCTGCGGCTCGCGAGCCACATGCGCCTCTTTGTAAGTGAAACTGCGGCTCTTTACGCAAATATTATTTATTAAAAAATAAATTAAAAAGACTTTATGAATCGATTAACGAGGATTAGGCGCCATTTCTATCGAGCCATTAACAAGCCTCCAAAGGTAGCGAAAAAGTACATTTACAGTTGAAACAAGTAAATTATGGGATGATTAGGAAGGTATAACGCGTGCATAGCGTTTTCTATACGATACCAGTAGTTATTATTGTTAGCATTAAGGATTATTGTTGGCAAGATAAAAAAATGTGGCTACATAAAACTTAGAAATTTTGTAAATTGTAATTTTTGACTCTTACGACTCAAAAGGTTGCCGACCCCTGGTCTAGGTAGTTGGTTGCAGGAGCTCAAGAAGTATTCAGTTTTCATTTATTCACATTAGTTCTGCTTAAAAACTCGAAGTGCTCGATAGCGTAGTTGGGTACACGTTCATCTTCTATGCAGTAGGTATCGGGTTCGAATCCTAATGCGAACTTAAGTTTTCCCCCCCAAGGGAAATTTCTGTTTCTGGTTCTGGGTGTGATGTGACTGTTTCCGGCATCCAAGATTTCTAACGGATTTCTAAACATTATTTAAAACCTGGTATACTATTTAATTATTCCATTACTTTATGAAAGAAGAAGAAAAAGAGTTTTCATACAAAAGTATTGAGCAAACTCACAAAGCTGCAGTCAAAGAGCCAAGATCTTAATTAACGTCTCAAAGCGAATGAAAGCCTTCAAATAGACCAATACCTCTAAAACAAACATGAAACGAACAAATTCTCCATTTACATTCACTAAATTAATGTAAACACGGAGAATTAGGAGTCCTCATTATATATTAACCAAAGTATCAGGGTATTTAGGGATCTTCCCTTTGATAGTCCCCTAATCCATGGATTAAGAAGCTCTGACGACGTCTCACTTTTGCATAATTATACGCTTTATCAGCGGCAAAAAATCAATTTGTGTTGGCTAACGGGCCGTGTTATGCAAATGTGAGCTAGGTTTATGACATCCTTGGTGGATTGGGGGAGTTTATGGGATGTGAACTTGGGGAATGTCTTCTTGGCATACGATGCGATGATAAAGCTTGTTTTGTCACTTAGACATGAAATTACACTAATGTTGAACTACCCGTTAACTTAATTGGGTGAGCATTCCCCTCTAAACATAGGTTCGATTCCCGACGGGAACACAAGCTGACGTAACACAAGTATGACTTCCAACCCAACCTTAAAATATTATTTTTTATGCTAAATAGTAGTAGTATCGGTTTCAATTACCGGCGGGATCACAAGTTTTCTCCCCATGTAAAATTTGTGATTGTGTGTGAGATGTGAATGTTTCCGGCACCCACGACACAAATTATCGAACTGAGTGTGAGGCTGTGACTGTGAAAGCGTTTATGTTATGTTATGTTTATGTTGAAGTTCTATAATGCTCTTTCCCTTAATCATACATATAAACTCCGTATGACTTCCAACCCGATTGGGTTGGAAGTCATACGGAGTTTATATGTTGTGTGAGTTTATATATTTCTTCTTTATGCTAAATAGATTTGACTGCTATCTCACCAGATGGAAAGTGAAGTTGCGGCCGAAGATGTGACATGCTTGCCTAGAAGATACCTATTCACTCTTGATTTGAAGACTCCCAGATTATACCCTTCGGGAAACAATGAAGCAGGCAATGAGTTCCAATCCTCCGCTGTATGGATGATGAACGTAGAAGCAAAATGCTTCGAGCGAACTGGAGGTATGTCAACCATAAATGGATGACGTTTGAGTTTGTCTGGTTGTTAGATGGTAAACGGGTCATGGTGAAATTAACTCATGCAATTCCTGCGCACACTCTCCAAAATTCAAACGGTAGATTACCGTTAGACTTGCGACCATACGTCTGTGACCGAGGCTCTGCAATCTGGACTCAATTAGCTTATTATCGCCAATGAGTCTTTTTGCTCGTCGGTCAATAGAGATGAAAACCAAACAAGATTCGATCTGTAAGTCTGTTCCAATAATATCTAAGATAAGTGTGTTTTAGATTATCATAACAGTCATGTGAAATGTCATGCTTCCTGTGGAAAGCTGGCTGCAGTGTATAGAAACTGAGTGTATTAGCATTTTTGATTGCAGACAGGTTTAGTACGAGTGTTTTATGCTAATAGGGAAAAGAAACACTGCGGTATAGTTCCCGTCACGTAAAAGAACGCTGCCCAT
Source organism: Lomographa bimaculata (assembly GCA_948107665.1). Lineage (NCBI taxonomy): Eukaryota > Metazoa > Arthropoda > Insecta > Lepidoptera > Geometridae > Lomographa > Lomographa bimaculata. Next base: position 6,628,370 of record OX403596.1, on the reverse strand, counting down.
TTACCTTCACACTGACCAAATTATCGATTATACAGGGGCATCAAAGGGACTCGACGAGAGAACGCTCCACTAGTATGCGTGTGCATCTGTTGATCTGTTGTTTTAGATGGAAATAGTACAGTACCGACATTTTGCCGTGTCATGGTGTATATATATCAATTGTTATATTGTTATTTTCATTTAAAATTCTTTAATGTATATATACGTTATGGGAAAGCGTGACGCTAGTCAACCATCAGGCGAGTGACTAGCTCGTCTCGTATCTCAATTACATAAAAAATATATATCAAAATGTATTCCTATAATACCAATAAACAATAAAAAATATAAATATATATCCCGATGTACTAGTAATACTAGTAATGCCATAATAGTCCTTGCAATGTCAATTGATTAAATGAATATTCTGTAGATTCTAATAATTTCGTAATCCGGTAATTATAATAAATAATAATAAAAATAAAAAAAAATTAATTCAGGTAAATCAACCCACAATTAAGGTTTACCGTAAATTCTTTTTGCTTCCATATTCTACATTAATATTTTTGAACAGAGACTAGAGTTTTTATCTCCTGTGAAATGCCAGACATATGTAAATTCTTACACAAACAACGTGATATTTTTAATGAATTATGAATATTTATTAAGTCAAAAAACTAGTGACAATCATAACTTACTATAGCGTGAAATATTTTGAGCAGCGAAAACAGCATAATTAAATGGTATTACTGTGCTTAAACAGGGCTGTCAAATTGTCACATATTAGCACTGCGCAAGCAGAAATGGTAAAAAATCTAAATCAAAATCGTTTATTCACATGGGCCCCAAATAGGTACTCATGAAAGTTAATTATTCTACTGCCAGATTCGCAAAATTACAGTCGTTTCAATTGAAAAACTATCATACAACTATTGAACCAATTTGTCTGGAAGTGCTGGAATATAGGTAGGTATAGTGAAATAAAACATAGGATAGCTTTCATTATCACTATTATCACTACGCGGTCAAAACCGCTTGCCGCAGCTAGTTTGCTAATAAAGGCAATTTTCCACAAATGACTTTTCACCCAATGAATAGTTTTAAAATTCAAGTCAAGGTGTTATCAGTGAGTTTACACTCGTCTGACCCGAAACAAAGGTGTCGCGTACCCTTAAATTAACGTTTGAGCTTCAACGGCCCGGAATGACCCGTGTCTCCGTTTAGGGTTGATTCCGACTTAGATGCCTACATTTTACAACTAATAAAAGATAGTAGAACATTTAGTTGGTTTGTTGTATCAAAGATCACTGTACCTAGGTCCACGGACGTAATGCCGCAAAAAAAACGGGTGAAGCACCCCAGGTTACAAATTTCACTTGTCCTGACGCGATGTATACGCACACAAATACGACAAAGGTGACAATCGGCGGCAATACACAAGCAAGTAACTATTAGTTGTCTGTGACAGTTTGCAGCGCGATGCACACACACACAGACATTTGCATGCTTCACCCATGATTGGATGAGGTTACGTTCGTATTTATTTAAAGTTCGTGTAGATCAGAATGTTGGTGCTTATTTGACTCAACGTGTTAGCATTGCTATTCAGAGAGGCACTGCCGTTAGTATAATGAGCACGCTACCCACTAGTAGGCTTGAGCACTTGTTTTACCCTAAGCTTGGTGACTTGTAGTGAGCTTCTTTGCTATACTCGTAGATGTTTATAATTTTGCTTTTGTTTTAGAAGATATAAGCTAGCTCGTAAACTAGTTAAGTCGAGATACTAAAGTAGCTGGATATTATCTCAATATACTGCTATTATCTCAAGAGGATAATATCCAGCTACTTTAGTATCTCGACTTGACTAGTTTACGAGCCAATATAGCTTATATCTTCTAAAACAAGTGAATTAAGTCACAGTTGGTTAATTTAATTAAAGCGAAAATATACATAAACAAACTTGAACTACCCGTTGGCTTCGTTGGTGGAGCGATTGCTTTCTATATAGGGATATTGGGTTTAAATCCCGGCGAGAACACAACTTTTCTCTCCGAAGATAATTTGTGTTTCTGGTTCTAGGTGTGATTGTGTGTGATATGAATGTTTCCGGCACCGGACTGTGAGTGTGAAAGCGTTTATGTTTAAAACGCATTTACATTCACAGCCCCACACTAAGTTCGATGACTTGTGTCGGAGTGAAAACGCTGGCGAAGCCGCAGTGCACACCTAGATTTTAATACTTTTGTTAGAATTATGCATTTTCAATAGAACTGACCTTTCTCTTGAACCCAACCTATTCAAATCTGTTCACAGACTTAATTCACGTCATTTTAAACTGAATACGCCATTAACAGCGTAGATTAATATTTCAACATTATTCAGCTAAAAGGTCGAGTAAAAGCCGCCGTTGTGCGAGTAACATAGTGGCGGAGAGCTTAGCTGGTGCAGTTATAATCGCATTACGGGCGTTGGCATAGCACATCTATACGGCTAGTAGTACCTAAGCTTGAGCACTTTTATCATGCTGTGTTACAAATTAGAGGAATTTTCGAGACTGCACTTAAACAAAAATAGGACATCTTTAGATACTGTTTTACAGTACCCAACTGACTCATCTGAATCTGAGTGGTCAGTTTTATCAGATTCACATCGTGCGGAAGTTTATCATCATACTTTAAATCGAGCATTTACAAGTTGTAAATAAAGAGGACTGAAAGTTACATAAACAGAGAACTTGTCAAGACGAATCAAACGAGCCGAAACTTGATGGGGTTGCGTTGTTTCATTACAGAGTTCCTATGCTTCCAGCTCCATCATCAGACTCTGGTTTCCATTGACAGACAAACTACTCGTCAAGATGATTCAAATGAGCCCAAATTCGATGAGGTTGTGTCGCTTCATTGCGAAGTGCCACCTTCCAGCTCTATCATCAGATCAGCACCATGTCATCATAATATTGCATTGTCACGCGATTTACACATGTATGCAAAATTTCAGCTCAATCGGTAACCGGGAAGTGGATCAAATTTAATTTGCAAGATTTAATGACAAACTTTAAATTAGGTGAAACTAAATACATAAAAGCTTGTAAAAAGAGCAATCACTGGATATTTGCAATTAGTGATATCTTAAAACGAATTGGTCTGTCTGATGATGGTAAATTTAAGAGTCTAGTGTCTAAACACCAATTAATGCTGCAAAAATATTAAACGAAATAAAACAGTGTTTTATATGATTCATTTACCGGGGAATAAATAATCGTACCTATGTCTAGATAGACTATTGATAATATGAAACCAGTTGGACCACAGGTAATTTAGCTCTTTGTAACTGCAATCGGATAAATATAATGAAAAAAAATGTTGATTACTTTTTACCAAATAATAATTAGGTGCAGTACCTACAGTCAAAAAGTATTCATATATAATAATAATAATATAATAATAATAATAATAGTAACTTTATTCAGAAATGTTCATCCTATGCACATAATAATCACATGGAAAAAAGAGATTTAATATATATATATATATACATATATATTAAACCTCTTTTAATATTATTATCAGCGCCCATGCATTTCCGTATACTCTATTTTAACACTACATACATGAACTCAAAATGAAACAAATATATTTTTTACAAAAAAAACTTTCATTTCAGGTGTCCACAAAAAAAAAATATAGCTATGTTTATACATAATACAATGTACCATGTTTTATTTCATTGTAAGTACTTACATTATATACACACTGAACTGCCTATTGGCCTAGTTAGGTGAGCGTTCGCCTTCTAAGCAGGGGTATTGGGTTCGATTCACGGCGGAAACACAAGTTTTCTCCCCAAGGGAAATTTGTTTTTCTAGTTCTGGTTGTGATTGTGTATATAATGTTAATGTTTCCGGCACCCACAAAAGCATAGAACTTAGTGTGGGGCTGTGAGTGTGAAAGCGTTAATGTTTAATGTACACAACAATTTTCTTAAAGTTAAATCTCTGTTTTTTACTGTGTCGGAAAGTCCTATCTTCATATTACACGCTTTCATGCAAAATCTAGTTAGCTCGCCTTGTTCAGGTAGGGAGAATTTATGTGAAACACGATTTTAGGGAAAGCTTAGGTGAAGTTAGTCAACTTGAAAGGAACCTGAAATTTTAACGAAAATTTAAACTGAGATGAGGGTTCTTAGATGCTTGTCGGGGCTAGGGTAAAGAAAATTAAATGAGTTATCATTGGTTAGGTATGTAAACGTTTTGTGAATCTTGTGTAAGCATTTTATTGAAAAGAAGCTACTATACAAGAGCAGTATGGTCTATTGATAGATGGATAACTCTTTATTGTACTTACACCACAAATAAAAGAAAATACATTAAAGATCTTAAAATCAACTTAAGCTAGTACAATGAGCGATCTTATCGCTTAAAGCGGTAAGACCGCCCATTGTCTTATATTTGTTTAATTACAATCGAACTCATTATAAGCAGTGTAAATTTCAAAACTATATCATAATTGCCTATGACGTGCCCTATATCAAATTTTATTGAGAGTACCACAAATTAAGGATAAACGTTTAAAAAAAAACGCTTGCAATGAATGTAAATGGTTACAAATTGATCATAGCTAAGTTAGTCAAACAATTAAAATCTAATACTTTTGCACTTTTCTCGCTCTTTTTTAAATGTTTATATAGTAGTAACCAGTTTGATTCTACTAATATCTAAGGTTTTGGTTAGTCGGTAAGCAGAACTGTTATCAATTTTCACTGGCACCAAGACAAGCAATTTTCTTTGATCCTAAATAACACAAGACCTTTAATTTCTATTAGTCTGTCCGTTACGTCCAAAACACGCACACTCATTCTGTCCCACAAAACGCACACTTACATACTTTTTAATATTGTTATGTACGATACCTGAAGAACTATATTCAGAAAGTATTTATCAAGTTAGTACCTTTTAAACTTTCTATCTCGGAACTTAATCGGGCTAAAAAGAAATATATTTTTTAGCGCGAAGTTCCGAGATATGACCTAAACTATTAATGTATTTTAAGTGTATTATTATTGATAGTATGTTCAAATATTTGTCAAGATAGTAAGTAGTATTACATTATACGACAAAAACCGTTCACTTTCAGAAAACAATCCTCCGAGTCATCCCCATTACACACAGTGCACATTTGCACACTAAAGTAAATAGAACCGATAGGTACTCATATTTGCCGGATAATGTCCTTGGCTAAGTGCTTCGAGTACGGGAGTGGCCGTTATCGTTCGATTCAAGCGCTCTTCGGTCCCTTGTACGTTACTCACTCTCTTAAAGTGTGAGTGACTTCGAGTCTGTAGATCTATTAGTATATTATTATGTACTTCTTCTTCTTCAGCCTTTAAGGTTTCGTTTTTGAACACGCCTCTTCCAATTTCTTCCATAACTTATGATCCAGTGCCTTGGTCACCCAGTCCTACACGTCCTCGAATGTCATTATTATGTACACTGTCGTTCTTATTCCGCCTTTGCTTGTTTTGCCTGCCTGCCGTAATACTACTTCCTAATACCTTACAATAATCTATATTCTCATTTTGTCCATTTTGGGTAAAAAAAACACTAAAGAATCATATTGGATAATGGATGGATACTGCATCTAGCTTGTTGTTGCGTTTTCATCACGCTTTAATTAAATAAAAACTAATGATAAAAAAAAATGGTTCGTCACTCTACAGAGTTGTTGTTATTTTACACAACATAGATTAGCTCCTAATAATAAATAAGAACAGTCAGATCTACAATCATATCCGAAATAAATCAACAAAAATTTATGAATGAATTTAGTGATAATGATTCTTAAACTTAGGCACCTAAAAACGAATTAATATGAATGTAATGTTTTATATCTGATACGTATTATTATATTGAGCTCTATCTTACCTGTTAGAAGGTACGATGTGATCGAGGGTATTAAGCACGCTGGGCCTATCTGAACTGATTCAAGGATAGCTGCTGGAACACTGTGTGATCATAGCGACAGACTTAACTTGACGTTGGTCAACTACGCCTGTAGGTCAATTGATAGGAAAATAAAAACAAAACAATGTTGCTATACAAAGAAAACAATGGTTTTATTCTACCAAATTAAGTGGTTGTTCAGGAGAAACCCTTACGTTCCTTTTGAATGGCAGAGACCCTAGGGGCGGCCAGTAATGAATGAAGAAAAACATAAGCCTTTAGGGTTGTTGCCTACTATATGGTATTAAGTAGGGGTAGCTCTCCAAATATTATGAAAGACAGCAATTACTGCTTACCTTTCAATGCGTCTGTAGTCAATACTTTCTCATCCCTTATTTAGGACTAACCATTCTGGCGTCGTCCTGGTTTAGCAATATGTACTTAGTTAGTTTATCATGCACAATTGTTAAGTGTGTTTTTTATTGGTGTGTTGGTGGGTGTTAGTATCGTACCGCCTTGTTCCACTAACGTATTTCACACTTCACTCACAACGGGTATCTTCTAGGAAAACGCGCACCATCGTCGACCACATCTTCACTTTCCATCGGGCAAAACAAACATACTCGAGGGATTTTCTAGTAGCTACTAAAGAGTTCCACCATATATCTCGAGGCTCCATCATCAGATCAGCTCCAAGACACCAAATAGTTTTGTTATCCTAAACACATATACTTACAAAGTCCTCATTTTCCTCAATTAAAAGTAGGTTATAACTGACTTCTTTGATTTTATTACATTGTTTATTAGTTGAAGCTAATAAAAGCGTCTTGAAACTGTTACTCAATCAATATTACCTACATTAACAAAGAAAAGTATTTTTCTAACTTGAATAGAAATTATGAATATGATAGATTTTGTTTTTTTTTTGTAAAACAAATACAGATTTCTACATTATTATCCTCTTGTGACAAACTGTTTAGTCAGGGTAATAAAGCTTGGAGCAGATAAAGCGGCCAATTAGTTTATTTTACTCGGACTATGTTACGAATATTTGTATTCCAATAAAACATGGCTATGATATTCAGATATTCAGATTAATATAGTCTAGTTATCTTTCTATTCGCGAAAAAAGCAGTCAAAATCGAATCAGTAGTTCCAGTGATAACATTTTACAAACAAACAAATTTAATTCTACCTTTTTATAATATAAATATATTTGTGTTTATCATATTCCAGGGATCAGATTATTTTATTCATTAAATTAAGCAACTATCAACGATTGTATTGTGCATATTTATATATTCTTGTCGTAAAATTATTGTGTGCAAGTAAGAACTTCATAATAATCAATTATGTAGTAATTTTTTTTTCGTTTTGTAGTAAGTACGTAAATTTTTATTGATCGAGCGAAGCGAGATCTTTAAGTTGACTTGGGTATTTCAGCACTTTGTCCGTCCGTCCGTCTGTCAGAGGCATCTAGCATCTAAACCATATTAGTGAAAGACTTCAAATTCTCATAGAGTATGTAAAACTACTCATAGAGTATGTAAAATTAAATTTAAAAATATTTTAATTAAATTAAAATATTAAGGAGGTTCCCATACATGTGGAGTGCAAAATATTTTTTTATTTATTTAGTTATCCTTGTGGGGTATCGTTGAAAAGAGCTTGACAAGAAAATAACGAAACGGTTAAAAAAAATGGTGGAAAATAACGATTTGGTAGGCCACCGTTTCTGTCACTGTTTTTAGACACATTTTGTCCCGGTCTATCTCAAAAACGGCGTCACGCTGAACGCTGAAACTTACGAATAATATCCGTTATACCCTGTTCTTGAATAACAAATACAGAAATTAAACAATTATTATATAAAAAAAAAGAAATAAGCAATTAACCTCAAAAGTTTTTCTTCAAGGTGCAAAATGTAGGAGCGAGATCTCGGTTCGGCGCGAACGACTAGTAATATATTATTATTCTTCATATCGTAATGTGATAACCCTATCAATAAGAAACTAGGAACTCTCGCGTGTGAGGAATTTCGCAATAAATCGTATTTTTCGTCGTGTGCGTAAATAACGAGTACCGCTCTGCTTTCGTTAGTTTCCCTTACTCTACTAAATTCCAGCAAACGTTGTTTATTATTTTGCTCTACAAAATGATTCGTCCATACAAAGTTACAAAATTATACCAAGAAAAAAGGCAAAAAAAAAATTCTTGTAATTTTGCTGTTTTTAAAAACAGGAACAGATTTTAATTATATGAGATTAAATTCAGGACAGATACTCTTAACATTTAACCATAGTTATCAAATAAAATTCAAACTCGAGCAATTACATTTCTACTTTACCAGGATAACGGAGGATGTGACTAGGAATCTGATATGCTTACCTAATTTTTTTATTTTTTGAAGGATTATATTTTTGGCGATAATCATAATATGAATAAAATATGTAAAGAAAAAATGTCGTAAAATTTCAGCTTTCCAGTTTCAATATTGTAGAAACTATTTTTGATGTTATGTTTTTAGTGCAAAAAATGTTTCAAACATCTCCCTATTAACATTTTTAATGTAAATACTAAATACCAACAATATCTAATCACACTTATACTATAAATGTGAAAGTTTGTATGGAAGTGTGTTCATGTGTACGTTTGCGTATCAGTGTTTGTGTATTATTTAATAAGAAATTAATTAGCAAATTTTTCATATCTTCATAATCCACACTGTTGAGCCAGGTAACTTAATACTTTTCTTAATTTGTTGTAAGAGTAATATAAAAAAGCATTAATTTCAATATATAATATTTACTACGTAAGTGTCAGATCATTTTAGTGGCCGATCATGTAGCAAGCATAAGTGATTAATTCTTGCCTTGTATCGAACTTACGCAATCTCAACCCTATAATGACCAATATCACATGCCCTAATGGTACCACACGACACCTACCACAAATCAGTACAATTTAATGACCGCAGGATGGACGTTCGTTGGTAATTAATTAAAACGTCATGTTGCAAACTTTGTCACACGTGCGACGAAAACCTTCATTAATTTTAATACGGTGTTGGTTTACGGCTATTTGTATGCAGTAATTAAGCTGTGAAATGGAAATGTAAATTTTTAGGGGTGGAAAGATTTGTACTCTTTGGGGTGTTAAATTAACGATAATTTTCATTTAATTTTAATAAAACTTTAATCCGCTGCGGTATGGTCGATTCGCTTGCTCTAAAGTTTTTTTTAACAGTACATAGATATAAAGTAATTGAAATAAAATTAGATATTTTTACTTTAAATAACAGAAAATTAACCTACTTATTATGATATAAGTAAAGATTTCTAATTATATTTCAATTACAATTTAAATTAATTTTATTTATTAAAATAATAACTTAACTGCCGTTTAAATATTATTTAAAAGCCTCTAAAACGAAACAAATACAACATTTTCAGGTGATCCTATTTAGTAAAAACTCACGCACATTATTAACTATTAAATTAAAATTAAAACGGGAATTAGCGTGACTTACGCGTTGTCGATGTCTAAATCGACAATTGTTTCGGCTTCGTTCGGAAGCCTTCTTCAGGCTAATTCTCGTTTTAATTTTAATTTAGTGGTCCTATTTAGCGACCATGGTTTTGAACTTGAATAACATGTATTTAAGATAATTTAGAATAGGTTTAGAGAAAAATATGTCATCTTATATTGTGACATCATAATAATGTTATTTTACGTCCCATGATAAATCACGTAATGGATTACCAACATGCAATTAAAAACCGTAGATACTTCAGCGACTAGCCGTCAAAATTGGTCGTTTGCGCGTCGTCCATTCGTGGACAAATTGAGTGTCACGACAGCTCGGCGTTGGCGCCGACACGATGTTATTACAACGTTTTTTGACGCCACCGGCAGGAGACGGGTTAAATTGCATCAGTGAAGGAAGCGCTTATTTATAAGAGGAAGTGTTTTATAGTATTAACGATTTTATGTCTGGATTATGATGGATAATGGTTGCCGTCAAATTATATATGTAGAATTGTGTGTAGGTGTGTAAATGTGTGTACAAGTGTGTAAGTATGTTAGTTCCCTCTTCACGCTTTAACCGCTAACGGATTTAGATGAAATTTGGAATGTAAATAGCTTATACCTAGGATTAACACATAGGCTTTTACACTTTTTAACTTGATAATAGCGGGCGAAGCCGCGGGGCACGGCTAGTTGATTTATAAATTAAACATGAACACAGAAAATATCTGTGGTTAATGAACCCACTTGTCTTTCACAAACTCCAGCTTCAACTGCATTCAAACTGTCCAGTCCTATATATTAGCATACCACTATAAACTTTGCAAATATGGTATGGAAAACAAAAGGACAAAACAATCCACAGGAGCACAACTTTGTACCAGCAATTGTGCTGCGAAAAAACTTTTTCTTCCGTACGTGGCAAGTTCCTGAAATCTCTTCCGGTCCCAATACACATCCCAGTACCTTAATAGCATGCTTTTTTCTAGGTTGTTAAACAGCAAGTTTTTTAAACGCATTTAATGCAACTAGAACACGCACGTGCTCTAGTACCATGTCCAACACTTAAGATTATCATGTCCAACATTTTGGGGTGCTATTAAATAGCATGATATTTACTGACACTGATGCAACTTTATATCAGTCAGTAAACTTAGGCAATACTTTCTTAAGTGCTTAAAAAAGAGTTGACCATCAACGTTTTTATAATTAATAGCATGCTATGTACTGGCGCTCATTCTTAAAGATTACAACGTATTAGCATGAAAGTATACCGGATGTCATACAATAATGCTGTTCAGCAAACGATGCCAATTTTTATTTAATGATGAAAATTGCATGAAAAGTGTTGGTCCATTTCTCGATATGCTATTAAAACTCAAGTGTATGAAAACCTTAAGACTGCTGACTTAGTAATTGGCGAGCATGTTCGACGCACTCGTTGCGTTGTGTAGAGGTTTTTAATTAATACCTACAGCTCGTGGTCGGGAAATAAATCTTGGTTAATGTCCCTTTACTCTGGTCAGTGCATTAATAGAGACAGTAAGGAGTAAAGGATATTGCGTTGGGCTATTTTTTTTTATATAATGAAAACATGAAGAAAAAATGTTATGAAATACTAGGTATTGCTTATTTTATTTACCGAGGTCTTACATATATACATATATACAACTTAAGTAAACTTGATATTGATAAGCAAGTCTTTGCTTGCTATAACCTGGGTTATTTAATTCCCGGCACGAATAGAATTTTTCTCTTCAAGTGCTTCTGGTACTGGGAGTAATGTTAATATTCCCGGCACCCATGATACAAGTGTTTAAACTAAGTGTGTTGTAAGTGAGATAGCGTTTGTTTTTTTTATATTTACAAGAAAAAGCTATCAAATAATACACACAGTAGAAAAGAAGTTATCTATCAAGCCAGACACGTGTGACTTCCATCATTTCTTAAGATAAAACATAATCACAAATAAAAATACGTCAGTGCCCTTACTGTTGGCCATTGTATATGAGAAGTCTGGTCAGTGGTCCCATGTGTTCGTAAGCTGCAGTTAGATGTACGGGAATCGATTACTTGGCCAATGACGAATCGTCTCGGTCTGAGATAAAGCCAATCTAATGAAGTGAATAAGCACGCACCAGAACTAACGGGAAAAAGCATTGTGAGTTGTGAAGCAAGAAAATTATTTTATTCGCGGTAGGAGTATTAAACAGGATTCTGAGCAATTTAACGAACGTTACGTTATTTAAAATGTCTCCTATTAAATCGTTTTCAATGTTAGTTATCGTTCATTGAACGAGTTATTGACACAAACGCTTTCACATTCACAGCCTCACAATAAGTTTGATGACTTGTGTCGTGCGTGCCGGAAATATTCACATCACACACACAATTACTACCAGAACCAGACACAAATTTTCCTTGGGGAGAATACTTGACTGTGTTTTAGTCGGGAATCGAAATGTTAATGTCTGTTTTATTTGTTGGATACTGTTTATGCGCTTGATATTTATTTTGCTTTCTCTTTGTTGCAGAAATGCGACGTTCCTAGAGCCGCATCTCCAAGGAGTGAGAAGACGAGAAAGTCGGAGCTCAGACTCTGAACACGATGAACGTTCCACAGAGGATGACGAGCGGTCGCTGCTTCGTAGCTCGCCCAGAACAAGGCTGCCACCTCCTCCTCCACCCCCGCCTGACGACGAGCCTCCCCCGCTGAAGCCTAGAGAGTTCTTCGAAAGACTTCAGAGCCAAGCGATGAGAGAGGCTCAAGAACGCAAACACAGAAGAGAACCTCTAAAAGACTCCCATTTTCGACCGGTTGACGCCGATGGCAGTCTTGGAGACAGTCTCAGCCAAGTAAGTTTCTTTTAAGTTTTTACTACCCTTCAATGTACAACTTTTAAATCAAGAACCATGTTTCCGGACGCGAGTCTAATGAACCGTACCGCGTCCGTATTTAGTTTTTAGTTCCGCAGACTCTATCTGAAACTTCGACTACAGTTTTATACGTTTAGTTATTTGCATTTCGGATTGCATTACCCGAAGGACCTGAAATAGCCGAGCATTTTCTATGAAATGTAGAGTCGATATGAAATTACATTCGGTTTATTTGTATGGCTTTCAATATGTATTGCGGAATGCATCTCCCGCTTCGTTTTGCTTCCATTACTCTGTGAATATATCGGGAGTAACGATACATCAAAGCAATATTTTTCATTTTACGTTGTGAAATCAGATTTGCGGTTGTGTCAATAGGCGTTTTTCGGAAGCGTTTCCTTTGATGTTCTATTTGTATATAGATATAGATTGGATATTGTATGCGAAATGTTCTCAATGTTGCTTCAGGAAACGCTTATTGTAAATATGTTTTATAGATTCTTGGTAGCATTCGGTCTAAAATTTTGTATAAATTGATGCTTATATTTTAGTACTCTCGATGAAAATGATGCAGTATGTTGACTTGAACCATCGAAATCATCTTCCGTTTCTACTGACTTAACAATATTATGTAGAACCTTGTTTCAAGTAGTCTTTTTATGCTACTAAGGGAGAAGACAAACAACTCTTGCGGGTACATAACTGTTTTTAAGAAAAGACATATAATTTTTCGTTCTGAATTTAACATCTCAGAAAACAATCCCTGCAAATATTTCAATACTTCTTTAGTAAAGTCTGGTAATTGCCTCTTTTTTTCTGTGACAATATTTGCCGACACGACCGCTCGAGTAGGTGGTAAGGGTGTATGCACAGTAAAGGTGTAAAGCTGCATCAATTGCGGCGCTGCTTTATACGTACTTGAAACTCCGAACCCTTGAGTTGTTGACGTGGGTGCATTGTCGTTTGTTTCAAGCGTGCAATTGTAAATATGTATGCAGGGTTTGATGTCGCTAAAGGGGGTTTGAGAAGAGGTAGATACTATAAAACGGATTTTATTTAAACTCGGGATAGTACATTTGTAAGTCGTATTCAGATGTTTGTTGTTTTGGTTCCGAACAATTAGAAAAACTCCTATGAACTTTATAATCGCATTTATGTTATTTGAACTCTTTCACTGTATCGAATCTGTAATTTGAGTTGACTAGTCTTTTGCGCCGAACTGAGATGTCGCGCCTACATTTTGCCTCATAGAGAAAAACTTTTGAGGTTACTTGCTTTTAACTTTTTCTTTATAATAATTGTTTGATTTTTGTATTTGTTGTTCAAGTACAGGATATAACGGATATTATACGTAAGTTTCAGGGTTCAGTGTGAAGCCGTGTTTGAAATAAACCGGTTTCGTATTCTACTTGTCAAGCCTTTTTCAACGATACCCCACAAGGGTGGATAAAAAAATAAAAAATACTCTACTAACTACTTACATGTGTGGGAGCTCCCTTAATATTTTTCATTTATGTAATTTTGCCTTTGGGCCTTAGTTTTACATATTCTATAAGAATTTGAAGTCATTCGCTAATATGGTTTAGATGCAGGATGCCTCTGAGAGACGGACGGACGGACAAAGTGCTAAACGACCCAAGACAACAAAGAGATATCGCTTCGCTCGATGAACTGTATCGTGAAACATCCATTTTAAACCTAAACATTACTGCAGGCAAAATGCCGTACCACACAGTAATGGAAGACCAAATTGCAAAATTAATTACGAGCTTAATTTGGTGTATTAATATTAACAGTCCAGCCGTCGCGTCCACAAACGAGAGGCCAGAAGTTAGGGGATGAATTCAGAGGGTTATATTCATTACACTACACTTACAGTGCTACTATTAGTAAAACCTATTATTGCTTAAGTTAAACCCCTAATTCCCAGTTAACTTCCTTTTGTGGCACCCAAATGACATGCTGCGAAGAGAACTTAAAGGTCTACATGCACATACTATTTAATAGCATGCTATGTATACTGCCGTCATCGTCATGAGGAAAAAACCAGCTAGGTGCGAGTCGGACTCGTGCACGAAAGGTTCCGTAACATTATCTATAAAAAATCACGTTTTTTTGTATGGAAAACTCCATTAAATAATTGTTTTATTTTAATTTAATTATTATATTTTTAAGTAAATATATAATTAAATATTCTGTGAATATTTCAAGCAATGACGTTATCAATATCGAGCAAAAAAATCACGTCTGTTGTATGGGAGCCCCCTTAAATACTTATTTAATTCTATTTTTTAGTATTTGTTGTTATAGCATCAACAGAAATACATCATCTGTGAAAATTTCAACTGTCTAACTATCATCATGGTTCATGAGATACTGCCTGGTGACAAACGGACAGACAGACGAACGGACAGCGGAGTCTTATTAATAGGGTCCCGTTTTACCCTTTGGGTACGGAACCCTAAAAAGACGTTACCGCGTTTTTGACAAAATTAAGTTTTATACATCATCAGAATCAGGAAAAATAGACGGATCTGCTAGTATTTTTTTTATTTTAAAATATACAAACGCAACGTACTAATTCTTACTTTTAATTTGGACGCATCTACTCTTTCATTATTTTTTCTATTCTTTCTTTTTCCCTTATGACGGCAGTAGGGGGTTATGTTATCAGTCAAAGAGCAATAGGAAATACAGTGCAGTGAACGACTTAAAGCTACGATAGCTGTGTATAAGTGTATTTAAATACATTGGTACTGATAATTGAAATCAGACAATATTTATTGAGGTGTCTTACAGCACTCAGTGCATGCTATTAAAAAGCTTGTCTATGGTGACTTTTAGGCCACATTATTTGCATTACGCTTATACAGCCCGTAATGGAGTTTTTAATTATTTCTGTGGGTTATTTCTGGGAAGCAATTAGATGGGGTTGCGGGTCGTTCCGGTGAAAAATATGGCGCGGTTTCCGCTTTAATTATGAATAATGAATCTGAAATAAAGTTGACGGAATAATATTGTAGAATACTCTTATAAACAAAAACAGTTGGAAAATTAATCGAGTTAAATTATAAAAAAATCAAAAAACATACCATCGAATTGAGAACCTCCTTTTTTGAAGTCGGTTGAAAATCACTATGACACATATACAGAGATATATTCTTGGAAACGATACGTCCGATTAAATAATTATTTTACTTTTAAACAATATTATAACTAAATTTTATGCATCATTTTGTTTTTTTTATGTGTGTTACCTTATAGCTTTTTTATAATTGATCCGATGTTGATGTTTTTTTTTATACTGGTGCTTTCCATGTGGTCCCATTTTAATTTGATTTAAAATTTGATAATTATTAATTTAAATTTGAACCATTTAAGTTTCCAGTTATCCTCAATAATGCGTATTAAATTAATTTAATCTGATCAAGGGTTCCGAAGAATTTGCGGTGAAGTTGTTTGTTTTTAAAACTTCTGCTTGCTTTTAAATCAGTAATAATAAATATAACCAATTAAAGTTTCTTTACTCTGTTAGATAATACATTTTCACACATTTGCTTACTTTTATTAAAACGAAGCTAGCTGGCGTAGTTGGTTGGGCGTCTGCATAATACAGCAGGTACCGGCTTCGTTTCCTGGAGGGAACACAACTTTTCTACGCAAGGGAAATTTGTGTTTCTTGTTCTAGGTGTGATAACATGGGTGAAGTGAATGTTTTTAGCACCCACGATACAAGTTTTCGAATTTATTGCGGGGCTGGGAGTGTAAAAGCTTAAGAAGAAAAATTACAAAGTGTTATTAAAGAAAACACCCACGATACTCTATAATCTTAGCGTGGTGCTGTAAGTGTGTATGTGGTTATGCATAATTCTGATTTTGATTTATTTAAGACAAATATTCTTATTAAGTAAGCAGTTACTTTCACATTTTTATAACAACGCTACGACAGAGGCTTTCTATCATCCATTCCTGAGCTAATGACAAATTTGTTACAAAGCTCCGCCAAGGCGATTAGACGACCAATGAGGGACGCAGACGATCGCATAAGTCAGATGTCAAGTCAATACCCGACCCACCCTTTGTAGGTTTCCGGGATCTGAAAGGGATGGAGGAATAGGAATAGATAGGTATTTAAGATTGTGTGTGATTTAAATAAAATAAAAACGTTAATAATTTGTTAGATGTGTTGAAAACACACAGAAAAAGCATAGCGTCGTATCACACATCATCACGTAGGTATAAAACTCAATTAAACATTTTTTTATTCCACACTTTTTTTATTAATAAGACCTTTTTGTTTCTTATGACCAATAGGCTAGCATTTGACCGCCATCTCATCTGATGGAAAGCGACGATGCGGTCGACGGTGACGGGTTTGCCTAGAAGGTATCTGGTCACTCTTGACTTGAAGAGGCCTAAGTTATACTTTTAGAACCAAGGCAGGGTATTCCACTCCTTTGCAGTTCGCTTGGTTCTAATCTGAGGAATATCCATCATGAAAGGATGTCTTGTGTATTTTACATTAAATTAAAAACTAAAAACTAAATTAAAACTAACCAAAAATAACTATATAACTAGATATAATTATGTACAAAACTTAATCTAATAGATTGCTACCAATTGGCAAAGTACCCAAAATGCTGGCAGTATTGCCACGTTGAATGGCAATGCTTTAATCTCTGTCCAAAATATTTGCCAGCATTTTGGTCACGAGTTGCTTCGACCAAACGCCCGATAATTGTTTGAAGATTATACGTACTCCCTCATGCGGTCCCCGCGGTCTCAATGTCTCAACCCCAAAAGGAACAAATATATAACCACTATCAAGATTACTTACTATATTTGCGCCTTTTGAGAGTATGTTTGACATACCTCTAGTTCGCTCGAAGCGTTTCCCTTCTACGTTTGTCATCCGTACTGCGAAGGAACGGAACTCATTGCCCTCGTGTTTTTTTCCCGAACGGTATAATCTGGGAGTCTAAAAATGAGTAGGTGCTTCCTGGCAAGCATAGGTACTACATCTTTGGTCGCATCATCACTTTCCATCAAGTGAGATTATGGTTAAATGCTTGCCTATAGGGCATAGGGCATAAAAAAGATCTATTATTGCGATTCTATCAATAATCTATTACAGTTTTATTATAAGTATTGAGAATTGAAGGTTTAATGGTTGCTAATCAAAATTAAATCGTGACAGATCCTAAATGATCATTCGAAATGAAAAAATATAAGAGCAATGATTTTTTTTAATAAATATTCTATGATACTTCACTTCACACATAACGGTAGTTCACATTAATTATTTTTGTCACAATATGGCGTCTGACAGTCGCCATAGAGTCTATGTTTATGTACACCTAAATATGAAAATGGATTGTCCTAGAATACTCTTAACCATTGAATTTTAAAAACAAATGTCCTGGAATCAACTATTACGATCATATTCAAGCTTGACACCATTTTTAGGGTTCCGTACCTCAAAAAAAAAACGGAACCCTTTTAGAATCACTTTGTTGTCCGTATGTTTGTCTGTCAAGACCCTCCACGCGACCCCAAGAACGCGTGGAGGTATCAAGCTGAAATTCATATCAAATACTCAGATCTACTGTCTCTTAGAGCTGTGAAAAAATCAAACTTCTAAGCCGACGCAAACAAAAGATACAGCCGTTTATGCTGCAATTTTTTGACAATAGCAAGGGAATTAAAACCTACAGGGTACTTCCCGTGAACCCAGAATCTTGAAATTTGGCATGAAGCAACGTTTTATAGCACACATAAAGGAAAAATTTCGAAATCCTTAAATTTTTTGTTACATCACATGATCATTTTTGACGTGATAACGTCTTATTCGATGAACACCGGCTGCAGGCACGAAAAAGTGTCACGTTCCGCATGAACCTGAGCGTGCAAGCGAGAGCGCGGAACAAGCGATAGAGAGGCACGATCGGCCTAAGCGTTCGTCTTATGACGTTATCACGCAAAATTATCGTCCGTAAACCGACTTAACAGACAACCAATTTTTTTTTTTTTATTATAAACTTATTACCCTTTTCCTTATGAACGCGTAGAGGTATCAAGTTGAATTTCATATCAAATACTCAGGTCTAATTGCATTTACTGTGAAATTACTTATATACCTACAGATTTGTACGGAACCCTCGGTGCGCGACTCCGACTCGCACTTGACCGGTATTTTTTTTAATCTGCCAGCCTGTGCCCGATTAAAACGCGCCGGCCCGCGTCTGGGGCGGAACTGTGCGCTTCGATAATCGCTCACCGTTGACAATAGCAGTAATTATTGCTGAAACTTTCAGTTCTTTTTTGTGGAAAAGCGCTTGCATTGCTGCTGTACAATGTATAGGGAAAGTGTTAACAATTATTGCAATTGGTTGAATGGTTTCGTTATGAAATGTCTATACAGAATAACTAATGCCCACCACGCATCTTACTCGCTTATGTGTGTGCTAGTTTTTAGTTTTATGATATGTATTATCCATTATAATATTATAAACGCCAAAGTTTGTATGTATAGAAAGAAAATACATTTATTTATGACACACACAACATTACACTAAAAACACAAGCAGGAAAATAAATAAAAAACAAAAATTTAAGTATATATAAACAAAGCAAAATAAAAAAAGTAAAGGAAAGAGAAGTGTGATGTTGTGATGGATGTTTGTTATTCTTTCATGCAAAAACTACTGAATGGATTTGATGAAACTTTACAATAATATAGCTTATACATCAGAATAATACAATGGCTATAATTTATAAAGATACTAGATATAATTTAGAATTGTCCAAAGTATAACGATAAGTGTCAAGAGGGTAGAGCTTCAAAAACCGTTAGAGTTACACGTATGTAATGTATAATGGAAATGTTTAGACGTTTTTTAAGTTTTTTTTTTTTTGCGCATATATCATACCTACTCTGAATCTGTTTATACATATAGCGCGTATTAAGACATTTTTCCACTTTACAAACGTTATATTTGTCTATTTTTTTTTTTTATGAAAACCGTACTTTAAAGCACTACTTTAACAGACACTCCTGACAAATATTTCCACAACGCGAGTTATTGATTTCAACCCTGCATGACTCACTCGCTGCAACCCTCTGCATCCCTATGGACCGCAAACAATGTTTGCCCTCTCTGATTGAACTTGAAGAAAAAGCTCCTAGTTTATTTCCTTCCAGTGTTGCTTGGACTCGACGTTTTTTAATGTCGTCTGAGTTCGATCGAAACTCGTTAAAAGTTAGTAAGTGGTTCTGTAAGTAATTTGTGCATTTTATCGTCTTTCCGTACGTAAATAGATGGGTCTTATTAGATTTGTTAAGGGTGAATGAAATGGGTACTTAAACCTCAATTTAGTGCATTATGTCGTTAATCCGACCCAATCATATCATATTATAGCCATATATTTGACGACTCAGTTGGTGCGGTGGGCATTTCTCTGTCTTCTGCGCCGTGGGTTCTGGGTTCGATTTCCAGCAGGATCACAATTTTTCCATCCCAAGGAACGTTTGCGTTGGTTGTCGTTGTGATATGTTAATGTTTCCGGCGCTATCGATACAAGTCTTTGAATGTAGCGTGGGGCTGTGAGTGTGAATGCGTATTATTTGTTTATATAGGTATTACTTGGGTATATCACTTAATGATCGGTTGTTTCATGATATGGTGAATTATGATTATAGGTTTCGCTTTAAAAATGATTAACGGTAAATTCAACCTGTTGTCGTTAAGAATAAAAAATAACACATTCGTTTTGAATATATTTGGCAGTGAAAACAGTTAATATAGTAATTAAACTCAAGCAAAGCTTAAAAAACCGACTTCACCGCTTATATTTTAGTTTTGTATAGAATCGATTTCGATAAGATGGACCACCTCTGAAAATATAATCTACCACACAAAAAAATCATCAAAATCGATTCATAATTGGCGGAGATATAGCGTTACATACAAACAAAAAAAAACTTACAGTCAAATTGAGAACCTCTTTTTTTGAAGTCGGTTTAAAAATATAGCATCTGGAAATGATACTCTAAATCTTTGGTGATAAGTTTAATGTTCTCAGGAAACTCTTATCACTTTTTTAATCCAATTTAATTATATTTTGGAAAGTTACACAGTCATTGATTTCAAAAATCTGAAAACTGACTTCACATAACAATTTACCCAAAAGCGTGCGTTTTGCTATTTTAAATGTCCCATGCATTTTTATCACTTTTGATTCATCCTTTAGTATGACGGACATGCTGGTCAGAGTCATACATAAGTGTGATTGTTTTTTTTTATTGTACACCACCGTCTATTCATTCTTCTGTTACTGTCCATCCAAAGGTTGTCTGGAAGAGATCGCTTTAAGCGATAAGACCGCCCATTGTACTACCACGATTATTGTGATATTTGATTTTTCATTGTTTATATATTTTTTTTGGTATACAATAAAGTGTTTTGTATTGTATTGTATTGTATTGTGTGTATCAAACCTTTTTATGTCTGTTGCTGTGAGCAACAGACATAGTTACCCATTGCCCGTCTAACTGATAAACACCTCATTAAGGCACACACAATTACCTAATTACAGTACCCTATTCTCGAAGTCGTTCGACATGGACACAGGTGGTCCATGAGACTCCCTAAAACAGCGCTTCCATTTGCACTGGTGGAACACGTGCTACTTCGCACTTAGTTCAGCAACTTGTAAAACTGAAGTGTTATGCGACAGACGAGCGCTCTCCGAAATGACTTTTAGTGTGACGCAGCTGGCTCATAGAGATTGTGATGGTGTAAAGTGCTTTGAGAATACTGTACCTGAGATGTGGACGTTTAAACATTTTTATGTTTAGAATTTTCTGGAGAAACGTTTTATCTATTTCGATACTTGCGAATTTTTACGTGGTTTCATAAATTATTTGTTTGTAATCTATTACTTTTATCAAGCTTAGAGGTAAATCAGGGTAATAAAAATATGTTCATGTTGGTTAATAGGTTAATAGGCTCAATCCTACTAATATTATAAAACCGAAAGTTTGTGTGTAAGTGTGTAAGTATGTTTGTTCCCTCTTCACGCTTTAACGGCTGAACGGATTTAGATGAAATTTCGAATATACATAGATTATATCTAGGATTAACACATAGGCTACTTTTTAACTTGATAATAGCGGGCGAAGCCGCGGGGCACGGCTAGCTGGTTATATAGGCACGATCTACTCATATAACTAATTGTATAGGTACGCCAAGACAATAATATTATCATTTATATTAACAAATAATATATATATATATTTGTTAGATAGTAAAATGCAAATTTTTATAGATTATTTTTCATCTCAATTCACCAATGTTATCGCCATAAACGCGGGTAAAGTCACGAAACACAGCTAGTACCTGACTCAATAAAAATAAACTTCCAAGTCGTTCTAATCGGATAACGTAGGCATAAGCGGATTATTTTAGCAAGGCTTCATCTTACAAGGTGAAGATGAGAAGGAGCGCTCCTTCTCATCTTTGTGCTTCAAATTAGAGTTTTGTAAAGCGCGCCTTATCTGGATTACAACATCAATGGAGATGAGGATTTTGATTAAAGTTTGTTTTGCTAAAGCTTGTTGATGTTTGTAAATGACAGATTTTGTAGGTTTAATTTATTATTGTATATTACTAAGGTATTTTTGCATGTGCTTGCTTCGAAGATATACTTCACTATAGACTTGAAGATTTCTACATTTGGCCACAATCTCACCTGATGGTAAGCGATGATATCTTCTAATATATAAAAATCTAGTGTTAAGGGTTTTTGTGTTTAAACTCCTCCGAAACGGCTCGACAGATTTTAATGTTTTTTTTTGTATATTGAGTAACACATGTGATAATCTAAATGCCACTTTTCGTTGTGATTTTATAACTCAAGAACGGGCTCACCTATCCAAACCAAATGTTTAGGCTTTGTTCGGACTATTTAGTAGATGGTTTATGTGAAGTTTGCACAAAATCGGTCGAGCGGTTCTTCATTTATCACACCCGGGCGAAGCCGGGGCGGATCGCTAGTAAGCTATAAAGTGGAACTTAACTTTTACAAGACTATTTAGTTTCACCCGTTATTGTCTATTTGTCGGTCTGTAATCAAATCTTTCAAGCTGAATTAGACCCACTTCCCGATGTCCGATTAGACTCAAATTTGGTTTACTTACGTATCTTCGATGACACTACAATGGTATGATACTATGGAGTTGGTCTGATGATGGTTACGGAAAATGGCTTTAGGAACTTCTGAAATAAACAAGATAAACCCATCGAGTTTGGGCTCGTTTGATTCGTCTCGACAAGTTCTCTGGTTACTATTGGTAAAAGGTTGATTTTTAAAAAGTTTTTGAATTATTACTTATATACTTTTACTCTATATAATTTTGTGAATCTAGCACTAGAGTTATTATGAGTGCCTCTTTGGGGCCCATGTGAATAAACGATTTTATTTTTCATTTACGGTTTCTCTGTGTTTAATAATCCAAATTTAGGCGCGAGGAACAATTTATTTCAAAACTCAGGGGTTGCGTAACGACTCCACCGCAATTGTTTCTTAAGTGTATTTACACGAACACTTCTTATAAGCGACAAAACATAACACACAAAACACTCCATAAATCCAGCAATAACGGTGTAATTGTGGCGTTTGTGCATCCAAACTCTGGCATTCCAGAGACCGCCTCTCACACCGCAAGGCGACTAATTGCAATTCAACTTTTCTCATAAATCCTCGAGCACATTTGAGGTATTGCGGGATGGTGTGAACGATATTTGGAAATGCTCGGCTATTGTGAGGTGAACATTTAACACCTTAACCGACGACAGGGGCATTGTGCCGCGTGATTCATAACTGTTATTATTGTACCGATGGGCGAATTAATTTTGTAGATTCGCGTTCCAGTAGTGTTGCGCAAATTGCGGTGAAATTAATATTGCAGTATCGTTTGTTTGAATGGGAATAATAACTGCGAGAGAATGCTGGTTTTTTAAGTTAAAAATTCTTTAGGCACGTTGTACACTTTTTGGGTGAACAAAAATCATGGAACTCGCGTCATCGTCATGAAAGCTTTCTATAAGTAGCATTCTGGCTACTGGCATCTGTCTCTTTCTAGTTCTATATTATATCTATGTATGTAATTTTTTCACAGTATATACATAGTTAACAAAATACAAGCACATGTTTTTATACCGACGATACAAGTTGCTTAGTTTTCACTTCTACGGCAGACCCCAAAGACTGCCCCGCATGTTTTTTTTATATATGTCTATAATATTTAATATTTTATTTCTTTACCTTTCATAGTAGTGACTACATATTATGTTTTTTTTTCACAATTATTACCTATTTAATAATATTAGTTTAAAAATAAGGCGTGTTGCGCTAATTGCGGTGAAATTTATATTCCAGTAGGTACCTACAGTTTGTTTCAAAGGGGAATAATGAAAACTACGGATGGATGCTGGTTTTTTTGTTTCAATAATATTTTGATTTCTTTGGCTTTTATAATAGTGATTATAATAGATTGTGGCATTTTTTCGCACATCAAGTTTATTATTTAATGTTATTAGTTTAAAAATAAGGTGTGTTGCGCAAATTGCAGTAAAATTCAAATCGTTCGTTTGAATGAGAATAATGATAACTGCGGATGGATGCTGTTATTTTAAGTTTCAATAATATTTTGATATTTTTGGCATTCATAATAGTGATTATTATAGATTGTGGTTATTTTTTAATACATATCAATTTATATTTAATGTTATTCGTATAAGAATAAAGCGCGTTGCGCAAATTGCGGAAAAAATAAAATTGAAATTAATATTGAAGCGTCGAATATGTTTGGACGAAATTGAAAATGAAAATGATAACTACGGATGCTAGTTATTTATGTTTCAATAATATTTTGTTATTTATCGCTAAGTTCGCTATCAATAATATTAAAACGATATCTTTCAGACAAACTTTGGATGGAAACATAAACAACAAGGAAAAGTAGGGATGGTAGTACGATTAAATTAATGATTAAATTTAAAAAAACTATAAATATAGTATAGTAAGTCTATAAAAGTAAATTATAAATAAGCACACACTTTTTACTTCACTATAGATCATACTAATATTAAATGATCGTAAATTCTCCGTTTTCAAATAAACGCTAGGAGAAAATCTTTTAGTAGGTAATCGTATAATATAATGAATGAGACAACCGTATAACTTTCCAACAATTACCTGGTAATGAGAAGTGTTTCCTTACAAATTTAGCTAATTACAGGAGAAACTGGATAATGCGTTTGAATTAGCATGAGAAAACAGGTAAGGTTAGGTGAAGTCGTAAGTATTTAAGTGATTACATGCCGGATGTTAGAGAAAAGCTCATTAATAGACTAAAAAGTAACGTTAAAAATAAATTGAATTCAAGATTAACACGTTGTAGTGTCATCCGGGACATAGAATAAATAATTAAAAGCAAAACCGACTCACCGCTTTATCTTCGGATCCTAGATCAGATTTAATGTATTAAATACGTTTTATTGATCAGAAATTGATCAAATTTAAATGGGACCATGTGTAAAGCACCAGCTTTCAAATGAAAAAATATTCATCAAAATCGGCTCACAACGAAAGAAGTTATGAGGTAATTTATGAAGTCAGTTAAAAACGAGAACATCATCAATGTAGTCTACAAAATACGCATTATTGAATATAACTAAAAAAGGGCCACCCGCCCTTTCAGTAAGTGCCAGTCCTACTGCTATTCATCCGACTAGTAAAAAGTCATACCCACCTAGTTTTTTTAACAGAGTTTCATCTCTCTGACGTTGAGGTCCGCGGATTTAATTTTCCACCTTATCTGGGAAGGTTTACCGCTCAATAACCGTTTGCCTTATCCGCCACCTGTGGGGACGCCGCCTCTTGGGACCCCGAAATAATTGAACAAATTTAAGTCCAACCCTGTATGAGCCGTTATTATTGACTCTATTTCGCTTGAAATAGGGTTATCGCGCACAATTCAGCATCCTCAACCATGTCCCAGCACCAAAAAATAAAGGAATAAGTATATTTATTTTCATTAAAAAAATATATAAATACAGAAAAATGTATTACCGTTGAAGCAGAAGACCTTAATTATAAATCCATGATATAAAGTAAAAATAACATAAATTACACATATGTATTTTTTTTAGATGCATTACTTACGTTTACACTCCCTATTATTCGAGTTGAAACCCATTTCAAAGCAAGGCAAATATTTTGTAATAAATAGTAATATAACAGTAGGTAGATTCACCAAGGGTTTGCCCTCGGGCCATTTCAAATTCATAAAAACATCAGCGGAAAATTGATGCGAGCATATTTTGTAGAACTTATTTTGATACCGTATTATAGAGCGATGACCGCGTATAAATTGAACTGGGTATGTGTGTGTGTGTGGGTGTGTGTGACCAATAATATAATACGTATATATAGGTATATATTTTTTCTCGGTAAGCAAGCCTTTGACCACTATCTCACCTGATGAAAAGTGATAAGGCGGACGAAGATGTAGCATTGCTTGTATATGCAGGGTTCAATTAGTAATAGCTATTGCCCGAGTTATTATATTCATCGTAGCATTGAAAAACAAATGACAACTATCCTTTTTCACCCGTGTATGTAAAAATATAAATTCTTTTAATCACTCCAACGATATTAGATCCAATGCAAAATATCTCGCCGTCTTGAAATCTTTGTAGGGCAGCAAGTAGTGGCACTACTTAATTCTAAAGATTGTATGCAGTATCTGACAGAGCCAAGCTTCATAGCCAATAAATTAGTTGCAAAAAAATATCTAAAGTATTACGAACATCATCGCAGAACGCTAAATATATATATAATATCTATAGTTTGTAATCTACTTCTGAAATAGGTTCCTATGCAAACCACAATTCGTGTACTCAAGATTGTCAAAACTCCACAATATACACATATATTTTTAACAGTCTTGTGTAAATTTAGAAAGGAAAAATTATCGCTTGAGGCGGTGTTTGGGTGGACGTTATCAACACAACGTGTAGCTAACTGCAATCTTAGACTCGTTGGCCGTAGTATTTTCTAAAAACTGTTTCGGTAGATGACGTCACACGCCCCCGTAAGACGTTAATAATAAAGAAAAGATAATTTCGTCACTTCAGGCAGAGCTTGAGTAGCTCAGCGGTTAGAGCTATAGGGTATGACACCCTATATAAATTTATCGATATAGTTCTGCCTAGCATGGCAGATAAACAAAATGAATATTGACTTGTGTTAGAATAAAAAGCTTAAATAAAATGTGTCAGCATTTACCATCTCTTAACTCTTGTGATAAGTTTCTGAGTCGTGCAAACAAGGAATGAAACTAATATGCCGCTGTATGATGTATAGACAGTCAAATTCTACGTTCATATCAAATGGGTTTCTGGCTCAGCTACGGATCTCTAAAGGAGATGACATTTTTACATATAAACAACAATATATATGCAACTATAATAAGAAAGTATGACCGTATATGAGATTGCTTGAAAACCCCCGTCTCTGTAAAATGGCAACCGAACCTTTTGAGGGAAAATCGAGTAATATTATTTCCGAGTTGGTGAACAAAGAGCCGCCGCCGTTCTGTTTGAAGTGAACATCGCTTGGATATTTGTCCCTTAATGTAACTATTTGTAACTTGCGTTTATTTGAAGCATCAATTTGAGACATTTGGCTTTGATGGCCAGTGGGTTTCGTTTATGGCGCTATTATTTTTCGTTACCTTTCTAAATGAAAACTATTTATTTTCCTCCAAGCGACTCTAACGAGCTCAATGAAACGTGGGAAAGGTCCATAAAATTCACTTGCAGGAACGTAAACTAAGTTGCGAATTTTAATGTTAATAGACTGTGTATACGTTAGGCGGTAAGCTTTAAAAGCCATGCCGCAGACAGACGCTCTCATAAGCCCCAAAGCCCCTCATATACCGATGTTGTACCCCAGCCCTTGTACCTTTAGAGGGACTTACTAATATTTACCTTCCTATTGTCGTTGATAACATACGTGCTTAGAGTAGAAAGGTGTAAAAATCCAATCCCAATAATGAAAGAAGATTAGTGGTGTAAGCTCATGGATTGGACGAAAATGGAATCATAGAAAAAATATAAATTCTTCTGAAATCCAATGTGTCTTAGTCTCCAAATTCGCTATTAGTTTAAGGTTATAGTTTCTAATTTAATAGTGGCTAGTTATTTCTATATAGCTATAAAGCTTAAAAAATTCATGGACTAAATCTATATTTAAGTCTCATGCATATAACATAACATAAACGCTTTCACAGTCACAGCCCCATACAGAGTTCTATGACTTGTATCGTGGGTGCCGGAAACATTCACATCACACCCACAATCACAACCAGAACCAGAAACACAAATCAACTCGTGTTCCCGTCGAGAATCGAACCCAATACCCCTGTTTAGAAGGCGACCGCTGACCCTACTAAGCCAACGGGCAGTCCGTATTCCCTTCTCTTCTGTTCGTATATATTCCCTATTACTACGACGCAGCTATCACCGTTTCAAAGCTTTGTGAAGCCTTATACACACAATGAAGGCGGCCTCTATCAAACTCTTCCTCGATGGTTATTTCATTTCATGAGCCATAAGAGACCACCCTAATTAGTGTAACATTTTCACTTTGTAGTGCATTATTTACGTTTAAAATTATTACGATGTACGTGACCCAAGTAAATGAACTTACTTATTATATTACAGTGGGGTGTAATAAAGGCGATTATGAAAATAGCCTAAATACATTTTGAAGTTTTAATGTCTGTACTTATATTTGCCTGCATTTAAAACGATCACTGTTGTAAAATGTTTCGAATTAGATACTACTTTTGTTATCATGATGATAATAGCTTCGGTGTATCTATGTGTTAGACAATTTTCTCACAGGTTTTATTATAGTATAAGTTCGGTATGTACAATTTTAAATTAGGCATAGTATGAAACATATTGGGGATAATAATAAAGTTCAGAAAAAAAAACATTAAAAGCCTAGGATAAAGAGTGTATTCGCCGTGGTACAAAGAAGTTTTCACAGTGGACCACGAAAAAAAAATCTAAATCCTCCATCGAGATAGCTTCTGTACTTGAGCTGTGGTGGTAAATCAAGGTTAGAGAAAATTGCGCCCAGCCGGCTCATTTGAAATAGTGCCTGGACTTACTGCCATACACTTTTACCAGTTGACTTATACTCGCCAAAAACGTTGTTCGATAAGAAGGATTTTTCAAAAATGTAGAAAAGACTGTACGAAACAAGGATCTTCTATATTTTAATATTGTCATATTAACGACGACTTATTGAACAAATAACTTTTACAAAATATAATGATCTAGTATTAGGATTGAAAAAGGTATATCGGGAGAATTTCGCATTAATTTGCAGTCATTCAGTTGTTGTATATACAGCAACTGAATGACTTAACACTACCTATTCCTAAAATTTCCATCCTTTGAAAATGTGTGATGCCTTTTACCTAATTGTCTATTTCCCTATTTTCAGAGCCGAGAAAGTCTTTCATCCGACGGCGAAGGTGCTCGCGGTGACTGCTCTTCAGTAGACTCTTCGGGGTCAAGCTCCGAAGAACAGCCTCCGTGCGACATTGGCCTGCTGGAGAGGCTTATCAGGACGCATCCGGTATGGTTCCTCCCGGGAATACAAAGAGCTGGCGCGTTTCATCTACTGCAGGGGAAAGAAGAAGGGGTAAGCATCAATACACTTTTATTGTTACGCATTTTGTTTGAACTTCAGTGTCAAGCTGTAGACATGCTGGACATGCGCATAGGATGCGTTTCAATCACTAATTTATACATATTATTTGATTGGTAGTACAGTGAGCACGACCACTACCTCATTGAGTAAATATTTGCAGAAAACCGTTGCCAGATGGATACTGCCAAGTAACCAGGTGTGACTAACTCAAAGTTCAATAATGTAAAAAATTGCTTTTACTTAATAAAAATTACTTTCGTAGTACGTGATATTTAATTTAAACCGCTCTCATTACAGAACTTTGTAGTACGACAATCGAGTCAACCAGACACGATGGCGATCAGCGTTCGTCTTCCAGCGGATAAGGGGCCCTACATCGAGCACTACTTGATCCAGGCTTCTGCAGGCCGCATAGGACTAGAAACTTCGCATAATCGCTTTGACAATATACCCGAGCTGATAGCTCATTATTCACAATGC
Source organism: Lomographa bimaculata (assembly GCA_948107665.1). NCBI lineage: Eukaryota > Metazoa > Arthropoda > Insecta > Lepidoptera > Geometridae > Lomographa > Lomographa bimaculata. The sequence goes on along the minus strand of OX403596.1, from coordinate 6,598,774 downwards.
TGGTAAGTAAATAAAATTTGCTTGAACTTCTACGTTTCTGCAGTGTTGCAAAATACATACTAAGAATCATATGAGCCGTTTGGTGTTGAGACACTGGGTCCGTGGAGACCGAAAGCTCATTCTATTTTCAAAAATCTATTAGAGCGCCTGGTTGAGGCGACGCGTGATCAAAATGCTGGCACTTATTTGGATCAACGTATTAGCATTACAATTCAGAGAGGCAATGCCACCAGCATGATGGGAACGCTACCCACTGGTAGTGGACTTGAGCACTTGAGTTACCTATAAGCGCGATGTCTTGTAGGTATCTTAGTTCTTTGCTGTATATAGTTTTAGTTTAGTTTTAGGAAATACAGGCAATTGGCCCGTAGATAGAATTGCAATATATTTTAGAGCAAACTATATTTACTATATATAACTATATTTTATGGTGTAGGTATAGTGACGATCAAACTTGAAATTTTAGTGCATTTAAGCATGGTGTTTTATTTTTTTAGGCATTGATACAAAATTAATCTTATATAAGATTTACAAGCCTCTGCAGATGAAACGGAAAGTATATTACTTACTACATAACACAAGTTACATACATTAAGTACCTTTAACCCTTTTATTGATGTCAAAAGACGTAAAAATGTCAGCAATGGTCAGAGCTTAGGCTAATTCGTTAAATGCTTAAAGAAAAGAGCGTAAAATAAATACATTTCTACGGTAGAGAGTGCGAATAATTATAATATGGAGCAGATTTTCGTTCGGGAATACCGAAGCGATATAATGAGTGGTATCATCGGAACAAGTTCATGACAATCACTCTTACATTGTACTTATTGGACTACTTATGTAATGCTTGTTCTTATCTTTGTTTTCAGTGACGAGTTACCAGTCCAACTTCAATTGCCTCGAGCCCTTCGAGAAGCAAAAAGTCGACACCAGCTAAGTTCTCTAACGCTTCTCGGTCAAGAGTTTTGGGGTTATCCAATGGCGAATCCGAAGACCAACCCTACCAATGTGGTGTCACCTTCCCAGAGCAATGGAATTGTTCCAATGGCAGTGACTCCTTCTGATACTGGATCTAGTCTTAGTAGTTTTAATACCAGTAAGTTTATTTTAGTAGTCATTAATTTATATTTTGAAGACCGAGGCTTTTTAGTATATCTTGGACAAGAATCATGTTGTGTCATAACTGGTATTTATTTATATAATTGTTATTGAAGGTACAAGAACGAATTCAAGAGAGCATATTCTCAGCCCAGATAAAGACCAAAATGTAGTGCTAAAGATGTCCCCAATAGAAACTTCAGGTTCCCCACCGAGTCAAAGCCAGAACCTAAGCACTTTTAAAGGGAGAATAGCCCCGTCGCCACCAGCTAAACCGAGCGGCACGTTCATCAGAGCACCGAGACCGACCCCACCGAACACTTTGAATCTTATGTCCAGCACGGTAAGATATTTTTTTGATCTGTACGATATTGCTCTTGCTTATCGGTGTTGTTTCAATTGATTTTAATCGCAACACCTGTTTTTCAGGCGCATATAACACAGCCTCATACATTTCCGATCGACAACACACAGCATTCCCCCACCCAAACGCATAATGTCAAAACTACTCCACCTCCACCCCCACCTAGATGGACTAAACCACCCGTTTCAAAAGTTTCTTTGTCACCCAATTCAGAACCGGCAACATTCAGTCCTATTAACAAGGCTAATCAAAGTGGAAACATAACAGTCACAACCACAGTCACATTTTGCGTTAATAATACCCAAATCCACAACCATCAAATCAATGAGAGCATAAAAAGCGATCGGCTGCAACTAACGCTTGCGTCTAATAACATCAATAACAATAGTAGCGCAGAAACAGTATTTAATATGACGGATGTTCCGAAAAGTAATGCGGACTCCAACGGTGATCTGCAGGTAAGCAATTTAATTATTTAGCATGGCATTGCATAAATATTCTATGGTTTGTTTGCATGTTGTTTGTTTATTTTACGAATGGCAGGTATGGCAGTATGTCGAATGTTTCTAACAAAAATCGTTTAACGATACTTACCAAAGCAATTCTTATTCCCGTATAGAATATGATGCATCGAATGTCACCAGAAGGAGAGTGCATAAATACAATGACGGCTAGTTTGCACGGAAGCTTCAAAAGACAAGTAATGGACCAGAATTCTGCCGATCCTGGATCACCGGCAGAACAACAGTCTCAGACCAATACGTCTGAATCTATTGACCCAATAGTTAACAGTTTGACCAAATCAAATAGCAGTTTTGCTGCAAATCAATTAGTTTCGCCTAATGGCACAAATTCTGTAACTAGTGGCATATTCTCGCCTACAAGTCAGATTAATTCACCTGTGTCAAATGACACAATTTCCTCAAAGAGTGGAGTATTTTCTCCTCTAAGTCAAACGAATAAGAGTGAAATATTCTCTCCAGTGTCAAGAAGCTCTCCAATTTCGAATAAAAATGTATTCTCTCCAATGTCAAACCAGTCAATAGTATCTCCTATGATGGGAAAGGACAGAGATAAACTTCTATCTCCCAACACGAATACAGCAAGTTCAACGCCGTCTGGTAGATCAAGGAGGAGTAAACACTCCCATCGAAAGGAGTCCAGACATTACCAGGTAGGACGCATAAAATGTACATAATTACAATGAATACCTTGATATGTGACCTTGCATATTACCTTTCATAAATGCAATCATGACTAACCGCATGCCATTTTGTTCGTGAAAAATGCATCGATATAAGATATTATTGTAAAAATTACTTAATATATCATAACAACATTAAAAGCTATAGTGACTCAGGTTACGTTTATTTATTTTCTAGGAATCAGATATCTTAGAATCTCCAGGCGTGTATTATAGAAGTTCACTGACAGACAAAGTTTCTGATTATGAAGACATTTGGGGACCAGAAAGTAACAACTGTTCGACATTTAAGCCTTTGAAAGCTGAAAATGAGAACAACATAAGCAACGGCCTAATGAAGAGTAAAAGACCTGATCTTTTACCAGATACTTTACGTAAGCATACAAATAATACATACAATATTGTTAAATTTAGTAGATATTGAACAACATTTTTGTATACTTACGTTTTCAATTTGACTCTTACAGCCAAACTAAATGCAGCCAAGAGTACACAATCCATACTAGAAAAGGAAAATATTCACATTCTCACTTCAAATGAGAGTTTAAATGAAAAGAAAAACTTTTCAGACAATTCTTTTAAGAAAAGTTTCAATAGTTCAAGCGAAATGATTGCAACTACCAACAGCAAAGGTGATATTGTGCCAAAGAGACCAGATAAACTTAACATTGCTATGAATATGAATAAGAAATTGACAGAAGAGATTGAAGCTACTTTCAGAAGTCGAGAAAATTTTAATACAGAAAGTATGGAAACGGTGAAACTGGAAGATATTCAAAATAATGAAGATGAATCTGAAAAAGACAACACCGGTAGTCCTTTCTACGCCGATCCCGTAGATGCTCTTAAAGAGGTAATATCATTGCTCAAAGTTACCATGTCTTCTATAAGTTGTTAAAAACGTCCAGGAAAATGCAAGCAAGGCGCAACTTTTATCAAAGAAATTGTTATTTCAGTCAAAAGTAAGATTTGTTCATTTTATCAAAGTAACAACTAATTTGTTTTTTTATTATAGGCTGCCTTACCTCCAGTACAACGAAGGAAACTGCTCAGAGTTGGAGTAAATCTATCACAGCGCTACTCTGAACCCCCGACTCAAAATCATCCATACTATCCATTACGGGATATGCACAGCATCGAGGAACTATCTCGTAAGTTGTTGCAAATTTTAATTTAAATGTTTGTACAATATGAAACGTCCGATAACTAATTTAAACAATTAAATAATATTGTTGTAAATAGAATCAAATTTAAAAGAAGCACAGTATTATATATTAGAAAGGAATAACATCGCTTGAATCAGAGTTAGAATAGGTCATAGGATCAAGAGATATGTTTCCTTTCTAAAATTCACTACTTTAGTTGTGACATTTTAGATTTGTGTATATAACACAACAAATTTGATTACAAGAAAAACTTCTACTCTAATTTAATTACCCTCATGTTATTAATAAAGATTTTATGTTTTATCTATCAATTACTTACATTGTAAAAATTTCAGCGTCATCGCCAAATACTTCATCATCAGTTGACAACCTGGTGCTCCGATCGAAGCCAAAAATGAAACCGGTACAGCCACCACGAGTCGCCACCAAGCCAACAGGCAAGAACGAACCTTGGACCGTTGATTCCAGTTGGGAGTTTATAAGTCAGTGTAACACCAATGAAACGTAGTGCTTCCAAATCGAAATTTAATTTTGGTTATTTGGCATTTTTTTTGCTACAACATGTTGGTAGAAGTTGCACTTTCAAACTCCTTAACTCTTTCAATTGTATTCATGTCACTAATACGTCATTAGAACATACTAACATTCATTTCGTCCCCGTGTTTTGGCACCAAATTGCTTCTAGGTCAAATTTCAATAAGTTTGTAGATAAAAGTTGCTGTATTTATAGACCATTTTTGACAATTTCTTATAATAACACACTGTTTGTTAATACATCCTCAATGTAGATAAAATGTAGATATCTATCTACCAACCTTCTTTGCCAAACATAAAAGCCCCTCCACTCAATCAATTGATTTTTGGGTGGCTTGCTGTTTTATATTACACGACGACCTCATTGAAGAAAGTATCCGAATCCAAAGCTTCCTATATTATTAACATCAAAGTAATTAACCCATTCAACATATACATTTGTCCTATCTAAAAATCACAAAACCTTTACGATCGATATACAACTAATCATTTCCTAATACAATTTGCAGATAAAAACGATGAATGCTCAAACAGTGAGAATGGAACATTCCCATCGCTGGCAGAGCAGGAAAGTCGACTCAGTGGGGTCGATGACGGGTTGCAGCACTTGACTGTGCACCAAGTTGTTGCTCAAAGGTAAGAAGAATAGTTCAAAAAGTTTCGGAATCAATTTCATTAGTGTCTCCTGCAAATGACGACATAGCATTTTGACATGCATTTAAGATATAGAATTACAAGTCTGAACGCGCATGCATATAAAAAACTGATAAACCCAAGAAGTGAAGTAGGTATGTATTTTTAGTAACGAATGCTTTTCTTGTTATGTTGAAATAGTATGTAATAAATTTAGACGTCACGGCAATGTAAAGCAACCAAATAACTCATTTCAAATTTTCTGTTTAAATGATATCAAATTGTTAATCATTATCAATTTTCTGATCATCATTTTTAATAAGAATAAATATTCCACTTTTAGGTTTCCAGATCTAAGATTGAATGCAGAGCCAGCGGCTCTGCCGGAGGAAGTGAGGTCACCTCCGCGAGCGTCGTGCTATGACAACGTTTACGATTTGCGGCCTTTATCGGAACAGGTACCACTTACCACCAAGAATTTCAAATTGTCTTGTAAAATATTATTAAGTTTTCAAACTACGATTGACCACTCTTCGTAAGTGATTGTAATATTATCGAGGATTAAATACACGGCATAATCTTGGAGTCTTCAAGTCAAGGGTTAATAGGTATCTTCACTGATAGTGTAAAATTCTTGTCTATCGAGCTTAAAAATATTGTTTTGGCAGCTATCAATGACATACGGTTTAATAAACCTATATAGTTAGGTATTATTGCCTATCACATTTTCTATCCCAATTATTAGTGTCAGGTATTACAAAATAGGCAATAATTATTTGCTTGGATCAAATTACTAAATTGGTAATTTTCACCTCATTATTATTGAAGACCGATTTCAGCAAATAGCCTATTATTATAATTGTTTTAGTGTTTTTATGAAAGAGTTCCGCGAAGTTTTTAAAATCGCTCCGAAACTAAGTGATTTTTTGTTAGATTTTAATGTCTCATTCAAACATAAATTGTTCACTTTCGATCAGAAGTTTTGTAACTTGCGTTTTTCTTCAATCCAATTTTTCTTCTTAAACTTTTCATGTATTCAATGTCACAATTTTAAAACGTTTATTTCATTTCAGGCGAGCGATGATGGAACAGTATTCTCGGAGCCTTGGGATAGCTCCCAGTGGGATGGACTGATACCACCGCCTATTGACCAACAACCTTACGACACGGTAAGTTATAAGAGACTATATATTCTATTATACATGTTATATAACTGCAATACACTAGATCATTTAGATTTGAACGGAGGACGGCCTGCGAGGACGTATCGGACATTTCATGAATGGGGACGAAGCGTTTCGTTTCCACATTCATTATGCAAACCACGATGGCATGGAAATCTTTGCCTGAGTGTGTTTCCTTTTGTCGTGTTACGAAATAATGGGCATCTTCTTGGCAAACGTGCTCCATCGTTGGCTGCATCGTAACAACATATTATCAGAGATTTTGATGATTCATACATAGATTACATCCATAATGAAATCAAAGCTGCCGTCAGGGAAAGTTGACCAATCGTTGACGTCAAAAAACGTCACGAGTCAGTTTAGCCAATAGCGTGCGGTTATGCAATTTTGAATTTCCCATGCATTTTTATCGCTATTTATTCATTAAAATTCCAAGTTATAATAATGTTATAAATATAAAAAATTATATAGCAACAAAGATTTTTTGTTTTATTTATAAACCTTTATTTACATGTCGTGCATATTCTCCTATTACAGATATTATGTTATTTCCTATGGATACAGAAATCATTTAATTTCCTACTCTCTGTCACGGGACACGTGGAGATAGTATATCATTATTATTATTATTTATCTCCAAGAATGTCGCCGACACGTGTAAGGATTTCATCAATTGATAAACAACTCGTGTAAATTCATAACCTACAGTTGGTGCTCTTTGTTTCTAGACCTTACTAAATTCATTAATGGTACCGAACTTTTTTAAACCAGGAATAATTTTTGTTGAATTTATAATGAATAGCAAATAAGTTGTCGTTAGATTAAAAGCATCAAAGAAATAAAATTTTCGCGTGGAATCTAAAATGTATAAAATATATATGTTTAAAATAAATAACGATTTTTTTATTCTCTATAGATAAACGTTTGAGGGGTCAAACGTTTATCACCTGATGGCCAGGGAAGATGTGGTCGACGATGGAGCACGTTTGCCTAGAAGATATCTGTTCACTCGTGGAATACTCCCATGTACTACTCATAGGGAAACACAGACTGGAAAGGGATTTTTAAGTGATACTTCAAAACCGTTCTAAATTAAAAAACTCGAACTCGTACTTGAATCAATGTATGTTCATTACTATCGTTATTCCGTCTTAAAAGTTATAAATTCCAGCCGTTGTATTTTTTTTGGACTTGATTGTATACACTATTTGTTTTTTGTTTAATTGCTAATGCTGAACTCATTTACTCTTCAGGAGGAACCCTCTGAATGGGAGTCGCCGTTACCGAGAAGGGGGCCTGGAGCGGTCGTCTCAACGCGAGCCAAGACTTTTAGAGACCGGCTTGATCCGTTACTTGGTAAGCTTGATTCCTTATGGTATGGTTGTGTTTTAAAGCTAGATGTAAGCACCGCGCTCTCTAAACGCAGCTCGCAGAAGAAGGACGTAAATATCCGAAACCTCGTAAAAAAAATATCATCCTACAATAATTCGTGAGTACCGGTTAATATTATTTATGAATAACAATCACGACAGCTTTCAAACTAAAATAGATTATGCTTACTTGATTTTATCAGTTTAATATTTTTTGTAGGTACCTATTTATTATTGTGATATTGCTTGCCTTCTTTAAATAAAGCGCACGTTCTGTCTTCCTCAACTTTCATGCGCACGTAGATAACGCGTGGCATATTTTTTTCATAGAGAAACAACGTTTTATAACTGGATGAGGGAACATTATTTGTGATTCATCTGTAATTTTTTAGGTGAAATTTGTATCGCAGCTGATAAAATGACCCACATATTGATATCAAAGAACAGCAGATGTGCATCACAATACAATGTTATTCATGTTACCAGTCAGTTAACTGTACATCAGTGTTCATTACATATCATTATTAAACAATTTAATTATTTTATAGAGCGTGCACAATGAAACCGCTATGCACTGGTGTTATCTATTATCACATTAGTTCAGTAAATATAATTAATTATTGTTAAAGTGCAAAGGTCTGCTCGTGCCGCAAATTTCTTAGTCATTGCCGTTACTCCATGTGTTCTAATCACAGTTGCTTTCCAACGCTCGATTGGAGAGCATCGTCGCGTGAACATTTCCGTTTGAATGAGAAACTATCGCTTCAAGTCTTTCGTTCACGCGGGAAAAAACCGCAGAGTAATCGGTCATGAAGTGGTTCAAAAAGTTGTTCCGAGGAAAGTGCGTGAAACAGACTGACCAAGCTGTAACCAGCAAGCCTGAGCCCAGAAATCGCTTTCAAAGCATGAGTAATTTCAGTGATTTGAAGGGTCCGAACTCTTTGGATGCTCTGAGGATGTCAGTGTCAGTGCCTAGTGAAGTGATTGCATTGACTACAATACGCAATTTCCGAGGAGAAACATTGCATGAGTTCGTATATGAGAGCAACTGGGTGCTGCTAACGAGGGAACAACTCGAAGAGCCTAAGTTCAAACGACATCTCGCGAAGTCAGACTCTCTGGCGTCTCTCTGCAAGTCTAAGTCGGAGAAAAGCGTCGATATCAGACGATCTCAAGTTGTCGCTAAGCCTCCAAATTGCCAGTGCGGCGATCGAGACCCGGAGTGCAATAAAAAATCTCGCCGGAGTATATTTCGACGGTTCTTTGACACGTTTTCGAAAATCTGGCGGAGGTTCCGCAGAAAATTAAAACGCTGCTTTTGTGATACCACAGTTCCAACATTCGTCCAAGGACCGGAATGTTCGTTTACAGACAATTATTTATGTAGGTAATAACGATATCCTTTACATTTAAATAGTCCATATGAAGTACTAGATTCTCTGCTCTAATTAGATTACTAACTACTCAAATAGGCGCAGACGTAATTGAAACTAGTTTATCGTTGTTATAAATTGACTGTTATGTGTGATTACAGGAAACCTATTCTAGAAATTACTCTATACTCAAGAAATTATCATTCTAGGCCTATGTTTGACCACTATCTCATCTTATGGTAATTGCAGATATGATTGAGCGTGCTTTAAGAAATAAATAATAATTTAAAAAAAATGTAGATAACAAAACTAAAGTAAATTCGCTAATCCTAAAGATACTAGTAAGGATAATAGGACAAACTATTTATTTTATTGCATTGTCATCGATAAGTTTGCAAAGTTTCAAATTATTCCTAAGTTTTGAAGGGGGTCAAAATCACGAAATCACAAACTAAATGTATGAATCTACCTTTACGGATTTATCTATATACCTACTCGCATAAAGGTTTGGGTGCATTTGACTCGAGGAATATGAAAAAAAAAGACAATAAGAATTAGTTACGAGAATTATCTAAGATTTATTGTTTTGCTCTAAACTCATTCCAGACAATAGACATTCTTCTGAATATTGTTCTAATGGTGATTCAGTGGTCGATAACAGTTGCAATAATACACGTTAGTAGTGTTTTCTACCGACTGCACTAAAAAGGAGGAGGTAATCAAGTCAACTGTATATTTTTTCTGTGTGTTTCCTCATATTATTATCTTCTTTCCCGATTTTAAAATTTCTTATTTGTTTGAAAGATATTGCTTTCCAGTTGGTCCCTACCTTACATTAAAATTGACACAGTTTGTAGTTTAGCAGCCGTAAAATGCTCTGACTAATCAACCGTAACCTATTTTTTCTTCTCCAAAACTGTTAACTATTGACAAGAATAATCAACGTTTGATACATCCGTGCTCTAGGATGAGTAACGATTTAGAAGGATTTTAAATGATATTAGTAATGCGATTTGCTCAGCTAGTAGTCAGCTCCGAATGTAACAGACCTATAAATTAATTCAAACTTTAATAATTGTTGTAATAAAAGATTAAAAAGACCAAACAGAATTTTCAAGGGAAATCTGAGAGAGCAAAATAACGAGTAGGTATTACATATATGTATATTATATTCACTCTGATATCAACGTCAACCCTTTTTATAGTGATGACAGCATCACCGCGTTTCTGGTCTAAAATACCTATGATAAAAAAAGTTAAAATGCCTATAATGTGTGCGTATTTGTTCTTTGTTATTATTTATCCTGCCTAAACATTCCTGACATCAGCCCTTTAGGCCAAGGGCCTTGGCTACTTTGCAAACGAGGAGTTTAAACATAACATAACATTTTTTTATTTCTGTTACCTTCTACCATATCTTCTTTCCACGTGAACCGATTGTAAAGATTTCTTTTATGTTTAAAAGCTGGTGCTTTCCCATTGGTCCCATTTAAATTTGATCAAGATCTGATCGATAGTTCTTGAAATATCGTCAATAATGCGTGTTTAATACATTGAATTTGATCAAGGTTCAGAAGATAAAGCGGTGAAGTCGGTTGTTTTAATTTATACACGATATTTAGGTTTACATTTAAACATAGTCTTATTTAAAATTAAACAAAGTAGAGACTTTTGATAATTTCTATAAAATTATGCACAAACTTTACGTGAACTTCGACCGTTAATAATGCACTTACGTGCCCATAAAATATAAAAGTAAAGAAAACATTGATGTGATTATGTGGTTAATATGAATGTTTCCGGCACCCGCGGCACAAGTCATCGCAGTTAGGGTCTGTGAGTGTGAAAGCGTTTATTTTTAACATCTCAACAGTAACCTCGAGCAGGTATGCCATAAAGAACAATATTTATTTACAGACTTGTAAAGTTTTATTCAATAAATAGGTACATTTTTCCTGGAATTCGTTTAATGTTATTTCCGCACACAATTTTTTGAATGGCAACCAAAGGCGCTATCTCATTTTTATAGCAGTTCTTTAGAAGAAACAATAAGTTTTTATACTATCGTTTTGCTTTGTATATATACGGCCCAGGAAGGGTCATTTTAAATGCAAGTAGGTATATTTTCCTGTAATGTACCTGTAATGTTTGGTACCATTGGAATTATGATCTAGACTTAAACAGTCTTACTTATAAAAACTTCGCTAAGCAATGCTTAGCCACCTCTCAGTTAAGTAGCTCTTATGCCCATAATCATTGATTTTTTTTACTCATATACATTAGTTAGGCGCTGCTTCATTGAGAAACGCACAGAGACTCAAAATAATCGAAATTTACATGATCGGTACAGATAATAACCAAAAAAGTTACTTATAATTGAAATGCAAGCAAAGCTTAAAAATATGACTTCATCGCTTATACTTCGGTTTTGGCCTGACCGATTTCGATAAAAAAAAATATGGGACCACTTCTGAAGTATACTCTACTAAACAAAAAAAATCATCAAAATAGATTCATAATTGGCGAAGATATTGCGTAACATATATACAAAAAAACATTCAGTCGAATTGAGAACCTCATTCTTTGAAGTCTGTTGAAATATAAATTATAGGAATACAGCTGTCAAAAATGTGTTTTTGTCTGTTTCTGTTGAAATAAAAATGACAGACAGGTGACATTCAACGATAAAAAAGTTTTGACACATTTATTATTAAAAGATATAAGTCCTGCCATCTTGCCTCTTAGCGAGGTTTAAACTAGGTAATGGCGGTATTTAATTTTGACAACTATTTAAGCATTTCGATCTTTGAACGCTAAATCGCGTTTATGAGTGACATTTTAAACTGTAGCTTAGCAATTGATTAAAAATTAAGAGAAGTCCATAAGTAAGACTGCAAATGAATAAGTCACCTTATTTAAACTTGACCTTAACTGTTAGGTAGAGTAGTATACTAAAAAAGTACCCAATAACACTTTTCTTACTGTGTATATTAAAGGGAAGACACCGTTAGTTAAATGCAAGTAACTTTTTTAAATACTAGACGTTTTTGATAGAAATATGAGTTGTTTATGTGCCTGAAACATGCGGTGAGCACATTCTGTAGTCGTGTAACGAATATGACGTCATTTAAGAACACACGTCACAAAGCTCTCTAATTTGCAACAAATTATCTACGCTTGCTGCTAAGCGTTAGTAAATGTCATAGTAAAAGATAAGTAATTATAGTACGATAAGTAACGGGGCAATGAATGCACTTTACTCATAAATCGTGAAAGTGGCGTGTTACGTCAATATGTACCTACATAATTATCTACAAAGTTACTAGCTATACCTGACATGCGTTGCAATGCCACGTAATCAAAAAAAGCATTTCATCTATTTTACGTTCATGTTTGCCTAGTACTTTACCAAATCCGAGTGACGAATGAGAAAAAAGATATATGATGCATATTTTTTTCTTAATCAAGATTATTCTAATGTTTAGTTAGACATACTCGTAGCTAATACTTGGTATTTTGAGAATTGTAAAAAGGTCTATAGTGTCGAAAATTATATAAAATACTCCCTATTTATTTGCGTAAATTAGGCTTAGTACAGGCTTAGTAGCAACTTGAAATTAATTCTATCCGTTTGGTCAACAGCAGCGGGACGCGTGCGTGCATTGCGTGGCGGACGCACGTCGCGCGGTGCGGGCGCAGCGCTGCGTGCGTACGCTTTACACCTCGCCCAGGATAAAAGCACCACGTTCGCGCAGAATATCGACAACTTCATCGCGTGTACACTGGATTCAAAAGAAACTTGTCCTCAGGTAAACCTTACATTAAAGCAAGCTGAAGACCTTACTTATTTTTCGAAATAGCTCAAATATGTTACATTTACGCTTTAAACTCGTCAAAATCTCTGCCGTTTTGAAAAATTTTCAAAAACTGAATCTACAAAATATTCTGTGTAATTATCGAACTTGCTTATAACAAACATTTCACGAAAATCGGTAAAATCGGGAAATTGGACATCCGGATGGATATACGAAAGCTATTTTGCCTAAGCTGAATCGGAGACGCTTCGTTCGCGCTCCCTCTGGCAATGACTGCTTATCGGGTGGTTGTAGATACAAATTAAACATCCTATAATTAAGTTTTAAGGTCACCTAATGAAATTGTTTTGGAGTTGTGTTTTTGAACCAGTTATTGTTCAACGCTCGCCGTCGACGACCACATTACAACTTACCTGGCAGACTTTATGATATTAAAAAGCTTTCCACTGACACAGTGACGCCTCCTACTCGTTCCCATGGTTACCGTATTTTTTTTTCAAAATCCTAAAAGTTAAGGACAATCTTTAACTATTAAGGCACCTGTCCTGACGGTTTCCTAATTAAAAAAATCCGCCCTGTGTAATATATTACTTTTGACTTACAGGTGATGATGCGAAATATCAGACAATTCATGTCCGGAATGAAGAACTACCTCGTCAAGCACGGCGAGAGGGAGTTCGAAAAAGAAGTTGAAAAAGAGAGGCTCAAGGTTAGTACCTACTATTTATTTTAAGACCCTAGTGCATCCAATTCTTAATTCAATCCCTTACTTATTTATTGCTGTATTTAAAAATATGTAAAAGTAACACTGTTCTCTGATATCCCAGACTTAAAACGCATTTATTTGTTTTTTCAGCTGAAACCAACAGAGTTCCTGAACCTAGACGCAATCCTAGAGGGCGTGATGCACCGGCTAGTCGTCCGTCCTCTGCGCGCGCGCCTCTATACGCTGTTGGCGGCGTGGCACGCTTCTGACGTGCGGCGTTTACACGCTGCTATAGAACGCGCGCACCATGCCACGCCGCTGCAGCTTGGCATCAAGGTAAAGTTACATGAAAAATTATCTTTGGGTCGCTGTACATCCGGATCGAAGGACCATAATAATTTGAGAGAATGATGACATTACGCAAGAACACTACGTGAATAGAATATCAATATCATTAGGGCGAGAGTATTTGAAAGTTTATATCAGTTTTGACCTTTTTAAGTTGATCTGATGTTTCTGTTATCTTATTTTAAACATTGTTATGGTGAATATCATCACGAGTTTATTCTTGATCTAGCACAAAGACAATCTCGGCGTGCTTGCATTCTAACCAAGTTTAACGATGGTCATTCAATAAAGTGTCGTAATAAGTACCGCGGACTTAGTTTTTTTTTCCTTTTTAGGAATCCACAAAAGTGCCCTCATCGGCGGTGTTGGCCGTGATCTCAAAGCATTTCCTCAAAATGCAGGAAGCCGACTCGCCATTGGACAAACTTGAAAACCTCTTAGCAGCTATATCGGTTATGTTTAATGCTGTAAGTATATTACCTACATTTATTTTACTTTAAGGTTAGTCTCTAAGTCTTAGTTTCTTAAGCTTAATTTCACTAGGTATTGAGTAACTTAAATCTTAAGAGTAGTTTCCGTTGCAGATTTTACAATTAAATGTCTGATCCACCCATCGAAAACCACAAGACTAAGGAATGTTTAATACCACATGAAAACAATTCTAAACATTGAAGAATAACATTTCTATATCTCTTGTATTCCAGATTCGTGGAGAGCGCAGTCTCGGTGCCGACGACTTATTACCAGTTCTGGCTTGGACAGTGGCGCGATGTCGATTGGTCTGTGCGGAATTGGAAGCCGAACTCATGGCCGGTCTACTTCCCGCTGCATTGCTGGCGGGAGAAGGAGGGTATTATCTCACTGCGCTGTTCTCAGCAGTGGCTGTTCTGAAGAGACTGGCACCTGATTCGGGACCAGATAGCGCAACTCCGGTAAGTTGGAGTTATGTTCTCTCTTATCTATTATTTTTATTAGTGTAATTAAACGACAAAACAGCTTATGCTACATTTTTAGCCACCACGCCGGTTTTGTTAATTGGAGAGATTTTGGTATGGCAACATAGCTAGTATTTCACTAAATGGTTATTATTGGTAGATGTGCTAAAAAATAATCATAGATTAGGCATATTGAGGTAGAGTTGAAAACTATTTTTAATTATCGTTAGATCCCACGACTTGTAAGTTCGACAACAGACATTTATTTCTCTCTATAATAAGATAGCTCACTGTCTCACCTGTTGGTAAGTGATAAAAATATGATCGAGACGGCTGGCCTTTCTAAGAACCTAATTTACACTCATAGGCCTAGGATATAACTGGCTCTCAAGGCTACCTGCTAATACACTATTTAGTGCTTTTTAACTCAAATAGGTATCGCTTGGCAACTATCTCACCTATTATTTGTGAGTGATTATGATCAAGCAACTGACTGATTCCAAACTGCTAGAACACCATTTAGTATTATTTCATTATTTTAATTAACGATACATCCTAATTTCGTTAATAAATAAATATGTACCTTGTGTTAACCTTTTCTTCAAACCCCCACACTAAGTTCGATGACTTGTGTCGTGGGTGCCTGAAACATTCACATCACACAAAATCTCACCCAGAACCAGAAACACATATTTCCTTTGGGGAGAAAACTTGTGTTCCCACCGAACTCGATACCCGCTGTTGAGAAGGCGAACGCGCACCCAAGTAAGCCAACGGGCAGTATTAAAAGTGTACATAAATTATGTGTATGTACTAAGTGGTATTTTTGTTCCAGCCGTGGCGACGCGGGTCGTTCGACAACGGGCGTGAACAGTGTCCCGTGGCGGTTGTCCGTGTGGTTTTGCCGGATGAGTGCCGCGGGTCCATCCGCCGCGTGCCGGTCCCGTGCCGGCCCGGCGCCCGCGCGCGCGACCTCTGCAGGGCACTGGCTCATGCTGCAGCCATCACCAACCCGCAGGACTATGCGCTGTTTGCATTGCATGATGGACATGGTAAGAATAAATAGCTTAACTCTTAGCCTCTTAACCTTTATGTACCGACGTGAAGTCTGATCGACAATCCTACTTTTAATCCTTACAATTGTATTGTTTTCTAAGTATATGTTATATATATTTCTATAATTAATATGGTGAAACGAAAAAAAAACTTTTTTACTCATGTTGTAATTTAAATATGAAAATCTTTCATAGAAACAAATTAGTCTCCTATCATATAAATAATCAGCAGTTTTGTAAAAAAACTCAACGTTTCAAGGTGGTCCGATGGACCGTTCGCGATCTTAAAACAACCATAACTTGCTGACATGACGCGCGCCGGCACTACCACTCTTCTCACTTTTGGTACAAGGGGTAGAGAGAAGCGCGGGATTATACGACTTCGCTAAGATAATAAACTATTCAAGCTCTCAATGAGTCTGTCAGACCACACGTCGGTACTGAAAGGTTAACAAGGTTTCATTTGTATGTTAGTTATTTCGTGTTAGTTCAACTCTAATGACAATGGATTTTATGGCATGACCTGAAAAACATGGTTCAAAAAAACATAGAGGTCCAGTGTTCGTTATCATCACCGCATTCCTAAAGATTTTATTGTTTTCTTACACAACACTGGAGAGATAACTAGAAAAAGCACATCCTGTCCTAATGAGCTGTGTCATTCACCTACAATGTTTACCCGCGTGATTCTAAGAACATAGTACGGCTTCAATCAATTAACTAATTATACTTTTACACTTGTCTCACAAATTCTTCTCTGATAAGTGTAGTAAATAAACAATGATTAAGTAAAGAAATAATAACAATCATAGTACAATAATGTTTACAAATAAGCTATTCGACGGACAGTTGAAATTAGTTTCGTGTAATTAGTTACTTTAGGGCATTCCAAATATGATTGACCTTTATCATATCCTGGTTCCATATCAAACAGTACAGAAATGCTATTAATATTTATATTGCCTCGCGGTGTTACCCGCAGATAATTACTTTTTCCCACTTTTTTGGGCCTGGAACCATTTTGTTGCATACAAACCTTGACTTTGGTCTTTTACAATTTTAATGTTCTGCTAATCCTAATTACTACCAACGAGTTCACGTATCTTTAATTTTTTTTTCCCTCCTTTTCAGAGACTATGCTGAATGAAAACGACTGTCCCCAAGAAGTGATGTCTGAGAAGAGTGGGCAGAATTTCACCCTCGCCTACAGAAGGATAGACGCCAAGATAGCGTGGCCGCAACAGGCACTACTTTCTTACCCGTAACTTTTGTTGTATAAAATCTATGCGAGGTAAACCCAGATTAACTTTACCTAATACATTAGCTTTCTTTTTGATTATTCAATATGGATATCAGGTCGACTGATAATGCAATAACTCGGTTCAATATTACTTGATGAGAAATACTAAAAATAAAGGGACGTTCAGCAACACAATGAATTAATTTAAAAAGGTGGTAAAGACCACATGAATGATTGATGAAACCTTGATATATTATGATTTAAAACTCGTAACTATAATGTTATTCATACATTTTCCGTGACAATTCCAGGCCTTGCGTGTCAAATACTTTCTACGATATCATCATTAGCCAACATTATGTGAACAATGATTAAGAACGCTAGTCTAACAGAGATAAAACATTACATACATTAGATGCTCAGCTCTCTCAAAATAACTGCAAATTCCTGTTTTTATTTTTTCAATAATATAGAAATGCCTTATTGACAAATACATTGTATTGTAATACATTTTTAGCTCGGGTTTTACCTCGCATATTTAGTTTTTTTCCTTCAATGGTAACTTAGATATAGGATGCTCTGAGCTTAAAAAATGGCAATCTGATACTTATCTTAGTGTATTTAGTTTCTTTATATCTTTCGTCCTTCTAGCTCAGGCAAACTTGCTCCTTCGGTCGAAGTTACCATAATACTTTTTTGAGAAATCTCATTGAACACTAAGGTTGTCTATCCTGCTCAGTATAAAAAAATCACGGTATTAACAAAAATAGACGGAAAATAGCTATATTTTTATCACAATTACAATAAAATAAAGTGATATTTTCTACGATATTATCCAATATCTAAGTGCTATCTTTTCATTAGCTTAAATTTAAGCAGTATTTTTAAACATTGCTACTATTTCAAGCGTATGTCGTGTAACGTAGCTTTTTTACTCCATTTAGTAACATTTTTTATAATGAAATATAATCTGACTGATTGTTTCGGAGTCTTTGCTCTTTTTGTACATTTTGTATAACGTGTGTAATTATTTTCGTGTGAAATGTGTCTGTATGTTCGGTTAAAATAAATTGTACAAGCAGTAGGGGTAATGTGTTAATTATTTTCAGTTTTTCCCTAGGTACAAGTCACGTAACATGTTACTGTATTTTTTACGCGATATTATTTATTTTTATTGAAGAAATTCGGTTACCTATATCATGTTTGCTAGATTAACCTTTTTTTTAACTACCAGCATGAATTTTATAGATTTTTTATTTCGCCATCTGAATAAATAAATAAATAAAATTTGTGTACTTTCTACTAAAATCAGGCTATATAACCTCTAAGTATTCACTCTAGCGACTGATAATGGTAAAAATTTAAAAACACAAAATTTTAAGAAGCTCATAGAACTTTATTTTTGAGTACTCTATCACACGAGGCATTTTTGCTAGAAAACGGTGGTTAGCTTAACGGACTAGTCAAAACTGAACCTCCTACTGTAATGCAAATAATTGAGGGTCTTTTTCAGTGCGCCAATAGTAACTAGTAACTATAGAAAAAGAACGATTTCCCCTACTGCTCAAAAAACGTATTGCGTGAATTATTTCTTCTGGCGAGTCCAGAATGTAATACCTACTTGCAATAACAACATTCACGTATAAGCAAACACATATAACGACGATTCTTATCGAATGCTTGTATTTATTCAATTTTGAAAACAGAATAATGTAGTTCTGCGTTCTGTTATACATTCTTATCTAGAATATGCATATGTTTATTCAATTTCGAAATTAGAATAATGTAATTCCGTTATATATTCTTATCGAGGATTTGCATAATTTGTTTATTCAATTACGAAATCAGCATAATGTTGTTCTGCGAACCGTTATATATTCTGGACTCCCCTTTAGATTGTCAGTCTAACAGAAAACGAAAACGTTAGCCTTTAAAAGGAAGTTGCGTTACTTAGTGTGCGTATGTATTGTTCCTAAATTTCAAAGCGTACATTATTTGAACTCACCAAATTGTTGTTTTAGTTACAATTTAAGTATCTCTTTGTAATCTAGTGCTAAAATTTAAATTTACTTTTGAAGTATCGGTATAACTTACCTACTAAATTGTTTATGAACTGTGATGTATTTTGTATTAGTAACTTGTAAGTTTTGTATTGATTTTGTATATTAGTAGATGCGTTTAATATAATTTATTTATGTGTAATTTTAAGTCGTATATTTAGCTCGTTTTTTTGTAGATTAACATAAAGTTTACAACTAAAATCGTAACAAGTTGCATGCAGAATATTAATATATTCTACCATTTTAATAACATTTTCAATCAGTTCATTTTAATTCTTTTAAAGTGATTTTTCAGATGAATTCAGCGCTAAATATGTAGTAAATTAAACGTAACTAAGCTGTACTTTAATATCATTTTGTTAAGCGTTTTAATTTCATTAGTATGGCCTAAATTAGAATTTAAAACATTTTTTTAAACTAAAGTTTTAACGTAACATCAAGTACAACTTTGTACAGTCGATATTTTATTTCTCCGTGCATAATAAAGAACAACCGTTTTACTATTTATTCTTGCTAGCGTGTATGAAATAGGCCTAAATTGTAAAGGCAAAAGAATCAGACAAACTCTACTAATTAATATTGTAACAGAATTTTGCTTATAGTATTGATTAATAATTTGTTTGAAACTGTTTTTGGGTGCAACGCACACCATTTTGTATTTATGCATTATTCTACCTATTAACGTTAGTTGTGTAACGCGTATATGTTTTTATAACATTTTCAGTCATTTGTGAAAAATAAAGAAATTTTTACCAAACAAAAATGTTGTTTATGTCATGGAATTACCCTTTAGACTCCTTTTTATTTGCATTCTATACCTACCCCCTATACCTACTGAGTTCAAATACGTGGGTAACGGAAACATTTACATCACACACACATACTTTATTTCCAGCAACGATAATCCTATCGATTTTATGGAATACTAGCTGTGCCCCGCGGATTTGCCCGCGTTTATAGAGTTAAAAATAACTTGAATGAATTCCAGATAAAAGCTATATATATTCCAAATTTCATTTGAATCCGTTCAGTCGTTACAATGTGAAGAGAAAACCAATAAAGGTACTTCACACTTACACATTTACACACAAATTTTCAGATTATCATATTAGGAAGGAAAGTTTTCTTCGTTGTCAGTCTATAATAAATTACTTTTGTACAAACAAGTTCTCATGCTTATATGGACGTACGGTATTCAGTTGTGGGGCTGTACCAAACAGCAATTTCCAGATCATACAAAGATTAAAAAAAAAATACTGAGGGGTATTGTTAATGCACCATGGTACATTAGAAATAACGATCTTCATCGGGACCTTAAAGTGGAACTCGTCGCTAGTGTTATAAAAAGACTCGCCGAAGCTCATGAACAAAGACTTCATCACCATGTGAATGTTAAAGCAATCCAGCTCCTCGACAACACAGATTTAGTAAGAAGACACAAGAGAACTAACTACCTTTTGAGTTAGTGATGTGACCGTGTAGTATAGTGAGTGCTATTAACAAAGAACACAAAAACAATAGACACAAAATCTTCCCGATATTTAAGACAGATAAGTGTTGTTGGACACATTCTTAGTACACTACTCTTCTTGGTAATTACGGTCAAAATTGAATTACTTATTAGTCTTAAGGCTAGATCGTAATTCCAATGGTTTACCAAATAGAAGTATAGCTAATAACTAATACAGATACAACTACATACGTAGTAGCTATAGTATAACGCGTAGTAATAACACAATTATGAGGCTGTTCGACAAGCAATCTCGTTTATTGTCCGAAGACTGTAGAAGTAATAGTGTGGGGGTTTACCTCCGATAGAGTCTACCCCTACTCCTCTCGCGAATCATCTTCTAGGGAATCAGGCTTTACCAAGGCAAATATTACGATACTTGAATGTTTGTGACTCTTAATTGATCAATCACAATATAACAAACAAATTTCTTAGCAACTTGTTGCTATGTACATATTGAGCAAAGAAACAGGAAGTCTGTTAATCTTCTCTCCGAGTCAAAGATTTTAATGTATGTAACTCAAAGTTTCGAGTATTGTTAGCAAATATGCAAGCAAACTACCCTAAGAAATCAAATAGTACATCTTGGGACCATGTTCATTTGATGTATCCTGTGAGGAAGTTTCCTACAACTGGAGTTTCTAGTGAAACTACTGGTCGGCAGTGGAGGCCTCAGCCCGAGGTGCTTCAAAATTTGGTATGTGTTTTGTACCTATCTACTTACCCAAAAATCTAAATGCTTGCTCGTCATATGACCTAGTGGGAATAACCTATCCCAACTTCGTACTAAAATTCGAGATAGTAATTATAGCAGCCCCAACACAGGATACCCCAACACAGCAGCTAATGAATACCTAATTTACCCACAATTAGAAAAAAAATAGCTATACCTAATGTAATTTGTTGTAAAAATTAATCATTTGTTTTTGTATTATTGAAAATAAAATGAATTTGAATTGTAAGTGTGAAAAATGTAAAACCGTGTCGGATATTTTCAGGCGATCTAATAAAATCCGACATCAGGAATTCTGGACTTCGTATTAGTCTACATGACTAGCAGACATAATAAATCGTTAGTAGGTACTTATTTCAATATTTCAGAAACAACCAGTAGAACAGCTCAAAGACTATCTCCGGGACTACAACATTACCAAGAAGTTAACCCGGTCACAGACTACAGAAGACTATGGTTTTAAATTGCCAGATACTAAGAGACACAACAAGCACTCCTCGTGTCTTGAGAATGAATATGTCTATCCACAGAGTAGAAAGGTAAACAACAATTTGTATTATTAGAACTATACACAACATTTAGCAGAAGGTGTAAAATATATATTTATATATTATTAGCTTTTGCCCGCGGCTTCGCTCGCGTTAAGAAGTATTATTTTAAAATTGACAAAGTTTCATACAAACTTCATCCCCTATTTTTTCCCCTTGGGGGTAGAATTAATCAAAATCCTTTCTTAGCGGATGCCTACGTCATAACATCTACCTGCATGCAAAATTTCAGCCCGATCCGTCCAGTGGTTTGGGCTGTGCGTTGATAGATCACTATGTCAGTCAGTCAGTCAGTCAGTCACCTTTGAGTTATATATATTTAGATATATATATATAAAAGAGATAAACACTTTCTATCTCTAAATACAATTATTATTTTGTAGAATTAGGTTGTATTAAAATCCGGGCATAGATCCGTGACACAACATATGCATAACCTTATACGTATGTTGTTTCATATATTATTTATTCCATTAGGCAGAATATACCTAAAGAAAAACTCTCATAATTTCTCTATCACGATACAAATGCTATTGTTTCACCATCATCAACTGAAACAGATTTCAGAAAGACCTCCTCAGCTGCACGCCCATGGGACGACTGAAACAAGACAAGCCTACATTCCGCCCACTGTGTCTTCAAGACTGGTCACTGAAAAAGATCAACACAGGCTGGCTACTGATTTCTTGAATCCAGTAGGTGCTTACTACTACATAATCATTGTCATTTACAAAAAGAGCTTAGATTGAGAACTGTTTTGTTTGTACACACACAAATGCGTTGTTCTGATTGCTTACATCTGCTCTCATAAATGGTGTAAAAACGCATGCGTCTAAGTGTGTGAATCGGTCTTACCTCAGAATAATAATTTGTCCGATACAAATTATTACACGTATACAATACATGATACAATTTAAGACTAGACTAATAGTCCGTCTTGAACTTAGACCTGGCGCATACATTATGCCTAATAGAGAGCCCTTTTGAGGTTAATTGCACACAAATTTTTTCTTAATAATAAATATTTAATTTTAGTTTTTGTAGTGCAAGTATGATATATCGAATATTATGTAAAAACAATATTAATAGATATAAAAGGAAAGTATTAATATAATAGCTTCCAGAACCCAGCTGGCACAGAGAGTTGGAGCCGTTAGACACGACGCATGACGGCTATGAGAAGTACCTGGATCCCTACCTAACCACCAGTCGGCTGCACCATCGACCGCACACTGCCGACCAGCTTCAGAAGATATCCAATTCGAAGGATGTCGTCACTTATTACACCTACAAGGATATGCCTTGGGTTTGCATAACTTTTTCCTTTCGGTCGCTATCGCAAATGAGTTAGTAACCAGTTGCCAATGATCGAACGTTTATCATCCGTACAGCGAAGGAGTGAAACTCATTGCCCTCTTTGTCCCCCGAACAATATAATCTTAGAGTCTTCAAGTCAAGAGTGAATAGGTACCTTCTAGGCAAGCATGCTACATCTTCGGCCGCGTCATCGCTTTCCATCAGGTGACATTGTGGTCAAACGCCGCTCATACATAAAAAAAAAACTTTCTACTACAAAATCAATCATTGAAAAATATTTTTTAGCCGCTTTGCCTCCGATCCGAAAGACGCTAGGTCTCGACCTAGCTTTTGCTAAGTTTAGTGTGTGTGTGTCATGAGTACTAATTAGAAGTGATTAGTAATAATTAGAAGTCACATTTAAATATTTTTGCAGATTAGAACACCTAAACCACAAATTGGCGAATGGTGGTTGTCTTTGAGCCGACCGAAATCAATGTATGACAGAGAGAAATTTAAGGAAGACTGCAGAGAAATAAGAACGCATAATAAATTAAAATGGGTACCAGGGTAAGTTTTAAATGTATGTACATATTCCATGAGTTTTAATACCTGAAGGAAACAGTATTTAACGTGTCTGTGAATATACTCGTATGACGAGTATGTTCGCTCGCAAACGGTTGAATCGATTTTGCTTGAAAGGTGACTTCATCGAGAGTGTTCTTTAGCTAGATGGAAAACGATGGCACCGTTAATATAGTTAATTAGTTAAGTAAGTTAATGTAGTGGAGCAGCCATTTAAGCCTTGGGACCCATCGCTTAATTGGGGATTAAAAAAAAAAATTTTGTCACTTATCATTTACCTAAAGTTAATATTATTATCCAATTCCGTTTAGCAAAGGGTACCTAATGACTAGTATAACATAGCTTATGATTTATCGGAATGAAGCACCCCCAAAAACCTAAATAATAAAAGGTTAATGGCAAATTTCATCAAAATCCGTTCAGCCTTTACAGCGTGAAGAGGGAACAAACATACTTACACACAAACAGATTTATAATATTATTATGGCGTCGGACACGAGGTCGGAGCATTTTCTTCCGACATTAATACTTTACTGAATGCCAGCTTACATTATGGTAGATAATGGTTGTGTACATTTTCAGAACATTCCGAACGGAATCAAGAGATAACTACGTCCAGCAGACTTCTCGCCCTGAATCCCAGGTCCACAATTACGAAGAAGAAGTAAGAGGCATATACGAACGTTCCATAGCCAGCCTACGAACGAATGCCGAGGAAGAACATTCTACTCTCTTAGCCAGATATACCACAGAGGGGAAGGTGGTGGGGTCCAGGAAACCTCTGTGCTCTGTGTTAGATCAGTATACTGAAAAGAATAAACGGTTGGAAAGCAAGAGTGTGAATATTGGTTGTTAGAAGATTATATTTTGTATTAATAATTTGTAAATTTATATGGTAAAACGGAATCACGATGCTATTAAGCCTTGGTAGTATTAATTAGGGAATTGAGCGACCGCGGCGGATTTATCTAAGAGGCTTCGAGCTTAGAACGGTAAGTCATGACACCCTATAGTCATTGGCCATTAGCCAAATGGATCGAGGTCTATAATACTGATTGAGCTCCTCAAAGATTTCAGATCGGAACTTCTCAGCACCCAGTAATGTCTACTGAAGACATTAAAGTTTATGATTCAGACAGAAGTACATACTAAAAAGTTGGGGCACTATTATAGCAATCAAACTTATCATTTTCAAACCTGTGTTTTCTGTATTCTGAGTTTCAAACCTGTATATTGGTGAGTAGTCCTTCCCAATTATAACTACATAAATCCTTACAAAATACAGAAAACCGTAAAAAAACAATTGTCAAAGTCAATCGTAGTGAAAGCAAATATAAATCAAAATTGACATACATCAATTTCTATAATGTTTTTATGTTTATTATTAACATAAACAACCAAATTCAAGTACAAAATCAAGGAGGCAGGACTAAAAGCATTTCACAATGTAGCTACTAAATCACAAGTGTGGGGCTGTGAGGAAGTGAAAAAAAAAATGCTTTATAAAATGTTTTCAACGTTTTACAAAATACTTTCAACAATCAAGCGGAAATAGTAAATGTCGGAGATAGTTTACTTAATTGCTGTACTAATTCTGGCTGGCTATTTGATATATGTGGTTCAACCTTATTGGGTACTGATAGTAACTGGGACGATATTTTATTTCATGTACGCATTTATGTACTATACTATATTCTGAGAAACTAACGTTTTACGACGACGACTGATCAAAACTCAGTGATTTTCTTCTCTATATGCTACACTATATTCTAAGGTAGCATATGGTTTCCCAGCGACGACTGGTCAAAAGTGAATAGTGATTTTCTTTTCAAACCTAACCTACTCATTTAAGGTGAATATTAATGCATTGATATAGTTACAAGATTTATCATGATATAGTTACAAGATTTATATGTAGTTTGCTGAGCACTGCAACTGAAACTGTTGTGTATTTTTACAAGAATGGCCGAGAGGAATAAAATAAAGGAAATTATCAAGACTAGAGAACATATAAAGGGCGAAAGTAATTGGTGGCATGTTATCATCCTCTCTCTCATTTTCCATTAATTGGATCAGTGAGCTCTTTCTGGAGAAAAACAGAGAAGAATGGATTGGTATGATACCACAAGGGACTATGTATCATGACCATGGCCCGCGCCATGTACTTACGCACATAAACACGCATAAACAAAATGTCGGCTGCGGGAGAAACGTCGCTAGTGCGTGTCCAACTTCTAGGCCGCGCGCTAGCTCTGTATATCATTATCCCTTAGACGCCATACATTTTATCTTCACAGCGCCCGGGCCGCGCGCATGAGGCGCTTTGTATATGAAGTCCCTAAGATTTGCCATAATATGATTTGTTGTCACTAGCGGTGTGCCATTATGTTTACAAGTGTAATATTGGAGATGGGTAATTGGCACCCATCACGATGTATAGTAAAATTCTTGTAAAAAAATCAATTAGTATAACTGCGTAGTAAATTAACAAGAAATGTGTAGTGCCGTTAGTTGGTAATACAATAATTACTGTCTATCACAAACAAGTCTTTAGTTGCTAAGAAGAATAAATAAATGTTATCGAATAAAATAAGATGCTATTTTTATTGTATTTCATTGTATTATGAATTATTTTAAAAGGAATTTCAAGTACGTACTGCTCATTCAATAAAGATTCAAATGTAATCATACGACATGAAGATTTAAATACATATTTCTATTGTTATTTCTGCTTGTTCATAACTGTAATGGAAATACTCCTACGGTAAATTAATGGAAGAATACATTTTATTATTATGTGTTCGGTCCATGATTATACTTGGTAAAGTAAGGTTACTTAACATGCAACAATTAATTTTCTTTGAACATATAATTTACTTAACAAAGGTTTCGGAATTTCAAGAATCGCAATGTTGGGCTGTTTTTTTTTAAGTTCTAATCTTTTTACGATTGCACATTGATTTTAAAGCGAGTAAAGTTTAAAAAAAAATGTCACCCCTTTATCTTCGAAACACTTCATCAGATTAAATATACATTATTAAGGATAACTCAAAAACTACTGATCAGATCTTAATCAAATTTAAATGGGACCACATAGGAAGCGCGATCTTTCAAATATAAACATAAGTTCACCTAGAAAAAAGTTCTGAGGTAACACAGAAAATAATACAGTCGAATAAAAAACCTCCTTTTTGGTAGTCAGTTAACAATGTTAGTAACTGTAGTTAACTAGCACGTGCACTGGCAATGCTCCGTGAAAACTAGTAACACAGTAAATTAAGCTTTACAAGCATTAGACAAAGGTAGCAATTACAATGTAAACAATTACAAGTGTCCATCATAATAGAGGTAATATTTAGCCGTTATTTTGTATTTCAATATTCTGGTCAATATATAAGGAAATGCCCATACTGACAGAGTTACTACAGTTTCATACAATCACTCTCATTTACACATACCTTTACAATACTAATAGTTTCTTTTGTTTTTACGTTAACAAGCTACGTACGTTCGCGTTATTATCGTCATACTCGTGAATACAATAGAAAAATAAAGTAATGAAATAAAGGCTATTAAATATTTACTTCCATTTCAATATTTTTCTTTTGTGGCCATCAGAATAAAGTTCAATAGTATGGCACGAAAGTGACGAAATAAAAAATAAATATTGCATCAAAGACTCACGATTAAAAAAAGTGAAACTTTTGTATTACAGGGAAACGTTTCCATTTTTTTTTTAATTATTTCATAATCATGGATGCGTAGTCCTTCAGTCGAAATATTAAACAAATATTAACAATTTCCATTTTTCATAATATAAGTCTTAGTCACAAGTCACAGTCAAAGTCAAGTAGACAGTCATAGTCAAGTCATGCCCTAGTAAAGTGGTAGAAACTTTATTAGAACTTCTATTGGAGTTTTGGAGCGAAGGAGAAAATCACGTTTTTCAACTTTGTATGACTTGCTTACACTTATGCACTTCTACTAAGTATTAACGGTTAATAATTCACCATTATTACCCACTAACACTCGAAGAATCACAGGTTTTGGAAAATTATACAACAATGCCATCTTATCACTTTCGCGGTAAAAAAAAACACATCTTATTATTCAAAACCATACCTCCAGTTCGCTCGAAGCGTTTTGCTTCTACGTTCATCATCGGTACAGCGAAGGAGTGGAACTCATTGCCTGCGTCTTTGTTTCCTGAACGATATAATCTGGGTGTCTTCAAGTCTAGAGTGAATAGGTACCTTCTAGGCAAGCATGTTCCATCTTTGGCCGCATCGTCACTTTCCATCAGATGAGATAGCGGTGAAATACTTGCCTATCTAGTAAAAAAAAAAAAAAACATACCTCCACCACCTTTCCTCTAAAAAGGTTGCAGAGCAGAATTTAAAGAATCAGAAAAGCCCTCCTATAAAAAGGTTCCCTTAAAAAAAAAGCAGCCCATCATAGATTTCGAGTCGGAAGAATGGCGCTAAAAATATTTTTACAGAATATATATATCGCCAAAATGATAATGAGCAACTGTAATAAATATAAAATTATGATTAAACAATGGTGAAATGGGATCCTATCGCCAAACCCACGACAGTCATCATTTTTCATCAGTATTTTTCTACCGACTTCACAAAATAGGAGGAGGAATAACACGAGAATTTTAGTACAATCGCTGAATCGGTTTGTTCACGTGCACTTTAAAGAAGCAGTCATGATAGTAAATGACTCTACTACCTACTTACTTACTTATACACTCTAACTTTGACAACAAGAAGTGTGGAAAAGTGTGTCAGTCTCATCTTGGTTATATATATCACTAGCCGTGTCCTGCGGCTTCGATCGCTATTATCAAGTTAAAAAGATTATCCTGCTATCATACTAATATTATAAATCCGAAAGTTTGTGTGTAAGTATATTTGTTCCCTCTTCACGCTTTAACGGCTAAACGGATTTGGATGAAATTTGGAATGAACATAGATTATACGTAGGATTAACACATAGCGGGCGAAGCCGCGGGGCACAATTATTAGTTATATAAGTAAGTTAGATAAGTTATATAAGAGAGTACATGGGTATTTGTTACTCCTAGGTATAATCTATGTACATTCCAAATTTCATTCAAATCCGTTTAGCCGTTAAAGCGTGAAGAGGGAACAAACATACTTACACACAAACTTACAGATTTATAATATTAGTAGGATTAATTTAAGACTAACATTTGCTTATTACACTGACAAGTAGGTACATCTATTTCATATTTTATTGATCGATCGAAGCGAGAAGTTGACAGTCTGTCCGTCCATATGTAGATACATTTAGCATCTAATTCTAAACCATACAAGCAAATAACTACAAATTTTCAGAAAATATGTAAATGTGCTGTGGCCTAAAGCAAAAAATGACAAAAAAATATATAAATAAAAATATGACCCTCCTACGTGTAGAGGTCTCCCCTTTCATACTTAAGTGGGATGTAATTTTTTTTTGTTATCGTTGGAAATACTTAACTTAGAAAGAAGAGCACGAAACTGTTTTAAAAAATCTATGTTGGAAAAAAGGTATAGGTAATTTCCGTTATATCATATAGGTAGGTACTTCAATAACAAATTTAGACAGGTGGTAGAGCATTTTGTGAGTTGCTCGCCTGGCTTGCTACCAAAGTAGCTTACCACCATCAAGTTGAAAGTTTGCCGCCAAGCCAAATACGGTGTTCCGGCAGTTATCCTTGAGAGCCTGCGTATTCCAGGTCTAGTGTGTTTACCAGCTTCGATCACATCGTCACTTACCATCAGGTGAGATAGTAGTCAAACACTAGCCTGTCACAAATAAATAAAAAAAAAAAAATGCAATAGTCAAACAATTATTATTAAGAATTAAAGCCATAAGCAATTTACTTTATATAAGGCAAATGTTTCTTTTTCGATTTTATCTATTAGGAAAAATGTAGGGGCAAACAATACAAGGTACTTTATGACGATCGTAGTATTTCATCGAGCTATGATAGCCATTGTGATGAGACTGTCTTGCTACAACGTGTTACGATAAGCACTAGTAAGGTATACCTACTTTATTGTACCTATCGCACAACCTCAAGCTGTTTGCACAAATGATACAACCACCAGTTTACAAATAAAACTCGTCATGTGAAGACAGCTGCAGTAAATATATTTATTTTATAATTATAACAAAGTACCAGTGTGGCTACTTAGAACATGAAAGGTTGTTGTTTGCTGGTCCTTTTGACGGTTTGTCAATGTGGAAACAGTGATGACTCTGCGAAGGTAAGAAATCTTTAGATTTTCTAATTTTCGGCTTAAGTGTAACTTAATTTTAGTTTGATCTAAATCATTGTTTGGGTGTTATTAAAAACAAAACTATTTTACATCTATGGAATCAGATATTTTATAGCATGGATACAAATTCAGATTAGATGATTTCTACTTTTATATTATTCCGATAAGAACGATTTATTGTGACGGTTAATAAATATTGAATTGTTATTTCTTTATGTTACATATTTGCAGTCATTATTATAGGCAAATATTTCGAGCACTTTACAAAAGTATCTTTATACGAATACTTGATTTTATGGGTGATTTGTATTCATATGTGTTTAATTATTTCAAGTAATGTACTGTATATGTTTTAGTTAATATCAAATAGCGGAATGACCTAAAAAAACAAAAACGCAAATGCATTCACACGAACAGCTCCACACTAAGTTCAAAGACTTGTATCGCGGGTGCTGGAAACATTCACATCACACAAATATTACACCCAGAAACAAATATCCTTTGGGAAGGAATTTGTGCTCCTGCCGGGAATCGAACCCAGGACTCACGGCGCAGAGGCACCTGTACATTGCGCCAACAGGGTCGGTCGTCAAAAAAAAAAAACAAATAAAGATAGTTAATAATTCTACAATATTATTATGTTCCTTACTACTTATCTTTTAAGTGGGAAAAGATATGCAAGTATTTTCTATGTTAACGAGTATGTCGTACAATGTAACGACAATTTCCTTTTTTATTAGATACATAAATAAACCCGATTACTTGGTAGTTTAAACTTTAAAGTGTTTTAAATTTCATGCCAAAAAATTTTATTTTCCAGGTCCCCTAGTAAGTACCTACTTTCTTTTTTGTTACTTACAAATATTGTTGATTTTATTATAAACGTTTCCACACTCAGTAAGGTCGATAACTTATGTCGTGGGTGAAACATTCGCATCACACACTCAATCACACCTAGAATCAGAAACACTAATTTCCCTTGGGGAGAAAACTTGTGTTCCCTACGGGAATTGAACCCGATACCTGCTGTTTAGAAGGTGGACGTGCATACAACTAAGCTGAACTGTTAATTTTATTATAAACTCTTTCACACTCACACGCCCATTTTAAGTGCTCACAATAATTATCAGGGCGTTTGGTCGAAGCAACTCGTGACCAAAATGCTGGCAAATATTTTGGACAGAGATTGAGCATTGCCATTCAACGTGGCAACGCTGCCAGCATTTGGGTACTTTGCCAACTGGTAGCGGTCTATTAGATTAAGTTTTGTACATACTCGTATTTATATCTAGTTATAGTCACTTTTGGTTGGTTTTAATTTAGTTTTTAGGTAATGTAACATTATTATATGATGCAATAAATACTTATATATAAATCATAAAAGAAATTTTGAATTGGGTGTCGGAAACATTCACATCACACACACAATCATGCCAGAAACACAAATTTCCCTTAGATAGAAAACTTTTTACCATCTTATTTGATTTGTGGAACATTTAGAGTTTAATTTGAGGCATTTCCTACCCCAATTACCCTTTCGTATTACGACAAAAGCAATAATAATTTGTTTGGATGAAATTACTAAGGAAGTTTTTAACTTAACACTATTGAAGACTGATAACATTAAATAATAGCCTATTATGTGTTGAAATGTTAAAATGAAAGTTTATGACCGCAAATTTTTAAAATCATTCTGAAACTATGGACTATAATTTCAGATTTAAAATTGATATTAAACATTATATTTTGTCTCACTGAAACCAAATTTATTCATTTTGGATCAAACGTTTTGTAACTTGCACTATTGTTAGGAGCTGATTATGTTATGCCAGAAAGTACAAGTCATTATACACATATTATTACCAAAATAAAAATCATAAAACACCCACCAAAAAAGTTAACCTAGTTTCTTCTAAGTATTTGCTTCAAGGGCTATGTATTGAAGTGAGTGCTGATACTTTTGTACAGCATGTTCTGCTATGAAAAGAGAGAGTTAGAATAGTTTATCTCTTCTACTTCTTTGTACAAACATTTACTTTATAAAAACATAAGAAGATAAATATTAGTATGGTCTTGTTTTGTGAATCCCATAGCTGCTATGGATAATGACAACTCTTTTCCCCACTATATCAAAGATATATCAAGTCTTAGAGAATCTATTTTTAGTGGAAGAGCCCGCAACGATCGACGAATAGATCTTCGTTGTTTTATAAAAGCTGAAAGGTTTTCTATTAATTTCCTCAATACAGATAAAAACAATCCCCGACAATGAAGTTTAGATCATGGTGACTTAGAAAGGTAACAGGTAGAAAAAGTATAAAAATGCATCTCGAATACGTTAAGGTATAAAGCTCAGTTTTTATATATTTTAATTGGGAATAATAGAAATCATTCGTACGTTGTCAGATATTTCATACGGTTCCAACCCACTTTGTACGGTTCAGGCACCCTTAGATAATTATGTATTGCAATTATACTTTCGTTTTAGTATAAAAGCTAAATTTTACGTATGTTACTCGAACAACCGGCGATGAGCCTAGTTCGGCAGTAGATACTCTAGAACGATATTATTGATTATTTAGCCTTTAAGTACACTATCGTGAAATATTGTACATTCTTTGGAAATAAAGATTTATTTATTTATTTAACTATCAAAGAAAAAAACTCAGTTATCACACAGTTTCAATGGTACTAACATCTTGTCAGACGCATTTAAAGGTGCGAAAGCGAGGTATACCTACCGGATGGACAGTGACTTCCAAAAAAAAAATGCCTCACCCCTATTAGTGTTATTATATCTATTAAGTAGATCGATGACTTACATTCTGCTCGTGAACACAGATAGGTGGAGGCCAACATGTTGGGTAAACCGTATCAGTGAAAGTTGTCTTGTCGCCGTTTGGTTTAACAGTTAATCCTGCAAATTGCATAACTATTTAGGATACGAGTAATACTGCAGGTAGCTTAATTTTTTTTTTATATACAAGGTGTAACAGGAAAGTGTAGTAATACTTCGTGGTGTGTATGTGTATCGTGTCAGGAATTGTCTGCCAGAAAACGAAAGTCGAAATTGGACAATTTCAAATACTTTTGACAACACTACAGTTACATGTGCGGCAATCGGATACATTTGTTCCGTACAAAAATAAAATAAAATTTTTTTGCCAACCCTACGATTGCCTCTTTGGCGCCTGACCTTGACCTTTATTATGGCCCCCACTGTCAGACGTCTAGGTCCAAGGCTATGTGGTGTAGAACGGTAGCTGATGAAATAGGGTTGCAAATGACATATTTTTTTAGAAACTTTAATTCATCATAACTCAATATTCGTGGTGCTGCCGCGAATGCAGAAGATCCTGTTAGACTCCATACATGTAGCTAGATGTGTGACTTGAGTATTACTACACCTTTCTGTTACACATTGTATAATTGAGAGACGAAACGAACAAGTCGCTCGCCTGATGGTAAGCGTCACTCTTGCCCATAGCAGTTCGGTGTCACCCAGAGTTTTGAACTTACATAGGTCAATATCCAGCGCGGCAAAGCACTGCGCTCGTATCCCTGAGATATTAGAATATTTTTACATAATATGGATGTTGTGTAAAAAAATTGGATCCATGGCTGCTAAAGGTTTTAGGTCAAATTAATAATTCTGAAAAAACTTGCTTTATTTTATACCCACGAGTGCGTGTTAAAATGTTTATACTTACTCAAAGTAATTTAATGTAACAACTTTGTTGAATAAATATTTTCTTTCTTCATGCACCTGACTCCTCGAACTGTTGCCTACCGTATAGTTGTGCTCGCGCCCGCGTCCCCGCATGCTGTTTTTCTCGAACCAAATGCGTCTAGTGTGTAGCGACCTTAAAAGCTCGTCCCAAAGTTCCATCAAAATGGTTTAAGGGTTTATTCGTTTACTCTGTGCCTGCAACTGTATTTATATCCATACCCATAGTCTGATTAACTGTTCCTTCTTTCACCGATTTTAATGTAATTTTGAAAGTAAAAATCGGTTAGTAATTTCTACGTAAAGATAAAAATAAAAATACAGACACCGTTTAATTTTTATATATTGGTATGGAAGGATATAAAAAGCTTGACTCAGAGTAAAATATATCTCTCGCCAAAGTTCCATCAAGACGGTGTCTATGTTTTATCACCGTTCTATTGAATTTCAGCTTCCAGTCACTTTATACTACGAGAGTGAATGCTCA
Source organism: Lomographa bimaculata (assembly GCA_948107665.1). Lineage (NCBI taxonomy): Eukaryota > Metazoa > Arthropoda > Insecta > Lepidoptera > Geometridae > Lomographa > Lomographa bimaculata. The sequence continues at coordinate 6,564,507 of OX403596.1, read as the reverse complement.
GACAGTGTTAAGTTTATAGAAGAACAACTTGTACCTGCTGTGGAAATATTTCAAAACTACATCAAGCTTCGGTTCATACCATTCGGAAAGGCGCATGTAAGTAACGTTATCACTATTATAAGCCTAAGAGTTATATATCACTCTACAATAATATATCAGAAGATTCTGTAATATAGCGTTTATATCATTAATATTCCGTATTTTGATGTACTTTTTATAGAAAGTACGCTATTGCAATGTACTAAAATTTTAATGTTTTCAATGTACCAAATGTTTTTTTTTTATAAAGCTATCTACGGGCCAATTGCCTATATTTCCTAAAACTAAACTAAAAATATATACAGCAAAGAACCAAGTTACCTACAAGACATCGAGCCTACAGGTAACTCAAGTGCTCAAGCCCACTACCAGTGGGTAGCGTTCCCATCATGCTGGCTGCATTGCCTCTCTGAATTGCAATGCTAATACGTTGAGCCAAATAAATGCCAGCATTTTGATCACGCGTCGCCTCAACCAGAGGCTCTGATAAATTTTTGAAAATAGAATGAGCTCCCGGTCCCCACGAACCCAGTGTCTCAACACCAAACGGCTCAAATATGTAACCACTGCCGAGGTTTCCATATTTTCGCCGTTTGCGCTGCTCTGCCGAAGTTGCCGCGACACCAACCCCATTCTGTGTTTTAGGAAGATGTGACGGAGCTAAAGTATCGACACAAGTTGCATCCCACACTAAAGGCCGTCCCATCTTCCATGGAATTAAAGTCATTCAATCTGGATTGGATCCAATCAAGTTTTTTTTACCTGTAAATGAGTTGTGTCCCCATCCATATCGACTAGAAGCATAATTGCCTTAATTGCTATCAGTCTAGCACTGCCAAGTCCGGTAAAAAAATACAACTGATCGTGTGTTTTCAAGCAAAAATAAATCCCTTCTTTTAGACACTGTATAGGCTCACACTATGCAAGCGTTGGGTGAGACAAGAAAAAGGTTTCATATCACGCGTATGTTTACTATTGTATTATTTATTGAAATGGCAAAGAAGATATTTTGTTTTATCCTAGGCGATCTTATCTGTCTACCATAGGTTCTCACTAAGAAGTGGATGAGCGAGATATACTTAGATCGCCTTGTGTGAAACAGTGAAAGAGCTCGGATCGTAATGGATATAAACAGACTTAGGTGTATTGTAGGCGATTTCTAATTCGAATATTTTTACACGGCTTCGAAAAGATTGATCCAGGTAAGGTGGCATTTTCATTGGATTCATTGATTTATATACGTCACCGGATAATTGGGAGAACCATTAAATTATAATTAAGCGAATACAACGAGCCCACACTGTAGCCTTACGGACCGCCTTAGCCGCCGTTGCCTCTTTTGCCCAACCACTTTGTTTTATTAAAGGCCCTAATTTAACTTTTCCATGATGATTTCAGAGTGTAAACCATGGACACCTCGGTTTCCACTGCCAGCATGGCCCATCAGAATGCCAGGGAAATCGGGCACAAGAATGCACTCTACATTACATGCAAGATAGAACAGACTTAGAGAAAGTGTTATACGTGAATTGCGAAATGAAGACAGCAGCTGGAACTACGGGGGATATGACGGTAAATAAAAGACTATTGTTATTATTCTCACCAGTAATAAACGGGTGGGAATAAGAGGCAGGACTCATGATGTTTTCGCTGAAAACACAAATAGGACATAGAAAGTAAAGGTAGGGGACATGATAATCGATGAGGCCTGTGCTACCTCAGGGTAGTTAATACTACTGGTAATAGTAAATACTGGGCCCCACGCTGTTTCTTGTATATTATTACGTCAACGACATTTGTGAACCGAAACTAGATGGTGGAAAAGAAGTGGTACTCGCGGACGATACGAAATTGTTGCTTTCTGCCCCTACCCGAAAAGATATTAACAAATGAGCGGATATTTACCTTAAGGAAGTGATGTCTTAGTTAAGAACCAACCTTTCAACACTAAACCTTAATAAGACTAAATATATTACTTTTTCGAATTCTTGGAAAGATCAACCAGGCCAGGAAATAATAGACATCCGACCTCATACTTGCGATAACAATTTGTGAGATAACACAGTTTGTGAGCTCACAAACTGTGTTAAACTGGATCGAGTCATCACAATAAAATATCAAGGCGTGACCATAAACTACTAACTTACCTGGCAGGAGCCTATCAAAATCATAACGGCTACAGTTGGTAAGTTGATATTAAGGCGACTGAGACACATATTAGACGTGCAATTAATCACCTCTATATACGACGGACGGACGGCTTTATAAATATCTTTGCCAAACAGCCAGCAAATATGCATAACTTCCCTAACATAACACGGTTTGAAAGAGCATTACCGACCCAGGTGGCGGGATGGGCATGTCTGCCCGTTGCGCCGTGGATCTTAGGTTCGATATCCACCAGAAGCTCAAAAATGCTCAAAAAGTGTGGTTGTGTGTGTAATCATACCCAAAATCAGATATATAAATTTCCCTAAAGAAAAAATCTTGTGTTTCTATCGGGAATCGATCTCAACACCCGCTGCTTCGAAGGCGATCCTAACTAAGCCAACGGGCAGTTTAAAAATATATCTACACCCATCCATCGACAACTCGTCCCAGACAATTCTAACATCTGGTTTGATTCAGATATTTACTCTACGACAGATATATTATATCTGTATAAAATTTAATAAGTGCAAACTGTCCCAATCTATTCCCATTCGCTTTGAAGTTCTAGTGAATCTTGTTTCCACATTCAATGTTCGAATCGCAAAAGAATGGAACTCCTTGCCTGAGTCGGTGTTTCCTGATGAGTACAATATGGGAGTCTTCAAGTCGCGAGTGAATAGGTATCTTCTAGGCAAGCGTGCTCCATTGTCAACCACATCGTCGCTAACCATCAGGTGGTCAAATGTTTGCCTATCTAGAATTAAAAAAAATAGTGTATGAGTAGTTTTAGGAATAAAACTTTCGCCATGCTACAAACGAAGTGCGTTCTTACCATCCACATAAACAGCATTTATTTTTAAACTTTCGCGATTCGAACACATAGTTTAGGCAATAACTCGGGACTTAATCGCGCTTCTCGAGACCATGGCCAATGCAACTTGGCCGAAACGTCGAGGCAAATAAAAATAGTTTTTAAGCGCGATTAAGTCCTGAGATATTACATAAACTAAGCATTTATTTACTTACAATACAGCAATACAGCATTTATCTACATACTATACCTAGAGCAATACAGCATTTATTAACTTGCTATACAGCAATTCTTTACTCACAGGCTCTACACAATAAACACATATTATTAACTAAACTGCTCGTTGGCTTAATTGGGTGGCGTTCGCCTTCTAAGCAGGGGAATCTGGTTCGATTCCCGGCGGGAACACAAGTTTTCTCCCCAAGGAAAGTTTGTGTTTCTGGTTCTGGTTGTGATTTTGTGTGAGATGTGAATGTTTCCGGCACCCACGACATAAGTCATCGAACTTAGTGTGGGGCTGTAAGTGTGAAAGCGTTTATGTTACATATAATCACGAATGCAGCTAAGCTGTGAACTTTCGACAAATAAAGGTAGGTGGTAAACCATAAACCTATATTTATCGAAAGATGGACAAAGCTATCAGTATCTTTCAACTCAGACATGGCAACGCGAGGTAACTCAATTATAGGGATGGTATTCCAAATGACAAAACAATCCATCGCAACACTGATTTTGTTGCACAATCACTTTTTTACCGACTTCCCAAAAAAGGACGAGGTACTCAAGTAGAATGTTTTTTTTTTTTGTGTGTTACCTCCTTTCCACGTGAACCGATTTCGAATTTATTTTTAGTTTCAAAGGTGTTGCTTTTTAATCGGTCCCATATAAATTTGATCAAGATCTGACCAGTAGTTCTTGAGATATCTTCAATAATGCATATTCTGTGGACTACTTTGACGATGTTCTCGTTTTTGACTGACTTTAAAAGTTACCTCATAACTTCTTTCGTTGTGAACCGATTTTGATGATTAAGTATTTTATTTAAAAGCTGGTGCTTTACACATGGTCCCATTTAAATTTAATCAAGATCTGATATCTTGTTTTTGAGTTAGCGTCAATAATGCGTGTGTAATACATTAAATCTGATCAAGGTTCCGACGATAAAGCGGTGAAGTCGGTTTTTTAAGCTTTGCTTGCTTTTATTTATTATTTGTAATCATTTAAACGTTAATTAAGATGTATTACACTGTTAGGCAAACGATCAGCCAGATAATCGGGTGGATGCCTCCGACAAAAATCAACCGACTTTATCACGCCAGTTTGTCGGCTCTGACGACACTCCTGGAAACTTTGCTTAATATAACTCTTAAACATAGTTGCCGACATATCTATTAAACAGCTAAAACGATACACTAATGTTACAATTTCTTTTTTTTTCAGTGTGTGCAAAACGCCAATGTGCCTGTACACTTAGTTCAAGAATGCATATCCTCTGATGAAGGGAGACAACTGCAGCTGATATCAGAGGAGGCCACCAAACAACTCGACCCTCAATTCATTCCGACGATCACCATTAACAATGTGTGTACAAGATATCCATAAGCGATGATAGCGGTGGCTCAGTCGTAGTAAAATCGCCTCGTGATCAGGCGGTCGCTATTTTGATTCCTACAACGGGTTCCTGAACTTGCGTTGAAGGTCACGTGATGAAAGCTATAGTGGTAGGGCAGAGAGCTACCTTTTAGAGCCGAACAAACAAACAAATTTACACTCACAGCCCCACACTAAGGTCATCACTGCTTCTATAGTAGGTGGTGAAACATTTACATCAGACACGTCAATCACATGCCCACTGTGCAAACTGGGTTCTATTAAAATTTTAGGTCTGGCGCATTTATAAGCTTTATCACCTTTGATTACAATATACTTACCCACAGATGAGATATTTTAACGCATATAGTCTATCAGATATACAAAAAAAAGTTCTGAAATAAAGTTAAAACGGAAATTGGCGTGATCTACGCGTTGCCGATGTCATGATCGTTAATTGTTTTAGCTTCATTCGGAACCTTTTTCGACTCAGAAAAAGGAGGAGGTACTCAATTCGACTGTATTTGTTTGAAAGGTGGTGCTTTTCAATTTAAATTTGATCCAAGATCAGATCGGTAGTTTTTGTGTTATCGTCAATAATGCGTGTTTAATACATTTAATCTGATCAAGTTCCGAAGACAAAGCGGTGAAGTAGGTGTTTTATACAAGCTTTTATTTAACTTGTAATGTATTGTGTTTGTCCGGGGGAATCTTGCAACTGAATTTTAAATCAGTTATCTTTAACCGATTGAGCTGAAATTTTGCATACACGTTTAGTTTGGATTGGAAACAATGCATGGTAGTTAAGTGACGTCATTTTAAATCCAATATGGCGGAATAGTTATTTGTTGTGCACGCCTATGATATGGGTATCAAATGAAAGGGTTTGTTGAGAATAATACGAATACGCTTGTTATAAATTTATTTATTATTTCACCGTGTTGTAGATATTATATAACTCTTGAACGTCATCTCTGCTTCCAGGTGTTTGATCAGGAAATCCAAGATAAGTGTTTGGAAGACATGGTCGGCACCCTCTGTTCGATGATTGAACATTCGTGTTGCGACGAACACCACCAGTAGGCTACTAATATGTTGTAGTTTTAGTAAAATAAAATGATAAGTAAATAAAACCATTGTGTATATTATGTAAGAAAAAATAAGTGAAAAATTTGGTCCTACCTGAAAGCGTGATTAGCAAGCATTATGCCGCGATCACCTTAGTAAAATTTTAATTTCACTTTGTAATTGCATTTACCTAGTTAAGATGCAGGTAGAAAATAAAATAATAGGAAATTTAAGCTGCTTCTATTATTCATCAACGATAACGACATAAAACAACTGTGGTTTAATTAAAGCGCAAACTTAATTTATAATTTATATATTTTCATTGATTTATATTATTAACTAAAGAGTCTTCTAAGCGTAGGTTTTAAATGGTTAAGACGGCGAGTTCTCGACAATCCATCGATAGTAGTGCGCGATGTTGGTGTATACACTAGGTACGCCTTCACTGCCGCAGTTCTCGGAGCCAAATGATACAATGCCGAGCTGCAAACACATTCTAATTACAAATGGGTATAATTTAGACGGCCACCAAAAATTCAATACGGTTACCAAAATGGATAAATGGTCACCAAATAACGTTTCCTAAAATAAAATTTCCTGTGACAGAACCGAATCGGATAACAGTAGGTTAAGGTTTTTTTTTGTAATTAATACAAAAAATATTTATAATACGAAAAAAAATATTTATTTCATAATATTTTAGGAAACGTAATTTGGTGACCATTTATCCATTTTGGTAACCGTTTAGAATTTTTTGGTAGTAAAATAGGAACTTTTTTGGGCGTTGGTTAAACAAGCCATTACAAATACCTAGTCGTTGGCCCCGAACTGAGATCAGCGCGTAGAAATTACTTTTCTACTACTCTACGTTGACTTTGGGTCGTTCAGCAATTTGTCCGTCCGTCCGTCTGCTAAAGGCATCTAGCGTCCAAACCATACAAGCGAATAACTTCAAATTCTCATAGAATGTGTAAAACTATGGCCCAAAGCCAGAAATTGTTATTAAAATGATAAAAATGAAAATGTTAAGGGGGCACCCATACACGTAACAGGGAGCAAAATATTTTTTTATCTACTCAGGGTATCGTAGAAAAGAGCTCTGCAAGTAGAATACGAAACCGGTTTAAAAACATATGTTGAAAAATAACAATTTGGTAGGCCACCAAAGTCACTGTTTTTAGACCTATTTTGTCTCGGGATCTATCTAAAAAACGGCTACATATTTAAAGCTAAAACTTACGTATAATATCCGTTATATCCTGTACTTGAAGAAAAAGTACAGAAATCAAATATTTATTTTTAATTAAAAAATTATAAGCAATTAACTTCAAAAGTTTTCCTCTATTCGGCAAAATGTAGTCGCGAGATCTTAGTTCGGCGCACACGACTGGTTTATATAAATTATTTCTGGCTTTGGGATCTTAACATATTCTCAAAGAAATTGAAGTTTCTCGCTTGCATGGTATAGACGCTAAATGCCTCTGACAGACGGACGGACGGACCAATAAAGTGCTGAACCACCCAAGTCAACGATCTAGCTTCGCTCGATCAATTAATATAAGTACAGAGCGGCACGATACGGTAAGGTACTAAACGATAGCTGAAACCCACATTCTCCGGTCTTATCAAGACCATGGCCAATGCAACTTGGCAAGAAACTATTTTTTTTTTTTCTGTCGCATTAAGTTCCGTTGTACTTCATAAACAATTTGTTTCCGTAATATTGCCTGTTTTTCGTAAATACTCGCTATAAATGTGTTTTTTCTACTAACCTGCGTAAACTGCCCATCCCTGGATACCAGCAGTGGCGCTCCTCCGAACCCTGAGCAAGCATCCTTTCCTTCCTCTCCTCCTGCGCATAGCTGCCCTTCATGTACTGGAACTGACTCACCGAAGATTTTTTCGCAGGTCTCTATCGACACTAGTGGCACTTCCAGGTGTTGTTGACGACTCACCTTGAAAGAGGATATTGAAAGTAATCTTATGAAATACTTAAAAAAAAATCTTACTAATATTATAAATCCGAAAGTTAGTGTGATTGCGTGTGTGAATGTTTGTTTCCGCGTGTCTCCGTAACGAATGAACCGAAATGAATTTAGAATAATTATATTAATAATACTAATATTTAGAATATAAATAGTTCAAGTTCCAGAAAAACACATAGCAAAGGCTCCAATTTTCAAATATCAACCCTTAAGTGCGCTAAATAGGGTGAAAAAGTTGGTATGGAAATTTTTACTCGCTTCGATTCACTCAAAACTCGGTACATATTATTATAAACATTTAAGTAAATAATGAAACACTTATATTTTATTTATTCAAAACTACCTCTGTGTGTTCAAGGTTCCAAAGTTTGTATGGAAAATCTTATTTCTTGCTTCGATTTACTCAAAACGCGGTACAAATAACTTTAAAATCCTACTTATATTATAAATCCGAAAGTTTGTGTGTAAGTGTGTGCGTAAGTGTGTAAGTATGTTTGTTCCCTCTTCACGCTTTAACGGCTGAACGGATTTGGAACGTACATAGATTATACCTAAGATTAACACATAGGCTACTTTTTAGCTTGATAATAGCGGGCGAAGCTGCGGGGCACGGCTAGTAAATAATAAAACACGTGTATTTATTTTTTCAAAACTATCCCTAGGGTGTGTGCAAGGTGGTTCTAAAGTTTGTATGGAAAACCTTATTTCTTGCTTCGATTTACTCAAAACTCGGTACAAATAAACTTAAAAGTAAATAATAAATGACGTATATTTAATTAGGAGTAAATTCATATAAATCTTTTTTATTCAGTTTTGCATCATGGTCTTTCATTCAATTCAAACCATTGATCTACCAATCCAAAATTATAAACCCTGAAAAAGCTCAACCACAACTTTTAACTCACGCGGGCGAAGCCGCGGGACACAGCTAGTTCAAAATAAAACAGAGCGGTCAGAAACATTACAAATATCCATTTATGAAAATTCAATTAGTTGGAAGCAAAACCAATTGTTTTACTCACGTTTTACTGAAAAAATTATGGACTCTTATTAGTGGTGACGTATCCGCTTCTTGAACTGTATTTTTAATGAATGCATATATTTAAACAAGAGGTTTTGTCAGTCTTTCTATGAAGCTTTGAAAACAAATAAGACAAGTTAAATATTTTTATTCTCTAGCTAAAAGTTATATCTAGGTCTCAATTAGGAGCATACAGCAACTAATACACTAGTTTTGTTGGTCATAGATTCAGGTAGGACGTGGTAACATAATTATGTTAATCGTATCCGTTCTATTGAAAACAAGTGACGACACTAAGGTCGAAATAATTAACTCTGAACCGTCCAATGGCGAAATGGCCCACGATTTCCAATGTGAGACAGGCATTATGAGTATCAATGGCATAACGTGAGCATAACCATATATTTCATGGTCATACAAACCTACTATCGCCAATGACAAGTTAGCTCGACGGTTAATGCATACATGACATGACCAGGCTGGTCATGTCATGTACCTTGGAGAATCCAACCTAGAAGTGGCCGCAGTAGATACTATACTGTCTATTAATCTAGTGATAGTTCTGATGATATTTCAAACAAAGACAAACGCATTCCCACTCGCAGTTAACTTCAAAGACTTGTATTTCGGGTACATTTACATCATATATACAATAATATTCGAACTAGAAGCAATTTGTCCCTTGGAAAGGTAAATTGTGGTCCAACCGGGAATCGAAACGAAGCCACGAAATTGCTCACTGCGCCAAGTGGTCGTTATTTATATAGGTAGTGCCGATACCACAGAAGATTACATACCACGTTACTTTGTCCTGACAGTTTTCCCCATCCAACTAGCGTGGCTCGTTCGTTTATGATGATTTCCGGCCTCTCGTTCAGGCAAACCGGTGCAGATGTCACTGGAATGAATATGGCGGTGGGAAATGGTCACTATCTCGGTAATCTGACAAACAGATCACAATTTACATGCCAGTCAACTGCTCTTCAGAGGTACATGACTCCTGTCAGTCAAATGCTTTGTGATGGGCCTTGATAGGACATGGCCAAGGTTATAGGAAGCTGTGTTATTTTTGTAATTATATGGCTAAAGGTTAATGTATTTCGGATTAAAGGGCAATGTTTTCAATGATATACAGGGCATAAAGAGAAATAACATCTAATATCTCACTGTGATGCAATTTTCAGCTATTTAAGTTAAAAACTCTGTGTGGCACTGAACTAGGCAAGCGTGACTTTTACCCTCAGGCAATCAAATTGCTTGTCTAGTTTCTCAATTATAAAATAAAAGTATAACTTGTCAGTACTGATACCATATCTCAAAAAGACTTGACTTGCTTGATTGCCATGTGAATTAAAGGGTCTAGTCTCTGTTATTCGAACCCATCCTTGGCGTTCGTTATTATTGACCATGAAACACCGTTCTAAAACTGCTAAATCAAACAAACCAAAATTTCTGATAGTAGATATACCTGAATATTTGATTTCTTCTTTCAGCATTATAAGCGCTATGTCATGTCGGAATATCTTCTGCTCGTAGCCAGGGTGGACGATGACGTTATCCACTTTGATGGCTTGGGTGGGAGGGGCGCAGAAGAAGTCGTTACAATCTGGACTCCGACCTATATCCCATTCACCAACCACCACTGTGGATCTGATAATATAAGCATTCTTTATTATGATCTTCAAGACATTATAGCTAAAAGAAGATTAAAATTACAAGTCTAATGATTTAACCGCGGGTAATGATAGATCAATGCAATATTATCAATTATTTAGTCGGCTCATTTATCAATAAAATTAAGTATAGTCTTGTATTTTTGTATAATATAGACTTTATATTACAAAAATATATTTGAACTATACAACAATTTCACAATAATTATGATTAATGGCCTGTTGAGACACAAGATCTTAAGAAGAGGGTATTTTACGTGAGATGTTAAAATTTCAAATTCAGGAGTTATAAATATGCAGTCCTGATGGTTATCATCTTATGAACGGCCGGTTTATTTCCAAGATGACCCGAAGGTCTCGAAAAAGCAAAAAATAAAAATCCACCTACAACTTGTATCCTTCAGGCTTCGCCAACGCACAATGTGCTGCAGTCAACACGACACGTTTGTTGATGATGGAGCCGCTGCATGCAAACCTTACGTTGCCGGTGTCTTTGTCTGTCAACAAAACGGCAATATTTCTTTGTAAAATATTTATGTACTGGGTAGGCTAGCGTAGCGTATGAAAGATCACCATTTTGCTTAGCATCATAATATTATTATGGTCGAAGTTGGAAAGCAAGATAGGCCCAAAATAGGACTGCACACAAGGGCAGCAGCTGCCAGGACAACATTTAGTGAATGGCAACTATATTTTAACATATGCTATCAAGCAATAGAAAGTGCCCTACTACTATGGATGTCACAATTGTCATGAAATCATGAAATCACAATCGTCACAATGCTACCTTCAAATGAGAGACCAAGTGTAAAATGTATCTTTTTTTCCGACATTCATATTTTTGCCCAATTCTCATACTGTCTAAAACTAACCCCATTAATCAGCAGCTATACGGTAATGGTAATATGACTGATGGACTAAAATATATTATTTGATTGATTTGACGAAAAAGGTCAGGTTGGCCCTTTTATTGTTTATTAGTTGTAACGTCAAGCGTTCAGCAAATCGTGCTGCAGTCAGTTCAGCAAATATTTGGTAATAATTTCGAGACAGAGAAACTGAAATAAAAAAATTGGGGTTTATTCTTGGCATCAAAGTGGGGAGTAATTTGCAGTAATTTAATGAAGTGAACTGTTTTGGCTTAAACACTTTTGTAGCAATTATACTTATAATTAAATGTTTAAAAGTGACTTTCGCAATTTCTCACGTTACTAGAAATAGTAATATAAATCCTGATCACGGCACTCACTTGTAAATCCTATTCTCGCCACCCACGGATGAGATCCAATTCCGTTATAATCTACTCCTCGCACCATACTAAGTCCGCATTCCTGTGTGCCTTCCTGGTAGACCTTGCCGCAGTCACACGAGGGACAGCATACGAAGTCCTCATTGTTGGCATGGCCGCAAGTCAGCTGGTTCAATCGGTGGAAGTATCTAGAGTAAAAAATAGGTAAAACCTTAAACTGAGTTTAAATTAGACAAAAAGTTTTGTATATTCGTTCTTTAAATACATCATATTAAATATAAAAACTCAACATATTTTATTTATAGTATAAGTCTCGTATAGCACCTATTTTTAATTATTTTAAATTGAATCGAGCTTAAAAAGGGTTCAGAAATTGGCTTTATAGGATATGAAATGTAACGGTTTTAATTTGACCCACACCAATGGACGCAAGGGGAAAGGAGACTTTAAACTAAATGTACTAAACACTTAAAGATTTTCAGCCACCTAGCAATATTAATCTTACAGTTTTGCTTACCTATCTGAAGAAAAGCATGAAAAGTCAAGAAGATCTTCCAACACTGGACAGGAGCTTATTGGTACACATGATGTATTGGGCGGACAGACTCCCTGAAAACAGATAATAATGTACGAATCGGTTTTAAAAACGAAACGTTATTAAATTTCACCCTTGGAAGAAAGGAACCAAACAAAATGTTCGAGTAAAGTAATAAATAAGATATTTGCAATGAGTGCTCCTTGAAGAGAATCAGGCTAATATTGTGGCGTATTTTTTTTTATTATTTGTGATAGGCTAGTGTTTGACCACTATCTCACCTGATGGTAAGTGACGATGTGATTGAAGATGGTAAACACACTAGACCTGGAATACGCAGGCTCTCAAGGATAACTGCCGGAACACCGTATTTGGCTTGGCGGTAGACTTTCAACTTGATGGCGGTAAGCTACTTTGGTAGCAAGCCAGGCGAGCAACTCACAAAATGCTCTACCACCTCTCAAATGTCACCTGATTAGCACCACCCGGGGACCACGTGTAGGGAGTTAGACTTAAGGGGTATCCTCCTACGGACGTGAGTGACTCAGCCCCCAAAAATATTAGTATTTGTTTCATTGGTGTGTGATCAATAAAGAACATAAGAAAAATAATAATACTTGCTTATTTCTTATCGTTTGCCCGAATTCTTAGTATCTATACTACTCTACTTAGCAGTTTAGGTCAAAATTAATTTACTTATTAGTCTTAAGGCTAGATTGTATTTCCAATGGTGTACCAAACGTAATTGGTACGTCATAATAAGAAAAAAAAAATTACCCGAATATCAGATGAATTTTCGTCGCTTTTTATACCACCCATACCCACGCTAACAGCTATACCTGAAAATAACATCTAATTAAAATAAAGCATTAGGTATGTCATGAATAAAATGAGTATAAAATAGTAATTGATTAACAGTCAAAATTTAATAGAAGTAATTTAGTCATTATCAAAAGAATTATTATTTAAGTGCATGTACATGAATGCATTAAGGCTGTAGAAAGAAATGTTTACAAAAAAAAAAAATTTTTTCTTTTAAATTATGGCAGTGATAAGTTTGAAATGTCAGTTGGCAGTTTATTAAACACTAGCCGTGCCCCACGGCTTTGCTCGCTATTATCAAGTAAAAAAGTAGCATATATTAACACATTATCCTAGGTATAAGCTATGTACATTCCAAATTTCATCCAAATCCGTCCAGCCCAAAAATGCATGAAGAGGGAACAAACATACTTACAAACTTACACACAAACTTTGGGATTTATAATATTATTAGAATACCCTACTTCTTTACTTTGGCTAATCTTACTTAAGGTACCTACATAGAGCATTTTACTATTGCGGAGATTAAAATTATTATTGTTTTAATTATTTTTTTCGCCAATTTGTCCAAGTAATTATAATTTTCTCAAAGACATGTTTATATGTATAAAGATATAACTGTCATAATTTTGGTTTAAGAAAAATAGTGATGTTTTACCTGCAATTAAAACATTTATTAAACATACTTACCTGATTCGAAACCCAATTATACATGAGAGTAGCGTACTTGACTTCCTCCGAAATTGCCGTGCTGCGATTGGTCCGCCCGATCCGTTCGTCCAATCACCGTCGACTCCGCCCTTTCCGTTTCCCGTCAACGTCACCCGTCACCCCAGGTGGTGCGCTGAGCGCGATATCGCTTCATTGGATTTCTCATGTTATGTCACCAGGCAGAATTAGAAACTATTGGGTTTCGAATCAGGTAAGTATGTTTAATAAATGTTTTAATTGCAGGTAAAACATCACTATTAAACTACTGTACCGTGATTCGAAACCCAATTATACATGAGAGACGTGTTTGTTTTCGCCTGGTGGTGATGGTGACGCCAATGTGATCTGTATATAATGATTGTCATACTAAGAGAAGTTATGACTTTGGTATCAAGAGCAAATGATACAATATGCCCAGAACACTGTATCGCTATTATTTATTCATCATAATATCTTAACATCGTAATGGTTTTAGTAAAATCCACTGATTAAAATAGCTTTAATATGTGTTTATTTTAGTTCGAGGTTTATTCTAGGCCTCATGTGAATTTGATAACAAATTAGAGGGTGCGATTTCTCACGTTGTGTTGAATAATATCCCAGTTTCCTTCAGCCAATATTTAGTCAAGAGGATGATTTATTTACGCACTTCATAGATGCTACTGAGACAACAGTCATTCTATGTATACAATACAAAACAGTCTGCGGTCATGGTATGTGTTGTATAAACTATATGTATGGTTTTATTTGTAAACGTAGGTGGGCCAAATAACAAAATCGATTTGATTAGGCAGTTCAGTACTATACTGACACGACTATTTCACGGGTGTATGCTAGCCTAGCTTACTTTATTGCGATAATTTGGGTTGCCGATTGTTGGTATAGCATCAAACTTAAACATATCGCAAACCAATCGCAACATAATCATGTTTGTTACACAATATGCCACTGAAGAAGTTATGCCAACGAGCCACGGCGATACTCCAGCCAACAAGGGAAGGTAAGATTACTCCATCACAAATTAAAATAAGAAGGTGATCAATTTGTGAAACAAAAATATACATAGTTCATAGGTATCTCGAATCTTCCAGTACATTTCTCTACAAAAACTTGAAGGTCTCTGATTGCGAGTGATCAGAGAATCCAGTGCTCTGGTTATCAGATCAATTTTGTAATTTATATAGACAAACATTCATAATGGTGCTATTACCGAAGTTAGCCTGCAGTTACAATTATGCGCCATGGACGTCCTAAAAAGACACATTCGGCATGTGCTTTCTGACGTGACAAATGGTCTGCATCTATATTGTAATAAATAGACCTAATGACGTTTTCGTCGTGAACTATCACGAGAATCACGGTCGGTTTTCATAATGCTGTGTTGAAGTTGCAAAGTATATTTTGCACGTATATTTGTCCATTTCAATGGGTTTTGTAATTATCTCGTTATCGTAGTATACTTCTGATTTGCCGAAACAGCTCGGGCTTAGGACTTCATTCAAGTATTCGCTTGCACATGTAAGGCTTTATAATCCAGCGCCCATAATAATGCTCTTAGAAAACAGCGTTTGCCTAAGATTAAATAGCACACGAACCTTGTCCACCTTTTGATATCATAATCGATTGCCAGGGCTAAACAACGAGTCCATATTGGGGTAGGTTTCCGTTTTCGACCGAGTTGTCGTCTAGGTTATGAGTATAGTGACCGTTTGTTGTGAATTTTCAACTGAGTTAAGAAGGCCTGTCAAGCTATTCACCAAACTTGTATATCATAAAACGACAGTGATAAAGTTAGTTGGGTAACTTTAGGCGTCTACAAAACCTTGACAATTATAACCAAGCGACAAGCAAGAAAGTTGTGTCGATTTTGGTCCAACCTTGTCAAAGTTTTATCAAATTTCTTTGTTTTGCCTTATATTCCAATTTATACATTTTTGTTCGTTTACCTCTCAAAGAGTTTGAGAGTAGGCTCACGTCAAATGTTTTGTGACGTACCTTTACAGTGCTAGTGGGTTCTGTTAAACAATGTGTCGCAGTAATTGAACTCAAGGGAACCTTGATGGCTCAATGCGACTCGCAGATGCTTATCCTTGTTAATGCTATCTACAACTTGGAGTCGTATAGTTTCGTCGCCTTTCGGTAATAATGACATTGATGGTGAGGAACGGCTAGGAATATAATGTAACATGATTTTGCATAATCATCTCCGTGTGCTTTTCCCAGCAAGTGGAGTCAAGCGTAGAATTATCCAAAGAAACTTTCGGCTTTCCTGCCAAGTATTTTGCAGTTGCTCAACAAGTGTAATCGTGTTTTTTAATTCATGTTTCAAAATATTCGTTCACACGAGCCGATTAATATTATTGAGTTAGTGCTTTATGCGTCAGTTTCGCAAGCTTACAGCCATATCGATAGGAAGAGTAGTATGCAATAGCCAGAAGATATGATACATACGGCAGACGGACCCTAAACATTATCCAATGAGTAGTTAATTGCCAGATTCGCAAATAGACCGCCATCTCTATAGTAAAAATAGTACGAGAGACAATTATGAAAGTTTAGAATAGCGAAGCTCCGAGAATTTTGCAATCAGTATTTTGGTTCAACGTAAAATGTTCCATCAATAACCGTGAATAATTAATCTCGATAGTAAGAACTGTATACCGGAGACCAATTCATGTGTAAAATGTAGGGCGGGCCCCGAGCATTCTCTAATCAATATTGTGGTTCAGCGTAAAACGATCCGTCAATAAACGTCAATGATTAATCTCGATAGCAAGAGCTGAATACGAGAGACTTCATGTTTAGAATGTAGGGCGGTGCCCGAGCATTCTCCAATTAGTGTTTTCATACAGAATGCAACGTTCAGTCAATAAATATGAATAATTCTTCTCAATAGTAAGAACGTCTCATGTATATGAGACAGTTATCCAGTTTTAGAATGTAGGGTGGAGCCTCAAGCATTCTCCGATCAGCTATTAGTTAAGCATAGCGTCTTTAGTCAGCAAATGTGGATAATATCTCTCGATGTAGTAAGAACTGCATGCGAGAGCCAGTTATGAATATTTAGAATGTAGGACGGAGCCCCAAACATTCTCATGATAGTATTTTGATCTGCGTCCATCCATTTTCAGTCCGTCTTCTCTTTGCTTCCATCCATCTCGGTCCGTCTTCTCTTTGCGTTCATCCATCTTCGATCCGACTTCTCTCTGCGTCGATATCCTAAGTGCCGAGGGTCGTGACCCCCTCCGCGGATCAGTGTCTCTGACAATGTTGTGCCACTTGTTCATATTCTCAGATGCATGTATATCATTTTGCACTTTGTTGTCGAGTGTTGTGCGGATTTGATAGGACCAGCCCATCTGGCATCGGCTTCAGTCCATAAATGTGAATAATTCCTTTTGATTGTAACAATGTAAACGAGAGACAGTTACGAATGTTCAGAATGTAGGGCGTAGCCCCGAGCATTCTTTAGTCAGAATATTTGTTCAGCATAAAATATCCATAAATGTGAATAATTCCTTTTGATAGTAACAGCTGTACACGAGAGACAGTTATGTATGTTTAGAATGTAGGGCGTAGCCCCGAGCATTCTTTAGTCAGAATATTTGTTCAGCATGAAATCTTCAGACATTGAATACTTCCCTCTCCTATCCCGATGGGAGTAGGGGGAATTGCGCCTTTTGTAGGGCTTGTACATAGTGTTCTTTGTTGGTTACTTCCTCATACTTAATATAAGATACAGTTTACAAGTTGCAGGTTATAAGTTAGTCATTTTGTTGGTTGTGAACCGTAAAAGACTAGAAGCGTTTCGAGTTTCGAGAAATACTTTCCATTCGGCCATAAAGAGGGTAGTAACACTCCTAGCTTTTAAAGCCAATGGTTACACTTTCAATTATTTTCGAAAATGGTCGTCGATATTAAATACTGGCTTTATATTTATATATATCTTATCTTGCTAGTATTCGTATTAATTGACAAAAAATTGTCGTTGTGCTCGATGTTCTCAGTGGAATGAATATTATAAACTGGGAGGAAAATAAAAAGTTTCTGTGCAAAGTAGCGCGCTACTCCAACCAGGTTACTTTAAAGTAGAGAGCATGAGGCTGCATGCTGTAGTTTTTACAGAAAAAACTAAATTATTGCTCGTGAGGCTCGGTAACAATTAAGTGACGCTGCCCTGTGGAGTTCTTCTTCGGTATATTACCATAATGTTTGGATCCCGAGGGGTTAAGTAGCATGATTCACTTGTGGTAACGTTAATTGTTACCGTTCAACCGGGATTTGTTTTCCGTTATTTGCAAAATAATTAAAATTACTCACTTTTTATGTTCCTCTTTCCTATGTTTTGTAATGTATCCTTTCTTGTCACTGGTAATCTGCAAATTAGTTATTTGCTAATGCTTTATAAAGAATCAGTAGTAGATTCAATGCGCAAACGTCTCGTTCCTGCAATCCAACGTTGGGCTTGGACCTGTATTATTATCCATTTTAAATATCTAAAACGAACGGTAACACCGTTAAAAAGAAATTTATTAGATATTAATAATTCTTACTTATAATATAACATTTACCAATAAGTAGGTACAATTTGTATATACAATGTTATAGAATTCGTTATGAGCTTCAGCTTACCCGTTATTGAAATATTTACCCTTAAAATTGTAATAAGTAAGTATTTCACAAGCACGATGCAGTTCGTAAAGTGTTGCTACGACCTTACGACCGCTCCGGATGAAAAACCAAACGCCAATGAAGCGATATCGCGCTCAGCGCACCACCTGGGGTGACGGGTGACGTTGACGGGAAACGGAAAGGGCGGAGTCGACGGTGATTGGACGAACGGATCGGGCGGACCAATCGCAGCACGGCAATTTCGGAGGAAGTCAAGTACGCTACTCTCATGTATAATTGGGTTTCGAATCACGGTACAGTAGTTTAATATTTTTTAACAGTCGTTCTGAGTGTGTGGTACATAAAAGTAAGTACCATTAAAAAAATGCCTCCACACACATCCTTTTATGAGTGCTTCATCAGTATTTTATTTTATAACATTTTAATTGCCTTTTTTTATTGAATTTGCAAAAACTAAAGTTTGAGATTTATTCAACATTACAAATATAATATACTTACTTCAAAACTTAAATATATTATTTATTACATCAAACTAAAAACTAAATTAAAATTAACCAAAAATAACTATAACTAGATATAAATATTTACAAAACTTAATCTACTAGACCGCTACCAGTTGGCAAAGTACCCAAAATGCTGGCAGCATTGCCATTCAACGTGGCAATACGTTGAATGGCAATGCTCAATTATCTGTTCAAAATATTTGCCAGCATTTTGAACCAAACGCCATTTTTTGGTTTTGGACTCAGCCTTACATATTTTCTGAGAATTTTGAGTTTTTCATTTGTATGGTTTAGGCGATAAATGCCTCTGACTGACACGACGGCTGCACGGATGGACAAAGTGCTGAACCACCTCGCTTCACTCGGTCCAGTAAGACAGGAGTGTAAGAAATGTAATACTAAATTATATTGTTCTAATGTCCCAGTTGGCGCAGTAGACAGGTCTCCCCCCTCTGCGCCGTGGGTTCTGGGTTCGATTCCCGGCAGGAGCTAAAAATCCTACCCTAGAGATATTTGTGCTCTTGGTTCTGGGTGTAATGTGTGTGTGATGTGAATGTTTCCGGCACCCACGATATAAGTCTTTGAACTTAGTGTGGGGCTGTGAGTGTGTATGCGTTTGTTTGTTTAGCGGTACAAGGTAAACGTAGAAGTAAATACTTTTTATATTTTTAGTTATCATGTGATGCAATCACGATTTTATTCTTGTATATTTTTGAGCTACAAAACCACTTCAAAAATAAATTAAAATCGCCCTCTTACAGAATTGCATAAATACATATCATATTTTTTTATTGTTTTTCAAGTTTACCACCTCATATGCCACCAGCTGACCCATTACACGTGCGTGACCAAAGTTACCCACTTTGTTTTGAAATGTGACTGTAAACTTTAAACAGAAGTGTTATTGTAGAGATCTAAATAAAGCATTTTCCATGCTAAGATGCCTGAGAATGCATTATTTAAAAATATTGAATTAGTCACTAACCAAAGTGTAGTAATTGTTATTTCATAAATAAAGACTTAGGCCCGACTTTATCAAACCAGATATTTATGACCGTCTTTTAACCGGGGGATGGCGATTAAATGTTAAATAGCTGTCAAAATCAAACGTCAGCACAACTGACAATTAAAATGAAAACAGAGGTGTCGTGGGTCCCGTTGAAACTTATAGTGATAGTTACTTTCGTAATATATTATGTCCTATATAAATATAACAGGCTCAAAGAAATAACTGAACAACGTTGAAAGAAATGAAATATTTTTAAGATATTTAATATTGTAATTATGTATTAATCAATAACGCTTTCACACTCATATCCTCACACTAAGTTCAATGACTTGTGTCGTGGGTGCCGGAAACATTCAAAATAACAATTAAAAACAGAAACACAAACTTTCCTTGTTGAGGATATTAATTTTAATCAAATTTTAATTAAACTACCATCTCAACTAATGAAATTTAATGATACGGCCGTCGGATTTCTATTTACTGCATTATTTCTACAAATAAAACAATAAGAAATATAGCAAAAGAATCATGACGATTTTTTTAAACAAAACTCTCGTGCCATCTGTCTAAATGTACGATAAGAAACTGATAAATACTTAACCGGTGATTAAAGCAATTGGAATTGATAAACTCCACCGTACCTGCAGTAGACAAAATATCACGTTTTTTAGTTTTCTAGCTAGACAATGGTGCTAATTCTGTTGAGCACCGAACTAACCTAAACTAAACTAAAAATAAACCGAACTAACCTAAACTAAACTAAAAATAAACTAATTTTAAGCACCGAACTAACCTAAACTAAACTAAAAATGAACTAATTTTAGTCAAAGAATACCTAAACGCTATTCTTTCAAGTATAAGATCACATTAAAAATAATCCAGATCCTTTTCATGCTACTAATTTGAGTTAATTTTTTTTATTTTTAGTCTTAATTTGAAGTAAAACATGTACATCAGAATAAGAATTTGGTCATTTTCACTAAATAGAGTAACTAAACTAACTTAGTCCTGTCAAACTTAATTTTAGTCTAATCTTGCATTTTTTGAATAGGTTTTGGACTAAAGCAGGACTAAAACTAATTTTAGGCTAGTTTAGTCTAATTCTGGACAACAGAATCGGCACCAATGATCGCGTGAATAATGTTTTAGATTTTTAAACACGACTACCTTGACTAACTTGAGCGATATTTTGTAGCAGCGGAAAACAACTTATGTTATTCTTGGTGTTACTAATCAGAGTTAATGAAGTCTTTGTCCTATTATTCGTATATTCCGTGATAATAATAACGTACGCAAAGCAGCGGGGCACATCTCGTAATTACAGAAGCTATACACATACCACACCCTAACTAAGCAAGTTTAAATGATAAGTTGACAAATAAAATACCTAAATTAAATTTTATGTTTTAATTTTTGTGAAAATGAAAAATACATAACATAGATCTGAACCTTTTTGTTATTTTTTTTTTTATTTATTTGTGGCAGGCTAGTGTTTGACCACTATCTCACCTGATGGTAAGTGACGATGTGATCGAAGCTGATAAACACACTAGACCTGGAATACGCAGGCTCTCAAGGATAACTGCCGGAACACCGTATTTGGCTTGGCGGCAGACTTTCAACTTGATGGTGGTAAGCTACTTTGGTAGCAAGCCAGAGGAGCAACTCACAAAATGCTCTACCACCTCTCAAATGTCACCTGATTAGCACCACCCGGGGACCACGTGTAGGGAGTCAGACTTAAGGTGTATCCTCCTACGGACGTGGGTGACTCAGCCCCCCAAATATTCCTTCTGTTTTTGTAACAAGTGGCAAACTCAACATTTTGAATTACTCCGGATGCTCTATCTGAAAACGGCTGCACTGATTTTCATAGCTTTTATCTTTTTTCTTATTTAACATTTATTTCAACACAGACCTAGTGCCGTTCTTTTTAAACAAGTTTTTTTTCCACACCATACATTAACTAAACAAGGAAGAGCAAATAACAAATAAATAGCCCTTCGTGGATGTTTTCGTTAGAACTCATAGCCCGCGTCTTGGCATCATGAACGGTATAATCTGGAAGACATCAAGTCAAGAGTAAATAGGTATCTTCTAAGCAAACATGCTGCATCTTCACTTTCCATCAGGTGATATGGTGGCCAAATGCTTGTCTATCTGGCATAAAAAATGTAGCTAAGAACACTATCAATCAAGTCACCCTAAAAAAACCAAAATCATAATCGGTTCAGCAGTTTGGAAAGCGCTATTCAGACACAATGATACACACGATAAACATAATTATAACACCTCTCTTTTTGCGTCGGGGGTTGAAAGAAAGATTAAGTATAGTCGTATATCCAACTTTCCTTAGTACATAGTATACTAGCCGTTCCCCGTGGCTTCGCCCGCGTTAATCAAGTTAAAAGTGCTATGTACTTAAATTCCAAATTTCATCCAAAACCGTTCAGCCCACAGATCATATGTTCAGCCCTTACAGAGTAAAGAGAAAACAAACATACTCACACAAACTTTCGGATTTATATCTAGTATATTAACTAGTGTGATATAATACTTTTATTATATTGATAGTTTTATGCTCTTGTTGTATACGGCCTTGAAACTGGATGTTATCGCGATGGCCTAATCGAGGCTGTTCCATCATCATGCCATCTGCAATTATCAGTCGCGTGTGCATCAATGCAAAGGCCTGACGACTAAATTAACATGTAATGTTTATCGGTATTACTTTATTTTACCCGACTGCACGACGCAAACGAGGGTAATGTGTTTATCAAATTTAAAATTGATAAACACATTATTCACATATGGGCCCCAAACAAGCACCCATGAAAGTTAACTAATCTACTGCCAGATTCGCAAAATTACAGCCATATCGAGAAAAACCTGGCAAGAAACTAGGCAGCGTATATTTTCATTATTTAATTTCAACACTTTTAAATTACTCATACATGATATAATTATATTAATCTAGATTTATCATTATGTAGTCGCCAAAAAGCGCTCGTGCAGTTTACCTCCATGTATCATCCTATGTTTGTATGTATGTTGCTATGTCGCGCTCTCTGGCCTCTCAAAGGCTTTAAGTATAAGGGTTTCTATAAAACGTGAAAAGTAGAGTAAACCTGGTCGGAACACAGGCCGGGATTACCAATTAGCAGAAGTTATATTTTCATTAGGTAAAGTAGCGTAAAGTTGAATAACGTGATTTTTGCCTTAGCTCCAAAACTCCAATAGAATTTGATTTTGTTCATATAGCATTAGCCTTGCTTTTATTTTCCTATGGATATTCCTAAAAATATTCTACCACTTTACTAAGGCATGATTTGACTATGACTAAACCTTGACTCTTTCACTTGACTTGGACTGTGACTTGTGACTAGGACTTTAATATAAAATACACTTTAAATATATTATTACTTGACAATGGCTAAATGCACAAGATTGCGAAGCCAAAATTAAAACAAGAAAACATACACGACGACATCCTTGTATGGTAGGACACTTTTTAATACTCCAATTGGGTAACTAATTTAGCATAGTTAGAACTTAGCTTTGATTGATATGTTTTAGACTAAGTTTTTGTAACCTAGTTTACCAAAATATATATTTATTTATTTATAATGTTAAGCAGTACAGACTCTATTATTCATCCGTATCGCAATACATACTACTCACATTCTTTTTTTTTAAATTTTGAGACACGGGTGATTTGCACATCTATTGGAAATAAACGAAACATGTCTAATCCATACAAATACTTCTATAGGGGTGTCGAAAATTCCTAAAACAAAAAAAATTAAAGACAGTCTTTAATTAAAGGGCAGGTATACGTCAATGCGAGCACCTTTTTTAACTACAGCCAATTATCCCCCTTACACTCATGCACATAAAGGTGTGTATTGCGTAAATTAGATTGTAGCGTTTTAAAACACGTGGCAAACTTTAAGTTTTTTGGTTTTATGCAATACTAGCCGTGCCCCACGGCTTCGCCCGCTATTATCAAGTCAAAAAGTAGCCTATGTGTTAATCTTCGGTATAATCTATGTACATTCCAAATTTCATCCAAATCCGTTCAGCCGTTAAAGCGTGAAGAGGGAACAAACATACTTACACACTTACACACAAACTTTCGGATTTATAATATTAGTAGGATACGTGAAACGCGCCTCAAAAAAAAAATAGCTGACGAAATTATTCGTCTAGTAAATATGCGTATATGAAAAAACTTAACAGTGTTTTGATAAAAAATGGCGGACTGAAATGGGTACAAAAATACAAATTGATGTAATTTGCATGAGATTTGATATTTATTTAGATGGCATCATTATCGTATCACACAGATTACGAGAAATATTTTTAGTTATCTGGTTTTATTATGAATGTCGAGTAAAACAGTTACAAAACACATGTTATAGATGAAATTCTGGTATCGCCACCTTAATAATAAGGTACCTAACTTTTTTTTTTTAAGTGTCACTTAAACCATATTGAACAATTACTGAATACAAAACATCCACCCTTTTGATTAAGTTTTTGTAAATAGGCAGTGATAATATCCGTGAACATACCTAAAAATAAATAGCTAAGAGCGTGTCTTACAAAAGCTGATGATAGCTATTGGTGATAATAATATTATTATAATCCTCTAAATGATTTCGGAAGTATGATTAAATAAACCTTAACTAGTTGTACTTCTTTTTAGGTTATGTTCGCAGTTACACATTTTTAGGTATATTTTTTCGAATAAAAAAAATTTGGCTTTAGGATTTTGTCACTATTCTCACGGTAAAAAATAATTTGTTGATGTTTTTCTAGACCTAGCACACAAACTTATTTAACCAAAAATAGCCCAAATATCAAACTAAGCTCTAAGTAAGTCTCTAACTAAGACTATAAATGATTTGTTATAATTTAAGAGAATAATGTTAAGAGATAAAAGAGGGTAAGTTACAGCAGAGTAAAAAATTGCGTTTAACAACTTTTTTTTCAAACACACATTCACACTTAGTTCGACTTATGTCGTGTGTGTCAGAAACATTGACATCACATACAGTCTCACCCAGAACTAGAAACACAAATTCCAGGCGGAAACACAAGTTTTCTCCCCATGGAAAATTTGTGTTTCTGGTTCTGGTTGTGATTGTGTGTGATGTGAATGTTTCCGGCACCCACGAGACAAACCCTAGAACTAAGTGTGGACCTGTGAGTGTGTAAGCGTTTATATTAATGCTCATAGCAAATACGTTTTCATATTATACGTTTCAAATACGTCGTCATAATTATGACATTATAACTTCCGACTAAAATTTCGACCTCCAAAGAATTTATACTGAGACTTATCCTCAGTGACATCATTAAAACTATATGCGTTACAACCCTATTTCTTCGTTTTTGTCATAACAACCTCCAGCGAAACAATATGTTTGTATGGCATTCATTAGGATGGTTGGTTTTTGAAGATCTAGTAAAATAAATAACTTGGTGGGTGTGGTGCTAATTCACAGTGTAAGTTTTTAAGCTGATTTTAATCAAATGGTTGATTTTCTCTGAAATATTTCAATGTTATTAAATTTTCGATAAAAATTAGTTGCTTGTGTGGTAAAATTAATTGTGTACGTTTTTAACTGATTTTAGTATTTTTACTGTTACAAAAATACGATATAATTTACTTGCACATTTTTGTGTGGTGATCATTCAATGTGTAAGTTTTTGAACGGATATTAATGAAATTTTGATGTTGATTAGTTGTTTTTTTTTCATATTTTATCCTAATTAAAAAATAATGTAATTGCGTGATTGTGTGGCAGTAATTTATTGTGTACATATTTTTACTGATTTTAGTCAAAAAAAAAAGTTTTTTTATTTAAAAAAAAATACGATAGCATATACTTGCACGAGTTTGTGTGGTGATAATTCACTGTGTACGTTTTTGAATTGATATTAATTAAATAGTTGATTCTTTACATTATATTATCGTAATTAAAAAATACGACAAAATCACTTTTACTACACATTCGCTGCCAACAAAAAAAAAATTAAAAGGAATAGCTGGGAACCAAAACTTTTTAGGGCGAATTTTGATCAAGTACATAATTATGAATGTTTGAAAATGTGGATAAATTTATATTGTTATTATTATTATTTCAATAAAAAACACATTTTTCAGATCCGAGTGGTCGGCACACAGCACGCCGGGTGCCGAACACTCGTTTAACAATAGTTTAGTTCACTAATATTAATTATTTGTTCCACGATTGCATTTTTGCGTACTAATATGTCACAAGTTTTGGCAAACTCGTGTTTTTTGATCAAATTCCAGAATCTCGATTAAAATCATCTAAGGAAATTAATCAAAACCAGTTTTTACCCTTTTTTTTTGGTTCCCTTCGGTTCTTGAGCAAAATCTTGTAACATATGACCGACACAAGCACACACACACATACATACACACACACAGCCTTGCTGTCCATTTTGGCGCGAATTTTGGTACGATCGTGTGTACAAATCACTACCACACTGTAAGAATGAAACCAATACTCGTTTTGAGAGTGGCCGCGCAAAGCAACGTAGACTAGCCTCAAAAATCGGTGGTCTTCTGACTAGTACAAAATGAACGGGACGCTCGCTCGGATACGAGTTGTAGGCGCCGCTAATATAGCCGCGCCCTAGTCGGATATATAATATAATATCTTTAGTTTTATTTAAATATGTTTAACTAAAGCTAAAATGTTGTATCGATTACAAAGTAAAACGATTTATTATAAACGATTTGCTGATAGAGTCAGTACGTGGCAAGAATACAGGGCAACATTTTCAGTCTTTATGCTCTGCACTGCAAAACATCGCACACAACCGTGTAAAGAACGATACATACTTAAGTTTTTTTTTAGATAGAAAATTAATATATTATAATGTTGGTAGTAGTATCATGTTGGGAAATTTTGATCATTAAGATTCATTTTGTTGATGCCAAAGTATAGAATAAAGTATGTGTCACAGACTTTCTTACGGTTTTCTTGTGTCATTTAATTTATAATGTGTTAGTACTTATGTTTAAATTATTTGCATAAGCATGTACCGTGATTATCTGTCAGATTTTCTGTCAGTACCGTTGTTAACGTATTTTCTGCTCAAAATGAGGTTTGTAGTTATATATTTAAACGCTGTCAAACGATAATTTAAATAATAGGTATTATTATTAATAGGTATCTTCTAGGTAGGCATGCTTCATCTTCGGCCGCATCGTCACTTTCCATCAAGTGAGATAGCGGCTAAGTGCTTAGCTATCTGTCATAAAAAAATAAAAAAAAAGATGTTTAGATGTAAATGTTGACAAAACTAACTTAGCGTGCACTGCAAACATCAGGAAATAGACCACATTCAGAATAAACAGTAGCATAAGATGGTTCTGTGCCGCCGACTAAGCTGTTCAAGCAATTAGTACATGCGAAAAAAATATTACGCCACTTCTAAGTAAAATCACACGTTTGTAGTCATACCTAGGTGTAAATGCGCTGCCGAATTTCTTGCCAGGTGCTTCTCGAGATGGCTGTAATTTTACAAATCTGGCAGTAGAGTCATTAACTTTCAAGAGTGCCTCTTTGGGGTCCATACTAATATCGTGAATAAATGATTTTTCAATTGAATTTGAATGTTGGGGGCTCCATTATTTCATGAGTATTCAAATTCTCTGATAGGAAACCAACGTTACAAAAAAATAGTGCTATTTGTTTCATTCCCTCTCTTTATTTATACATAATTATTATGTAGAACAAATACATGTTTAACACACCTATTTACATAATGTTTTTTATTTTTCAGGATCTTGTTACGCCAAACAATATTAACATCTATGGAATGTATCAGTCCTCTTGTGAAGCAGGTAATTTCTTTTTTAATAATTTACTGCGGAGAAGACTTTAATTTTATTTTTTATTTATGTTCGATAGGCAAACTTTTGACTACTATCTCACCTGATGGAAATTGATGATGCCGTCGAAAATGTAGCATACTTGCCTAGAAGATATCTATTCACTCATGACTTTTAAGACTCCCAGATTATACCGTTCAGGGAACAAAGACGCTGGCAATGAGTTCCACTCCTGCACAGTTCAAGTTGACCATTAAAGTGCTGTGTGTATAGGTACTATTCATTTAACAGTGAACGAAGTTTAAATTTTACCAAAAAGCACACTCGAAAAGAGTGTAGTACCTTTAAAAGGCATAAGAAATAAGATAAAGTCAATGGACATATTCTTTATTGCAAATTCCCTGTTTCTAAAATTTAGGCTGTATTTGGATGTGTCATTACTCATCCAAATACAGCCTAAATTTCAGAAACAGGGAACACTCTGTGTACCCATGGTTAAGGAAAAAATACTGATAATAATCATTGACATTTCCTCAAATTTCTTCTAACAATGGGTTAAATTAATGTAGAAAAATTTAATAAAAAAATTCGATTCGATATATATATTAATTATATAAATAATATATTTTTTAACAAAATGTACTTTACAGATATGGGTGGTAGCAGCGATACTATTTCAGATGATCGGAAATGGAATGGTGATTGGAATCAGTTCTTCGATGCTGCCTGCGCTGCTAGCCGACGATTCACCCATCAAAACTAACGTGGATCAAGCTTCATGGATATGTAAGCATTACTTTTTTTTGTGGGGGAATATGCCTAGCACTTCCCTTCCTTCCCAGGGTTGAAGGAAAGGAGTGTGTGGGGCTCGAACCCACTAAACCCCCCCCTCCCCCGTGAGCAGTCCCTCGCCTAGGTGAGGCAAGATAGGGTCGCGCTAGCAGTCACTATCTTGCCCTGCGGCGGCGCGCGGCGGTAGGCCCGAATACAGCATTTCTTATTACAATCATTGTCAACCGACTTCAAAAAAGGAAGTTCTCAATTCGACTGTATGTTTTTCTTTTTTTATGTATGTTACGCGATAATTCCAGCAATTATGAATCGATTTTAGTGTTTTTTTTTTTGTTTGAGATTATACTTCAGGGGTCCCATATAAATTTTATCGAAATTGATCAAGATAAAACCAAAACATAAACGATGAAGTTGGTTCTTAAGCTTTGCTTGCGTTTCAATTACTTATTTTATTCTGAATTATGTAATGGATACCTGGATGACCGAAATACCGAAATAAAAATCACCTGGATTCGAGCCGGGGTCTTCCGGTTTCGGGACCGCCCGATTTCTCTCCTGAGCTAATAACCTTGTAGATGTTGGCGAAATTTACTTTCTTTTTATAATGATATTGTTGCAGTTTTTCATTGCATGAAAACACAGATATAACGACGTTTTCTAAAAATGTTACCTAGCCAGATTGATTTATCGCCCCCGAAACCCCTTGCATATCAAATTTCATTTAAATCGTTGGAGCTAATTCCGAGATTCAGATTATATATATACAAGAATTGCTCGTTTAAAGGTATTATATTAGATAGATATAGGCAAATCTAACTTAAACCTTGTTTCGTAGAATAACGAACACGATATTTTATATAGTTGGTATAATTTACTAGTTCGTCAATCCGAAACATTTAAGACTTTTTTTTTTTTTTATTTGTGACAGGCTAGTGTTTGACCACTATCTCACCTGATAGTAAGTGACGATGTGATCGAAGCTGGTAAACACACTAGACCTGGAATACGCAGGCTCTCAAGGATAACTGCCGGAACACCGTATTTGGCTTGGCGGCAGATTTTCAACTTGATGGTGGTAAGCTACTTTGGTAGCAAGCCAGGCGAGCAACTCACAAAATGCTCTACCACCTCTCACCTCTCTTACTTATTTTAAAAGTGTTAATATGTTTTTTATAATATCACGGACGCCTTATAAAATGTTATTGCAGTTTAACGTCCACGCAAGCTGGGATGACGTTGGGGTAGCATTTCCAAACACGCAAAAATCCAGCTTCATACATCTCAGATATGTTTTGAAGCGAAAACCTCTTTAGGCGCGGTGAGCACTTTTTGGGTAAACAAAAATCATGGAACTCGCGTCATCGTCACCGAACGCTTTCCAAGAGCTATATGTATACTGTGTATATATGCAGTGTCGGATAAAGCAAGCGTTGGGCCCGTAGCAAATTCTTTGAAAGAGCCCTTGATCTGCTTTTAAACTTACTTTTACTTTTTTTATAGAATTTTCCCCCTCTTTAAGAATATTTCTTCGGATTTTCGATATCGCTTATGGTTATTTTGTTAATCAAAAAGCTGAGACCTTTTTTTTTGTTAATGATTATTGTTTATTACAAGTTAAAATTTTGATTTACTCCTTTTTTGTGAAGTCGATGAAAAGCATTTAACACGCGTGAGTTACGGCTTAATACTCCCCTATTTTTTGTGGGCAAACAGGCCCCCTAGCCCAAAACCAAAACGCTTCGTGTCTATTCTATCAAGAGTAAGGCTTTCCAAATGTAACAGACCTTAAAATTTGTATACATAAGGAGCGCTATCTAACAGACCTTAAAATTTGTATACATAAGGTTAAAAATATCTTGACTTGCTATATAGCGCTCACCGAGATTGCAGAGTGACAGACTAGCAATTTGAAATCTTAGTACACAAGTGTTAAAGGTTGTTTGGAAAGCGTTTCTCTTGATAGAATAGAGACTAAGCGTTTTGGTTTTTGGCTAGGGGGGCCGGTTTCTTTTTTAAGAAAACAAGTTTTTTCTTTTATTTTCAGCTTCAATAATCGGCACTGGCTACTTGGTATCCTGCATTATATCAATTTGTGTCGTCGCCACCTGTGGAAGACGCGCCTCCGTGCTCATCGGCTTAGCACCAGGAATTTTGGGGCCATTTATATGTTACTTCGTCAAGGATGCAAACTTTTTCATATTTGGTAGATTTGTAACTGGATTGTGCTTCGGACTAAGCAGTTTAGTGGCAATCGTTATTGGCGAATTCACAAGTCCCGAATATAGAGGAGTTTTTCTTAACTTAAAGTCTGGAGCCGTTTACTTCGGATGCATGATAGTCCATATCCTTAACCACTGTGTTCATTGGAAAACCACATTGTTGATCACAACCGTACCGTATATTGTTAGCTTTACCATAGCGTACACTTGGCCTGAAAGTCCAGCCTGGTTAGCTTCTAAGCAGGAATACGACAAATGTATGAACTCTTTTTACTGGTTAAGAGGACGATCCCAACAATCCACAAAAGAATTAACTGCCATGATTACAGCTCAGAAAGAACAAGGTCAACGAAGAAAAACAACTTTATGGGACGATTTCGTAACCTTCATGCTAAGATTTAAGAAGAATAATTTTGTCAAGCCTATGGGAGTGCACTTTTTTGCTACGATTTTAATGGAATTTTCAGGGAGGCATATTTTTCCTGCTTACGCTATGCAAATCATCAACAAAATGAATCCAGACAATTCCCATAACTTCTTCTACACTTTAAGCATGGATTCTTTGATGATTGTCAGTGCCCTCTTTTCTACAGCGCTTACTAAACTGCTGCGGAGGAGGACTCTATTATTAACTTCTGGAGGGTTGTCAGTAATAATACTTTTATTTGTTTGCTTGTTTTATTACCTTCGAAGTATATCTGTGATTTCTGATACGTATGATACGGTCCCTTTGTTTATATTTGGAGCATATTTTGTAGCTATTAACGCAGGATGTACTCCGATATGTATGACGTTAGTTGGGGAAATATTTCCCATAGAGCATAGACCGACGGCTATATCAATGGCAGGCGTTTTAGCTTCATTATTAATGACTTTAGCTTTAAAGATCACCCCACTGATGATTGCTGCCTTGAATTTTTATGGTACATTTTCTATTTTTGCCTTGATTATGTGTATATGCTTGATTATTTTATATTTTACTTTGCCAGAAACCAAAGACAAGACATTACAAGAGGTTGTTAGTTATTTCAATAGCAATAAAGAAAAACACTTATATACTACAAGCGACATAGAAGCTAGGCAGAAGTTGTCTAGGGACTGTGAATAAATTGTATATGTTATAAAAATTTTAAGAATTGATAAACCACATTGATTGTTTATGGTTTATTTTATACATACATAATTAGGAATATGCATAATTTGTTTTATGTTTGAGTTAATTTATTGCCAAAATAATTGACATCAAAAATGTGTGAACCAACGTCACGAATCAGTTAAGCCAAATAGCGTGCGTTTTACTTTTTTTATATTTCCTATGAATTTTAATCAATTTTATTTATTAAAATTCCTTATTAAGAGGCATTTAAATAATATAATAAAGGTATATATATGTATGATTATATAGCTATAAAAAAAAAATCTTATGTGTATTCTCTGAACATGTAAACTTATTCTCAATCGACTTTAAAAAAGGAGGTTCTCAATTCGACTGTATTTTTTTTTATATGTATTTTACGCGATATCTCCGCCCATTATGAATCGATTTTGATGATTATCTTTTTGTTTGGTAGAGTATACTTTTGAGGTGGTCCTATATACATTTTATAGAAATCGGTCAAGCCAAAACTGAAATATAAGCGATGAAGTCGGTTTTTTAAGCTTTGCTTGCGTTAAAATTATTGAATTCAAATAAAAAAAATAGATTTCATGACGCATATTTTTGGTGAGTTTTAATTTTCTTAGCGTAAAAAATATATCATGTGGCAATTTCATCTATGTTTTTGTGTGCACCAAATTATATTTCTTACCGTAAATATATTGTGCCACTCCACTAGAAATATTCATTTAAGAATATGTTTTGAAAAAGTTTATAGTATTTTGGATGATCATAATAATTAGTCAAAAGTATAATTGTTAATTATGAAGTTTATGCTGTATTATAGTAAGTAAGCAATATAGGTAGGTATATCGAAAAAAATAGGAACAAAATGAAATTATTGCGCTATAAATATATCATGTTTGTTTTAATTACCCGTTTTACGAGTGATTGATTCGGTTGAATTTTGGTTTGTTATTTAAGTTTTTTGCTAGATAGTGACGATGAACGTATTATAATTTATTTTAATTAATGTTCTCATGGAAGTGATGTATATCTTATATGAGAATAAATATCTTTAAACCATCAACCATACCCGTCCTTAATCCAAGGTAAAATAACAAATTTTTACTTATGACGATGACTTTTTAGCCCCAAAATACCGTCGACATCAGATATCTGTGGATAACACATGGATATTTATTTGGAAACAGTTTCTGCGATATTAATAGCTTATAAAAATATATTACATTAAAATAAATTAAACTGAAAAAATTGCTACGCATTGCTGTTTATAGTTATATCTAATATCTTTAAACGAGCAATTCTTGTATATATATATATATATATGTGTAATCAGGATCTCGGAAACGGCTCCAACGATTTTCATGAAAGTTACAGATTAGGGGTTTTTCGGCCCAAGGAATCGATTTATCAACGTTCCAGGTCCGAGAAATGCTCGGTTCCCAAACTGCATTTGAAAAACCGGGTTTAAGAAACTATCAGCGCCATCTATTACGCCATGACCGATGTAAAAAACTGTTTCTACTCGACACTAGATGGAGCTTTCTGAGGCTAACAAAACAAACACATTCTACCAAAAACAAAAAATCCGGTCAGAATGTGTAATTATAATATGTATAAATATATGTGTATTATTGATTTATATATATATATATATATATATATATATATATATATATATATACATATAATATTAAATAATATATTTAGTTTATTATTAACATTGTCACCTATGTACTTTTGATGAATATGTGTATATTAATGGTGCTTTACGCGATAAGACCGCCTGTTGTGAAATCTCTTTAAGATTTATTTATTCAGTTAATTATCAAGATTTTTTGTATTGGTTTTTCAATGAAGAGTATTTGTATTGTATTGTATTGTACATTATCATTAGGTTCATGGTTTGTGTTGTACATTATCATTAGTCTACACCTTTTACCGCATAATTGAAAGGTGAGGTAGAAGCGAAATGTTTGCCTATTTAGCATGAAAAATCATAATTGTCATGAGTATGAGATTCATCTGAGTCTTGTTCGTTGATTGCACCACGTGCAGTTGAAGTACCTTCGGTGGCTATAGATGTAATAAGTACCGTCCTTTATTTCCCTCTTCACACTGATATTATAACTTGAGACAGTTATTGTGTTAGTTATTTGTGTTAGATGTATAAGAACATTTTATGTTTGAAAAAATATTAAAGTATACGAATTGTTTAAATAAAATTTGGTAGCTTTCATTGACCCCGAAATAGGACATGGGCTAACCTGAATAAGTCCGAAGGTTGTATTTGCTTCCTCTTCGTACTAAATATTTAGATGCAATTCCATATTTTAATACATATTTTTTTATTGCTATAGTTATGTTAGAACAAAAAACTTACATTACGTAGCTTTCAAACTAGCTAGCAACATTTATAAATATGAGAAATTTCTAACAGTGACAGGTATTTATATTCTTGAAATCTGCACTTTTGTCAAAAATAATGAAGGTTTCTTCAGTAAACAATCAAATAGAGCCGATAGCTTACGTGATAAGCACCGATTTAATATTTTCGTGCCTCAAATCAACAATACAATGTATTACAAAAGCTCCTATGTCAGTGCCATTAGGATTTATAACAGTTTACCGTCTCATTTAAAATCCATCAATGGTAATAAATTTAGGAGCAGTCTTAAAGAATGGCTAGTTAGTAAAGTTCATTATAACCTCAATGAATTTTTCGATAACCACTAAATAATAGACATAAAGTATGTTTCATATAATTGTTTCTTTTAAAACTGTTTTTCACACTTTCACTGTTTTTTAACATTAAATCCATGTGTTGTTTTTTATTGTAGTTAATGTATTGTTATTATTTTATGTGTGTAGTTAGTTTAGTTGGCTTGTAATTGTATTACAAATAATATTGTACGTCCGAAATGGACAAACTGTTGGTACAAAATAATTACTGTAACATCCACCATGTACACAGTTATATACAATAAAAATGATTCTTATTCTTATTCTTATTCTTATAACTTACATTACGATACATGGTTCTTTTTATCCGTTTTATTTTCAAAACTCAAAAAAAAAAAAAAAAACACTAAGCCGTAAATACATTCATCGTTGTCGAACAAAATGAGCCAGTGTAACATTTCCAACAGACTTCAAAAAAGGAGGTTCTCAATTTGACTGTATGTTTTTTTTATGTATGTTACGCGATATCTCCGCCAATTATGAATCGATTTTTTCGTATGGTGGAGTATACTTCAGAGGTGGTCCCATATAAATTTTATCGAAATCGGTCAAGCCAGAACCAAAATATAAAGAAGTCGGTTTTTATAAGCTTTGCTTGCGTTTCAATTATTATAATTTAATATCTATCTCTTTTATATTTATCAATTTCTCAGAATTTACAAAATTGGATTTTTACTATTATGTCGAGTCAAAAAAGCTCTATAGACGTGAGCGGACCGTATCAATCTTCACCAAATCAGATTTTTTATCTTTTGTTGAGTTTTTGCGGCTCTTGGTGTCGTTCACATCAACACTAAATTCAAAACTAAGTTCAATGCTGGCGCATGATTAATGGTAAGTTATAGCAGAATCGGTGAATAAACCATTTGACATTGACATTTACGGAGTTTATGATAACTGTTTTTTTTTTTTTTAATTATTTCATGACCATGGATGCATTGTCCTTCAGTTGAAATATTAAACAAATATTAACAATTTCTATTCTTCATAATAAAAGTCTTAGTCACAAGTCACAGTCAAAGTCAAGTAGTCAGTCATAGTCAAGTCATGCCCTAGTAAAGTGGTAGAAACTTTACTAGAACTTCTATTGGAGTTTTGGAGCGAAGGCGAAAATCACGTTTTTCAACTTTGTATGACTTGCCTACACTTATGCACATTTACTAAGTATTAACGGTCAATAATCCACCATTATTACACATTAACACTCGAAGAATCACAGGTTCTGGAAAATTACACAAAATCAACAACGCCATTTTTTCACTTTCGCGGCAAAACTCCTCTGATAACTGTTTTTTACCAACAATGTGTACATACCTATTAATATATAAGGTATATATTTATAGAATTACTTATTTACATACCTTATGCATTTCCGCATGTACCTAGTTACCGCGCAATTTTTTGAATTATAGATAGGCATCGGTTTAACTGTTTCATCTGGTGTTAAGGGGTCGATACGAGAATTTCTCCTAAATGCGTGAATTTGTAACCGTTTTATTCGGCAATCATATTTTTTTTTATAAATAATAATGTTCATCGGAATTGATATGATAAAAGACTCTTTTTTTCTTTTAATATTCATATTATTTAGAAATGTAAGAGAAAAAATATGAAATTATATAATTTTTTGTTTTTAGAAACCATTTTTTTCGTCATTATATACCGTCATTGGTAAGTAGGGGTGTTTTAGAATCGACAAATGAGGAAAATACAAAAATATTTTTTTGACAAATGAGGAAAATAAAATAAAACATAATTTGAAAAATAAAAAAACCTTACTGGTAAGTTAATTGTGACCCAGTCAGTTTAGAAGTAACTGTCAAGTAAACTGTGGCAACTGTTAAACAGCTACTAAAATAATATCAGTCAATCATATACCTGCGTATTCCAGGTCTAGTGTGTTTACCAGCTTCGATCACATCGTCATTTACCATCAGGTGAGATAGTGGTCAAACACTAGCCTGTCACAAATAAAAAAATCATTGAACTAACATGTGACGAGAAGTCACGAGAAGCCAGCTGTTCATTAATTACGATAATGTTAGATACTTACCTACTCCCAATAAATATTGTTTTTACTGCTAAACAAACGTATTAATTTCATTATGTTTCAATGTTATATTCGGCTTAAAACACGAAAAGTTCTACTTACTTTGTAGTCAACTATATTTCGGACAAATTAGTTGTCCTTCATCAGGATGAGTATAACAAGCCGAATATAACACTCAAACTTAATGTGTAATACTCACGATAGTTTTAACATTAGAGTATTAATTTCATTTACTTACTGAGGTATTAGCAGTATCTATCACCTACACCAACCTAGGTAGGTAGGTATCAAACATTCTCGTAATACAGGAGGTTACGAGAGATCACAGTCTCGTTACCTCTTGTTACATGTTAGTGCAATGATTCTGTAGCATTTAGCACTCGTAGCAGTCATAAGCTATTACTTTAGCAGCTGTCTAAGAGTTGCCATAGTTTACTTGACAGTAACTACTAAACTGTCTGCGCCACAACTTATTTACCAGTAAGATTAAAACTTTTTGATTTTTTTGCTCTGTTGTCGCCTCCAAACCACCCTCTGCAGGATTGCGCACTGATTACCAGTGACGGTATATATCAGAACCCAGAGAGTTAAACGTATAAATATATGTTTAACATTCAATATTCTGCCTTTTGTAACACAGTTTTAAACTAACACAAGAGGCAGGTAATCGCTACCTACTACTGTAGCACAATAGTTTTGCAATAAATACATTTTAAATTAGATTTTTGAATAGACGAAAGATTTTTTTTTTCACACTTCAACACTTTACACTAATATTATTATAAAGGCTAAAGTTTGTGAGTGTATTTGAAGATGTTTGTTACTTCACGCTGAAACGTCTAGACCAATTCTGATGAAATTTGGTATAGAGTCTGACGCCCTGGATTAACATATAGGCTTTATCCCGGTATTCTCGCGGGTCCCAGCAGCACAGCTAGTATAATATAACATCATCATCATCGCTTTCCTTTAGGTGAGGTTGTGGTCAAATGCTTGCCTATCGAGCATAAAAATATATACATACTAGCTGCGCCCGCGGTTTTACCCGTGTAATTTCCGGGCCCACGGGCATTCCGGGATAAAAAGAAGCCTATGTTCTTTCCCAAGCTTTAGACTATCTGTATACCAAATTTAATTTAAATCGGTTTAGTAGTTTTGGCGTTAAAGTGTGACAGACAGACAGAGTTACTTTCGCATTTATAATATTATAGTAAATAGCAAATATAGTAATTGAATATGTATTCCATTCGAGATTATTTGTATTCTGAAAAACAAGTACCTACACTTTATAAAAATAATTATACTCACTACCAAATTGTGCATTTACAGTCCATTCAAAAACACACACCGATACCAAAATTATCACACGTAGTTCACAACCCATATTTTTTACTCTATGTGCACAAGCTCACAAAACCCAACTAAATTACGCCACAATCATAATTTTAATTTCATCAGTTAATAAAAAATATTTTTAGTTTGATTTAGATACACGTTCCCAGTCAGAGTGTCCACAACAAAAATGTTACGGTACAGAGAGTTCGTTTCGACCGCCGTGAATCAGAGGTAAGCAACAGTTGGCTTTAATAACAGATATATTAAGCAATTCTGTAAGAAAAAATACGTCACGGCAAATAAGAGAAACATTAACAGTAAGATTGAAATAGGGCAAAAGATGTTATGAGAAGAGCGGACAAAACTTGGCCTAAAAATTATACGAGTGTCCTTTTTCTATAAATAGAAGTTATATTTGAATAACCATCAAATAAAACAGGTAAAAGTAGATGCCTCCCTATTTTGGATGTCTGTGAATGACATGTTCACAAACTATGAATACCACTTAATTCGTTGTAAATTAATTTTGGTGGATGACATTTAAGATATATGCACTGAAAAAGTTGGTGTTTTGGTTGTTTTGTATTTTTTTATTTAACTGCAAAATCCACATAATTTCTTGAACTAAGCTGATTTTATGTGGTTGTTTATGCTTGACAAATAAGTTGGTTACAAATCACTTACAAAAGCATGTAGCTGAAAAAAAGGGTGGACCAACCGGAAATTGCTTCCATTCAGTAATATATTTACATTTACGTTTTTAGAACTTCGTTAAGTTCATTTCAGAGCTGCATTTGCTATACCTCACAACATGTTACCTAATCACAAATACGAATTATTACTTTATAAGATCAATATAATATTATATATATTTTTAATAAGATAATACAAATAGTTGTTTACCGCTGGTTGATGTGATTCACCGCTACAAAGATTCGCTTCAATTTTAAATTAATGCAAGCATTTACGCCTATTCATGGGAACCACTACAGTACAGTCAGACGCAAAAGTATTATCACTTTATAAAATTAGTATAACTATGAGTACTTTTTTAATATCTGACTACCGTTTTACTGGTTTCTCGTGTGATGATGTGGTCTAGGATGGTAGGCCTAGAAAGACTGGCTCACAATGGTAACTATTGGAACATCATTTTGCTTGATATGACATGAAGGATTTCTATAACATTATTACATAAATATTAAGTATCAGGGCACGAATTAGCGAAAGTTATTCATCAACTTCACGCGAATTGAAGTTTTTAAATGATGAGTTTAAAACTATTGCAATAAAGTGAGATTGTGGTCAAATGCTTGCCTATCAGGCATAAAAAAAAGCCGAAAACTATAACCCAATATTAAGTCATTAACAGGTACAATGTTTAACAAGTGGCAAAATCTAAATTTTGATAATACCCTTGATGTGCTATCTAGAAAACGTAATGATTATTATGTTTTCACTAAACATAGCTAAGAATGCTCTCAACTAAATAACTTTTCGAACAAAAGAAACTAAATCAATCGGGCTAGCCATTTGGGAGCTACGATCCCACAGACAGAAAAACATCCATAATTTTGCGTCGGCGATTTATAAAAATAAAAAAACCTAGAATATTTCACTGCCAGGTCTGTATTAATATTCTTCTTGTTGATTTATTTGGTATTCATTTGATGGAAATTATTAATAACTATTTTGTTCCACTAAGTAAGGGTAAGTGCAACAGGTGCCATACTGGTTATTTGGACAAGATTGCCAAATCTTTCTCGTTTCATACTCTCTATCCCAGAATATTCCTATGCCAATTCTTTTTTCCTATTCTTTTATTGAACATACTATGACAGGTGAACAAACTTAGCTTTACATCTTTAAAAATATTATGCATGATCGCAAATAATTGATACTTAGTTACAAATTAAGAAGCGATGCAAACAATCTTAACACGAGATATAACCATAGCTTTGCGCGCATTTGGATTTAGCAAAACGAATAAATCTTTTATGGCAAATGGGCTTACATTTTACAATAAAATTCCTAAAATTGTAACTGAATTACCACTGGGGAAGTTAAAATCAGTAATAAAACGGACAATAAGATAGCTTATTATAAAACTTTAGTACTTAGCTTATTAATGACAAGGATGCATGGAGGCAAACCGCACAAGCGCTTTCTGGCGACTACATAATAAAGACCATATATACCTAGGTTAACCACCTGTACTAGTGATTAAGACTGTTAAAAAAAAAGCAAAATGCGCCGCCGAGTTTGCCAGGTTCTTCTCGAGTAGGCTGTAATTTTGCGTATCTGACAGTAGAGTCATTAACTTTCATGGGTGCCTTTTTGGACCCATGTAAATAAATGATTTTGAATTTCGAATAGCTTAAAAAAAATTGTTTAAGTTTTTCGTAGACTTGAGTCTTAACGAAATGTTTGCACGTTTCTTTTAATTCTAGAGAAGTAACAGTCATCGACGTGTAGTTTTATTAGTCAGGCGTTGTACAAAAAACTCCCAACCCAGTCCAGGCGTGAGCGAACCGTAGCAATCTTTGCGAAATCGGTTTTTTTTTAATTCTTTTGTTGTGGCAAGTTTTTGTAGCACTTGATGTCATTCACATCATTAGGTCATTGCGGGCAAATGGTGGTACACGATCCATCGCAAAACGCTTAATTCAAATGTTCATTATTTACCGATACCGCTCTGTTCGGTAGTAGGCGAAATCGATTTGTTAATATTTCTTCATTATCATCCCGCTGGTACCGCCATAACAACAAATAGACATCAGGGTACCACATAAATTTCATTTTGGCCAGGCTCCGAACATGGTGAAATTACATGTGTTAACATGATGATGGTCGTACAGGTCAGTAAGTACGCCATAAGTATCCTCTTTTCTCACCTTACCAGGGACGATGGCACTTGATTTGTGGCATTTGGCCCGGTAAACATATCCCAGGGCCAGTTAAAACTTATTTTTCCCATGTGGCCCGGCGCCGGGCCAAGTCACCGGGCCAAGTCAACGGGCCTGATGGGATACACTCCAACTCTCGATCTATAGCTGCTGATACCCTGATTTTCCTTAGTCTGATCTAACGGCATCCGTGGGTTGGGGCATCGTGAACTTATCGAGGTTCACCAAACAGCGGAGAATCATAAAATAAAGAATCTTTAAATTAAGCGTTTTGTGAAAAGCGTGTTGTTGTAAATGTTTCATTATTGGTTGTTATTTTGGTTACCCAAATAAAAAGATTTTTATTTTTTATAATAGTGACAGAGAATACTAGCTACTCAGTAATTACTCTCTCATACTGGAACTGTATCAGCTGGAACCAATCCTGTCTGCGCAGTGCTGTTATTCGGCTCTTTAGCAAAAGGATGGTACTACCCTAACTACTTATGTTTTTAAGGCTATCATTTCAAATTCAAATTATAATCGTTGCACATGGGCCTCAAAGAAATTTGAGCCCACTCATGAAAGTTAATGACTACTGCCAGATTCTCAAAATTAAAGCCATCTCGGGCAGACCCTGGCAAGGAACTCGGCAGCGCATTTTTTCAGTTTGATAATAAGCTTTTTTAATTAATTCTCGTAAGTTTGATAATAAGTTTTTTAATTAACTTATAAACTTTTCCAGTGGTGATTCAGTTAGGTAAATTTTTTGCAATTTTATTGTAAAATCTAACCCCAATTTATTTATTTATACATATACTCAAATTAGCTGCAAACGGAGGATTTAATGCTTCTACAGAATTTTAGCCAATAATCCATCAGTTACATCGTAATCTGTTTAAATGGACAAATACTGTATTACATGAAATACTTTTTTTTAATTTTTTTATTCAAGATAGGCAAACGTTTGACCGCCATCTCACCTGATGGTAAGCGAAGATGTGGTCGACGATGGAGCACGTTTGCCTAGAATATCAAGTCCACCATCAAGTCGAAAGTCTGCCGCCAAGCCAAATACGGTGTTCCGGCAGTTATCCTTGACAGCCTGCGTACTCCAGGTCTAGTGTGTTTACCAGCTTCGAGCACATCGTCACTTACCATCAGGTGAGATAGTGGTCAAACACAAGCCTGTCATAAAAAAATAATAAAAAAATATGCCTATTCACTCGCGACTTAAAGACTCCCATATTGTATTTATCAGGGAACACAGACTCAAATACTTATTGAATGTATCAATTTTAGCCTAAATACGCCAATGCAAGTAAGTACCACTCTTCTGTAATAAGCAAACATTCATTATGTTAATTAGCTGGATTCCGGCTGTCCGTTTGCTTTTGAGGTAGCATCCTGCAGGGTCACAGACCCTCTATTCACACATGATTCACACTATAAAATTACATTGTTTTTGGACAGTTGAAACATTGCTTCCTTATCAGATTAGAGGACAATGAAATAGTCGAAATAATTTGTACCTTTTGTAAGTAGACAGTACACATAGCACACATGTTTACTTACATATAACTATGTTTGCCTCGAGCGAATGAACTAGAGATATTATTATGTGCTTTATATTTTGGTATATTTGTTGTATGTTGTGTGTATATATGTAAGTATAGTTTAAATCATAAATAATAGATAATAGCCCTTATACTGCATTACCACGAATTTTTCTGCACCTTCTAGGTTGACTGGCAGAAAATGCTGTATTAGCATTAAGCCCTCCGTGTACATATGTATTGTGCAAAAGAATAAATAAATAAATAAATATGAGCTAGGATAGAATTGCAAAATAATTAAACGCAAGCAAAGCTTAAAAAAACCCGTATTCAACGCTTATATTTTGGTTTTGGATGGATCGATTTCGATAAAATTTGTATGGGAACATCTCTGAAGAAGTTTTATTTTTAGTTTTATTTGTACTTATTTAATTTACCAAACAAAAAGAAAACATCAAAATCTATTCACAATTGTCGGAGATATCGCTTAACAAACATACAAAAAAAACATACAGACGAATTGAGAAACTCCTTTTTTGATGTCGGTTGATAAAAAACACATCTTCAGTTAACATGTGATGTGTTTTGGCTATTTCCAGTTAAGTATGAGTACTCATAACTAAACCGACATCGATTTATTTGTCAACATTCACGTTTACTATCGCTGCAGGCGGCAGACGCGTCACTACTTACTGGTCTGTCGCGGCGACGCGACGCGATGTAGCGACACTGCCGCGCATCAGAGCTGCCACGGCATTACAACGTAGCTCGGAGTGTAATCTCCATAAAAACTATAAAATATAGAATACAGAACTAGCGATCTGCCCCGGCTTCGCCCGGGTGCAATTTCCGGTGGGAAAAAATGTGATAAATGAAGAACCGCTCGACCGATTTCCTGCAAACTTCACATAAACCATCTACTAAATAGTCCGATCAAATCCTAAACATTTGGTTTGGATAGGTGAGCCCGTTCTTGAGTTATAAAATTACAACGAAAAGTGGCATTTATTTTTATATATTTTATATTGATTTTTATATATATATATATTAATATTAATCCTACTAAAATTATAAATCCCTTTTCACGCTTTAATGGCTGAACGGATTTGTATGAAATTTGGAATATATCATATATATATGACCAGTAGTGCTGCGGCAGCAATGCTGTGGCAGCACTGCTTAATGCAGCGGAGTTCGGAATCATAACTTAAGTTTAATTAGACAATTATTTGAAATGGAAGCATGGAACACAAGAAAAACTTGTTCTGTGCATCTGTATTTCCGATATCAGAAGTTAATAAAACCTTGAAAATAGTGCTAATGCTCTTATATTTGGCCCTTAGATAAGTTCCTCTATGCCTGAGATTTACCAGAAGAATAAAACAATAATGTGACATTTCGAAGAATGACATCACGTGACATTTCACTTCTGCCCAAACAAAATTATAAAGTAAAAATGGGGAAATAAAATTCAAAGTTTCTTAATTTGTCGTCCTTTTCTTAAGGTAAACTAATCGAACCTTCTGAAGTCCTGGTTTTAAGATTTGTCGTGATTCATCAAGATTGACTTAAGTCAATATGCTTTCCACAGCTCACTATAACCAATAAACACAAACAGATGCAATAGAAAAATAACCATTCTATAAGATGAATAACTATCCAAAAGCCGAAATGAAGTTATCATCGAGTGCTTCCGAACAAAACATCTTCCTAACCTACGTCTGTTTGATAAACGATATAAAACCCACGGATGAAAATAT
This sequence comes from Lomographa bimaculata, assembly GCA_948107665.1. Classification (NCBI taxonomy): domain Eukaryota; kingdom Metazoa; phylum Arthropoda; class Insecta; order Lepidoptera; family Geometridae; genus Lomographa; species Lomographa bimaculata. Next base: position 6,520,373 of record OX403596.1, on the reverse strand, counting down.
AAATTCAGACAAACAGGAAATAACATCTGATTATAAGTCCCTTGAATATGTAAGTGTCTTTATTATGTCTAATGTCAGGCTAAAACATGCGCAGAGTTAATTCGTGTAAGATTATTTAGGTAAATTTGGAACTTACTATTCCTTAAACTACTAATAAGGACAAATTTTAGGCACCAACTGTAGGTGAGAGGCAATGCCGCCAGCATGATGGGACGCTACCCACTGGTAGTGGGCTTGAGCTCTTAGTTACCTATAAGCTCGATGTCTTGTAGGTAACTTAGTTCTTTGCTGTATATAGTTTTAGTTTAGTTTTAGGAAGTATAGGTATTAGCCGTGCCCCGCGGCATCGCCCGCTTTTATCAAGTTAAAAAGCAAAGTACATTCCAAATTTCATCCAAATCCGTTCAGCCGTTAAAGCATGAAGGGGGAACAAACATACTTACACACAAACTTTCGGATTTATAATATTAGTAGGAAGTAGGATTGGCCCGTAGATACCCCATAAAAAAAATGTTCTATTGACTGTAGATCTTACTTTTACCGAACTTCCGTATTTCTTTCAAGTCCGTGTCCATAAAATGATATCTGCACTTATCAACGATCATTAAAAAAATGTTTAATAAAGAATTATGCTTTTATATAATATATCAGTTTTATGATGCGGTTTTTCACACTACACTATCAATAATTTAAAAGCGAACAAAGCTTTAAAAAACCGTCTCCGCAGCTTTATCTTTGGAACCCATGATCAGATTCAAGGAATGAAATACGCATTATTGAGGTTAACACTAACAACACGTCAAGTCAAACACTACTGGACAGATCTTGATCAAATTTAAATGGAACCACATGGGAAGCATCACCTTACACATTTTTTTAAATAGGTTAGCCCAGAAAGAAATTATTAGGTAACATACATTAAAAGAAAAAGTCTGTTTGAGAACAGCCTCCTTTTTTGTGAAGTCGGTTAAAATATTTTTTTATTAAATATGGTATGAAGTGGATTCTAAACCTTTAGTAATTAGGTTGCTTCTTATCCTGATCAACGCAGGTAAAGTCGTGGTGCACAAGTTGTTCATAAATATAAACATGAACGCTTTCACTAAGTTCGATGACTTGTATCGTGGGTGCCGGAAACATTCACATCACACACACAATCACAACCAGAACCAGAAACACAAATTTTCTATGGGGAGAAAACTTGTGTTCCCGTCGGGAATCGAACCCGATACCCCCTGCTTAGAAGGCGTACGCCACCCAACTAAGCCAATGGGCAGTTCAAATTCATCCAATTGCTCCCATGTGTTGTTTCAGAGGTTGTTATTTTGAGTTAATACTGTGACTGTGACTAATAGTCTGCTCTGTGGTTACAAATTCCAAAAACAGTGTGTTAGTGTATTATTGAATTATAGTACGAAGCTTGAATCTTATAAGGAAATCTTTGTCGTAACTTAGATTGTAAAGTGTAGGTATATATTTTTCAATCGGATGCTCGATGTAATTAATAAAGAAATGCATTACAACTATACAAAAATATACTAACACTACTTACTGACAATGCGTCGCATTGAGGTTTGCCAGAATATAAAAAACATACAAGTATTTTCAATTAAAGCTTAGAATATAGTTTTGCTAAAACGACACCCTCTAATTTATGTTCTAACGTATTCTATCAAAAGGGTAAGTAGGTTTTCATATTGGAGAAATTGCAACAGGCTGATCAAGATGATGATCCCATGTACAAAATAGAGAGGTCAAAAGCACTTTGCGAACTTGTAGAATCGCATGTTGATGATAATGGAGCCACAACAGAAAACAAAGTATCAGACAATCATGCAACATCTGTGAGTACATGTTATTAAAATTGATATGAATTAAATGTGATATTAATGAAATACTTAACCAAACATTCTTCAAAACTAGAGTGGTAAAATGGTCGAAGAAAATGACAAGAAGGACACTAAACATCAAAATAACTATGAATGCAATCCCAACCTTTTAAAATTGACTAAAATGAAGTGGCTTAGTGAAAATCATGACGGATTGCCAGATTCCAGGTAAGAAATCTCAATAAAAAACGTTTATTTCTAAAGAACACATAAATGTGATGTACAATGATGTCGTTACAGAACAGTCAATGCCTTGACAGGTGCTAAGATTGTAGACAAAAGAAGAAAATAAACAAGAAGGTAATACGATACATTAAACATACGAATAAATTTCCACGGGTAACAACAGTGAAAAATTAAATGCAGACCATTAAATGGTTAATTTTGTGTAATATAATAATTAGGACAATGAAGTAAAATGACACAAAAGAAAACTTTGTAAAATTCGTGAGTAGGATAAATGTACCCCCTTGTTGACCACATCGTCACTATTCATCAGAGAGTTTATAAGTAGGTCCAAGGTTTAAAGATTTCCTACAAAAACGTATGTTTATGTTGCTTTAACTTTACTGATTTTTAGATCACCGTCTATCTCGCCGATTTCATCCACTACCAGCTCACGATGTAGTGTAGAGTCCCAAAGCGACTTCTGTCAATACACGGCTCTCAGTGACAAGTATCTGTCAACAATCATTCGGATGGACAAAGAGCATAATCTTTTCGGACTCTCCAACATTGCCATAGTCAGGTCGAAAACATCGAAAAAAACGTGCAAGAAAGACGATAAGCCTGTATTCCATCAAACTGCTATAGTGCAGGTATGCTGCGGATCCAGAGGCTGTAAATTTAAGGTAAGGATACGAGAAACAGATTATCACTTCATATATATCAATTAATTATGACCGGATATCCTTCTATATGGAACTTGGACCATTTTTTGTTTTGGTACTTTCCAGGCTGATGTAAAAGAGTCTTACCAGGGCTTGAGTAGCTCGACGGTTATATGACACCCAATGGCCGCGGGTACAAGCACCGCCCTATATTTATCTTTTCTAAATGTTCTCCTTGAATTTTGTGTTAGTGCAGTTTGAAAAAATATTTTATAATCAGTAGGTAACTAAGAAATTTACAAAATTTATGTTAAAAATAATAATAAAAGTTTAATAAAATTAAAACAATATATAATTAAAACTAGCTGCGCCCCGCGGCTTTGCCCGCGTAAGTCCTGGACCAGCCAGAATTCGGGGTTAAAAAGTAGCCTATGTCCTTTCTCAGGCTCTAGAATATCTGTGTACCAAATTTCGTTTAAATCTGTTCAGTAGTTTTAGCGTGAAAGCGTTACAGACAGACAGACAGAGTTACTTTCGCATTTATAATATTAGTAAGGATTCCTATGTTTAAACATCATATTATTAGGTATACCTACTTACTTACTTTGTCTTAAAAAATTATGAATCGTTTAGCTGGCAACAATTCATTAATATTAAGCCGTTTTCCATCCAAACCTGACAATCCACCACGACGACGTACAACACGCTGCACGCTGGCCGGGTAGACGTCATTTTATGCGTTCCATGAGGAAAAAAATATGAAATTAAAGTTAACAAATTAATACCACTATTTCTTAGTGCCGATTATAGATATTAATGTGGCTACGAATTAATATAGCCATGTAATTTGCCAACTAGCTATATATTTCATAAATATTCTAAAATTTTTTTGTATCTATCAAACACCTAAAAGTCGAAAAACGTACCTAAGATGTAGTCAGTTTTTTGTTTCGTAAGGGTTGTCCATACTTTTTTTTTGTTTCAGAGTAACACTGACCTGCCATCTAGTTTAAAGGTAATCATAGTTAATCTTAGTCGTGCACCTAGTTTCCGTACAAACTTGTATGTACTAAGTTTTTGTTACGGGAAGCACAGCGTTGGAAAATTGTCCTTATTTTATTATTGCGTTGAAATGAAGCCTGAATTTTTCACTGAACCAAGAGATCATGGACTTAATATTAGATGGTAATCTCAACTTGATATCGCCACCAGTTTCTAAGAGAAATGAAATCTTGATAGATACGACGGACAATTATGTCTACGGTGCCCTGAAAAGTGAACTGACTTGAGTTTTTTTTAAATCTTTGTATGACGTTTACCTTTTTTCTTTTTTAGTGTACTGGTGGTGGATGTTGTAAAGATACATGCTGTCAGTCGTACTATAATTATTGTGGCCCCTCTTGTGTAAGTTACATGCTATTTTATATTGATCTGCTCGTTGGCTTGTTGGATGGCGTTTGCTTATTAAGCATATCGGGTTCGATTCCCGGCTGAAACACAAGTTTTCTCCCCAAGGAAAATTTGTGCTTCTGGTTTTTGTTGTGATTGTGTGTGTGATGTATTTGGTACCGGCACCCACGACACAAGGCATCGAATTTAGTGTGAGGCAGTGACTGCAATGCGTTAATCTTAAAAAAAAGATATATGTAACTTTTTATTAATTTTTTTTTTAACATTACGGAAGTTGAAAATATGTAAATTAACCAGTCCTTCACATTTTTCCAGGATGATGTTCCGAGTTGCCCGAGATCAAATGTAAGTTATTGTTGTCTAGAATTGTTACGAATCGAAGTGTTTCTATATGGTTAGATAGATTTGAAGTTGTGAGGGCTTAATGACGTCAGGTTTGAGGAGTATTGTACATCTATCATCAGATAGGTAAAAAATATAGAAGAAGGAACCAGAAGTAGAAAGAACAGTATACCGTTTATAAATTATTACAAAAAAATGATAATTTTAGCGCAAGTTAGCGTTAGCGAGCAAAACGAACGTCCCGTTCGACAGCGGCTGAGAAGCGCCAGAAAAAGTATGATGAGCAATAAGTGTAGGCCACACGTGGGAGTGATTTTGTGATAAGATACGGAAATGTGTAACAGGAAATCGGAAAAGCGCACGCTATTTGATTTGACCAAAGAGTGCGCACGGGGGCGGAGAGATGGCTGTGAGATGGTGCCCATTTTGCTTACCAACCTCGGTACCACAACGTACTGTCGGCCAACATAGTGTATGCAACATATGACGAGAAAGAGAAACAGAGAAAGAGAACACATCAGCTTTGCACTCATCTACTTATACAGTGTTGTGAATAAAATCGGTTATATTATGTGTAAACTATAATAATGATTCTCTTTCGCGTTTTAATAGTCTGACAAAGTAAACATTCTTAAACTAGTCACCGAACTGAGATTTCGCTCCTACATTTTGCCCCTTAGAGAAAAATGCCTCTGACAGGCGAACGGACGGACGGCCAAAGTGCTGAACGACCCAAGTCAACTTAGAGATCTCGCTTCACATATATTTCATCTCAATATACCCTACTGTAAGAATCGCTCGTTTTTAGGGTTCCGTACCCAAAGGGAAAAAACGGTACCCTATTACTGAGGCTTCGCTGTCCGTCCGTCCGTCTGTCAACAGGCTGTATCTCAAGAACGGTGATAGCTAGACAGTTGAAATTTTCACATATGATGTATTTCTATTGCCGCTATAACAACAAATACTAAAAATTTAATAAAATAAATATTTAAAGGGGGCTCCCATACAACAAACTTGCTTTTTTATAGATAATGGTACGGAACCCTTCGTGCGCGAGTCCGACGCACTTGACCGGTTTTATTCTTAAGTAGGCGTTCAAAATAAATAAATACCTATGTTTTATGCCCATCCTTTCCTTTAACCCAATTAAATTCTTTTGTCACCTACCTTGCATATTTAAATAATACAGAATTTATTTTTCAGTGCAGTACATGCCTAAAATGCAGTTGCGACATGATAAAGGTAATACGAAGCACTCTATAATAAATTTGTTATTAATTTATTTTGAAAATGTATCTTGTCTTTATTGTTTGTGTAGACATGTCCTGTGTCGACTAAATGTCGATATGACTGCTCTACATGCTACGGTCTTAAGGTAAAGGTCTAAATTATTAAGTAGAATTACTTAATAAATTACTAACATGTACTAAAAATTTTGTCATTTACTATCTTGAGTGCTTATTTAGTACCCACTAAAATAAACCGACTCACTTATTGTATTTTAATGCATATGCTATTATTTAACACTAGCCGTGCCCCGCGGCTTCACCCGCTATTATCAAGCTAAAAAGTAGCCTATGTGTTAATCCTAGGTATAATCTATATACATTCCAAATTTCATCTAAATCCGTTCAGCCGTTAAAGCGTAAAGAGGGAACAAACATACTTACACACAAACTTTCAGATTTATAATATTAGTAGGATAATTAGAGACATAGTAGTAATAAGTTCAGTAGTAATTTTTCATTAAAAGGTTTCATCCTGGCTGTACAGTAAATTGTAACAAATTATTTTATTAATAAATTAAATATTATTCTTAGAAAATGAAACGCAAGCAAAAAACCGACTTCACCGCTTTATCTTCAGAACTTTGATCATATTAGATGTACTAAACACGCATTATTGACGATATTTAAATACAAATACAAAATCTTTATTTGCTTAAATATGGGTACAATTAGCTAGTGAGAGTTATGACAAATAATGCTCCATATTCCGCCATTGCGGCATGCAAAAATTAAACAATATCAGTGACCAGAGATCACATATTATACCATTTTAATGTATTAATTAACACATACACACATAAATCGGTACTAAAACGAAAAAAAATAATATAAGTAGGCACTTATCTCTAAATTATTTAAAAGTAAAAACATTTGAAATTAAAAATCAGAAGTCAATTCATAAACAATAATAACAATACACCGAACACACAATTTTTTTTATAAATACAACTACAAAAGAAGGAATTATGTAATAAGAGTTAATATCAAAATTACAAAAACTTGTCAGACAGATATTGACCAAAAGTATAGTAAGATTTTTTTACTAATAAGTTAAACAGATTATTTTTAAATGTATCAATATTTTCGAATTGTAAAATATATTTTGGTAAATGGTTATATATTCTGGGTGACATACAGAAAACACTTTTATCAAATAATGCACTTTTGTGAGAAGGGAAACAGATTTTGTTCATATTACGCTTGCTTTTGAGTAGATTAAATAAATTCAAGTTTTTTCTGGTGAATAGGCATATTTCATATATATAAAGACAAGGCAATGTTAATATTTTATGTTTTTGAAAATATGGTTTGCAAGATTCTGTTATTTGTAAGTAGAAAACGGACCTCAAACATTTTTTTTTGTGCTTTGAAAATTGTTTCACGGTCTGTACAATTACCCCAAAAGATTAACGCATATCTTAGTGTGGATGTTACATATCCATGATATGAAGCCAATACCGCAGATTGACCCACTACTTTAGATAACATATATAAAGCGTAAGAAAAACGACTAAGTTTCGAGCAAATATGTAGTTCCGGCATGAGTTTTCCAACTAAGCGTAGAGTCTATATTTAATCCCAAAAACTTTGTAACTAAAACATTCTCTATTTGCACATTACTATGACTAACACTTAAGAGGCCGGGGTGGCTTTGAACGAGTCTATAGGCTGTCTCTGTTTAACTTGCAAACTGTGCCCATGCTTGATGCGATAGCACTACCGAACGAACAATTATAATAGGTGCCGTAAAACTAAAAATTATGAATGAAAATGTAATGTTTAGCCATTGTTTTTTGTATTAATAGTACCTTGAAATGATAGTCTATGTTCCTGTTGTAATGACAAAAGAAATGTGTTCGTTTTTAATACAAAACGAATAAGTTAAAGATGCGACATTTACGTCGTAGTAATGTGTGAAAATCAATTTGTTTATATTTCGTTTTAGGTAATTATTTTGGAATAAAAACTATCCAGGAACCTAGATTAATACGTTTTTAATCTGAATAACAGCACAGTATGGTGGTTATATGCTTGAATTATAAATCATTTCGGTATTACGATTGTATGGGCAAATCAACCACTACCCGGCGCCTTAATGTATTTCTATTTCTTCCATAGAATCTCATTAAATTAGTCTTATTTAAATTAATTTGTAATTTGTTTGCAGTTAACCATTTAATGCTATATTCATTACTGGTTCTAGGGTATTATATTTTTCTTCTATAAATATAATAGTGCTTTCATCCGCAAAGAGGATCATTAGAGATCATTACATTGAGGTAAGTCATTGATGTATGCTATAAACAGAAGTGGACCAAGAACGCTCCCCTGTGGCACTCCATACTTTACAATACTAGTCTCGGAAGAGTACATTTTTTCAGTTTTTGTTTTCGAACAGATTCTAGTAATTTGAGTCATTTGACATCTATTTTCTAGGTATGACCTAAGTAGATTAAGTGTATTGCCTCTCACTCCATAAGTTTCAAGCTTGTTTATAAGTATACTATGATCCACATAATCAAAAGCTTTTGTGAGGTCCATGTACATAGCACATACGGGTAATTTTTTCTCGCATTTAGTCATCACAGTATTGCGAAAATTGAATATTGCTAAATTTATCAATTTGTCTTTGCGGGGAAGCCCATTTGTTCATTAATTAATATGTTGTATTTCTCAAAGTAGGAATAAAGATTGATATGGATAAACTTTTCAAAAATTTTAGAAAATATTGGAATTAATGCTATGGGCCTATAATTATTAATGTTATCTCTATTTAGTTTTTTGAATAGTGGCTTAATTATCGTGATTTTTAACTTTTCCGGGAAAATGCCGCGATCGATGCATACATTTATTATGTGACTTAATACAGGACATATTTTACAATTTTCTTACTTAGTTCGTCATATCTTAAAGAACTTGGTCAAATTTAAATGGGACCGATGGGAAAGCACATCTTACAAAAAAAAACAATCGGTTCGCGTGGAAAGAAGAAACAAGGTAACACACATTAAAAAAAAATACAGTCGACTTGAGTACCTCCTCCTTTTTCGTGAAGTCGGTAGAAAAAAATATCTATATCTTGACAAGGTTTTTTTTGACATGTAAAACTTCTTTTATTATACTCTACATATAAATTTCAGGTCATTATCAAGAAAAAACCGAAATACGAACCGCCGTATATTGAGTTGACACCTCGATCCAGTTGTATTTTGGCCAAAGTGAGTTCCTCTACTTGTGGTTTGTCAATAACATACCAGATGGTAGGATTTTTTGCATTGGGTACAGATTCTGTTGAGAGGCCCAAGTTGCCTGCGAAATTACTACAAACTTACGCATCAGTGGGAGGACAGTGGGCAGCAAAATACGTGTCATTAAAAATTCAGGCGTTACTATCAGGTAACTAACAAAGTCAATGTTTTTCAAAAAGAGCTCTGTACAGCTTTCAACTCCCGCGACGCTACTGTCCAAGTGAGAAAATAGTGTAACGTACGAATACATCGCTGATACTATTTAAACAGTACATTTCCAACTATAGCTGCCATATAATATTATGCTGGCTGTACTTGCCACCATCAACATTAAATAAATAAACACACTCACAGCCCCACACTAAGTTCGGTGACTTGTGTCGTGGATGCCGGAAACATTCACATTACATACACAATCACAACCAGAACCTAAGACACAAGTTTTGCTTGGGGAGAAAACTCGTGCTTCAGCCGGGAGTCGAACCCGATACCCTGATATGCGTAGAAGGCACTAAGCCAACAAGCAGTTGGTAGATTATGAGCTAGTGGCAACAGCAATTAATGTGAAATTGTTTATATCTGATATTTCATTACAGCCAATGATGGCACGATCGTGCCACCACTTCCCTCAATGCTTGCCACCCTCGTCTTGTTTTCCATACCTGATGCCTTGCTTTTGGCCAGCGCGACCCAGCGCACCATGCACAAATCCACTGAGGTGCTTCCACAACCCCCCATGTCCTTCTGCTCGAAAAAAACGCAAGCCTTGCAAACCGGAAGACGTTTGTCCACTGGTAAGATTTTTTAACGTGAATTTAATTCTTATAGCTTTGAGATAATCATAAATTTTTACTCGACTATGATGAAAATAAAAAGAGGGTTGCAATATTAGCAACGTATGTAGATATATACTGTACACTGCCCGTTGGCTTAGTTGGATTAGCGATCGCCTTCTAAGTATCGGGTTATCGGGTTCGATTCCTGGCGGGAACACAATTTTTTTCCCCAAGGGAAATTTGTGTTTCTGGTTCTGGTTGTGATTGTGTGTGTGATGTTAATGTTTCCGGCACCCACGACACAAGTCATCGAACTTAGCGTGGGGCTGTGAATGTGAAAGCTTTTGTTTTAATAATTAGATTTGTGACAGTTGGGTTAAAATTACAATATTGATTGACCTCAATTTTACAATGTCATGTTATCTGTACTTAATGCATAAAACTTGTTATTTTTTTCAGACCTGCGACCAGGCCAACCACAAATGCCTAAGACAGACATGCCCCGGTGTAAGTTTAGTATATAAAATTCCCCTTGTTTCTTGCATTTTTAAGACATGATGGCGCCTTCTTTTATATCCTTCTAAATGCTTCTAATCTGGGGTCGTGGTTTCGAACCCTACCACGGGTTTGACCTTTTTGAGCATCTGATGAAGGTAACACCATGATGAAATTCATAGTGGCTTTATGTCGTGCTCGACTAGCTGGCTACCATTTGCCGCAATAAAATCCACTATCAAGTAGAAAAAAAGATGAATTCCTATCAGGGCAGTTGACCTTAAGATCCAGTCATTTTAGCCCTAGTGTGTTTCCATCGTTGACCGCATAGTCATTTACCATCAGGTGAGATAATGGTAAAATGCTACCCTATCCGATAAATAATTCAAACTAGACTTCACCAGCTCATCTTCGGAACCCTTTATCTAGATTAAATTAATAAAATACGCAGATTGCAGAGCCTCGGTCACAGACGTATGGTCGCAAGTCTATTGGTATTCTATCGTTTGTATTTTGGAGAGTGTGCGCAGGAATTACATGAGCTAAATTCCACCATGCCCATTTTACCATCTAACAACCAGACAAACTGTCAAACGTCATCCATTTTTGGTTTACATACTTCCAGTTCGCTCAAAGCGTTTAGCTTGTACGTTCATTATTCGTACAGCGAAGGAGTGGAATTCATTGCCTGCGTCATTGTTCCTCAAGGGGTATAAGCTGGGATTCTTCAAGTCAAGAGTGAATAGGTATCTTCTAGACAAACATGTCACATCTTCGGCCGCATCATCACTTTCCATCAGGTGAGATAGTGGTCAAACGCTTGCCTATTTAGAACAAAAAAAATATTGAGTATAACTCAAAAACTACCAGTTAGATCTTGATCAAATTTAAATTGGAGTACATGAGAAGCACCAGCTCTTAAACAAAAAAAGAATCATCAAAATCGGTTCACCTAGAAATAATGTATGAGGCAACACACATGGAAAAAATACAGTTGAATTGAGAACCTCTTCCTTTTTTAACCGACTTCACAAAAAGGAGGATTTTCTCAATTCGACTGTTTTTTTTTATGTGTGTTACCTCATAATTTTTTTCTAGATGAACCGATTTCGATGATTTTTCTTTACATTTGCCAGTTAAAAATATTAAAACTCTTTTTAATTTTCAGAATATTCCAAGCATAAAACAAGAGATTGAGAAAAGATATGGTAATAAACCCGCTGAACAATAAAATGCTAAGGACGCGACGACATCATCATTCATCTTGCTGTTGCTTGTTGGTAAGTTATTCTTGTTATAACAATGATAGAAACGAGATTTCTCTTGTGGGGAAAACTTGTATTCACCGGAAATCGAACCTTATATCTCTGCTTAGACGCAACATAACATGTGTGTATTATAAAATGTACTTAATATTGTTTTTATTTTTGTTTTCAATTAAAGGAAGTCATTTTGTGGTGGATACTCGACTGCTAGTCCCACACCAAAAATAAAATGTAGTATGTATAATATTTTACTAGCTGACCCGGCAAACTTCGTACCGCCAATTACAAGTTGTCTGGGCTTATCTATATAAATAAAAAAAAAATTCGTCTTCTCCTTGGCATAGTAAAAAAGTTTCCGCGTACTTCACATGTCACATTTGTCTGTGGTCATATATTTCAGAGTCCAATCTTTGACAGGTACTAACAGTTTGTATGGGAAAATAAAAATAGTTGTTTTAACTACTTCCCTGCCAATTTGTTTATACAATGTGTAACAGAAAGGTGTAGTAATACTCAAGTCACACATTTAGCTACATGTATGGAGTCTAACAGGAACTTCTGAATTCGTGGCAGCACCATGTATATTGAGTTATGATGAATTTAAGTTTCTAAAAATTATGTCATTTGCAACCCTATTTCATCAGCTACCGTTCTACACCACATAGCATTTGCCACATAGACGTCTGACGGTGGTGGCCATAACAAAGGTCACGCGCCACAGAAAAATATTTTTTAATTTTTGTACGGAACAAATATCTCCGATCGCCGCACATGTACCTGTAGGGTTGTCAAAAGTATTTGAAAAATACATTTTTTAATTTTTGTACGGAAAAAATTATGTCCAATTTCGAATTTCGTTCTCTGGCAGACGATTCCTGGAACGATAGAAATACACACCACCAAGTATTACTACACCTTTTTGTTACATGTTGTATTTTCTCACCTTTTAAACCTTCCTTGGACTTCTACAAATATTTCAAAACCAAAATTAGGCAAATCGGTTGAGCCATTCTCGAGTGTTTGTGGATTTAATAAACGTCGAATGTATTTTTATATATTAGATATTATCTTCTAAGCCAAGTATTACTTTTTTTTTTTTTAATATTAACAAGACGAATTGTGCAGAAAGACAAGGGTACTGGATACGCTGCAAGCAGTCAGTTACGAAGCTATTCAGAAATAAGGGACCAACATCAGAGATTGCGGGCAGTTTCCGATACAACTATTTTAGTGATGAAAAAGCATAAAAGAGTAAGTTAAGTTAAATATAAAATTATAATTATTATGGTATGATTCCGAACTACTGCATGCAGCAGTGCTGACGCAGCACTACTGGTCCCCATATATTCTCTATAAGATTAAGTATGGAGATTTCATTCCGAGCAACGCAAATAGTAAGCAATGCCGCGGCGGCAATGCAGCGGCAGCAATGCTGCACGGGAGTATCGCTGCGATAGACCAGTAGTGACGCGTCTACCGCCCGTAGCGATAGTAGACGTGAATGTTAAACATAAATATTTTCTGACATGATATGGTGTACATCCTACTTCCTACTAATATTAATATGGTTAAGGAAAGAATATTTCTTCAAAGCGGGGGGGTATCGGGTTCGATTCCCGGTGGGAACACAAGTTTTTTCCCCAAGGAAAATTTGTGTTTCTGGTTCTGGTCGTGATTGTGTGTGTGACGTGAATGTTTCCGGCACTCACGATACAAGTCAACGAACTTAGTGTGGTGCTGTGAGTGTGAAAGCGTTTTTGTTTATGTTTATTGGGAGTTTTTTTTTTTTAATTTGATCTTTTGATATGAACTTTGAACTGCCCGTTGGCTTAGTTGGTTGGGCGTTCGCCTTCTAAGCAGGGGTATCGGGTTCGATTCCCGGCGGGAACACAAGTTTTCTCCTCAGGGATGACTTGTTTCTTTTTCTGGTGATTGTTTGTGTGTGATGTGCATGTCTCTGGCACTCACGTCACAAGTCATCGAACTTAGTGTAGGGCTGTGAATTTGAAAGCGTTTATATTTGTTTATGTTTTAAGTATTTTTCTTTATTTTTTTCAGAAACACAAAGTAATATGCGAATGCTCGTTTCCGAAGTGCGTTGGGTGTTTTGTATTTAGACCTCGGGTGTGTATATGTTTACATAATTTAAAAAACCGACCTCTAATCGACACCATGACTGAGATGTATCTATTAGCGTACTAAAGCTGCGACTAACACTAAACCGAAGCATTACAAATCGGAAAGTACTACCCCACTACCCTCTGATAGCTCTGATGCCGGGATAAATCGATGCTTTGTCTGGTACTAAGCCAAGCACAGCACTACTGATGACGTGAAATTAATAGAGACTTGTACCTAATATTAGTCCACAATATATTAGACATTTTGCTGGCGCAGATCTTTTTCGATTTGTTCTGCCCAGCGGTATCTGGGGCGTCCAACCGGGTGACGCGACGGCCAGTTATTCGTTCAAGGTATGCACGTTTAGCAGCACGATCGTGTCCTATTTGCTCCACGTGACCTAACCACCGGAGTCTATGTGCTTTGAACTATGTTAGGTTCAGCAAACAGCTCCTCTAACTTTTTCCTGAGTCTCCAGCTTCCATCCTCTCTTTTTACTGGTCCTAGTATTTTCCGTAATACCTTCCGCTCAGTAACTAGAAGATTTCCTCTTCTTTTTAAGTAAGAGTCCATGCTTCACATGCGTACGTTAGTACGAGCCTGATCACGGTTTTGTAAATCCGTATTTTACTATGCCTACTGAGCAGCTTGGGCTTCAATATTTTATGCGAAGCTGCATTGAACGAAGAGTATTTTCTACGCATATTTCAATTTCTTCTTCTCTGGTGTTAGTATCAGTTACAGTACAACCAAGCTATCGGAATTTAGCCACTCCTATTTATAATGAACGTGTTTTCCACAGCAAGGTGTTCTCTTTTTTGTCGAGTATTTTTGTAGCAACGCATATGGATATACTCCGTTTTGTAGTGGTTTATACTAAGACCAATTTTTACCGCCTCATTTTGAAGACAGTTTAAGGCGTCGATAGCTTTTTGTGTGTTTTCTCCTAGCAGAGCACCTTGTGCTGTCCAAATATCTGCACTCCGCCGTTTAATGTGTAGATTTTTCTAATAAGGTGTTCTAATACAAGGTTGAACAGCATAGGCGACAGGGCATCCTCCTGCTTAAGGGGTTCTAAGTCCACTTAGAAAGGAATTCCTCGGTAAACTCCAAGCCTATCCACACAATCATACAACTATCTTTAGTACCAACTTCCACCATGCGTAACAGCTAACTAGAGATGTTGAAATTCTTAATTCTTAAAGATTTTGTACAAGGTAGGTCCTTCTATACTGTCATATGCTTCAAAATCTATAAAGACGGTGTGAATGCTTTGGAAAAACTCCCATTTTTTCTTCATAAATTTCCTTAAGAGAAATATGTGGTCTATCGTACTACGATTACGTCTGAAGCCACACTGGTAATCACCAATTACTTTTTCGGAGTATGGCACTAATACTGTTAATCATAAAAACAAGACTTTTAATTAATCGCTTATTTCAACGACTTACAGGACACTTCTCGCAGCAGCATTGGCTTGTAGAAAAGTTCGTCGGCACAGTCATGTCCTAATGGAACTAAGTTTGATATAAAGCAGAGAATATTACTTTAAGTACGAATTTTTAACTTATAAATTATCTTATTAACTTATATTAACTTAAATTCTTTGCCCGAGTATTGCCCGATAAGTACAATCTAGGAGTCTTAAATCTCGAGTGAACAGGTATCTTCTAGGCAAACATGCTTCATCTTCGGCTTCATCATCACTTTCCATCAGGAGAGACCGTGGTCAAATGCTTGACTATCAAACGTAAAAAAAATGTATAGAAGAAAAATACCTGCAACTGGGACAGACTTTCCGAAGACTAACTTGTAAATTATTTATAGAATTTACCTATAGGTATTTGTTTTAAATTAATTAATGCACATGCATTAAAATGACAAATACTTCACACTTACCGCAACAGAAAAATCGGATAATGGAACAACAATATTAATATAAAACCAGTATTTTAATTAGGTATAAAATAATTTAATGACATAGAAAACTTAATACTTCCAAAACAATTTCTATCATCTGAAGTTTGATATTGGTACATTTTCTTTTCAGGAGATACTGCTACCAACATTTTGCCACAGGAATCCTCCGTGTTCCACTACAATACACTCTTTAAACCTTAAAATAAACATTATAAGTACTAACTGATGAGGCTTGCCTTTTTATTTTCCTCCTTTCCCTCCTTTCTCAATTTTCCTCGGCCAGACCACAAGAAGACTGAGAACCATATTTTGAATTGCGCGCCAACCGCGGCTTCCACCTATCGCCGGGAGAGGGCGTTGTGTGACCCCCGCCGTAATCATCGAACGTTCACCCCGCGGAGCGGTGTAGAAATCAAGAAAATCATTAGCTACAGACCTACTACGGTTAAAATTCAAAACTATTTTTCACCAAGTAAAATTTATAACACAGTGTTACCAAAATCAGTGTCGTGCGACGCGGCATCGTCCAAATAGTGTTTTGGTGCGGGTGCGCTTGGGACAGAAGCAGTGGTGGATCAAGTGGCCGGGGTACGTACCTAAACTTTCCAATCATTTCTCCCAAGGCAAGCCTCTCAATTCATTCTATTACATTTACCTACCTAGCCTTCCGCGACGGAAGCGTAAACATAAAGTGGTCCTTCGAGCCGGATACCTATGGATATTTGGGTTCAATTGAATTAAATAACTCCAATTTACAGACTTATTCTATAAAAAATAATCTCATCCTAACAAGGTTAAATATATTTATTAGCAGTTTTTTTCGTTTTTATACGTATTTACGCATTTCTGTGCTCATAAAAACCAATTATAGCCTAAGTTGTCACAACTACCTCCTCACCGTTTTTATTAGTCGGCAAATACGTACTTGTAAAAATGGATGCAGATGATGCTCAATTAGCTTTGCTTATTACTCGGAAAGAATACATTTATCGTGATATACAGATATTATATGATTTGTCGAAACAGGTTCGAAAAGATAGCACTGAAATCGGGGCATTTAAAAGTAGGTATAAACGCATTGAATCTATTCGCACCGAGTTCTTAGAAGTGGTGAATGAAATAAATATTCTGAAGTGTAAACTGGATCCTAAACACACAGTTACTTACAAAATAGTAGAATCATTCGATGCGTTGTACTATATCGTTCAAACCACGGCCGAAGAAGTGTTGTCGCCGCCGCGCCCGGCGCCGGTCGAATCGCACGGCACCGCCACCGATTCAATGAGCGGCGTTACGCAGCGGAAACCAATGGGTCAAGTTAGACTGGTTAAGCTAGAATTATGTAAGTTTGACGGAAAGATAGAACTATGGCAAACATTCTACGACACCTTTTTGTCGTTAGTTCATGACAATCAAAACTTGACCCCGATAGAAAAGTTTCATTACTTGTTATCTTGCCTATCGGATTCGGCATTGTCAGTAGTTAAAGGTGTTCCCGTGACATCTGATAATTACCCGGTAGTATTCAATGCTCTCGTGAGCCGCTTTCAAAACAAGCGCTTATTAGCAACTAACTATCTTGATAAGATTTGTACCTACGTTCCGATGAAATTCTGTAACTTAAATGAGTTGCGTAATATGACCAGCTTACTTTACGAATCGGTAAATGCTCTTAAAGCAGTAAATATTGAAAACTTAGGCGAATTCGTATTGTTCTATTTAGCAGCTCGAAATTTGGATGTGGATACACGAAAGCGCTTCGAGTTTCAAAACAAAGAATCGATTCCTACTTTCGACAAATTATTACAGTTTTTACAAGATTATGTCAAGGTTCTCGAAGCTAGCGAGTCAAGTGTCATCTCCCGGCCGATTACTCAGCAAAGAGTGCTGCAGCCGCGGATACAACCACCTAGGACTTACGACATGCGCCAGCGCAATAATAATAACACGCCACAATATCGGACATCTTATCACACGTTATCAAAGGGTGGCGCAGGGATGTACTCAAGTGCAGGGCCGCACTCAGAATTTGTGGCCCCATATTCGGATATCAATGACAGTGCATTCTACAATACAGGGACGTATTTAGAGTCAGGGCCGTCCTTAGAAACGGAGCAATATACTGAACTAGAGCCGTACTTAGATTCAGCACAGTATAATAATACGGTGCCCCTCTTAGATTCGGGGCTGTATAATCATGAAGGACAGTATTCATTCTCGCAAGAGGAACAGGGTGTTACAGGGACGTATGCAGCTGCAGTTCACTACAATAACGCGAATAAATTTCCCGATTGTGCTTGTTGTGGTTTTTCTCATCATGGGATTTACAAGTGTCCGTTGTTTCTTGCGTATAACTTAGCCGGTCGATACAACGTTATCAAAACAAAAAGGCTTTGCGTCAATTGCTTGCGCCCCAATCATAGCGCGGACAAATGCCAATCTAAATCCAACTGCACAAAGTGTCACGCTCGTCACCATACCCTTATTCATGAGCCAGTAAATGTTACGTCCCCATCTAGTAGCATCAGTGTTGAATCGGATACAGCTGCGCCTGCTGTTACGCCCGCGATAACGATGAATTCTACAAGTACAAGCGCGCACGTAGGGCACAGCCGCTCCTTGGTTGTACTTGGTACTTGTGCTGTGCGGGCTCGGGGTCCGCTGGGACTCATCACGATTCGTGCTCTTATCGATAGCGGTGCTCAGGACTGTTTTATGACAACATCTTGCGCACGGCGCTTAGGGCTACCGCTGCGTCGCTGTAACATTGCCGTTGCAGGTATGGGTCAAAATACGGTGCATCAAATAAAAGGCGTGACGTCCTGCACTATACAACCACGTTCTGCTGATAATCCGAGTTTCAATATCAGCCCTATCATTATGGATACTATAACTAGCCAAATGCCTGCTGTAGAACTACCATCGTCAGTCCGAGAAGCCTGTAAGCATCTTATATTTGCTGATGAGAAATTCGACAGACCTAACGATGTCGACCTGTTGCTAGGAGCCGAGTTGTTTCATGATCTTTATGACGGACAGCGTTTAGTCTTAGGCCCCGGTTTACCGGTTGCATTGCACAGCGTATTTGGTTGGGTCATAACAGGCAAGCTTGATTCAAATTGTCGACCACCAACAACTGCCACGTCCTTATTGGTGTCCACGCTCGCCCTCGACCAGGTCGTCAAGCGTTTTTGGGAAATTGAAGAGCCACCGTCTACTACCATCGTAAACCCGGAAGATGAGAAGTGTGAACAATTGTATTCAAGTTTGGTGAAACGAAATTCTGATGGTCGTTATGTCGTTCCGCTATTGCTTAAAGAGCCCTGCGGTGTTCTCGGGAATTCGCACAACTCTTCCTTAACTAGGTTGCTAAGACTTGAAAAGCGATTTTCTCATCAAGCACAATTAAAAGAGAATTATGTTGAATTTATGCGCGAATACTCTAGCTTAGGTCATATGCAACTCGTAGAAGGCCCGACTAGTGGAGCACACATAATACCGCATCATTGCGTTTTACGCCCGCAAAGTACCACGACGAGCCTAAGAGTCGTTTTTGACTGTAGTGCAAAGACGTCCAATGGAACCGCACTTAATGAAATCGTGTACACAGGTCCGAAACTGCAGAACGATATCGTAGATATAATTACGATGTTCCGGATACCTTGCATCGTATTTACTGCCGATATAGCTAAGATGTACAGGAATATTCAATTACGAGCTGAAGATCGAAAATACCAGCACATTCTATGGAGAAATTCGCCGACTGATTCCGTAAGTGAATATGAACTAAATACCGTTACATATGGCGTAAGTAGCTCACCTTATTTAGCAATCCGCACATTGCACCAGCTCGCTGATGACCATGGAGCACAATGGCCTGAGGCTGCCGCTATTCTCAAACAGGATACGTTTATGGATGACATAGCCGCTGGAGCGCCCTCTGTAAATAAAGCTCTAAAATTAAAGGATGACCTAGTAAATTTATTGAGCTGTGGGAAGTTTGAATTAAGAAAATGGAGTAGCAACTCACCTGAGTTTCTCGCCAAGCTACCTGCGGAGCACTGTCAAGTGCCGAAACCATTCTGCGATGAAAGCAATCAACACACACTTAAAATCCTGGGAATCCAGTGGGATCCGGTACAGGACTTATTTACCTACTCAGCGTCCGAACCCAGTTCAAAATGTACGAAACGAGCTATTTTGTCCGATGTGGCTCGCATATATGATCCTCTCGGTTGGTTGACTCCGGTCGTTCTCGTGGCTAAATTGCTTCTACAGGATCTCTGGCGGCTTCAACTACATTGGGATGACGTTGTTCCAAATGAGATTCAAAATCAATGGCGTAACTTTTGTGCAGAGCTACAGTACTTACACAAAGTTCGGATCCCACGTCAAATGGTCACACCCAACGCAACTAACTTCGAACTCGTTGGTTTTTGCGACGGATCAACAAAAGGTTATGGATGCTGCATATACTTACGATCATCCGAAAATTTTACAGTCTCGGTGCATCTGCTTATTGCGAAATCACGAGTCGCACCTTTGAAGGTACTAACTGTAAACCGCCTTGAACTTCTCGCGGCTGCCCTATTGTCACGCGTATTAAAGCACATGTTCCAGCGTCTTCAGTCTAGGCTTACAATCACCAGAATTACTGCGCTTACAGACAGCAGCACTGTCTTATCTTGGTTAAACACTCCACCATACAAGCTCAAAACATTTGTAGCACATCGGGTTGCCAAAATCACAGCAGAAGTAGGAGTAGAAAACTGGCAACATGTGCCAACTCATGACAATGTAGCGGATTTGTGCAGTCGAGGTTTGAGCTGTTCGCAGCTTACTGCTACTTCAAACTGGTGGACAGGCCCAACATGGTTAATAGCTAATCCAGGTACCTGGCCGATTCGAAAAGATCCGCTAAACCTTAAAGTAATACCAGAGTTGAAACCTACGGCTCATGCAGCTTGCCCAGTAGTTAAATTAGAAGATTCAAGTCTTATTACTAAGTTGCTAGACAACCATTCTTCATTGTCTCGGGTTCAGCGAGTTCTTGCATGGTGCTTGCGTTTTGTAAACAATGCCAAATTATCTAAAGAAAGACGTTATACTTTCAGCCTGACAGTGGAAGAACTGAACACTGCTCTCAATAAATTGATCAAACATGAACAGAACTTGTCGTTTGCTGCAGAAATTGCTTTGACTATTCGTAAGGATAAATGTGAGCGTTCCATACAAAAACTTAACCCTTATATAGACGAAGCAGGTCTGTTTCGTGTGGGAGGGCGATTGCAAAACTCTCATCTGCCAGAAACAACGAAGAAGCCTTTATTATTACCAAAACGTTCCCGGTTGTCGCTGCTATTAATTGATCATTTTCACAAATTGTACTTACATTGTGGACCACGGATGTTACAATCCCTTGTGCTGCGGAAATTTTGGATTATAGGCATACGTAATCTGATCCGTTCTCGGTTGTCAAAATGTGTTACATGCTTCAAAACTAAACCGAAACCCAAAATCCCTTTGCTCTAACTTGTCTTAATCAATTTGCTACATTTACCTTACTGTACTTTAGTAATTCTGTTCATCAAATACTAATAGCGCAGGTAATGCACGGTGTAACTCAAGCTTGTATTACATCGTTAGGTATGATAATTGTGTTAGAATATGTATCACCAAAAAATAGAAGCATCTTTATGACTATAAAATGTGCTAGTTCTTTCTGGGGAGTTTGGTTATCTAATTCCATAGGAGCATTCTACCACTGGAAATATGTTCCATTATTGGGAATCATATTATCCTGCCTCTATGGAACGGTAATTTTTTGGCCTGAATCGCCGCAGTGGCTTGCCAGCGTGCAGAAGTATGAAAAGTGCAAAGAAGAATACAGATGGCTAAGAGGCATAGATGAACAATCTGAGAAGGAGTTACGGGACTTAATACAGTCTCAAGTAGATAACAGGAAAGTAAGAAAAGACATTGCACAAAGCCTAATGGTAAGGATGAAAAAATCTATTTGTCTCAAGATTTTTTACAAACCGATGCTCATAACAATATTATTAATGGCTCAATATCACTTGTCAGGAAAGATCGTATTAATGTTTTACGCTATAAATATTATAAAGAAAATTACCAACAACGAGTTTACTGCTTACATGGGTATGTTGATTCTAGATGGTGTAACTATCGCAGCTTTGTATACTGGTTGCATCTTTTCTAGAGTTGTAACTCGCAGAATGCTTCTGTTTTCTTCAACTGCGTTAGCTGTTGCTCTGTTATACATAATATCTATTTATTTATACTTAGTCGAATCAAATATTCTAGTGGAGGAGAAAGTAGTGTCTATAATATTATTAACTCTATTTTCTGTATTTATTGGAATAGGTCCTATGATATTGTTGACATCGATAGCTTGCGAGCTAGCCCCTTTGCAATTTAAGTCCTACATAACAATGATATATTCTTTGAGTTTTGCAGCTTTTGTGTCAACCTCATTAAAACTATTTCCACTATTAAATGAAACATTTAACTTGTCCGGCACATTTTTGTTTTACGCGGTAGGTTCAACGGTGTGTGGCATAATCTTATACATTTACCTACCTGAAACAAAAGACAAAACCTTGCAAGAAATTGAAAATATGTTTAGTGACAAAAAAACAATTAAAGAGGAAGGCAGGCTCTTGTCGAATAACTAATATTCAGTCTTCTTTTATCACCCCAAAAATATGATGTTTAAAATTGATCTAAACGACTGTGGCTTCTATGCTAGTAGTCCGGTCAATTTAGAAATTCGAAGTTACCTAAATTCCCACCAAGCTAAAAATCGGTAAGATTGTTTGAAATATCATTAAAAACAAAATTTGAAAGTTCCCCATCTTTCCCCTGTAAGAAAAAAAAAAAATTTTAGGTCAAAGGTAAAAAAAAAACAATTAAAGAGAGCCAAATCTTTCGAGCCGTTCTCGGAACGGCTCGAAAGATTTGGCTCTCTTTAATTGTTTTTCTGCGTGCATTCTGCGAGTTACAACTCTAGAAAAGATGCAACCAGTATACAAAGCTGCGATAGTTACACCATCTAGAATCAACATACCCATGTAAGCAGTAAACTCGTTGTTGGTAATTTTCTTTATAATATTTATAGCGTAAAACATTAATACGATCTTTCCTGACAAGTGATATTGAGCCATTAATAATATTGTTATGAGCATCGGTTTGTAAAAAATCTTGAGACAAATAGATTTTTTCATCCTTACCATTAGGCTTTGTGCAATGTCTTTTCTTACTTTCCTGTTATCTACTTGAGACTGTATTAAGTCCCGTAACTCCTTCTCAGATTGTTCATCTATGCCTCTTAGCCATCTGTATTCTTCTTTGCACTTTTCATACTTCTGCACGCTGGCAAGCCACTGCGGCGATTCAGGCCAAAAAATTACCGTTCCATAGAGGCAGGATAATATGATTCCCAATAATGGAACATATTTCCAGTGGTAGAATGCTCCTATGGAATTAGATAACCAAACTCCCCAGAAAGAACTAGCACATTTTATAGTCATAAAGATGCTTCTATTTTTTGGTGATACATATTCTAACACAATTATCATACCTAACGATGTAATACAAGCTTGAGTTACACCGTGCATTACCTGCGCTATTAGTATTTGATGAACAGAATTACTAAAGTACAGTAAGGTAAATGTAGCAAATTGATTAAGACAAGTTAGAGCAAAGGGATTTTTTCTTCCAAAGTAATGCATACAAATACAGATGATAACGTTCCAAGGTATGGCGCTGTAGCCATATGTGGAATCTGCAATGAGAAAAAGCATTATCGAAATAAACATGTACGTTCTTATGTTCATTTAAAATTTAAGATTAATGTCTGGATTACGTCATCATTGAAATAACATCAACCATGCAAACATTTAAGAACCAAATAGTTCCACGCGAGATCATAAATTTACGGACGAGATGAGTTTGTTCTATCAAAAAAGACCTTCGACATTAAACTTATATACACACACTGGCATCGTTTAACCTAAATATAAAGCTGACGTAGAAGTAAAAATAAAAAGGGATTTATAGTGACCAAATATAACCTTTAAAGTTGTATCATATACTACTTTGGTAACCTTTTAAGTTAGAGACTCTGGGATGTTTGGGATGGATGCAGGGGGGATGCAGCATGCTTGCTGCAGCCTGCAAGATCACAGAATGTATCAAGTCACGCACTGCTGTGAGTGTCTAAAGGGTGGCAAATATTTAACATGATAACGAGGCTATGCATGTTAATGCTTCCAATGTTCTCGATCCAGCGCTTTTACCACCATTAACTATATCATCATTTTTTAACAGGCGATATAGTGGTCAAATACAAGCCCGTCAGAGATACCCAACGTTAGGTTTAAGAAGGAATTTCAAAAAGCATTATCTTTTTTATTTGAAACACAAGTTGATTGTAACGAACAATAAGTCCAAAATTGATGTAGGTACTTACAGATCCAACTGGCCATTTCTTCGCTTATTGCTTCTGTGGAGTTCGCCTCTTTCCTTAGTTGTGGTATCATCACAGTAGTAAGACCGCTCTCCATGCCGTGTTGAAAGTTCATCAACGAAACGGTTAGTGTAATTAATAACTGAAAAAGAAAACAATAGTTATTATCTTGCACAATTAACCTCAATTCAAAGCAAACTCACAAAAACAGTCTCTTCTAGAAACCATCAGAATTAGAGATGTGCTAAATCTAGGAGGCTTACAAACCAGAATGCTTGACTTATCCAGTCTATTGCTAAATATTTAAACTGTGTTTTTAAGGGCTCCTTACTTCAACAAATTATCGCTTAGGATCACTTCTTTGTCCGTCAAGATTTTGTTTCTCATGTACGCGTGGATATCAAATCGAAATCAGTATCAAATAAGTCTACATGGGGCTGTATAGCTTTAAAACATAACATGAACACATAAAACGTAAACGCTTTCACATCATTTCCCCACACACAATCACAAACAGAACCGAAGAGCTCGTCTAGCTAATAGAGTTCATTTAAATATTGCTTGTCTGCGCATGGCGATCGCAAAGTTACCAGATATATTAGTTTGTAAATTGGCTAAGCCACAATATTAGCTATCGAATATATTCTACTGCTAAAAGAGCTTTTTCCTGGCTACGTTATATTATTTGCAGCCGATATACTTATCTCAATTTCATATCACTCGGTGGTATATTGACGGCAACATAATGTTACGTGAACAGAATAAATAAATGGCTGTCTTCTGCAGCAAATGGGCTCTTTAAATATTATAATCTAGAAATAAATAGAATAGAAATCTCTGTAGTGCTGCAATATCTATCTGTATTACAAAGGGTTTTTCATTTCTACAGGTCACGATTTTTTAATCCCACAAACAGAATCTCTCTAATGCCATGTTGCTGCAATATAGCTGTAATAACCTGTGGACGCTTGTTAGTGCTATAACTATGTTTATTTTGTAATATATTTTGTATATTGATAGTTGAAGTAGAAATAATGATGATCCCACATAATCATTTAAGTTGATAAAAACTACATAATGGCTTGCTTATTGCTTTAATCTACTAGAAGTACACATTTACATGCGAATCTTGGTAAGGTCTCAAAGAACAATGGCGAACTCCCTCGTGTAAACCCCTCTCCCCTCTATCGTGTGAGTTTTACAAAAAAGTCCGCGACATATGCTGCATATGCTAAATATACATGTTAGATATATATCTAGCATGAATATTTAGCTCAGAAAAAGTAATTCTCTTTGTTAAAAATCTGAAAAAATAGCAGCTTTTGTTTTGTTGGCTTTTTTAAGCAATTAATATTAATTCTTATCAAAACAATGTAGTTCACGCAGATACAATTTGCAGTAAAGGACTGCATATAATTTGGACCTATAGTCTAAGAGAAATCGTTCAATTACTTGATGGTGTAAGCGATGGGTCACAGAATGTGTAACAGTTAGTAGAAGTTTGTCCAAAGAGAGTTCGTTAAGGAAGATAGTAAAAAAAACAGTTTTATTTATATATAATTCCGATGTATGTTGTCCATAAATATTATGTCCGTGTATTTCATGTGGTCCCATTTCAATTTGATCAAGATCTTACTAGTAGTTTTTGAGTTATCCTCATCCTCAATAATGCATATTCTGTGGACTACATTGATGATATTGATAAAATAAGAAAGGAAAAATTACCGCTTGAGGCGGGGTTCTGCATAGCATGGCTAATGCTATATAAACAAAATCTACATTGATGACGTTCTCGTTTTTAACCGACTTCAAAAGTTACCTCAAAACTTCTTTCGTTGAGAGCCGATTATGATGGTTATTTTTTTATTTAAAAGCTGGTGATTTTCATGTGGTCCCATTCAAATTTGATCAAGATCTGATCACTAGTTTTTGAGTTATCGTCAATAATGCGTGTTTAATACATTAAATCTGATCAAGGTACCGAAGATTAACCGGTGAACGGTTTTTAAACTTTACTTGCGTTAAATAATTTATTCAATTAAAACTCATAATAAATGCATAATATGTGTATGCTTTTACTAACCCGGGCGACGACGCCGGACGGGTCAGCCAGTGTGTATATATAGCAGATTCGCTCTCATTATTTCAAAGATAAGAGTCATGCTTTTTGACAGGACAATTCAATGCTCAAGAACGAAAAAATCCCAGATCTGGAATTTGTAAACGAATTATCTACCACGGATCAAGAGAACTACTCCAATTTGAGTCTAAAATAGCCAAAATTGCAATGAGCAAACTGACACATATTTGGCAGGATAGGAAGGTAGTTAGAAGCAAAAAGTCTCGTGTTCACCCATTGGTTGAATTATGAGAGACCGAGCTTTCTCTTTTTTACGACCGTCCTGAGAGAAGCCGAAAATCGAACAAAATGGAGCAGTATTTTAAACAAAAGCCATGAAGGTCTTTCATGAACACAACCTTCAGTTGTGAAGGGTGCGATCATGAAGGGAGCATAATATAAAGCAAGATTTAAACTGCCTCATGGACTAGTTGAGTGCGCGTTAGCTTTCTAAGCAGGGTTATCAGGTTTGATTCCCGACGGGTACACAAGTTTTCTCCCCAAGGAATATTTGTTTCTGGTTCTAGTTGTGATTTGAATGTTTCTGGCACCCACGATACAAGTAATCGATCTAAGTGTGGAGCTGTGAGTGTGAAAGCGTTTATGTTTATTTAAAATACTCCTATTCAAGTAGGTATTTCTAAAAGGTTTGTTACTAATAATAGAAATCTACTACTAACTTGTCTTAAAACTGGTGAACATAATTTCTTACGCCATCTTCCCCTGCTTTTGTCACCAATATCTGCATGAACTACTGCACTGTCCATTATGTAGTAACTACTGAGAAGTTACCGTGAACACGGATTATATATATTTCTTACAGACAGTGTGGCATAATTTACATAAAAATAATAGATAGTTTTTACTTTAGACCGTGGGCCGGTTGTCGTCAACCCTTATAGGCCAAGATCCCAGGGCCAACAGACGCCACGTATTTTCTGACGAACGAAATGTGGACGATTGAGTAGTGTTGGTACGTACTAAGAACGCATGCCTACCTGCTAGCTTGCTTAGACGGCCAATTTTCAGGTATCAGGTAATCAAGGTACATAAAAACATGACTGACCTCACGTAAATTCTCCAAGCTGATTTTTACGTATATTTTAGGCAATATCCTTAAAAATAAGCCGCCAATACTCCCAGACACTTTCCGTCGGCCATATTGCTTTACAGACGCTTTAAAGCTCCCAAAATAATTACTTAACTTCACGTAAATTCTGATGCTCCTTTTTTATATATGTCCACCAGACAACTATTTTAAAACCTTTTACAAAAAGACAGACCGATCCAAGAGGCCAATCATCCCAATGCATCTGTGGGTAGGAGCGCGAAGGCATTCTGGTCGAACAATCAAATGTTTTTTAGTTTTTTCTCACGCAGAATTTCCTCTGTATAAATATACGTAAAAATCAGCTTGGAGAATTTACGTGAGGTCAGTCATGTTTTTATGTACCTTGATTACCTGATACCTGAAAATTGGCCGTCTAAGCAAGCTAGCAGGTAGGCATGCGTTCTTAGTACGTACTAACACTACTCAATCGTCCACATTTCGTTCGTCAGAAAATACGTGACGTCTGTTGGCCCTGGGATCTTACTCTATTACATCATTGAGTACCAAGATGAAACCGGGAGGGTTGTGAGTAAAAAGTTATGCAAAAAAATCAGGGTTGCTTGATTCTAGTCTGGAGCATTTTGTGCAGGCGACAAAAAACTGAGCCATTTTTAGTGAAATTTACCCCATCGAGTACCAAGTAGGGACATGGTACATTTGATAACATTAATCGAGTACTACATAAAAAATTGGGTTGCCTCCTCCTATCCCGGAGCATCAGGCCTGATTTTAAGTTTCTACTCGTCGAGTACCAAGATGTCACATACGCCAATCGATAGCACCAATGTTCCTTCTATTATAAAAAATTGGGTTGCAGACCCTAAACCTCCAGGTTTTGGTTGCATACTGTCATATATTGTATTTTGTTACTTAATAAAAACACGTAATAATTGCATAATATCGTTTTTAATTTTGCATGATTACTGTTTTTCCTCCCTGAGTGTTCACTTGGTTTTGACTGTAATAAATAGTCAAACGTATGTTACGTTTTATCACTTTGTACAACATTTTGTCATTTAAACAACTAAAACACGGCATTTTCATACAACCTGGTGCCTGAACATTAAAGTAGGCAGAATAACAAATGCTCCAAGTTTAGAGCCAGCAACCAATTTTTTTTATATAAGGAAGACCAGCGCTGTCGATTGGGATATGTTTTACCTTGATATTCGATAAAGTAATTTTTTGCCCGAAATAAAACTAAACCGAGAAACGTTGACGACAACTGGCCCACGGTCTATTATAAATATGACCATATCTAATTTGTGAATAAGAAACAAATTATTGTCATATCGTGAGACTATCATATTGATTCTCCGTAAAATTCCTTAAATAATAGCTGTCAATAATACTGCAAACAAATACAGCTTGTAGCGACAAAATTAAATAAGAATTCTGACCGAACAAAAATCCTTATTGGGCAGAACTCCGAATTTTAAGTATCTTTTGCGGAGTACATAATTATGATGTACCTATAGTGAACAATAATTTATTGGTAAGGTACCGAAATAATTTCCATAACACACACAATCACAACCAGAAACACAATATCCCCTTGGGGCGATACTTGTGTTCCCGCCGGGAAACGAACACTTTACCCTGTTTAGAAAGCAAACGCGCACCCAACTAAGCCAACGGGAAGTTCAAAATGCTATAGTGAGTCTTGTATCCCACATTAAAATCCTTTCAATATTGTTTAAAACATTCAGGAAATCAAGAATTTTTATACAAATATAGTTAAACGCAAGCAATGTTAAAAAACAGAACAGTAAGCGTTTAATCAATTTCTCTAAAATCTATATGAGAACTGTACGGGACGCATACGGGTGAATTATAGATTAGATAAATAGTGTAAAATCATAGATAACTATGATTTTACACTATTTATTAATAAATTGTATGAGCATAGATAGATATTTAATATTATCGATGAAATGATTTCTGATGGACGGTCGGGTCTCGCTGCTGATAAAGCACTGCCGCGGTCACGGTTTCCGCGAGCCGCGAGCATTTAGGTCGATGCGCTAGCCGCGAGCATTTAGGTCCAAGAGCCGCGAGCATTTAGGTCGATGCGCGAGCCGTGAGCATTTAGGTTCGCGAGCCGCAAGCATTTAGGTCGATGCGCGAGCCATGAGCATTTAGGTTCGCGAGCCGGGAGCATTTAGGTCGATGCGCGAGCCATGAGCATTTTGGTCGATGCGCGAGCCGCGAGCATTTAGGTCGATGCGCGAGCCATGAGCATTTAGGTTCGCGAGCCGGGAGCATTTAGGTCGATGCGCGAGCCATGAGCATTTAGGTTCGCGAGCCGGGAGCATTTAGGTCGATGCGCGAGCCATGAGCATTTAGGTTCGCGAGCCGGGAGCATTTAGGTCGATGCGCGAGCCGCGAGCATTTTGGTCGATGCGCGAGCCGCGAGCATTTAGGTCGATGCGCGAGCCGCGAGCATTTAGGTCCAAGAGCCGCGAGCATTTAGGTCGATGCGCGAGCCATGAGCATTTAGGTTCGCGAGCCGGGAGCATTTAGGTCGATGCGCGAGCCATGAGCATTTAGGCTCGCGAGCCGGGAGCATTTAGGTCGATGCGCGAGCCGCGAGCATTTAGGTCCGCGAGCATTTAGGTATGTCAGCTTTAAAATGTGGCTTGAACACCACCTCTAAAGTATGATCTATTACACAAAAAAAGAAACAGTAAAATCGATTCATAATTAGCAGAATGATCGCGTCACATACATACAAAAAAACACAGTCGAATTAAGAACCTCCTTCTTTTTGGAAGTCGGTTGAAAAATTAAAAATAATAAGACATACATTAAGTATCGAACTACAACTACATCTATAATATGTCGGAATATAGCCAGAGCTATCGGTATCTTTCGACTTTGTGTAATAATGGTGTACTATTATATTCATATTAACTGTTAATAGTTCGTGAGCATGCATGAGTGTAGGCAAATCGTACAAAGTTGAAAAACGTGATTATAGCTTTCGCTCTTATATAAACACCAATATAAGTTCTAGTAAAGCTTATACCACTGTACTAGTAACGACTTGACTATGACTGGACCATGACTCTTTTACTTCACTATGACTGTGACTGAAACCAGAACTGGTTTTCTAAATTAAAAAAAAAATTATTACTTTAACACTAACTAACCCAGTGCTCGCTCAATTTCTGCTGAGAACGGTTGTGTATCTCGCGATCGCGCGTGGCGTAGTTATCGAGGACGCGACGTGTGTAAAGTGCTAACGCATCACAACATTCAGCTGTGACGACGTGCCGATCAGCGAGATGACCTAGTTATTACTCAAGGTTGCGTCGAATGGCGAATATCATTGTTAAGGCGGATTATCTGCACTAATAATGAGTTCAAAAGAAAGGGAATCGCCTGGACAAGGCAGAATTACACTAAAAACTGAGAATGAACATCTTTTGTATGAAAAATATATGGAAGAACGAGATGAACGCGAAAAATTGTCAGGTCTCGTGGAAGACCTACAAAACCAGATTGAAATTCTGCAACAACAACTCAAATGTCTCGCAGAAAATAATACATCAAAATCTGCTGAAATGGAAACTTCTGCCCCTCGTGCTATGTACAGTACGGACGAAGAAGACCTAGCCCGCGAAACGGAGTGGATCCGCCATAAGTCAAGAAAGAAACGGAAATTGAGCACCTCACCCACTCTGGACAAAACAAGCAATGCAGAGGAAGAAACCCAAGAAAAAATTAAAAAAAATCCTTTACCACCACCTATCATTGTTGACGGTGTTAAAGAATACCAGAATTTTTTTGACTTTCTGCTAGAAAGTCAGCCAGCTAATAAATTCTCCATTAAAATGATGAGCGGCGATACAGTCAAGGTTAGTGCTACCGATAATGATTCTTACAGAGAATTAACTAAAGCTTTGAGTCGTAATAATTGCCTTTGGCACTCTTACGAAAACAAACAAGAGCGGCCGATAAGAGTGATGGCGAAAAAATTGCCCGCTACGTGCAAGCCAGATAGAATAGTAGAAGACCTTAAGGTCAAGGGTTTTAAGATTAAAGAAGCGGTCAACAAATTGAGCTGGAAGACCAAAGAGCCGCTCAATATGTTTATGCTTACATTTGAAAATAGCGAAAACATTAATAAAATCTTTAGTATAAAAACTGTGTTGGGATGCCAAGTAGAGCTGCAGTCGCTTAGAACGACTCAATTAGTCCCCCAGTGTAAGAGATGCCAGGCTTACGGCCACACACAAAAATATTGCTCTAAACAGCCCCGTTGCGTTAAATGCACGGGAAAACACCTCACCATAGACTGCGAAAAACCTAAGGAAGAGAAACCAAAATGCATTCACTGTGGAGCAGCACATCCGGCTAACTACAGGGGATGCATGATAGCGAAAGAAATTCAATCTATCAGGAATAGACATACTAAGACCCTTAATGTGGGTCGCCAACAAACTAAGTTCAGTGAAAAACATGACGCTCAAAGCCTAAACAAGCCGTCTCTCTCAAGTAATGATTCACATATCAAGAATCTAAAATCTTATGCTCAAGCGGTAGTAAAAGGACCAACAAAGAATCAACATGCACCACAGATATCGGAAAATACTGAAAAAAAGCTGGACGATATTTTTAAATTTATGTTATCCATTGACGACAGATTAAAAAAAATTGAAAATAGCAACAAAATAGCTTCATCCAAGCTTAAAAAATGAATACCACTCTTAAAATTATGGCTTGGAACTCAAATGGGTTACAAAAGCACCAAAATGAACTTCAAGTAATCCTAAACATGGAAAAAGTTGATGTTTGTCTAATATCTGAAACCCATTTCACCAACCAATCTCACATAGCGTTTAAAGGATACAAAGTGTACCATGCTCTTCACCCCGACAACACTGCAAGAGGTGGTAGTGCTGTTATTGTAAAAGAATATCTTCAACATTATGAAAAATGTAAATACGAAGAGAAAGAAATACAAGCTATGGCGATATGTCTAAAAACAAAAAGGTATACTTTAACAGTTTCATCTATCTACTGTCCACCTAGGCATGCGATAAAAAAGGATCAGTATTTGAGCTTTCTAAAGAGTCTTGGACATAGATTTGTGCTAGGAGGTGACTTTAATGCGAAAAATGTGCATTGGGGCTCTAGACTTACTAGTACTAAAGGCAAAGAACTGCTGTGTGCCATAAAAGAACTGGATTGCGAAACAACTTCCACTGGAACACCCACTTACTGGCCCACAGATCCACATAAAATTCCTGACCTGATAGATTTTTTTATCATCAAAAACATATCAAATAACTACTTGAGAACTTATCAGAGTTATGATATGAGCTCAGATCACTCGCCGATATATCTAGAATTAAGTGAAAACATCTTACAAAAACAAAAAGCCCAAACACTTTGTAACATGTTAACGGACTGGGAGAGTTTTAAAATTGCCCTAAATAATAAAATAGATCTTAAGGTTCCACTCAAAACAACTGAACAGTTAAACATAGAATTAGAAATATTTATTAAGCAAATTCAACAAACAGCTTGGAGTAATACGCCAAATTTTAAAAATAAAACTACAAAGGGCAACACATACCCAGTTCATATCAAACAGCTTATAGCTGAAAAAAGAAAGCAAAGGAGGACATGGCATCAGACCAGGTGCCCCGAAGACAAAAGAAAACTTAATGGCTTGGCGAAAAAAGTGAAGAGGCAAATTCAAACTTATAATGATGAATTAACCTGTAAGTATCTCCAGAAGCTATCCAGTGAACGCAATTCAGATTACTCGCTATGGAAAGCTACAAAGAACCTCAAAAGACCGGTAACTCAAATTCCACCTATTAAGGAAGAAAATGGAAGATGGGCAATAAGCAATGAACAAAAAGCCAAAAGGTTTGCAGAACACTTAGAAAAAATCTTTCAGCCAAATGAGACTGAATCAAATGAAAGATTTTCCTTTGATGAAGGTAACTACGGCACCTCTGAAGATACTATTAAACTAGTAACACCGAGAGAAGTTTCACGAGAAATAAAACTCAACATAAGTCAACGTAAAGCTCCTGGATATGACATGATATCAGGGGAAATATTACATAAACTCCCAAAGAAAGGCATAGTAAAGATGACAACCCTTATCAATGCTTCATTAATACTCAAGTACGTCCCAGATCTATGGAAAGTTGCTGAAGTGATAATGATAGCAAAACCAGGAAAACCAGTCCATGAAACAACATCATATAGGCCCATATCTTTGCTTCCAATAATGTCAAAGTTATTTGAAAAGTTGTTACTTAAAAGACTCAAGCCCGTCATAGAAAGCTCACAACTTATTCCTGAGCATCAATTTGGATTCCGAGAAAAACACTCGACTCTTGATCAGGTTCATCGTATTACAAACATTATAGAAAAAACTCTAGAAGATAAGAAAGTTTGCTCTACTGTATTCCTTGATGTAGCGCAAGCTTTTGACAAAGTTTGGCATAAAGGCCTTATACACAAACTCAGAACATCTTTACCAAACCAATTTGCAGATATTCTTGAATCCTATATCTCAAACAGAGTATTTAGGATACGACAAGAAGATGCACATTCAGAATTAAAGGTAATAAATGCTGGCGTTCCACAAGGAAGTGTTCTAGGTCCGGTCCTGTACCTATTGTACACCTGTGACATTCCTAAATTAGAAAATAATACAATCGCGACCTTCGCTGATGATACTGCTATTATGGCCGTAGGAAGCACCCATAAAGAAGCAGTAGACAAAGTCCAAATGGCTGTTAATCAAGTCTGTGAATGGACAGAAAAATGGAGAATCAAACTCAATGAAACTAAATCAATTCACATTGACTTTAGTAACAAAAAACACCATTACTGCCCTGTGTATATTAATGGTAACACAGCCAAATATCTTGGCATCACTCTTGACGCAAAGCTACGCTGGAAAGCACACGTCAAGAAAAAAAAGGATGAGTTAGAAATGCGATACAAAAGAATGTATTGGTTGCTTGGAAGACATTCTATGTTGTCAACACATAATAAGATATTGCTGTACAAACAAGTCCTTATGCCTGTTTGGACTTATGGTATACAGCTTTGGGGCTGTACCAAACAGAACAATAAAATGATTATCCAACGCTTTCAAAACAAAGTACTAAGGGAAATTGTCAACGCTCCCTGGTACGTCAGAAATGACGATCTTCACAGGGACCTTAAGATAGAGATCGTTGAAAAAGTAATAAATACATACGCAGAAGCTCACCAATATAGACTTCATCATCACGTTAATGTCGAGGCAATCCAGCTCCTTGACGTTACAGACTTAGTGAGAAGACTTAAAAGAACTAAACCATTTGAACTTGTGTAATGTTTATATATATCAGTGTAATATATAGTGAGAGTGCTGCAAAAGAACACATGAACAAAGTGTATTACCCTTAAATAGAGACAATAAGAAAAGTGTTAATGGACACATTCTTAGTTAAGCAATGTAGCAGTTTAAGTTAAAGTTAAATTACTGATTAGCCATAGTTTGGCTAGATTGTAATTATAATAGGGCACTTTGTAAGAAGTACTCTAGAAGTAAAAAAAAAAAAAAAAAAAAACTTTGACACTGGCTAAAAGCCAAAACTAAAACAAGTGATACTTTATAAAGTTTTTAAAACCATGAACCAACCACAAAAATGACTAAAAAGTTATGTAACCAGCCCCCCTAGCCAAAAACCAAAACGCTTTGTCTCTATTATATAAAAAAAACGCTTTCCAAATGTAACAGACGTTAAAAATTTTATATATAAGGTTTAAAATATCTTTACTTGGTATTAAGTACTCACCGAGATTCCAAAGTTTACTTTTTTACGTTAAACAGACAATCAAATTGAAACCTTTCCACTCAAGTTTTAAAATTATCTGTTACATATTGAAAAAGTTTCATTTTATAAAATAGAGACAAAACGTTTTGGTTTTTAGCTAGGGGGGCAGAGAAATTGTCAAAATGAGCCAACTCGATGGGTTTATCTTGTTTAGTTCAGAAGTTCTTTTTCATCTCCATCATCAGACCAGAAGATTTAATGAAACATCCAACTTATATTATAAATCCGAAAGTTTGTGTGTAAGTATGTTTGTTCCCTCTTCACGCTGTAACGGCTGAACGGATTTGGATGAAATTTGGAATGTACATAGCTTATACCTAGGATTAACACATAGGCTACTTTTTATCTTAATAATAGCGGGCAAAACCGCGGGGCACGGCTAGTTATATATGACATAGCTTTAGGTAATAATGACAATCAAATGTCTAAGAACGCGTTTTTCAGGTTGATAAGGAAAATAAAGCAAAAACAGATATTTGTTTATGAAACAGATATACATATGACAGTGCATCGATGAACTGTCAACGTCAAGAGTGAGTGAACTTTCGTTGTCAGTCACTCTAGCGGAGCGTTGTGTCTGTGGTAGCGGGGCAGCCATCTTAGAATCGGCACTTTTGATCGAGAAGGCGCCAGCGCACCACGTCTGCAACGAATCGCTATCCATCGCAATAATCAGAGTAGTTTCGGACGTAATTTGATTTGATTTGAATAAATGTAACGATGATCGTGCTGATTAATGATTGATTTGAATTCTACCGCCATTATTGAAGCGAAAATTATACTTTGTACTACGTATTTGAATTTAATTCATCGCCCACATACCCACGTTGTCCAGGATGAGTTCTGAGGAAGACCCCAACCCGCTTATACATATATATATATTTGACACTCGTAGCGCGGCCTGCCTAGTCGATCGTAACTGATTGACAAACTTTAGCAATATTCAGTTAAACCTGCATTGGATGTGTGACCGTTTAGTGGGACTATCAACTTAGCTAAGCTGTCGGTCCCGGTAGTTAGTCGTAAGACAACAGTTGTTAAGCCATGTCGGATGCCTTCAGGTGGCCTGAAAAATCCTGACACTAGGACTGCCACTTGTCTATACGACAAGCAAGCAAGAATTTTTATTTTAACATTTTTAGCAATCTCTACACTCTGTATCACATGGCTGTAATTTTGCGAATCGAGTCATTAACTTTCCTGAGTGCCTCTTTGGGGCCCATGTGATTAAACTATTTAGTATTTTAAAGTAGGTACTAAAAGCGGCATTTGTAAGGTAGGTAAAGATAGACCGAAAAAAATTGTTGTCTGTCGGTTTACGGACGATAATTTTACATGATAACGTCATAAGACGAACGCTTAGGCCGATCGTGCCTCTCTATCGCTTATTCCGCGCTCTCGCTTGCACGCTCGGTTCAGGCGGAACGTGACAATGAGTCATGCTTTTTCGTGCGTGCAGCCGGCGTTCATCGATTTATAAGATGTTATCACGTCGATAATATGATTTACCTACTTAAACATTTTTTCGAGCATTATTATGCTATTTCAATCGATTAAACAAAACACTAGCTTCAAAAGCAAAATACTATTTCTTTTTTACTTTTTTTAAATACATTTATATATGTTTTTATTACAGGTCTTAAGATTTAACATCTCATATATATATCGGGGCAACACGCGCACTTTGCAATGCAAGATTTACACTTATATACCTAATTCATGTTGTGTACGGCTTGAAACACGTCTAAATTTCGACTTACTTTGTAGTCGACTAGTTTCGGACAAATTTGTTGTCCTTCATCAGGATGAGTCAGACGCGCGATACGCAGAGGCGAGCGGCTCGAGCCTCGGCGCGTGACTGACGTGTTTCAAGCCGTAGGTACACAACATCAATTATGTGTAATACTCACGATATTTTTAATTTTTATATACCTAAGTTCAAAATTTTATTGCTGGCACTGATCTGTAATGCGAAAGCGTAACGCTTACCACCAGGTGAGCGACATGCTCGTCTTGTCTCTTAATTACATTAAAAAATACTTTCATAGCAGATTTTGCCCTCTTAATCCGTCCCTTTCTGAAAATCCTATTACGATTTTACCTGAATTTCATTACATAAGCTTCAACATTAAAATGTACGAAGCATGAAATTACCGTATAAATATTGTAATTACCATAATTATGTTTGGCATTTTAAATAGAGCCACACATCTTTTACTATCCATAATATATTTAAATAATAATACTTCTTTGCAAATAACACACATTTCACAATTTACTATTGAAATTTTAATGTCAAATAGTCAAGTTAAAATATTATAACGTCAAGTCTGCGTAATTCTTAAAACATAAGAGATAAACCGAGCTTTGTTTGCAAGAGCTACGCGTGAGGGTATGGTGTTAATTTATTTATTTCATATCATTTATTACACACACAATTATAACAGCATTACAGCCTTAGCCAAGACGATGTTATAAGGAAATACATAGCACTTAATCAAATATACATATATATAGTTTGTAATAAAATAAAAATGTACCTAATTTTCTAAAACTTTCTGTACCGCCTT
This sequence comes from Lomographa bimaculata, assembly GCA_948107665.1. NCBI lineage: Eukaryota > Metazoa > Arthropoda > Insecta > Lepidoptera > Geometridae > Lomographa > Lomographa bimaculata. The sequence continues at coordinate 6,482,641 of OX403596.1, read as the reverse complement.
TGTGAATTGCGGCAAGGAGACATTAAAAATATCTAGATCATTTGATGCACTATTTATAAGTACTTATACTAGCCGTGCCCCACGGCTTCGCTCGCGTTGATCAATTTATCCGCCGTTAAGTCGTTACAGTGTGAAGAGGGTCCAAACATTCTTACACACTTACCCACAAAACTTTCGGATTTATAATATGATGAAGAGGTTTAACTAGGAAATGCAATCTCGATCTCGCGAGATCTCGTGTAATTTTTCGAGATCAATCCCGAAGCATTCTGAATATTCTTTGTTTTGTAAGAAGTTGTTTCAAAAATCACCCATACAACTAGACTTTTATTTGAGTTATGGTATTCTTATATTTTTTTAGCTGATTTCCAAAAAAAATACGGATAATTAAAAAAAGTGACGATGAGGCCGAATATGTAACAAGCTTGTTTAAAAGATACCTAATCTATTCTTTTTTTGCCTGAATTAAATGACCAATTATTATTATTAACTCTAAACTTAAAGATTCCCAGATCACACCGTTCGGGGAACAAAGAAGCAGGTAATGAGTTCCTGTTCGGATGATGAACGTAGAAGAAAACGCAATGTAGAAATTAAACGCTTCGAGCGAACTGGAGGTTAGTTAACCATACATGGATGACGTTTCACAGTTTGCCTCGTTATTAGATGGTTACTAATCGTTAGCGATGAGATGAAATCTTATCTCGCGCCTACATTTTGGCTTATAAAGAAAATGTTTTGAGTGTTATTGCTTATTTCTTTTGTTTTTAATAATAATTGTTTGATTTCCGTGTTTGTCGTTCAGTACAAAAAATAACAGTTATTACATGTAAGTATTGCCTTTAAAACCGTTGGAATAGACCCCGGGACAGAACAGGTCTAAAAACAGTGACTTTGGTGGCCTACCAAATTGTAATTTCCAACGCAGATTTTTTATAAAAACGGTTAAATACTCAAGCTCTATCAAGCTCTTTTTTACGATACCCCACACGGATAGAAATAAATATTTTGCTACCATCCAGGTTAAGTTAATTAGAGATCTCGCTTCGCTTGGTCAAAAAGTACATGGAAGCATTATCTCGTGTAATCCCTGTGCATTGAAAGTTAGTTACAATAATGTCGTTTTAATTATGTATTTTGTAGTCGAGTACTTAACATTACAGTAACAGTACAAGTAGGTACTTAACATTACAGTTACGCATACGAATAAAAATATGTATTGTCACAAATTCAGACCCTCCTCCTTTTATTAATTTGGTTAAATAGAAGGTATTATGCAGGCTACATTAATCATTATCAATAGGCTTGACTTCCCTCAGCCATTCACATCAAAAACTCTACTCTAAGCTTCTACTGCTTGTACACATTTGACACCAATTTCCCGTATATCATCACCATCATCTAAAACACATACTTTGAAACAGCTTATTCGGCGACACAGGGCCACCCTCCGCTACATAAAGGGGCTGGGATGGCTTGGGTAGTTCCCGTCAAGGGGGACGTCCCTATTTATAATTAGAATTACACTAATAAATACTTTCAAACTCACAGTCCCACATTAAGTTAACCTAAAATAATTCTAATTTATTGAATGTATTTATTGTTTATGTTAAATTGAACAACTGAAATTGATGTATTTTATGACGTGTCTAAGTGCATATTTGTTATGTCTAAAGATAATAAAGAAAATACAAATACAATACAAAATTTCGATTAAAATTAATGTTAAACATTTTTGGGAAAATATCACGGCAAATATCTTCTTATGTAGCGAACTCTTTGAGCATAGACAAAAATTGCAAAACGAAAAAAACTGTTTTGAATTATGAATGTAATCACCTATTAACATTCAATCCAAATATTAAACAGGTTATAAGCCCGGTGAGTTCTTCACAGTTGAAATGTCATGTCATTCAGATTGAAGGTAATATATATAAAGAAGTCTCAGAGCGGCAATTTTTATCTGTAATACCAGAATTGTTCAAGAGTTATTAAGCGTTGTTGTAATAATGAAGCGGGGTGTATTTATATGTTTTTTTACGTACTTGCAATTTGGATTGTGTGACAGTGGTAAGTTACTATATCTAGGCAAGGAGGTAAAAATTTTATTCTATGTTTAAAATTTTAAGTGCGATTTTATTAACTGAGCGAACCAAGGTCTCTAAGTTGACTTGGGTAGTTCAGCACTTTGTCCGTCCGTCCGTCTGTCAGAGTCTTTTAATGTCTAAACAGTTTAAGCGAATTACTTTAAATTCTCAGGCAATAACTAAAGCTGTGGCCCAAAGCCAGAAATGGTAATAATAATAATATGACAGAATATATTATGGAGGAGCCATACATTTAAGTGCGGGCAATTTATAATGTACATAATAATGTACACTAACAGTTTTTTTGTATATCAATAGCGATTGAAGTCGGACCAAGGTCCAAGGTGATACAAATTACATAAATCCATATTCAAATATGACTACAATCAAATATTATGCAAATGCAAAATATAATACATTTGCATAGTATTTCGACATAAGCAATTCATATTATCCAATAATCGCACACATACCTATGAAGTGGACAATACAAAAGAGAAGTACCTATATGAAGCTGTGCCCAAAACACGAAATATATTATGTGACACTTCAACCTTCGAAAGGCAGTTGTATGTAAGAACCCATAATATTTGATCTCAGAATACAGAAAGAAAGTATACAGAAAGTAATACAGATAGTTCTTTCTGTATTCTGAGTATTTGACGACCCAGTTGGCGCAGTTGGCAGGTCTCCGCCATCTGCGCCGTGGGTTCTGGGTTCGATTCCCGGTAGGAGCACAATTTCCTTCCCATGGGATATTTGTGCTTCTGGTTCTGGGTGCATTGTGTGTGTGATGTGAATGTTTCCGGCACCCACGACACAAGTCTTTGAACTTATTGTGGGGCTGTGAGTGTGAATGCGTTTGTTTGTTTTTTTTTTTTTTTTGCAGACGAAGCTTGCACATCTATCAATGGGGACCTGGGCAACTGCATCGACTTAATTTCCTGTCAACCTTATGTCAAGATCTTTCAGGAATCCAGGAATAACCCTGCTGTAATTCAGATGTTGAGGCAGGCTCATTGCGGCTTCAATGGAAACTATCCTAAGGTACTGAACAGAACATTGAAGTATTAAATGGTATTAATTTGGAATTGCGCTCAGTGTTTTGTGTAAAAAGCAATAAATAACAAAATCAAAAATATTTTACTGTAAAAACTGTGTGAGAAATGATTTTATTTATTTATACTTTATTGCACAACAAAAACAATGTACAATTGGAGGACTTAATGCTAAGAGCATTTTCTACCAGTCATCTAGCAATGGTAGGAACAAAAGTAAAGCGTGCATCAGAACAGTGTATTGACAATAATTTAAACTATAATTATAATTTATAATATATTATTTATTACATATAGTTTTATATGGCTTATATATATATAAAAATATTCAATAATATATTTATATATACAATACATAAAAATAAATATAATATGTGCTTAAAAAGAACGTATGGCAGTTAAGATGTAATATCAGTGCTTGTCTTTTTTAAGAAGTACTCTTGCACCTGTGGTTTAAAGACTTCTTTTGACGGTGATTTTTTAATATTTATCGGAAGTTGGTTCCATAGACGCACTGCAACTACTCTAAATGATTCATCTAGAATCCCTGTACGGTGAGCAGGCATAGAAAGAAGTAACGTGTCTGTAGACCGCAGATTAAGGAATGATGTTGACAGAATGTTCTAAAAGCAACAGTTTGCCCATTGCGGACATACAACAGTATTATTTTTCTACGCTAAAACATAAGAATTAAAATCTTTTGAAATAAAATTGAGTATAACCTTAAGCATATTAGTAGTTTCCCCAGAAAAGAGATCTCGCGCCTATATTTCGCATAGTAGAGAAAATCTATCGAGGTTAATTTGCTTCTAACTTTTTTTCTTCATATTAATTGTTTGATTTCTGTATTTGTTGATTAATAAGAGGACATAACGGTAAGTTACAGCGTTACATATGTGCCGTTTCTGAAATATCCCTGGACAAATTAGATCTAAAAACAGTGACTTTAATGTTTTACCATCAATAATTGCTATTTTTTTGTTACAAAGATTTTTTTAAAATTGTTATCGTCGTTCTTTACTCGCAGAGCTCTTTCCAAACATAGCCAACACCTTTTTTTTGTTGTTTCTTTTTTTTTACAAGCTGAAATGTATGTATGTTTGTCCGGGTGGAATCTTGCGACTGAATTTTAAATCAGTTATCTTCAACCGACTGAGCTGAAATTTAGTATACACGCTTATTTTGGATGACAATGTATGGTTAGCTGTATGAACTCATTCTAAATGCACTCCTACTATGGGTATCAAATGAAAATGCTTGCTGAGAATAACTCGGAAAATAAATTGACGTCACTCTAAATCCAATATGGCGGCCTTGTAAAACCTTGTTTTTAAAAAAGTTTTTAACAAGTAGCTTATTTTAACAGATTTTAAGAACGAGGTTCTCAATTTTTATTTTTTTAGTGTGTTACCGAATTACTTTTTTCTAGGTGAACCACTTTTGATGCTTTTTTTTTATTTGACATATGATGCTTTCCATGTGGCCTAATTTAAATATAATCTAGATCTGACCCGTAGTTTCAAGTTATTCTCAATAATGCGTAGTTAATTCATTTGAACTGATCAAGGTACCGAAAATAAAGCGGTGAATCCTTTTAAGCTTTGCTTGCATTTAAATTATCTCGTGTATATGTAGATACATATAAAATAATCACTTGGTTCTATCCACGAAAGTGAAAAAATGACGTTGTCGATTTTGAATTATTTTCCAAAATTTGTGATTCTTCGAGTGTTCATGTGAAATAATGGTGGGTTGTTAAGGTTAATACTCAGTGAACGTGCATGAGTGTAGGCAAATCAAATAAAAATGTGATTTTCGCCTTCGCTACAAAACTCCAATAAAAGTTCTAGTAAAATCTCTACCACTTTACAAGGGCATGTCTTGACTATGACTGGAACTTGAATCTTTTACTTGACTATACTAGGAATTAATATTTATGAAAAGTGTATTTTTTATTACTTGACATTGCCTAAATGCACAAGATTGCGGAGGCAAAATTATAAGAAAAAACAGATCATTTATCATCACTACCATCAGGGTGAGATAGTGGTCAAACGCTTGCTTAAGTGACCTTTAAGTTGTATGCTACGTTTTCCTTTTCAAATTCCTTCTGTTGTCTTTATTTCAATGTAAATTGTGTGATACTTCTTTTTCACCATAAAAGTGAAAGGAATGTAAATCGTATTGTAAAGTGACAAGACTTGTTTTACAGGTGTGCTGTCCATTGCAAGGCTTACAAAACACCCAAGTACCCAACGTTTTACCAAAAACTAACACAAATAGTGGTGGCATCGTTACTTTACCAGAGCCTCCAGTTTGTGGTACGAGCAACGTTACTATAAGAAGAGTGGTGGGTGGAGGAAATGCCAAACTCGGTATGTACCAAATTTTTTTAAGCTTTTGTATAGCTTCTATCGCGGGCCTTGAGCGTGGAGACCGAATCCAGAAATTCCGTAACGAAAATAACCTAACACCCCCCACTCCGACCGGCATAGCGGTAATACTTTTTAGTTTTGCCATCTATCGATGAATAGCAGAACTTTTAATGACTTTTTTGAAATATCACGCTTGTCTAAAGAGACAGACTGAACTAAAGAGTTCAGCAACTCGCCTCTAGGTGGCAGGAAAAAAAATACTGCATAAATAAAATAAATAAATAATTATAATTGCATTAGTTGATAAAAAATGCTATGCAATAGCTTTACCGCGGCAGTCCCCGAGTGCCACACGTCTTTTTTTTAAGTCATTGACAGACGAGACAAGCAACTGCTCGTCTATATTTAAGACCTATGGACCTAGACTTACTTATGGTAGTGTACTTTATTCATTTACAGTATTAAAATAACTAGTGAAGCACCCCGATTTCGAACAATTAAAAAAAAAAAGAGTTCAAAATGTTAGTTACTACCTTTCACGTCAAATTTGTGTATGTGGTTCTGGGTGCGATTGTGTATGTGATGTGAATGTTTCCGGAACCCACGACATTAGTCATCGAACTTAGTATGGGGCTGGGAGTGTGAAAGCGTTCAAAATGTTTTCTCATATTATTATCTGATGGGTTATTAAGGAAACACTTATTAATATTGTGGTTACTTTTCTTAGATTGAAAACGTGTTCGTTTTAATTTCACAGAGTAGAGAGAGCAAACATCATAGACTAAACAATTTAGAGGCGCGAAATTTAAAATTAGAAGTTACATTCAACACGTATTCGTTTTAATGTCACAGAGTAGAGAGAGCAAACATCAAGACTAAACTATTAAGAGGCGCAAAATTTAAAATTAGAAGTTACATTGGCCTCGATTCTGATGTCACACACTAAATTAAATTTAAACTATTCCTGACTTTTACAAAGTAGGAACACAAGACATAGATAGCATACTGCTGTGCTGTCAAGTTAGTTAGAACTTAGATGTCTATGCTAGCTTAGTCGAGTATGTTATTGGTGTTGACTAAAAACACGCGCCTTTCTGCTGTTAATATTTTAAATGATAAACTAGCTTGACAGCTCTAAAATGTATGCTATCTCTGTCTTGTGTTTCTATTTTGTTAATTTTAGTTGGCCTATGTTTGATCGTATTTAAATGTGAAATTAACGAAATTGACTCAAATAAATTACAAAGATTTACTAAAACAACAGAAAAGGCAGACGAAGCCAGGTAAAAAAATACACATTAAAAGAAACAAAACGATTACTTTCAACCATTTTTCATTTTTCTGTTTTTGTCTATGCTGTGGTTATATAATAAGATGTTACCATGTCCATTGCCTTATCCTAGTGCATCTCTATATTCCTAAGCCGTAATGCTAATGCTTATGATGTATCCATAAAACAAAAAATACTATGGTAACTTATGTATGAACCATCAGCTATCTTGAATCCGTCTGTCATTCACAGGTTTTCTAAAAATAGCTGCGGTTGCTATTGCAGTCATCGACATTTAAGGGGAAAAAGCAAATGTCATGGCAATACCAAACTGTCGTATGAATGACGTTTTCTCTTTTGACGTTTTTTTTTTTTTCTTTTTTCTTTTAATATTAGCTTCGCAATCTTGTGCATTTAGCCAGCGTCAAGTAATAATATATTTCAAGTTTAAACGTAGTGGTGGCTCTTTGGAATGGGCTTTTATAACGAATTCACGATTGTCAGAACTGTTGGCGTATTCAAAAAGAGATCGGCACAGTGTGCTGAGCCATAACCTACAAATATGTTTAGTTTAATATCTTAATAACTAGGCCTTCTAAAACGACAATTCTTTTAAAAGTAAGCTCGGAAGGCAACCGGCCTTACGTAAGATATTTTTTTATCTATATACGATGCTATTTTACTTCAACTAAAATGATGTATGGGAGTTCGCCATTGTTCTTTAATTTAGTGAGTGTACATCAGAATCGAGGCCAGTATCAAACAAATACCGACGAATATTTCTATTTATCGAATTAAAATGATTACAAATCACGCGTTTTGTGTGACATTTATGGTTTAAGATCTTTATCTCTCAAAAAATAATACAATTCACTTTTATGAGAAATAATAGTTTCATAATAATAATACTAAGTAAGTTTATAGCGCTCGGAACTATCAAAATACTAATTAGAAAAGTAACTGTATCTACCTACCTAAAATTATTATCAACGCTTGTTAGTTGATATCGCTTAAGACTACATAGTTGTAGCTAGTAATTAAAAAAAAAATAGGTATATTCACATCAGTTTCCTAGTTAGCCAAGTGCATATTAAACTTCTACAGTCATAATCATACACCAAAATACCAGCAATTTTTAATCTCTAAACGCACTAAATTAATTAGTTCCATTTACATTTTGCTATTTTTATCACTCCTATAAGGCTCAAAGTGTCCATGACTTGTTGGAATTATCAGCAAGTTTGTACTTGCTAGTTTAAATCGATTATTGTAATAATGAAATAAGTCGAATTTCAATATCTCTTTGCCCCCAGGTGCGTATCCTTGGATGGCCCTACTAGGCTACAGAAGTGGCTCCGACACTAGGTGGCTTTGTGGGGGGTCTCTGATCTCTTCTCGTCACGTCCTCACCGCTGCTCATTGCATACATAATTTAGAGAAAGATCTGTAAGTTTTGAATCTCGTTTGTACTGAGAATCTGTATTCTTTTTTTTTCAGTGTTGACAAACGTTTGATCATTATCTCACCTGATTATGAGCGATGATGTGGTCGGCGATGGAACAGGCTTGCCTAAGAGATACCTATTCATTCGCGACTTTAATACTTTCTACGGTATTATTTTCGTCTCCTTCCATATATATATATTTTATTTTGGTTCCACCAGCTATGTGTATTTAGTTAGTGTCAAATATATTAAATCCAATGGATGTTTTGGTACCTGGTTTCTACCACATTATTATAGCAAGACTTGACTATGATTGTGACTTGTGACTAGAACTTCTAATAATATTATGAATCGTGCTACTTGAAATATTTATTGGATTGGCTTTTCAAGATTATTTTATATGCATGTTCACGAACTATTAATACGGTTAATTATCCTCCATTACTATTATTTATTAAGATTTTCACACGAACGATCGCGCGTTTTAGAAAATTATACAAAATTGACATGGTATTTTCTTTTTTCACTTTCGCTACCATTTTTTGTACTAGTATAAAAGAGACAAGCAAGACCTGCAAGTAAGCCTGGTGGTAAACGGATTTTCCATTAAAATATCAATTTTAGTCACTTTTTTCACATTGTCAAGTTTTTTTTTATGCCTAGATAGGCAAGCATTCGAGACACAATATTTTCAAATAGGCTCAAAGTATCCTTAAAAAATTACACCGTTATAGAATATTTTAATACGATAAATGACAGTAGATAGATATACTGATGTAAATATTTAATACTTAGTTACCTAATTATTAAGTTTATTAATTATAACAGAAACAAAAAACTAAGTTTTATTTATTACGAATGTAAATAACTGTATTTTGCTTCAACATATTAATATTGTATAGTTAAGTCTTTTTTTCAAGTTATTTTTATTGCAAATTCAAAGAAAAAATGTGCTCCACCATCTCTTATATTTTTGCTGCTACCCTTACAGTTTTAATATTTCAAATGTATAGAGATGTAGTGCAAATAAATAAATACATACAAAACATTAAAAACTATAATATTTTTCAAGCTATGATAGTACTAGGCAAACATAAACGTGAAATCTCAGAGCCTTAAACAATTGAAAACTTGTTCTCGTGGATCATAATGTTTTCAGCTACCTGGTTCGTCTGGGCGAGTTGGATCTGGCGCGCGATGATGAAGGAGCCACTCCTTTAGACGTTCTGATCAAGGAGAAGATTAAACACGAGGACTACAAAACGAAGGTCAACGATATAGGGATACTGGTTTTGGATGAGGAAGTTCAGTTCACTGGTGCGTTGGTTCGATGAAAAGTAACGTAAAGTCTTGACGCAAAATTCAGTTCGCGAAACTTTAAACATTAATTGATTTATTTAGCAAACCTATTTTTTATTTTATTCGTCACGCATCTTTTGTACAGTTATGTGGTAAAAACGTTCAAAATTCAAAATCGTTTGTTCACATGGGCTCCAAAGGGGCACTCATGAAAGGTAATTACTCTACTGCCAGATTCGAAAAATAACAGCCATCCTGAGAAGAATCTGGAAAGAAACTCGGCCGTCGCATTTATTCGTATTTTTTTTTACACTCCTAAATGACTTATACATGATTTAGGTTAAAGTTAGGTCTAGAACCCTTTCTGTACTTCTATTTATGTTTGAGCTAAGTAATGTTTCTTGACTCTCTCTTTGAAAACACATAGTGATGGCGAGTGCCGAATACTGACTGGTAAACTGTTCCAAAGGCGAACAGCCTGCACCGTGAACGATGCATCGTAAAAAGAAGTAGTGTGAGAAAGCATTTTTAACTGCAAAGTATCAGTGGATCTCAATGAAAGAGAATTTTGTGTAGAAAGAAAAATGTGTTTTACCTCATAACTTCTCTCCACGTGAGCCGATTTCGTTTTTTTTTTTAGCTTGAATGATGTTGCTTTCTAATTGGTCCCATTCAAATTTGATCAAGATCTGATTAGTAGTTCTTGAAATATCGTCAATAATGCCTATTTTTGTGACGAATAATGCGTACTTTGACGATGTTCTCGTTTACCCAACTTCAAAAGTTACCTCATAACTTCTTTCGTTGTGAGCCGATTTTGATGATTCTTTTTTTATTTGAAAGCTGGTGCTTTTCACGTGGCCCCATTTAATTTGACTAAGATCTGATCAGTAGTTTTTGAGTTATAGTCAATAATGCGTGTTTAATACATTAAATCTGATCAAGGCTCCGAAGATAAAGCGGTGAAGTCGGATTTTTTAAGCTTTGCTTGCGTTTAATTATTTATGTTTTAAATGTTTTATAAGGTTCGGTTTCATATTTTGGGGAATATTGTAAAAAATACTAATAAGCATGTATTGTGGTCCTTTTCTTTATACCTAACTCTATTTTGGGTTCTGGTAATAACAATTAATAATAATTGCTGCTTCAAAAAAAAAAAATTCTTTTCCAGATTTGATCAGGCCGATTTGCATCCCACGGCATATGGATTTGCGTTCCATGAACTTCGAGGGTTATCACCCATTCATCGCTGGATGGGGAGATACGAAATTCCGTAAGATTTCTTGTTTTTCTTAAACAAACTTTTAGGAATAATTGAAAACGGATGTAGCAGCGGCTGTTCACTTGGCCTTACACCATATTTCTACACTAAAACGCTTTCGCACTCACAGCCCCACACTAAGTTCGATGACTTCATCGTGTGTGCCGGAAACATTCACATCACACATACAATCACAACCAGAAACACAAATTTGTCTTAGGGAGAAAACTTGTAATCCCGCCGGGAATCGAAGGCCCAACCAACTGAGCTAACGGGCAGTTTAATACATATATTTTATACCACCCTACGCCTTATCAAGCCCATTCACTACTGCAGCAGTGGATGGGCTTTGATAGTTAGCAACTCATGAGTTGCTGACCACCAGAAGATTTTTTTTTTATAGCTTAGCTGATTATTATCAGTTAAGAAAAATAAAGTTATGAAAAATAAAAATACCAAAAAGAAAGTTAAGAAAAAAAGTTATAGTATGTAGTTATGTAGTAATACTTTAATCATAATAATAATACATTCTACACGAGAACTTAAAAAAAATCAAGAAACTGAAGGCCAAACAGGGATCTGATTACCATTTAATGTTTCTGCACTTACGTGAAAAAAATATTTCCAAAAAAGTTTTAAAATTTACAAAGTAAACATTTTATACAAAAAACAACAAAATAGAGCTGAAACATACATAATAAAAACAAAAAAAAAATGTTTGCTTTCAATTGAATTTGGCAAAAGGAATACACTTAGCGCTGGTGCGCGACGTCCTTATTTTCGATTTTAAAGCATTAAATTGTTTTTTTTATAGGAGGTCCAGCTGCATCTCACCTACAAGCATTGCAGCTGCCCGTCGTGAGCAATGCATTGTGCGCAAATGCGTATATCCAGTACATGAGAGCTAAGATCGACGAGCGCGTGCTGTGCGCAGGGTTTGTCAATGGGGCCAAAGACTCCTGCCAGGGGGATAGCGGCGGGCCTCTCATGCAGCCCGTTGTAAGTTATTTTCTTACAGTATAAAGTATACTTATTGCTATGTTTATGCTACAACTATAAATGCAGTTGTATCGTTGTTAAATATTATAACTGCGCTACACAGGAAGCACCTGCCCCCTAGCCAAGGTCAAATGTCAAATATTTGTCACTGTACATGTCACTTTCTATCAGGTGAGACGGTGGTCATTGCATATGATGCTAAAAAAGGATTTAATTTTTATTATTGTTTTCTTTTTTTCACAGTACAACATAGTCGACCTAACATCGCCCATGTACCAGATTGGCATCGTCTCCTACGGCAAGAATTGCGCGGAGGCGGGTTTTCCGGGGGTCTATTCTAGAGTCACTCACTTTGTACCCTGGATTGAAAAGAAAATCTTTGACTCTGGCATATAATAAGTATTTAAAATAAAAAACATGCTTAAAAAACCGACTTCACTGCTTTATCTTCGGAACCCTTGATTAGATTAAATTAAATGCGCATTATTAGGTTAACTCAAAAACATCTGATCAGACCTTGAATGGGACCACATGGGAAGCACCAGCTTTCAAATAAAATAAGAATCATCAAAATAGGTTTACCTGGAATGGATTAGATACTTTCAAGTACTTGCAAAAAGTACTTATATAGTTTGTTAAGAGCCATTTCGCAAAATGTGGGCGCTCGCGCCGTAATGTACGGCGCTGCATTTACATCGCAATTTATAGCAGTTTCTAGAGATGATAAATATTATTTTGTGAGTAATGTATTGATGTGATTATTTTTTTAACTTTTGATTTAGATTCAATAAAGGCCAAAGTCACATAGACGCATTAATTTTGTGTCACAAATGTTACTAATTTAAATAAGAAATGGAAGTAACGTAGGGTTAAAATAGAGTTTTTTGTTTTTTTATTAACCAATGTAAATAAAAATCAAAATTCCGCTACATTATGTCAATCATATAACGTGCCTGATGTTAAGGGATACTATCTCACCTGATGGAAAGTGATGATGCGGTCGAAGATATGACATGCTTGCCTAGAAGATACCTATTCACTCTTGATTTTAAGACTCCCAGATTATAACTCAATCTAAAGGTGGAAACAGTACTCCATACAAAATCGAATTTATCAATCAAAGGCTTGGAGAAAAAATATAAAAAAATGTTTGTATGCCTCTCATATCGTTTAGTTTGCTTATGATAGTAAATTAAACTGCCTGTTGGCTTAGTTTGGTGCGTTTTCGCCTTCTAAGCAGGAGTAGCGGGTTTGATTCCCGGCAGGAACAACAGGAGTGTTCCTGTAATCGAACCCGGTACTCCTCCACTCAAGTTGTCTCCCCAAAAGAAATTTGTGTTTCTGGTTTTGATTGTATGTGTGATGTGAATGTTTCCTCCATGACACAAATCAGCGAACTTAGTTTGAAACAAACACTGAAATCATAACTGTAATTTGTAGCCTATAATAAGAGGTATATATGTAAAGTATATACCTACTTTCGGGTTCGGATACATAAAAATGTTTCAACGACCAAGTTTCCGACCAGATTTATTTACTAAAAATTCAGCAATAAAATCAAAAATGTTAATAATAATATCATTGGAGAATACCTATAAAAAATAAGCTGTCTCTAATTTATTAAAACTAAAAATCTCGACAAATCACTCCTGCTCATTGTCTCTAGAAACGATATGTCTCTTCACGCATGCTTCTCGAGCGGGCAATGGGTGTTTAAACTGATCAACAACAGTGCAAGGAGGTGTTCCTTGTGATATATGGCAGTAATCACTGCAGTACATAAATGGAGCGATGTTGGTTTGAAAAGGGTTCGGCGGGAATGGTGCTAGTTCGAAGGTTTCTCCATGAGTCCAAGTAGAGTTGGGCGAAGATGCGAACGGGATCTTGTACTTACTCTTCATTTCGGAAACGAATACCCTGGAAAATGAAAAGATGAATAATCATTCCCAGGTTCTGACTATTCTTCTTTTTATAACTGACTAAGCAAACGTTTGACTACAATCACACTTGATGGAAAGTGAAAGAACATTACCTTCCAGGACATACAGATGTTTGCAAAGCGTTCCATTCTTTTGCTATAAATTAACGAAAAATTAATTATGCCGAATTATTGTAATAGACGAAAGTCGATGACAACGTTTTAGTAAAAAAATGTGCAATTAATTATTGTGATAAAAAGGACAACCATGTACTGCAAGAAATCATGTTTACTTTCTTTTTGTTGCAAAAAAATCATCCAGTAATAATTTTACTTCTTGTATCTGAATTTTCTAGGAACCTTGAGTTCTGAAAGAACTCAGTTCTCATGCTGATGATATGCTTCTTCATTAATTATCATCTCAACAGCCGCCCATTTATGCACCTAGTGCTGAGTGTGCTTGGCCTTACTTAAGTCAAAATAGTAAATAGTTTTTTTATTTCTTATTCAAGACTAGCGGATATATTTCTACTATGCTAGCGATCCGCACGGCGCATCGGCAGCGCGCGGCTCCTAGGTTCTCGAGTTTTTGCGAGACTAACGCAGAACAATTGATGTTTATATTATATTATATAGATAAATAGATAGGCAAACTTTTGACCACTATCTCATCATCAATAGCATTTGTGGAATGTCTACCATAATTTAGTGGTGTCGATTAGGAGTATGTCTAGATGTCCGATTTATATATAGAATGGGGATGGGGGAATTAGATTGTGTGCTCTCCAAACCGTATCCAATAAAATACCAAGAAACTCGCCACCATGCGACGATGCCATAAGCTCTGAAGTATTGCATCAGTAAACTGGTTGCTGCAAATAAGTCTTTTGGCTCTTCGCTCAATAATATCAAGAGCCTCAAGTTGGTATTTAGCTCAACCGTCACAAAGATGAGAACAGTGTACTCCATACATGAACGACTCTGCGCTTGATACAGGTCAAGCAATTATTCCAGAGTAAAGTACCGTCTCACCTTTGCAAGGATTCCCAACTTTTTTTGTGGTAGTTGGGCTTTTTGGGCTTTCAGTAATACTCAATATAAGTCTCAGTAAACATAAAGGTAAACGCTTTCACACTCACAGCCCCACACTAAGTTCGGAAACATTCATCCACCACACCAACTTCGTTGGTGAAACACACAGTCATATCTTCGAATTTTAGCCATGCTGACTTTTTTTATGCTAGGTTCCTAAAATTCTTCACAGTGTTTTTCTTAGAGCGAGCTCAATAGTAGTACTAGTCTATCAATGGTTTACATACCCTTTTATATTGCTGACAGGATTATGACAGGAAGCAACTTCGTGGAATTCTTTCTTGACATGGATTCTGTCATAAACACTTCTGTATGGTTTCGCTGTTAAAGGCATCCAGATTTCCTTATGCCTAGGTCCAAATCCTTTAACCTGAATTATAAATATTTAAAATGAACTCTTTTATATTATCCAACATGACATATCTGGACACAAGTTTGTTCTGACAGATCATTCAGCGTTTTGTTTCCACGTTTTTGTTTATTTTGTTTATAAGCTAGTGTCTCGAAGACATGATATTAATGAATTCTTATTCTATATCAATTAGTCCTTGTTACCTTTGGTGTGCTAGACTCGGAGTACAAGGTGATATGATCTTTTGCTCCAATACCGTACTGGTCATCAGCAGAAAACGGTTTGTAGTAAGATCTGTATGTAGACAGGTACGGGTCTTGCAACTTTTGGTATCCCCCATCACTATCGCTTATTGCCTTCACTTCGTTTCTTCCAGATGCCACTACCTATATTAAAATAAGAATTTTAATATTTTAAAACAGCTCAAGCCTTTTTTTCTTTATGTCGGGGGGAAAATGCCTGGCATTTCCTTTCCTTCCCAGGGATAAAGGGGTATGTGGGGCTCGAGCCCACTAAAAACCCCCCAGTGAGCAGTCTCTCGTCGAGGTGGTGCAAGATAGGGTCGCGCTAGCAGTCACTATCTTGCCCCGGCGGTAGGCCCGGATGCAAACTCCTCCGGGCCACTGCGCCCATGGAGGGGTGACCTTGCTCACCAAGGCCACCCCCTAGACGTGTGCGGCCGTGCAAGCCGATGGAGAGCCTACCTTATTTGCACGTAACCGAAATATTATTAGAATTGAACTTACATCAAAGGTACTTTGCCGTGGTTTGATTGCAAAATCAGGAGGAGTTAAAGGAGATTTAGCAAGACCTCTGAAGTTGTCCTTCATTTCTGAGAGTAGAATCGGTTGAACAATATTTTTACTTTGTAACTGAAACATATTTTAAGAATGAAGGATCAATATCAATTACATATCCATAACGCCCGTGATTTCAGTTTAGCTTTTTTGGAAGGATTTACCTGAAACACAGATAAGGTTAATTTATTGACCACCTAGTTAGAAACACAATTTTCCTCCCCAAAGGTCATTTGTGGGTGTGATTGTATGGTATCAAGCAATCACATCCAGTTTTTAGTTTATACAAACTAAAAACTTATTATTTAGTTTATCACGATACACCTACTACATCAAGATGCAATCATTGCAATGATTAGATAAAAAATGGAGGTAGAATGCAATGATAGATGGTAGTGGTATAGTTTAATAGGAATTAAAATGGGAGGATTTTTTGATTTTACTAATTATAGAAGGCAGTGGAATAGTATGATAGTAAAATAGTAGCCTAGTAGGAAAGCAGGACTGTAAGACTTTACGTAACATAAACGCATAAACGCTTTCACACTCACAGCCCACACTAAGTTCAATGACTTGTGTTGTGGGTGCCGGAAACATTCCCATCACACACACAATCACAACCAGAACCAGAAACAAAAATTTTCCTTGGGGTGAAAACTTGTGTTCCCGCCGGGAATCGAACCCGATACCCCTGCTTAGAAGGCAAATGCTCACCAAACTTGGCCAACGGGCAGTTTTACATTTAAAAATACTTAAACTACATACATTTTGGCGAGTATGCTCAGGAATTAGATGATATATTTTATCCATGCCTTTTTTACCATCTAACAACAAGACAAACTGTCAAACGTCAAACGTTATGGTTGGCATAACTCCTGTTCGCTCGAAGCGTTTCGTTTCTACTTTTATCATCCGTACAGCGAAGGAGTGGAACACATTGCCTGCGTCTTTGTTTCCTGAAGGGGATCTGGGTGTGTTCAAGTCTATAATATGAATAGGTGCCTTTTATAGTATAGGCAAGCAAATTCCACCTTCGGCCGCATCATCAATTTCCATCAGGTGAGATATTGGTCAAATGCTTGCCTATCCATTATAAAAAAAAACTTCACATGTCATAACAGCAAGTTTTGAGTCTGAGCTTGGTGATATGAATACGAAACTAATATAGGAGAATTTTTGTTTCATAAGCCATGACGTAAACAATAGTAGGTAAATATAGAATATTATTCATAAGTTTTGTATAAATAACTAGCGATCCGCCCCGGCTTCGCCCGGGTGCATTTGTATGGGAAAAAGAAAAGGGCTATTTTTAGGGTTTTTCCAGCAATAATTCTAATTTTTCTCGCCGTAAAAACCATCCTTGAACTTCAACGAACATTTTAAAAAAAGATTTGGCCAAATTGGTCCAGGCGTTGTTGAGTTATGCGCTTACCAACACATTTTGCGATTCGTTTTTATATTATAGATATTGTATAAGTATAAATACAAATAAATCTTTTATTTATTTATGTATGTATATTATTTATATATGTATATTATTATTACTTATATATGTATATTATTTGTTTATTTACATTAATAATTATATGTATGTTTAAATTATTGCATGTATAATGATTGTTGCCGCAACACCGATCACTTTTTGTTAAACTTTTTTATCCTCTACATCCTATAGTTTCCTGGAAGAGATCGCTGCTTAGCGATAAGGCCGCCGATTGTACTGCTATATTGTTATTTTTTTTCTATTGTAAATTGTTATTTTTCATGGTGTGCAATAAAGAGTATTTTTATTGTATTGTATTATATAGGAAACAAAAATATCGCTTGGGGATTGAACCCGCGGCCATAGGGTCACATGCGCCGTTACTGTTACCGCTGAGCTAAGCAAGCCCCGCTTCGAGCGTTATTATTCCGACCTGTGTACCGGAGTTAACGTCTATTAATAATCACGTTTGTTAAGTGTTTTCACATTTACTTTTTTTAGACAAGAAGTTTGTACTTTGTTACTTTTTTTTATGTTGAATAGGCAATTTGACCACTATCTCACCTGATGGAAATTGATGATGCGGCCGAAGGTGTGACATGCTTGCCTAGAAGATACCTATACTACGTTCTTTTTACTAAATAAACTAGTTATTACCAAGTAATTTTGTGATTGTTACTAAATAATTATAGTTTGACAACTACATTATTATAACAATAGAATATTATTATAGTTCCCGTCACCTAAAAGAACGCTGGCCGTTTACTTTCGCACTATACTGAGCAATTTATCTATCAAATAGGTCGTATGAAAGGGGCGCGATGAGGGAATGCTCCGCGTAGGTGTGTGTGTGTGTGTGTGTGCGCGCGCACGCTATTGACATAGTAGAAATATATCTACTATGCTATTGATTCATCTATTGATCCTTGCTTCCCGCACTGAGATCATGCTTCGTTCGCACCCAAAGAGTAGTCGCTCCACTGTCGATCAGCGTTCTTTAAACGTGACGCCAACTATTAACAGCAATAAGACATTTTTCTCAGTGTGACCACAGAAACTCACATTTTTCTCTACTCCGGTCATGAATATTACTCGTCGACAATTAATGGAGCAGTCGGCACGCTCCATGGCCTTATTAGGGTTAGGTTTTAAGCAATACTCTCCCGAGGTCGTCCGGTATGTTTCTTTTTCAGAGACCATGTCGCGACCAGTGACACGGTCGGGCAACGGTTCCACGATTTTCTGAAATAAACGTAAAACGTTAAACGCTTTCACACTCACAGCCCCACAATAAGTTCGTTAGTGCCGGAAACATTACACCAAGAACCAGAAACACAAACTTCTGTTTCCAACGGAAATCGAACCCGATACTGCGCTGTTTAGAAGGCGTACGTGCGCTATATTGAGCCAATCGGGAGCTTATAAATATATTTAGGGGCAGTTGAAAAAAAAAATTGATTTGTTTAGAATTCGGAACCTAGTATAAAAACGGTAGTTTATATCATCATTTTCATCATATACCTTTGATTATTCGTCTGTCTGTCCATCTCTCAAGACCCTTTTTCTCATGATCTGGCAGAGGTGTCAACTTAAAATTTATCAGGGTAACATGCAAGGTGTAAATTCAAACTTGAAAAAAGTCCACACAAACGGCAAAAAGATACGGTCCTTAAAATTTGTGGTAATTCAAATTCAAAAGTTTGTTGACATACTTAAAATTAGGTACACTCAGATCACGTGAATCCATAGGCTCCTGAACTACTGCTAACCACTGTATTTTAGGTGCCAAGTACCTTACTGTCCATAGACATTTTTTTTTCTGACTAAACAAACGTTTGACCACATTACACCTGATGGAAATTGACGATTTAGTCTAAGGTAGAGCACGCTTATGGTTGACAAAAAAGATACAGTGACAAAAATAACTAAAAAGCAAAAATTCGAACTAATAGCTGTAACCGATCAACCGTATGAAAAAACCACAATGGATTGGATGGATGGATGAAAACGACAAAACACGTAAGAAATAAGGTTCATTTTTGCTTAATTCAAATAGAAATTGCTCGCAACAGAGATAAGTCCCTGGGCAATAGGGGTCAGGGATTCCATATGCCGTGATCAGTGGTCATGTTGTTAGTTGGAGGTATTATTGTCTCTGCGGTTAATATGATGTATATGTTCCATTATTATTGCTTACACAATCCAAGCTATGAGGAATAGCAGGTATATGCCGAAGGGCAATGCTGGTAGCCGTCCTTGTTTCATTGTTGGACAGTCTCAACGGAATGTTGTACTGGACATTCCCCCACGTGTTAACATTAGGTATTAGGAGCTGATCTAAAACCAAAGGCTTCGATGGTTTCGCCATTGTAAACTACAAAATATCAAATGTAATTTAAAATTAAGTAAAAATTGTAAATAAGTACTGCTAATCAACAAAGCAATACGTCGAAATATGACATCTAAACACGTCAAAAGTATGACTTTAGTATTTTTTTTTTAATTCGATTTTAGGGACTTGATATACAAAGCGCCCCAGGCGAGCAGCCGAGCGGAGGGAGCGCGGCGGGCGCGCGTGATAAATTAGGGAAATTGCTATTCATTTAGTAAGTCTCTTGTTCGATTACGCGAATAGCGCCATCTCTGCTCCAGACTTCGTATTAATTTGGGTCGTGGCCGCTGGTCATAGCATAGCTGATCAAGCTTACCTATTTCCTGTGCGGATCTATAAAGTCAGCGTCTGCTAAACCTGTGGCGCTTTGGCATTCAGCGGACTTTACTTAAGATGCCGATTATAGTTTCACCTGTACTCTATAGAGGGCAGCACCCGTCTCAAGCGTTCAAGCCTCGATGTATACACTAAATTGAACATTTTATTTTATGAAGATTCTATGACTATTAATAGGTATAGGTATGATATTTTCAAATAAATCATTATTTAGTTACAGGTATTAATTAAGTTAATTTTTAATTGATTTATGTTATTTTTCCATTATTTATTTGTGTTCGACAAAAGCGTATCTGTTCTGTGATAATTTTTTTCCCAATATATGTAATTTCAATTTCTTGCAACGTCTTGTCTTTTGTTTCTGGTAAGTAAACATATAAAAGAACCTATAGCGTGAAACAAAAACATACCTGACAAATTAAATGTTTTACATAGAATATTTTCATGGAATAGTTTCAGAGACGTCGATAATGAAATTGCAAAACTCAATGAAAATAATATTGTTATAGACGTCTTAAACCGCAAAGGTGTTAATTCCCCAGCTATAGGTGTCAACAATATCATAGGACCTATTCCAATGAAAACAGAAAACAGAGTTAACAGCACGAGATACACTATCTTAGACTCTGATATAAATTGTAATTCAATCAGATATATATGTATAATGATATTATATACAATAAAGCAACTCCTATTGAAGTTGAAGAAAGCGCTCTATGGCTAACAATTTTTGAAAATATACAACCAATGTACAAAGCAGCTATAGTTACAGCATCCAGGATCAACATGCCCATGTAAGCAGCAGATTCACTGTTGGCTATTTTCTTTATAATATCAATAGCGTACACCATAATAACCAATTTCCCTGTGAAACGATATTGCGCCCCTAATAATACAGCTAAAAGCATCGGTTTGTAAAAGGTCTTGTGACAAATACCTTCTTGTAATTTTTAAACTTTCGCGATTCGAACACATAGTTTAGGTAATATCTCGGGACTTAATCGCGCTAAATAAGTTTTTTAGCGCGATTAAGTCCCGAGATATTACCTAAATACCTTCTTTTATCCTTTTCATCAGGCCATGTTTAACTACACATGGCATCATCTTTCATTTTCCTGCAGTCCATTTGAGACTGTATAAGATCTTCTTATTCCTTCTCAGATTGCGCATCTGTTCCTCTAAGCCATCTGT
Organism: Lomographa bimaculata; assembly: GCA_948107665.1. Taxonomy (NCBI): domain Eukaryota; kingdom Metazoa; phylum Arthropoda; class Insecta; order Lepidoptera; family Geometridae; genus Lomographa; species Lomographa bimaculata. The sequence continues at coordinate 6,461,287 of OX403596.1, read as the reverse complement.
GTTCCTTTTTGCACTTATAAAATTTATCTACGCTGCGCTGGCTAGCCACTGCGGTGAATCAGGCAAAATATAACTATTATATAATATGTGGATAAAATCATACCCAACAATGGAACATATTATTTCCAATGACAAAATGTTCCTAAAGCATTAGATATCCAAACTCCCCAAAAGAAATTTGTATGTTTTTAAATGCCTTATCTACATACCTTATCATACTGTATAAGTCAACAACAAATCCTTCTTTTTAATAATAGTAAATTTTTTTTTTTTTCATATTTTCAGATTTACGAATTTCCTCCATATAAAATTCAGATTATAATTTAGGAAGACTAGGATATCGAGCTGCACCTTCTGTATATATTCTAAAATCCGTCATTTCCTTTGGTCGCGTTCACATCAGTCATTTGAATAGGAAATTTTTTTGAGTCCACTTAACATTCCCTCTGAATATCTGACACGCTCGAATAACTTTAAGAAAAAAACAATCTACCCCTATTTACGGCCACCCCCCACTAACAAACCGTCAAATGAATATCTCTCGGTTATCAGAAAGACAAGACTATAAGCTATGTACATTCCAAATTTCATCCAAATACGCTAAGCCGTTACCGAAAACAAACATATTTACACCCTTACACACACACTTTTAGATTTATAATATTAGTGTGAAGTGTGATTGCCTTGATAAATAATTAGTAGGTATCAAAGAAGTTATGACTAGTGTCAAAAAATGGATGTTCATAAATAGATCATGTTCATTATTGGGTTTCCATTACTGGGTTTTCATAGTCTAAGACTGGCAAAAACGACAGATTAGATATTTTATTATCAATTAACGACATGTACCTATCCTATATAAAAGGGTGTCGCAAAATAATACATATACACTATACTATATATAGTACGTATTGATTACGTATGTAACTCTTAGAAATATATGCGTTATTAGTATTTATTTTACCCTAAGCTCAAACATTAACTTACCAAATGTATTCGTGAAAACACAAAATGACTATACCACTGCAGGGCAAAGGCCTCTCTTCCAACTATCCAGTCTTGACGGTTTTGTGCTTGACAGACAGACAAATAAAACAAATACATATATCATATTATTTTGTGCAAGAAACAGACTTAGAGCTGAATTTACAAAGAAAACCAACTTTCATCGTTATAATTTTTAATATAATTCATCGAACAAAAAAAAACAAACTAAATTACTTGTCGAATCAAAGAGGACAACGAGATTCTTTTCTTTTTAAACATTGGATCCCTTTCCATGTCATGTATAAGTTCGACTCTCTCAGAAGGATGTAGGTACATTGGAAACAATATTTTATTTTGGGAGAGCCATTCTATAACATAGCTAATTACCACCTCCACATAAGGGCTTGCTTCGAACTTCTGGTAAATGTTGACGTATTTAGTCTGGAAGAGAGAATAATTATCGACTTTCATCACACACATGCTTGGAACCTGTTGGCTTAGTTAGATTTTAGAAAAGTTGATATTTGCTTAATAGTAGCAAATTACCTAATAATTGCATTGTCATCCATTTTTTTTTATATTAGAAAGATTTGATCTCTATCTCGCCAGATGGAAAGTGAAGATACGGACGAAGGTGATGATACCTTTTCACTCTAGATTTGAAGACATCCAGACAGTAGAGTTCGGGCAACAAAGACGCAGGCAATTAGTTCCATTCCTTCGCTGTACGAAAGATAAACGTAGAAGCGAAACGCTTCGAACAAACTGGAGGTATGTCACCATTAATGGATGACGTTTCTACGTAACACATATCGGGGGTTAAAATATTTTTACTATTCTATCTTGATCATTTCATAGGCATGATCATTTCATGGTACGATAAAATACTATTTTTAGAATGGCTGACTTACTCGACCCTTTTTAACCACAGACGAAAAAGAGGGGTGATATGAGTTTGTAGTGTGTATATGTGACTGTGGTATCGTAACTCCCTAATAGCTGGGCCGATTTTGATTTTGTATTTTTTATTTGTGTGGAATGGCGACTTGTGTCCTTAGCTATGTTTAGTGGAAATCAGTGCAGCTGTTTTCCAGATGGAGCGTCGGGGGTATATACAAAAGTTTGATTTTGCCTCTAAAATTGTTGAATAACAAGAGCTCAGCTTGGCCGCTAAGAAACTGGGTATCCTCGCAAAGGTTAGGCAGTACTTCACACCGGGGCAGCTTCTTAATTTATATCAGGCTCAAGTCTGATCGTGTATGGAGTACTGCGGCCACCTGCGGGATGGATCCGCTAAGTACCAGCATGAAGCTCTTGATTCCATCGACAGGCGAAACAGAGAGAGAAAAAGACTCATTGGCGATGATAAGCTAGTCGACATAGTTTAGGTAATATCTCGGGACTTAATCGCGCTAAAAAACTATTTTTATTTACCTCGACGTTTCGGCCAAGTTGCATTGGCCATGGTCTCGAGAAGACTTCGGCCGCATCATCGCTGTCCATCAGGTGAGATTGTGGTCAAACGCTTGCCTATCGGATATAAAAAAAAACAACACATATAGTTGGTTCACGATTATTCCTATGATCGTAAACCATTTGGTGTGTGTATTAGTTGTCGGGTATTAGACTGTGAACATTAGTTTTTTACGGTACTAAATGTGTTGAAACAAAATCTAATTACGTGATACGTTACCATGTCATTTGCTATATCTACTGCTCGTAAAGCTTCATTCAGCGTTACGCCTCTAGAGTCAGCGTTACTCCCCTGAAATAAAAAACCGTTGTAGAGTTATCATTAGTTCTATGTGAAGTCTACTCTGAGAAAAAAATCTGGGAGGAGGAGGATTAAAAGAGAAAGTCTATCTGAGATTTTGTTATTTGCACGATTGTCTCTAGCTAACCTACAGAACTGCAATTGTCGGAATTGCCGTGTGTGACACAAACTACAACAAATCCTTTTAAAATACTACTCAATGTACCTACGTGATAATGTTATTGAGCCCAAAACACGAATGCAGTTATTTTGCTCTTCGAAAAAACATACCAAACACACCTTTTCTACTCCAACATAGATTCATTTTAATGTTAAAACTATCGTGAGTATTACACATTATGTTTTAATGTTATATTCGGCTTAAAACACGAAAATTTCTACTTACTTTGTAGTCAACTAGTGTCGGACAAATTAGTTGTCCGAAACTAGTTGACTACAAAGTAAGTCGAAATTTTCGTGTTTTAAGCCGAATATAACATTGAAACACAACATAGATTATTTTAGAAAACGGTTTCGTACTCTTCTTTTAGACCTCTTTTCAATGTTACACCACAAAGGCAGAAAAAAAAATTGTTCTCAGTTACATGTATAGTCCCCTGAATATTTTCATTTATATAATTTTAATTGCCATTTTTTGCTTTGGGCTATAGTTTTAGAAATTTTCTGAGAAATATATATTATAATTATCATCATCATTAATTATATTTATCATTCTTACTGCAAAGGAGTGGAACTCAATGCTCTCATTTTTGTTCCCGTTACAGTATAATCAGGGAGACTTCAAGTCAAGAGTGAATAGGTACATTCAAGGCAAGCATGCTGCATCTTCGGCCGCATCATCGCTTTCCATCAGGTGAGATTGTAATCAAAGGCTTGCCTATCAGACATAAAAAAAAATTAAGTTATTCAGTTGTATGTTTGAGACGATACATGGCCTTGACAGACGGACGTACGAACGGATGGATGGATGGACAGACGGACGGAGGGACGGACAAAGTGCTGAACCATCCAAGTCAACTAAGAGATCTCGCTCTGCTATCATCTTTCGGATACAAGTGAGTTTGAAAGTACCTACTTATGTTACTTATCACTCTAAAGGACGTTAAAAATATTAGTTCTAACCTTCGGTAAGAGTTCCTTGACCGCTTCGAATAGCTCATCAGTCTGATCGTGGTACAAAAAGTGCGACCACGGCGATTTAAAGAATTTGTAGAAGTCATTTAGTTTGTGTGCCTGGAAAAAAATATCTATAGAAGTTTAAACTAGTTCGGTTTTTATACAGGATAAGCAAACGTTGGATCGAATGCGCCGCCGGGTTTATTTATTTATTTATTTATTTATTAGATCACCAACATAGTGTACATCAAAACATTCAAAACAGCATCATCTTAAAAATTTCAAACCAAATGTCACTATATTTAAAGGTGAAGACTACATGCATATGAATTTTAATTTGAGCGAATAACTTATTATACCTACCGTAATAACAGAGTGAACATAAAATTGCAAATTAATAATATAGGTAATAATAATAATTATACACAAGCGTTATAATGGACTAAATAAAAATAAAAAATACTAAACATAATCAATCTATTTTAAGTTTTTTATCAGGATGTCAGGGACTTTTTGAAAATATTAACATTGCCCATAAATATGTCAACTTGTTTGGTTTTAGCAAGTATATTATGGTGTCGAACCATTCTAGTCAACGGGGCATTCTGGCCTAGGTTAGAGTTAGCTCCAGCGACATGAAATGCGTTAAATCTCGAGGCTCTCGGTAATTTAGTGGGGGCAGAAATAGACAACTTGGTGAGCAAATTTGGCGTATCCATAATTCCATGCACTATCTTAAAAAGAAACATGTTGTCGATTTTGCGTCTCCGTTGCTCGAGTGATTCCATCTTAAAATATTGTAATCTTGAATCATAGCTCAATAATTCCCTACCGAGGTAACACGAGTATGTTAAATGCCACAGAAATCTTTTTTGGATGCTTTCCAATCTCTTACTATGAACCTCGTAAAATGGGTTCCAGGCGACACTACAGTACTCTAATCCACTCCTTACAAATGCGTTAAATAGCAACGTTTTAGTGGTGGGTGACCTGAAATCTCTACAGTTGCGTAAAACAAACCCTAAGCATTTGAAACCTTTAGAAGCTATATTATCAATATGAAAGTTAAATCGTAATTTGTTATCTATAAGTATGCCCAGGTCTCTTATTTCGTTGACTTGAGACAGTGCGACGTTTTTGACACGGAATTCAGTTGGTTCAACATGCTTTTTTCGGGTAAACTGAATCGAAAAGCACTTGGACACATTAAGACTCATGAGGTTATCGTCGCACCAGGAAACCAACCGATCAATATCTTCCTGCAGTTTTCTAGCATCGTCACTACTATCCAATACTCTAAAGAATTTAAGATCATCTGCAAACAGGTAAAATTTTGAGTGTGAAAAAGATTGAGCAATGTCATTTATAAAAACGTTAAAAAACAATGGGCCCAAGTGAGAGCCCTGTGGAACGCCAGAACAAGCATCAAATAACTCCGAAGAATCTCCATTCACCACTACAGTGGATTTCCTGTCCCTGAGGTACGAACGACACCAGGCCAACAAGGGGTCAGCGATACCATACTTCGAAAGCTTGCGGAGGAGGATTTGATGGTTAACTTTGTCAAAAGCTTTGCTGAAGTCGGTATAGATCGCCCCCACAGTAGAACGTTTATCCAAAAGCAGAGAAACCTCGTCGATAAATGACACGAGATTTGTTGCAGTAGATCTTGATTTTGTAAACCCATGTTGTTGAGTGATTATAATAGATTTCAGATGCCAGGACAAAATGGGAAACAATATTTTTTCGAAAACTTTTGCGAATACAGGCAAAATAGAAATAGGTCTGTAGTTATCAACGAGATCTAAATCGCCATTCTTAAAAAGCGGAACCACCAAAGCTTCTTTCCATGCACAAGGAAAAACACCTGACTTTAGTGACTCATTAAATATAAGGCACAGAGGGTAGGCTATACAAGAGGCGCACTCAACTACGAATACCGATGGGATACCATCACTACCAGCTCCTTTAAAACGATCAAGTCTTTTTAAAATTTTTAGAACTTGGTCGTACCTAAATTTAATCGCTGTTATGAAGCTGCCAGTAAGATATGGTTCCACAAATTCACCCTGGAACGAAAGTGAAGGTATGGTGGGGGCACTATAAGCAGACGCGAAATTCTCAGCAAAAAGATTACAAATTTCTTTTGCACCCATTGCGCATTTATCTCTTAGATACATTTGGGATGGATAATGACTATAGTTTTTGCGCTTGGTTTTGACGTAAGACCAAAACAATTTTGGATTGGAACGCAAACTGCACTCTAGATGGGTAATGTATTTTTTGTAGCATACAGTCATTAAAGCATTCGATCGAGATTTTGCTAGGTCGAAAGCAAGCTTATCTCGTTCATTATTATTAAATTTACGTAATTTTTGATGATATTTATATTTTTCTCGCAATAAACAGATGAGGTCACGTGAAAACCATATAGGATATTTAGCAGAACGAATCTTGGTTTTAGGAACGTGTTTTGTAATAGCTTCACGAAGTATATTATAGAATATTTTAACCATCTCGTCCACTGAGTCACAGTTAGCAAACATATTATCCCAGTCGACAACATTTAAATCGCGTTTGATATTGTCATAGTCAGCTTTAAAGAAACAAAACTTGGTGTGATTGCTCGGCGGCAGAGTAGTGTTATAGGCGAATGAGAAAGAAAAATCTATTGGGGGATGAAATGGATCTATAACAGAGAGGGGAGAGGTACATTCTTTCAGGTTCTCAACAACAGGTAAACTTAGCACTAAATCCAGTGTTCCGTTTCTATTATTACGAATATGATTGTATTGTTTCAAGTCATTTAGAAGAGCGAAATCTAAGAGCATAGTTGAATAAAGACTCAAAGAATTATTTTTCTGGTTTGGGTTGTGGTCATTCAATGTACTCCATGGTATAGTTCCTACATTAAAGTCGCCAATAAAAGCAACATTTTGGATGCCATTTCGTTCAATAATATCATTGGAGTTATTAATGAATTCTGAAAGAATGTGCTTTTGTATGGGAGGTGGAAGATAAACCGCGCAAATATATATTTTTTCCGGTGCCTTATCATTGCTTTGTACCTCCACAGTTAGCCATAGGTCTTCGCATTTTGACTCAAAACACTGCATGCGCTTAGAACTTAGGTGTTTGGATACAGCAACGAGGACTCCCCCGCCATTTTTCCTACAGTGAAATCCACTAGTTTCGCGATCCCTTCTATATATGACGTATCGACTGTCGAAAAGCTCTGAAGAATGTACACTGCTATTCAGCCACGTTTCGCTTAAAATAATTATGTCATAACGACAACAAACAACATTGTTGAAAAACTCAATGGTTTTGGTTCGAAGTCCTCTGACATTCTGATAATACACGTTAATTAATTTTGATGAGAGTGTTGACATAATATCTTATATAGAAGCTAACAATTATCTTCCTACTTGTAGAAGGTAATTAAAACAAAAACAATCCCAATATTAAGCCAAATGCTTCAAAGTATCTTCACTGCGGATAAGAATAAAACCAGATTGTTCGTCTCTTCTCATAAAAATTTTGCTATCTCGCACCCACACAAATTTATAATTTAGTCGTTTAGCGGCAAGGCGGGCAGCAGCATGTAAGGATTTAGTTTCAGGTGTCAAGTGCTCCGCCACGTAGACAGGACTCTTCTTCTGGCCTCCAAGTCCCAAGTGGCTAGTGTTTAGTTTATCTTTGGGATTGTTCTTGTTGAACTTAGCCACAGAAGCGAGAAAATTGTCTCTAAGGCGTCTACTGCTGAACTTCACCAAAATAGAGCGAGGACGAGGACTCTTGTTATTCAGCTTCGCAATCCGACTGCAGTATTGGAGCTCAGAGTCCGCTATAGGGCATTTAACCACTTTGCCTAGCTGCTGGATAGTATTATAGAGGTTTTCCGAGTTGTGCTCCGGCACGCACTGAACTTCGACGTTATTGGTGCGCGACAGCTGCTCCATCAAACACAAGCGGTGTGATAGATCGTGAGTAATCGAGCGCAATTCTCCGTTATCGCTCTGCAAGTCAGCAATTTGTTTTTTTTGCGCCTCGCACTCGTTGATAAGCCTCTCGTTCTCCGTAGTATAGAAGGCAAGAGACTCTTCAACACTTCCCAGTTTCAAGTTAATGTTAGAGAGCTCTGTACTAAACTTTCTATCAAGCTCTTCTCTAAGTATTTCGCGAATACTGTCCGCCGAGATGCAGCTACAACTACATGAACTGCGTGGTTTAGTACGCAGGGTGACGTTATCGTACTGAAGAGCAGAATCAATAGCTACTGGCACTGCCAACTTAACCGGCGACGCCACTAAAGAAGTCGTCTGTTTATGTATAGATGTAGCCAAGGAACGTATAGGCGTGTTTGTGTTATCACCGCCCCTGGGTTCTTTGCAGCGGCACGATGGACAAATCCATGTATCCTTAAATTCCTCTGAGAAACCGTTAAAGTCACCTATGCTAAAGTTCATACACGTATGATGGTAGTAGTCGTGACAGCGGCAGCATTGCAGAAATAATTCACCTTTTATTTGGTTAGGGCAACCAGCGCATTTTTGTGCATTCATTGCGGTAGACATAGGTCACTGGCTGACCGGCAAACTCGAACAGCGATGACGAACCGTCAATGTACGACGACAAGAGCAAAATACGGACAACACTGGTCTTGCTTAATAGGTCGTAAGCGCCATGAAAATAGCGGCACTTACGCGTTCACGTCGGAGACTTGTTATAAATTTGCTTATCGGATTATTATTATGGGTAATCACTATAAACACTGTTTATTATCGATATCTATTTACAGCACTTTACTTGTAGAAAGGTCTTTTGCACATTTCTCACTTTGTAAACAACAGAAAGTTATAAAAATAATTTAAAAACGATTAAAACACACGTAGCAACAACATAATGATGTTACTCGCTCAGTGCCGGAGGGTACTCTCTCTCTCGGGTTTCCAGGTTCTTCTCGAGATGGCTGTAATTTTGCGAATCTGGCAGTAGAGTTATTCACTTTCATTTGGTGCCTCTTTGGGGCCCATGTGAATAAACGATTTTGAATTTGAATTGACGTACCTTATCTCTTTTAGGTATCTCTAATATAATATTCTGACGTACGGACATTTTATAACCCTTATAGTAAATTATTATTAGTAATATATCCATTTGATGATGGTGAAGTAGGACTGTGTTACTGTATAGGGTGGAAAGCTAGGCGATCACAAAAAAATGCCTCACCTACAAGTATTCTGTTGTCATAAGGAAAAAAGACGTAAGTGATATTTTTGTCAAAATTTAGTTATAGACATTAGAAATGTCTTTGCTATTTAGTACATGTTATAACTTGTAGTAGATGCGTCTAAATTATAATTGAAACGCAAGCAAAGCTTAAAAAACCGACTTCATCGCTTGTATTTCGGTTTTGCCACGTTTCGGATTTCGATAAAATTTATATGGGACCACCTCTGAAGTATACTCAACCAAACAAAAAAACATCAAAATCGTATCATAATTGACGGAGATAAATACTCGTACATGCGGGCGTAACATAAACACAAAAAAAAAACATACAGTCGAATTGAGAACCTACTTTTTTGAAGTCGGTTGAAATGTAAGATTTAGTAGGTTGAGTAAGAATATTTTTAAATAAAGAATAATAGTAGATGCATCTATTTTTCTTGATTCCGATAAAATATATAACTCAATTTTGTCAAAAAAGAAGTTTAGTCTTTTTTCATTATGACGTCAGTTTTTCATCACGATGTTACCTCACGCATTCCATCGCTTGTGCTACGATCTGATCAGGAGGCGCTACAAATGTGTCATCACAGCTTTATGATTATGATTATTTACTTACTAGCTATGCCCGGCATGTGTTGTAATGCCATGTAAAGAAAATTTACCTCGAGTTTTGCCGCGAAAGTGAAAAAATGGCGTTGTTGATTTTGTATAATTTTCCAAAACCTGTGATTTTTCGAGTGTTAATGTGTAAAAATGGTGGATTATTAACCGTTAAAACTAAGTAAGCTTGGACGATTGTAGGCAAATCATAGTTGAAAAAACCCTTTCGCCTTCGCTCCAAAATTCCAATAGAAGTTCTAGTAAAGTTTCTACCACTTTGCTAGGGCATGACTTGATTTAGACTCGACCTTGACTGTTTTACTTGACTTTGACATGTGACTAGGACTTTTAATATGAAATATATTATTACTTGACACTGGCTAAATGTACAAGATTGCGAAGCCAAAATTAAATGAAAGAAAAAATTACACCTTTTCTGTTTATGGTCGCCTAGTAATTAAATACCATACTAAAAACTTAATGACTAAGCTATTATCTCTTTCATGTTTATTTAAGCCTTGTACTTTGCCAAATATAACAGACGTATCCTGTCTAAAATATATAAAAAAACCATTTACAACATTTCCAATATTTTTTGCACTAAATACTTTTGGCGACAAATGTTGAATAACTTACCTAAGTTTCCATTATACCTAACCGTCAATACGTTCTCGAAATCTCACTTAACACGTGTATATTGTTACTGATTCGTTATAGCTAAGCTTATATTATTGTTGAAGACCTTGTATATAGACAAATCTTTACGAGGTTTACAGGTGCATTTTTGTTTTTTCTTATTTTGATGTACCAATTACGTACACCATTGGAATTACGATCTAGCCTTAAGACTAATAGGTAATTTAATTTTGACCTAAACTGCTAAGTATAGTATTATATTAAGAATGTGTCCAATAACACTTTTCTTACTGTCTCTATTATCGGGAAGACACTTTGTACTTGTGTTCTTTGTTAATAGCATTAACTATATTACACTGTCACATCACTACACTAGCTCAAAAGGTTGCAGGTGCATGATGTTAAATATTTTGTTGAACATTCATATCAGTAATAAATAAAATATTATTTTTCATTTATTTTTCATTAAAAAATACGCAGAAGCTCATGAATATAGACTTCACCATCATGTGAACGTCGAGGCCATCCTGCTCCTCGATCACACGTATAAAGTGAGACGACTTAAAAGAACAAAACCGTTTGAACTTGTTTAGTGTTAGTGTATTAGTGTAATGTGCTGCTCAAAAAGAACACATGAACCAAGTGTCTTCGCCTTAATAGAGACAATAAGAAAAGTGTTAATGGACACATTCTTGGATATTTTAAATCTAGCAGAATAAGTTAAATTTAAGTTACTTATTAGCGTAATCTTAGCTAGATTGTAACAAAAATAGGGAACACTCTATCGTGACCTATAATAGTGAAAAAAAAAAAAAAATTCCGCTGTTGTAATAGTTATTCTGCTATTCGGAGCAAATCAAACTAATCAAAGATTCAAATCCACCTAATCAAAGACCATAAAAATCGGTGTAACTACCCCCAACTTCGTTTTATATATGCAGTTTTTTAGTGATACTTACCGAGTACCTTAAATATACTTGGTTTAGAACACAGGAGGACAGTCCGTAAAGCTTAGAGAAGCACTCCAAATTGTATTTCTCATTTGTGAGACATGTGATACCGTCCACTATTTGATCCTTTGTCAGATGTATCTTGAAGTACCCACTCTTGAAAGTTTCCATTACAAATCCCTAGAAAAACTCTGTTGTAAGTATATTTTGCAGAGCTCATAAAAATAAACATAAACGCTTTCACACTCACATCCCCACACTAAGTTCATAGCTTGTGTCATGGGTACCGAAAATATTCACATCACACACACACAGTTTCACCCAGAACCAGAAACACAATTTTTTTTCCCGCCGGGGATCGAACCCGATACCCGATAGAAGGCTCACTCAACTAAGTCAACGGGCAGTTCAATACACTCTTATATTATACAGGAAAATGAATTGGTTTTGTTTAAAAACGTAATCTTTAAATATATGTTTTTTTATATATATAATTCTTCTGTAGGGTGTGTATGTGACCGAACTCTTACGAAAAAGCTGGATTGATTTAGATAAAAAAAAAAGTGTTGAGTACCTAGTGTGTTCAGGTGCATATACCATTATAGATTAACAAATCGAATCGATAAAAAATGACAAAATTACACCCGTGCGAAACCGGGGCGAGTTACTAGTCTTTATATATATAATTCTTCTGTGAGTGTGTTTGGTGCGGTGGTCTATACGTGTGTATTCTGTACGTGAGAATGAAATTGTTTTGGTTAAAACGTTGCTAGTCTTTATACATATAATTCTTCTGTACATGTGTATGTGTGTGTGACTGAACTCTTCCGAAACGCCTGGACCATTTTTTTTAGTGTGTTTATCAGGTGTAGTTCAAGGATAGTTTAGATCAACAATTCCAAATAAAAAATAATCTTGCTGCTCAACCAATTGCCAAAGATGATAAACTATTCCTTTTTCACAAGTTTCGATCCGATAAATAATGTTTTTGTTTAATTTATGAGGGCGAGCCGCGGGAAGCAACTATCCCAGAAGAATATCACTCACTCTATAGTGCAAATACTGCACGTAATGGTGGGGTGTCTTCTTCCCAGGTGATCGCACATCCAAATACTGCAGACCACCTGGCAGCTTGCAGTACGTCACCCTTGGCTTTGTGAACTCGGGTAGCTTCAGTTTTTCCTTTGGACTTCGATGTTCCTTACTGTAAATATTTTACTTGTATTATTAGAACCCAGTTGGAAAGAAAAATAAACAAAACCTTTAAAAATAAACAAAACCTTTAAAAATAACCAAACCTATCGAGTGTATCAAAATGAAGAAAATTAAAAGAGGATTACATAAAAACTATGTTCACATTATTTGCAGTCGGTTTTTTTTTATTTTCGTAGTATTTGACATTGATTTGTTCATGATGTGTTCGACAGTGGTACAAACTAGCTCGCCTAAAATGTGACTAGATCTTATAGATCGTTTGGACATGGTCAAGACCATGGCCAATGATGACCATGCCACTTGACCAGAAGGTCGAGGTAAATAAAAATAGTTTTTTAGCGCGATTAAGTCCTGAGATATTACCCAAACTATGTGTTCGAATCGCGAAAGTTTTAAAGTTACAATTACATGTATGGAGTCGAACAGGAACTTCTAAATTCGCAGTAGCAGCATGAATATTGAGTTAAGATGAATTAAAGTTTACAAAATTAAGTAATTTACAACCCCATTTCATCAGCTACCGTTCTACACATAGTTTTTGGACCTAGAAGTCTGACAATGGTGGGCAAAACAAAGGTCAAGGTCACTCGCCACACATGTAACCGTAGGGTTATCAAAAATATTCGAAAAATATAATTTTTAATTCTTGTATGGAAAAAAATTTCACCGATATCGACTTTCTGGTTGACGATTCCTGGCACACATACACACCACATATTTTTGTTACAGGTTGTATATTATACTCCTAACTCATCTACACTCGCAAACTCACTTATTGTCACCACCATCGTAGCTCCGATCCTCACTAATCAAGCGCACTTTGGAAAATCTGACGGGCCAAAGATGTTGTATTTCATCAGAGAACATTGGATCAAGCTCGTTCCTTATTTGGGTTCCCAACTGAAATAAACAATATTTTTACTGTTCTTCGGCTTAGTTTGGTAGGCGTTTGCCTTGTAAGCAGGGGTATCGGGTTCGAATCCAGATGAGAACACAGGTTTCCTCCCTAAGTAAAATTTGTGTTTCTGGTTCTGATTGTGATTGTATGTGCGATGTGAATGTTTAAGGCACCCACGACATCGAACTTAGAGAAGGGCTGTGAGTGTGAAAGCGTTTATTTTTTTTCTATGCTACTAGGGGCCGATTTTTCAGTCCTCAGATAAACACAGACTGCATTTATTCAAGCAATAGTAAAAAAAAATTTCTACAGCCAGATAGACATTGTTTGAGTACCAGATGAATAACTTTATCTGTTTCTTCGACAGTCTAAAAAGCCGATATTCAATGGATTTCAACGCAACATGTCACGCATGTAAGACAATCCACGAGTCTATACGTCAATGTCAGATGTCAATGTCAATATCAGATGCACATTCATTATGCTTACCGCAAAAGAATGAAACAACTTGCCTGTGTCTATGTAATCCATAAGTAATCTAATAAGTATAACATGGATGTCTGTGAATTGGCATATTCTAGGCAAACGTACTCTACGTCGACCGTATCGTCACTTAACATCAGGTAAACGTTTGCCTTTCTTGGTAAAATAATAGCAATAATAATAACTTTGGACATCAATTCAATTTCCTGGTACTTAGTTATTGCTTAAAGTTGCGGCTACATCCCAAAATCATATAGTTTTATGTAGTCCATCATTGCTGAATTAAATACCTTCTGTCCGACTTCATAGGGATCATAATACTTTTGCTTTTGAGCCTGTCCGTAATATTTTCTGTTATACGCAGTGGTAGGCCCCGCAGCGTATATAGACGGATCGTTGGTTCGGAACTTGTGATCTATCAGGATACCGCCGTCATAGGCCAAGCCGATTTTGTTTACAGCTGGAAATAGAAGATCTATCAAATTTGTTCCTAAGGTGAATAGATGTAAATGTTCATTCTGTACGCTTTGTCTTTATTAAATATGATTCTTCAAACCTTGATTTCTCGGTATCTCATTTTGCGGTATACGCTTACCTTTTTTTCTAGGTTTGGAAAGATATAATTCTATTTTATCTACCGACTTCACAAAAAAGGAGGAGGTACTTAAGTCGACTGTATTTTTTTTATTTTTGTTTATGTATGTTACCTCATAACTTCGTTCCACGTGAACCGATTTTGAATATTTTTTTGTTTGAAAGATGTTGCTTTTCAATTGGTCCCATTTAAATTTGATTAAGATCTGATCGGTAATGAAATATCTTCAATAATGCGTGTTTAGTACATCTCATCTGAACAAAGTACCGAAGATTTTTTTTTAGCTTTGCTTGCGTTTAATTATTGTTTTATTTTTACCTCTGATAGTCTATCGTTTGACCACCTGATAATAAATGGTATGCTAAATTATATGATTGGGTTATTATGCCAATATACCAAGAAAAGCTTGCGTATTAACGCCTCGTTTTCCATAATAGAAGAAAGCCGCACACTCCAGTTTTATCAACCGGAACTGAGATAAGAACTCCACGTGAGTAACCAAAATATTTTCATTTATAGTCCAGGATTGAAAGTAGTACGATCGGTAGACTTCTACTCCTAGATTGTTCAGTGATGTGCATACTGTTTCATCGACCTGTGAAGTAATAGTCTTTGTAGATGATGGAACCACTATTGGCTGTATAGGCGTTCTTGTTCCGCATTACAAGAACGTTTCAGCAGTCGATCACTACACTTATATTACTGAAGGACGCCTTCAGCGGAGCAAATTTGTGGCGCTTACGAATGTCGCGCTTTTACCATATTTTTGGGAACAAAACCAACAACAAAATGAAAGTCTGTCATTTAATGATTTTAAGAACAAACAAATGCGCAATCTAAGTTCATCTAATCATTGTTTAAAAGCCTATCCGACGTAGAATCAACGATGACAAACTTTGATATTTTTTCTATATACATTCTGTATAAGTAATCGGGTTTCTGTCTTAGCAAATCATGTTATAATTCAACGATAGTAATATGATGTACACATATTTTTAATAGTTAATTACTTTTCATCTTAAATAATAGCTAGAAATAATGACAATGTTCGGATAGTAATCAAAAGCGTATGCCGCGAGAGGTTGAGATGACTAGCAATAGTCAAAACTTGTGAAATAAAATATAACAGAGCTGAACTCTTAATAAAACGTTTCTTCGTCAACATTGGATTAGGAAACTAAAAATTTTAAGCATTTTTATTGGCAAGCAACTGGTACATTTTGAAGAAGTGAATTTACTCTTTGCCTTATCAAAATAATATTATAAAGTTGTCGGGCATAGTAAGGCGCCTCTTTATAGAGGCTCTGAATAATCTTATCGTAAAACCTGAATAATTGAACCATTGCACTAAAGCTGTGTAGAATTATCAAAAACTTCGTCGAGTCGGATATTCGTTTTTAGATTTTATCCAGAGATTTTTTAGTTCCATTGGTATTTTATAGTCTTTATTCTTATCATTTAGCAATAAAAGAAGCTATGAAAAAAATTTACTTACAAAGGCTGGTAACAAAAACTTACTTTAGAGTTATAAAACACAGAGATCCTGGGCTTAGTAGAGTTCTCGGCAGGGAACGGGTCCACAAATACGATATTCGATGGTGGTACGTCAGACTCTAGCAAAGCAGTTAAGCAACAATATGCCTCTATAGTCGATCCGTATACTATGATTTTGGCTGTAAATTATTAAGTAATAACTAAGTGAATTTCAACGCTCAACATATATTTATGTAACTGAAAGTAAAGCTTTGACAAAAAACATTTTGTTGGATTGTGGAACAGCTTAGGTTTTACAGATTTGTTATATATTGTATTGACGCTACGTAAAATATTTATAATATAGAAATATCATAAATGTTGAGTGTAAATACTAGTGAGGAAAGAGACTAACAAGAAAACCACTTAATGGTAACCGACACCTTCGCATACAATATACTTTCTTCAGCGACACCTGTAACTTTGAATACCAAAGTCCTGGATTTTAAAAAGGATGTAATATATCTAAATTAATAACCCTAATACCTACTTCAGGTAATCCCAATTTTGAGAAATATAGCTAGCTAGTGAGTTTGATTCTAATAAAACGGGCATCACCAAAGGCAGGATGAAATCATTACATCCTTTACACGAGAGAGAACAGTAAAAGGTTTTTTACTTTAACTTTGACTGCAAGCGCTGGATGATGAATTGAGAGCCCAAAAATGTCAGGGCTTAATGGTTCGCCTTGTTGGCAGCCCTCATAAAATAATAATAAAAAAAGCAAACTTACAGGAAACGCCTTCATTAAGTAGTATATACCGCACATATTTTAAGGCATTATTGGCTTCTGCCACCTGGTTTACTATGAACACATTTCTAGGAGTGTTGTAGTACAAATAATCTGGTTCTACGTAAGTACTAGGAACGTCCAAGCGAACATAAGGCGTACATCTGTAATACAGAAAATAAGATTGCCGTTATTTCCACTTCGTAACTTAGAATGGAAAACCTTTTGTTAGATAAGAATTTTATACATGTACAGACAGACACATAATGTACAGATAAACATCAACTAAGGAAAGACATTTACAGAATTTTGAATGTGTATTAAGTTATCTTTTTTCTAGTTCACACAGCTTAAAACTATATTAAAACGGTCGCTTTGCTCGCGCTTTTATTCGTTGTAATTATGATTATTGTCTGATGATTGACAGATACAGTAAACATTGTCCAGTGTATGGGGTACGCTTTTTTATTTGATAATTAAATAACTATAAGTATATAGATAGCCCTATTCATATTTAACTGATCGAAACATTCGAAATATCCAGAAACTACTTATACCAGTATATAGTACCCGGATGACCGAGCTTTGCTCGGCTGAAAACACGGATAAAACGAAGAATTTCTAAAATTAAAACCTAGCTAGATCGATTTATCGCCCCCGCCCGTCCCAATAGAACAATACGTTCAGGAGTTTATTGATCATGCAGTCGCAAATCGTCCCATTCAAATCGTTCCATTCGCAGAAAGTCCCATTCTCAAACGGTCCCATTCGCAGTACGTCCCATTCTCAAACCGTCCCATTCGCAAGATGTCCCTGATGCATACATCACATTAATAAATATTGTATCCGAAGATTACTTACGGTTTGTGCTCCACAAATGGCTTCAGATAGTCTGGGTGTTGATATTGTTTCCCTAAGAACATGAAGAGGCGATCGTAGTAGTATTTGCTCCCGCTTGTCAGTCTAACATATTTTTTTTGTCTGAAAATAGTTTAGTCAGTTAGCGAACCATATTTACAAAGCTACTACCCGACTGCGCTACGCAAATGAGAATAATGTGTTTATCAGTAATATGTATCGAGCGTAGAACTTAACAAATATTGGCTGTTCGGTGACGATGACGCGAGTTCCATGATTTGTGTTCACCCAAAATGTGCTCAACGCACCTAAAGAAGTTTTCACTTCAAAAATCCACATGTTTAACCCTCGATCGTTTGACAAATTTGGTGGAGGGGCGTTCACATTTAAAAAGTTCTAATTTACACATACACTTTTTTAATATTTTACCGATTTCACAAAAAAGGAGGTACTCATGTCGACTTTATTTTTTTTATGTGTGTTACCTCATAACTTCGTTGCACGTGAACCGATTTTGAATTTTTTTTTTGTTTGATAGATTTTGCTTTCCAGTTGGTAAAAGTTCCAGTTTATATCGATTTTTTATAGTGATTAAAATCTTACTAGTAGTTTTTGAGTTATCCTCAATAATGTGAATTCTGTGGACTACATTGACGATGTTCTCGTTTTTAGCCGACTTCAAAAGTTACCTCATAACTTCTTTTTTTGTGAGCCGATTTTGATGATTATTTTTTTATTTGAAAGCTGGTGCGTTCCATGTGGTCCCATTTAAATTTGGTCAAGATCTGATCACTAGTTTTTGAGTTATTGTCAATAATGCGTGTTTAATACGTTGAATCTGATCAAAGTTCCGAAGATAAAGCAGTGTAGTCGGGTTTTTTAAGCTTTGCTTGCGTTTAGTTATTTATATTGTACCTATTTAGTTTTAACATGTTCCTATAGAAACATTATTATACTCTTACTTGTTAATATCGACGAATATCCCATTAATAGTGTTCACATAATGCGTATACGGTACACTTTTGAGGTACTTTTCCGAACTGTTATTATATTTGGGAAACATCGTCTCGACGTTAGCATTGTTGTGGCGTAGGTACGGCAGCCCATCGGGTGCTATGATTGTAACATTGGTGAAATTGAGATACGGGGCTGCAGAACTGCAATATAAATAATAAGGTATATATAGAGCTGTTAATTAACACGCATGCCTTCTCTTAAGTAATAATTATCTTAAGTTTATATAATATTAATTAATTAAGTAACAAACTGTGTACTTTGCTACACCCTATTTGATACAGGGTCCATATCAATATGATATTTTTTGTTAAAAAATCTGTTGTATATCAAAATCAAAATCGTTTATTCACATGGGCCCCAAAGAGGCACTGATGAAAGTTAATGAATCTATTGCCAGATTCGCAAAATTACAGCCATCTCGAGAAGAACCTGGCAAGAAACTCGGCGGCGCATTTTTTTTCATTAAAAGAAAAAACATTCATAATTTCTAATACATAATTTTCTTAACCTAGGTGTTATTATGGTAGTCGCTAGAAAGAGCCTGTGCGGTTTGCCTCCATGCATCTTTGTCATTAATATAGTCTGTGGTCTTATAAGCTTTCTTAACTAATGCCCGTTTTATTACAGATTTGAACTTTCCCAGTGGTAATTCAGTTACGATTTTAGGAATTCTATTGTAAAATCTAACCTCATTTGCCATAAAAGATTTATTCGTTTTGCGTAATGCGCGGACTGTAATTTTATGCTTATATCTAGTATTAAGATTGTGTGCGTCGCTTCTTAATTTATATTTACTAATATTTTTGCGAACATGCATAATATTTTCAAAGATGTAAAGCGATGGCATGGTAAGTATGCCTGTTTCTTTAAAGAATTCCCTGAGAGATTCGCGTGGACCCATATCATATATTGCACGAACCGCTCTCTTTTGTAGAATGAAAATGGTTTCAACATAGGCAGCAGATCCCCATAGTAAGATTCCGTAACTCATCAAACTATGAAAATATTCAAAGTAAACTGTGTAAAAATATGTGTTGCAATAATAAATAAATAAGACGGTACACAGTTTTTTTGCTGAAGTTTTAGATGAGCTATTTACTCCTCGCCTAACATTAGGATTACGTTCCTTGACCACATCATCACTTATCAACAGACCTTCTATTACCTATCCCTGTTGTAATCGCTAGTAAAACTAAAACCGACAAAACTCCTAAAAAATAAGGTACATTTTTGCTTAATTCAATTGGAATCGACTAAATCAGATAGAGGGTCAGGTACTTAAACTAGCCAATCAAAAATAAGAACTAACGTAAACGCTTTCACACTCACATACCACACTTAATTCGAAGACTTATGTCATGGGTGCCGGAAAAATTCACATCACACTTAGAACTAGACACAAATTTCCCTTTGGATGAACTCCTGCGTTCTCATCGGGATTCGAATTTTTCAAAACTTGTGTTTCTTCGAATGTTAATGTGTAATAATGGTGGATTTTTAACCGTTAATACTTAGTTTGTGCCTAAGTGTAGGCAAATCATACAAAGTAGAAAAACGTGGCATTCGCCTTCGCTCCAAAACTCCAATAGAAGTTCTAGTAAAGATTCTACCACTTTGCTAGGGCATGATTTGACTATGACTGGACCTTGACTGTTTTACTTGAATTTGACTGTGACTTGTGACTAGGACTTTTAATATGAAACACACTTGAAATATAATATAATTACTTGACACTGGCTAAATGCACAAGATTGCGAAGCCAATATTCAAAGAAAAAAAAATCTATTTCATGGTTTTGAAAAGCCCTGAAAGCCGAGTAATTGTATAATCAAATGTTTTTGGTACCATACCTAAACAATAATGCATTTAAAAATGCCATGGCAGTTCTAGATGCTCCAATTATTACAATCCTTGTGCTCACGTTCGCTATCGGAACACTAGTTAGTTTCTTGTTCAGAAACAAAGTACTGAATGGTAACCTAGAAAAGAAACAATGAGTTAAATTAACAACAAGTCAATTTTATACCTTTAAACGAGCAATTCTTGTACATATATATATAATCTGAATCTCGAAAACGGCTACAACGATTTTCATGAAATTTAGTATGCAGGGGGTTATAGAGGCGATAAATCAATCTAGGTTTCATTTTTAGAAAACGTCGTTTTAACGAGCAAACGTCGGTCATCCAGGTACTATGTCCTGATGTTAGTATTGTAACGTCACATTATACATAATAAGTATCTGCTTTCACACTCACAGCCCCACACTAAATTCGATGATTTGTGTCGTGGGTGCCGGAAATATTCACATCACACACACAATCAAAACCAGAACTAGAAACACAAAATTTCCACGGGAAGACGACTTGTGTTCTCGCTGGGAATCGAACCCGATACAATCTGCCTGCTTAGAAGGCGAACGCCACCCAACAAAGCCAACGGGCAGTTTAAATTTGATGAAACCAATTTCAAACAGTTCTTTGTCGCCAACCTAATTTTCCGGCTACTAATAACTAAACTAAACTCACATGGTTTTTGCCATCTCTGAAATCTTTTTAAGCTCCGGCTCCGAGCCATAATCGAGTTCGAACCGCCTAGGCAGCAATGGCACCATAGCCGAAGCCAGTGTATTGGTTTTGTGTGCCACCTCGAGACAAATAAAATTAATGTTACATACTCGACTCATTTTGTTCGAACGGACGGAGTGCAGGGTGACGCCTAAACCCCGCATACCGTCCGTTCGAAAACGCATCCAGCATAAAGTAACAAAATAAGATTAGTACAACACTATTTAAGTTGTTTTTTTTTTATTTGAAAGCTGATGCTTCTCGTGTGGCCCCTTTTAAATTTGATCAAGATCTGACCAGTAGTTTTTGAGTTATCCTCAAGAATGCGTATTTAATTCATTTAATCTGATCAAAGACTCCGAAGATGAAGCGGTGAAGTCGGATTTTTTAAGCTTTGCTTTCGTTTAAATTATTTTATTTCTACGACTTGTAGGCTGCCATAAAGTTTCAATCTAACAAAAATAAACATGCTTTTGTTTCTCCAACACTAATAATAATAATAAATGGAAATACGTAATTTAATGTAATGCATGCCCGATGCCCGAAGGCGGCTTCGCCCGCGTTTATCAAATTAAAAAGTAGCCTATATGTTAAGCCTAGGTATAAGCTATGTACATTCTAAAATTTATCCAAATCCATTCAGCCGTTATGGCGTGAAGAGAAAACAATCATAATAACACACTCACAAACAAACTTTCTGATTTTTAATATTAGTGTGATGAACTACTAAAATACCGATTTTCATAAGTGGAGCCATTGCACCACCTTAATGCACCCCTTGCAAAATATATATATATATATATACATATATATTTATATATAGCATATTTTTTATATTAAATGAACTAAACAATTTTCATCGCTATAAGTTCTCAAACAAAGAACGTTTTCACCCCATTTAACCCTTACTACAACCCTACGTACTAAGACAAATGTACCCTCAAAATTTCAAGTTTCTACGACCAGTGGTTTAGGCTGTGCGTTGTCTCTAAGTCAGTCAGTCAGTGAACTAGTATGTCAGAACAAAGATTCATATAGTATTAGAAGATAGTAGGTACATAAGTCTTATACCCGGGAATGTCTTGTCCAGGATTAAAAATACCCGAATTCACTTACCAGTTTGTTCCTATAACCGGTCATCCAAAGCAAACTCTTACTGCCAGAAAGACGCATCATTTCCCTGGCAAAGAACCTGAAGTGGACCTCGAAAACGGGATAAACTAATATGAATTTTATTGAAGCGAACCCAGTTTTAAACCCTTGCCTTAGTAAATGGTATTTGTGGTTGTGGAAGGATTCCATGTTGTATTTAGCACGGATATAATTGAGTTGCTCTGGAGGCCTAAAAGCATAAACAGATTATTTATCGGAGCTCTTAATTACGAGATGAGTAAGTCAATCCTGATGGTAAGATCTAGCCCACCCATTACAGTTCAGTGACAACCAGAATTTTGTATTGATTAATTTAGAAAGGAAGTCATAAATTTATCAATATAGTTCTGCCTAGCATGGCTAATGCTATATAAATCTATACAGGGTGTTTGGTAGAGTTAACCAAACGTAGTGGACGTGAAGTTGGACCTATTTGGAAAATACAAGTTACACTCGACTCATTTTGTTCGAACGGACGGAGTGCAGGGTGACGCCCAAACCCCGCATACCGTCCGTTCGAAAATGCATCCAGCGTAAAGCAACAAAATAAGATTGGTACAACACTACTTTAGGTGTTATTTTATTTGAAAGCTGATGCTTCTCGTGTGGCCCCTTTTAAATTTGATCAAGATCTGACCAGTAGTTTTTGAGTTATCCTTAAGAATGCGTATTTATTTCATTTAATCTGATCAAAGGCTCCTTCGCGTAAAAGCCGCTAGGTGTTGTTTGTTTTTTTTTTATCGTTGGTTTTTGTGGCATTTGGTATTTTTTTATGAGTAGGAAACCCAACTAAAGTTTTGTTATTAATTTTCCTAGAATTAACAGCTTATAGCGAAAAATTTAGGCATTGTAGGGATTGTTTGTTGCTTTTGCAGTCGGGTCAAACGAAAAGGTGATGTACTTACTCCAGTACTCCAATTCCAATTAATCGGCCTGTTCCCGTTGTAAATACAAAGGCCTGATAATCGTCTTCCTTTATCAAAGCGTGTTCAATAGTGTATAAAGTTTCCGAGCTGTCCATTTTTTGTAGGAACTGAACTATCAAAGGCACATCTATGTGTTCAGCTTTACGGACACGTAACCTCCTGAGAATAGAACATCAAAAGAATAACTCTATATGGGGAAAAAGATAGATATTTCAATATAAACAAGTCAATATATATAAAACGTATACAAAAGTCTGCCAAGTGCGGACAGAGATGCACCCTCAAGGTCATAGTTTATAATTTAACGCTAGCAAAGCTTAAAAAACCGACTTCACCGTTTATATTTTGGTTTTGGCTGGATCGATTTCGATAAAATTTATATGGGACCACCTCGGAAGTATAATCTAACAAACAAAAAAATCATCAAAATCGATTCATAATTGGTGGAATTATCGCGTAACATACATACATAAAAAACATACAGTCGAATTGAGAATCTCCTTTATTGAAGTCGGTTGAAAAAGGTGTGCCCACATTGACGTAAGTGGCCCTTAAATGTCTATGTAGGGAGCTTCTTTTGGAAACCAGACCTAAAAACAAAGTTACTTACCCTAGAACTGATGCTCTATGGGCTATGAATAGAGAATATTTGCTGCAACATTTTTTTCTTGCTGGCACAAACTGAAAATCGAAATTACACATTAGTTGTAAATTCTATTATTATTATTTTCTTTTAATTTTGGCTTCGCAATCTTGTGCATTTAGCCAGTGTCAAGTAATAATATATTTCAAGAGTTTTAACATTAGTCCTAGTCACAGTAAATGTCCAGTAAAAGAGCCAAGGTCCATATCATAGTCAAGTCATGCCCTAATAAAGTGGTAGAAACTTTATTAGAACTTCTATTGGAGTTTTGGAGCGAAGGCGAAAATCATGTTTTACAACTTTGTATAACTTGCCTACACTAATGCACGTTTACTAAGTATTGACAGTTAATAATCCACCATTATTACACATTAACACTCGAGGAATCACAGTTTTTGGAAAATTATACAAAATCAATAACGCCATTTTTTTCACTTTCGCGGCAAAACTCCAATTCTATTATTAATTATAGATATTGTAAACTTACGGCTGCACAGATAAAGTAGGTTTTATAGATTGCTTATTTGTCTTAGATTTTATTTTTTATTCTCGATAGGCATACATTTGACCACTATCTCACCTAATGGAAAGTGACGATGTGGTCGAAGATGGAGCATGCTTGCCTAGAAGATCCCCGTTCACTCGAGATTTAAAGACTCCTAGATTGTACTCATCGGGAAACACAGACTCGGCTAGTTGGCGCAGTCGGCAAGTATCTTATCTTACCTGCAAGAATCTTATCTTATGCAGCCGAAGATGCAGCATTGAGGTTTCATTAGGTACAACATGTACAACTTTACCTGATTATACCTACAATGTCTGTATAATCAAATAATAAATAAATACCTATATTTTTGTTAAAACCAAACTATTTACATCACACCCAGAACCTTGTACTCCTGCCGGCTATCGAACAGACGACTCACAACGCAACGTTCAGAGACCTGCACTCTACGCTACTATATTATTTTGTACTAGCTGTGCCCGCTACTATCAATTTAAAAAGTAGCCTATGTGTTAATCCTAGGTATAAACTATGTACATTTCAAATTTCATCCAAATCCGATCAACCGTTAAAGTGTGAAGAGGGAACAAACATACTTACATACTTACACACACACTTACACACAAACTTTCGGATTTATAATATTAGTAGAATTTCGACTATAAACCCTTTAAAATAATGATAATTAATGGAACAGTAATTGCCACTACTTCTGTTTCATATTCCTTATTCCGTCTCTATCTCTTTCTCTGTATCTTTCTCTCAAAGGAAGACTATATAGTACTTACAGTAAAATGTTGCAATAGTGGCATCGCCTTTTGAGCAGATGGGATGCGGATAATACAGTAATCATAGCTTTTCATTACTTCAAATGCCACTTCTAGTAAGTCAATACTTCTGTAAATTACAACAAAATCTAAATCAATAATCAAAGTTCTCAAGATTTCTACCATTTTACTAGGGTATGACTTAACTATTGACTGGACCTTGACTCTTTTACTTGACTTTGACTGTCACTTGTGACTAGGACTTTTAATATGAAATATATTATTATTTGACTGTGGCTAAATGCACAAGATTGCGAAGACAAAATTAAAGGAATCAGAAACAATTAAATAATTGGATTTATTTTGGAAAGTGAAAAAATTTTGTTGTAGATTTTGGAAAATATGTCGTGGTCGATTTTGTATTATTTTCCAAAACTTGTGATTCTTCGAGTGATATTGTGTAATAATTATAGATTATACTAGTCGTGCCCCGCGGCTTCGCCCGTCATTCTCAAGTTAAAAAGTAGCCTATGTGCTAATCCTAGGTATAAGCTATGTATGAAATTTGGAATATATCAGCCGTTAAAGCGTGAAGACGGCACAAACATTCTTACACACTTACACCAAAACTTTCCCATTTATAATATTAGTAGGATCAGCCGTTAATGCTTAGTTAACGTGTATGATTGCCCGTTAGCTTAGTCGGGTGGCGTTCGCCTTCTAAGCAGGGGTATTGGGTTCAATTCCCGGCGGGAACACTAGTTTTCTCTCCAAGGAAAATTTGTGTTCCTGGTTCTGATTGTGTATGTGATGTGAATGTTTCCGGCACCCACGACACAAGTTATCGAACTTAGTGTGGGGCTGTGAGTGTGAAAGCGTTTATGTTTATGAGAGTAGACAAATCATACGATGCAGGACGCTAACCTACAAAGTATCTTTTCACTTGAAACTTAGAATATAGATTTCCGATTGTACATATCTAGTAAAACAGAATGCGGCGATAGCATAACCTCTAAGATGACTGGCAGAAAATGCTATTCTTCCTATAAGTCCTCCTTTTAAAGTCTGTCAACCTCACAATGGTTTAAAAGTTATTAGAACTGCCCATTGGCTTAGTTCATCAACGTTAGCCTTCTAAGCAGGGGTATCAGGTTCGATTCTCGGCGGGAACACAAGTTTTCACCCCAAGGAAAATTTGTGTTTCCGTTTCTGGTAGTGATTGTGTGTGATGTTAATGTTTCCCGCACCCACGACACAAGTCATCGAACTTAGTGTGGGGCTGTGAGTGTGAAAGCGTTTTTGTTTACGTTGAGTTATTTACTGAAAAAACAAACCTGTCGTCTATGTCTTCGCGAAGTCCAAACAATTCAATCATGAAAGCATTTGGCTTGCCGGTATATAGGACTGAATCTCGTGTGTCAGTCTTCAGGTACTTCTCTGTGAAGATTTGTTTTTATTAGATACTAGCTGTAGGAACCCAGCATGCGTTGCAATACTGAGTTGACCTTTTACGTTTTATGTTTGCCTAGTACTTTACCAATTCCGTATATCCGAATTGGTAAAGTAGGGGAGACCTAGGAGGGTTGTGACAGTTTTTACTTTAGGGGCCATATTTCGCTCAAGAAACATTCCACAGTTATGAACCATGTGAATTAATTTAGCGCCATTCCTTCTGTTTTCAAAACAATTACCAAAACTAATTTAAGTATTATGGTGTCAGAAAATGAGCAAAATCAAAGACCACTCCTTGTCACAACTCTCCTACCACCGAGGTAAATTGTGACAGGTGCCGAGGTAAGTTGTGACATCATTATATTAGATTTAAAAAATACATAGTACAAAATACATCAGGAATAAACCCTCTTAAATCAAAATTTTGAAAATATAGGTACCTATCTAGACGTCCATCTGCACCGATTTTCAGCAAACATAGTAAGGAACATTATCACTAAAGTCATCTTTCAAATAAAAGTAACTAAATCAAGTTGGTTCAGCCCCCAGCTACCTAATTGGGAGACACACACAGACAAATAACTAATTAATATTATAACGTGCAACGGCACCGATCCGTTCGAACCAAATGCGTCCAGTGAGTAACAGCTAAAATTAAGCTAAAAATAATCGATCACTTACTTTTCTTTCTAATTTGAGGCATGGATGACAACGAATGAAGCGACATCACCGATAGTGTTGATATCGTTGGATCCCTATGAGAAAAAATGTTATTTGATATCAATCTAATGGCTTCGCCACACAGAACGCACCTGGCTTGAACGGATGGCGTGCCAGGTGCGTTCCAGAACGGGACGCGGCGGGCGCAGTCGCCTCGTGTATAGCGATGCCCGCGCCAGCGTCCCCGCACGCCGATATCTTCGAAACAAATGCATCCTGTATGGCGGCCATAAGACTGTTTTTTTTCAGCTTGTTTTATTTTTGACGAAGCGAATTTTCACGAAATTTATATAAAACCATAAAAAATCTGATTATCATGACCTGGTACTGGAGTAAGCGGCATAGATTAAGTTGTGTATATTACGTAAGGTACGTAATACCTTTATGCGCAAGACTGTAAAGAGAAAAATTATTGACTGTGGTTCAAAAAAAGTGCTCGTGATGACATATATATTGTGCCCGTTACACACGGACTTATGTCGACTTGAGTCCAAACGGTAACCGTTTGAAGACAAAAGTACGCACTTGTTCGTTCTCATTGAAACGAAACAAGATGCGTAAGTATTTACGCTGGTCCACGGGTACACCTATGCGTAAGTACATTTGTTTTATGTCAGCGTTCATCGCGACAGGAAACAAGCGGAATTGCAAAAGCAATAAAAACAGATCAGCTTGCAAATTAGGTCCTATATGCAACACGTCATTTAAAGACAAACCTGTGTGAGTTTTCGAACTTGCATCTAACACTATGCGCGGCATCGGCTTATCAGGTCGCACGACCGCATGGTGAGGTATGTAGTAGCCTCCACCAGAAATTTCGGTTTCATCGACAGAGCTAAGATAACCAAGTGGCGGCGATACCAGAATTTCAACTAAAATGCGTGTTTTTGTAACCGTTTTACTCGGCATTCATAATGAAACCAGATAAATAAAAATATTTGTCGTAATCTGTGTAATACGATAAATGATGCCTTCTTCTAGAATATTCATAACGTTCGTAAATATAAAGGAAATAAATATCAAATCTCATGCAAATAACATCAATTTGTGATTTTGTAACCATTTCGTTCCGCCATTTTATATCAAAACACTGTGAAAGTTATTTCATATACGTATATTTACTAGACGAATGATGTCTTCAGCTTATTTTTTTTTATTTTAGGCGCATATTCACGAAATTTGAATAAAACCATTAAAAATCAAAGATCGCCACGCGCGACCTAGCGTAACCGCCACGATGTAATTCACGCAATATACACCTTTACGTGCAAAAGTGTAAGGGGGATAATTGGCTGTGGTTAGAAAAGGTGCTCGCATTGACGTATACCAGCCCCTTAAGGCTAGCTTTCAGTACCTAGAAAACGTTTCGATTGTAATTTGTTTTTTCACAACGAAAGTGAAAAAATGGTTGCCGTTTTGGTATTATTTTTCAAAACTTGTGATTCTTTAAGTGTAAGAAGTTCTATAGTAAAGTTTCTACCACTTTATCAACTGATTTAAATATGACTGTACCTAGACTCGTTTACGTGACTGTGACTCGTGACTGCGACTTCTATTAAGAAATATGTAATTGAATACACTTGAAACATACAACATACACTTATTACTTGACACTGGCTAAATGCACAAAGATTAAGGAGCCAATATTAAAAAAAAAACTAGGCGAGAGGAAATAGGCGCTGCAGCCAATTTCCCGAGATCACAACGGCCCGGCGCGCGGCGCACAGTGGTTTGCCCCTTACAAGAGGCTGGACATAGGGTACTGAAAAATTTAAGTCGCAATTTCACTAAACTATATATACCATTCGATTCCTATGATAAAAACTAACAAATATGACAATGTCTTTATACTTGATATTTATATGTAGCTTCCCATATTGTTTTATTTGGTTTACTCGTTAACTATAGGTAAGTCCCGTCTCAAAAGACGTTCTGGTCATAATTGTTAGTATTTATTATAGGAATCGAATGGTGTCTTTAGTTTTGTGAAATTATGACTTTGAATTTTTTAGTACCCTATGTCCAGCCTCTTGTATAGGGACAAACCACTGTGCGGCGCGGCGCGGTGTACGGAGTAGCGTTATCGTGAATCATTATAATCCTTACAAATTCACATTGGAGAACTTCTCTGATATACTCAGCAGGCTCTTATCAATGTTGACAATATCATAGTCAAACGTATCGTCGCCGTCGTCGAAGAACAAGTTGTCCACAACATGTGACACAACATGTGGCAACACTGATGTTTGCACAGGCGGAGTTACAAGTATTTTTCCGTTAAACTCTTCTGAACCGTGCGTATTTATTATTGTCTCCTCTTGGTACACGAATTGTGGTGTGAACCGTTTGAAATTGACCTTGGGATGAATTTTGGACATCTCGCTATGGGAGTCTTGTCGTTTGAATTTTTTTGAGCGGAACTGTAAGGGAGGTATAATAAATTATAAATTCTTGTTAAGTATAATAACTTAAATGTAAGTTGTATAGCTTCTTTGTCTGCGGAACCCATGACAATTTTAACTTCCAACTTGACTATTTTTATATAGGACCAAAATTACACTATACACTTCGAAACAAGTACCTATTAAATAAAAATCAGTCCAACCGAAATCGAGTAACACAGATAAAAAAAAATGATCTTAAAACCTCCTCATATATAACACAAACCGTAGGTTTATTTCCTATCTCGATGTATATAACAAAGATGACACTATACCTACACTTCAAAATAAAAAAAAAACAAAATCAGTCCACCCGTCATGGAATAAAATAGATAACAAAAATTGTGTCGAATTGAGAACCTCCTCCTTTGAGTCGATTAAAAATAAATAAATACGCTTTCATACTCAGTCTACACTAAATTATTACACGCTTTCTAAGCAGATGGTATCTGACACGATTCGCGGTGGGAATACAAGTTATCTCCTCAAGGGAAATTTGTGTGTCTGGTTCTGGGTGTATGAATGCTTCCGGCACCCACGAGCAAGTCATCAAACTTAGTGGCTGTGATTGTGAAAGCGTTTATTATTGTAATTTAACTTACATGCTTCGTATTACCAGTTCTTTCTTCAAAATCATAATCAAACGGTTTCAATTTACCCGTCAATATTGCATTGCTGAAAGCGGAACATAACATTATTCACGTCAACACAGGTTTAATATAATATCGATCAATAAATAATAATAATAATAATAAACATAATAGTGAATATATAATTTAAAGGAACATTTTGACATCCCTTAGTATAATATTGAAAGCAGCCTAATTATAATGTGTGAATAATTTTAAGATATATAAATACTATTACTATTATATTTAAAACAAAATTTGTAAAATATTCAATTGTACGCCCGAAAGGGAAAACCTCTTGATATCTACTAACAACTTTTAAAATTTAAGATCATGTTCCTAATTCTTAGTTTAAACACACAGTTTATGCAATAAAATCCTACAAATATTATAAATCCGAAAGTTTGTGTGGAAGTATGTTTGTTCCCTCTTCACGCTTTAATGGCTGAACGGATTTGGATCAAATTTGGAATGTACATAGATTATACCTAGGATTAACACATAGGCTACTTTTTAACTCTATAATAGCAGGCGAAGCCGCGTGGCACGGCTAGTGGCATATAAATGCCCTATTTAAAATTATTGAAGAAATAAAATTGTGAAGTAATAACTTTCGTTTGTGTTACTTTACATTATAACTAGGTAAGACAATTATTTTTATATGTGACCTCATTATTTTATACTCCTAATTTGACTGTGACTGCTGACTAGAAGTGGTTTTAACAAATAATTAGCTAGTTGTTTATATTTCTATCCATGAGAAAAAATTACTTAAACTTACTTAAACTTTGATCAAATATACGTCAAGTAAATATTATTTTCTAGAATCTCTATATAGGTAGACAATGAATTATACATATTACCATGGCCTATAGTCTATCTATACCATATTATATTATTTAAACGCTTTACATTAGAAATTTTAATTAATAAAGTTATGGTAAATTATAAACAGCAAAACGCATGCTGTTCTTAACGAAATGTGATGTTTTGGTTAATGTTTTACGTGCAATGTATTAACGTAAGAAATTGTACATTATTTTACAAAATATTAATATATTACGCATACCTACATATTCCTTAATATACAATCGTCATAAAGAAAAAAGACGTATCTGACATTTTTGACAAAATTGAGTTATATACATCATCGGTCGGAAAAGCAGACGCACCTACTCATAAAAATAATATACTCTACCCGAGAAGAAGCATCTACAAGTTTTTTTTTTTAATATTCAAACGCATCCTAGTAAATCTTACTTTTAATTTAGACGTAGGTATCTCGGTATCTGCTGAAGCATAAGACTTAACCTCAGGTCATAACATGTACTAAATAATAAAGACATTTTTCTGACGTAGATAAATATAATTCAATTTTGTCAAAAATGTCAGGTACGACTTTTTTCCTTATGACGGCAGATACTGGTAACTCGCTGTGTCAATCGGCACCAATTCAAAATCAAAATGAAATTAACCATTAATCTAATTCTCCTAGAGACCTACAGCAGTGCTGTTATTTGGCAATGGGGTTCCCAAACAGACTCGCGAAGAAGCCCTACGCATCTTGTTTGTGTACCCGGCATTTTGGTCCGCACGAGGTAAAGACTTGTGTCACGGGTGTTCCCTTATTCGCTACTTGAGCCACCGAAACATAAACATAATATTTTAACAAAAACGCCTTCACACTCACAGCCCCACACTAAGTTCGATGGCTTGTGACGTGGTTTTAGGAAATATTCACATCACTGACAAACACAATCACACCCAGACCAGAAACACTTTCCCTTTTAGTAAAAAAACTTGTTTCCGCCGGAAATCGAACCCGATACCTGCTGCTACTAAGGCTAACGTTCCCAACCAAGCCAACGGGCAGTTCAAAATATAACACTGTTAATATGCAAATATTCTGTAGTTAAGGTACCCAAAAGCACAGAGTTTTGTGTTGCATCGTTTCTGTTGTTCCTCTTCAAGAGGTGTAGCTTTCATCAGCCCGTAGTAGGGACGGAGTTCATAGAGATCCTGCAGTTTTTTATAGTTTATCTCCGAGTTTAGACACATCACTCCGACCGCGTGGTCGTTCAGCTGAAACCAGTATTTATTTATTACAAACTAACCATGCCTCGCATTTACGCATGCATTTATCAAGTTAAAAAGTAGCCTATGTGTTAATAAAAGGTATAAGCTAATATTCCAAATTTCATCCAAATCCGTTCAGCCGGATTAATAATGTATAATCACGAGTGAATAGGCATCTTCTGGGTAAACGTGCTCCATCGTCGACCGCATCGTCACTTACCATCAGGTGAGATAGCGGTCAAACGTTTGCCTATCTTAAATAAAAAAAAAAATTCAAGTCAAGTCCTTACATAGGAGTGATTACACACAAGGTCACGCGTGGCAATCTTTGATTTTTTATGGTTTTATTCAAATTTCGTGTAAACGCGACTCAAAAAAAAATAAGCTGAAGACATCGTTTATCTAGTATCTATACGTATATAAAATAACTTTCACAGTGTTTTAATATAAAATGGCCGAACGAAATGGTTACAAAAATACAAATTGATGTTATTTGCATGAGATTTGATATTTTTTTCCTTTATATTTATAAACTTTATGAATATTCTAAAAAGAAGGCATAATTTATCGTATCACGACGAAATGTTAAAATTAAAATAATGTATATTTATCCGGTTTTATTATGAATGTCGAGTAAAACGGTTACAAAAATACGCGTTTTAGATGAAATTCTGCTATCGCCACCTTAAGTCATAAATTTTAGAACATCGACTACAACAAGTGTCGTGAAATTCACCTCGGGCACGATGATCTGCCTTTTACTTTCCGGATGACAGCCCACGAGCTCACTAATGAAGTAGTTTCCATACAATTTAGCTAGTTGCGGACATATCTTATGCAATATTTTCATAATGTCGTCGTTATCCTCCTCCCTAAAATTAATGAAAACAAAAAAAGATCAACCCAAATGAAGGCAGAAGAAAAGTACTAGACGAATTTTTAATTCTTCTGATATGCTTGCGTTTCCACTAACTCACCTGATGGTAAGTAACGAAGTGGAGCCCTACCCTCGACCACAGGTACGATACTACTGAAAAGCTAGACTACTACAGACAATATCCTATTACTTATTATGAGTAACTTTTTATGGAACCAATGAGACACTCTTTCAGACAAAAAATCCAAAATCCAAATGTTTATGTGAGTTTAGGTTATCTGGTACCCACGAAATAGAAAAAGTCACAAAGAAGCAAAATACGCAATTTATTGACGATCCACTTGGCGCAGTGGACAGGTCTCCGCCCTCTGCGCCGGGGTCCTGGGTTCGATTCCCGGCAGGAGCACAAATTCCTTCCCAAGGGATATTTGTGCTTCTGGTTCTGGGTGTATTTGTGTGTGTGATATGTATCTAAATGTTTCCGGCACCCACGATACAAGTCTTTGAACTTAGTGCGGAGATGTGAGTGTGAATGCGTTTGTTTGTTTATTTTACTTGGATGACATGTTTTTTAACATTTTCCACCATTTAAAAAACAAACTACTAAACCGATTATGATTAGACTTCTATAGGACTATTCTAAATGTGTGAATGAGTTTGTTGTTTGTCTGTCAAAGACTAGGTATACAATATAGCAAGGTATGGCGCGCTAAACATACCTGTTGAAAAATTTTGTTTCGGGCTTCTAAGACACAGGCCTAGCGGAGTTTGGAGCGCTCAAGAAAATGGTTACATGAACCTAAAGTGCTTATGTTTGCACACACTGTACCTAGTTTCTAAATGAATAAATTACAAATATAATAATAATATTAAATATAATATAAATATATGCAGGTCTTCTTACACAGCGCGTCTTATCCTCAGTTTAGGACAGTAGTCCTTCCTCAAAGCTACGTGAAGAATATTCGGTGTTCCATCGGTGTCATCATATCTTCGCGCAGTATACTTTGTGTATACTTTCTTTGTCTTGGCAACCTGATATCTTGTTACGAGTTCTGTAGAAAACAATAATTTTAAACAAGAAATACATCTAGCTTTTATTAGTTGTTAATAAAAAATAATTAAACGCAAGCAAAGCTTAAAAAAAACCGACTTCATGGCTTATATTTTGGTTTCGGCTGGATCGATTTCGAGAAAATTTATAGGGACCACCTCTGAAGATCTACCAAACAAAAAAACATCAAAATCGATTCATAATTGGCGGCCATATCGCGTAACATACACAAAAAACATACATAAGAACCTCCTTTTTTGAAGTCGGTTGAAAAGAACTAAGAAAAACTCGATAAGGTTGTGTTGTTTCATTCCTTCCGAACAGAATTCCATGGCCACCTTCTGGCTCCACCATCAGACCCTGGATATCATCTAAGACCAGAGTAGGTACCTACTTATCAAGACGAATCAAACTCGATGGTGTTGCGTCGTTTTATTAGTTTCGCATTAGGCACCTTCCGGCTCCATCATCAGATCAGCTATTTTTTCCTTGATCAACGCGAGCAAAGCCGCGGGGCACAGCTAAAGTTTGTGAATAATTGTGTAAATATGCGAGTGTTTGTTTTCTCTTCACGCTGTAATGGCTGCATGGATTTGGATGAGATTAGGAATGTGCATAGCTTAAACTTAGACCTAATACGTACCTAGACTACTTTTTAACTTGGTAACCGGGCGAAGTCGCGGGGCACGTCTAGTAAAATATATAAAGTAGTTAAAAAAGATCATATACCTGGATCACATTGTGAACTAGCAAAAAGGACGATGTGCAATAAGTACGAATCATTGAGAAACACGGAAATATACGCCTCTTCCAAAAAATATTCTAGTACATGGTCCTTGCAGCACATGAAATGTATGAACAGGGTGTTTCTTGACAGGTAATATTTTCTAGAACATAAGAATTTGTTTTAGCAAGTATAGGTAAGGCTAAAAATGTTATATTTAGTTTGTACATTAAAAAAAAAAATTGGACACGTATGTATTTTTTCTTTTTTTTTAGTATTTGTTATTACTTCTAAGGTACCCCTTATAAAGTTCCCTTTTAATTACAATCCAGCCAAAATATGGCTTATCAGTAATTTAACTTTAACATAAACTACTACATTGCTATGATCCCGCCATTCTGATATCAGGCTGGCTACTCACATACTTTTTATAATAACTGTAGTTTAAAGAAAGCACATAGCTTCAAATTTTACGCACATTGATCACATTGCTCTCATTATATGCATGAGCGTTTGTTGACATACACCTGCCATTCTGATACACACTAAGAATGTGTCCGTTAAAACTTTTCTTGTTGTCTCTATTTAATTGAACTTATTGCCGCGTCTTTGTTTTCTGAACAATACAATCTGGGAGTCTTCAAGTCTAAGATGAATAGGTATTAGAGAGAGCATTCAGCATATCAGCAGAAGTCTAAACGAGATACATCAGTAGGAAATTTATAAACTGCATAATACTAACTGAAACATGTTCCTAATCCACATCTCCCAATCGTCAATGGGCACTCCCATCAAGTTAGGATGGTCGCAGAGAGACATAAAACCAACCACGTTTTTGTCTCCGTCCAACATACATATTGATAACGTTGATAATTCACTGAAAGTTTACATATATTTACTTATAACTGGGTATACCTAGATCACAAAATACTATTACTCCCCACCGTGTGGTATAGATAGAACATTGCCTGTTTGTTACATAGGTATATTTTAGTAGATTTTTTGTCAAACTTGGTAAACTTATCTAAAATATACCATACAAATCAAGACTATAGGATTGAAAGTCTGGCATCGAATCTGGCAATAAATTTATTAACTTTCATGAGTGCCATCGGGGCACATTAGAATATAATATTTCGTTTTTGGAAGAAAAAATATTGGTTGGTTATACGGGATTTCTGACGCCTTTTTTTAAAAGAACGAATGGCATAATAATGATTATAGTTTAGTAATAAAAACTCATAAAAAAGCAATCGTTCTCTCCGGAGCAGTTAACCAGAAAGTTTAACGCGCTAAGAACTACAATCTAACTATAATAAGCTAAGCAATGTTTAGCTTTGTCGCCGATTTCATCTGCAGATATTTCCGCCACCAAGTGTTGGTAATAATGACGTATTGGACTCAAAAAGAGTGTACACTATGTATGTGTATGTACTAAGGCGTGTAAAAATGTCAAAACGTTATGATTTAGGGAGTCTTCAAGTCGGAAGTGAGTCCATCAGGTGAAATGTTGGTCAAATAAAAGAGGAACTTACATCAAACTGCCAATATCCACATCACCAAATAGTTCACCAGACCGCTTACGATCCACAAACAATTCAATATCATACTTATCTTCATCCACAGCCCGTCTAAATCTCCTCCCTGAGGAATTCACATTAAAATCGAAAAATATCGACATATCAATTGCCTACTAAACGAATGTTACAAAACTAAGCAATCTACTAGGTCATGAGTAAAACACAAGACATTTTTATAGAAATATATTACATATTAACGTATTTTTATCGTTCTTTAACTTTTAAATTATATATGAAATTATCGAATAGTTAGTAACGGTTAGTAGGAATGGAGACGCTGAATTCAATATTGCATTACATTACAAATACTGACTATATTAAGTACACATCCGCAAGCAAAGCGACCCCTACAATAAAAAAAATAGCTGCACACGGTTTTCTTGATAATCTATAGAAATATGAAAAATAATTGTATCATAATAATATACAACACAAAATCAATATTTATTTCGTATTTGTCGTGAAACAATGGAATGTTCGGTTATTGTACATATTGCATATAAAACACATCGGTGAATAATTTTATAACAATTTATTAATTGGTTTAATGTATTGTTTTCTGAAGCCTGATACCAGTAACATTATCAAATGAGTCAATTTAAACACAACCTAGATAAAAATAATGTTTACTTAGGATGTACATCTCTTCCCTCTCTCCTTGCTACGGGTCCTAACTCGGACCTATTTGCGCAAATAAATAGGGATGCAGCTATATGCCTGTATTGCAAATAATTATCACCGTTCGGAGATACAGCATAAAAGATTGCTCAAGGCGATGGGAATAAATACACTATCAAATTAGTATCTAAATCATACGAAAACCTAAGTCGTCATTAAAAATGTGGACCAATTATTCTATTATCAAGTCATTCAATGTCATGTAACTATATAAATAAAATGTTAGTTATTTGTAAATACTAAAACCTAATCTAAAACGAAAACAAACGATAGCTAAACTTCTATTGTAAAACCGAAATCTTATAAATCTTAATTAAATTAAAATACTATTCATAAATCACTAAAACGTCTTAATTTAACAAAAAAACTCAAGATAGTAAAGATTTTAAAGTGGATATTATACAAAAAAAATACCATTTATCAGAAACTAGGGATGGGCTATAAAATTACAGCCTAAGCATCTCTGACCGTTTATCTAACCTCTGCTATATGTATGTAACAGATTATCAGCTATGTTACTACATAAGAAATTCCATACACATTTTTTTTCTATCCGTACAAATTTGCAGGATGTGGAGCTAATCAAAAAAGCAGCTACAATCCTTAAATAACGCTGCTCATCTAGTCTAGGTTAGTGCGTAGTTTTGAAATAAACATTGGCCATGGTGAAAACTTCATCCAATATACAAGCGATACAGGATTTTAAACCTATTGTATTTAAGTTCGAAACTGTTTGAAATAAAACACATACATGCAAGAGATTCGAATATACAAATGACACAAATGAAATAATTATTATATCCGATAAAAACAAGCAATCAGAGTCAAGTCCTAAATAACCTCAATTCACATAATCGAAAATGTAAGACGTAATAATTTCTAATACTATTTACAACTCTAAACCTAATAACCTTCGTAAAAAACTGATACCAGTTCAGTAGACAGTAGTCGAAACAGCTGTATCCTCTTTAAATCATGAAAAATATTATAAGCTTAATTACTGGTCGCAACATAGAAAAACGGCTGATTCGGGGCTCTTACTGCAACCGAGTTTAAAGACGCATACTAATTCTTACTACATTGTAATTCAACGTTTTTCATAATGACGTATTTAAGTGAAACATAAACGGTGACGTGTAATAGTGTTAATGGTATCTTCCGAGCCAATTTACATCAATCCCTTGTTTATCACCCTCAACTATAATTTACCAACATGAGACAGTCAAACACGGTGACTTATTAGAGATAAAAAACTGTTATTCCTGATAAATTTTCAAAGTAAACATTCAATATAACACGGACATAAAAAAAAACGGACGTAATGCCGCATACAAAACGGATGAAACACGTCCTACAAATTTCGCTTGTACACGAAATACGCACACACAAATACACCAAAGATCCGACAATTGGCACAAATACACCTAGTGACTATGTAGTTGTCTATGACATTTTGCAGCGAGATGCACACACGGACATTCGCCTGCTTCACCCATGATTGGCGAGTTTACGTCCGTTTTTTTTTTCAAGTGTGTGTGTGTAAATAACTCAGATATATTATTAGGCTTAGGCAAAATGTATTTCTGATACGAGATAAAATTTGGCTCGGACGAGATGTTCCTAAGCAACATTTGTTCACGATCTCAGAGAGGTGGTAATTGTTGTACCGGCTATATCTCAGATAAGTGGTGGTAAATTCTTAGCCCGCATTAAATGCGTGTGCGACTTAGACCTACTGACATTATTGGGGGTAGTTTTAATAGACATAGCCGTAACAGTATTCTGTCTTTGAAGATTCCCTTTAGTTGCGCTTAAAGGCGCGCGTGGTGTCGCAAAACCATCTGTATTTAACTTGAGAGCTGATCTTGTGAGCCTCGATGGCGTGTACATTAGATTACTTTTCGGTGTCATAGGGGAGTTGATATGTTGTAAGTTTTCTTTGCCGATTTTCGGCGTTAGGGGTACTTTCCCCATCGGAGTTTTTTTTGGGGTGCATACGCCGCTTTCCGAGCTCTGGAAGACTATGGAGGGGATTTGGAGATGAGGTTTGCCGGATGCCATCGAACTCCGACTGATCGCTTTTTCGTTGATGTTATCCTGGAAAATAAGAATTTTGGTGAGAATGAGAATATAAATACGCTTGCACACTCACACTAAGTACGATGACTTGTGTTGAAACATTCACATCAACACATTCAATCACACCCAGAACCAGAAACACAAAAAAGTTGTGTTTTCACAGGGAATAGAACCCGTTACCCGCTGCTTAGAAAGCGAACACGCACCTTAGTAAGCCAACTGGCAGTTCAATTATAGTTTGTTTTTAAAATCTATATAGCTATAGAAACTGTTCTAATTGTCATTTATACATATATAAACCAAGTCGGGTTTGTTACACTTATAACTCGAGATCGGGTAGACTGATTTTAATTATCTTTTATATGATGGATTTATATCCGCCTTAAAGAATAATTATTAAAATGTCGGTCATAATCATATATTATCAAAATCGATTATTCACATGGGCCCCAAAGAGGCACTCATGAAAGTTAATGATTCTACTGCCAGATTCGCAAAATTGCAGCCATCAATATACAAGTCTTATCTATTATATTAGTCTATATCGTTTTGTAATTTATATACATTATTATAATGTATAAGTTGGCCATTTGCAATTTACATATATAATTTATCTTTTTAAATCTTTGTTTTATATCCTTTTACTTTTATAAATTTACTGCATTTGACGACATAACTATTCTAAAGTAATCCTTTTTTCCCTTGTTTAGTGTCCGATATTCATAAGTTTAGGATATTTACTTTGAACACTGTGTTTGTTCCATACAAACGATCATACATGGATACATACATACGGTGCTAAAATCATTGCAATAAGTTGAAAAAAAATCTCTGTGTTCTGTAATATGTACTCTGAATCCCAAGACACAGGCACCGGCCTAGTTTGGGACTCATTGAAAAACAATATCTTTGTAAATAAATATTGTATCTGTTAACATGTGTCAGAACCACATAGGTACTACTGTAAACTTTTAAGAACCCGCATCCATTTTTATGTCTGTCTCGCTCGCACAATTCTGGAGCGAGTTATGGAAAATGTTGTCAATAACTTTACTAAATAATTATGTAACGGATACTTTAAATAAATTTTCGTTTAAATACCTATTAATTAGACGAAGAAAGAGTGAAAAAAATATAAAATCAATTTGACATCGATTTTCTCCGCCAATCCAAAAGCTAAGAAAACGAATATCAGTTTATAAGATCCGTGATATTATTATTTAGGGATTATGTTGACAACATTTACAATAACTCACACCGTCAGTTTTATATCTCAAAATCTGTGAATCGTGCGAGTGAGAAAGACATAAAAATGTATACGGGTTCTTAAGGAAATAAACATTATTATTATAAATAATTCGGTTGATCTTACCTTAAAATCTGTGTATGTAGTAAGGAGAGTGGTTTCCATAAGCGGGTCCTTTTGTTCTTTATCGGAGTTGGTGGAGCGAGTAGCGTTCATAGATCGACGTCCGCCGCTTCGACGCTTGCCGTGAGACTGTATAAACATTGTCAAAGTCAAAATCAAAATATTTATTAAAAGATTAAGGACAGAATGAACATTTAACTCGATAAACAATAGAAAATATGCATGAATATGAACGAGATTTAAATATAGGATAAGTATTTTTGTTTAATCTTTGTAGATCTCTATATATTGAGTTTATATAATTACAACAATAACATTATTTATGAACCACAAGAAAGGTATAATCTGAGAGTCTTTAAGTGAATCTTCTAGGTAAGCATGCTACATCTTCGGCCGTATCTTCATTAGTTTTCATCAGGCCACTACTTCATAGTGGTAAAAAACTTTCCTATCGAGCATAGAACAAAGTATTAAAATTATTTTTAATGAATAAAATGTGATAAAATGCATGGGAAAATAAAAATAGCGAAAGACGTGCTATTGGCTACACTGATATATGACGTCGGCTCACACATTTTTGATGTATCTGATTGGTCAAATTTCCTTCATGGTTGCCATGATTGATCATGGACGTCACAGAAAGAACGTCAAAATTGCCGCATTTACAATTGCCCGAACGTGATCGCATTTTCGAATATTTAATATGCAAATAAAGCCTTAGCGAGGATACCCAGTTTCTTAGCAGCCAGTTGAGCTCAGTTATAGTGTAAGCGAAAACAATGCAAATAAATAGAGAAGTCTTAGTGAAAATACCCAGTTTTTTAGCGGCCAATTAAGCACAGGTACAGCGTAAGAGAAAACAATGCAAATAAATAGAGAATCCTTAGTGAGGATACCCATTTTCTTAGTGGCCAGTTGAGCTCACTTACAACGTAAGAGATAACAAAGCGAATAAATAGATAGCACTTAGGACACCAAGTCTCTTAGCGGCCAGTCGACTTCAGTTACAGCACAAGAGAAAACAATTCAAATAGAGAACTCTTAGCGAGGATACCCAGTTTCTTAGCGGCCAGTCGACCTCAGTTACAGCGTAAGAGAAAATAATTCAAATAAATAGAAAACTCTTAGCGAGGATACATAGTTTCTTAGCGGCTAATTGAGCTCAGTTACAGTGTAAAAGGAAAACTTACCGAAAATATGTACAAGAAAATAATTAGAAATATAAAACCAATCTCACCGTCCGTTTATGTTTCAGTATACTGGCATTAACGGTGGGTTTCGGTGTCTTCTTGGATTCAGCTCCATAGTCCAGCTTCCTCTTAGCATGCTCGCCTTTAAGATCTGCGACCGCTCTAGCCGCCAGACGACCGCTAATACGCCTGTAACAATTTCAACCTCATTAGTCAATCAAGAAAGTCTAAAAATTTATATAAATAAAAAAAATGCATAATCACTGCAGAAATCAAGAACTTATGGTGGATACAAGTCTTTAAACTTAATGTGAGACTGTGAGTGAATGCGTTGTTGTTGTTGTGTCATACTTTTATGCCTATAACATGTATACATATATTAACTACTTAATTATGCACTACAAAAGATGGCTTTCACCATTACCCACAGTAATAACAGATTAAATAATACAAACTAGACAGCTTATTCGAGTTATAAGATGGCTTTTTCTTTACTTGACTAATAAGCACGTAAGAACCAATTATATACTACGGTATTTGTCATTCCTTCTAATTACAAATTAATAATAGAGTAGTTGACGGTATTTTATTATTACTTCACTAGCTATACCCCGCGAACACAAGTTTTCTCCCCGAGGAAAATTTGTGGATCTTGAAAATTGGAAATTTCTGGTTGTAATTGTATGTGTGATGTGAATGTTTCCGGTACCCACGACACAAGTAAAAAAATAGTGGTGATTAACTGACTTTAAACAGAGCCAGATCAACGAAAACAAAATTAAAAACTATACGAACAAGAAAGTAATAAGCATTTTTATTGCATGCTAGACAGAGAGCGCACTATATCGATTTATGATGTTACGTTCGCCTTACAAACTATACTAGCACTTGCTTTTGCGGGAAAGGGACAGAGCATGCGATGTCCATCCTCAATAAAATCTTTTATGTAGCTTAGAATGTATCAAGCCGTTACTATTTCTGTATTAAATATAATCATTTTTTTTTTTACAAAAAACAGTTATTTTGAAATCAAACATTCGTCAACTACCCTATCACTATGAAAAATGAGAGGTATTTACATTTTTAACTAAACTTGCCTTCATTTACATACAATGATGCGGTGGTTGACATCATTTCAATAGCGAACACTGAAATTACAAAGGAATGAAAAATATCTTAGTGTTTTTTATCTACAAGCCTAATTATACTTTTACACAAGATCCAAAATAGGAGCATATTAGGCTAGATGCCTTAAAATTCTATTTAGCCCATCATTTATATTTTGAAAAAATATTGATCACGTATTTTTTCTTTTGACAATTAAACAAAAAATAACGAAGATTCACTGAGTCGTGACGTTACCCCCACTCCCAAGCATTAACGCTCTATATCTTTGTCAATTGCTATTGATTTGTTAAATAAAAAAATACATGTCCAATTAGTAATTAGTTTTTTGATAATCTAACTATCGGACCATTTTTTCCCCTGG
Organism: Lomographa bimaculata; assembly: GCA_948107665.1. Lineage (NCBI taxonomy): Eukaryota > Metazoa > Arthropoda > Insecta > Lepidoptera > Geometridae > Lomographa > Lomographa bimaculata. Next base: position 6,417,742 of record OX403596.1, on the reverse strand, counting down.
TATCTTCCCTATTCAAATGATTATTACTTTTTTTTCTTATAGGTTCATATCTTTTATGTATGTGAAACGATTTAGATTATGACACGATAATATTTATCATCATAGACAAGAATAGAGCCGTAAAGCGGCGATGTAGCAAAACATAGAGGACGCTTAATTCGTTATAACTGGAAGTAAAAAGGAATTACGTTATTCGAAAGAGCCAGTTTCCATAGCCCCTAGCGTGCTCACCACTATAGACTTCAAATTCACTTATCAATAGGAGAGATAGAGAGATTCAAAGCTAGAATATCTGATTAAAAATAATTAAAACCAATTTCAAGATAGATGCAACGGAGGTATGAATAATTCATTAGCATTATGAAGCAAGCATGCCAAACATGACACGGTCAATTAACTCTAATGTAATTCTTGACACGACCAGTCTGTTAGATACAATTGATGTGTTTAGAAGGTGGTGCGAAACACGCATAGCAAAGTTTACACCACTTAATACGGGTATGACTTGACTATGACTTTAACTGAACATGCCTAATGCAGAGCCAAAAATAAACGCGTATATGGTAATGTGTGCATCGTGATAATCTAGCTAAAAAAGAATAAGCATAGTATTCAAAAATATAGGTTATTATTTGTTTATCTTTATAAGTCAACTTTTCATGACCGAAGCTATATTAGAGTTTTAATGTTACTGTCAAAATAGCCGCGTTTAAAATTGCTTGAACATGCTCACATTTTCAAAAATTTAATTTCATATGAAATGTTTTTAATTTTAACGTAAATAATAATTAAACGCAGGCAAAGCTTAAAAAAACCGACTTCACCGCTTTATCTCCGGAACCTTGATCAGATTTAATGTATTAAACACGCATTATTGACTTAAAAACTACTAATCAGATCTTGATCAGATTTTCAATGGAACCACATGAAGAGCACCAGCATTCAAATAAAAAAATAATCATCAAAATCGGCTCACAAGAAGTTATGAGGTAACTTTTGAAGTCGGGTAAACGCGAACATCGTCAAAGTAGTCCACAAAATAGGCATTGGCCTCGATTCTGATGTACACTCACTAAATTAAATTTAAACTATTCCTGTCTTTTACAAAATAGGAACACAAGACAGAGATAGCATACTGCTGTGCTGTCAATTTAGTCAGAACTTAGATGTCTATGCAAGCTTAGTCGAGTATGTGTTGTATTGGTGTTGACTAAAAACAAGCGCCTTTCTGCTTCTACTATTCATATTTTAATTGTTCAACTAGCGTGACAGCACTAAAATGCATGCTATCTCTGTCTTGTGTTTTATTTTGTAAGAGACAGGGATAGTTTAAATTTAATTTAGTGTGTGTACATCAGAATCGAGGCCATTATTGACGATATTTCAAGAACTACTGATCAGTTCTTGATAAAATTTATATGGGACCAATTAGAAAGCAACATCTCTCAAACTAAAAAAAAAATCGAAATCGGCTCACGTGGGGAGTATTTATGAGGTAACACACATATAAAAAAAATGCATTCGATTTGAGTACCTCCTCCTTTTTTGGGAAGTCAGTTAGAAATGAAATAAAATAAATTATGCTTATTTCCTTCATTAATGGAATGGTTGCCGACATTCAGGCTATTAACAATAAGCACTTTTGCGCCAGTTCTTGGCACGTCGAGTCACTTTTCAGCGAGTACACGCCACGTCTAGTTCTCCAGAGGTCGCGTTACTTTAAATAAACATAAACGTTTCTTGACAGAGTGGTGGCCAAGACAAGGCAAAGGACGTCCAGCAACAAGATGGGTCAACCGATATCGTTAAACTGCGGGTCGAACACGGACAAGACTAGCAAAGGTTTTATTTTATATAATACTAACTCTTTATTATATACTTAAATTGCCATATTAAATTACAATAGTTGTTAGTCTTCCAACAAAATAAAATAGGTCCAAGGCGAATATGAGAGAGGCTATACCCAGCAGCGGGATCAAAAGAGCTGTGGGTGATGATTATGATGAAATTTCTATAAAGTTGAGAATAAAGGAAGACCAAAATATCTATTTAGAACTATGAACTATGTAAATATGTATTATTAATTATGTATAATTAGGCTGCGCTCCATAGATTTATTCTTTTTTTTTCTTTGTATGTTTTTTTTATTTTTACCAACTTCCCAAAAAAGGAGGAGGTACTCAAGTTGACTGTTTTTTTTTTAATGTGTTTTACCTCATATCTTCTCTCCACGTGAACCGATTTAGTTTTTTTTTTATTTTGAAATAAGTTGCTTTCTAATTGGTCCCATTAAAATTTGATCAAGATCTAATCAGTAGTTCTTGAAATATCGTCAATAATGCCTATTTTGTGGACTACTTTGACGATGATCTCGTTTACCCAACTTCAAAAGTTAACTCATAACTTCTTTCGTAGTGAGCTGATTTTGATGATTTTTTTTTTTACTTGAAAGCTGGTGCTTGTCTTGTGGTCCCATTGAAATTTGATCAAAGATCTGATCACTAGTTTTTGAGTTATTGTCAATAATGCGTGTTTAATACGTTGACTCTGATCAGGGTTCCGAAAATAAAGCGGTGAAGTCGGTTTTTCTAAGCTTTGCTTGCGTTTAATTATCTATTTTCAATACTGTAATTGTTTTGTATATAAGAGTAGTGGTTAAAACTTACCTTTTAACAGTAGATATAGCAGATCTCTTCAATGCCGACAAGTTGTTAGTGAAGGTAGTGACGGCTTTAGTCGCGCTGCCCGTCATCAGCTGACGCTTGGGCGGCGGCCTGCAATGAAACAGGACTGCTTTATGTCAACAGTACACTTACGAGGTATCCCAGGGTAACCTGGTTCTCTAGAGGCTACCCTGGTGGCTGAGACGAGACATATGGGAGGCAAAACTCCCCGTGTCAGAAGGAAATTTAATACAGTCTGTTACATAATATGTCCCGGTCGGTACGACAGATTTTATAAGCAGCTGTGAAGCTTATCATCAGGCGAAAGACTTACTTCCTCACAAACATTACATAATGATCTATTAGTAGGTGTTGTATATTTACATAACATAAACGTTTTCACACTCACAGCCCCACACTAAGTTCGATGACTTGTGTCGTGGGTGCCGGAAACATTGACATCACACACACAATCACAACCAGAACCAGAAACACAAATTTTCCTTGGGAAGAAAACTTGTGTTCCCGCCGGGAATCGAACCCGATGCCTGCTTAGAAGGCGAACGCCAGCCGACTAAGCCAACGAGCAGTTCAACAAAGCCAACGAGCAGTTCGTTCATCGTTCATAATGTAGCTAGATCTCGCATTACTCAATCACAAGCACATTTATCTCTTTCCCCACTGGGGAATTGTGTTTAAAAACAAAGTTAGACTAGTGTAGCACATTTATAAGGCATATTTCGACCAAGTAAACACATTTGAACGAAAGGCCAGGTCAAAAATACCTGCAATCAACGAGCATGTCTAAAAAGACTCATGTATGTAGAAGGAGCGAAGTGTGTAAGGATTTTGATTGTAGCAGGTAGTCTCTGCCTATCCCAATGGGAAAGAGGCGTGACTGTTATGTATGTAGGCTTATGTGTTTAAATCCTTGCACAACTGTAGGATTTCACAGACTTGAAAGAAATACGGACGCATCCTCATCCAATCATGGGTGAAGCATGTAAATGTCTGTGTGTGCGTGCATCTCGCTTTGAACTGTTACAGACAACTAAATTTTTATTAAGTGTATTCGCGTCGATTGTCGGACCTTAGGTGTAGTGTGTGTATAGCTCGCGTTATCACAAGCGACGTTTATAGGATTTAGGTTGCTTCACCCATTTTGTATGCGGCATCGCGTCCGTATTTTTTACCCGACTGCTAAGGAATGGTGTTTTGTACGTATGTTTGTAAATTTCTATATTATCTCGTATCTTCCAAACGGCTCGATGGATTTCGACACTTAAGGTATTGTTAGAATCATCTCAAAAACACTTGTCTCCTTAGATAGGTGTTTAAAAAAATCTAAATAGCGGATTTTAGGCGCTAAGTCGTTTTTTTTTAACCAAACCTTACGAGTAGGGTATCAAAATGAAAGAAATTAAAATGAGAACACAAAAATATGTAAATTGGCAAAGGAGATCGCATAAATTGGCAGTCAATGCATGCAAATGGTTGTATTTAGTGCATTATAAGTAAGTTAACTATCTTCGATCGGGTTTCTTGATTTTTTTTTCAATTTGTAAAGTCCATAGAGTAATTTATAATAATATTGGTGTATGTATGTTACCTGTTTCTCTCAGTGGTGGCGGCTAGGCCGGCCGCAGTTCGGTTCCGCTTGCCAAGCGGCGAGGTGGCGAGAGAACGGAACAACGGGGTGCTCGGGGTTAACGCTTGCTTGCGGGCGGATAGCTTGTTGTGACGTTCCTGTGCATAAAACAGTTAAGTTCTCTTAGCTCTAGTATTCAACCACAACTTTTTTAAAAATTTTAGATAGGCAATCTTTTGACCACTATCTCACCAGATGATAAGCGACGATGTGGTCGATAATGGAGCAAGCTTGCCTAGAAGATACCTGTTCACTCGCGATTAGAAGACTCCCATAATTTACTCATCAGGAAACACCCGACTTAGGCAAGGAGTTCCATTCCTTTGTCGGTTCGAAGAATGAATGTGGAAGCAAAACGCTTCGTGCGTATTTGTGGAATGATGAACTTTTTACAAGCTTTTATTTAGTTTCACCTGTCCCATTGTCTATCTATTTGTTGGTTTGTAATTAAATATGAGACCCTCTTCCGGATGTGCGATTGGACTAAAATTTGGTGTACTTATTTATCATCGGTGACAATACAATGGTACTATGAAGCTGGTCAGATGATGGAGACGGAAGATGGCCAGAACTTTTGGACAAGATAAACACATCGGATTTGGGCTCGTTTGATTCCTCTTGACAAGTTCTCTGGTTATATAACTTTTTAGTCCTTTATTATTTACAACTGGTAAAAGCTTGATTTAAAAAAAACTTTTTAGTATTATTAGATTTTACTTTCCACTTTTGAAATCGAACTCATGCTCAGTATAGATACTAAAACTGTCCCCAAATACGGTGAGAATGTTTTCATTACACGGGCCCCACATAAAATTTCGTCGCGCAAAAATCTGTCGACCGTGGTGGCCACAGAATTGCTTCCAAACAGTCCGGGACTTATATTGTGGGTTCGTGGGTGCCGCAAATATTCACATTACACACACACACAACCAGAACTAGAAACACAAGTTTTGGGTAATAAACTTGAGCTCTCACCGGGAACCGAACCCGGCACTGGTAGCATAGAAGGCAGACGTGTAACCAACTATGCAAGCGGGCAGGAACATCGTAGTTTTGGTACGATGTGAAGGACCAATGTTTAGGAATTGGGTATATATAATAAACGATGATAATTAGCTATTACAATATTTTAAACGATATCTAGATTTGGGTATATTTTGAAAAGTAAAACTATCGTGAGTATTACACACAATGTTTCAATGTTATATCCGACTTAAACACGTAAAAAATTTCAACTTACTCTGCTGTCGATTAGTTTCGGACAAATTGGTTGTCCTTCATCAGGATGAGTCAGACGCGCGATAAGCCGAGACAAGCGGCATAGTAGAAATATATAAGTAAGTTGTCTTCATAGAGTCGCGCGCGGGCGCTGTGCGAACGTGGACGTGTAGTCATGTAGCTCCGCAGTGTAAAAATATATATATATTTCTAGATAAACCAAAACGTTCTAATACCATTATAAGCTCAAAATAGTCATAATTAATTAACACATCTTATGCTGTAAACAGTGATTTAAACTCCTCTTACAAACTATATAACAATCACCGAAATAATTTTACTAACGGAAAATTATTATTAGCTGCTAGTTCGATACAGAACGATGCAACGCGATCGTATTCCTGGAATTCGTGGAACCAACGGTCGAGCAAAGGTCAAGGACATGGACGCGTATGCGATTGTGAATTGTGATGAAGTTTATAATCAAATTCTATAAACAAAACCGTGATTTTTTCTTTTTGCTTACTGCATGGTGACCATTGATTATTGTTGCATATTATGAACGCTACCTAATGTTTACATATAAATAGACTAAAAAACTAAAAAATAATAATAATAATTGTGAAGTAAAAAGTGCTTACCTAAATAAAGTGTTTTCGTCGCTAGTGTGTACGTACACTATATAGGTATCTCAAAATATCAATATGGAGTCTTCTAATATTATCTTAAATTGTGGAGGCTGCCCAAATAAGATAATCAACAGGGAGTTCCTAAAATGCTCTTCCTGCGGAATAATTTTTGACTTGATCTGTGGTAACGTATCAGAGAAACGATTTCGTATTATGACGCCGGAGCATAAGCTTGCATGGAGTTGTACTCCATGCATTATTAAGATACCTAAAAGAGACAATTCAAATAAGCCAGTTGGCGTTCATTACCATATATCTGATAGTAATGTTACCACAAGAAAACCACGACGTCGAAAGGTGCCTATGGACAACCCATCAAACTGCAGCGATACTGTAATAGACGGCAGTAACAGCTACATGAATGAAACTCTACGCCACGTAAACTCTCCCATCATTGATAAGACCTACGATGATAGCAGCATGAAAATTGATTTAGAGTTAAAACTTCAAGAAATTACTCTTCAACTCGACAAAGCGAAGGATGAAATAAATACGTTACTATCTGAAAATATCGACCTTAAGCAAAAAATTACAAAGCTTGAAGATACAAATAAAAATGCTTTAGAAGAAAAAATTGGATGCAACGTATATAATAAAGAACAATGCGAGGGCCTGAAAAGAGACGATTATACAATAAATGATAGTCTATTACGAAGTAACTACTTTTTCGAACTAGAAAACAGTATGGACGATAATACTTCAACCCCTTTTCAAATGAAAATTAAAGATGTCACTGATACGTCGAAACCGAAGAAAAAAACAAGTAAAAAAGTTATACCTCCAAAAGGAAATTCAAAAACAAAAACAGTATATGGTAAAACACAGAATGGAATAGAATCTAACATCTCATTCAACAAGATCGAGAACGGCGAAGCAAAGAATACACCCAGCAAATACATAAATACCGCATACTCTTTTGGTGATTTTAGAGACAAAGAAAATAAACAACAAAACCTTGCTGTTACAAAAGCACCCATTTCAAAATCATTAACCAAAGAAACCAAAACTAAAATAGATAATGCCTGCCAAACCACGTCATACAAATCAGACAAATTGTGCGAAAAATCTTCATATGAGTCCACGCACCATATCCGTAAGGACACTAGAAGAAGAATAGTCGTTATTGCAGACGACCAAGGCAGAAACATACAAAAAACCCTTCAACGGCTTGTTGGTGACGAATTTATCGTAAGCTGCTTTTGGAAGCCAGGAGCAAGTTTAAAAGAAATACTTCTGGCAGAAAGACAAGTCATAATGACTTTAGACCGTGACGAATTTGTAATTGTGATAGGAGGTACTAACGATCGAGAGCTGTTTGAATTTCAATTCGCATTTAGAAATTTTATTAATAGCATCAGCAACACAAATATTATTGTCTCAGAAATTCCATATAACAAATATATAAGCGAACACAAACTGAATCATGAATTGAAATTCATCTGCTCCAATTTTCCAAATTCTGTTTATATTCCTATGAATTATTATGACAATTATGCGCCCCAACGTCAACCATTTGTTCTTTACAAATGCCAATATATTCTAAGAGAAATTTTACGCTTAAATTACAAAATAAAACGAGAAGCCCATCAAACAACAAATTTTATCTCGGAACATAATGTCCCTATCAAGGTAGATAAAAGCACACAAACACACGAGTATCAACCGAATGAAGTCAATAATAAATCAGGAACAAACAGCGATTTTTTTCGTCTATAAAGAAATTAATATACTTCACCAGAATTTAAATGGCCTTTTATCAAAATCAGACTTTTTAACAGTTAATTTAGAAACACAACAAGACAAACGAATTACAATAGACGTCCTATGTATTACAGAACATAACATGATTAATGTCGACATTAAATTAGTTCATATTCCAAATTATTCTCTTGGCTCATTTTATTGTCGAAAGAGTCGGCATGGTGGAGCTTGTGTTTTAGTTCGTAATAAACACAGATATAAACCGATTCTAGAAATTAATAAACATTGTATCGAGGGAATTTTAGAGTGCTCAGGAATAGAGGTTATCGAACACAAATTATTAATCATATGCATATATAGACCTCCAAAACAGAGTGTAGATGACGTAAATAAGTTTTTTCATCACTTTTATACGCTTCTCAATGAAACATGTCTTAGTAAAAAAAAAGTCATAGTCTGCGGAGATTTCAATATTAACTTATTAAATGAATGTTGCATAGTAAATAAATTTAAACATCTTGTATCATCTTTCAATCTTAAATTCGCTATAAATGAACCAACAAGATTAGGTAGTGGAACATGTATTGACAATATCCTTTATAACATACGCAACTGTAAAGCCCACCTTCTGGAATTTGGTTTATCAGACCATACGGCGCAGTTACTTGTCTGTCCAGTTAAACCGACATATTCAATTCAGTACTGGTATATTGCAAAACGTGACTATTGTCAAGAAAATATTGATAAATTTAAAGATACTATTAATTCTCTTAACTTTAATGAAGTGTACGAGGAAAATGAGGCTGATGCTGCATTTGATACTTTTTATGAATTATTCATCTTATTCTACAACCTCTGTTTTCCGTTGAGAAAAATTAAAATTACTACACAAAAACGACCCAGATGGATCACAAGCGGTCTAAAGAAATGCTGTAAACAGAAACGTATCCTACTCTGGCAATACCGAAAAAATCGTACACCAATAAACAAACAACGTCTTAAAGAACTATCTTCAAGGTTAAACAGTATAATAAAACTGACTCAGAAGTCACAAAATGACAACTACATAAAAAAAGCACGCAATAAGGGAAAAGCTACTTGGAAGATTATTAATGATACTAAAAATAATTTTCCGAGGCAAGATATAAAGTTAAATATTAATGGGAAGATAGTAGACGATCCCCAAGTAGTTGCGAATGCCTTTAATGATTTTTTTGTCGACCAAGCTACAAAAATTGACGGAAGGCCTATTAAAATTGACAATAACTTGTATAATGTTCGTTCTCTATTTATGGCACCAACAACACCACAGGATATTTACAAAAATATTATGTCACTTAAAAATACAAATAGTACAGGCTATGATAACATAAATACCCAAATTTTAAAAGAAGTTTCTGATCAACTTTCCCAAGTACTAAGCCATATTATAAATCTGTGTATACTCAATGGGACTTTTCCCGAAAAGCTTAAAATAACAGTTATTAAACCTCTTTTTAAGAAAAATTATAAACTTGATATGACTTGCTATCGACCAATAGCTTTGATACCCGTTCTTTCAAAAGTTTTTGAAAAAGTGATATATGATGTTATTTATAACTATTTTGAACAAAATAGGCTTTTCGCGAAAGAGCAAATTGGGTTTCGTAGAAATAAATCCATTAACATGGCAATCTATAACTTTCTAAAACCTATCATGACTTGTGTCGATCTAAAAGTCCCAGCTTGTGCCTTATACATGGACTTAACCAAAGCATTCGATTTTGTAGACCACAATATATTATTAAGGAAATTGTATGCTTATGGTATCAGAGGAAACGTACATAGTCTTATTGAATCTTACTTAAAAAATCGAAAACAATCCACACAAATCAATAAAATATGTCCAGAGTTGAAGCAAGAAGTGGCTTACTCATCTGATTATAGAACGGTAAAATTTGACGTGCCACAAGGAAGCGTACTCGGACCACTGCTATTTATCATTTACATAAATGATCTTCCTAGAAACACTATTCACCCTACAATACTATTTGCAGATGACAGCACTATTTTTTTTACTGGTCTAGAACACTCGTGTTTAGAAAAAGAAATTAATAGAACACTTCATGATATTATACAATGGTTGTCATTGAATAATTTAAAAATCAACTTGGACAAAACAAATTTTATGTTATTTAGAAATAGGGTAAGTCCGACAAATACTTATAACATTCAATATTTGGACCATAGAATTGATTATGTAGAAAATACAAAGTTTCTCGGTTTAAACATAGACTCAAATTTAAACTGGAAAGGACATGTAGAAGCTTTATGTATTAAATTAAGCCAATATTCTTATGCGCTGTATATGCTATCGAAAACTGTCAGCCAGGCTACAGTAATTACGGCTTATCATGGCTATGTTGCATCATCTCTTAGATATGGCATTATGTTCTGGGGTAACAGTACAGGTAAAGATTCTGTTTTTAAGGCACAAAAAAAGTGCGTTAGGGCTATTTGTAAACTAGATCAAACCGAAAGTTGTAAACCACAATTTATAAATTTAAAGATTATGACTGTACCATGTTTATATATTATCGAGACCGTCAATTTTGTACGCAATAACATCGCATTATTTGTTAATTTTAATAGCAAACGACATAATTTAAAACTTAGATGTCCTGTTAACAGAACAGCGTTACTGAATAAAAGCATACTATGCATGGCCCCTAAAATCTATAACCACTTACCTAATGAAATACTTATTTCAAAATCTTTTAATATATTTAAGTCTAAAGTTAAATGCCTTTTACTTGATAAGGCTTATTACAGTATAGAAGAATATTTAAAAGATAAACTGTAATTAAATAAACATCCTAATTACTTACATAATATATATCCTAATTAGATAAGTTTTAAATTGTATTGCATGCCGAAAGGCCGGATACGGCGACCCATCGTTTTTTTCACTTTTGTCATCACCTGTTTACACCTGTATTCGCAATCAATAAATGAATTTGAATTTGAATTTGAAGAGTGGTACCAAACGCGGCTTGTATCTGTGCATGGCCGTACGCACGTGCCACAGCACGCACACTATGATAACAAACAGAACGGCGAAGCCAAAACGAGCCGGGGCCGCCCCCGCGCTTGTAGTCGACGTTTGGCCGTGTTCGCGCCATTCGCCACGGGCGACAGATATCGCGTGCCGCGCGAAGCGTTTCTCTCGAATTATGTCTACGTCAAACAATCGGACCTATTGTTGTGTTACACTACGTGTTTATTAAATTTAATAGCTATGTAGATTGTTGAAGTGAAAAGTCGTAGTAAATGCTGCGAACATTGATTTATTAAGGCCTACTTAGCTATGATAGTTCTCCTTTTAACCTTCTTATATATACTACTATCGTGAGTTCTTTTGACATATCCAAAAAAATATTTTTTTCAAGATTTTGTTTTGACTCTGGCGGCGCGGCGTGGCTAATACAGCTTTCATACAAATGAAATCGTATCTATTTTACACTATTTTATTGTACCTACCTGTTACCTTTAAAAGTCGGAGATAGTGACAACCCTGCGTATTTGGCTAGAGTAGGCATTTGAATCTCCTACGGGCCTCGAGTTATCTTACTTATATATTTCTACTATGCAAGCGGCTCGGGTGCTGCGCGTCTGACTCATGTTAAAGAAGGACATCTAATTCGTCCGAAACTAGTCAACAACAAAGTAAGTCGACATTTCTTACGTGTTTTAAACCGTATATAACATTGACAAATCTATATAGTTACAACATAACTATGAGTCAATAGTACACAAACTACATGCAAATGAATCCAAACGTACAATACATTACATGTCAGAATCGGATTCAATAGATGAAACAAACAACATATAAAGCTGAAGAATAAAAATAAGTCTTACTTATGACAATGTGTGTTCTGTTTCATCGTATTGATTCAGAATCTTGAGACGACTATGATTTTTTTTTTGGAATTTTCTTTATTAGTGCATGTTTGTGTAGTGCATCACCTGGGAACACAATAAATTGTGTTAAATATAATTGAAACGCAAGCAAAGCTTAATAACCGACGAGACGATAAACCGACTTTGGCCTGACCGAAACAAAAAAAAAATCAGCAAAATCGATTCATAATTGGCAGAGATATCGCATAACATAAATACAAAAAGAAACTTTCAATCGAATTGAGAACCTCCTTTTTTTTGAAGTCGGTTGAAAATTGCATTTAGAAGAAAGTCTAAGAACTAAATGTGCTAAGGGTTAGAATAGATATCAGGGTGTGAAAGCAATTTCAATTTCAAAATCGTTTATTCACATGGGCCCCAAAGAGACACTCATGAAAGTTAATGACTCTACTGCCAGATTCGCAAAATAACAGCCAATTTTCTAGTATTGTACATATATATAGATTATTGTTACTTACAGCTTTTCTTGTCTCCCATTCGTCCTCCATGAGCTGAAGGAGAGGCTTCCCATCAACGGTGAAAATCTTATTGGTTTTGGCTTCATACTCTGTGACCAAGTCGCGGATTTGGGCTTCGATTTTTGGGAGCTGCAAATAAAAAAGTCTAAGTATTAATAATGACTTTAAATGAATTAAGCAGTAGCATCCTTATTAAGTTTGTGTGTGTGTGTGAATAATATGGTTGAGGTATCTGGCGGCTGGAAGGGTTTTATCTAAATCGGTATTTATATCTAGCTTGACCCTGGAGTAGAGGTGCGCGCCGAGTAACAATTTGTCGGCGTGGTGGCGCCACTCCGGCGTGGCCATAATTTGCCAACTTTTTACGAAAAAATTAAATAATTTATTCAATTACAACTCCGCCTGCATATATTTTGCATTTCCTATGGCGCAAATGACAAATCATTATTTTTATTGAAATTATTGTACTAACCAAAATACTAACTACCTTCCTACCTAGCCTAGCTCATGTCATTAATACGTAATATTTATACAATGTAGGAACTAATCATCTTTACTTAAAGGAATAAATAAGTAAAATAAATAAACGCAAGTAAACCTTTAAAAAAAACAATTTCACCGCTTTATTGAAGATGTTTCAAGAACTACTGATCAGATCTTGATCAAATTTTGATGGGACCAATTGGAAAGAAATATCTTTAGAAATAAAATAAAAGATTTACAAAATCAGTTCACGTACACACATAAAAAAAAACAGTCGAATTGAGTACCTCCTCTTTTTTTGTGAAGTCGGTAGAAAAAACTGGACTGGAATTAAGAACTTTATTATATAAGATAGAGAGAGAGACTACTGCGAGGAAACGACTCTGGTAATTTTCAAACGACTTCAAAATAATTGAAAATATGAAGTGATTGTGTCCTTCTTATTTCAACTGGAAGATCATTCCACAGCCGAACAGCTTCGACTCTGTCGAAATTTGATCAAGATCTGTTTTCTAGTTTTTTGAGTTATCGTCAATAATGCGTGTGCAATACATTAAATCTGATCCAGGTTCCGAAGATAAAGCGGTGAAGTCGGTTTTTTAAGCTTTGCTTAATTATTTGTATGTAAGTTACGCGATCATTCCGCCAATTAAAAATCGATTTTGATGATTCTTTTTCGTTTTGTAGACCATACTTCAGAGGTGGTCTCATATAAGTGTACCAAAATAGTTTTAGCGCTATTTGAGATAATCAACAAAAAACAAAATATAAACGGTAAAGTGGGTTTTCTACCGACTTCACAAAAAAGGAGGAGGTGTGTTACTTCATATATTCGTTCTACTTGAACCGATTTTACTGTAATTAGTAACTTACGTTGTTGGCGATGGTTTTCCTCTCCTTCTCTTCTTTAAGCAGTTGTCCGCCGCGATTGTGGTACCGTCCCGGCTCAGTCGCGCGAGCTTCCAGTTCCGTCATCTTCAACCAGAGGTTCTTGCGAGTTAGCACCATCTCGAATATATGCCTGAAACATACAACACTTCAGGTAGGGACAACAAACCTGAGTGGCACAAGGGTGATAAAGGCTTATACCCTGCAGTGGGTCGATACAGGCTGATAATGATGATGAGAGATTGGGACGCTAATGATAACCCTTTCTTCGAGCCGATTACGTAACTATACATAAACATAAACGCTTTCACAACACACTAAGTTCGGTGGGTGCCGGAAACATTCACATCACACAATCACACGCAGAACCAGAAGCACAGATTTTCCTTGGAGAGAAATCTTGTGTTCCCGCCAGGAAGCGAACCCGATAAACCTGCTTTGAAGGCGAATGCTCACCCAACTAAACCAACAGGCAGTCCAATATATAATTGCTACCGTGGTCACTGTTAGTAGTCCGGGAGTTATTAGTTGGTAACATATTTTTCTTTTCACCTGCTTTACAATGTTCATTTCACGCTATCTCAACATAAAGTAAGGCACTTTATCTCAAAGGATATAAAGTTATATAAAAATCCCAGCGGCTGTTATAAATCTTTTTGGTGAATGTGTAATATCTTTCAAAGACTAGTATCTTGGCTGCCGGAAACATTTACATTACACACACATTTACACCCAGAACCAGAAGCACAATTATCCCTTGGGAAGGAAAATTGTGCTCCTGCCGGGAATCAAACCCAGGCAGAGGGCAGAACTGAACCTGCCCACTGCGCCAATTGGGACGTAAAAAGCACTCACTTGTTGTTTTCGTAGTATTTGCTGATTTTCTCCAGATACAGTTCATGCAAAGTGAGTGTGTCTTCGGTGAATATATCTTGATAGTAATGCACGAACTCCTCCCGTTCGCGGCTCGAGTACATGACATTGTCCCACATGAGCTTGATTTTTGTACGGACATTGGCTACAAACACCTAAAATAAAATATTGATTTTTTATTCAAAATAGGCAAACGTTTGACCTCCATCTAACCTGATAATAAGCGACGATGCGGTCGACGACGGAGCACGTTTGCCTAGATGATGCCTATTCACTCGTGACTTAAAGAGTTCCATATTGTATTTATCAGGGAATACCTCAGGTAAGGTATTCCATTCTTATGCAGTTCGCATAATGAATGTGGAGGCATAACGCATCGTCCGCATTCTTATTATTTGCTAGTACCTTCTAAAACTTACAAAGCTGTGCAATCTAATGTTTTTTTGCTCTTTTACTAGTTGAATTACCAGGCGTGGCCCAGGTAAATCTATACTCATATTATAATGAGGAAAGATTTGTATTTTTGTATGTAACAAATAAACTTAAAAACTACTGGACCGATTTCAAAAATTCTTTTGCCGTTAGAAAGTAACATTATCACTGAGTAACATAGGCTATATCTATTACTAGAAAAAAATGTAAATCCTTAGAAATCCTACTAATTCCTATTCCTACTAATATTATAAACGCGGAAGTTTGTAAGAATGTATGTATGTATGGATGTATGGATGTATGGATGTATGTTTGTTACTCTTTCACGCAAAAACTACTGAATAGATTTTGATGAAACTTTCCCATAATTTAGCTTACACATCAGAATAACACATAGGCTATAATTTATAAAGATATAATGTTATTTATCCAAAATATAACGATAAGTGTCAAGTAAGTAGGAGAAAAATCTGCCATCTGCGAGCTATTCTGGCGTGCGCTGCAGAAACCGTTGAAGTTATACGTATATAATGTATAATGAAAATGTTTATCTTAAATATTCCTACAAAAAAGCCCGCGACAGCATATATCTATCTTTTATGTGTAAGCCACTATCGCCAAAATAGTGAAACAGAATACAATAAAAAAATATAATTTATTTCTAAGGCACATTTGGTAGTAACAAATAGATCCTTATATAAAAATAAATACTTTTATCGCATTTGGGATTTTAAGTAAATAAAATTTGTCTTTTACACTACATCATTTAGACAAATATCTGAATAGTTATGACGATAAACAACTGAGTGCGCGATATTATGGTATGGTCCGGTGGCAGGCGAATGGGACGGGCGCGCGGGGGCGGTCGGACGACTGCGGGCGGGGTAGGGGAAGAGTCAGATGTCGCTCAGTGCCGAGCGCGACCCGAATACGGACAGACGTCGTTGACGATTGTGTCTGTATCGTGAATTTTCAAGGCACTAGCGATTTGTTAAAAACTCACTGTACCTATATAATGTAATAGATAGGTATTGGCAGGTTTATTTTTGTGGTTAGGAGACACGTATAAGAAGATACTTCACTTTTATTTTTACATCGGTAGGTTACTTAACTTAACAGTTACTTACAATAATTCTGATGGAAAGTGATGATGCGGCCGAAGATGTGACATGTTTGTCTAGAAGATTCCTATTCACTCTTGACTTGAAGACTCCCAAACTTTTGCATTACCATCAATCATCATATACATCCGTAGAATATCTTTCATTCTTAATGTGCACGCCCCTCCTCCAAAGGAGATGTTTCATTTTGGGCCAGCACTATGTACCATACATAGAAAAATAGGGAAAAAATATTGCATTTTCTTAAAAATACAAATAAATTAATCTGCGGAAGATTACAGCTGTACCCTCAAATTATTATTTTTAAATAACCCAATGCAACCCTATTTTTGGGGCAGTCATGGCAAGAAGATACTGAATGTCACTCTGTTCCGAGTTTCAATCGAGTAACATATTCTATAATCCTATTATAATTATAACAAAACCCAAATATTTCAGAATTGATATGTTTTTTACAATAAATGATCAATGACACGTCAAAATTACAGTTCAATATTGTCGCAATCCGCCATTTGTAATTGTCTTGTGTTGCTATCAATGTACCAAGATATATTAAATGTACATTAAAACGAAATATAAGTAAAGAAAATAAACATTAAAAAACGGTTACCTACTATATAGTATAGCTATATGGTGCTGGCCCAGGCTCCTTCAATTTTGAAACATCTCCTTTGTCAAACGATCGAGTGTCTAATGTATAAAAATGTTTATGGAGGGGCGTGCATATTTAGAATGTAAGATCTTATCTATCTATCCTTACAAACTATAGCGTTTTTAATACCTATAAGTGAGATTATCATAAAAAATACTTAGTTCCAATTTACATACATTACATAATGTCATCATGAAAACATGATTTTTAATTTGTTGGATTTGTCTCCGTCCTGAATAGCAGAATAATATAAAAACATTGAAAAATTTACGACATAGTAAAATACTTTCAATCATCATTATCATAATTTTCCATTACCACGCGGGTGAAACCGCGGGGCACAGCTAGTCACTAATAAAACCAACCCAAGGTGTAAAAAAAATTGCCATAAAATGTATTTCTGCTGCGTATTGATGATAGAACAAAAAAATGTTCTACAATATTGTAGAACTTAATCATTGGAAAGTCTTCTCGAGACCATGGCCAATGCAACTAACTACGGGCCAATTGCCTATATTTCCTAAAACTAAACTAAAACTATGTAACTATGTACTTGGCCGAAACATCGAAGTAAGTAATAGTTTCTAGCGCGACTAAGTTCCAAGATATAACTTAAACTAAATGTGATCGAATCGTGAAAGTTTAAAATGTACAGAGAGATTACGTTAGTCATAAGTTTGTCAATAAAATTACCTGAATCTTCTGTCTTTTGATAACTTCACAGCGCTTGAGCTCCTCCTTAATGGCGGCTTCAGTTTCCGGGTGGCATCCCGGGTGGGCGTGCAAAAAGTTCTCGCGGTATATCTGATCTTCCTCTAAGCACTCCCATAGCTTGGTGAGACGTTCACGAAGTTCAAGCACCTAATGGACAAGAGAACAAAAACGCTTTTACACTTCAGCCCCTCACTAAGTTCGATGGAAACATTATGAGTGCCTTTTTGGGGCCCATGTGAATAAACATTTTCATTTTGATTCTTACCCTATTATTAGTCTGTTCATATTTCTCCTGCAGGTCTTGTTGTAGTTTAGCAAGGCGGTCCATATTGAGATCTGTTACTTTAAAGTCAACAGATAGATTGTTCACCACAGTCTGTTCAAACTTGTTTTGCGGCTTGATTTGCAGTTTATCTGTGAACGGGTATATAATTAAAATGTGTTTATATAATGAAAAATATATCTGGCTCACCGAAACTTTATCCCTAATAAGAGATCCAGTCCCCAAATATGCTTCTTCTCATTCTTCATTGTCATAATATTTGGTGCCAAAATTAGATAAGCTCTTTGTCTTAAGGATTCACAGAATGAGACGACGTTTTTGCGTCGAATCACATAACGAGACGAGATCTTTCGCACGAGAAAATAGAAGATACAATTTTGACATGGTATATGTGCCTTTCCATGAAGAAATCACACATATTGAACTGAATGTTATTATGAAAAGAACTCAAGAAAAATCTAGACTGCAACAGAGACAGCTTTTAATACAAGTCCTCAGAAGTTTTTATGTAAATAATACTACTGTTGGAGAGGAGAATGATAGTCATCAAGAAACAAGACAGGAAACGAAACACCTATAGATAAGAGCCAAGACAAGAGTTATGGATGTAATTACAAAGATAGAACAACTAAAATAGAGATGGACAGGCCACAGGGAGTACTCAGGAAAAGTGGAGTAAAATTGAGACAGACTGGTATCCCAGAGATGGAAAAAGGAAGCAGAGATGGGAAGATGAGTTGAAGCTTACAGAGGGCCCTTACTGGAGAAGGGTTGTCAGAGATAGAACACAATGGAAAATGTTAGATGAGGTCTTTGCCAAAAGGCAAACTGAACTTAGAGATATCCTCTAAATGATGAAAACAAACACTTCAAATCAGACAGAAGTTCTGGATAGAGGGCTTATTGATTGATTGATTGATGTAAGTAATACAAGTTGCCTAGAAGATACCTATTCAATCTAGACTCCCAGATTATTTATGTTGAGGAACATGACTCCTTTGTTGTGCGGATGTTACATAGAAGCATAGTGCTTCAGTAAGCTGAAGGTATGTCAATCATAAATCGATGATGCTTATCAGTTTGTTAATGTTGTTAATGTTAATGGACACAATGGTTAGATTGTAATTAAAATAGAGAGTACTTTGTAAGAAAAAAAAAGTTTGATTGTAAAAAGGGCATGGATAATTAGTGTTATTACTGTTTACCCTCCGAAATGTAAATGATAGAAAAGCGATAGGTCAGCGACCCGACTTCTATAATGATCTGGAATCTGCAGTTTGGACTAACAGCCTATCACTACTGCTGGAAACTTTCACGTCACATACAAACAAACCCAGAACCAACAATTTTCCCTTTGGGAGAAGCTTGTTTCAACTGGGCATTGAACTCGATACCCACTGCTTGGTTGGCAGATACGCAACCAACTATGCCAGTGAACACTTCTTGGAAGATGTTAGTAACGCCATCTGTAACTCCTAGATGTTACTCTACCTGCTGCTTACCCATGATATCTTTGATCTCAACTTGCACATTGAGGAATATCTCAGCTCTCTTGTCTCTCTCAGCTTGCAGCACCACGAGGTGGTCTTTCAGGCGATCGAGTTCCTCCTCAGAAGGTAGCGGAATCTCTTGCAACTCTTGTATAGTTACACCGAGCTTGTCGGTGAGATCCCGCTGCCATTCCAGGAGGCGTTCCATTTTCATGCGGCGTTGCTCTACTTGTTCTCTGTACCTAGAGAGTTTAAAAAGTAGATACAATTAA
Source organism: Lomographa bimaculata (assembly GCA_948107665.1). Classification (NCBI taxonomy): domain Eukaryota; kingdom Metazoa; phylum Arthropoda; class Insecta; order Lepidoptera; family Geometridae; genus Lomographa; species Lomographa bimaculata. Next base: position 6,398,194 of record OX403596.1, on the reverse strand, counting down.
TACTCAGTGGAAGCTCCCTGGGGTGAAGGCATTAATTTCCTGAGTCAACCATATTTCCTATAGATGTAAAACTTCAAGTTTTATGATTTCAGACCTTTTTTTTTCCTCCATTAAAACAGTTTCACAATTACATGAATTTCACTTGATAGATTTTTATAGCAAAATATGATTACTTTTCTGCTTTTGATGCGAGTTTTTGCTTTTTTTTTTAATAGGTTTTAGCCTTGTGTTTTATATTACCTGTGCTTCATTGCTTCGCCCGCGTTTAGTTTGTTTAACAGTAAATATGTTAATTTTGGGTATAAATAAACATTCCGAATTTCATCCAAATGCGTTCAGCGTGAAAACATACACACTGATATACTTTCATATTGAAAACTGACACACAAATTACAGATGTATAATATTATAGTGCGATAGCATGATAGGCTATCGTCAAGACTAAATTTTGATGTCTTTTCCATATCAAGAAAAATTTAAGTATGCCACATGCACCATACGGTTTTTACCCTGCTGAATGGGTATGTCTATACTACAACCACCAGGATAAAGCCGACGCGGATCAAGTAGTAAGATATAAATATAAATAGTGATAACAAGGACATAATAGAGGAATTCTACGAAATTCTAAAGAATATATTATATTTAAAGTTTGAAATGCTTTCACCTTCTGTTGTCTTTAAGCCGAAGGATTGAAGAGGACTTGGACAGAGGGAGTAACTTTTGCCTTGATGATACCCTATGAAATTACATAAAAATGCTGCCTAAAAGTGTCACATTTTAACTAATATAATAAATAAATCAAATAAGCTATGTAATCGGCTGGTCTCTGCTACAAGATGATCAAGAAAATTTTACATACCCAGCAATCTGTTCCTCTAACTCTCTCTTGTACTCCACAAGCATCATTTCTTCCTTGAACTCAACTTTGGTGATGTCCACTGAGAGACACTTGCTGAGTTCATCGGTTTCTTCCTTCAATTCTGTAAATGAAATGTGAATCAATACTTTGCCAATTGGTAAAGCACACAGTAAATATAAACAAATGCTACAACCTTGGATTAGTTAGGAGGAGATATAGGAGGTAGCAAAGAAACTCTGCATCTGAGCCTCTAATACAGAGGACTTAAAGATAATCTTAGACCGTAGGTTAGGCACCGAGAGGAGAGACTATTTACATAAGTGTGTGTTGTACATTGCAAAGGAATTTTCATTTTGCCTCAAAAATCCATGTTGAAAGTTCCAATTGGTATTTGTGTTTCATGGAATGCAGAGATGAACTCAAGCAAAGCTACAGTATTTTTGTAAGAATAAGAGTTCCAAACCAACAGGTAACATGTACTTTACTGAAACAGGTATGTCGAGTGACCCAAAGCTATGCTCCAATAAGATATAAATAGGAGTATGGCAATGGCAATAATGAGTATATTTACTTAATGAAATGCCTTTTTAAAATTGCAAAAAATGTTACATAACATAAACGCTTTCACACTCACAGCCCAACACTAATTTAACACTGAGTTTAAGGAATTGTGTAGTGAGTACCGGAAACATTCACATCACACACAATTAAAACCAGAAACACAAATTTTCCTATGAGGAGAAAACTTGAGTTTCAATCGAAAGCGTATGCACACACAACTAAGCCAAAAGACAATTCATACTATATTATGTACTGCTAAGGAGTACAATTCTTTACACGAGTCTGTATTACCCGATACATACTCTTACATACATATTTTTTAAGCTAACATGTCTCATCATCACTTACCAACTTGATAAAAGAACAACTCTAACAAACCACACAAATGCACAAAACCCCTGCATGTGGGTCAATGCAAGTTATAACCACCTAGAATTAGAATTACGACTCACTATCAACTTGGCTCTGCATGATCTTAATCTTCTGCCTTGTCTCCGAGATGACATCCCTATGCAGTTCCTTTTCGATATGAACAAGCTTCTGTATATTATTCATTTTGGTTTCGTCATCCACTCCAAGATGTGACCAGTTCAACCATAGCTCATCCATCATACAGCGAATGTTAGCTGATATCTCCTGGAGGGCTTCATTGCTAGAAAAGAAATACAAAATTACATTGGCATTGTTACCTGACTAGTATAATTTGGGAGACTTCCAAGTGTATGGGGTATCTTTTAGGTAAGCATCCTTGGTGTCATCATAATTTCATGTCGAAGTAGTGGTCAATTGTCTTTGATACATTTGACCAGTTAGCGCAGTGGGCAGGTCTCAGTCCTCAGCACCACAGGTTCTGAGTTCAATTCCCAGCAGGAGCACAATTGTCCTTCCCCAGTGACATTTGTACATCTGTGGCTGGTTATGTTTATGTGTGTGATGTAAATGTTGCCTGCACTTACAATACAAGTCTTTGAACTTAGTATTGGGCCAAGAATGTAAAAGAGTTTACAAAAAAATATTATATAGGTAGTAATCCAGAAAACAACAACAGTACACAATTGAAGAACATTTTATTATATCTCATCAAAAATTAATAGCTTTTGTTAAGATCATCTGACTTATGGTGAATATTATTTTCAGAAATTTTATAGATTTATTATGAAGGAGTTAGTTTTATATACACAAATGGAATTGGAATTAGTTAACTGTTTGTGAGCTAGAATACTATACCTTGCTAGGCTTTGTCTGATTGGATATGAGAAACTTGTTAAATAACTCATAACATAACCACTTTCACACTCACACATCTACAACAAACCACATTCTTTACCAGGCACTTGTTAGCTCAAGTCCAGGGAGGGCAGTTTACCATCTACTCATCTTTTTTTTTTTTGTGGTGGAGAAAATGCTTAGCACTTCCTTTCCTTCTCAGGCGTGAAGGAAATGGGAATGTGAGGCTCGAACCCACTAAAAGCCCCCCCGTGAGCAGGCCCTCGTCGAGGTGGGGTAAGATAGGGTCACGCTAGTAGTCACTATCTTACCCCGGCGGTAGGCCCGGATACGATTCGGGCCACTGCGACCATCTAATTATCTAAGCCAACTTCTCCCAAGCCTTTATTAAGTGTCCAATGACTCACAAAGAATCACCAAAGCCTCGATTTATTGACAAAAAGAGTGCCAGTCATGAAAACTCCGGCAGAATTTAAGAGTTCCCGAGAATGTAATGAATCCATTCCTTTCTCTTTATCCAGGAAGAATACCATTATACGCCAACTCACTTATTTGGCAAAGGAAAGAGAGATGATGAGTAACTCAAATCCTAAATGTGAGTTTCCGCTGTCTATACATCTACAAAAAATGATTCGACAACTCTGTTTTCTACACTATTTTATGCAGTCAGGACACTACCATAGCAAAATTAAATACAGTTTTCCCAACCTCACTTGCCTTATGTAGTGTTCTATTAGTAAACAACGTGACAATTACGAAGTGGAGTACGTTTCCCCCTTTCACTAAGTTAGTAATATCGATCTTTAGTGAGATCAGATTTATGAAGTTATAGACCTCTGTACATGTAAGATTCATTCAATTTGACACCTAGGCTTTTAATTACAGAAAGTGCAAATAGAGCAAGCTAACTAGCTTGCTCTATTTGCACTTTCTGTAATCCAGAATTAAGCTATGAGACTAGCAACTGCTAGTCTCATAGCTTAATGCTGGATTTTCTCCTTTATACAGAAAACAATTTGTAGATGTATTGTAGGTGCTATGGGCATGATACATAGGTTCTTCTTTTCTATATTTAAAACTGTATGAAGATGAAATTAGTGTGGTCCTTTCTAATCAAATGCAATAGGTAAATGCTTCCACTAGTAAAATAGGTACCTAGCTATCAACCAAGTTGTGTCAATAATATGGGTAGAAAACAACAAAGGTAAGCTCTTAAGTAGACTGTTAAGAACTTGATTGTGATCATCTCATGAAATAACAAACCACATTAAACCTATTTATTTGTATGAAATAAAATGAGCAACTTTTTATTTGGTTTTAGGTAATTGCATCCTGCTGTCTGATTTACGCCATCAACATTACTGTTTTTTTGTAATACAAGGATCACGGCATTCTGTACGTTTTTTAAAGTTGCGTTCAATAGAATAATATATACAAATATACTATTTTATTATGATGCCTTGAGGCAACGCCTATAGCAAGAAAATGCAACGCAGACTCGAATCGTTCTGATAGATTATACATTAAGTTCGGCAACTAAAATAAGAATTTTAATCGATCGTAGTATCTTCCGATTCATAATTTATTTACGAATGAACCGATTTTAGATAGATAATGTACTAAAAAATTACAATATTATATTGAGCAGAACAATTTTACTTACAACTTCATATCGACATCCTTGGAATATAAAACCATTTTGTTGAAGAAGTTCGCGAGCTATATACAAAATAAAGCTCACATACATACAATAACACAAGATGCACTAAATAAAGTATTATTTACGGTTGCCAAATTATTTTGTTTCACCAGACGGACTAATACGAGCGAACTAACGTTTGTTTTCAAATTTCAAGACGTTACAATTTACATTGAAAATGTCTGCTGCAGCTACGCGATGTGATTGGACGAATCCAAAACCATAGACCAAAACTGAAAAGGACAATAAAATAAAATCATGATACTTTTCTTTTATTTTGGCTCCACAATCTTATGCGTTTAACCAGACTGTAATTGAAGAAGTGTTACATAATTTTTAACGACTTCCCAAAAAAGGAGGAGGTACTCAAGTCGACTGTATTTTTTTTTTATGTGTGTTACCTCATAATTCCTTTCCACATGAACCGATTTCGAAATTTTTTTTTTAGTTTTAAAGATGTTGCTTTCCATTGGTCCCATATAAATTTGATCAAGATCTGACCCCCCTATTACCTATCTCTGTTGCGAACGGTTTAATACTAAATTAACAAAACTCCTAAGAAATAAGGTTCATTTTTGCTTAATTTAAATAGAAATCGCGTGCAACATAGATACGTAATACGTCTGATCAGTAATTCTTGAGATATCGTCAATAATGCGTATTCTGTGGACTACATTGACCATGTTCTCGTTTTTGACCGACTTAAAAAGTTACCTTATAACTTCTTTCGTTGTAAACCGATGTTGATGATTATTTTTTTATTTGAAAGCTGGTGCTTTTTATATGGTCCCGTTGAAATTTGATCAACATCTGATCTCTTGTATTTGAGTTATGGTCAATAATGTGTATACAATACAATAAATCTGATCAAGGTTCCGAAGATAAAGCGGTGAAGTCGGTTTTTTTTAAGCTTTGCTTGCGTTTAATTATTTATGGTATAAATCCTAGTCACAAGTGAAAGTCAAGTAAAAGAGTCATGATCCAGTTATAGTCAAGTCATGCTCTAATAAAGTGTTATAAACTTTACTAGAACTCATAATATAGTTTTGGAGCGATAGCGAAAATAGTCGTGCTGTATTTATAATGTATTATAAACTGAATTATAGAACACATCCTAGTGCTGAATGTATTAACAGCTTAAGCTAAGTTTTTTTCACCGTTTTCACCATTCATTAGATAAACGATTCCAAGTTAGATTATTCCTAACGTTAGGAAACTCTTAAGTTGGTAATTTCACTTCACCAATCGACTTTTAATACTGAAACTTATGAATCTTATCTATGGTTTAACTTTTAAAATGTTGTTTGCTTGTCTCAAGAGACAATACCGCACAAAACTTCAAGAAGTTTTGTGCGGTATTTTGTCGACTTGAGAATAAATAAAAGTATTGTGCTAATATTTTATTATAATTTTACAAATTACGCAAAAATGTGTTCTGGGAGCGTAAACGCTTGGCAAACTTAAGCGCAGACGTTTTTACTAAATGAAGATTCAGATAAAATGCAGTATACTTACCTATTTTTGAACATAATATTCACTATTGATTTGTAATGTAGTTTTTGAGAAACAAAAATGATAAATATAGAAATAAAATAAAATATGATAGAAATGCTCGTTGGCTTAGTTGGGTGGGCGTTCGTCATCTAAGCAGGTGTGTTGGGTTTAATTCCCGGCAGGAACACAAGTTTTCTCCCCAAAGAAACATGTGTTTCTGGTTTTATAATAATATGTAATGTGAATGTTTTCGGCACCCACGACACAAGTCATTCAGTTTAGTGCAGGGCTGTGAGTGTAAAAGCATAAAGTAAAAAAATAAAATAAATGACGTTCTCTCTTTTACTATTTACCTCCCTAGAACCTATATTCCTTCTAATTTCAATAATACGATAGTGTGTGTGTGTGACTGTGAATATAAGCTTATTGAGCGAGCAAAGCGATATCTTTTAGTAGACTTGGAAGTTGCAACACTTTGTAGGTACGTCCGTCCGTCCTTTTGTCTGAAGCATATAGCGTCTAAGCAAAACAAGCGATTAATTTCAAATTCTCACACAATATATAAAACTATGACCCAAAAATGAAATGGCAGTTGCAATTTAAATATTAAGGGCATACTGTACACGTAACTAGGAGTCAAATGCATTTTTTGTATGTAAGATTAAAAAGGCGTTACATTGGTAATTGTGTATCTTTAAAACTAAAGCTCTCGCTCAAGAACTCCAACAGTTTCAACATACACCACAAATAAACGGTTCCTTGTAAGGTAATTCCTATGCTAAGGGAACTCCTAAGTTTATTTTTGATTTCACCATTTCATATTCATTAGGCGATGCCTAAGCTCGGATATGTCTAAATTTTTCAATCTTGGCTATGGTTTGATTTCTAAAGTTGTCTGCTTGGTTTTTGATGTGACGTAAATTGTTTATTTTTTCTTGATTTAATACGAGGCAAAATTAGTTTATTAAAAAAACCTAACCAATTTTTTATAACTGACAGTAGAATCACTAGTAGAATGCACAAAGGTAACGTTTAATTAGGGAGTTTTTGCTGCGAAAGTGAAAAAATGGCGTTGTTGATTTTGTATATTTTCCAAAAACTGTGATTCTTCGAGTTTTAATGTGTAATAATGGTAGAACATTCACCGTTAATACTTAGTTAACGTGCATAAGTGAAGGCACTTACAAACACACTTACACTCAAACTTTCGGATTTTTAATATTAGTAGGAGAATTAATTATACTTGCGGTGGGCATTACAGGAATCCCCAATTCATCCACTACAGTTCATAATATCTAAACAGCACTTAAATATAAAAGAAACAATAATACAAAAAATCTTTAAGAAAATTTATTTATACTTATCATACTTGCGGTGGGCATTACAGGAACCCCCAATTCACCCACTACAGTTCATAATATCTAAACAGTACTTAAATATAAAAGAAACAATAATACATAAAATCTTTAAGAAAATTAATTTATTAATTATCATACTTGCGGTGGGCATTACAGGATCCCCAATTCACCCACTACAGTTCTTAGCATCTAAACAATACTTCAATATAAAATAAACAATAAAAAATCTAAAAGAAAAAAAAGCAAAAAAAAAACAAAATACAAAATCCCCCAACAGCGGAATAAAGGGGACATTTGATGTTATCTTTAAGCCTAGATTAAGTTTATCAATTTCAGCGTAAGGTGTAATGAGTGGATTAGATGTCAGCCCTATCTTGATGACATGTTGATTCTCTACAAAAGGCAGTCTTTTGTAGAGAATCAATCATTATATAAATAGTAGTCATTCTATGCAGTGCCGGATTAAGCAAGCACGGGGCCCGTAGCAAATTCTTTCAAAAAGCCCTTGATCGGCTATGGGTTCTTAAGTATTAAGTGTTAAAAAAAACAACTGGATGCACTCCAGGAGCCCCAGCAGAAGTGAAAACTCGCCGCGCGGTCGAAAGAGAATTACTTCTTCTCCTTCGTCTTACGAATTTTCGATCAGGTCACGTGTCCTGCCGCGATATTAACATTTTTTACCCATCCCAAAAAAGTGTATAACGCCGCTAAAGAAGTTTTCACTTCAAAAATTAATTGCTCTATTCTCAATACATTTATTTGCCATCAATAGGTTACAATTTCGTGGGTAATTAATTGTCTAGTAGATACTATAGGTCCTGTTAGGCTCTGACAAGTACAAAAAGCCAGAGATGAGATTTCCGACAAAGTTTCTTTTAAGAGTTGGAATGTACGAGATTTTTTTTCAGATTGTAATATTAATTGATCGAGCTAAGCGAGATCTCTATGTTGACTTGGGTCATTCAGCACTTCATCCGTCCGTCCATCTGTCAGAGGCAACTAGCGTCTAAATCATATAAGCGAATGACTTTAAATTCTCATAGAATATGTTACACTACGGCCCAAAGCCGGAAATGACATTTAAAATTATAGTAATGAAAAAAATAAGGGGGCTTCCATACATGTAAGTGGGGAGCAAAATATTTTTTATTTTTTCATGTTGGAAAATAACGATTTGGTAGGCCATCAAAGTCACTGATTTTAGACCTATTTTGCCCCAGGGTCTATCTCAAAAACGGCTTCACACTGAACGCTGAAACTTACGTTTAATCCATTAAATTCTGTACTTGAACAATAACAACAAATCAAACAATTATTACATAACAAAAAAGATATAAGCAAGTAACCTCAAAACTTTTTCACTATTTAAGGGAAAATGTAAGCTCGAGATCTCAGCTCGGCGCGAACGACTAGTATAATATTATACTTTAAAAAAAATATTTCTTGGGTTATCGTAGGCGCGCCCGTGCGACAGCAGTGAGCTATTATCAAAAAGTTGAGACCCTTTTCTTTTGTTTTTGTTTATTGTTAATAGCAACAAATTAAAATTTTGATTGCCAGAAAAAAAATGTCTCTCAAAATTATTATTATTTATATATTTTTTACTAACCGTGCCCCGCGGCTTCGCCCACTATTATCAAGTTCAAAGGTAGCCTATGTGCTAATCCTAGGTATAATCTATGTACATTCCTAATTTAATCCATTTCCGTTCAGCCGTTAAAGTGTGAAGAGGGAACTAACATACACACAAACTTTCGGATTTATAATATTAGTAGGATGTACTTTAATAAATTTTTTTATACTAAAAATATATTTTTTTTAGATTTTAACATACATTCTTTTTATAAATATTTTTCATGGGGTTTATGTCACGTATGAACGTTATTTACCGTATGAAATTCGGTATTTTATTTATGCAGGGAAATAGTCTGTTACCGATTATCTGACGTGGATTGTATTAGTAGGAAAAGGTTTAACGTTTAACGTTTTTGTGACATCAAGTAAATTCAATATACCACATATTAATAAGTTACACTCAAAAAAATACTCTCAGGCAGAGATAAGTGTGTTTAAATATGCGGGGCCCCCTTTCGCGCGGGGCCCGTAGCAATTGCTACTCTTGCTATATGGTTAATCCGGCACTGATTCTATGATTTTTTGTATGTAGTTGGTGCCTAATTACATTGGAAGAGCTCTACCTACCTAGTAACATAACATTTGTTTCAATAGTTACAGTTGTTAGGTATACTTCAAAATCTCAACGTTGAGTCCTTATAAATACTATTTAACGATGTATCTAATATCGATAAAGCGGCACCTACTAAGTAGAGACTTCCAGTAATAAGAACGGAAGGTTTATGCTGCTGTCGTTTTTTCTTTTTGATTAAACTAAAAGCATCATCAACATTATCTAATATTGTCACATTCACCCCAGTTCTATCAGAGGACAGTTTTCGCCAAATTTGTGCATGAAATTCATACGCCAGTAGTCTATCATTGACAAGTTTCGAGAAGTGGACTTTATACGGTATCGGGACCACAAAAAATACTTGTTCAAACGCGATGTCGGCAAGAGGTCCCAAGAGATCTTCGATATTTCTATATCTTGACATTGAGAACATCAGTATTTTTTCTTGCGATCTGTGGGATCAAAGACAATTTTAGAGTTTCAATTATTCAATAAAAATAACAAAATGAAGACATATATGACAGAGGTAATCATGTTTTTTTAGGCATTACTTGAATACTACAGTAAGGTATGCTAAACATTTTGCTGTGCATAATGTAGGTAGTTTTGAGTTATAGTTCGTGGAAGAATTTTTTTTTTTAAAACAGACCAAACGAACGTTTGACTACAATAACACCTGATGGAAAGTGATGATGTAGTCTAAGGTGGAGCACGCTTGCTCAGTAACTACAAATAGTTTCGACGTACATTGTTTTTTATTTCTCGAAAATAAATATATAAGAAATCTTTCAACTACTACTAGCAAATGAATCTATGTTCCTATTCATTACTTTTTTTTGTGTGGTGGGAAAATGCCTGCCATTTCCTTTACTTCCCAGGGGTGAAGGAAAGGGGTGTGTGGGGCTCGAAAGTGTGGGGTCCTATTTATTACCTGGAACATGGAGGATTAGGACTAGTTGACACTGTTTTAACTCGCTTGCTGGTGGAACAGGTCTTACCTATCACTTTTATCCATAAACCATTGTTTGCATAGTTCCATAGACTCCTTAGTATGAGCTCCATCTAAGTAGAAATTCGCAAACTCTTCACGCACTACTTGGTATCTTCCTGGCCATTTTAGCTGCTTTAGTCCGTCAACTGTAGCGGATAGAACTCTTAATAGCAGAGTTTTTTCCGTCAAGGTTTTATGTCTATTGCCATTGCAGCTCGGAAAGTTATGTTTTATACATGTTTGTGTTCTTCTCATCCAAGCGTGTGAGAGCTGTATGGCTAGAGATGAGTTGATTTTGTAAGCAGTCACGTCTGTTGAAAGGAGAGTTCTTCGTCTCGGGAAATATGTATGATGAGTAATTAGGAACGACTGAAAGAGTACACTGAAATAAAAATAATAATTAAAAGCAAAAAATTAAATAGTTAATGAAAAGTAAGTAAGTATGTAAGGGAATGTTATTAATTTACTCATTAGTTAACGTTAGATCTGAGTACAAAATTGATCGCAATATATTTCTTTGCAGCTATAAGGCCACTACTACTACGTTTCGCTTGGAGACGTAGAACACTAGTATGTTTTAATAAAATATTATTACTATTATTTAAAATCTGACTAGCAGTCATTTGGGCCGCTTTGGGGCAATGCAGAGCCTCGGAAGCCGCCGTCACCTATGTCATATTTAAGTGCTTTTTATTTATTTATTTAGTACACAAATCGCCAACAAAAAGTTTACCTATAGGGTAAAATAGTGGTTAAACGCGAGGAAATAGCCCTGTTACCATAAATAAAAAGTTGACCTTAATTTTGTCGGCGTAAGCGGTTAGCTCATCTATAGCCTCTTTAGATTGCTGAACAGTAAACGCTTCACAGCCGGGCTTCATGATGCCTGCTTTAACGCGGGCAATCTCACGCAGCGTGCTTCCAAGGATGTGAGTGTGATCCAAGGCTAGAGATGTAATGCCGACTATTGGAACGTTCCTGAAAGGATAAATTAACCGCTGATATTTCGTCGGAGTCGCAGAAGCTGCACGTAGATACATAACTAATGACCCGGATGAAAGACAGAGCTAAAGAGAAGCGACAAAAGATATGACGTGCAAGGATGATAACTATTTATATCCTACAAAACAGTTACCGTAAAAAATACAGTTAAGTTCATTTATTCACCGAACAGACCCGTCAAAGGGTTTTGCCTTTGACGGGTCTGTTCGGTGAACCACTTTTAACGTTTTTTTTTTAAATAATTTTATAGAACAATACGCCATCTATGTTTTGACCATTAAAATAAAAAATGCGGGAATTTTAAAATTTTGAATGTTCATTATACAAGGGTTTATATGAACGTTCGTATTCTCATTTTCCACCACGTATTTTTAAATCCCTGTACACTTTCACTATTCACGTTTAGAAAAGGAATAAAGTACTAACAGTTAAATTTTCTACTACTATTTCGTATTTATATCAGCCACTTAAAAGCTTACTACATCTACCCCCATATTGCCCCATGAATGAGCACACGCACTTAATTCCCCGTCTCGTCTGCTTTTATATAAAACAAAGTAGATATAGATTCAATAATACAACTTAATATTTATTAGTGTTATGTATGATTTTTCATTTATTAAGTTTACAAGTACTATTTAAAACAATACAAACAAAACACCAAATTATCGTTATCCAGTCCAGTAATACGGCTAAATATATTCGTTAACTCATTTCGCTACAGTTAGGATTCCTTAGGTTTCATAGTTTTGAAATCTTGAGTAAGTCAAACACATCCTTAAGTGCATTGGTGGGTGGTGATTTTTCATGTTTAATCAATGACTTTTGGCGAAGCTTTTTAATCGAAGTAGATGCGTAGATCTCCAATCCAATGAAATGATGGAGCAGTTCTCGTTGAACATGTTTATCACTTCATGTTTTGTGATCTGGCACCATACTTGCAGGCCTCGTAGTTAGCTTTCATGAAATTAAGAATGAATGAAGTCTCTAATCTCACCACTTCTACAAGAAATCACTTCACGTATATTTCAAAACTACATTAATTCGTTTGATATAGTTTTCAAACTGACATTTTGACATCTGAGATTGAAATAAGAACATATTTCGTTCAGTGTTCCAGTCAAAAATATGAGTTGCTACCCAAGTATAATTTAAAAAGGATATATACGAACGTGACTTGTAAAGAGAGTGTATAGATTCTCTTTGCGCGTCACATTCAAATAAAGCCTAAATGCCCGGAAGGAGGTTTTTGAACTAAACTAGACCAAACAGATTTTAATCATTTTTGCCGCTACTTGTAGAACAGAAGTTGACACCCCCTGCTATAGACTCATAGTGACAGTAGTCTAAGACTCAAATTGATTCGAATTGACTTGATCAGAAGGTTGACGAGAAAGATGCGGAAGAAAGTTAAATCGAGAAAATGAAGAATATTTTAGATTGAAAAAAAATACAAGCAATTGTACTCAAAAGATTACTCTTTTAAGCAAAATAATATGTGCAATGTCTTATTTCAGGGCGACACGACGCGACTTACTAGTTTATCCCGAATATATATTGATGTTAATCCCGAGTAGATTGTTGGCTTCAAGCAGGATGCATCATCAGGGATAAACACTAGTATAATAGATTAACTTTGTGGTTGTTAATTTCCGAAAAGTAACGCCTCAATTAAATTGCTTACCGTAAAATATTAGTATCATCCACTACGCCACCGATTCCAACCTCAATAATGGCTACATCTACTCCCTCTTGTAAAAACACGTTGAATGCCATCGCTGTCATAAACGCGAAGAAATATGGCATGTCGCCTTCGAACTCCTGGAATTGTTAATATGAAATCATGGAGGAAGAATGTAGATAGTTGATACTAAGAGAGATAATATTAGGATTTTAGAAATCGCCTCCTCTCTCCTGCTCTGTAGTGGGGTCGATGATGGAGAGTCTTGCATGGCCACACACGTCTGGACCAAGGGCACCCTGGTGAGCAAGGTTACCCCTCCAATGGACGCAAGTTTGCTTCCGGGCCTACCGCCGCCGCGCCGGGGCAACATAGTGACTGCTAACGCGACCCTAACTTGGCCACCTCGGCGAGGGACTGCTCACGGAGGGTTTTTAGTGGGTTCGAACCCTTACATACCCCTTTCCTTCCTCCCTGGGAAAGAAGGGAAGTTGCATTTTTCCTCCCACAAAAAAAAGGATTGTAGAAATAAGAGTACAGTGTTACATTTGTGATTTTTTGGGCAAGGGACATTCTGGGAATAGGCTATTTTGGGAAAGTGACCTTCTGGAAAAGGGTCATTTAGGAGTCCTATTCTGAGAGAGCGACATTTTGGGAAAGGGATATTTTAGGAAAGGGAAATTTTGGGAGAGGGAAATTTTGGGAAAGGGGTATTTTGCATCTAAACGACCGATATGACCTAGGCTCCGTCACGCCGTTTTCGGTCGCGGTATATATATATATATATGAATACCTACTATTTGAAAATATTGTTTAGGTTTCTATCATAACATATCCTATTATTTTTTATTTCGGATGACCATTTAGAATCTATAACGATTTAAAGATGGTAAGCATTCATTCTTTATTAAATTTTAAATACTTATAATAATATGATAAAATTCTTATATAATCTCTTATTAAAGATTCTCTTATAAAAGAATGACATTAATGATAATGATGAACAAATAATAATTGAACAAAGGGATAAATAAAGTAAAAATAATTGTTATCACAGATATAGATTTGCAATAGTGTCCTACTCGTATACTATCTTTACTTTTTCCACAAATGTTTACTATATGGCCCCCCAGTTTGAACCGTACCAAACAACACGCCACTCCGCGTCTACCTGCTTCTATTTTCACGTTTTGATGCATACACTATACCTGTTACCCACACTGTTTGCTTTTCGAACGCACCCGATAATACTTTGAGCTCAAACACAATGTGGACAAAGCGCATAATATTCTAAAGTAAGGATTGCCCATTTTTATTGTAATATTATTGGTTTTTATTGTTTTTATGCTTCACATTTGTTAAATTTTTGTCCATCTGTTTTTATTCTAATTATTATTATTGATATTATTATTTTATTTTATCTTTCACTTAAACTTTTTGAAGAAAAGTTTTGTTAATTATCTTATTGTAATAATGTTAATCTATTTAAAATTAATTCTAATTTAAGATAAATTTAGAGATGATTTGAAGTGTATTGTTATTATCTAATTAATGTTGCGTTTGTAAGTGAAATTAATATAATTAATGTTGTAATTAATAAGTGAATCCAATCTATCTTATCCTAATTATGTAACTTTTTTATTTTATTATTTTTATTTTTTATATTTAACAGTGGACGGAAGAGACTGTATCCCACGACACAGGACTTTTCCTAGTGTGGGATCCTGGGCTCCCCTACACAAAAATAACATTGTTGTTATTGATAGTGTTAGTACCAATAAGTTCAAGAAATAAATGATTATTATTATTATTATTATTAAGCCCTATTAACAAAAGTAAAATGTAGTACAAAAGTGTTGAATAAAAAATTAAAATTCAATTGTTACTCAGTTGCGATATAAAATTACTTGTACATATGAAGAAAAAATGATTATACCTGTGCCTCCATTAGTAACTTGTAATTCCGGTGAAAGTAACTGGCAAACGTTTCTTCAGACAATAAGTTCCCGTTGATCCGGATGCGCTCCCGCTCGGTTACTAAGTGGGGGCCAGAAAAGAACCCAGTTCGGTAACCATGATGTCGCAAGATTGATTCGCACATTGCTGCTGTTGATCCCTGAAATGTGGAGAACTTGGTTCCGGTAATACAATCTATATCTATACTAATATTATAAAGAGAACTACCCACTGGAGTAGATGGGTGCGTGTTCGTCTTCAAAGCAGCGGGTTCGATTCCCGGTGGTAACAGAAGTTTTCTCCCCACGGGAAATTTGTGTTCCTGGTTTTTAATATGTTGTGAATATTGTGTAAATAATAGATGTTTAGGTACAGCCCCACGCTACAAGTCATTAAACTTAGTGTAGAGCTGTGAATGTGGGAGTGTTTATGTGTATATTTTTTATCCGGGTGACACAGGGTGGGTAATTTTTGAACTTTGAACAACCCACTGGCGTAGATGGGTACGCAGTTTGTCTTCAAAGCAGCGGGTTCGAATTTCGATGGGAACACAATAACACAAGTTTTTTTTCCCAACGGGAAGTTTATGTTTCTGGTTCTGGGTATGAAGTGAATGTTGTGTGTGTGGTGTTTATGTTTACGGCCCCACGACACAAGTTATAGTATTTTCAGTGTGGGGCTGTAAGTGTGAAAGCGTTTATGTGTAAACTTTTGTTTACCCGGGCGACGCCGGGCGGGTCACCTAGTTTAATATAATGGAACAGGGTGGAGAAAGATTGCTTGGGCGAGTTCATGTTCAAAACCAGTGTACAAAAATAACTATTTTCGTGAAGTAGGAAAACATTAATGGTTATTTTGCAGACAAAATAGAAAAGAATAACAAAATTTGCTTCCCTCTTACCATTAACACTTTCATTTTTATACATTTTATTGTAATTTTTGACGCCAGTTTTACATATTTTCTGAGAATTTAAAGTAATTATCTTTTATGGTTTATACGCTAACACGGACGGACAAAATACTGAACCACCCAAGTCAACTCAAAGATCTCGCTTCGCTCGATCAAAAATGTTATTATGATGACACTAAATTCTTTGAAAAACTTTTTAAAAAACAAGCTTGCAGAAGTCCGCCATATTGGATTTAGAGTTACGTCACTTTATTTTTCGAGTGATTCTCAGCCATTTCTCAGCAAGCCATTCATGTGATACCTATATTGTAGGAGTGCATTAAAAATAACTTGTCCTCCATTTTGGGTGCTCCGCCATGTTGGATTTAGAATGACATCACAAAGCTCACCATATGTTGTCATCAAAACTAAACGTGTAGGTACCTAATCAAAATTACAGCTCAATCGGTTGAAGATATCTGCTTCAAAATGGAGTTACAAGATTCCACCCGGACAAACATAGTTACATACGAATAGGTAACATACCTACATTGCAAGTTTGTAGTAAAAGCTTGTAAAATATTTTAGGAAATTAGATACTGACCTTCCCTTTAGTGCCTGCCACATGAATCACAGATAACTCATCCAACTTGGAGAGTGAAATTCCAATTCGTTGCAAGTATGTTTCCATATACTTAAGAATTTCAATTATCTGTAAAAACAACCAGAGATACCTGTCTATTCTTTCTACAAATTATCTCACTTATATTATAAAATAGAATGCTCGTGTGTAAGTACGTTTGTTTTCTCTTCACGCTCAACGGATTTGGATGAAATTTAGAATATACATAGCTTATACCTAGGATTAACACATAGGCTATTTTTCACTAGTTGGGCAGATATAAAAAACAAAATAACTTAACCAACCGTCATCCGACTCTTTTCTATCACAGGAAGACTTTTAGTTGCAACAATATTATGCCTTCTACAACAATAATTTGAATTCATTTTGTTCATGGTTAAAAAATATATAAAATAAAACAAGAATTTTAGTTGTTTTTATAATTACTTTAATATGATTAAATAACTATATGAAAAACAATAAAATGTAGTTTGACTATTATGAAACGTATGAATGGTACACCAAATGGAATAAAAAAAATATAAAAATAATTAGTAGAAATAACAATTACCTATAGCATATAATTACCTCTGTTATACTAATCAGTATTAAAGGTTATGAATAGTATTATGAATATTAACATTATTTAAATTGAGTAATGTAGAAGAAATTGTGTTATGACAAGCGACGGTATTCCGTTTTAGTTCTACCTAATGGTGGACATATACGCTACGAGAAATTGTTACGATCAGACTGTACAGTTCGAACGGTACCGATAAATCGCTACATGTATGTTATGAAACTGTACAGTTTCGTCCCTTGGGTATATATCTTATTTATCTCTGGTTTCGTCCGATTTTTTAAGACTGTTGCGTCGAACGGAACAGTATGAAAATTTCAATTGATTAATCGGAATCGGACGAACTGTGCCAACTGATCGTAACGTGTATGTGCTCGTCAGTTTTTGTGTTCAGTTTTGTTGTCAATCGCAGTTCGGATGGATGTGCGAAAACATCGTCCGTCGAAGCCATCGCTGACACGTGTGCGTCGGCACCGTTTATTGTACCGTCTGATCGTAACGATAAACGTAGCGTATATGGCTTGTATGCCATGTACGATAAACTGTACCGTTCGAACTGTACAGTCTGATCGTAACGATTTCTCGTAGCGTATATGTCCACCATAAGGAAAAATTGTGTTTCTGTTTATTGATGTGATTGTCTGCGATGTAAATGTTTCCACCCACGACGCAATTGATCGAAATAAGTATGAGCTGTGAGTGTAAAGGCGTTCATGTTAGGTTATGTGTGAGTAGCGTTCAAAAGTGAATAATGTAAACGCGAGCAAAGATTAAATAAACCGTTTCACCGCTTTGTCTTCGGAACCCTTGAACAGATTCGATGAATGAAATACGCATTATAGGGATAACTCAAAAACTACTGATCAGATCGTGATCAAATTTAAATGGCACCACATGGGAAGCACCACCTTTCAAATAAAAAAATCATAAAAATCGGATCACCCAGAAAGAAGTTATGAGGTAACATGCATAAAAACACATTCGAATTGAGAGCCTTTTTGTGCAGTCGGTTTAAAAATTAACATTTTCACTAAGTTGATAAACTTGGTAAATATCTATGCGTGTTTCAGTATCAATGGCAGTTTTGCAAGTCGCACGTCTGATGGTAAGCGCCACGCCTGCCCATTACAGTAGTGCTACTCAAAGTTTTGAGCTTAGATCGAAATCCTACTTGGCAAAGCACCAGAGATAAATAAGATATATACCCAAGGGCAAAGCACTGTCTTCGTCACCCTAAGATAAAGATGTTAAATCTCTTTTAACCCTGTAATGTCACTTACGTCTTTTCCATTGTTGAAGCAAATGTTTCGTTGACGCAAGACGGTATGTAGGTTTGCTTTATTTGCAACCAATGAGTTCAGCTTGCGGATGGCATCCTGTATAATAGGGTTTTATTATGATAATTTAAGTAATACATCTGTCAGTCAAATTATCAAAAAATATTGGACATTTATCATTTTATTTAACAAATCAATAGAAATTGACAAAGATTAAGACAGTCAAAGTTCGGGGCTTGGGGTTCGTGACGCCTCAGCAAAAAGTGACTAGTGCTGAGGCGCGACGTCACGCGAAATTTTAACGCTTCGTATTTTGTTGTTCAATTGGAAAAAGATAGAATACTTGTCCAATATTTTTAGAATTTTTCAGGTATTTAGCCTATTAGAGTAATCTTGATAGTGGTTATATAATGGTGC
Source organism: Lomographa bimaculata (assembly GCA_948107665.1). Lineage (NCBI taxonomy): Eukaryota > Metazoa > Arthropoda > Insecta > Lepidoptera > Geometridae > Lomographa > Lomographa bimaculata. The sequence continues at coordinate 6,379,390 of OX403596.1, read as the reverse complement.
CTTTGGAGTTTTGATGTTGGAACCTTGGGGACCATGAGCACATACAATCTACAAGTTTTGTCGAATAAAATGCTGGCAAATATTTTGGACAGAGTTTGAGTATTACCATTCAACGTGGCATTGCTGCCAGCGTTTTAGGTACTTTGCCAAATGGCAGCGGTATATTAGATTAAGTTTTGTACATATTTGTTCTAGTTACAATAAAATTTTTGGTTAGATTTAATTTAGTTTTTAGTATTTTTTTTTAAACCTATTAGTATTTCGATATTATGTAAAATAAAAATTAAGTAATTAAAGACCCTTTTAAATAAAAAATATATTGCTGAAATCTTATTTGGCTTATTAGAAACTTAACTTAAGGGGAAAGATAAACAATGAATGCAGACAGTGTCACTTAATTATCTGTAACTTTTTTTTTTAACTAACAACTTTACTACTTACGCGAGCATATAGGGCAGGGCCTTGTGGCAATATAAGGTCAGTATAGAATGTTGTTGCAAATTCTGTGACACATGAATTCTAAGCTAACTGCTTAGAATATAATATTATGTGTTTCTTAGAAACTGCTGGTTATGGAAAAATGATCTGCCCCATACAAAAAAAAAAATTGCAAAATGTTATGCTCATTAACATTCATTATTTTTAGAAAAATCTTTGTTCAAAGAAATACTAAGGAGTATTTAATTCACGTCAATTTCTTCACGTCAGCTTTAAACAAATGGTTCATAACAAACTGAATCAATATGATTAAATACCGAAAAGAGGCACCGCTGAGGTGTTTGTCTAAGTTCTCTCTATTCATTGAATGCTCCACTAATTGCTTTATTTAAAAATACATTTACCGCCGTTTTCGCCAAACTTAGGTGTCGCCTAAATGAGAGCCTAAGCATTTAAGAGCTACCTAGCACAAAAATACGTTTCATCAACCTTAGGTGCTGCTGCTAACCTAACCTAACAACCTTAGGAGCTACCTAAGTTTAGAACACCGCGATTCGCCGGTGCTCATGGTTTTAGGTAATTCCTAAATAGCTGTCATTTTTTGTATGGGCTTCGTAAGTGAGTTGACAGAACTTATTTTAAATACGTTTTACCAATCTTTAGGCGATACCTAACGACCTTAAGACCTACCTAAATTTAGGACACCGATGGCAGTGCGTAAAGCTTAAATGATTCGTAAATTGACAGCAAAAATCAGATTGACAGTTTCATGACAATTTTTTATTAATTTTGGCCCAACAAATTATAAACATTTAGCCAGTGTCCAGTAATAAAAGGTTATCTTCGTGCATTTTTTTAAATTATGAATTTTGACTTGCGAAGTCAAAATTCATAATTTAAAAAAATGCATTTAGTCAGTGGCCTCGATTCTGATGTCACACACTAAATTAAATTAAAACTATTCCTGTCTTTTAAAAAATAGGAACACAAGACAGAGATAGCATACTGCTGTGCTGTCAAGTTAGTCAGAACTTAGATGTCTATGAAAGCTTAGTGGAGTATGTGTTGTATTGGTGTTGACTAAAAACAAGCGCCTTTCTGCTTCTGCTGTTCATATTTTAATTGATAAACTAGCGTGACAGCACTAAAATGCATGCTACCTCTGTCTTGTGTTTCATTTTGTAAGAGACAGGGATAGTTTAAATTTAATTTAGTGAGTGTACATCAGAATCGAGGCCAGTGTCAAGTAGTAATATATTTCAAGTGTATTTCATATTTTAAGTCCTAGTCACAAGTCAAAGTCAAGAAAAAGAGTCAAGGTCTAGTCATAGTTAAGTCATGTCCTAGTAAAGTGGTAGAAACTTTACTTGAACTTCTATTGGAGTTTTGGAGCGAAGGCAAAAATCACGTATTTCAACTTGGTATCATTTGCCTACACTTATGCACGTTTACTTAGTATTAACGGTTAATAATCCACTATTATTATACATAAACACTCGAAGAATCACAGGTTTTGGAAAATTATACGAAATCAACAACGCCATTTTTACACTTTCGCGGCAAAACTTATCTTTATGCATTCTACTAGTGATTCTACGGACAGTTATAAAAAATAGGCTATGTTTTATTAATAAACTAAATTTGCCTCGTATTTAATGAAGAAGAAAAAGAAAAAATAATTTAACAGCCGTTTTCACCATTCATTAGATAAGCGATTCCTAGTTAGGTTATTTCATTTCACCATTCGACTTTTTAATACTTAAACTTTTGAATCTTATCTATGGTTTAATTTTTAAAATTTTGTTTGCTTGTCTTTGGACGTTTTGTGAATTTGGGGTATTTTGTCGAATTGATAATAAATAAAAAGTATTGTGTTAATATTTTACTCTAATTATACGAATTACGCAAAAATGTGTACTGGGAAGCGTAAACGCTTGGCAAACTTAAACGCAGACGTTTTTACTTAATGAAGATTCAGCTAAAATGCAGTATACTTACCTTTTATAGAACATAATATTAACTATTGATTTCTAATGTAGAATTTTTGATAAACAGAACGAATATATAGAAATAAAATAAAATATCATAGAACTGCTCGTTGGCTTAGTAGGTGGGCGTTCGTCTTAGCAGATGTGTTGGGTTTAATTCCCGGCAGAAACACAAGTTTTCTCACCAAAGAAATGTGTGTTTCTAGTTTTGTGTGTAATGTGAATGTTTTCGGCACCCACGATATAAGTTATCAAGCTTCGTGCAGGGCTGTGAGTGTAAAAGCATAAAGTAAAAAATAAAATGAATGACGTTCTCTCTTTTACTATTTACCTACCTACAACCTATATTCCTTCTAATTTCAATAATACGATAGTGTGTGTGTGTGACTATAAATATAAGCTTATTGATCGAGCAAAGCGATATCTTTTAGCAGACTTGGATATTGCAACACTTTGTACGTTCGTCCGTCCTTTTGTCTAAAGCATATAGCGTCTAAGCAAAACAAGCGATTAATTCAAATTCTCACATAATATATAAACCTTTGACCCAAAAATAAAATGGCAATTGCAATCAAAATATTAAAGGCATACTATACAAGTAACTGGGAGTCAAATCCAATCTTTTTATGTAACATTAAAAAACCGTAGCATTGGTCATTGTGTACCTTAAAACTAAATGTGCTCGCTCAAAAACTCCAATAGTTTCAACATACACCACGAATAAGCTCTTCCTTGTAAGGTAATTCTTACGCTAAGGAAACTCCTTAACTTATTTTTGCTTTCACTATTCCATTTTCATTAGGCGATGCCTAAGCTAGGTTATGCCTAACTTTTTCCATCTTGGCTATGGTTTTGATTTCAAATGTTGTCTGCTTGGTTTTTGATGTGACTTAAATTATTTTTTCTTTTTTTTTTCTTTATTATATACGAGGCAAATTAGTTTATTAATAAAACATAACCTATTTTATATAACTGACAGTAGAACCATTAGTATAATGCACAAAGATGAGTTTTGCCGCGAAATTGTAAAAATGGCGTTGTTGATTTGGTATAATTTTCCAAAACCTGTGATTCTTCGACTAATATTTAGTAAACGTGCATATGTGTAGGCAAATGATACCAAGTTGAAATACGTGATTTTCGCCTTCGCTCCAAAACCTCAATAGAAGTTCTAGTAAAGTTTCTACCACTTTACTAGGACATGACTTGACTATGATTGGACCTTGACTCTTTTTCTTGACTTTGACTTGTGACTAGGACTTACACCTAGCTTAGGCTTCGCCTAATGAAAATGGAATGGTGTAAGCAAAAATAAGTTAAGGAGTTTCCTTAGCGTAGGAATTACCTTACAAGGAATAGCTTATTTGTGGTGTATTTTAAGCTATTGGAGTTTTTGAGCGAGAACATTTTAGTTTTAAAGATACACTATGACCAATGCCACTGTTTTTAATCTTACATAAAAAGATTGAATTTGACTTCCAGTTACGTGTATAGTATGCCTTTAATATTTTTATTGCAATTGCCATTTTATTTTTGGGCCAAAGTTTTATATATTGTGTGAGAATTTGAATTATTCGCGTGTTTTGCTTAGACGCTATATGCTTCAGAAAAAAGGACGGACGAACGTATAAAGTGTTGCAATATCCAAGTCTACTAATACAATATTTTTCATTTTATATTTATAGTGATCAGATCTTGATCAAATTTAAATGGGATCAATTAGAAAGCAATGAATGATGTATTCAAACTAAAAAAAAAATTCGAAATCGGCTCTCGTGGGGAGAAGTTAAAACACATAAAAAAATACAGTCGATTTGAGTACCTCCTCCTATTATGGGCAGCCGGTAAAAAATACAGTCGGCTTGAGTAACTCCTCCTTTTTTGTGAAATCGATAAATTATAATTTTTTATTTTCTAACTACGTGCTTTTTTATTTAAGGTGACCCGGTTAACTTCATAGCAAGCCCTCAATAATTAAAAAAGGCAAAGATCAAAGCAAATACTTTTATGTATACCGTCATTGGTAAGAAGTGTTCAGTGTTCCTGCAATCGACAACACATTGTTTTTTTTAAGGGGCCACCGATGGTTGATTTGCATACAATCTTAATACCGAAATTATTTATAATTCAAGCATATTACCTCCATACTGTGCTGTTATTCAGATTAAAAACATATTAATCTAGGTTCCTGGATAGTTTTTATTCCAAAATAATTACCTAAAACGAAATATAAACCAATTGATTTTCACACATTATTACGACGTAAATGTCGCATGTTTAACTTATTCGTTTTGTATTAAAAACTAACACATTTCTTTTGTCATTATAACAGGAACTTAGATTATCATTTTAAGGTACTATTAATGCAAAAAACAATGGCTAAACATTACATTTTCATTCATAATGTTTGGTATCACGGCACCTATCATATTTTTTAACATATTTTGTTCGGTCGGTAGTGCTATCGCATCAAGCATGGGCACAGTTTGCCAGTTAAACAGAGACAGCCTAAATAGCGACGGAGTTTTGCAATCGACTGCTTTCACAAAGTCCCCGGCCTCTTAAGATTCAAAATATGAAACATACCTCATAACTCGAGCACATGGCCGATGTCTTTGCCTGTTCACGACACTATGGTAAATGAAGAGTATTGTTATAACATTAGTGATTCATTATGATATCATAATAGAGTAATAATACCTTGTTTTAATATCATCAATAATAGATATATAAATACTCGAATATAATAAAGAGCTGAAAAGTTTGATCGTATTTTTATTTTTATTTTTGCTTCGCAAGCTATGCATTTAGTTAGTGTAAAGTAATATATATTTTTACCGACTTTCCGAAAAAGGAGGAGGTACTCAAGTCGACTGTATTTTTTTTTATGTGTGTTACCTCATAACTTCTCTCCACGTGAGCCGATTTCGATTTTTTTTTTAATTTGAAAGATGTTACTGTCTAATTGGTCCCATTAAAATTTGGTCAAGATCTGATCAGTAGTTCTTAAAATATCGTCAATAATGCCTGTTTTGTGACGAATAATGCGTACTTTGACCTCATAACCCGACTTTAAAAGTTACCTATATATATATATAGGTACCTATGTATATATATAGGATAACTTCTTTCGTTGTAAGCCGATTTTGATGATTCTTTTTTTATTTGAAAGCTGGTGCTTTTTATGTGGTCTCATTGAAAATTTGATGAAGATCTGATCTCTAGTTTTTGAGTTATAGTCAATAATGTGTGTTTAATACATTAAATCTGATCTACGTTAGGAAGATACAATACAAATACAATACAAAACACTTTATTGTATACCAAAAAAAATAAATATAAACAATGACAAATAAAATATTACAATCATCGTGGTAGTACAATGGGCGGTCTTATCGCTTAAAGCGATCTCTTCCAGACAACCTTTGGATGGACAGTAACAGAAGAATGAATAGACGGTGGTGTACAATATTTTTTTAAATAAAATAGTACATCATTATTCACACCTACTCTAGATACTAATACATAAATAAAACAATAAAATACACTAATATATATTATAATAATATATACATACATAAATATTGAATGCAAATAATTATAGAAAATAATAACTTATAATAGAATATAAACTGTAATATGTAGCGTTTTCAAAAATATTGTTCTAATATATATAAATTTAATTAATACCGTTAATTTGATAAATAGTGTACTTTTACTAAATTTTTAAAAATTGGCAGAGATTTGGCACGTTTGATTTCTGATGGCAAATCATTCCACAAACGGACAGCTTGTACTGTGAAGGATTTGTCATAGTACATGGAAGTGTGGGGAGGGATACTAAGTTGGAGAGTGTAAGAGGATCGCAGGGGAAGAGAGTGAGTAAGATGAAGGAATTTAAAACGCTCTTTAAGGTAAATAGGGAGTGGAGGGAATACATAGAATATTGTACAGGAGATTGAGTATATGTAAAGATAAAGCGAAGAAGATAAAGCGGTGAAGTCGGTTTTTTTAAGCTTTGCTTGCGTTTATGTATGTATATACTAAATTTCATCCAATATTCCAAAATTAATACTATTATTTGTAATGTTACTTATTTGATATCCACATTTAAATATTTGTACACCGGAAACGGTAGAGTATGTGAAACTAATACTATGTCCTACTATTAATTACTCACCATACACTGACAAATAAATACATTTTGATTTTTTTATTATTCAAATTAGCTATTTAAGCCTTCAGCAGTCACCTGTCAAGTAAGAGTCATTGTCCAGCTATGTCCTAGTAAAGTGGTAGAAACGTTTCTAAAACTTGTTTGAGTTTTGGACTGTAAACAAAAATCGCGTTTTCAACTTTGTGTGATTTGCCTACAATCATGCACGCTCACGAACTATTAACAGTATTAATTATTTACACGCGAAAAATCACACATAATAAAAATACATCGTCAGGAAACTAACCCTTTGTAAGCTGCAAAATCCTTGTAATAATAATTTAAATAAGACAACGACGTTTTATCATTTCCACGCCGAAACTTTTTGACTTATAGTCGAGATTCTCAAGTCAACTGTTTTTTTTTTGTTTAGCAATTTGACTGTTTATAACTGATGCATCCGGGTGACGCCCGGGCGGATCACCTAGTTTACTAAGTTTAAGCCAGGGTGGACAAACCGGATCGGCTGCATAATTTAAAAGTACTGTTTCCCTAATAATTATGATTGTACATTTATATACATGTCAGAATACTCGGATTGTATATATATAATAACATTATTTTTGATCGAGGGAAGCGAGATCTCTAATTTGACTTTGGTTGGTTCAGCACTTTGTCCGTCCGTCCTTCTGTCCGTCCGTCCGTCAATGCGTTCGTCAGAGGCATCTAGCTTCTAAATCATACAAGCAAATAACTTCAAATTCTCAAAAAATAATTATGTAAAACTATGGCCCAAAGCCAGAAATGGGAATTAAAATTATATAAATGAAAATATTGCAGGGGAACATTTTTTTTCTATCCTTGTGGGGTATCGTTGAAAAGAACTTTGCAAGAAGAGTACGAAACCGGTTTAAAAAAAACTCTATGCTGGAAAATAATAATTTGGTAGGCCACCGAAGTCACTGTTTTTAGACCTATTTTGTCCCGGGGTCTATCTCAAAGACGGCTACATATTTAAAGTTTAAACTTACGTCTACTATCTGTTATATCCTGTACTTGAACAACAAATATAGAAATAAAATATTTTAAAGGAAAAAAGTTATAAGCAATTAACCTCAAATGTTTTTTTCTAATAGGCAAACTGTAGGCGCGAGATCTCTGTTCGGCTCGAACGATTAGGTAACCTTCATAATGCATGAGCCTCGTGGAACATAATAAGCTTTTCCAAGGAGGGTTGATGTCAGAGAGGCGGCCGGACATTAATCAAGTTAAGTTTTTGAGCTAATATGGTCATTCGTTATTATTTATGTTTGGTACGGCATATTTACTAGGGTAGATATATAATCTATTATGTCTGCTCATAATCAATACATTCAGAACATATTCTGAATAAAAGCGATTTATGTTTTGTTGCTTCACGAACCATTCAATACATTTTAATATAAATTTTAGTTTTATTATGTATTTTATGAAGTTACAACTCACGTTATACTGCATATTATATTTGGACAAATAGGTTAGAAGAAATTGAAAAATTAAAAGCTATAGCGACGGGACTGTTGCGTCATAGATCGAATAACAGTTACTACGTAATCTGGCGCGTTACTGCACTGTATGATAGATAGATACGTCTACATTAATATTTTATTTTAAACCCAATTATATTAAAAAGATGTTTTCAAGGCGACTGATATATTGTATAAATTTCGTTTATACCGGGAAAAGCCGGGGGCTACTATTAGCTACTAATTAAATAAATAAAAACCGTCCAATTGAATTACCCAAGCTTAGCTTATCCGTGGAATAATTGACCTAGCGAGCGCGGAGCGCGACAGATACAGCTTGGGCTAAATTGCTTTCGTATGACCGGCGGATTTCTGGTTGTTCTCCTTTACAGGTAGCATTTCTCAAACGATTCTCATGAAATTTTAACACGATAATTATTTGTCGATTCAGTTGTGATATCCTCTTACTCGCCTTATCTGCGATACAACGAAAAATCCAATAATCTCAAATATCGTACAAACTACTAAAGTTTAGATTAAGTAAATAGTAAAGAGTGAAACAGGATAAAAGGAAGATAGAAAATGTCTGATAATTTATATGTTACAGTTACCTACACATTGACAGAATAAGTTATTGACACAGTATATCGTTGCAAAATGTCATAACTTTTAGGGAGCCGGAGATGGTGAAAAAGATTGCGCTGTAAAACGTAACAAATCTAAACTATTTAATAACTATAGTGATAAATTTAGAAAGGAAAAATTTTCGCTTGAGGCGGGGATTGAACCCGCGGCCATGGGGTTTCATGCCCTAACCGCTGAGCTACTCAGCAATCCCCGCCTTAAATTTATCACTATGGTTATTAAATAGTTGGTTTGTTTCTAAATGTATCACTATGGTTATTATATAGGTTAGATTGGTTCGGCCTAACATGGCTAATGCTATATAAATAAAATGTATTGAATAACCGCCAGCCGCTCTATAAAATCAAGGCAAGCTAGTCATTTTATTATTGCTACATGTTTCCTTTGATGACATCTGTGGAAGCAGTTAAACACAGAGTTTGTGCCGTGTAACAGGAAGGATATTTGCACATAACCAACACATGCTTATCTACTAGTCTACCTAATTATAACTAGGGATTGAACAATACAAAATTCTTTACTGCAGTCCAAAAACAATACAAATTTATACGAATAGAAAAATAATATCATAAAATTAAACTAGAGATCAGATCTTGATCAAAATGCGACATCAATGCGACCACATGAAAAGCACCAGATTTCAAATAAAAAAAATAATTATCAAAATTGGTTCACAACGAAAGAAGTAATGAGGTAACTTTTGAAGTCAGTAAAAAACGAGAACATCGTCAAAGTAGTCCACGGAATACGCATTATTGACGATATTTCAAGAACTACTGATCCGATCTTGATCAAATGTAAATGGGACCAATTGGAAAGCAACATCTTTCAAACTAAAAATAATTTTTCTAAATCGGTTCACGTGGAAAGAAGATATGAGGTAATACAAATAAAAAAAAAAAAATACAGTCGACTTGAGTACCTCTTTCTTTTTTGGGAAGTCGGTACATAGTGTGCGGTTTATCGTTATCACCGGTATCTGCCAGACCACCTTTAGATGGAGATAGTTGTAGAAACTGAGGTTGGCAGAGACAGTATAAATAATATCGTCAATTTATACCTAAGACGTTAATAATAAGGAAAAGATACATTCGTCCTGAATCGTGAAGCGTGCTTTGAATAGCTCAGCGGTTAGATAGGGCACGACACTCGCGGCCGCGGGCCCGAACCTCGCTGCAAGCTTAGTAGTAATGTACCTAAAAGTGTCTCGATAGAGATGTAAGGAAACCTCCAAAACAGTAAAAAAAGTGTTAAAAATGTTATTTGGTTACCAACCTGAATACTACATTATCAATTAAAACTACTCAGCACTTACAAAAGTCCCAGCTTTGCCTTGTTACGACAATTGCGAAACAACAAAATTATATCGAAAGTGTACTACATTTTGTGCTGCGTAATGAGCTTCATTATAGCTATTGTTATAAGGTTTCCATATGGACTCCCCTTCACTTTACCCTTTATGAATAGATTTATACCGACTTCACAAAAAAGGAGGTACTCAATTCGACTGTATTTTTTTTCCTCATAACTTCTTTTCACGTGAACCAATTTGGATGATTTTTTTTCTTTGAAAGCTGGTGCTATTAGTTTTTAAGTTATCGTCAATAATGCGTGTTTAATACATTAAATCTGATCAAGGTTCCGAAGATAAAGCGGTGAAGTCGGTTTTTTAAGCATTTAATAATATACATTTAATCTGGTTAAGGTTCCGAAGATAAAGCAGTGGAATCGGTTTTTTTAAGCTTTGCTTGCGTTTAATTATGTCACTCAAAAAAACAATGCCAGTTTCGGCTTATTACCTTACACCTGAGATTTATACAACCTTTTTCATGTTCATGTGCGCCTAGTATTCAAAGTTAGTTGGCCGTCTAAGAGATTAACATGTCCGGCCGCATCGTCACTTTCCATCGGATGAGAAAGAAGTTTAATTGCTTACCTTCTAGTATAAATAAAAATTGGACTGCGTCAAAAAAATTAATTTCGGCAGGATGCAATCGATGGGTCCAAACACATTATAGATATAATATATGCATGTTTTTTATACGTATCTTCTGGGTAAGCATGCTTCATCTTCGTCCACCTCGTCACTTTCCATCAGGTGAGATAGCGGCCAAAAACTTACCTATCTGTCATAAAAAAAAAACAAAGGCAACAGCTCAAGCATTTTGTTGCTAGAGAACTCTTCGTTAAGCAACTCTGCAAAGTACTCCTTCCACTTGGCATTGATTTGGTTGTTCATTGTCAAAAGTGAACCTTCTTTGTTTTTATAAATTGTGAAATTTGGATGAAGTTTAGAATGTACATAGCTTATTTATACCAGTATACCACATAGGGTACTTTTTAACTTAATAATCGAAGCCGCGGGGCACTGCTAGTAATTTATATTTGTCTCTTTTAACATTTATAATTTCCTTGACGTTATTGGTCCACCACGATGTATCTCTCTGTTTGTGTACCTCCTTTGGATATCTCCAGTAACCTTTCAGAGCTTATTTGACAATGATTTTCGAAGTCTAATCACATATCATTTGCAGTTTCTTCGAAACCTATGTTTTGGCTTAGATATTCTGTTCTGTGCCACCTATATTCTGACCCCACAAGGGTAGATAAAAAATAATTTTGCTCCCCTCTAACGTGTGTGGGTGCCCCCTTAACTTTTTCATGTATATAATTTTAATTGCCATTTCCGGCTTTGGGCCATTGCTTTACATATTCTCTGTACATTTCTTTTTTTGAAGTCATTCGCTTGTGCTGAACCTCTCAAGTCAAGTTAGAGATCTCGCTTCGCTCGATTAATTATTTATTTTTATTTATTTATCTACATAGATACCGTTGCGCCTATGGACTAACGGTATAAGTGCCTCATCTCCTGACAAAGCGCCTCCGCGCGACACAATTTTTTTAAAGAATAAACATCCATGTTTAATCTATGAAAAAAGTTTATATTTATACATTTTAGATAAACAGGGCTATTTACACATATTTTTATATAAAGCATTATCTTGTGGTAAAATAGCAAAAATATCAATTTTTGCGCATAACACTTTATTTTTCTATGAACAAGTGAAAATGTTGTTCCAGAAATGAATTTCTCGTCCTTGGTAACACGACCTATCGCTCAACATATGCAGATACCGACGTCAGCGGGTAGATATTTTCCACCCCGTCCCGCCCCCCCTGCAGAGTGGTTAATCAGCTCAGATGACCACTAGGTACGCCTGTGCAAAGCGGCTTCCTTTGTTGAAATTTTGCACGGTGAATCACCTTAAATACCCGGCTATAGAATCTGGCAGTAGAGTCATTAACTTTCATGAGTGCCTCTTTGGGGCACATGTGAATAAACGATTTTGAATTTTGAAATAATGTAGAAACATCGTTCACTAGTTAAACATTATGAACAGTTATGCAAACTTTGAGACAATTAAACAGACTGCTGAGTCGATCACATGATTACGTAGTCGCGATCGACTAAACTCTTACACAGCTGCCTCAAGTATATTGAAATGTTAACAAATTGTGAGCGCAATTATCTAGTAAGCTAGCAGTGTCCGGCGGTTTCGTCCAGCTTAATACAATTTGGATATCTAGCATCTTATTCTGTTTGGAAAGCACACATTTTTCATCTAAGTAATGCATTAAATATATTCGTCTATGCTTTGCGGCAACTGAGGAACTTGCCATCGGTTGAGTGTGGCGTTGATGGCATATGATTAAAACATTGAATCGAGTATAAGATATAACATAAACGCTTCCACACTAAGTTCGATGATTTGTGTCGTGGGCGCCGGAAACATTCACATCGCACACCATACAACCAGAACCATAAACACAACTTTTTCTCGGGGAGAAAACTTGTGTTTCTGACGAGTCGAATCTGTAACCCTACTTAAAAGGCGAACGCTCACCAATTTAGCTAACGGGCAGGTATATATATGGTTTACTGTTTTGGGGAAATTGGACAGAAGAGGAATCGGTCATGCATTTTTAACACTTTCTAATCATTAAATTACTTATTATTGATTAAATAGCATTAAATGTAAAAATTAGTCATTGTGTAACTATACATCTTTAATGACTCAGAAATATATTACTTGGCTTATATTTAAATCTCTTGCATATTCCAAATTACGTAATCATAATTATGATCGAAACGGTAGCCTGCTTAATCAAATATTGTACAAATAAAATATAAAATTGTCGCTCGAATCACTATTAGACAAACTGACAGATAAGATCCAGTTCAACGAATCAGGAAGTACAGACGAGAAAATTATTACTTTGCCAGTACGCTCCATATTTTATTCAAATAATTTCGTAAAACTTAGAGCGTAACTGCGTAAGTTGGTCGAGTACCTGTAAAGTTATCTAAGTAACTATGAATTATCGATTTCCTGTAATGATTCTTTAATTTTATAAGAATTATCGGTGCTCCGTAACAACACATCAATTTTTATGTTTCTAATGTTTATACCTGTAAAATTTTATGAATATTAATAAACTTATGGTTCACCGAATGCAGTAATTATAGATGTTGGATGCAATGCTCACGCAGTCGTGAAGACCTCGGTCGAACTTCCGTCAACAGTAGCATCGTGATGAAATCCATGGTGGTAGGATATTTTTCACGCTGGCTTGGGTAGTTTGTACAGAATTACAGTTGTAGTTTACCACCTCAAGTAGAAAAACTGTTACCTAGCATCAAATTTTAATGGTCCAGCAGTTAAGCCTTGAGAAACAGTCACATTCTAAGCCAAGTGTAATTACGACCCTCGACCAATTATCACTTACAAACGAAAGAGTTTAACGCTAGCTTATAGCTTGTAAAAAGTGTACTCAATTGATGCCTCATAAAGAGGGGACCGCTTGCCGGTACTTAATTTCTAACCTGTGGCTTCTCCCCCATTAATCATCCTCAATACAAAAATACCTTTCTACTAAATAAGTACATCGAATTTCATACAAATACACCCAGTCATTTTAGCGAAATAACTTTTAAAACACTACACACTACTTATATCTTGGTTTTATACAAACAATAACACAATAATTATTTATTGTACCAAATTAAATAATAGTACAGTCATATCAATTAATACCTACATTCAATCAGACTTATCGCTCCGAGCGATCTCTTCTAGTCTACCTTTTATATGATTATGTTAATACCATAATCCTACTAATATTATAAATCTGAAAGTTTGTTTGTAAGTGTGTAAGTATGCTTGTTCCCTCTTCACGCTTTAACGGCTGAACGGATTTGGATGAAATTTGGAATGTACATAGATTATACCTAGGATTAACACATAGGCTACTTTTTAACTTAATAATAGCGGGCGAAGCCGCGGGGCACGGCTAGTGATGATATCCTACTAATATTATAAATCCGAAAGTTTGTGTGTAAGTGTGTAAGTATGTTTGTTCCCTCTTCACGCTTTAATGGCTGAACGGATTTGGATGAAATTTGGAATGTACATAGATTATACCTAGGATTAACACATAGGCTGCTTTTTAACTTAATAATAGCGGGCGAAGCCGCAGGGCACGGCTAGTGATGATATATTTTATAATCGTTGCATTGGTGTCGGTGTGAATTGTCTCTCTTTCTTTTTTGGCTTAAAGTTATAAACCTGCCTAAAATAATGCAAATATTTGAACTGCCTGCTGGCGTAGTTGTGGGCGCGTTCGCTTGTTAAGAAGCGAGTATCAGGTTCGATTCCGGGAACTGAAGTTTTCTAACGAAGGCAAATGTATACTACACTTATAAACGTTCAAATACTATTAACAGATAATAATTCACCATTATTACACATTAACACTCAAAGAATCACAATGACATTTTCATACTTTTGCGTCGTAACTCTTCAAAATACTTCTTACTTCAATATAAGATTGTATAGTATTATTATTATTTAAATAAAAAATCTTTCCGATGTTATTATAGATGCATATTACAAAAACGTTTCCAAATGCATCGTCCTTGCTCTGAATGTATTCACGCATTTTGTGTAATTCTCCTAATTACATTTACTGCCTCATTTTACAAATTAAAACAAGGCCAGGAAAGAAATAACGAGGTACCTTCTCACTTGTTATTGTAATGAGATGGCTACCTGATTAAAAGTCACAGCATTTATTATTTTTACAGTCTGCTCTATCTACGGACCAATTGCCTATATTTCCTAAAACTAAACTAAAACTATATACATATATATTGAAAAGACCTAAATTACCTACAAGATATCGAGCTTATAGGTAAATCAAGTGCTCAAGTCTACTACCAGTGGGTAGCGCGCCCATCATGCTGGCGGCATTGCCTCTCTGAATTGCAATGCTAATACGTTGAGCCAAATAGTACCAGCATTTTGATAACGCGTCGCCTCAACCAGGCGCCCTGAAATATTTTGTCCCCGTGTTTTTTTTTAATTAAGTATTACCCAGTAATTATTAAGTCATCGAACTTAGTATGGGGCTGAGAGTGTGTAAGCATTTATGTTTATTAATTAGTGCAAAAATCAGCAATTTTTTTCAATCACCTATCTAACTACACTTAATTTTTTAAGAAGAATATAACGATACCTTAACTGTCGAAATCCATCCAACCGTTTGGAAGATACGGGGTAATAAAAAAATTTACAAATATTCATACATACAAGATGCGTGCGAAAATAGACATTCCTTGGAAGTCGGGTAATATAAAAAATATATTTAATTAATTCTTCAATATTTAAAAAAATATTAAAAGGCAAGGTAGAAGGCAAAATACCTCGTGGCCGGTCACCTAGACGTTGGTCGGATAAGGTGACCGCGCTCACTGGACTCACCGTTACGACCGCCCTGAGGGAAGCCAAAAACCGGATGCAATGGAGGAGCATAATAAAAAAGGTACGATTGCTTTTCAAGAACACGACCTTCAGTAATCAAGTATGCGCCAAGAAGAAGAAATATTTAAAACACAACTAACATTACATTACACATAATGTTACTTCTGGTGAGTGAGGTTTTTGTGTATGGGCGCGCGCATGTGTGAATATGTTTAAAACTAGGATACTCGGTAACGGCTGGATTTTGATAAAATTAGATTTGGTGTATAGATAGTATAGGCTGTGTTATAGGCTTTTTATTGTAATTTAATAGGCAATGCAGCGGCGCACACCTACAGTACCTATAATAAAAAGAAAGCTGGCCTTGCCAATTTTTCATTTTGTTTATATCAAATACATAAATCTTTTGCTTTTTATATTTATTCCAACGGAGCATCGGACAACGCATATCAGTCCACTATTTTTTCTTTTTCAAAATTATTCAAAATTAAAACCGACCTGGATAAAAGTAGAGTCGCTTAGTTACGTGAATTTTGAATTTGAAATATTTTTGAAAAATCTCACTGCCGAGATATTCACAATACATTAAACAAACTGAACTTATGTAAATAATGTATCAACATAAATTACATATGTAAATAAATGAGCTGAGTAACTCACTTCTACTCATTAGCGAACGATGACTTGTGTGATGTTACGTGATAATTAAGGCAAAAATGTGTCGATTTTGCTTACTTGCGCTTTTTCCGTAGATCTCTCAAAGAATTTCTATCTATTGTTCTAATTGAGACGCGGATCGACTGACAATCGACGTACACGTAACTGCAAACAGAGCACTCGCACTCGCTGGCTAAGTGAAACCGAGTATATAAGCGATGCAAATTGCAAATGTTGGCATTACCCACCACCCTCTCTTGGAGTAAGGTACCCGCTGCAGAAAGCCGACCGCAATGAAGTGCCACGTGCGTAAACTATGTGCTCAGACTGTGATAGTGTTACTCTACTTACAAGTGCGATTAGCTAACCTCGCGTGACCGTGTCCGATGTGTGTTGTCTCTCGAAACATTGCATGCTTGACGATTGGTTAATCTAAACCACACGGGAATCTGATAGGATCACTCTTCCTGATCAGCGACATGCGACATACTTACTGTATCTCATAGGAAGCCTTTCTCGTTACATAAAACGACCGCAGGGTATTTGGAGTTAGTGCCCTCTACGAAACTGGTTTTGCGACGAAAGCTCTAGCGCCGATCCCTTTGCAAATTGTATTTAAGCTATTGAACGAGTCAATACAGATTCATTAGTACTGTTATGTATGTATGAAGCGTATTAATTAACTCACAATGTAATTTACAGATTTTCCTGGGATTCCTCGCAGTTGCGGCTGCCTATCCTGGCATCATCCACGATGAGGGTCCACAAATAGAAGCCAAGTACGACCACCAAGATCTTATCGGAGAAACAGGACATCACCACCACGTCGAGCATGAGCACGCGAAGTCGCACCAATCGATCAAATTCGAGCATTTCCACCCAGTCCCCGTTTACGTTAAGAAAGAGCACAGCCATCTCCTCAAGCACCCGTTGGAGAAAGGGAAATCTGAGCACAACCTGAAACTTATCCACCCTGAGACCGAGCACAAGCACGGTGGCGGTCTTGTGCTCGAAGATGAAAGGCACGACACCGAGCACCATTTTGCTGGTCTTGAGCACGGTGGCTTTCAGCATGGAGGTTTCGAGCACGGAGGTTTAGAGCACGCTGGTTTGACACATGGTGGTCTTGAGCAAGGAGGTTACGAGCATTTGGGAGGCTATGAAGGCTATGAAGGCGGTGAAGGTCTGAAAGGATACGCTGAGATTCAGCCCGAACAGGGGTACTACCTTGGTCACGCGCAGGCTCTTGGAGGCGACAGCGGCGAAGGCTACAAACACGAAAGCTACTAACTTCACTAAGTCTCATCTCATCACGGGCATCGTGGGGCGTATCCCACGTAAATAACTTTTAAGTTTACTTCTTGCCTGTCGATGTAAGTATAGAGATTAGGTCGTAACTCAAATTTGTATTCGTAATATGTTGTCGTATAGGCATCGTTATTCGAATCCACAAAAAGTACCTGACTTAGATTTAGCTCTCATAAATATTTAGACGATCCGTGAATTCTCGTCGTGATACAAATTTGTAATGTTGGAAAGTGTGGTCTACATTCATGTTGAAATTAAATGTAAAATTGTGTTTATGTGTATTGAAAGTGAATGCGTGAGATCGACTGCTTGTTTGTATATTTGTTGAAATTCTTCGCTTGAATCTCGTTATGTATAATTATGTCGTAAGACTGTTGTTGGAGTCCCAGTGAAATTGTGATATTAAAATGTTTGTTATTTTACCAGTTGTTTCTTTGTAGGCTTTTAAGATAGCGATCATGTATTTGATTACTTCATGAAGCAATAGAGTCAGTGAGTAAATGAACCGTCGTGAAAATTAATACCCTACTGTGTAATTCTTCTGATGTAATGATTACTAGTTGATTATAGAGGCCGAGCTGTGGTTTTATCTTCGTAACTGGTGCATAATAAGAATGCGCTCATGTAATTCTGATTCAATCGTTTATATATTAGATGAAATCAATCAATGAACATTATTCCTCCACTGTTATTGAATAACACAGCCATTCCTTAATCTGCATAGTATTTGTATGATTTATAATGTGTTGTAGTCGCTACTCGTTTGATCTTTTGACTTATATTGGAATCCAGAATGAATCACTAGATAAATTGAAATTGTGTTTGTGTATACACGTTGGTTACTATTGAAGAGGTGGCTAGTTAAAGGGAGGTTGCAAATCTTCGTCAATATATAATAGTTCATCGACTCCATCTTTAATATATAACGTAATTGTATTGCTTGCCCATAGCATGTAATATAAATATATCCACAGTAAAACTACATTACCTAACGGCTATGAGTTGTGAAAGAAATGCAATATCGGCTTAACATACTTGTATTTTATGAAATGTCTTCATTCAGATAGAAAGTAACAGTTTCAACGTTCACGTATATTCAATTATTACGGATTTATTTAATCACCTGTAGTTATATCATGATGATGTCTGCTTGTAGTATGTCAGGATTGAATTGTGAAAATGGTGTTAAGATCACTGGAAACAAAAGAAAATCTGCAAATACCTTTTTCCAGTGGGTTCGGTACCTATATCAAATACTCTTCCTGAAGAAATATCTTTCTTGTAATCCCTTGTGAACAAGCAATTGTTACTCAACTATAGTTGAGTAACAATTTACCTGGGCATCGATTGTGGGTGATTATTAGAAATCTTACAGGCAGACAGACTTTTTCTTCTCGCCGTCGATCGCGTATCTAATAATTATTTAGTTACCATGCATGATATATGCATGTTTACGCATTATTTAATATGCATGCTACATGGTTTCCTAAATCTATTCAGCAAGTTTTTCTAGTAACTATGCAAATTTTACTTGAGAGTGTAATAAAGTGTCCACAACTAGCTGCATAATGACCAGGTTAAACAAACATTAAATGTTACGGTAATCGCTTACTTAACGTAATCAATGGTAGAGCTCTAGCCGTCCCGACCCGTTCGATCGCTTACGTTTTGGAGAGTTCGCGCAAAACAGTCATGTTCTTTATGCATATTCTATCATCAGACAAAAACAAGTAAGTAATCTGCTCAACTTCATCTAGTTTTACCATCTTTTCCCTCGATATTCCTTTTACTTGCATGGTCAAAACACATGGAATTCATTATACATATCATTGTTTCCTGCGCATTATATTTTATTCTCGGCATGCTACTGTATGTACCCATTGTTTTTCGACCGAGTTCTTGAAATATCGTCAATAATGTCTATTTTGTGACGAATAATGCGTACTTTGACTATGTACTGGTTTACCCGACTTCAAAAGTTACCTCACAACTTCTTTCGTTGTGAGCCGATTTTGATGATTCTTTTTTAATTTGAAAGGTGGTGGATCAAGGTTCCGATGATAAAGCGGTGAAGTCGGTTTTTTTAAGCTTTGCTTGCGTTTAATTATTTTTGTTTTAAAGCTGGAGCTTTCCTATTGGTCCCATTTAAATTTGGTCAAAATCTTGAGTTATTGTTTATAATGCGTGTTTAATACATTGTATTTGATCAAGCTCCCGAAGATAAAGTGGTGAAGTCGGTTTGTTTTCAGCTTTGCGTTAATTATTGTAATACCGTGTTTTATAGTACCTAAATAACATCACATGCCTACTAATTTAGAAAAAAAAACCACTTTATTTTGTGTACGCAGCTTGAAGCTACATGTTCTTTGACATTTGACAACTTAACCATAGTAGAAACAGAGACTGAACTAAATAAATTAATGCTTTCACTCACAGCCCCACACCAAGTTTGACGACGACACAAGTACAAGTACAAGCATGCCTAAGAAAAATGCCAACGCGCACCTAACTAGGCCGGAAAAAAACATTATTTTGGCTATTTTACCTGTAAAATTATATATATTTATTAATATTATATATATTTTATTGAGTGTAGAGTATTTGTTTTATCAATTGACGCTGCAACGGCTAAATATATTCATGTATTTCTGCAAAATTAACAACTGTTTTTTGTTGTGCGCTCTCCACTAATCATTTCTTCATTGTAAAGTTGTTCATGAAATCAAATTTAAAAGTTGTTTCGTTTGTTGTTCAGTAGTTTGTTTAGTTTATTTTTTAAATAGTTTGTTTAGATTATTTTTTAAATAGTATTTAGTTGAATAAACCTTCCTAAAATCAGAGTAGTACTTAACAACAATATTATAGGATAATGTAATAGTTCAAAATGTGCGTGAGTTTTTATCAAAATATTATTGGAAGCTATAGGTATCTGAAAGGCTAGCGATATGCTTAGGACAAGACGATTAACACGCTTGGTTTAGAATAAACTTGTTTTCAAGGATAGCTGCCGGAGCTTTTTTTTTATTGTGTTTTTATCGTAAGGTTCAGGATAGCGACCACCCAATTGGAAAGCAGTTGCAATGACGACGCTATCACAGCTTTAAAAAAAAAGTGTAACGATAAGTTTAAACATTTATCTATGTACCTATCTAATATCTATATCTATAAAAGAAAGTCGTGTTAGTTACACTATTTATAACTCAAGAACGGCTGAACCGATTTGGCCGAAAATTGGTGGGGAGGTAGCTTAGAACCAGGAGACGGACATAGGATACTTTTTAATAACGTCACATTTTTTACAGGTGTATATTTTTCATTGTCTCATACGTCACTCGGATTTGGTAAAGTACTAGGCAAACATAAACATGAAGGAGGTAATAATATAGTCACGTGGCATTGTAACGCATGCCGGGTATGGCTTCCTAAACATGCACAATCATTGACTGTTAGGCGGAACGAAGCTCGCCGGGACACCTAGTATGTACTATAAGAAATCTTTGTCTTGACATACTGACTTAGGGACAACGCACAGCCTAAACAACTGGTCGTAGAGACTTGAGATTTGGAGAGTTAATTTGTTTTAGTACGTACCGTATAATGGATTTATAGAAACTCTACCTCTAAGAGGGTTAAATGGGGTGAAAACGCTTCTATAATATAGCGATAGGAATGAAAATTGGTATTTAAGTAGTTTAATATAAAAAAATAAGTTAACATCAGGAGTGCACCCCTGGTAAAAAAAATATTGATAACAACTCCACATTTACACCTTACCGCATTAAGGTGGTGCAATTGGGAAAGTTGAAATGGATTTTCAGGTTCAAGATATTTTTTTATTTATTTAGTTAAATTAATGTAAATTGTATCTTTATAGTAAATGAAACGTAATTTTATTAGTATGTGATTACAGTTAATTAGAAATGACTACTCTAACGTGTAGTTAAATATATTAAAATCACAGTAATATTGTAAATCCGAAAGTTTGTGCCTAAGTCTGTTTGTTTCATCTATACGTTGTAACGGGTTAACTGATATAGGTGAAATTTGCAAAATAGCTTATACTAAGAATGAACACAGACTGCTTTTCCACTTAATGAACGCGGGCGAAGCCGCGGCACACGGCTTGTACTAATACAAATTTAATGCTATGTTACTATAAAGTTGATGCTTACGCAATCCATTATGAGTGTTATAATTAAGAACCCTAAAATATTTTATGGCGTCATTAGGAAGACTAACACAACATCGACCGATTTGCGTAAGGTTGTAAAATACACAAAATCACGTTATGGCAGTCCAGTAAAAGGTTTAAACCGGTCGATAGATAGCGTTAACGTAAGCGTTTTCTCTTGTGACGCCATCAAGTAGGTACAATATTAATTATGTATCATTGTGAAATAAAACATGCGGTGGAAAACAGTCGAAATAAGGTTGATATAAATATTTTGTCATCTATATTTCAACAGCTGCGCATCTACTATGGATAAAATGTTGTTAAGAAATAATTTTTGGCAAATACTTATTGTGTATTTATGCAACACAAGTATTTGTTTATATACTGCAGAATAATAAATAAACTGACACTAAGGTACTCATACAAAATCATTTTCGGGTATAAGTTTATATAATGGAGCTTTCCTTTATTTATCTGGCTATTTAAAATCAATAAGATAACATAAATGAAACTTTACTTTTCCAATCAGGAAATGTATTCTAATCAGCTAATTTATTATGATGTAATTCGTCTAAGTGCAGGCGTATAAAAATGTCATATAAATCTTTTAAATTTCCATAACATCGGAATATTTACTCCTAATTCAGCGGAGTTTAAGCTTCATAACGCCTTCAAGGTTTCAGAAGCAGTCATAAGAAAATCGTTCAAGAGTTAGATATTCAACATTGTGCAGGCGCATATACTCTACTTCCTGCAAATGCTTCGATTTAAATTCTTAGTCAAAACAAACTATTATTAACTATTAATGTAATTATTTTACACTATATCATTCCAAAGGGAATGAGGTATATTTTGACAGTACCATACATGTAGATGGTGTGAAGTAACTGTTATATAATTTATCCTTAATAATGCGGGCATGTAACTAGTTAAGAAATAAAACGACCGTTTATAAAACGCGCTTCAATTAATTAAGTTAAAAATAACAACTAACAGGATAACGATTACCACAGATCAAGAAACAAATTACGCTAATAAATACCGAGATAACAATTGACGCTGTAACAATTTAACTGGACTAATCAGTGCTCCCAAATATGTCTAAGAATTGTTATTTTCTCGGGCCTCCGAATGGGGATCTCAACCGGGATTTCCTTCCTGATCTCAACAGGAACGATGCGCTCCACTAGGTAAGGTTTGTTTACTTTGACGTAAACATTCCTTGTGACAGGTACTGGAATACGTTTTTCAACTTCCACAGGGACAGGCCTTGGCACCTCAATTCTTTGTTTCTTAATAATTGGAATAGGAACAGGTCTTATAATTTCTACAGGCACAGGTTGAGGACTAGGTACCCACTGTGATTCAGAGTTGCGAATTAGAGCTGGTTCTTTGGTCTCTTTAGCTGACGGACTTGGCCGACGTTTCTGAATTTCCTTTTTGATTAATTGAGGTGCAGTCTTAGCGATAGCCTCTGCTTTAGCTAATGCATTTTGTTTATCTAAATTGGCCCTCAATTTCTCGATCTCAATAGCGTATTTCTGATCATTGTGTTTAGGAGACTGCTTCAGCTCTTGCAAAATGGATTGAAGTTCAATTTCATTTTGGAAGAGTTTGTTTTTGCGCTGACTGATAAATTCTGCTAATCTATCTGGAGTAAGAAGAGGAGATAGTATGGCATTCAGTTTTTGTTCATTATCTTCTTCCTGAGCTCTCTGTTCTTCGGCCTGCTCTTGTTGTGCCTGCTGTTCTTCTTGTGCTTGCTGATCTTCTTGTGCTTGCTGTTCTTCTTGTATTTGCTGTTCCTGGTCTAGTTCGTCAGGTTGCTCTTCAACCTCATACGGCACAAGCTTGTATCTCTTCAGTGGCGAAAGGGATTCAGGAGTTTCAGATTCATCCTCTTGTGATTCATACTGCCTTACTTCCTGTTGCTGCTTTCGGGGAAGTTGCACCTTTACTTTTTGAGACTGTACTTTAGGTTGTGGGTAACGAATGGCAGAGTAGATATTTGCTCGTGTTTTCTTTTCTGCGGGAGCAATATTTTTTTCTAGGCGTTTTTGCTGCTGCTGTTGTTGCCTTGGGCGAACTAAGAAGCGTGCAGGAATTTCACGCTCGTCTTCAGTATTATTTTCTGTCACTTGTGGTTCATCTTGTGCCTGCTCGGTTTTTGCTTCTTGTTCTGCAAGTTGTTCCTCATTAAGTATTTTGAAAATCTCCTCCAAATCTACTACCTGGTCTTCTTCTTCACTTTCCTGGCCCTGTTCTGGCTGCTTAGTTTGTTCAGGTTCTTCTTGCTGCTCTGATTGTTTGTTGTCGTTTTCTTCTTGTTCCTGTTGTAGTCCCTGCTCTGTTTCCTGTTCAGAGCTTTCTTCAGACTCATTTTCTTCTTGAGATTCTTCAGATGCGGGTTCGGGATCGTTTTCTGAGTCAACAGGTCTCACCACAGCACCACCAGCTTCCAAAGCTTTTATTTGGCTAGGTGTCAAATATAATACTACGTCTTTAGTTTCCACATTTTGGTCTCTTTGTGGAACTGGTGTAGAGGACTCATAGAACCTTTGAGGACCTTGATCGAAGCGGGCTCCGGTGACTGTGACTAGTAGTATAGATGCAAGTAAACAGCAGACCTAAAACAACAAAAAACTTGTTAATATTCAAATTAGAATCACTGTATAATATTAATATTCCACAAGGTAATCACTGTTCACTATGGCTTGATAAATATTTCACTAACGTTGAAATCCATGGCTGCTTAATTGATGATGTGTGCAGCCTGTATACTGTTGGGAAGCTGAGGTTCGTCTGTACCGTTTCAAGGAAGATCTACCAATTTTATATACACGTTGTGAATTCGGAATGACAAATTTGGAACTAGTTCGTTGCATTAGTGAGGAGCCACGGTTGATTAAATTATTGTAGTTTTTTTAAATGTCGTCATTATGCATACAATTTTGCACCCAAATTTGGATTTGCATTTTGAATATTTCTCAATAACGTTTTACCTTGAAAAATAAAGCAATTCTGTTAAAAAAGTTTTGTAATAGATATCTCAAAATGTTAAGCATTCTTTTGAAAATATTTAGTAGAACGTTGCTTATTAACGGCTCACAGATAAACTAGCCGTGCCCCACGACTTTGCCCGCTATTATCAAGTCAAAAAGCCTTTATGTTACTACTAGGTATAAGCGAATATCCAAGATTTCATCCAAATCCATTCTGCCGTTAAAGCGTGAAGAGGGAACAAACATACTTACACACTTGCACACTTACACACAAACTTTCGGATTTATAATAATAGTAGGAAGGATTATGGTAAGATATCGCTAACCTATAATATATATATATATATACCTATAACTGTCATTCTTTTTTCCTGGATTTGCATATGTACTGTTATTTCTGAATTCATAATAACATTTCTGTAGGTAACCCAAAGAGTAGTTAATATTTAACTTTACTGTCGATGTAAGCTTGTCGATATCGACATTTGAAAGATGGCACGAGCCTATCTATACCCTAACTCAAAAAACGTTTTTGATTTTACGTAATTGTTTTACATTAAGTATGCTGCTTTTGTAATAAAGAAGTTATTGATATTTTTTCAAATTTTGGTTTCAATTTAAAAGACATAAATATTAATCGGAATATTTTAAATGGAAATGTTGGCATAGTTTTGATAAAATTTGGTATAACATATTATATGCCTACTCGCATGATAGGCATATGGGCTTATGAATAAAACGGTTGTTAATTATTTATTATCTAAATTTTTGCAAGTCAATTTAATATTAATTATATATTTTAATTTAATATTTGGTTAGGTATAGCTGTTTCTCTTAGGCCTGTTTTTAATCAGTTTAGAAATTTGAGAATTTTGCATATTTTTTTTTTACAAATATAAACTATACTCGTGATTATGAAAGCAATATAGACTTTCGCAGTAATTTATTTTATTATTATATAAATTACATAAATCTTTTTATATATAGAGATATTTAAATATATGAGAGCCTGCGTATTCCAGGTCTAGTGTGTTTACCAGCTTCGATCACATCGTCACTTACCATCAGGTGAGATAGTGGTCAAACACTAGCCTGTCACAAAAAAAAATATATATATAATTCTTCTGTACATGTGTATGTGACTGAACTCCTCCTAAACGCCTGGACCGAAACAAATTATTTTTTTTGTACCGATATATAATGTTTTTTAATTTACGTGGGCGAAACCCGGGGAACAACTAGTTTCAGTACACTAATATTATGATAACAATGTGATAAGATATTATATCATAATATTTATGATTATAATAATATTATAATCATAAATATTATGATCTATTTTATTGCGGGGTCTACCTAGCGAGTGTGTATGTAAGTGTGTGACTTTCAATCCTACGCACACTGTTTCGGAACCCACCCGACCCTATACCAAAGAGATTTTTTGCGGATTTAACAGTCACACTAATGACTAATAAATTAAAATTTAAAAGAAAATTAGCGTGACTTACGTGTTGTCAATTTCTGATTGTTTCGGCTTGACTCGGAAACTTCCTTCAGGATGATCAGCTTTCAATAATAGCTCAAAATGTGCGTCAGTTTTAATTACTCTAATGACTGTGAAGGAAAACATCGCGAGGAAACCGACATGTTTAAAAATCACATGAATTTATACTGTTTTACCATCTAACAACAAAACAAATAATCGAATTCGCTCGAAGCGATTAGATTCTACGTTTATCATCAGCACGGCGAAGGAGTGGAACTCATTGCCCGCGTCTTTGTTTCCTGAACGGTATAATCTGGGAGTCATCAAACCAAGAGTGAATAGATATATTAGATATCTATTCACTCTTGACTTGAAGACTCCCTCATCTTCACTTACCATCAGCTGAAATGTTGGTCAAATGCTCGTCTATCCAGCATACAACAACATCACAAGAATTGAAAACAAGTGTCATCCTGCACCCCATACTGGACCAGCGTGGTAGTATCTATGTTACAATGTACAAAATTTAGACAAAAAAATATAATTAGCAAACCCATGAGCTGATGTGGCACTTTTTCTGTACATTATAATTTTGCACAGTTGAAGACAAAGATATAGGGTATGACGGGGTTGGCATGTCAAAATAGGTAAAAGTACTAAAAGTTGAATAAAAAATAATTAAACGCATGCGAAGCTCAAAGAAATAATTAAACGCAAGCAAAGCTTAGAAAAACCGACTTCACCGCTTTATCTTCGTAACTTTGATCAGATTAGATGTACTTAACACGCATTATTGACGATATTTCAAGAACTACTGAACAGATCTTGATCAAATTTAAATGGAAAGCAATACATGACAAACAAAAAAAAAATTAAAAATCTGTTCACGTGGAACGACGTTATGAGGTAATACATAAAAAAAATACAGTCGACTTGAGCACCTCCTCCTTTTTTGTGAGGTCGGTAGAAAAATGAAATAAGTTTGTATGTTTCTGCAAATCATGCTTTACTTGTAGTTATGATACGATAGAAGTCGCTTGTAACTTGTAAGTCGCTTTCTGCGTCTGTATGTTCTATCTGTTTACCCACTAACTCCTCATAACCACGCAACCGATTTTGATGCTGTTTTCACTACCAGATAGTAATTTTTTACGAAAGGTTTATGTATACAATGAAATCTATTTCAAACATTTGTCTATGAGACTGATTGATTCGGGACATGACCAAAATGCTGGGTTGTATTATTTGGCGTAAAGGATAAGCCTTGCTATACAGCGTGGTAAAGCAGCAAGCATTTTGGGAACTTTGCCGAACATTAAAGATCGTCTAAACCATCTTTAACCTTTTTATAACTCAAATATTTATGTTGTAAAACTAGGACTTGATTAAAGCTAATTGATTTTATATGTAAACAGGCAGAAACAATATTTTGCAACCAAGTCGCAAGAAAATAAATTTATATGGCTTACGTAGGCATTAAGATAATTGTAGTTCTTCTGAATCCTAAAAGAAATTCCACGATAGCATAATATGTCTATCTGTTACGGTTGACTCACAGTAACTATTTCTTTCATTAAAATTTTAATTAATTATCCGTTACTTGCGATGATATTAACTGTAATTGTCTATAAATGAGAAATTCTATTGAGAAAAGAGGTAAAAATGTGAGCTCAAATGTTGGTTTTGGTTTGATTGATTTCATATGGGACCACCAACCATATACCGAACAAAGAAATCATCAAAACGATTCATAATTTGCGGAATTATCGCGTAATATACATACAAAAAAACATACAGTCGTTTTGAGGACCACCTTTTTAGAAGTCGGTTGAAAAAAATGAAAAATGTTTCTTTTGCTGCGAATAGCAGTTAAAGTGTACAAACAATTTAAGTAATAGTTTATGTACAACTAGCTTTTGCCCGCGGCTTCGCTCGCGTTAAGAAGTATTATTTTAAAATTGACAAAGTTTCATACAAACTTTCATCCCTTATTTTATCCCCTTGGGGGTAGAAATAATCAAAATCTTTTCTTAGCGGATGCCTACGTCATAACATCTACCTGCATGCATTTCAGCCCGACCCGTCCAGTGGTTTGGGCTGTGCGTTGGTAGAACACAATGTCAGTCAGTCAGTCACCTTTGAGTTATATATATTTAGATATATATATACATTTTCTAATCGCTAGATAGCTTACAGATTCGAAGATATATATCTATGGCCTTAAAAGATCAGATAATGTTTGTAAATTATATTAAACTGCCCATCGGTTTACTTGGATGAGCGTTCGCCTTCAAAGCACCTCTGCTTGGAAGGCGATCTGTTCCGATTCCCTGCGGGAACACAAGTTTTCGGCCCACGAAAAATTTGTGTTTCTGGTTGTGATTGAGTGTATGATGTGAATGTGTTCGGCACCCACGACACAAATCATCGAACTTAGTGTGGGGCTATGAGTACGAAATTGTTTATGTTTATTTACGTTTACAATCAGAGTCAAAAATCGTTTGTAGATAGATAACAAGTTATAGACGTTCGTGGGAAATCAAACTCTACTAGGTAAATTTGTTGCGATCGGTTTAAATTAAAAAACCACTACACACATTACACATGAACTGCCCGTAAGTTAGTTGGTTGAGCGTTCGCCTTCTAAGCAGGGGTATCCGGTTCGATTCCCGAAGGGAACACAAGTTTTCCCCCAAGGAAAATTTGTGTTTCTGGTTCTGGTTGTGATTATGTGTGTGATGTGAATGTTTCCGGCACTTACGACACAAGTAATCGAACTTAGTATGGAGCTGTGAGTGTGAGAGCGTTTATGTTTATTATGTTTATAAACTGAGAAAAAATAAGTTTAAATTTTGCATAATTCAAACAGAAACAGATCACAACAAAAGTTATGTAATATGGGGCCTGATCTGATTATAGATAACCATTCACCATAAAATTCATTAGGTTACAATCACGATGGGTGTTGCTTGTTAAAAAAAATGAATGACCATTAATTTGGACTCTTTGGCTAGTCAGAAGGCCTCAGGATTTAGGCCTCCGAAAGTTTTGAATACGCCTTTCTAGATCCGGTTACTATAAATCAACCATATCATTAGAACAAGGCTATGCAAATTCAGTTTATAATTATTCAAAAACTCTAAAAAATCATAAAAAATATGTTGGTTATAAATATTTAACTAAATTTAATTAAGCATGAAAATTTCGGATTGTTAAGCTTTTTAACTTTTTGATTTGCTATTTGAAACAATACTATTAAAACATAATTGAATTAGTAAGATATCATTATATATATGAAGAATAAAATAGGATGTTTTTACTAGTAAAAAAAATACAGTCGACTTGAGTTCCTCTTCCTTCTTTGGGAAGTCGGTAAAAAGATAATATCGATGCCTTTTATAAGCTTGCTTCTCCTTGAACGCATGAATTACTAGTAAGCATAAATAATTGTCAGGGTGAGAAGCGTAGAGCATTGCTGCGCAGGATTTTGAATGGTTAAAGTTCGAAATTCTGGGAGGCACTGAACTACGAGCAAGCGTAACGCTTGCCATCGGACGAGCGACTTGCTATTTGTTATCTTTTTACAACAGGTTTCGACTGTCTCAGTGGACAATTTTATCTAACTGGTCAACTATTCAATGACCCACATAATTAAACTGTGTTAAATAATAAGTAGGTAAATAACTGATTTCTAATATTGTACGATTGACACCTATTATTATATAATTTGATATTGTAATCAGGTGATTATGTCATAACACTGGATTAGAAAACTGCTACAATATAATTGTTACAGTTTTCTAATGTATGATAAATGAATAGAAAGGTGAATCTTTTTGAATGGGTTTAATCTAGTATGTACAGCTAATGACTATTATTTACAAAACTATTGACTATTTGGCACAATCACGGCTGTATCCCACTGTTCACCAGCAGCAGCTCTTCTTTTTGTAGTGGGTCACGTGCTTGATGATGTGGAGGGGGTAGGGCTTCCATACGGGCACGGGAACTTCGACGTGCTTCTCGATGGGGACGTGCACCTTCTTGATGACCTCGTATGGCCTCTCAACGGGGATAGGTACCTTTCTGATGACTTCGAATGGCACCTGCCTAACGACCTCTACTGGGACGGGCCTCTCGACTTCGACGTGGTGGGTCTTGTATACTGGGTAGGGCACTTGCTTGACAACGTCGACGTGTACGGGGTAGGGCTGGGGAACGGGGACCTTGACTTCCTGGGGAACTGGCACGGGCACGGGTTGGGGCACGGATACTTCGACGTGGCGGGTCACTTCGACGGGCACGCGGCGGACCACGTTCTGCACGACGGACTGCAGCTCGTATCTAGTCTGGGCGGGGTTAGCTTGGCCAACTGACACGGTGGTACCGAGCACGCGGGGAGCTCCCACGGAAACGGAGGTGCCAATAGCAGCCCCACCGTGGATGATGCCTCCAGGTCCACTGGCTCCAGGCCCAAGAGGGCCAGGTCCAGAAATGAGACCACCGGGACCGCTGGCTCCACCGATTAGAGCACCACCTGGACCGCTCGCTATTCCATTGGCAAATCCAGCTCCACTGGCAAATCCAGCTCCACTGGCAAATCCAGCCCCACTTGCGAATCCGGCTCCGCTGTGGAATCCAGCTCCACCACCGATGAGCGCACCAGGTCCAGAAGCTCCAAGAATAGCGCCGCTATGACCAGCATCACCGTGGATGATAGCACCACCAGCGATGTCTCCTCCAGAGATAGATGAGCCAATCACGGGACCGTGAAGATCATGGCCGTGAATGTCATGGTGGGCGAGATGGTCCAAGTGACCGTGTTCCTCGATCACGCTTTCCTCGATATGGGGACCACTGCTTTGGTGAAACTCCGCGATGGTATGGGATGGAGCTGGTGGTCCGTAGGAGGTTGATGGCGGCCCGAAGTTGGCTGACGGAGCGCTCAGCGCTGATGATGCAAAGGAATCGCCGTGATGATGCAGATTGCCAGCATTAGAGCTGTACACTAATGCGGACAAGAAGACAATTTTGACCTGTAACAATTCGATTGATATCATTAGTATTGTGTTTTACAATAACTTTTAGTGTCTGATAGTCATGTATAGGACTTAAAGGACTTACAACAAACGCCATGGCTTTTAGCTAATCGCTTTGAAGCCAGCCAAATAGAAGCTGTTGTTGTCCCTTCCGAGTGTCGGTGGTTTGTGATATGATAACGAAACGACGCGAGATATTTATACAAGTCGCTCTTTCGGACAACGCCTTTGAATAAATTATGCGTACGATTGATCGGATGATAATCTTTCTTGTTCGCGTCACCGCTACCAAAAATTTAAATATTATGCTAATAATAGTAGGTCTTTGAATATTATTTGCAAGAGAAATGTAGGCATTCGTAGACAAGTCGTCGACCATAGCTGATGTTCAAAGATACTCGTTATAAATTAAGTATTTTTTGTAGATCATTTTGATAGTTCGTATATAATTATTGATAGTTGTTCGTCTAACCGTTCATATTATTTACAAACTTAAGATTCAAATTGTTTAAAATAGGTTTTAACTTTGTATCTTAATGTATGAGTAAATGGTTAAACTTTGTCTATTAATAGCCTTAAGTGACAAAAAAAACTCGTAGTAAAATAACTGCGCCGTTTTTCCTGATCCTGAAATTCACAAATTAAAGCGATTTCTTTTTACCTTTTGCCTTCAGAACTGCAAATTAAAAATTAATAGGCAGGATCAACATTGTATCAGACTGCTATCCATCGTATATGCATTTTAAAACAGTACATATATTTCTTTGCGAAATTTAATAACTAAAAATGTTCAGTTATGTGTAATTCCGTAACTGTATCATCTTCCAATTTTAGGTTTTTTAAGGGTTTTGCAGGATGTACTTTGTCGTTATCATAATCAGTATCTGTTCGATATAGACGGTGTAATAAATAGTATGGGCTAGGAACAAAAATGCTAATAAGTAAAGTATTGCATTTAAGCATAATATAGGTTATAATCTTTGGCCGCATTATCACTTTCTATCAGTGTGATTGCGGTCAAATTGAGCGTAAAAAAATTAAGTATATCTTGTAAAGTTTCTCGCTAGGTTCTTTTCGAGATGACTGTAATTTTTTGGCTAAGTCATAAAAAATAACTTTACTAGCATTGTCGGAATATTACTTAGAGCTTTTTTTCATAAGGGTACATGGGAAATGCCATAGTTGTTGCTACCTAAGATAAACTATTAACAAGTAATAATTGAAACGGAAACAAAGCTTAAACAAACCGACTTCATCGCTTATATTCTTCACTTCCGAAGTATACTCTACCAAACAATAAAAAAATCATCAAAATCGATTCATAATTGGCGGAGATATCACGTAACATAGATAAAAAAAAAACATACAAACCTCCTTTTTTGAAGTCGGTTGAAAATGGATATTTCATACAGTTTTTGAGTCTATACGTACTCCGCAATATCAATATAATGGAAAAGAGAGCATGATTTCGAAATCAATATGATCTTTGAATACAGAGCTAAGTCCGCACTCATCCTGAAGAAGGCTTCCGAATGCAGCCTAAACAATTATCCATCTGGATATCGACAACACGTAAGTCACGCTAAGTCCCATTTTAATTTTCAGTCGACTTCAAAAAACGAGGTTCTTAATTTGACTGTTTTTTTTTGTATGTATGTTACGCGATATCTCCGCCAATTATGAATCGATTTTGATGATTTTTTGTTTGGTAGATACTTCAGAGGAGGTCCCATAGCAATTTTATCGAAATCTATCCAGCCAAAACCAAAAAATAAGCGGTGTAGTCGGTTTTTTAAGCTTTGCTTGCGTTTGATTATAATTTTATAGTTCAAAATGTGCGTGAGTTTTTATCAAATTAACAGAACTAAGTATAAGCAAGTAAGAATATAGGTAACGGGGTTAATCATCTGGTTCTAACTTAATAAGTTTATTATAATTTATTACCAGTTATTTTAGGCAATCATTGCGTAAGACGTCACGGTGTCGATATCGTCCCTATGATCAACACAAATTTGTAATTATAATGGGATCGTTTCTCTATCTAATTTCACTAGACATCCGTGGGAATTAGCATGGTAATATCTGAATATATCATAAACTATCTATAACATACTTTACTCGCTGACCAATTTGTATTTCCGGTTACGCTCGGTCAAAGCTTTACGTAATAATTGTAATAAAATAATAAATAACTGCCTTCGATTAGTTGAAGCGGTAAATGATTCATTTTGTGTTACTTATAGTGGTTTATCTCTGAGACAATGATTAACGAGCTTTCAATGTTTTAGGTCTACTTTTTATAAGTTATGTTTGGATTGCTGATTTTTTTACCAGAGGTAAAAAGGAGGTGATTTTTCTTTATAATTGTTATACAAGCTAACGCTCTCACACTCACAGCCCCACACCAAGTTCAATTACTTGTTTCGTGGGTGCCGCAAACATTCAAATCACACACACAATCACACCCAGAGCTAAAAACACATATTTCCCTTGGGGAGAATACTTTTGTTTCCACCGGGAATCGAACCCGATATGCTTAGAAGGCGAAGGCCTACCTAACTAAGCCAACGGGCTGTTTAGAAAACAAAGACGCGGGCAATGAGTTCCACTCCTTCGCTGCACGGATGATAAACGAAGAAGCGAATCTTAACTCATGTAATTCCAGAGCGTACTCTCCAAAATGTAAACATTATAAAACAATAAAGTAAATAGTGAAGTAAAGTAACGAGTTATTATTGCTGTGATCCCGTAGTGCAGGACCCTTATACAATATCTTAAACATATAACTGAACTCGTCCTAAACAGCTGGATCGATCTTGATGAAACAGTTTTTTAGTGTATTCAGGTGGATTCAAGATTGGTTTATATTCAATCCGATTAATAAATAAGGTTTTTTAATTGAGCTAATTTTTTTTTTTACTGAATCTGTCTGTGGAGGTATCTCTCGGACTTGGAAAAGTACTAGGCAACCATAAACGTGAAAGAGGTAAAACACTTTTTCTTGTCGTGGCACTGCAATGCATGCCGGATACAGCTGTATTACCTACGGTATATTATTACTTGTAATCCTACTAATATTAAATCCGAAAGTTTGTGTGTAAGTGTGCTTGTGTGTACGTGTTTAAGTATGTTTGTTCCCTGTTCACGCTTTAACGGCTGAACGGATTTTGATGAAATTTGGAATGTACATAGCTTATACCTAGGGTTAAAAGATATGCTTCTTTTTAACTTGATGATAGCGGGCGAAACTGCGGGACACGGCTAGTATTATATAATTTTAAATAGCTAGATAACAGAAAGCTTTTGGGTCGAAAACGGAAAAAATATATTAAAATTTTGGGTTAAAATTGGAATTACCAAATACTTGATATAACCAGATGTTAAATGCAGTTGTGACATCATAGTGCGTATTACCGGTCTTATCTGGTAGCATTGAATCATTCTCATCGATTTTTCAACCGTTACACACCTTCCGATTGCCTAAATAGCTATCGAACAGCATCACTGCACATCTCTCATCAGTTACCACAGGCTCTATTTCTTAGTAAAGTGACGAAATGAAACATCCCATTAAGAAGCTATTGATGGACTTATTAGGAGAGTTTCAAAACAACCACCGTATTGCAATAAGGTGACAGATTAAGAACCTTGGTGATTTAGATGTAAGCAAATATTTTTATTTTATTGTAATTTTATTTAAATGGAGCTGCTGTTGCTAAATTATGCATTCATTTGATAAAAATATAGCACGCAATATGAAATATTATTATAGTAATATAAATAAAGGCAATGGGCTCGTAGATTGTACTTGCTGGACTTTAATGATAAAAAAATACTAATAGAACATACAAATAATTTTTACACTCACAGCTCCACACTAAGTTCGATGACTTCTGTTGTGGCTGCTGGAAACCAGAAACATACATTTTCCTTTGGGAGAAAACTTGTGTTCCCACCGGGAATCGAACCCGATAGAACCCCTGCATAGAAGGGGGAACGAACATCTAACTAAGGCAACGGGCAGTTCATAATGTTAGTTAATTGCTCCTTTATACGCCTTGGAACCTTAATAACATATGCAGCAAATTATATGAAGGAAATACAATTGAAACCTGCCCTTCCAGGCGTAGTAGGTTGCGCGTCTGCCTTTTAAAAAACGGGTATCATGTTCGATTCCCGAGTGGAACATAATTTTCTCCCGAAGGGATAGTTGTGTTTCTGGTTCTGGATGTGATCGTCTGTGAATGATGAAAAACCGGTGCCTACGATACAAATCTTCGCACTTAGATGGGGTTTTGAGTGTGGAAGCATCTGTATGATTCTGTTTTGTTTTAATTATTATGTAACTTTTAATCATTTATATCACATACATACAATTATAGTTATAACCAGAAACACAAATCTTCCATGGGTTGAGAGTTCACCGGGACCCGCAGTCTAGAAGGTACTCATGTAACCACTACGCCAACGGGTAATATATCAGCAATTCGGTCAGTACATTAAACAAACAAAACAAACAAACGCATTCACACTCACAGTCCTACATTAAGTTCAAAGACTTGTATCGTGGGTGCCGGAAACATTCACATCACACACACACACGCCCAGAACCAGAAGCACAAATATCCCTTGGGAAGGAATTTGTGCTCCTGCCGGCAATCGAACCCAGCACTATATATCTAGTTCTGGTTATGATTGTGTGTGTGATTGTGTTTCCGGCACCCACGACACTAATCGTCGAACTTACCGTGGGGCTGTTAGTAGGAAAGCGTTTATGTTTAATTAATGTTGTAGGTTCCTTTAATGAAAAGGGATTTTTTTTAGTTTAAATATATTCATGGAAGTTGTAACTATAACCTTTGGTAAATGGTTGTATGTACAGGGTAAGAGACCACACACGCATTGTGACCACAAAAAAACCAACAAAGATATTTATATCCAAGTCTTAGGTCCTAGTCTAGTTTAGGATTTATGAAAACGTATGCCATATACATATATTTATGTATTAACATTTGTATGAAGCACGTATGGTTAACTGTCAAACGTCGTCCATATATGGTTGACATACCTCCAGTTCACTCGAAGCGTTTCGCTTCTACGTTTATCATCCGTACAGCGAAGGAGTGGAACTCATTGCCCTCGTATTTGTTCCCCAAACAGTATAATCTGGGAGTCTTCAAGTCATGAGTGAATAGGTACCTTCTAGGCAAGCATGCTACATCTTCGGCCGCATCGTCGCTTACCATCAGGTGAGATTGTGGTCAAACGCTTGCCTACCGTATATAAAAAAAAAAATTTTTGAACAATAAATCCATACATTGAAAACTTTTTTGTAACAATAAATATTATCATAACGAATTATTAAAAATCTTCTCCATCCAAAGGCTGTCTGGAACAGATCATTCTTTACCGACTTCCCAAAAAAGGAGGAGGTACTCAAGTCGACGGTATTTTTTTTATGTGTGTTATCTTCTTTCCACGTGAACCGACTCCGAAAATTTTTTTTAGTTTGAAAGATGTTGCTTGATGATGATTGGTCCCATTTAAATTTGATCAAGATCAGTAGTTCTTGAGATATCGTCAATAATGCGTATTCTGTGGACTACATTAACGATGTTCTCGTTTTTAACCGACTTCAAAAGTTACCTCATAACTTCTTTCGTTGTGAGCCGATTTTGATAATATTTTTTTTATTTGAAAGCTGGTAGTTTTTATGTGGTCCCATTGAAATTTGATCAAGATCTGATCAGTAGTTTTTGAAATATTGTCAATAATGCGTGTTTAGTACATCTAATTTGATCAAAGTTTCGAAGATAAAGCGGTGAAGTCGGTTTTTTTAAGCTTTGCTTGCGTATAATTATTAGCGATAAGACCGCCGATCGTACACTTAAAAAATATCAATGGCAAACTTCATCCATTTATGGTTGACAAACCACCAATTCGCTCGAAGCGTTTTGCTTCTACGTTTGTCATTCGTACTGCGACGGAGTGGAATTCATTGCCCGCGTCTTTGTTCCCCGAACGGTCTGGGAGTCTTCAAGTCAAGAGTGAATAGTTATTTTCTAGTCAAGCATGCTACATCTTCGGCCACATCATCACTTTCCATTAGGTGTATCAAATGCTTGCCTATCAAGTATATAAAAAAAAATATAAAAACCTTGTCAATAATTTGAAAGTTAACATGTAAAAACTACGTTCATTTTTATATAGTTTAAAAAGGTAAATAAGTTTTTATGACCTTGGCTCTTGTACGGTTATTTTAAGGTTTGAAAACTCATAGTGACTAGTAACTAGTCACTAGTTGAATCCATTAAACATTTACATGGATTCGAATAGGCACTAGATCCTCATAAACCTAAAAATAGTAATTTAAGGGCCGATGACACAAATACTTAAAAATCTGTAAACATTGACGTTTCAGTACAAGTTCCTAAAATAGCTCTTGTATGAACGGCGGCTATATATTGTTGAACTCCAGCCTCAATACATTTACGAACGCGAGAACATAGACTACTGAATATGAGAGAGCATATGGGGAAAATGTACTATTCAGACAGGTCAAAAAGATAAAACGGAAAAAGTAGGTTTTTTTTTATGCCAGACAGGTTAGCATTTGGCCGCCATCTCACTTGATGGAAAGTGATGATACGACCAAAGATGTAGCATGCTTACCTACTCGATACCTTCCGCTAAGAACACGTAGGGAAGTCCTAACGCAATATACTGTTGTACTTACTTTACGCAAATAATGCGATGATAACATGTATTATAAGGTACCTATTTTCTATTGATTAATGAATAGGGTCTAAGCAAATGTCAACCGCATCTTCACTTTCCATCAGGTGAGATTGTGGTAAAACGTTTACCTACTACAAAAAAAAAAATGTAATTGTAGACCTCTTCACTAACCAATAAAAAATTGCTATTTTGTAAATAATGTTTTGTAAATCTGTACTAGTCAAGAAAAACAACAATATCTAATATTGGAAAAGATATACGAGTACTACCTACTTATTATTATATGTAAATTATTATTTCCTATAGGGAAGCAGGGTAACGTCGTAAGTAAAATGATGTAAATTCTTTGGAAACTTTTAATAAGTAATAGTTCTAATATAACTATTTACAAAAGAAAAAATAGACACACTATTTGTGTTTATCACCTAAATTAATGACTTAGTTATCACCCTAGATTGCAGCCTCTCGATGAGCTATGACGCGAAGACTATTTACAAAAGACCGGACTAGGATATGTAATGAGAGGTACGAGATTGGTGGCCGTAGGCCGGCGTCATTAATGATTGTAGGGTTTACCAGCCGTGGCCGTGGCCGTGGGCGTAACCGTGGCTCTGGCTGTGGTGGCCCAGCAGGCTGTGCAAGTCGATGTGGTGGCCGTGGTGTCCATGGTGCTCATGGACTTTGTGGTGCACGGTTTTCACTACAGGTACCGGGTAGGTCTTCACAACGTGGACGGGAACCTTGACTAGTTTCACAATCGGCACTTCGACGATCTTCTCAATGGGGACCGGGTGGTCAACTGGTACCTCTACAACTCTCTCAACGGGCACTTTGACAATCTTCTCTACGGGGTAGGGCACGGGCTTGTCGACCTTCACGTGCTGGATCTTGACGACGGGAACGGGCACTTTCCTGACAACCGGGACCTGGACGGGGTAGGGTTGAGGGATGGGCACCTGAACTGGGTAAGGTTGGGGCACGGGGTAAGGCTGGGGCACGCGGTGGGTCACTTCACGCAGGACCTCGAAGGGTTCATCGCGGACGCGGTATTGTGTGGGAGCTCCATTGGTGTTAGCGAGTCCGTGAATTTCGTCGATGACAGGTGCTTTGGGACCGTTAGGAGGCAGTCCACCACCGGGGAGAGGTCCAAGAGGGCCAATAGGACCGCGAAGGCCACCAATACCAGGTCCTCCAAAAGAGGGTCCTGAGATAGCTGCTCCTCCGAACGCGGCACCATTGTAGCCCGAGGAGATTCCAGATGCTCCGAAACCGCTAGCAATTCCGTGACCAAAGCCGGCTCCAGAGAAGGTGGCAGATGGAAGGGAACCAGCAGGGAAGCTACTGGGAGAGAAGCTGG
The DNA here is from genome assembly GCA_948107665.1 of Lomographa bimaculata. Lineage (NCBI taxonomy): Eukaryota > Metazoa > Arthropoda > Insecta > Lepidoptera > Geometridae > Lomographa > Lomographa bimaculata. The sequence goes on along the minus strand of OX403596.1, from coordinate 6,340,076 downwards.
AGATGGAATGACCTGGGGCGGTCAGCTCAGTGGCCGGCAGTGCTGAGATGTGGCTGTGATGATGGGCATGGTCATCATGTAAGACGGTTTCGTGGTGTTCGACGACTTCATCGTGGTGATCGTGACCATGCAGGATGCCGGCGTAGGTGCTGCTCAATAGGATGGCTAAGCATGATAGTCTCATCTGAAACAAAGACATCAGTTTTTATATATGCATGCTTTAAATACTCTTCAGCTATAATTCATTAATCGAAATAAAGTTATTTTTATTATCATTGGTATACTCACAAAAGCAGCCATTTTGATTAGCTAATCGCTGGCCGCAGAGGTGAAGTAGTGACTGTCTCAACAAGCGACGCTTGTTTGTGTTGATCGCTTTTTTTTCTTCATATTTATATTGATGGTCTGAGCTTCGGCGCGATAACGAGAACCATACTAGAGAACAGGTTTCGGTATTATCTCTCCTTTTCTAACGGAAATATGCGATTGAATTATTTATGCGTATCGGTTACTCAATACGTAACTACTTTAGTGCCTGATGGAATATGGTCGCATCTAATAATGATGCGGCTCGATTGCCTAATATGTCAGCGTGGACCTTAAATTTGAATTTGATTTCAATAAAAGTTTATAATAAAATGTATCAAAAGCAGGCAAAGAAGTAATAGGTAAAATATGATATATGTAAAAATATAGACAAAAAAAATATTTAGAACTGCACGGTGGCATAGTTGGTTGCGCGTTCGCCTTCTAAACAGTGGGTATCGGTTTCGATTCCCGGTGTTTTCCCCAAGGAAAATTTGTTTTTCTGGTTCTGGTTGTGATTGAGTGTGTAATGTGTATGTTTCAGGCACCCATGACACAAGCCATAGAACTCAGAGTATAGCTAAGAATGTAAAATCGGCTATGTTTAAAACAAAAATAATTATGAATTTAATATATACTTTTCAAACATAACGCTAAAGTAAGGCAATTGGAAAACGAATGATTGTTTTTTTGACAATACTTACGACTCAAGGAATTTAATATGACAAGCACATTGCCTATTTTCTAAAGATCCAAAATTTTAGATTAAGTAAAACAAAAAAAAAAAACATATTTTAAGATTTGACAAAGAAATAAATCAAGTTCTACACTTCACAGTTCACCTTTACAGTAATATGCTCCCTGAAATGTAAGGATAGCAATTGCTTATAATTATAGTAAGAAAATTGTATTCTTTGATTGTTTATAGTACGGAACTGGTAATCATATTTCTAGTTTTAATATACTTCACGGCGTTTCTGACGTTCATTGGGATAAAAGCCTTCATCCTATTCCAGGTCACATTATCTACGCACCAATTTAATCCAAATCCATCCAGTTATTACAACGATCTTTGTTTAACATGTTATTATTCACACACTACAATACACTTACAAACATTCGATGACAGAAACAACGAAATTAAAGTTCAAGTAAAATTGTAAAAGCTTGGTCATTACATTAACTGCTCGTTAGCTTAGTTGGGTGAGTGTTCGCCTTCTAATCAGGGGTCTCAGGGGTTTGATTTCCGGGTGAGGGGCTGTGAGTGTGAAATGTTTTTTTTTACATCATGGCTGCTAATAATCAAATTTCACATTCGAGATTGTTTATTCATCTCGTCAAACACATAAAATACGGCCCTACATTCTGAACTAGGCGGTGGTCCTATATTTTAGCACTTAGTTCCTTTCCGTGCATGATAGATTTTTCAAGAGACTGTAATAAAATTCCATCTTGGATATATATGTATCTAATCATATGTGATTATATTGCATTATTAAGATTTTGTGAATAAGTAAGATCTACTAGTGAAGTTGGTTTAAACAGACAATGATTATCGTGGTCGCAATAACTTACAGAGCTTGACGCTGAAATGTCAATTGTGGCCAATCTTGCAGTTTTGTTTATTGGTAGCATTCATAATTATTTTCTATGATAGGAACCTAGTTCAGAGGGGTATATTGTAGGAATATGAATGAGGAGAACTTGTGCTAGTTTTAATCCTATATCTTGCCCGTTGGCTTAGTTGGATGGGTGTTCCCCTTCTAAGCAGGTTCGATTCCCGGCGGGAACACAAGTTTTCTCCCCAAGGAACATTTGTGTTTCTGGTTCTGGTTGTGATTGTGTGTGTGATGTGAATGCTTCCGGCACACACGACACAAGTCGTTGAACTTAGTGTGGGCTGTGAGTGTGAAAGCGATTGTGTTTATTTTTATGTTATATACTTGGGATCAGAATCCCCTCGCAACAATAACTTCCTCAAGCTATGTGAGGAACTTTAACGAAAACATAAATCTTCATCATTATAACCACTGCAGGGTATAAGCCTCAAGATCGCTACTATGTCGTCGTGCAGCTGGTTTGCCAACGGCTCGCTTGCCTTCTCTCGATATACGCACAGCGAGTGAACGATGAGGACACTATCATTCACTAAATCCGCGTGGTGGATTATAATCTAGAATCTCTTCCTGTGAAAGAAGGCCCCGAATCTTAGCAGAAGGAACGTAATGGGCAGACAATGAATATTAGCGATATATACTCACTTTTAATTATAATAATTAAAAAAAAAAATCTTTTCTATTTAAAACTACCTGTCACTAACTACCTACCTTTGAACTAAAACTACATTCAGCAGAATTTGATTACCGATTAAATTGTTTGTACAATCTGCAATAAACTAGAAGTACAACTAAAAGTAACAGTAAAGTACCTATTTGTGAGATGGCGGGAGAGATGATATCCTACACACAGGGCAACCTAGTTAGGAGTTAGGGTTTATCCATGTACACAACAAATATCTAATCAGCTTAGTTTATTTATGAACCACTTGTAAGAGCCAAGTTATAATATTAGATGCTGTGTCGACACACAATAGTGTTGCTAATATTACTATAGCTAGTTATAAGTACATGGAGTGTCACAAATTAGTTAAGTTTTTCTCCAAATTTTAAGATTTTCATTTATATTTAATCTGCCTATGTACCTACGCATCATTTTGAGCCCCCGCCGATGACAATAAACTAGGTGTATAAAACTAGTAGCACACAAACGGATGGACCGGTTTCAAAGCGTTTGTTTTTATTATTTTATACCTGATAAAATTGTGATGTTAGCTACGTGATGGAAAAACCTGGATGTAATACGGCTTTTCATTACATGATACAGATATTTTTAGGTGACATTGGTGTCAATTGCTTACTTAGCAGAGATAAATAAACAAGATCTTAATTTGGTTTCGAAGTAATTTATGAAGCTATATAGGTTCATTAATTCAATAAAAGAGTTAACTCGTTTAAATCGATGAATTATGTAAACGCATATTTATTTTCAAATTATGTATCTGAGTTAAAAATTAAATATTACGATCCTTATGAGAGTTGCGAAGAACGAAAGCCACCGATTAGGTATTGTCAAATTAGCATATCAAACCTATTTAGGCTTTCTTTTTCGTCACCAACGATTTCGATCTCAGTGTAATAAATCTAAAGATTCAAGGTGACATTTCGCATTACTTTATGGAAACGTTTGTGAAGGAAAACTGATGTATTTCATAATAATTGGCTCATATTTCTTGGAATTTTAATGCTGTCATTTATTTTGTGCTGTTGGCAATAGACCTGTAGCCGTAGAAACTGATATTCAATCTGTTGCTGAGTAAGAAAGCGAAACGCACGCGACGGAGCAACCGAGACTCATCAGAGCTGATTTGATTGTCTCACAAACGAATCTTGTAATTAGGTAACATTAATCTAACAATACAAAAAAGATAATTGCAGCTTAGGGATGATACAATTCAATCATGTCATACATTTTTATAATTAATGTGCGATGGCGGATAGTATTGATTTATAGTCATATTATAATTTCTAATCTGATTCTGATTTACATCTATACAGCCAAGACCCAAGTTATCTACAAATCAAGTCCTCAAGCTTACTACCGGTGGGTTGGGTCCCCATCATGCTGGCAGCATTGCCTCTCTAATTTTTTTATTATAGGCAATTGGCCCGTAGATAATAAATGTATATACCATGTTAAAAAAATACATAATATGAATAGTAAGATATGAAAAAACGATTTGTAGTTGATAAATATTATAAATAGTTCTGAACTGTGGATTGGTTGGATACGAGTTAGTCTTCTAAGCAGCAGCGGGTATCGAGTTCGATTCCCAGTGAAAACGAAATTTTCTCTTATTAGGGAAATTATTATGGTCGTTATTCTATTATTGTAATTATCGAGTTATCCACGCCTTCACCCGATTCATTAGTAATAAAAAGTAATTAAGCTATCTAAGTACCATAATTGAATATATTAATTACATTAGCATGAATTACGATTTGAATTTAGTCGTGATAATTTCTGTTAGGCAAGCGTTTGAACGTTCACCTGTTGGTAAATGATGATGTGGTCAAAGATGGTCGACCACATCGTCGCTTACCATCAGTTGTGATGGTGAACACAAGCTTGCAAATATAAAAAAATAAAAATAATGGTAATCACGCTAAGCTAAGAATAGAATGATTGGCTCTCAAAGACTGACTGACTGTAACTAACTTAGTGACATATACTTCTACGATTGTGGTTCAGCGGTACGAGCGCAACATACTCTGTATCTGGCAGTGGAATCATTAACTTTCATGAGTGCCTCCATGTGTATAAATAATTTTCATTTGTATCTATTATCAAATTCCAAAATTGTAATATAATATACTCATGGTAACTTGTAAAATACCATAAACCTCTCGGGATCTCCGAATCCAACCTATGAGATCAAAGTCTTTCGTGTTATGGCTATTGCAAATTCTGTCTTATGATTTTTCAAATAATTTTTTAAATCTTTTCTGTTAAGTCTATGGTGTCAAGTGTCAACTAGCGTTGGCGTGCATATTGCAAGGCACGGCGCGGGCGTAGCGATATCGTTCTTTGTGGGACAGTGTAATTTAAATAACTATGAATCAAAGATTGTGTACAATACATCATTTTAATTATTAGTGAAAATATAGCATTCAAAAGAAAGCCCTAGAACTAAGGGAACAAGAATCAATGTCTGCGAGCTTTCTGATATTTTACAAGTAATGTATTATTATTTAATTGATCATATTTTATAATTTTATAAATAACTAGCTGTCCCGGCGACCTTCGTTCCGCCTAACAGTCAATGAATGTGCATATTTAGGAAGCCATACCCGGCATGCGTTACAATGTCACGTGACTATATTATTACAACCTTCATGTTTATGTTTGCCTAGTACTTTACCAAATCCGAGTGACGTATGAGAAAATGGAAAGCATGTCGAAATGTAAAAAAAAAATTTAAAGAAATGTACGTTCTTAAAAATTATCCTATGTCCTTCTCCTGGCTCTAAACTACCACCTTGCCAATTTTCAGCTAAATCGGTTCAGCCGTTCTTGAGTTATAAGTGGAGTAACTAACACGACTTTCTTTTAAATATATATAAAGATGTATCATTATTAAATTTCCGATTCTTTTAAAATATCTGGCCTGACTCACTTAAATTCTATTTGTATTTTTAGACAAGAAATTGTTTTTTTAATTACTGTATTTCGGCACCAAACAAGCGAGAAAAAATGTCAGAAAAAATGTTTATTGACGTAAAACACAAATGTAGAGTAAAGTAAGTCATCTAACAGTGTTATAAAATAATATACTTCTATTAGAAAATAAAGTTACGCATGAATTATATTACTAATTAATTCTTGTAATTACGTAATTTGATCGGTCGTCTTTCGTCTCTACAATTATCGTTATTCTAGAGAAATCTCTGTTTTCTCTGCATATTCTATATTAACGTGATATTATGTCATTATCGCTTTAGCTGATTAATTAGTGTTCAGTTACCTCGACTGTATCATGTTATAAAATAATTACAATAATCATACTTCTATTAATAAGACTACGCTGTCTGTGTATATGTCTATCCTATTTTTAAAAGGGCATTTTATATCGTTTTTTATTCACTATCTACAGTTATTATTACAATGAATATAAGAATTATGCTTTAAGATTTTTTTGTTTTAAAGCTTTCATCGTAATAACCACTCAAAGTATGAGTCTCACTTGTTTAATCGTTTTGTTTTAAAATAAATGATAAAGAAGGCTAAGTACGAGTACAGACCATGTCTTCGTGTGCTACGGAAAGCTTTCTGTGTGTGGTTTCAACTCTCATGGTTGTTTTTTTTGTTTTTTATTAGTATACTTGAGTTGGAAGAGTTGGGTAAAATAAAAGCGAAGTGTATATCGGTACTTTATATTTTGTATGATCAAATTTACAAGCTAGTAACTATTTAACAATTAACGTTAACAATTTGAAATGTAAAACAACTTATCACAATAATTCAAAATATAAGAGAAGGGTCAGAAATACCGAGAATTATTTACAAAAGATCTACAGAAAATGATGTAGCTTTGAATTCGTATAACCCTTAAATATATGTACATGTAACACTTATGCTAGCTATAGCTAAATTTAAAAAACCTTATGAATAATAAGTAAAAACATAACATTAATAAATGCTATTTAGCCAATAAATTGTGTAAAAATAAATAAACAAACTTTTCAATTGCAGAACTGTGATAATTTGGTGGACGTTTTTTCAGTGCCTTGAAACCTTGCAGCGTTGGCATCATAGTTATGAAAGTATTTAATTACTAATATCGTTATAAAGGGATACCTAAGTATAATATAAGTACTAAAGATTATTACAGACTTGTACATGGTTAATTTAAAAAAATACTAATTAAATGAGCTAACGTTCAGATAGCAATATATATAATTTTTATGAAAATAGAATATCCACTATCCCCTTACAGGATATATTAAGAAGTTTCCTCAATATCCTTCATATTGTCTGATTTAGATTCAGCTACAGGAGGTGGTGGTCTAAGCAGCGTTGGTACTGATTCTTCTTCCATTTCACTTTCATGTTCTGCCTCAAATAGTGGTTCAGTTTTAAACAGTTTAAAAACTCTTGGTTTTGGTACGCGCCGCCTTCGACCTTGTTTTTCCATCTTCATTTGGCTACCTCTACCTCTCATTGACTTTAGTGGAGGGGGCTTCAATAAAGGATATGGTTCATCAACCTCAGATTTTGGATACTTTCTTTGATATGAGTGCCGGCCAGGTATCAACGAATTCGGGTGACGTAGCCTATCTCTTAAAATTCTATGCCCCGTAAAAGAGAGAGAGTAAGGCTTATTCGGACGTTCGTCTTCGTAATTAATAGCAATACTCTCATCGCCTTGTGCAGTGGTATCTGAGCCCGTGCTAGCTTCTCGTTCATGGGCCGGATCATCTTGTTCTGCTACTGCTCCTATTGGATGAGAATTCGATGCATCTGCTATAGGTACTATTGTTTCCTCTTCTTCTTCTTGACTTCGTGAATATTTCACGCCTGGATATGGAAAGCGTCCGCTATTGTAAACTTCTAGAAAAGGGTTCGATAAAGCACTGAGTCCTTCGTTTATAGGTGAAAGGTTTCCAATATTTTCATTCTTCAATAGAAGTTGCAATTGTGATAGATCTAATTTGAGAGGTGCTGGTTTATTAAACTGGTCTCTTAGAGACATGATATTTGTATTTTCAGGTGATTTTCCTTTTAACATTTCAGCAACCAGCTTAAGGTCCACATTAAAAGGGTTTGCGACTTTAAAGCCATTAATTGTTGATAGCCCAGTCTGAGAATCAATGTCGGGTCTGTTATAGGATATACCAGGTTGTTTGTTTAATAGCAGCTTGCTAAGAATATTAGATGTTACGTCCAACTGATGACTGGCTACATCTTGGTTGATCCTTACGGGTAACTGTGTTGGTAAATTTCCATGATCAAAGTCACTGTTTTGGAATCTGAAAGATTCGGGTGATAAAGTCTGAGTTATTTGATACGGAACATCATTTAGCTTCAAAAGGCTGTTAATATCTGTCGGTGCTTGGGCTTGAGACCGTAGTCCTTGTTGAATGTTACCTTCAGGCTGAATACTTTCTTGATAATTCGGTTGATTATTATAGCTAATACGTTGTGATCCTGCCGAAAAGGCTTGGTTGTAGACGGGTTCAGAAGTTTGCTGCGGCTTGGTATAATAAGGCATGTTGGTATCGAATTGTTTTATGTTATCTGACTGATAATCATCTGGTTTGCTTTTGATATTGATTCCGTAATATGCATTTTTATCTTTGTAATACGAGTCTGATAATGGACGATATTGTTGTTGGAGTTGCTGCTGATTTTGGTTGATTTGTTCTCTCCCATAATTCTGTAATGTGTATCTGCCAGTATCGATTCCTTTTAATTGTGATTCCGCGTTTGAAACTACGTTTGATACATCTATTGGAACAATAGTTTTTAAAGCTTTTGCATGGTCAAAGGGTTGTTTTGGCTTATTGTCAATGCTGTTTTCCCTTGAGTTGTAATAATAAGGCGATGCCGTTATTAGGTCTGGTTGAGAACTGTATAAATAAGGACTTTGAGTTGATGATTCGATGTATTTATTTCTGATCTTATCCACATTGCTATATAAAGCATTCGGGTTATACGATGTTCCTTGATTAGTGTTGTAGCTATTTGCAAAATTATTTCCGTAATAATGTTGTTGTTGTTTCATGTACTCGTGAGCATTGGCTGCTGCTTTAGCAAAATCCTGTGATTCGATATCTGTGGCAGATTTTGATACTTGCTCGTATGTATTACTTGGTCTGCTAGTGTCCATGTGAAATGTCATCTGGCTCACTGCTGGGCTATTATTTTGCAAATTGGTTTGATACCTTTGATAGTTTGCAAAATTTCCAGATGAGTATACATCGTTATTAAGTTGAGGTTTTTTATCGGATAATTTCCAACCATACTCACCATTTGAATAATAGTCTGGTTGTCCTGTTTCATGCTCTGTATCTCTTGTTCTACCTTTTACGTTATTATAATTTTGATAATCGGGCTGTGCATAATTTAAAAATACATTGTTTGCTGATGCTAAGCTACCAATTCGGTGAGTATCAATATTTGTATCCAAATTAGAATCTGACCTACTGTCTTGCTGGTTATAAGGATAGTTTTGATATTGAGTCAAAGAAACTTCTTGCAAAGATTTTGATAAAGCATTGACACCAGGATTTAAATTATTTGGCCAATTGTCTCGTGTGTCATAAGAAACTGTAGTCGGAGATATTGTCGAAGAACCGTACTCGTTTCGATACTGCTGTGGTTGATTTACTGGGTATCTAATTCCGTTTGCTGAATTATCATAGTGGTCAATCTGCAGTTTTTTATTTAGATCATTGTTATCATAAGCCAAAGAGTTGCTACCGATTGTAGTAGTAATTCTATTTCCGCTATAGTCTGGAGAACCATTCTGGATGGCCGTTAGTGGAGATGACACATACTGCAAATTTGTTGGACTCGAGAGAAAGATTGGCGAGGAACTAGATACGTAATTACTTGGAGTACCAACGTACTGGTTATTCGGTAAAGCAGTTGAAAGATAAGTTGTAGCGGGAGACGGAGTACTCTGAGCACTATCGAAATGAAAAGTATTCTGTGGGTTAAATTGATAGGCGTTGTTAGTCAAGTATTGAGTTTGAGATTTAGGTTCCAGTTGTGGGATCGGATTAGTTTGTTGATTTGTGTTGTCATAACCACTTGACGAGAGAGTTGAATACTGGTATTGTGGCTGCGGTGTCGCTGTGTATCCCAGGTTGGGTGCTGGTGTTGTCTGTTGCTGTGGTTGTGTTTGGTGGAACTGATTCCCACTCCTCATCTGTTGGAGAAATTCCTCTGGAGGTAAGGAATACTGCATTGAAGCATACTGGTTACTAGCCGCGGTGCCGCTGTCCTGTGGATCCACGTTGCCGTCAGCCTGCGTATTGATCTCTTCCAATTGATTTTGAAACGGATTCTTGATTCTGTAAACCTTTCTGGACCGAGTTCGATCCGATCTGTTGTTATTGTGAGCGTCATCTGTCATGTGGTATTGGACGTTGACTGAGCTAATAGACTGGCTGTTTGGATCTCGCTGTATGATATTGGTACTGTAACTGGTGATAGCCTCGATCTGGCCCTCATTACCAGCCATCGGTTGGTAGCGTAGAATATCGCTATTACTGTATCCATCTTGACAGCGGGCGTGGTCGATGAGTAGTATGACTAGTATCCGTATCTGTAATGCAAATAGAAGCTTCATTTAGAAACATTCACAAATCGTATACGAAAAGTTTCACTTGGGCTGATGGCATACTAAATTTAAATTCATGATATCACAAGACCTCGCTTTAAAGGCCTTGAATGAAACGTTAACGATGCTATCTTGGAAAGGAAATTATATCGGTAAGTCCAATCGGAGTATAATTTCGGTTTGTTTGCTCTGCTATTTTTACCCTGCAGTTAGCAAGTTTTCCATCAATGACCGTTCTGTAAAAGTCATCGGTTGCTTAGGGCTGATTCATAAAGTAAACAGATTATGATGACGCCTTGGAGCTTTCTTTATTCTTATGAATGCAACCTGAACTTATTCTTAATAGCACTACTGCGCTGTGTAGTGAGATGCATATTAAATAAGAGCGTTGTAAACTGTTTTAGAGTTCAGTACTACATTAAAACACTTTCCCCTTTTCTATGCGTTTATCAAGCAGCGTTTACTACGAAACTTATACGCATAGAATTTATTTTCCATATATGCGTGTAATTATTTAATGTTTTGTAAAAAATAAAGATTCACCTACATTATAAACAATATAAGCACTACAAACTAAAAAAAAAATATTAGGACTAATACTACAAATTTCATTTAATTTTAATAAATCTAGCACTTTAATATTTAAGCAAAGTGTAAAACCGACTTCACCTTATATATTGCTTTTGGTTTGATCGATTTCAATAACATTTATGTGAGACTACCTCTAAAGTATAATCTACCAAACAAAAAAAAAAAACTACAAAATCGATTCATAATTGGCGTAATTATCGCGTAACATACATACAAAAAAAAACATGCTGTAGAATTGAGAACCTCTTTTTTTGAAGTCGGTTGAAAAGGTAGATTGAAGCAAGTCATTAACGTGATGCCAAGTCTATAAAGGTAAAACTACTTTTAATTTATCTGTTTAAAAATTACCCGACGGTAATAACAGTAAATAAATAGGTTTGAGGGATACAAATTAAAATTTGCGAATTTGTGAAGTTAAATAGATGAACTACTCGTTGGCTTAGTTAGGTACGCGTCCGCCATCATAGCAGGGATATTGGGTTCGATTCCCGATGGGAAGACAAGTTTTTTCCCAAGGAAAAATTGTATTGGTTCTTGGTGTGATTGCGTGTGTGATGAGAATATTTCCGGCACCCACGACACAAGTCAATAAGCTTAGTATTCTGATGTGAGTGTGAAAGCGTTTATGTAACATGTTTATGTTAAAACTATCGTGAGTATTACACATAATGACGAGTTATATAGGTACGTCTTGAAACACATAAATATTGACTTACTTTGTTGTCGATTAGTTTCAAGCAAATAAGTTGTCTTTCTTCAGGACAGGCAGACGCTTGATACGCGGAATCGAGCGACTCCACGCACCGAGGACTAATAATTCGTCCGAAACTAGTCAACAACTGTCGACAAGCGTCGACATGTACGTTTTTAAATCATTATGTGCACATTATGTGACAGCTTTAACATTAAAGCTTTCCTACTCACAGCAGCACACAAATAATTCAAAAATAAAATGCCTCATGTATCTTTAACAGTATTCACAATAAATTGTAAATAAGATTATACGAATGAAAAAATAAATGCAACACTAATAAAACAATATTAAATCACAATAATTAGACATTATCAGCGTGATATAACATGATGATTTTATAAAGATAGTATTATAATGAATTAAGTGCAATGTAATATAACACGGGCAGTGACCGCTTGGAATGCATTGCATTCATAATGACGACAGTGAGATGCGTTCACGGCTGACGAGACGCGAACGCATTTCTTCTAGTTGTTTGTAAGTTTGCGAGTTTGTATATAGGAGGTAATCTTCAAAACCAAGCCTTAGCTCTAAAAAATATTTCACTAATAAAGAGATATATAAATAATATATATTAAACTAGCTGCGCCCCGCGGTTTCACCCGCGTTGATAATGATGAAAAGTGATGATGATGATGATGATGAAAAATAGATGTTGGCCGATTCTCATAGATACCGGATAAGCACAAAAAATTTCATCAAAATCGGTCAAGCCGTTTCGGAGGAGTATGGCAACGAAAACTGTGACACGAGAATTTTATATATTAGATATTAAACACTTTCACACTCACATCAGAGTTCGTGATTTGTGTCGTGGGTGCCGGAAACATTCACATCACACACACAATCACAACCAGATCCTGAAACACACATTTTCCTTGGGGAGAAAACTTGTGTTCCCGCCGGGAATCGAACCTGACACCCCTGCTTAGAAGGCGAACCCTTATCCAACTGAGCCAACAGACAGTTCATCACTTATACACTTACTAGCCGTGCCGTGCAGTGTATACACTGACTAGCCGTGCCCGGCGGCTTCGCTCGCGTTGATCATCTTTAAAAGTAGCCTATTTGTTAATCCTAGGTATAAGCTATGTACATTTTAAATCCGTCCAGCCATTACAGCTTGAAAAGGGAACAAACATATACACACAAAGTTTCGGATTTATAATTAGTATGATGATAACATTTAATAGCGGTATGACTCTTTTTGCAAAGTCTGCTTAGGGCAGTGCCACACCACTGCCAGACATTCAATCGTCAAGCAGTAATGTGCAAACGTTACTGTATTTCGGATTGAATGTAGTTCCAAGGAAATAACAGAACTTGAAGATATATAACATCTAATATCTCAAGATGATGAACGCTGTGCTTTGCCGAGTAGGATTTTGACCTAAGTTAAAAACTCTGGGTGACACTGTACTGTAATAGGCAAGCGTGACGTTTACCATTAAGATAGTGACTTGCTCGTCACTCAATAACCATAAAAAAATATACAAACACAGATGTAGCGCATAACTCTACCACCAAATCCACTATACACGAAGAAAATGTTAGCATTTAGTTCGCCTATGTGCCAGTTTTATTTTATGCAATATAGCATTATCTATCTATCTTTATTATCCTTGAGTGCTAAAGACTATAATAAATCATAATATGCAAGTCAGAAATATCACACAATCTGTCTGCTTTATAGACGTGCGCTGTCTAAATAGTTTGAAATATATCAATGCATATGACAAGAATATTCGCTTTTATTGAACTGCACGCTGGCGTTGTTGCACGTATGCCTTTTAAACGGCGGGTTTCGGGTCCGATTCCCGGTGGAAACACAAGTTTTCTTCTCAAGGGAAATTTGTGTTTCTGAGTATGATCATGTGTGTGATGTGAATGTTTCTGACATCCACGTTATAAGTTTTCGAACTTAGTGTGAGACTGTGAGTGTGGAAGCGTTTATTTTTATTATTTTCAGCTATATGTGTTGGGATTGGTAAAAATAAAAAATATAAATAGTAAAACACATACTCGTACAGGTTATACATGTAATAGGTATAATATTTCAGAATAGTTTTAACGTTAAAAAAGGTTTATTTCTAAGTTTAAGTGTTCTGGGCAAAACCGGGCAGTGAAAGTTAGTTACAAATATTTTTCAATACATACAAAATATTCAAATGTGTTTTTTTGTGTTTTGATATATAGACAAAGAATATTGCATTTTCTCTAAGTAAAAGACATCAACGCGCATTAACGGTGTTCGTGTTATGTAGCGTGCCGTATGCAGATATCTCGTAAACTCAATTCATTACACTTTTTGTTTTATTTGAGTTTTCTAAAAGAAAACAAGAATAATTAAATATTGAAATAGAAACTAAAAACATGTCTTTAACGTTCAATACTTAGTCACGTACACTCAATAGTTAGTCGTATGTGTGCTTCGGTTCGTCCTTCCGTCCGTCTGTCAGAGGTTTTTAAACAATTTCATTCATTATTTCAAACGCTCATAATGGTAAATATTGAATGTGGTGGATAGTGTAATTAAAAATATGTTGAGAGCATAATTACGGGAAGCATTTTTTTTCGGCGCATGTCTGTTTTCTTTGAAAGAATTTTGAAGTAAAATACGATACTGTTAGTTTGTTGTCTAAACTAAAAAAAAATACAAGCCCTCAACGGAAAAGTATAATGTACTAGTTAAAGTGTAGGCGTGAGGTTTCAGTTCAATACTAACGTGACACCAGGGGTACTAAACCATCGTGACATAATAATAATAAATAAATAATAATAAACACTTTCACACTCACAGCCCCACACTAAGTTCGATGACTTGTGTCGTGGGTGCCGGAAACATTCACATCACACACACAATCACAACCAGAACCAGAAACACTAATTTTCCTTGGGGAGAAAACTTGTGTTCCCGCCGGGAATCGAACCCGATACCCCTGCTTAGAAGGCAAACGCCACCCAACTAAGCCAACGGGCAGTTCATAAGGTAGAAAGTGACATATATCACTACCTTCTAACCGACATTATTTTAGTTGTACCATCAAGATAGGAAACAAACCTACAAAAGCTACAAAATCCTTGAGTTGTTCATGTTTCTCAACTATAAACAATGCAGAGGCCAAAAGACATCGAAACCTTCAATTTATAAGCAATGAAATCGTGCATTCACTCAATGGAAAGTTCTGTCTGCAACGTAGCTTTTCCAGGTATTATGCATTCAAATTCGTGAGATAAACGTGGAAGGGTTTAAGGGAATCTAAACATCAACAATTCTATTCAATCACTCAAAGGAATTCGTGCTTTATGCACCTGTAATAAAGAAGATATGGACCCTAAAATAAGTTTCAATGTTAAACTGTACAGACGTCGTATTAAAGTGCTAAAATTGCTTTATAGCTGCTATTTAGGATGAGTGCGCGGAGTTACGAGTAATATAGTTTAATGGTGGATGTGTTGAATCGATTCAAATATAAAGGTTGTGTTTAATTGAGTACATATGGGAAAGTAATAGGGAATTGAGTTAGTGTTCAGTCTGATTGCACAACTGTTTCTATGATATGGTTTATTTATTTAATTTATTTATTTCATACTTTATTGCACAATAATAGTGTACAAATGGAGGACTTGATGCTAAAAGCATTCTCTACCAGTCATCCAGCGATGGAAATGAAATGACATGAGGCGTGCATCAATATAGGATGAAGAAAATATATGTTAGATAATAACAATATTAAATAGAAATTTATATCGTTTTGTATTGTACATAAATATAAAATACTTAACATTATACATAAATATATATATATATATACTAATAACTGTGCTCATAGAAGTTTGTCAACATCATGAGGCTTTGGTAATAATTTTAAGATGATCATTAACGTGCTTTTTGAAAGAAGCTTTTGAGTGTGATTTTTTAATATCGGTTGGGAGATCATTCCATAGCCGCACCGCTACTATGCCAAAGGAGTGGTCAAGGAAATTAGTCCTATGAGCCGGAAAAGCTAAAAGCAATTTGGAGGATTTACAATTTGGAGAATGTACATAGGAGTTCCACATGGCAATATTTTGTCTTAATCTAACAAAGTAGGAAAAACATAATACTGTATCAAACAAGGTTTGTGAGAATTATTCAGTATCGAGAATCAGATTTATAATTTATAACCAGTTTACTTCAAGCAGTTCCCTTTTATTTTCAACATTCGTACAGCGAAGGAGTTAAATTTAATACACTTTATCCAAGTTACCAAAGGAAAAACCTCAAGGTATAACTAGTACATCATTATTATCCATTATGATGCTCCAAAATGGCAAAAGAATGCTATATTAGCTATATAACATTACTATATATGTGATAAAATTAAATCTTTATAATATAATTGGATACCAATTAATCACGCCGCTTCTTGGTTTGATTCATTTTTTATGATTTTCGCTACTAGTTTAATTAATATCTTTTTTATATAATAAGTTATTAAATGTTCTTGTCAGTCAGGAGCATAAAGGTATAATCATCTGTGAGAAAATTAATGAACTATCGTAGCACTATTGGATACATTTGCTGTAGGTATCAATGGCAGGTAATAAATTGCGTTGCTTAAAACGAGGCTTTAAAATATTTAGGATACTAGTTGTGCCCCGCGGCTTTGCCCACATTACAACGTCCACCTTAAGGCGTAATAACACCATTTAATAATAAACAAACTTTCTCATAATTTATATTTGTATTATTTTGGAGTATTATTTATCTATATGTAAGATATAAATGGATTTAGCATTTTATTTTGTTGCTCTCTGAGTGAATTCACAAAGGTAGCTTTAAGAATGTTGTGTTACAATAAGGTTAGACATTAACTACACTATCGCATTAGGCTAAGCCTGTAATGATAGAAGTAAGTTGGATAGTAATAAATAAATAAATGAATAAATATTTCAGGCTGACAAGTGCAGTGCATTGCAGCGCAGATTTGTAACTGTTGCTGTTTAAAATTGTGGGTGGCACTGAAATGTAATGGTCAATGTCAAGTTTATATGCAGTCATTTGCATAAAAAAGTCAAAAGACAGACACAGCTGATAGTTTATGACGATAAAACCACACTATACCATAAAAACAATTATTTGATGTCTAATAAAATATTATATTAAGTTACCGCAGCATGTTAAGGTATTGCCGTTTAACGAGCCTAAGTATGAATGAAGCATCTTGTTGCAGGAACACATTTACAAGCGAAATTACTACTTAGCATCAGTTTAAGCGTTCTGTTATTCTAAAAAAGTATTCTGCGTATATGTCAATAGGGAATATGAATGAGATTTAAATGTAGGACATGTATTCTTTTCTAAGTCTTTATATGTATATAATTACGTCTATAGCATTTTCTTATTTAAACTTTTCAAATAACATTTTTTTACAGTTGGATGTAGTATCCAAGCTAACGTTTGTAAATGCCATATAATCTGATAGCTACATTAATTGTATTACACCTATATCTAACTCTATTGTGTTTTCAGTTATTTTATCCTAGAAAGGAATTGTTTGACCACTACCTCATCTGATGTTAAGTGACCATACGTTCGACGATGGAGCAAGTTTGCCTATAAGATGCCCATTCACTTGCAATTTGAAGATTCCTAAATTGTACCTACTAATCAAGAAACACAGCTGAGAAAAAGAGATTCGGTTTGTATGATGAAATATTGTAATATTGAAACATTGTGGAATCATAACGAATAATAATATAAAAATAATAATATAATAATAATATCATAATTTTCTACCGAACGGTACAATCTGGGAGTCTTCAAATCAAGAGTGAATAGGTACCTTCTAGGCAAGCATGCTACATCTTCGGCCACATCATCACTTTCCATCAGGTGAGATTGTGGTCAAATGCTTGCCTATCAGGCATAAAAAAAAAAAATCATAACGCTTCGGGAATATTTATAGAAAGTCTACTATATAACGGTCAAGTGTTGGTTTTATTGCATGATTATTAAAATTTCCTGGCATAGTTACTTATTTATTTACTCGCAAGGAATGCCGTTTAGACACCTGATCAACACTTTCCCTGTTCCAAGGATGTTAATAAATTAACGACAAGTTTTCTAATTTCCAATTCAAGGTTCCATAGAAACCTATTTGATAAGAATTAAAATTCATGAGAATGCTAAACAGGCTCTAGAAAAGGCAATAATATAAACGTGTGTCAAAATCACAGGTCAATCCCATAAAAGTTAAGTCATCACATCAGCTGTTTGTAAATGAGAGTCAAAATGGCGGGTGTATCTTAATTAATAAAATTATACCTCGTACTAAAAAAATCTACCAAAACTGTATCTAACAAAACTGTACCTGTACTTTTCTGTACTTAAGCTATAAAAATCTATACCTATCTATATAACTATCTATAGAACGAAGTTTTAGCAAAATCAAGTACAATCTTGGAGTCTTCAAGTCGAGAGTGAAGATTTTCTAGGCAAGCTTGCTCCATCGTCGACCGCATCGTCACTTAACATCAGGTGAGATAGTGGTCAAATGTTTGCCTATCACAGTTAAAAAAAAAAAAATCAAGGTCCATCCGCCATATTGACATCAGAATGGCGGGTAAAATTTTAATTTTACAAAATTTATCAATATTTATCTATTAGTTATGAAATCCTATTATATCAAAGGATGATGCCGCTGTTTTGACACTCATGTTTGTTGCTCTAAAAACTGACCAAGTGCGAGTCGAACTACTCAATCAAGAGCCTAGTTTACCACCACACTCTGGTGCGAGCCTGATCGTATTTGGCTGATTTTATAATTCGTCGTTAAATACTTTAGAACACATAGGAATTCGCATTAACCTTAAAGCTTATATGAATTCCTAATTTGGCAATAAATCAAACAAAAAAGCGTTGAAATAAATTGTTTCTTTGCTAATTGTGATGTGTATCATGGTGGAATGTGACGAGCCTACGTTAAATGAATGGCTTATGGTGGCATGACTATGATTGACCAAACCATGGTTTTAATTTAATAAAAAGTTAAAAAAAACTTGTCTCCCACATTTTTATAATTTACTAGCTGAGCCGCGCGGTTTTACCCGCGTAAGTCCGGACCCGCAGCAATTCCGGGATAATAGTAGCCTATGTGTTAATCCAAGGTGTCAGCTACCTCCATACCAAATTTCATTTAAATCGGTTCAGTAGTTTTGGCGTGAAAGCGCGACAGATAAACAGACAAAGTTACATTCGCATTTATAATATTAGTACGGCTTAGTTTTTTTTTTTTTTATTTGTGACAGGCTAGTGTTTGACCACTATCTCACCTGATGGTAAGTGACGATGTGATCGAAGCTGGTAAACACACTAGACCTGGAATACGCAGGCTCTCAAGGATAACTGCCGGAACACCGTATTTAAACTTAGTAATTCATACAGTTTGATATAATATAAAAACAATAATAAGTAGTGATAACGATTTCCAATAATAAACTCAACAGCAATTGAAGTTATTAATTAATCAAATGAAGCTTCTATAAGTGCAATAAAGTACACTACCATATTAAAGCTGTCCAATGATCTGTTCAGACTTCGTACTCATAAACATAAAAAGAAAACAGAAAGTTAATGCCTAAACCTACCTGACAGGCGCTGACATAACTAATAGCCACTCAATAAATCAGCAACAAGTGTGCAACAATTCAACAAACAAGTTATAATGTAGTATCTAACTTAAGTCACGGCATTAGCGTGACTTAAGTTAGATAAATTCTAAGGTCGCAGGTCAACGCGACATATACTGAGGCGAGTCTAGGATGCTCCCCGTTTCTCTGCCCTTTAGCGAACTGCGTTTCACCCGACATGCCCAGAGAAAGTGAATACTTCCTAGCAAAGCTGCAATGTACCTTACTACCTGTTCCGACTTGTTTAGGTCTTTGACACGCCGTGAGAAAAGTAAGCATAGCGAAAATGCATATTAGGGAAACTTGCCTAATTGCCAAGTTGTCAATTAACAAGATAACAGTCTGATTATCTTACAGTATGAAATCTTGATAAGTTTCCTTTCACTTTTCTTTTCAAGGGACTGTTGTGAGTCATTTATATTCTTTATTCTGCTCTTGACGACTCAGTTGGCGCAGTGGACAGGTGTCCGCCCTCTGCGCCGTGGGTCCTGGGTTCGATTCCCGTTAGGAGTACAAATTCCTTCCCAAGGGATATTTGTGCTTCTGGTTCTGGGTGTAATGTGTGTGTGATGTGAATGTATCCGGCACCCACGATACAAGTCTTTGAACTTAGTGTGGGGCTGTGAGTGTGAATGCGTTTGTTTGTTTATCAGTTATAAGAATAATTATTCTACTTACGTACTTATCTTTTTTTTTATTCTCGATAGGCAAGCATTTGACCACTATCTCCCTGATGGAAAGTGACGATGTGGTCGAAAATGGAGCATGCTTGGCTAGAAAATTGTACTTATCGGAAAACACAGAAAAAAGTAAACTTTGTCTGGAATATATTTCTTGTAGCAAACTGTACTCGGCGGTTGTTTTAACTCAACATTAAATCAATATAAGTTACTTGCATAAGTAAGCTTATAAATAATACTAATAAAAGTCCCGCGGCTTCGCCTACTCTTAGACAAAATTTGCCTTTGTTGCTCTCCGGTGCATAAATTATCTTTTTTTTTTTATTTGATATATTTTTGTAATGTGGATATGGGATGATGTGGTCAATCTATATTTCGTTAAACTGTGTTTTATATCGTAGATTAAAACTAGTAAAGACATGTAAAAATGCAAAAAATTGCTAAACAAATACGCGTCAAATATACAAATAATATTTTAAAAAAGTTATTTGCATTACATTTTTTATATAAAAATGTAATTGCAGTTTCAATTTCTAATTGCGGTTAAATATCGATTTTCAATACATATAACTAGGAAATATATTTACAGATATAAAAAGACAAAAAATAATACAAATCACTGAAGGCTTGGTATTTCTCCATTTAATGGCTTATGCAAATAAGCTGAACAACTTCTATGGTTACAATCACGGTCGTTAACTTATCGTAAGCAAATGTTTTATATAATCATAGGGTCAATAGCTTTTATAGCTTGCTGTAACTCGTTTCATAAATTATGAATATGTTCAGAAGTGTATTTAGCACCTTTGCCATCCAGCGAACTAATGCTGCTAGCATTATATAGCAGTATAGTCAGTCGTTAAAATAATATGACTATTATTCTATAACTAGCCGTGCCCCGCGGCTTCGCCCGCTATTATCAAGTTTAAAAGTAGTCCATGTATTAATCCTAGGTATAAGCTATGTACATTCCAAATTTCATCCAAATCCGTTTAGCAGTTAAATCGTGAAGAGGGAACATACATACTTACACACTTACACACTTGCACACAAACTTTCGCATTTATAATAATAGTAAGATTATTTTATTTTGTATGTTGTAATAGATACTTACTTTTACTTACTGAAAGGTTTGAAAGTAAAAAATATCGTGAGTACTTACGGCTTGAAACACGTAAAAATGTCGACTCACTTTGTTGTCGACTAGTTTCAAACAACATTTTCGTTCATCAGGATGAGATAGACGCACGATACGCGGAGGCGAGCGGCTCGGTCTTCGTCGCTGACAACTAGTCGACAACTAAGTAAGTCGACATTTATACGTGTTTCAAGCCGTATATAACATTGAATCATTTTGCAAAAAGATGCATTTAATCATAACTAAGGTATGTTTGTTATGGTCAGAAACATTTTGCACGTGTAAACCAAAATTAAAAATAATATATAATGTCATTATCTCTTTTAATTATAATTTTCACTGTATTCTTTTAATTATTTTGGCATAATGTAGATAAAATAACCAAACTAACAAATTCTAATTTTGCATGATGATTTTTTTATCGAGAAAAAGAACTGACTTTTTGAATGACATGATAGTATTAACAATTAAACCGTTTTTAGAAGAACGTGTCTGTTATTCTAGGCTTAGCATGTATACCCCCCCCTGACCACATAATCACTTACATCCGGTGAGACTGGTCAAACTCTAATCTATAAAAGATAAAAAAACGTTTTAAGTAAGTATTCCGTCAGTACTGACAATTATTACATTTGTCTTTTTTTAATCATAGGTACACATCTATAACGGAAGTGCATTTTACATAACATTATTATTATATTCCATTATTATCTATTATTTCCTTGCAACAATGGTCGTTCAAACTATTAATGTTCCAATAAATCATCATTATGACAAAATAACGTAACAAAAATTATGTAACAAAATGTAGAGTCATCTTATGTAGAGTTTTTGTGCAATAGTGGAACATAATTCATAGCTTGCCACAGTTTTTATGATACCCATTTATCATACATTGTCCATTCATAAAATACATTCACGCCCAGTTTGACTTTTATCGTTAAAATAATTGTGGAATTTTGGAAGCATAATATATAATATTAAAATATTAAAGAACCTCGCGGTTTTTTTAGAACGTTTCTCACAAAATAAAATGCAAGGCATATGCCTTTTTTCTGATAGGCTAGTTTTTGACCTTATTCTCGCTTGATGGTAACATATGATATAGTCGAGGACGGTAAACACTCTAGTACTATAATGGCTGATTTACATGGATATCTACCGGAACATATTTTTTATGATTTTCGCGACAGACTTTTCGACTTGAGAGTGATAAACTATGATTTTACTGATTATGTTTGACATTTCATCGAAATTGGTTCAAAAAAATTGTAACGCTTAAAATGTACAATAATTACTTTACTTAGTACTTGTTAGTAGCGATTTTTTAAATACAATTATAAAACTACAAAACGTTAAAAATATCGCTACTAATCGATAATTATCTGAGTGTGGAATCCATTACGATTAGTTAATTGCCTTTAAGTCAATAATGTGCTAAATTGCTTATTATTGCGCTTTTTCTTTTTCTTAATGTGTTTAGTTGATTTGACGGATTAAAGATTCTCATATGAGCTTTTGAACTCCATATTCATGCTCTATCGGGTAATATGAATAAACAAATGTGATTTTGACTTTGAATACATTATTAGTTAAGTAGATTGCCATGTTCGATAAACATTATAATAGGAAGTAAAATAATGCCGTTTTTTGCCATCTGGCATTCTGGTTTACCAATATGTAAATAAGGAAAGCTACAAACCATTTAGTTGGCCTAGATAAGTGTGATGTAACTTTATAACATGTATATTAACTTAGATTTACGGTTAAGGAAGTAGGACAAACCGAATCTTGGTACTTAAACGAGAACAAAGATCACGGTGATGTAATTTTAGGTAAGGAAATTTTTTAAATTAGTTGTTTATAGACATTGTAACGATAACTCGATAAGAGTTTCATCATGACCGAAGTAAGTATTTAATAAAAATATATAAGCTGAGTGTATGTATAACACTGTAGTTGTTCACTATATTTCAGTTTTTTTACTCAGTTTTGTCTGTCTACCGTCGGGAAAGGACTCGAATTTTTATGCCTGCTTGTGTTCTTAGGATAGAAAAATTGGAAGAGAGATAAGAATATTATATGCTGAGGATTTATTATTTTCTTATACGCAATTTTTTTCTTTCAACGGACCAATTGTCTATTACTTACAGCAAAAGAGCTATATCTGCTGCTTGAATTTTCACCCCGACAAAAAAGAGGGGTGTTATTAGTTTGGAATGTGCTTCTGTGTGTCAGACTGCGGCATCGTAATTACTAAGCAGCTGGACCGATTTTGATTTAATTAATATGTTTTATTTGAAATGTGATTAAATCCAAAGTGTTCTTAGCCGTGTTTATTGAAAATCGGTGCAACCTTTTCCAGACGGGTATTATTTTCTATACGTTGATTTTACCAATTGTTAAGTAATTTAATCATTAACAAAACACCAAATCTTTATTTAACTAATTTCATAAAGCAACGACGCATAATATGATCCATCAAAGTGGTATTAATATTATAACAGTTAAATTAAATCACTAGAACGTTTTCTTCACCTAAAAGCAATTTTAATCGACAAACAAATTTATTATAGTAGAATGACCACTTGGCTTTGAACAAGAAAATAATTTCATAAATCTAAGTCTTAAAGTAAATAAAACGACTCTAGGAATACGTAATATCCTCTTTTATGTGTAATTTGAAGAACAAATTGTTTTAAATTAACAAAGCCTGTGACTTGAATATACGAGCACTGTGTATTGTTAAATTGTTCAGTTTTATTGATGGGTACATTTTTTGCTGAACTTGCTCATATTAATTGATAATCAATCAATTTTTGATTAAGACTGCACCCGATTGAATAATAACAACTCATGAAGTCATCCCATTGATCATACATGCTAAATAATCGATATACGTTTCACTTGTCACCAATCGATCATTTTGCTCGTAATAAGGGATCGTTGGCAATAATCGCTCAAAGTGGTAAATGACTGCGCACCGAGCCAAGTGGCAAATGCAGTGTATCATTGCATGAAGACCTGTAATTTAGTTGTCAAGCGGTCATTGAACTTGGCTACTCACAGCGATGCATTTATATGTAGATATATATAATAAATGTACAATGGATGTAATTTGGTAGTGTTTGTGTGAGGTCTCTGTTTGAATTAAGATTTAGATCATATTAAAAATATAGATTATCTTATAATATTTGAGAGAAACTACATGAAGGTTACTACTGTTATATATAATACTAGCTTTTGCCCGCGGCTTCGCTCGCGTTAAGAAGTACAATAAACTTTCATCCCCTATTTTATCCCCTTGGGGGTAGAATTAATCAAAATCCTTTCTTAGCGGATGCCTACGTCATAACATCTACCTGCTTGCCAAATTTCAGTCCGATCCGTCCAGTGGTTTGGACTGTGCGTTGATAGATCACTATGTCAGTCAGTCAGTCAGTCACCTTTGAGTTATATATATTTATATATAGATAGATGAGGGAATGCGAGATATCCAGAGTATAGAGAAGTGAAGAAAGGAATTAGAAAACTGACAACCATGTCATATATTATAACAGAACAAGCCGCTATATCTACCATTGAAAGCATTCTATCATTGAACACGCAGACAAACTGCTAATCGGCACCGATATATGGTAAATGATCCACAAATGCGGACAAAGCGTTTTGATTCTACATTTATTGTGCGAACCGCAAAAGAATGGAACTCCTTACTTGATTCTATGTTTCCTGATGAGTACAATATAAGAGTATTTAAGTCGCGAGCAAATAGCTATCTTCTAGGCAAGCGTAGCTCATCGTCGACCACATCATCCATTACCTTAACAATATATATATAACTCAACGTTTGTCTATACTGAATGATAAATCATCTACCATATTATGGAAATATTGTGAAAACATTTGGAAAGAAACGACTCGTCAAATGAATTGAAATATTAATTTCGGAACTGCCTAATATTTAAATTAACTAAGTTATATATATGAGCGTTCCATCTCATTTGTGTTATTCAACAATTTGGAGTGGCAGAAGACACGTCGCGTTTGGTATTTTTTAATCCTTTTTATAGTAAATTTGGTATGAGGATCAAATTTTGTTGGATAAAGTCGTAAATATACATATTACTTATAATAATATTATAATCTAAAAACTAAATTGAAATCAATCTAAATTAATTATAAATATAGAATGTTTATAAGTTTATTGTTGTTTACTTTTGATTTCCTCTATAAAGAAGAACAAAAGTATAATACAACAATACGTCGGCATGCAAAAGTCATTAGTTGTGATGTTTATGATTATCTAAAAAGGTATTTAAAGAACTTCGGTCTCAGATCTCTTTGTTCTTGTCATATCACGTGATGTTATTGTTGAGACCACAAAAGAGAGAGAGAATGAAATTTCCCTCTTCTGTGGTTGAGACAGACAAATAGTCAAGTGAAAAATCACGTACATATTTAAGTTTATTTTCCTTTTTGGTGTATAAATAACCCTTAAAACAATTATCAATTAAAATTCTTCAGCAAATACAAGGAACTCTAATTTAAATCGTACCGTGTATATAATACTAAGGATTTATCTCATGTCACACACCGTTGTTTTCTCGCATTGTTACGAGACTGTTCCAAAACTAATCTGTCCACAATACTTGAAACCGTAAGTGACATCAGATATATCCTTAATATATTAAATACTTAGGAACATACATATAAAAGTGACAATAAGTATAACTATCATTTGTTTAATATATAATTAGTGCATTGTATTAGAAGTACTACTGTTTATTGTTAATACAATAGACATAGAAGAAGAAGGAAGCATTAAGTTGTATTATTACAATAGCGGAACATAAAATGACTAATTGCTATCAAGATACGCACAATCTGGCAATCTGGCTACTTCCTTTCTTAAAGCTTTTTTCTCTTCGTGCAAGCAAATGTAATGATGTTTTATTTAGACTTTTTATATTATACTAGGTGTCCCGGCGACCTTTGTTCCGCCTAACAGTCAATGAATGTGCATATTTAGGAAGCCATACCCGGCATGCGTTACAATGTCACGTGACTATATTATTACAACCTTCATGTTTATGTTTGCCTAGTACTTTACCAAATCCGAGTGACGTATGAGAAAATGGAAAGCATGTCGAAATGTAACAAAAATAATTAAAGAAATGTACGTTCTTAAAAAGTATCCTATGTCCTTCTCCTGGCTCTAAACTACCTCCCTGCCAATTTTCAGCTAAATCGGTTCAGCCGTTCTTGAGTTATAAGTGGAGTAACTAACACGACTTTCTTTTATATATATAGATAGATTTCTATTTAACAATTTCGGCGGATACCTGTCAATCAATCCATAATTTATTTTGCAGAATAAATAACTAACATTGAAACTCAATGCATTCAATCTGCAAGCACGCATATAAATATTTGTTTTAGCTATTACAAGTATATTATATCTATTTTGCATGCTTAATTAATAATTACAAGTTTTATATTTTTTACACTAAAAAGCAATTGTCCGTCCGCATAGTAATTTTATATTTATTTAAGTGCATACTAGGCCAACACTGGAAACTGACGACACGTTACCTATATAAGCAGTCAAGGCTTTTACAGATGCTGACTTTATCAGCCTTTTAGGGCAAAACAAAACCCCAGTTTTAATATTATAAGTTTTAATATATAATTAATTATTAAAACATTAATTGTGTTTTTTTATTTATCATTTCATTTTTTATTTATCATTATTTGTGCAAGTATGATAACTCTTGGTTGGAAGAGCGAAGATTTCCATTGAAATACAGACATGACGAGAAATTAAGTTTTATGGAAGCAAATACTGCAGTTCCATGCATCAAACTTTGCTTTTTATTTTATCGATGGTTGGATGTTTTTTAATGCTCTATCGGCAAGCAACTACTTTCTTACCTGATAGAAAGCGATGATGCGGCCGAAGATACTTGCTTGAAAGATTAAGGCCTACTCACTCTTGTCTTGAAGACTCCCAGATTATACCGTTTGGGGAACGAAGACTAAGGCAATAAGTTATACTCAATCAGTACGGATGATAAACCTAGAAGCAAAACGCTTCGAGCGAAGTGAAGGTATATCAGCCATAGATGATCTTTAACAGTCTTTCTTGTGCTTAGATAATAAAACGAGCTTGGGGGAATTAACTCGTGTAATTCCTGAATTTAGCTGCAATTTTTTTTTTATAAGCCATCAGTAGTGCTACTAATTGTTATTACACTAGACTACTCACCTTTTCAGTTGCAGCCAGTTTCGCTATTTGGCTCTTCGGAAAGAGATCAGGCGAAACGGACTATGAAAAAGTATTTACTACCACTTTGATAAAGTTTTTGTGTGTATAATAATTACATACGTTTATAAGTAAGTGTGCGTTGCGTTTGATTGTATGAGTTTTTGGTTGTATTGGCTATCTGCCTAGTTAGTAAATAATTGATCGAGCGAAGCTAGACAACAAAAAAATTGAAAATTTATTTTATGTTTGTTAAAAAAAAATTCAAATAATGAAATTAATTTTGGTTTAGTTGTTTTTTAATCAGTTTGACCTATGTTACTTAGTTTTAATTTAGTTTTTAGTTTAATGTATCGTAATTCAATTATATGATTAAATGAATTGTATATGGAAATAAAACTAAAAGAAACTTTGTTTTATCATTTGGTGTATGACCCGCACCGGTTTCATCTAAGTGGAGAAATAATAATCTAATGAATAAAACCTGATGGGAAGCTACCCACTGGGCTTGAGCACTTGATCGTACTTAGGTTATCGTAACTTTGGTCTTTGCTGTATATAGTTTAGGTTAGTTTTAGGAAATATAGGGAATTGGCTCGTAGTTAGCAGACATTAACCACAAAGTATATATAAAACATACGGGATGTCAAAATTGGAACCAATTGTTTTTTTCTCGAATAATGGATATTGTAGATTTATACTCATCTTTATCAGAATAAATGATAGCACTCATAAATTATGTAGAGCTACTGAGCTAATTTTCAGACTCGAAACAATAATTCCAGAGATTATATTACCTTTTACATAAAAACTCACCAACTAACGAACCTACAAACGAACTTTTTATAATTTAGTATTGACGACACGATCATAGCTTCATAGTCAAAGTATTTTTTTATTTACATATACATACAAACATTTGTAGATTCTACGTCCCAGACTTTATGAAATTATTGTACTATTTGTACAACGACATTAATTACCAACATTCAGAATATTTCCATATTATTCAAAACACTTACGATATGCTGTACGGCCTTCATTTTCACGTATTCAAATTCAGCACCAAGCACAGTTCACCGTAACATTTCACTCAACACACAGTCCTTTATCTGAGGGCAATGACCTCTGGGGGTTGCGGGGTTGTCGATGCGTCCAGCGATCGCTGCAGTGGTGAAATGAAGTTCAAGGTAAGTCAGAGTGTTGCTTATATACGGGGGTAGTGTAGCGTGATAGTGTAGCTGTGTGGGTACGATGGATGCACTTAACAGGACGGTGCACACTTGCAAGCGAATTGCGCATCTCAAACTGTGGCCTGTTTGTATAGCTCTTAGGAAATTGGTGGTCGCTATTTTGTAACCATTATTGCTACAAGGAAAGCGTATTTATATGGGAACGCAAAGTACATTCTTTACGCTTACTACTACAAAAAGTACTCACTAAATAAACAGTAATTCAGACCCGGAGCATTCAACATGTAAATAATCATAATAACCCACGGTAGCACTCAAGTAATAGACTATGGGTGTTGTTATGATTACTTAGATGTCGAATGCTCTTGTATCAATATTTAGTACTTCTTCTATATTAGTACCGTAGGCTTTAGAAGGTTCTATTATATATGCCAACCTACACTTGCTAGTTATAATAATATACTTTGCAAATGGACTTGAATACTGTTTAG
The DNA here is from genome assembly GCA_948107665.1 of Lomographa bimaculata. Lineage (NCBI taxonomy): Eukaryota > Metazoa > Arthropoda > Insecta > Lepidoptera > Geometridae > Lomographa > Lomographa bimaculata. The sequence goes on along the minus strand of OX403596.1, from coordinate 6,311,080 downwards.
TGAAAAAAATTATGCTCCGATTGTTCAGAGTGTAAAGAGTGTCCTGCTCATCTCATAATTCAGTTGTATATATACTCTTAGTTAAAATTCAATTTTAATTTTCAAACGACCTAGTTGGCCCTGTGGACAGGTGTTCGCCCTCTGCACCGTGGGTCTTGGGTTCGATTCCCGGCAGGAGCACAAATTCCTTCCCAAGGGATATTTGTGCTTCTGGTTCTGGGTGTAATGTGTGTGTGTGATGTGAATGTTTTCGGCACCCACGATACAAGTCTTTGAACTTAGTGTGGGGCTGTGAGTGCGAATGCGTTTTTTTTGTTTGGGATGTGAGTGTGAATGCGTTTGTTTAAAAAAAAATGTGCGATTTCTAGTGCGAATATTATACCACAAAAATTTGTAATATATAATATTAAATAACTTGGTAAACTAAATAAAATACTATAGTGAAACTTGTCGATACAGCCGTCTCAACGGTTGATGCAATATATTTAGAAGTAAGTATGTCGAAACTTTTCCAAATTAAGGCATCATATTATACACTAAGTGGGTTTAATCGTCATAAATTTGATTGTTAGTTAAGACTTTCGTATTGTTAGCCCTTTGGTTTGCATAAAAAAAATGCGCTCGCGCAAAAGTACTGGTAAAGTGCTAGACTATTAAAGGTACAAAAGTACTATTTATTGGTCATACCTTTATATCTCTGTTAATTAATATCCTAAGTAAAAAGTGTTGTGAGTAACGCGAGTTTATATTTATGTAAGCTTGTGTGTAACCTTTTTATTTTCATTTTATAAAGTGGAAGAAAGTACGCTGGGTCCATGGGGACCAGGTGCACTTGAAATTTATAAAGATTTGGCTGGGAAACTGAAAAAGTCGACACGTGACCAAAATGCCGGATGGTATTTTGCACAGCAATTAAGTCTCGCTGTACAACGAGGAAACGCTAGTAAAACAAAAAGAAGAAAAGATTTAGAAACAGTGTCCGGAACAAGTTTCAGAGCATACCATTTCCACGCCTAGAGCTACTCTTCACCCTATAAAATGAAAGGGAATCACAATGTTGCCATTACGTAACTTGCTTGAATAAGTGTTATGTTTACAACCAATGAATAATCGCTGTATGCAAAGTAATCCGAATCAAATCCAAAAGAATAGAACGCGCGAACTATTCCAACGGGCATCGGGCAGTTCAAACTGCTAATTATAATATAGAGTCTATTCCATGTTACTTTTGCAATTACTCTTAATAAACTTCCTAGAACATCTAGCTCTCTATCTCAACCAATTTATGAGTTAGGTAGAGATTGTATCAAACCATTTTACTGTGGTGTAACATAATAATTGTTTCAATGGTGGTCCGGCAGGCATAGTTACTCTAGTTGTATAAGGAAATAATCCATTTTGCTGGTCTTGTCATGTTTATTGCTACTTAATATTTGATTGTAGAGCGAGATTGGAATACTCCCTAAACAACGCTTTCACACTACGGCCCTGCACTAAGATAGTACGTAAAAGTCGCGGGTGCTGAAAACACAATTACAACGAGACCCAGAAACAAATGTGAGTTCCCATCGGGAACCGTGGCACAGACAACGTAGAAGGCAGTCATCTAACTAACGAGCAAGAAAGTAATTTCAAAAAGTTGCATTCTTTTTGAAGTTTTATCCTTATTTTGGAGAATGGAGAAACGCGAAGAAACTAGACGACAATTATTTAGTATGAAACACTCCTATACCGATGACTTATAGCATGTTTTGGATCGTGCAATGTTACTGACAATTGAAATTTTGCAATGAAATTTTAATATTTTTAACGCATTTACTCTCACAACTTCACACTAAGTTCAAAGACACTCAGAACCAAACCCACAAATGTCCCCTGGAATGGAAAATTGTACTCCTGCCCGGAATCGAACCCAGAACCCACGGTGCAGAGGGCCTTGCCTACTGTGCCCCAACTGGGTTGTAAGTATTCACAAGCGTAAGCAGCCCAAGGCGTAAGTCACCTAGTTCAACATTTGCGCGAGTTTTTATCAAATTATAAATCGTAATTAAATATTTATATAAATATTTACTTACCTACTTTTTTATTCAAATACCTGTTGTAATGTACACCTATAGTTGTTATTATATGAAGTTAAAATGCAGTGACTGTTCGCAAAATCCTATTCACAAAGCTAACGTGCAAATTTTATTCTACAGCAGGAACTATCAGTAACCCATTATCCATCTAAGTACGATCCTGTTATAATTACGCAACAGATTAGTCGCACGCTTCCTTTTGATTTCCTTCTTGGTGCCACGATACACACTGATGTACAAGACGCCTGAGATAACTAGCAAAGCATCGAGCTTATTTAAAAAGTTAACTTGGGGTTTTAGCAGATTGCTTACATTTGTGGTTTTGCTTGAAGCTTCTGTTGGGCGCTTTGATAAACGAATACTAATAATTAATGTTAGATCTGTTGTTTTTATTATAGCAAGTGTTTTTTACTATGTTGACATGTTAGTGTTTGACCACTATCGGATAAGATTGCACTTATGTTTGCTGATTTGATGAAATCAAATTAAAATCGTTTATTCACATGGGGCCCAAAGAAGCACTCATAAAAGGTAACGACTCTCCTGGCATATTCGCAAAATTAACATACAGGGATAAGAAACATATTATGTAAGCCCTATTGAACTATTTTTTAAATAAATTTGATAAAGGAGTCTTTGATTTTTTAAATGGCTGGATAGGCAAGCATTTGATCACTATCTCACCTGGTGGACAGTGACGGTTCTTATTTCTTAACCACAAACCACACCAGAAAGTAGTTATTGTTGTTTTTACATTATTTTTCATTCTTAATTGTTATATGTTGTAAGTTGTAATCCACGTTTACTGAAACCGAACCATACATTCGATTGAGATCTTCAAAATCCTCGAACATTGACATTAGCAACAATGACAGAAATTTGGGAATCGGTGCGCAATAAAAACTTAATATAAATTAATATTAGTCGTTCGCCCCGAACTGAGATCTCGCGCCTACATTTTGCCTCAAAGAGAAAAATTTGAGGTTACTTGCTTATAACTTTTTTCTATATAATAATTGTTTGATTTATGTATTTGCTGTTCAAGTACAGGATATAATGGATATTATACGTTAGTTTCAGCTTTCAGTGTGAAGTCGTTTTTGAGATAGATCTCGAGACAAAATAGGTCTTAAAACATTGACTTTGGTGGCCTACCAAATCGTTATTTTCCAACATGGATGGTTGGACATGGTTAGATAAAAAAAAAGACGCGTGGCTCTCGGAGACTGCCGCGGTAAAGCTATTGCATAGTATTTTTTATCAACTTATGCAATTATAATTATTTATTCAATTTATTTATGCTGTATTATTTTCCTGCCACCTAGAGGCGAGTTGCTGAACTAAAGAGACAAGCGTGATATTTCAAAAAAGTCATTAAAAGTTCATTCATCGATAGATGGCAAAACTAAAAAGTATCACCGCTGTGCCGGTCGGAGTGGGGGGTGTTAGGTTATTTTCGTTACGGAATTTCTGGGTTCGGTCTCCACGCTCAAGGCCCGCGATAGAAGCTATGCAATAGCTTGATAAAAAGTATTTTGCTCCTCACTTACATGTATAGGGAGACCTGAATATTTTCATTTATATAATTTTAAATGTCATTTCTGGCTTTGGGCCGTAGTTAACATATTCTATGAACATTTGGAATCATTCGCTTATATGGTTTAGACTCTAGATGCCTCTGACGGACGGACGGAACGACAAAGTGCTGTACGACCCAAGTCAACTAAGAGATCTCGCTTCGCTCGATCAATAAAAAACTGCTGGCCCAAAACGTATTTGCTCTTTATTTTGAAAATACTTTTACTTTGAATGTATGTATATATAATGTTGTAGTTGCTCCCAGTTCCAAAGCGATCGCCTGAAAACACAAGCTTATAAGGCATTTATAAGGTTATTAATCAATAAGACAATCAAAGCTCAGTGAACTCCCGTACAATGTGTCTCGCAGGTAATGATAGCTTACCGACCAACCTGCGCCTTTCCTGATTCTTCATAAGCGTCCGGAAAATGCGGAAAGTAACCGGGAAATGAGAGTGTAGTACTGACACCCAGCCCAACCTAAGATAAAAGTAGCTTACAACTTGTTTTTACCGACAACTGGTATTAAACATCAATTAGTTGATTTTCCTGATCAGGCTTCTTTCTCCGTTTATAGTGCACTCGTGTAATGAAGATTAATTTGTCCTGGGGATTATATGTACTTGGCAAATTCACTTTAATCACTTTAGTTCGCCTGCGTTTATCGAGTTAAAAAGTAACCTGTGTTAAACCTATGTATAAGCTATGTATATTTCAAATTTCATCCAAGTCCTTTCAGCCGTCAGCGTAAAGATAAAATAAACATACTCACACATTTAGGTATACACATTTGCACACTTACACATAAACTTTCAGATTTATAATGTTAGTGTGATATAGATGAATGTTTTTTTATGATTTTAATCTGTCGTTTACGTATATTGCCGTAAAAAAACATTCGTAAAAATATGACATTCCATATCAACATATATAGGTATTTGATAATCAGATTCGAGCAATTTTAAACGCGGCCATTTTGACATTGTTTCTATGACGTTCACGACCCAATCATGGCTGCCGTACAGGAAAGTTGACCAATCATTGAAGTCAAAAACCTAGAAACTAACGTCACCTGTAGCATTTTGCTATTTTTCCCATGCATTATTATCATATTTTATTTATTAAAGATCGTGATGAAAAAGCATGTATAAATAAGAAAATAATGTAATGTAAGCAACCTCAATATATGTAATTATATAATAGCCATAAGGATTCAAACAAAGAATACATAATCTATATCTAAAGCTCGCACATATTACCTATTCAATATACTTACAATATTATAACTGTGAAACGTCATCCTTATATGGTTGACATACATCCGGTTCGCTCGAAGCGTTTTGCTTCTACGTTTATCATCCGTACAGCGAGGTAATGGAACTCATTGCCTGCGTCTTTGTTTCCCGAACGGTACAATCTGGGTGTCTTCAAGTCTAGAGTGAATAGGTATCTTCTAGGCAAGCCTGTTACATCTTCGGACGCATCTTCACTTTCCATCAGGTGACATAGTAGTCCAATGCTTGCCTCCCTATATAAAAAAATACAAACACAAAAAAACATATAGAGGCGCAATCTTAGCGCATTTTTTGTCCCAGGGTAGAGACTAAGCAAAGCGGAAAAAATCCTTTCTTTTACTTAAGCATGTATTAAGAATGCCAATTTCATTAAGTTCAACGAAATGCTTTAACAACTTGATGATGTTACAGCTTCAGAATCCTTTTAATTTCTCATAAAAACTAGCTATATTATCATTATTTAAATCACCGTCTTTGTAGTCTCTGATTCAGTGGCAATTTTATGGCAAAATTGAATAACAATCTACAATGGGTCATTTTTGATATTTCATCTGCGCATCTTATACATAACCAGATGAGATAAACGCTAGCCTATCAAAGACTAAAAATAAAACCTTAAAATTTGATGGTTATGCTTCTCATAATATATATTAAATATTTAATATTTAACATTGTGTTATTTTATATAGATAGGTAGATTTAGTTCATGAAAGAAATCATACTTTGATAGCTAAGACTTCCTAACTGTCATCCATTTAATGTGATCAAGTTTTAAATATACTTGTCTAATCATCACTGAGATAACTTAAATTATTACAACTTTTAAATTGCTATATTGTAAGCACGGTCGTCATTGAGCATTGCACTATTTGGCCAGTAATAAGTATGTACCGTGTTTATGAGAGACAAGTGTTAACAATGTAGGATGCTTTCAGGTAGTCTATAATATATCTAAAAGTAGTGGTGTTAGGTTAAACCTACTAGATCACATTAAAAGCAAAATCATTGCATCCTTGCTGAAAGCATAGATATGTTTTTATAATAAAGTATCTTAAATGAAACACCTATTTGTTAAATGATCAAAAAACTTATCGGCGCGTGTCGTGAGTTCAATAGATAATCGAACGGCATCTCTTTACAGTAATAAAATCCTCGTGTTATTCTTTTTAATGGACTCCACCATATTTATTATCGAATAATCACATACTATAATCGTTCTTACCATTCACAAAAGATGACGCAGCTGAGAATTACAGTTTCGATTGAGCTAATGGATTTTAATAAGCGGTAATATGAAGGTGTTATCGTTAATTCTGTGGTATCAATAAGAATAATGTCTGCGGTCATCTTCATTTGTAACAGTAACCATTACATAATTATGATACTCATGATGATATGCGAGATATTTCTCTAACAATATCGTAACGTAGTACTCTAGCAGCATTATTTTCAAGATAGAAGGGTCGATGTGGTATGGATCTGTGTAATAAGTGCATTTTTGATAGGCAGACTGCAACATTAAGGAGATTGAGACAGTGCCATTGTTGCAGGTTATTAAGTATTTCATTGACATTTTTACATGTTATCATATACTACCTACGGGCTAGTTGCCTATATTTCCTAAAACTGAACTTAATTTTACTTTTAACTTACAGCAAAGAACTATGTTACCTACAAGACATCGAGCTTACAGGTAACTCAAGTGCTCAAGCCCACTACCAGTGGGTAGCGTTCCCATCATGCTGGCGGCATTGCCTCTCTGAATTGCAATGCTAATAATATCATTGATTTATTATTACCTATGCAAATTTTCATCCTAAATTTCGAAATTAATACTATTATTTGTAATGCTCCTTATTTGATTTCTACATTTAAATATTTGTACACCGTAAACGGCAGAGTATGTGGAACTATGAAAATGTCTATTACCTACTATTAATTATTTACTATACTCTGAAATTTTGATTTAGATCTGATTTGTAGAACGACGTACATTTTATCAGGATAAACCCCCCAATGTTTACCAGTACAGTATTTCCTTTTTCAGTGTTTGATATTTAGCGACTGATAAGCAATAAATTATAACTGATAGGTATTTCACTAATGTGGTTTTGGAAAATTTTGTACCAAAATAAAAACTTAAATTATAGGAGTAAGTTAATAAATTACGATTACCGAGCATACCGAAGAAGAATAGAATTTTTTAAACTTTCGCGAACTTCAATCATGTTTATGTCTCTCGTGACCACGGCCGGTGCAACCCTGCCGAAACGTCGAGGTTAGTCAAAATAATGCTATTTTGAAAATAAAAGCGCGAAAAGACCCGGTTTTCTCACATAAACACAACAGAAGAATTCCAATAAATAATATGACGATTACTGTCATCTTTTTAGTATCTTGGTATCATGCAATACCTAATTGCTTGATATGGGTACGTTTGTACTCAAAACATAAATGATCGCGTTTTTTATTTAAATTCAATTGTTTAATTCAGATTATATTGCACTTATATTTACATCGCAAGCATAATAAATAACATTAAAAACTATAATAAACCTAAAATTTTACAAACACTGGTATCAAAAGAAATGGTACGACTGCCTTCGAATTTGTTTTTGATAAAACAATTAGTAAAAGCATAACTATATAATATTATGCTGTATCTACACTAATATTTTTCTACGTAATACTTCAAATGTCTTAGAAGCTATATTTACAAGTTTTAATGTACAGAGTACAATGTCTTAAGATGATTTCTTATGTTCATTTCTTTCATTATGTTTTTTTGAGTGCGATGAAGAGGTCTCAGATCTATTATCTGGCTTCACCATTCGCTTTGGATGAGAGTGATAGTTTCTAGGGTAAGAAGGAGGCTTCTGTTTGCTGATGGGAGGAACGTAATGTGGCCCCACTGTGTACTCCGCTTCGCCGTTGTATTCTTGTTGGCTAGGATGTGTGAACGCTGACACTGAGTGAGAATTCACATACGCAACCTTTTCAGTCGAAGGATTCATGAGGAATGTCTGCGGCACCATAATTTTGTATGGCGACTGGTACTTCGAAGAATATGGCATAGGTGTTACATAACTTACTGTCTGAACCGTGCCCGTGTTTTGCGTCTGCTCCTTTGACTGGTAACTGACCGGGAATACTGTAGCAATTGTGTGATCTTTACTCGGATAATTTTCTGAGAGAACCAGACTGTTGCCGTCAGATTCATCGCTACTTTGCTGCTGATAGTGATAGTTCTGAGCGTTTCCTATATCTCCATGACTTTGGATTTCTACTGTTTGGGTGTGACTTTGCTCAGATTGACTTGCATGGGAGGGGTAGGATGCTACAGTTTCTTTTTGGGCTAGTTCCTGGTGAGTGTGATAGTCCTGCGCTGCTTCTGACACTCCTGATTGTTCATATGACGGGGAGGCTGATTCAATGTTTCCTTGTTGTATGTATTCATATGCAGCGGTTTTAAGTGCGATATCATCATCTTGTGCATGCGGAGTTCTATATTCGTAAGTTCCAGTGTCATGAGAACTTACCTCTGGAGATTGTTCATATTGGACTTCAGCCGACGTGTCATGACTGTTAGTTTCAGGTATACTGACGGGAGCATCATGTGATTGCTGATGATATTGAGATTGGACGTAGTAGGTTTGAGGTACTGCCGCGGTCTGAGGTACGTATTGATAATGATACTCATACTTCTGTTGATGCATTGGCTGCTGATATAGAGAATGACCGTGAGATAGAGTGTAGCGTTGAGGATATGTTGAAGGATATTTGGCCATTACTGGTTGTACAGCGGAATATTGAACACCAGAATGGTCTGATTGGGTATAAGACGGCTGCACATAAGGGGCGGCATAATGTTGTCTTCCATAATTCGAAACTCCCTTATAAGATGGTGTATCGACTACAGTTGGTGCAATTGAATTCTGATAGTGCATCACTGGGGGTGCAAATGAATAACCCATTTTCTTAAAGTACTGGTTCACCAACTCTTGCAGATTTACGTTATTTAAATATTTCGACAACGGATAGTTTGATGGTAAATTGGCAAATAGTTCGGCAGTCGGATTCTTTAAAGTAGAACTAGGGACTCTTAACACCAACACTGGAACGACTCTCTGGTCTGTCGTATGAGATCCAGGAAAACGTAAATGATCGTTAGTCAAACCCACATTTTGGTATTCAGGTGTTTTTAGCAATTGTGATGGGTCTACGAAGTAATTTGGCATTACAGATGGAAACTGTCCACTCAAGCCAGAAAATTCATGACCATTGTACGTGGTGTACAGTGTCGATGGAATATATGACTGTGAAGCCCCATGAGAATGTTGTCCATGAGAAGAATACGATGGTACCGGTGGAGGAGACACCAAACCTTTTACATTATCATAGTTGGTATTTAGTTTATTTGCCGGTTTGGGGTAGTGATAACCATTACTTTCTTCTTTGACTGAGACTAATTCGAATGCTTTCGATGGTTGAATTTCAACATGCGTTATAGCTGGACCAGAAGAGCTGCCATGACCTGGCGCGGGAATATCTTCTTGAGAATATGGGTAAATCATGAATTTCCCTTTATCCTGCATCGGTTTCCCAAAGTAGGAGTAACTATATCCATTGTTTGTTTTGTATCCATATCCGAGGTTAGCATCAATTGTTCTTTTACCTTTGGTTTTCGTGTCTGTGTCATTTACGATTTCGATCGCTATGACCGCAGGGAAAGGTAGCTTTAAATCTCCTGAAGTTATGGTTGGCTTTTCTTCTTTATCATCTTCCTTAACATCTTCTGTCACATCTGGTTTTATCCCGAATTTGGCTTCAACCTCTCTTAAGAATTTTCTTTCATCTTCTGTTAATGTTGTATTTGATGTCTTGTTCTTTTTCTGCTGCGTCTTGTATTTCTTCGGGTCAGGTTCAGCAAGTGTCGTCGTCAGGACTGCACAAAACAGGATCTGGAATGTAAAATGAAATTTGTGATCAACCTGACCAGGAAATTTATAGCAGTAATAATATTTCATAGTTCTGCGTAACAGCACTTGATTTCTTAGTTGATCTTATTTTAGAAGACACACAAACTTTAAAATAGTAATCGAATCGAAGGCAATAATTTGTTTATTTGTACCACTCGTATTAAGAATTCAAGGATTAATTATATATATATTAGCTGAGCCCCGTTATTTTGCCTGCATTATAAAGAAATAAATCAGTATAATATATTATAAATGTATTAATTTCATCTTTAAGCTATATCCATTCGAATTTCATCTAAATCCTTTAAGGCGCAGAGGCGTGAAGATGGAACAAACACTCACACAAACTTTCGGATTTATAATAATAGTGTGATTACACTGAATTATTACTTAGTTATTACTTAAGTTTTTTAAGATTAGTTATCAAGAACTGCCGCCTACTCAGCGTTAAATATCCTATATTTTTTTTACATAATCGTGAGTGAAACGAGCATGTTAGTAAGAACGAACGGTTGATGGTAAGCGTCACGCTAGCCAACTACAGTTTAATGTCACCCAGAACGTACGTATTTCACTGGATTTAGAATGATAAGAAATCTAGGTCCTCCTCAGATATGAACATGTGTATTGTCGTTATCTAGGTCAGACTTGATCTCAGATGTTTCACGGCACAATCCGAAGTCGCAACCAGTCTAACAACCATCTCATTACAGTTGCGTGCAAGTCACAAGTGTTCACTCTCTAGCTACAATTAGGTAACACGGAGTTATCTTACTTCTCGGTATTCCATCATTGACGTTATTGTGAAACTGCTGCCTAATGTTGCGATGACCGCTGATGTGCATTGCGAGACGTGTAAATAGTTTCTTTTATTATTTTGATATAGTGGTTGTTGTCGGAGCTCGTAGGATTAGCAAGCAAAAAAAGAAGTGTATATAACTGATACCCGTGAATACTTGACTTTTTATTACCCATCTCATTTGCAAGTAATTTCTATTTGAAGTGTCCAAATTAAACCTTATTTCTTAGTAGTTTTGTCCTTTTTGAAATAAAACCGAGCGCTACTGAGATAGGTAATAGAATATAAGTGTGGTAATTTATATTTTTATTAACGTATTACTATGACGTTTTATGTAATCCCCTTTTAATTTACTTCATTTTGATATCCTACTCGATAGGTTTGGTAATTTTTTTCTACTATTTAGCGACAAAATCCGCCATTTTGTTTTTTTACAAAACCTTTCTAACTACGCTTGGATTTTTAAGACGAATATAAAGATACCTTAACAGTCGAAATCCATCCAGCTGTTTAGAAGAAACGAGGTAATAAAGAAATTTACAAATTTACAATACAGCCAAAGAAGGCTTATGCTTTTCCCGCGTATCTTGTATGTATGTATATACAAGATACGCGGGAAAAGCATAAGCCTTCTTTGGCTGTCGGGTAACAAGCCAGAACGTGATATCAAACAAAATCGATCCTTCGTACGTTACATTATATCCACCAGTACAGATTACATAACTTCAGTTTTCTCGCGACCCCACGCATCCGCTCCGCCCCTGCTTTCCACGACCTTGGGGTCAGATCCTCGTCACTTATTGACTAATAACATGCTAACCGTTACTTGGTGGAATAATCTTATAGTTTAACACGATATCTCTTTGAAGTACCTTTATATCCTTGTGGTTACGTGTTAGTATTGTTAAATAAATATTGAAATATTTGGGTTAAATTGATACCAACTGCTTGATTGAACCTGCAGACCTAGGAATATGTTCCCGAAAAAAAACACGAGTATTGTATTCAAAAAAAATATGTTTCTGGTTCTGGGTATGATTGTGTGTTTGATGTGATTATTTTAACTGAACTGCCTGTTTGTTTAGGTGGGTTATTCTAAGCAGAGGGCACCGGGTTTGATTTTCGACGGGAATACACATTTTCTCCCCAAAGAGTGTTTCGCTTCTTCTTCACAACGTCAACTAAGCTCGATGGCTTATGTAGTGGGTGCCAGAAACATTCATGTCACACACACAATCACAACCAGTACCTGGAACTTAAATTTTCCTTGGAGAGAAAACTTTTGTACCCGCCGGAAATGGAACCGTGTAACCCTGCTTAGAAGGCGAACGTAAACCTCAGTCAACGGGCAGTTCAGTATTATATGAAATTAATGAAATGGAATCTTCTAGTGTTAATTGCTGTGTTAAGTTAACAATTGCACAACGTCAATTTTCTAGTGTTTTTAACTGCTTTCCACGACCCGTAGGTCAGCTCTGAGATAATTAATAACGTATTACGCCGCCAGACGTGCTGTAACCATTTAGGTACTTGTAACCTACAATTTTAATCGACTCAAGTGGTGCGTAACAAAGTTATTACCAAGCCATAAAAGTATGATAGTTAAAAATAATACAGAAATGGATTGAAAAGCACTTTCGTATAATAATTTGGAGGTTTGTTTTATGTAAATATATTATATCTCTATCTATCACACTTCACAATAATATTAAAAAGTCGAGAGTTTGAGAATGTTTGTTTCACGCTATAACGGCTGGACCAATTTTGATAAAATTTGGTATGGAGATAGTTGACTACAATTCCGCCTGAAGGAAAGCGACGATGTAGTCTAAGATGCAAGCGTGCTCCATCTTAGACTACCTAGATGCCTATTCACTTTTCTTCTGAACACACCCAAATTGTACCTTTCGGGAAATACAGACAAACGGCAAGCGTTCAATTCTTTTGCTGTTCAAAAAACGAAAACGACTGGAATGATTAGAGAGTTGATATAAAAATGCTATAGGCAATCAAGATGGCTGAAATTTTGCGAATCTGGCAGTAGGGTCAATTAGTTTTATGAGTGCCTCTTTTGGGCCCATGTGAATAAACGATTTTTATTTTATTTGATAGAGGGTGCGCGTACAGCGCGCGCCTGTGGCGCTTTTCATATCAAGTCCCTTAGGCTGTTTGTTGTGGTTGTAATTGTCAGGACAAAGTTTGTATGCGGGTGATAGTGGAGTCGGAGCTAATGGACTAAGAATTGTTTTGTTTTGATAAAAATCCCCAGGGTCGATGTGAAATAATTACTTCCCACGGAAACAAAGTCTGAGACAGGAAATTGGGTCGATAAATAAAGTGGCAGTAGTTTTTACGTGACTAGCATTGAATTGTCCCACTTCTTACCCAAATAGTCCAATAAAAGGACTATACAGTCATTCTATTGGGCTGTTTGGGTAAAAAGTGGGACAGTTATGGTTCGGTGTACCTGAAAATATGGATATATCCGAATTATCAATACTAAGATAATCAGACATAACATATTCCTATAATAGTGAAAACACTATCATTCAATAGATTTACTTAATTCTCTAATTACTTATTTCTACTTAAGTTACCTATAGGCTCGATGTCTTGTAGGTAACTTGGTTCTTTGCTGTATATAGTTTTAGTTTAGTTTTAGGAAATATAGGCAAGTGGCCCGTAGATAGCTTAATTCTCTAATAATAGACTACCAGACCTTTCAGACTAAGTTTTAAGTAGTGTAGTACATTATATATATATATATATATATATAACACTTTTTTAAATGTTTAGACTTATTTCAGATCAATTTTCATCCAATGTTACAGTAATATCTCGTTTTGAATATAATCACACTCCAATTTTCGGATTTATAAAATTACTAGCAGTGCCCCGCGGCTTCGCCCACTATTATCAAGTTAAAAAGTAGCCTACGTGTTAATCCTAGGTACAATCTATGTACATTCTAAATTTCATCCAAATCAGTTCAGCCGTTAAAGCGTGAAGAGCCGTTAAAGCGGGAACAAACACACTTACACATACCTACACTTACACACAAACTTTCGGATTTATAAAATTATAGCAGGCACTATATGCCCGGTTTTCTTCCTTTGAACTAGATAAAAAAAATGCAAACAAAGAGTTTGTCCTGGCTCTATATTATCATTATCCACATACAAAATTTTACCTAAATCTGCCCAGTCGTTACTAAGATAGTAGGTACTTACTGTCTAGTTGCAAATACACCGATCGGCACATTATTATATTAGCATGACAATCAGCACATCCCGCTATAATTGGTCGGCAAAGAACCCGTGTCCTATTCCAGAGACTAGACTATCTACAAACCAAATTTCATTCAATTGTATTTACTTGTTCAGAGAAACCACGAATGGAGACAACTCACACACTTACACAGACAAATACGATGCTTCTTGTACCGTTTGAAGCTATAAATTAAATAAGAAATGTATTAAAACAAGCGTCTTAATATTGCTAAAACCGCAAGCAATACAATCTAAACGGTCATCGTTTTTAATGATTGATGCTCTTTCTCTGAAATATAAAATAAATCGATCTATTTTTTATCTGTTTAGAACTAGTCAAAGAATATACTTTTTTTATATAATCCGATATATCTTTTAAAGTATTTCTGGGTGGAATAAAAAATAACTTTAACCTATTTATAAAAACCATCAAATTAAAGATAATCAATAACTAAAAAAGAGGATCAAATATTATTTTTGTATACCAAATATTCATTAAATATGTTTAATTTTTAAATTTCATCCAACTGTTCATTTGTTATAGCGCAAACACACACACACACACACACATAAACTTTCGGACTAATAATATTACTAGCTGTGCCCGCGGTTTTACCCGCGTAAGTCCCGGTCTCGCGGTAATTCCGGGATAAAAAGTAATCCAGAGTGTCAGTAATCTCCATAACAAATAAAAAAAAAGTTTTTGTGTTTCCTGTGTAAAAAGATTGAGTCGTTCTAGCCGTTTAGGAGCAGTTCAGTCAAATACACATGTACAGAATTGTAGGTAAAATATAACACAAGAACAAAAACGTGGTTAGACTCTTTCGTTGTAGGTACTTACTGTTTATGAGTTATATTCAATTTTTTTTTTTTTTGACGAAATAAAAGAGAAAATGGAATAAATTTGCATCCTGTGTAAAGCCCTAACATCGACAGGAATGTGTAGGTAATTGATGAAACGATATAAAAGAGAAAGTTCGGTTCCCGCCCCAGGGTTGCCACATAGAATAACAACACGCTTCCTGGTTTCGATCTCCTGCCAAGTTTAAATAACGGCAATTTGTTGTTTAATACTATTATTTGTTCTGTGGTTATGTAGAGCGGACAGTACGCAGATGTGCGTCTGTGAACTGTAAACAATGTTATGTTATAAATTGAGGACGTTTTACTTTATTGTTAAAATTCTGTCTGAAAATATTTTCTCTTTCAATGAGAAATTTCTAATTTCAGAGCCGTGCAAACTATACCTACTTAACTTTGGTAAAATTTATTGGCAGGTTTTGGGTTTAGAGTAAGTATTTATGCAATTTATCATAAGAAATAGATGTAATAGTTATAATAATAAACGCTTTCACACTCACAAACCACAAATTTTCTTAGAAAAATACCTGCGTTTTCGTCGGGAATTGAACCCGATGTACCTGCTTAAAAGGCGAACGCGCACCTGCGTCGATGAGCAGTTTAAATGATATAGATAAAATAAATATTAATGATAATACATTTTAGAGGGTGAGGGATACATCTTAGTACTTGACTCGTCGGGCCAGTAAAAATAAGTCTGGTCTCAGTTTTATAGGACTCGGTCTAGCTGGAATTTTATTCAATATAATTTTTATGTTTATGTTTTTGCTCTGTCGTAAAATAATAATGCATACAAGTTTCGAACTTGGTAAAGTTAAATAAATAATTTAAACGTAAGCAAAGCTTAAAAAACCGACTTCACCGCTTATATTTTGGTTTTGGCTTAATCGATTACAATACAATTTATATGGGACCATCTCTGATATCTACCATACAAAAAAATAATTTTGAGAATCGGTTCACGAATGGGGGAGAAATCGGTTAAAATACATAAAAAAACATACAACCGAACGTACTCCTCCTTTTTTGAAGTCGGTAATAATATAACTGGCCAAGTGTGAGGCGGGATTGCGCCATTGTGAGGTGGTACGGGATATTACTTACAGCACATATTACTTTTTGTCTGTGCGCTAGACTGTATTCTTGAAAAAGTATTAAGTACAATACAATTCATTGCATTTGTCTAAATGCAAACACTTTTTCTAAACGTGGCATTGCAACGCATGCCGGGTACAGCTAGTAAAATCATAAAATTTTCTATAACTGCGAATATAGCCAAAAAAGGCCATGATTAAAACAAATAACAGCTGTATTTTGACATTACGTCAGCTGATAACTGTATCTGCTGTAATAGAGCCGTAAGTATGGTTGCGCACGCGGCGGTAACAGCCGCCTAATAACATATCATGTGATGGCTGTATAGTCTAGGGTTGCCAATTTTTTTTTTGTTTTTATGATAGATAGGCAAGCATTTGATCACTTTCTCACCTGATGCGGCCGAAGATGTGACATTATTGCCTAGAAAACACTCATTATTATTATAATATTAGGGTTTATTTTATCTCACGGGTCTGTGCCCGGACCTTTGTAAGGCATTAGCGGAGCCGTAGCCAACGCTAAGAGGCACTGTGATATAATTACATTTAATTAATAACATATCAGGCGTGTCCAAACTTACGACGGACATCTCTTATTATTATTATTAGATTAAACGAATCGTTTTCTTTTACAAATATATTTATTAACACATAAATGCTAAAGCTAATAAGTGATGTAATTTATTTGTAGCACCTATTCAAGAATAATTGAAACGCAAGCAAAGCTTAAAAAAAACCGACTTTACCGCTTTGTCTTCGGAACCCTAGATAAGTTAAAATGAATTAAATACGCATTTTTGAGGATAGCTCAAAAACTACTAGTCAGATCTTGATCAAATTTAAATGGGACCAGCTTTCAAATACAAAAAGTCTTATCAAAATCTGTTCACCTAGAAAAAGGTTCTGAGGTAACACACATTAAAAAAAGGAAAGAAAGTCGGTTAAAAATAGCAGGTCATGATCAAATATGTTGCCTCCGCCTGTTTTTTACCAGTCATCACGCAACCGTATGTAATGCAAAAATGTCTCACGACGATGTGAACTTTTGTCCAATATGGCAAAGTTATTGCCTTGCGTGTATGATGTTGTTAAGTCATTAGGTCAAGTGAGATTACACCACGTTGCGAGCTAAACCGGACCATATGTGTGATTTTGCCACTATATCGCCTGATGGAAAGTGACGATGCGGCTGAAGATGGAACATGCTTGCCTAGAAGGCAACTATTCACTGTAGACTTGAAGACACCCAGATTGTACCGTTCAGGGAATAAAGACGCAGGCGATGAGTTTCTCCTTCGAATAAATAAGAATTAAAAAGACTATCTGCGCGTAGAGTAAAAGAGTAGAAGTTTAAAAAAAAAATGTTGATCAAACGCCCACAGACTTCGCTGGCTTAGTAATGTAGTAAATGGGGAAAGTGCGGGCTGTACAGACATGCCTTAATAAAATTGTAATAACATAATTTTTCCAAATATCTACTATGCTAATAAGTGAAACACGTCCATATACAAATGAGCAAACATCCAAAGCTCTACACTTAATTTGGGAACTAGAGAGCTTGTTACTTCAACAGCATATTTATATACCTATATAAATAAGTCATAATAATTAGTTGTCTACCTTGTTGTAAGTGCCCACTTACTATTTAAAAAAAATATAATTATATAGTTCAAATTGATGTTAATAAAATAAAATCATGCTATAAATATAATTTTGACATTACTTCTGTAAATCCATCATCGAAACAAGGACCCGCTGCGTATAAAGCAGAGACTTGATTATCTCTAAAAGAGAAACTCTATTATTCAAAGTTCTAGCTTGTGTGTTACAATATAAATTAATAATGATAAAAATTACTTGCTGTGCCCCGCGGCTTTGTCTGCGTTAATCGGCATAAAAAGTAGTTCATGACCTATTCCAGGGTCTAGACAATCTACATACCAAATTTCATTTAAATCTGTCCGACCGTTCTAGATTGCCGTTATAAAGTATATATATAGCTGCCGCAGATCTTTGGTACACATACCGATTATACATATACATATATATTTAGGATAAGGGAAATATCACAATTAGCCACCCCAGATAATTATACCTGCACGTGGTGCCCATGCCGATCAACCTACGAAGCTCCGTTGGACCACCAAAAAAGATCTAAGGAGAATTGATGTCCAGCATGTAGCTGGTCATACCCACTCTCGCCAAATCGTCTTAAAACACGGATTTACCAGTGAGATCATGTTGTGCCATATATATATATATATATAGATCATACTTAAGACAAATGTATTGTCTATGATCAGTTCATGCATGGCGTACTATTTTCGCCTTTGAAACGATTTAGTATAGTTAGTACAAGATTGAGGCTCGGATACCATTAAACGAAGAGCCAAGAAAGTCTTTGGCAATGACTTGTTGGCTCATGCAAAACTTCAGAACTAAGAACATCGTTTTAAGGTAGTGACTTTCTCGATATTGTATCGCTTACATTTCGCAGAGTTTGGTCTGAAATTACACGATCTTTTTTTTTATAGACAAACGTTTGACCACTTTCTCACCTGATGGTTAGCGACGATGCGGTCGAAGATGGAGCATATTTGCCTAGAAGAGGCTTATTCATTCGAGACTTAAAGACGCCCATATTGTATTTATCAGGAAATACAGACTCAGATAAGGAGTTCCATTCCTTTGCGGTTCGCACAATCAATCTATATCCCCCATCTCATTGAATCATCGGACAAATAGACAAACAGCTAAACTCTCCGTCCGCATTTATAGAATGTGTAGTTATCACAATTAATTTTCCACAAGCATTATGGAACTCCCTGTCTGAGTCTGTTTTCTGTGACGTGCAATCTGAGAGAATTTAAATCGCGAGTGAATTGGCACGCGTGTTCCATTGTCAACCTCAGGTGAGGTCAAAAGTTTGCCTATCTTATGAAAAAGATTTTCTTAAAGCCATTGAATGAGTAGGAAGATAAATAATTTTCCATTCAGACTTGATTTCCGCGTAGATAGCCTTTTGCTTTAGCACATAAAGCATGATTCTCAGCACTTACTCTAATTACTAGTCGCCGTCTAGTTACATAACAGCTTATTATCTAAATTGCATGAATAATAAACATTTTCTGCTCATTAGTAACCGGTTCACGGCCTACTTCCGGGTGCTTATTAAGATTTATTTATTTCGTAACAATTTAGAATTTGGAATGCATACATATATAACTCTAAATAGCTTTATCGACGCCTTATTAGCGTCTGTTAAAAACTGCCAGGATTTTTACAATTTTACTCATCGAATTTCATTACAGTTTTGCTAGTGTCAAATATTCGGATTCACTCAAGTTTTTTTATTTTATTTTTATTTCATGATGAATATGCAAGCTTTTGACCATAATCTCATCTGATGGAAAGCGACGATGCGATAGACGGTGAAGAATTATTGCCTAGAAAATATCTGTTCATTCTTGACTCGAAGACGCCCAAGTTATATTTATCAATAACTCATTCATCGGGAAACAAGAACGAGAGCATGGTGTTCGCTACCTTTGAGTTCGCAATAAAAGTTGTGGCAAATCGCTTGGTTCAATACGGAGAAATGTCTATGAAAGCATGTCTTTCACGAGTGCCTCTTTAGGGCCCATGTGAATAAACGATTTAGATGTAGATTTTCATTGTATCGCGTTCCGATTCACAAACATTTGCAAAATTTCAATTTAATACGACTGATAATAATGAAAAGCAAAGCTTAAAAAAACTTCACTGCTTTATCTTCGGAACCTCGATCAGATTTAATGTTTTAAACACGCATTATTGACGATAACTCAAAAATTTGTGATCAGATCTTGATCAAAATTAAATGGGACTACATGGAAAGCACCAGCTTTCAAATAACAAAATAATCGTCAAAATCAGCTAACAACGAAAGAAGTTATGAGGTAACACACAAAAAAATAGTCGAATTGAGAACCTCTTTATTTCTTTGAAGTCGGTTAAAATCAATATATCTGATATCTTCAATTTCTTAGTTGATTTGTTGCTTAGTTACGTATCGAAACTGATATAAATAATGCATCTGTTTAAATGGGTTCATTTTTAACTCTTTCTTTTATTTCCCCTTATAAAATAACGCGAGTCATTGATAAACATAACATCACATTCCATAACCATTCATTAATATTCATGTTAAAGTGAAATGATGCATAAACCGGATTTCTTCTATACGTCTCCGCTCGTAAACATACCTATTAATCTTACACTAGTGTGTGTTCATACACTTATAACTGTTAAGGCTGATCCTTGAGCCTTTCGCTTTTTTAGGACGATTCCTTGGGTATGAAATTTATGTTTAGCGGCAATCTTCTCGTTGTTTGAAATCACACTAATATTAAAAATCTGAAAGTTTGTATGTAAATATGTAAGTGTGTAAGCATGTTTGTTTTATCTTAACGCTGTATTATTTAAATTGATTTGGATTACATTTGCAATGTGCATAGCTTATATTCAGGATTAACACTTAAGCTACTTTTTAACTTAATTAACGCTGGGCTAGTAAATAATAAACGTAAAGTAATAATTAGTCTAATATCGATTTAACTTGAATATTTATTATTATAAATAAGCTTTTAAGTATACAATGTATATACTTTATATAAAATTTATGTCGAAAACTTGATTCTATAAATGAGAAAAAGATGTCTAATAGGAAAAAATACTGAATTTGACAATATTCGTTTTTATTATTATTCGTTATTTACGTTTATCAGTGAAGAATGCTAATATTTAAATAAGGAACGTTTACGTGATTTTTGGTTTGCTTTCCTTTTGTTGCTTCCCCGTTACACGTAAGAACAAGCGTGTAAAAGAATACTTATCTGGTTCCTCTGTCGTTTAAGGAACCGCCTTAACAATCTTGAATGTAGATTTTTCATAAAATGGGTTGCGTTTTTCAGATACTATCGGGAAACATAGTCTGCCTGATAAACGAAATTACAGTTTACTATTTACTTGACTACATTCAGCGCAGCAATACGAAGGGTTATGATTTTATGTATGTATTTTCGTTTGTTCCCTCTACACACCCACACATAAACATAAACGCTTTCACACTCACAGCCCCATACTAAGCTCGATCATCGATGACTTGTGTCGTGGGTGTCGGAAACATTCACATCACACTCACAATCACACCCAGAACCAGAAACAAATTTTTCCTTGGAGAGAAAATGTGTGTTCCCGCCGCGAATCGAAACCGAAACCGATAGCCCTGCTTAGAAGGTGAACGATCAACCAAATAAGCGTTCACCAACGGGCAGTTCAACCGATTGCAACATAATTTTTAAGTAACAATGTATTTATTTCAATTATCCGGGTGCCTTAGATCAGATTTTTCCTAAAAAAATATCTAAAAAAAGGCCGTTCATTGAGTATCGAATGAAAAAGTTAGAGCATTAGTTAGGATAAATAATAATAATAATGTGTTCTATAATCAACTCTAGACTATCCATATACTAAAATTCATGTAAATCCGTCAAGCTACAATGAAAACTCTTTTCAAGCACACACGGATACACAAAACTTGGGTCACAATTTTAGTGTAATTTTGGGCAGAGCTATGGGCGAAACTGTAGAGCCCATATATCTGCCCATAGTAACTACCGAACTATATCACTAGTTACTAGAACGACATAAAGACAGCAAAAGACAGATGCATATTTATTACGTCTTATTTATGATTATGATTGCTATGAATGGGCTATGTCTGCTGTAATAACCGTCTAAATTGAATAAAAAACAGGAAGTAAGAAATTACTATTTTGTAACGTTGATATTTTATTACTTTACGCAAGATGAGCTTTATTGCATAGATGTGCTATTAAAATGTGTTCAAAGTATGTATCTACTTATGTCCGTGTTTACCATACACCGGTTTAAGGACTAACGGACGGTTTAACGGACGCTTAACCGCTGATAATTACCGATGACAATTGAATGTTAAAAAACTGTCAAAATCAAACGTCATAACACGCAACGGTGAATAAGATACGGGGCATATAAAAAACATACATAGAGTTTTGCCGCGATAGTGAAAAAATTGCGTTGATGATTTTGTAAAATTTTCCAAAACCTGTGATTCTTCGAGTGCTAATGTGTAATAATGGTGGATTATTAACCGTTAATACTTAGTGAACGTTCATAAGTGTAGGAAAATTATACATAGTTGAAAAACGTGTTTTTCACCTTCGCTCCAAAACTCCAATAGAAGTTCTAGTAAAGTTTCTACCACTTCACTAGGGCATGACTTTACTATGACTGGACCTTGACTCTTTTACTTGACTTTGACTGTGACTTGTGACTAGGAATTATAATATGAAATACACTTGAAATATTATGTTATCACTTGACACTGGCTAAATGCACAAGATTGCGAAGCCAAAACTAAGAAGAAAAAAAGAACATACACGCTTTCACTCTCACAGCCCCACACTAAGTTCGATGACTTGTGTTGTGGGTGCCGGAAACATTCACATTGCACACACAATCACTACCGGAACCAGAAACACAAATTTCTTTGGGGAGAAAACTTGTGTTCCCGCCGGGAATCGAAACCGATACCCGGGAATCAAACTTTTTCCTACCTACCAAATGACATTGGCGGCATTGTGCTGCGACAACCCATTTAAAGATGACGTTGACAATTAAGAATAAGAACACTTACGTTTACTTACGTTACTTAATTAATCTGTTATTGTGAATGTACCTTGGTACATCCGAAATGACGATCTCCTCCAGGACCTCAACATCAATTTTAAACAAACAAACAAATGCATTCACAGTTCAAAGACTTGTATCGTGGGTGCCGGTAACATTCACATCAGACACACAATCACAACCAGAACCAGAAACACAAATTTTCCTTGTGGAGAAAACTTGTGTTTCAGCCGGGAATCGAACCCGATACCCCTGCGTAGAAGGCGAACGCCACCCAACTAAGCCAATGAGCAGTTCGTATGTATGTTGTTCATATGTGTCAGTATTACAATGGTTACATAAAAGCTTCTTATATATATGTCTATAAAATGTATATACTTTTTTTATCCATAACCATTGAACTTAAAGATAACTAAAAACTTTACTTAATTCTTCGCCACCACAAAACAACTTTCATATCACCAAGCACTTTTAACTATCAAATAAACAAACAATTTACCAATATAAACAACCGCATGCTGCCCTTATGACGTCACTGAGCCGGCACTCTGTCAAAAGAAAACAGATCGATCAATTCCAATAACACTTCACTAGCACCTCACAACACTAAACTCACTAAACACGTGCTCACTATGTACCTTGTAAATTTCAACAGGTAAGTGCAAAGATGTATTCCAGTACGGTATGTGTAAAGCAATGATTCGTCCAAACACTAGGTTACGTTCTTTTATACCTCGGAAATGTTCTCACAAGATGCTCTCGGAGGCTTCGCTTGACCGAAAGTGCTCAGACCGTGTGCCTTCTTCGCTACTGTCTACGCGATAAACCAGACTGCGCTTTCACCGGTGACCGCTTCGCGCCATTATCCACAATCGATATGTTTTTGCAATAATTTTGCGACTTTCACAAGTTGCAGTGGATGTAGCCAATTGCCGAAAATGTAGCGTGTCGATTAACACCTGTTTTTGTTGTTTGGATACGATGCCTGCGCATACAGTCGTCTATTTTTTGTTATGCAACTGAACTTTTATGCATTATTTTTGTATTTTATCCAAATTTTAAATCGTTTTTTCATATGAGCCCCAAAGTAGTACTCATTAAAGTTAATGACTATTGCCAGATTCGCAAATATTTTTCATTAATTTTATTTTTACACCCTTAAGCACTAATACAGGAATTATAATAACATAATATATCTATGTCATGTAGTTGCCAGAAAGTGCTTTTGCAGTTTGGCTCCATGCATCTCCATGATCTAATTTATAACAGCTTGGGAAACAAAACAGTAGAAAAAATATAAAAGAGACGACGCTATCTCTGATAAAATGTTCAAATAATTCTTTTGTTAGCATATATTGATCAGATTCCGATAAAACATTACTCGATATATTTTTTGAATATATAAAGAATTTAAACGTACGATTAGCTTATTATTCTTAATATTAAATAATATATACAAAAATCGAAACTTATATACACTGAGTTAAATGATTTGTACACCCAGAAGCAGAATTACAAATATTCTTTGAGAATAAAGAATCTAGGTCTGTTTTCTTGTTTCTGATGTGCATATGAAATCATACTAATATTATAAATTCGAAAGTTTTTGTGTAAGTGTGTAAATGTGTAAGTGTGTAAGTATGTTTGTTCCCTCTTCACGCTTTAACGGCTGAACGGATTTAGATGAAATTTGGAATGTACTTAGCTTATACGTAGGATTAACACATAGGTTACTTTTTAACTTGATAATAGAACTATAAAGAATATAATTTAAACTAAGGAGTAGAATAAATTAGGTAATTTTTATCTTAATTGACTTGGCAAAGGTCTTGGACACAGCCAGTTTGCCACAAAAAAGATATAAAAATTTATTGATTAGTAATTTCCAAAAATGTACAACTGTAACGAACAAACCAAACGTAACGCTTCAATTAAGCGTATGTATCATAATAGTGCTTTCGATTTATTTGCATACACAACACACACATAGCCAGTAGCAGATACCAGCACAATCAGACGGCCGAAATATTTACTAACCTCAAGTAAATATTGCAGTTAACTTAGCTAAGTTAACGCTACTTCAGAAGTAAATCATTAAGTTAATGGATTATTGACATGTTACATAAATGTTGCAGTGATCTGTTATGATACTTACTTACTATGTATATTGATGTTGGCTAATGATATGTGCAATAAAATTTGCGATGAATAGGCACTAAATTATGGCTTACTTTTGCTGTAACTTACACTTAGCTAAGTCGATGTAGCATAATCTGTTTAATTAATTTGGCATGTTATCATGTCGTTTTAGCTGTGTTGAAATTGTGTGGATTATAATTATATCTATGGTCGTTTATTATGCGATCGCATGCCAGATAATTTTTCGTTGAGATGAAACCAGTTAGCACTATTTCGCGTGGCTTGTTTGTTTTAAAATGATTAATGACTTCTTCCGCAGGCTATAAGAGGAGCTTGAGCACCTAATACATGGTAGTGTAAATAAATAAATAAAGATTTATGGTAGAAAAGACGTGCCCCGCGGCCCCGCTATTATCACGTTAAAAAGTAGCCTATGTGTTAATCCTAGGTATAAGGTATGTACATTCCAAATTCATCCAAATCCGTTCAGCCAAAGCGTGAAGAGGGAAAAAACTTACTTACACACAAACTTTCGGATTTATAATATTAGTAGGATTTTGGCATAGCTTCAAATCGATAAAATCGATAATCAAGATAAATGACAATTGCTAATTTATTGTTCACTCAATTACTTTTTACCGACTTCCCAAAAAAGGAGGAGGTACTCAAGTCAACTGTTTCTTTTATGTGTGTTACCTCATAACTTCTTTTGTTGTGAGCCGATTTTGATGATTTTTTTTTTATTTGAAAGCTGGTGCTTTTCATGTGGTACCATTGAAATTTGATCAAGATGTGATCTCTAGTTTTTGAGTTATATCAATATCAATATCTGATCACGGTTCCGAAGATATAGCGGTGAATTCGGTTTTTTTAAGCATTGCTTGCGTTTAATGATTAAGGAAACAAATATTTTGTTGGTTATGGTTGGAAGGGAAAACTTTATTAAGTCGTAGAGAATTTAAGCATCAGAGGGAGGAGGAGCGCAAATCAATGCCGCACAGTTTATTATTATCTAGCAAGCTCTGTAGATTTCGTAAACTCTCACCTGCTTACAAAGACTGCAGTGTCGGCTTATTACCATAAAACATATAACTAATTTGCCACCTCTCTTACTAGCAAATAACATATATTTTATTGTAGCGGACATATAATATTGTAATCTAATTTACCGAGCGAGTGCAAAGCGCGAGTAAAGCGTCTTCGTTTTAGCTGGGGCAAAATTACTTTCGTCTGTCTGGATTTCCGTTTGTTCTCCTCTACAGATCGCATCTCTCAACCGATTCTTGTAAAATTTTGTGAGCACGTTCGATAATTGTATAGATTTTTGTCAATTCAAGGTTTGTAAAATTTTCAAAATGGTGGAGATAATATGGGGGCATGAAACACGTAAAAAAAACATATATCAGCCGTTTCGTAAAATACGCGAGGTTTTCAGCTGTCACTAATTACATTTACCAAATGTAAACCCAAATGGCTCATAAGCTCTTCTATTTATTCCATAACACTATCTCATTCAGATCTTAATTTGAGATAACGTACGAAATAGATATTACCTCATCTAAACCAAAGCTCGTTTTGAGTAAATAATTTCAAAAGTTAGCAATTATGAATACAGGTATGATTTACGAACCTAATCATTACGTTTCAGAAATAACAATTCCGCGAACATAAGTAATATAACATAAGTACAGTTTTCATAATCATTTAGCATTTGAGATCATAAGTGAGAATAAATTGAGGAAATCTCTGTACAATAATTACTCGCATCGTATTGCAAATACGTGTACCAATGCTTGGACTAGACCATAAATAAATGCAGTAGTAAGATGATTAGAGAGCGACAGTTGGCTCGTGATGTTATTAGCTCTGACGCTTTATACAGATTTTACAATACATACCGATATATTACTTCCGATATATTGGTGCTAATTCTGTTGAGCACCGAACTAACCTAAACTAAACTATAAATAAACTAATTTTAGTCAACGAATACCTAAACGCTATTCTGATTTTACGTTGAACTTAATTTAAAAGTTGAAATGACAGGACTAAAATTGATTTTGATAGCCAAATTGAATTGTATTCACAAGAGCCGCAATCACATATTCCTCCATTATAGACTTTGTAGGTCAGTATTTGCTTCATTAATTGTACGTGTTATTCTTTCAAGTATAAGATCACATTAAAAATAATCCAGACATTTTTCATACAGACTAATTTGAGTTTAAAATTTCTATTTTTAGTCTTAATTTGACGTAAAACATGTACATCAGAATAAGAATTTGGTCATTTTCACTAAATAGAGTAACTAAATTAACTTAGTCCTGTCAAACTTAATTTTAGTCTAATCTTGCATTTTCTGAATAGGTTTTGGACTAAAGCAGGACTAAAACTAATTTTAGGCTAGTTTAGTCTATTTCTGGACAACAGAATCGGCACCAAAGTCTATACTTTTCTAAAATTACAGTAATTTTATATGGTACCCGGCATGCGAGGCAATGCCACTTAAAGAAGCTCTTTTACGTTTATGGTTGCCTAGTACTTTATTATCATAATCAAAAATGGCAATTGAAATAATTTAAATTAAAATATTTAAGGATAACCAATATACGTAGTAAATGAGCAGCAATTTTTTTTTTCTACCCTTATTTGGGGGGATCGTTAAAGCTTTGAAGGTTGGGTACGAAACCGATTTTAAAAAAAGTCTCCTTTGGAAAACAACAATTTTGCAGAATATTAAATTCATTGCTTTTAGACCTATTTTTCTCAGGGTTTGAGATAACCAAAAATAGTTTCATATTTAACTTTAAAGTTGCTTATGCGGATATGCGGATATCCCATTATGCAATTAAGCAACAAATACAGAAATGATAATATTTTTTTTTACTATATATATTTATAGTAAAAAAAATATTATAACCAATTAACCTCTAAGTTTTTATATATTAAGCAAAATGTATATATTACAGTATAGGGCGAATGTGAGTATTTTTACCAAACATATAATTATAGTTCCTATACCGATAAAGATCTGCGCAATTGAATAACCTTGGCATATAGGTACATTAATGCTACTAAGCTCTTAAAAATTAAGCAATTGATTACGACCTATTTTAAGAAATGCTCTTATTTAACGATCCAAATAACTACAGCAGTTCGCCTCGAACTGAGACCTTTTGCCTGCATTAAAAAAACTCTTGTTATTTATTGCTTACTGGCCGTACCCCGCGGCTTTGCCCGCTATTATCAAATAAATAGTAGCCTATATTTTAATCCTAGGTATAAGCTATGTACAATCCAAATTTCATCCAAATAGGTTCAGCCGTTAAAGCGTGAAGAGGGAACAAACATATACACTTACACATACATACAACTTTCGCATTTGTAATATTAGTAGGATAACTTTGTTTCTAAATAATAATTGTTTAATTTTTGTGTATGTTGTTCAAGTACAGGATATTTTATTATTATATGCGTAAGTGTATAATAATATATCCTGTACCTGTGTCAGCTTTAAATGTGTAGCCGTTTTTGAGATAGACCCCGGAACAAAAAATGTCTAAAAAGAAAGACTTTCTAGTACTACCAAATAGTTCGTTTCCAACATAGACTAAAAAGTTTATTTCTGTAATTGCTGAGTTTAATCAGTAGAAAAAAAAATATTGTCTCCACTTTACGTTTATGGATGCAACTTTAAGGTGGAGTAGGCTCCAAACTGGACGATTCATCCTCACGAATATTAAAGATTTGACCTTTAAAAACGGTCGATTAACAGCATTTTTTTGTACGTAATAAATGTTCACAAAATATTTTATTCGGATATGTTCAGCGATACACGATTGAATAAATTTGGCTCGTTAGAAAAAAAAATAACTTTATTAAAAAAACACCAAATTTCTCGTTTCCGTCAGTGGAATGAATCAAATTTATTCTGTTTCTATAAAAAGATATATTTTACAAAAAATATTGGGTGTAATCCCAGCAAACATTCAAACCTTGTTGTGAACTCAATTTTTTATAAAGGGGTAGGATTAATTAAAAAAAATATATAAATGCGCGCACGCTGACTATACAGGCAATTCTACAAGGCTACATATTGGCACCAGTCGGCCAAGTCGATACCGCCTTAATAAGTCGCCTTAACATCATTATTTATATAGGTAATTTGTATTGCCATTTTTGGCGTTGGGTAATAGTTTTACATCTTGACGCTAAATGTCTCGGATAGAGGGACGGACGAGCGGACGACTATACTACTTCAATTTATAACATTCCGCAATCATGTCTTTAAAACTAAGTACGTTTCATTTTACTGCTATCGAATTTTCATATAGTTATTTGTGACAATGAAAGGTGTACAACAATAAAATAACAGAAAATAATAATCAAAGTCAAAAATAAAGTATAGGAACAATGCATTGTGCAAATGGCAGCGGTCCATAAAGCAAATAGCATTTCTCATACTGTCATAATAGAAATTACAACCGCGAGATTCACTTGATCACATCCATCTGGATCACGTAACCGTAGCAACCACATACACGTAACAAATTATGTGTACTTTTAATGCAAATTGTGAATTTGGAAACAATGGCGGGGAAAGATTGTGTGAGTCGGGGAGGAGGCGGTTCAATGGCGAAAGGGCATTGGCTATCCGACAACTCTTTTGCTAACAGTACTCAAATTTCCATAGAGCGATGTCGCCTAAAAATACAATTTTAAGTTTTGTTCGGTGGAGCCCAGTGGATTCAAAGTATGGACTTTCAATCGTTTGAGAACAATAACCGTGGTGCGCAGTGGCATAACTCACAGGCATTTTTCATCAATTTATTCGAATTATTTACATTTATTCAAAATGTAAATCGTTTCTTTATTCACATAGGCCCCAAAGAGGCACCTGCTAAGCGACACCGCTATATGATACACATTCCATAAATGCGGACTAAGCGTTTTGCTTCCGCATTCAATGTGCCAATCCCAAAGGAATGGAACTCCTTGTCTGAGTCGGAGTTTCCTGATAAGTACAATTTAGGAGTCTTCAAGTCGCGAGTGAATAGGTATCTTCTAGGCAAACTTTCTCCATCGTCGATCACATCGTCGCTTACCATCAGGTGAGGTGGTGGTCAAGAATTTGCCTATTTCGAATAAAAATATACTAACGTTTACTACTACCAATGTCACAGAGGATGGTAAACACACTATTTATACATATATTGCATAATATATAACTACAAGATTATCAAAACTAAAACTAAAGAAACCTGTATTCTTACATACCTTACATTACCTAACACTTCCTCCTCCATACCTTACGAGGTATGGAGGATGAAGAAATGCTTTGAACTATTGAAATAAATGTATTTAAATGTTATTTGAATTGCCTATTGGCTTAGTTGGGTGGATGTTCGCCTTCTAAACAAGAGTATCAGGTTCGGTTCCCGGCGGGAACATAATATTTTTCCCTAAGAAAAATTGTGTTTCTGTTTTTGGTTGCGATTGTGTGTGTGATGTTAATGTTTCCGTCGCCCAAGAAACAAGTCATCGTGGGGCTATGAGCTATGTGGAAACGTTTATGTTTATGATTAATATTTATTCGTAATTTTTTCAAACATTTAGATTGAATTATGTGTTTGTTCTATTTTACCCCCTTCGCGCGTCGTCCATACATATACGAAAATATCCTTACCTTATAAGGTTATTCAGTTCCTTTAGAGTGGAATGAAAATATACTTTAAGCTTTGATGACGTAATGTCACTCACAAAGGGTGACTGGGACGAATTTTCTAACAAAAACGAATCGACCGTACACCATCGTTATATAGCAAAATTGTCAAGTTCCAACAATAGAACATAAAAGTTTTAATTGCCGTGAAAGTGAAAAAATTTCGTAGTCAAATTTATATATTACTTGTGTTTCTTGTTGATCCGAAATATATCTAATAAAAGTTTGTGAAAAGGCATGAATGTAGGGAAATATTAAAGTCAAATGTTTTTTTCTCCTTACTTACGAGTAACATGTGTTTTACTTGACTGGACTGAGGAGAAATCAGGTTTATAAACTAACTGCGCCCCACGGTTTTACCCGCGTAAGTCTCTGGCCCGCAGGAATTCAGATATAAAAAGTAGCCTATGTGTTAATCCAGAGTGTCAGCTATCTCCATACCAAATTTCATCAAAATTGGTCCAGCCGTTTGAGCGTGAAGAAATAACAAACAAAGAAACACACTCACAAACTTGCGCCATTATAATTTAAGTGTGTTTTCAAATAACCCTATTCAAAGAAGCCGGCGGCACTCCTTGTATATATGTATTTAATTCCACTATCGCAAAATATTCGCGTCGGAAATATTCTCTTCCTCTTAATTATATGTTACATAACCGTTTATAGAGCAATCACTTGCTAAGACTGTCTTAGACGCTAATTCGTTAATGTAAGTGAGTGTTGCATGACATTTTACATGTAATTGTTCGATTAGGTAAGTTATTTTAACTGTCCCTCACGGGATTGCAAAATAATTAAGGTGTGCTTGCTTTTAATTATCGTATGGGCTAGTGGACAGTACTGATGTCAGTATTTTTCATGCCACCTGAAGGCATTCGATAAAGCTTAGCAACTGTTGTCTTACGACTAACAACCGGGATGGCTTAACGTACCCTCCGAAGCTCGTTAGCACTCATTTCAAAATCCTACTAAACGGGTATCCACTGGCCTTTTTTTTGTAGGGGGGAAACGCCTAGTTCTCCCCTCCCTTCTCAGGAGTGAAGGAAAGGGGTGTTCGCACCTCGAACCCACTAAAATCCCCCGTTGAGCAGTCTCTCGCCGAAGTGGGCCAAGATAGGGTCGCGCTAGTGCTTATTAACCTTTTCAAACAGTAATGATCGATCAGGCCGTTAAACGTTAAATTGTTAAGCTAGATATGCAAGTAGAATCAGTACCTATTTTTGCTCTACACATATAAAATCCTTCAGGCAAGTTTTGCAATTTTCGTGAAGAGATTTGTCCGAGGTTTCGTTATCATGTAACATTATTGCAACGTGAAGGATGTCGACTCAACTTATTGTATAACAACTCTCAATCAAGTCAAATTCAAATAAACAAATTAAATAAAAATCGGTCCAGCCGTTTGGGAGCTTCAATAGACAAATACAAAGATTCACAGATGCACACTACAAACTTATAACACCCCTTTTTTTCTTCGGCGGTTAATAAATCGTAACGGGTCGGCAATGTTTCGCAATGGAAGGTAGGACGCGACGGCGACCTTTCCGCAACTTCCAGAAAGTAGGCTGCCGAATGATTGACCGAGCGAACGCGAAGCGTCTCAGTTTCAGCTTGAGCAAAATTGCATTCGTATAAATGTCCGGATGTTCGGATTTCCGGTTGTTCTCCTCTCGTCGCATTTCTCGACCGATTCACGTGTAATTTTGTGAGTAGGTTTGTAAATTATTTAGTCTTTTTGTCGATTAAGTTTTTGGTCATTTTTCAAAATGGCGGAGATATGGGGGGGCTGGGAACGAAAAAAAAACATATCTATAGCCATTTCGAAAAATACGCAAGGTCTTTAGCCAACGTATCTATCTTCATCGTTGGTCATCTATCTCGGTCTAGAGCCAATAGTTTTAATTTATGCCTCACTGTTATTCTTTGTTTCAGTTTTTTCGGTACTTACATACGTTAAATGTGAAACTGAACTAACACTATCACTATCGTGAAGGGCTAGGAAGTCGAGAATATTGTCGACATTTACTTTCTATGACCGCATAATGTGATGCAACAGGTGGATAATTAACACTTATACTTAAACTAGCTTATGCCCGCGGCTTCGCTCGCGTTAAGAAGTATTATTTTAAAATTGACAAACTTTCATCCCCTATTTTATCCCCTTGGAGGTAGAATTAATCAAAATCCTTTCTTAGCGGATGCCTACGTCATAACATCTACCTGCATGCTAAATTTCAGCCCGATCCGTCCAGTGGTTTGGGCTGTGCGTTGATAGATCACTATGTCATTCAGTCAGTCAGTCACCTTTGAGTTATACATATTTAAAAGAAAGATATACCTAGGAATAACGCATTATTGAAATCAACAAGTAGCTTTATTTTGTAGTACCTTATATCTAGGATTAACATTAAAGTGGGCAAAACTAGAAAATAATTATAAACAAATACATTTGAACTGCCCATTGGCTTAGTTGGGTGCGCGTTCGCCTTCTAAGCAGGGGTTCGATTCCCGGCGGGAACACAAATTTTCTCCTCAAGGAAAATTTGTGTTTCAGGTTCTGGTTGTGTGTGTGATGTGAATTTTTTCGGTACCCACGACAAATCATCAAACTTAGGGATAGATTTGGGTGTGAAAGCGTTTATGTTTATGTTACGTGATGTTTATCTTATCCTTATTACAAATGTCTGTTATTATTGTTTCTTCAAGAAAAGTAATTACTGTCATAAAAACAAAAGAATTAAATACATTTATACCTATAGGTGTGTCTTAAATATTCGCGAATCAAATATATGAACAATTTGGTGAACAAGGCACGGAGCTTTGTCAAGAACATCTTTACAAGTAAGTGTTACTTATATAATTAAGGTATCGAAATCCAATAATCTGCCCTAATTACGACACTATGATCGACTTCTATAGATAAAGATCTTTATAATATGACCGCTCATCACATAGCTTATCAAAACAAATGCAATTGAGTAACACATAATGAACTATCGAAATAGGAAGGTACTAACAAAGCACTCGGTAAGTTAGTGTTGGGACAATTAATAGCAAAATGATATCGATATGTACTTTATACTTCAATAGTATACCACGTTAAGTAAAAAGCAGTTTGCCTCTTTC
Organism: Lomographa bimaculata; assembly: GCA_948107665.1. Taxonomy (NCBI): domain Eukaryota; kingdom Metazoa; phylum Arthropoda; class Insecta; order Lepidoptera; family Geometridae; genus Lomographa; species Lomographa bimaculata. The sequence goes on along the minus strand of OX403596.1, from coordinate 6,277,426 downwards.
ACTTTTATAGTTACCTAGTACTTTAATGCTATAGTAAACACTTTATGACTAAATTATTACCTCCTTCTTGCGGGTACTTCCCATCGGATCATATTATTAACCGATCATAATTACTGTTGGTACCATCTGATCTCAAGATCTGTTGCAACTAAAATACATTATATATTATTGGTCTCAATTGATCTTAAGATCAGTAGCAACCAAATGATCATCTTAGTAGGTGCTTTACAAAATCTGAGTGACGTATTCCAATTAATTTTAAAATAATTTTTTTCATGAATTTTTAAATGTCTTATAATAATATATGTATATATATTTGCTTGAATTTAAACAATTCCTAAAACCACCTGAACACACACACAAAATTTTATCGAAATCGGTCTAGCTTTTTAGTACGAATTCAGTCACATACCTACACACGTGCAAGAATTATATGTTCTGTGTGTGGGGTTCTGATCACAACTAACAACCTTCCTTTTATACAAATTAACGTATAAAAACTCACGAGACTCAGCTAGTCTAATGATATAAATAATTAATATTACTTATTTCTATATATAATGTTTATGTACAGGTATTGAATAAAAAGCAGTTTTAACTTAAGATAAATGAGTTTTACTTTTAAGAGAAAAATAAGGCAACAATGCAATCCACTATTACAAAAAAATAACAGGAAATACGGATGGACATAGATAAACTATATCGTATCGGGTTCAATTTCCGGTGGGAACGCAAGTTTTCTCCCCAAGGACAATTTCTGGTTCTGGTTGTAATTGTGTGTGTGATGTGAATGTTTCTGGCACCCACGACACAAGTCATCGAATTCAGTGTAGGGCTGTGAGTATAAAAGCGTTTATATTATAATAATATGGATGTTGCCATGAATAACATTGGACATTATCAACAGTTTCTACGGTCGTGTTTCTGGTTCTGCGAGTGATTGTATATGCGACGTGAATGCTTCTAGCACTTATCAAATTCAAATTCAAATTTCTTTATTGAGACAACTTACAGTCCATGGGTTAGTAAACACGTAACTGACTATATAAAGAAACTTATTAACTAGTGTTAGTGTATGGGCGATAAAGTGCGATAAATTAAATTAAAAGAGTTATTTTTAAAAACTGAAGCTGAGGCATACCATCCGGGCGAGTGAGAGAATAAATTCTAAAGAATCTATTTGATTATCACCCCGATGAAATGTCTCAGCACAGGCGAACAAACATCCTCCGCAACAACTTTCAGAATGCTGTTGTGACCCCCTCGCACCCTCCTCACCAACGACGCGATTTTCTTTCGAATAACGGCGTGGAAGCCATCGGTACGAGCTTGCGCGAACATTCCGGAGGCACTACACCAGCGAGGGAGTCCCACCAGCATTCTGAATATGTTGTTATACTGCACTTTTAGCGTAGAGAGCGATTTTTTGGTATGACTGGTCCGCAGGCTACCCGTGTACATTCCCTGGCAATATGCTTTGAAAAGCGTAATTTTGACCTGTTCTGTACATCGGGCGAATCTGCGGGCCAGCATATTACCACGGACCACCAGAGCCCTACGCTCGCGTTCTATATCTACATCGTCTTTAAGGTCTTCGGTAAGATAATGCCCGAGGTATTTGAAATTAAAAACTCTGTTCAGACTTTTGCCATTTAGGGTAATGGGTGGAATGATTTCAGGGCACTTACCGGCGGCCTTAAAGACCATGTACTCGCTCTTCTTTACATTATACGCTAAGCCATGTGAAGTAGCATACGTTTCGCAAAGCTTAAGCATCTCTCGTAGCCCTTTAACTGTCGGACTCAGCAGCACCATGTCGTCCGCATAACTGATGCTATTGAAACTAACACCCCCCACGCGGCATCCGACACGCATGCTGCTGAGACCGACAATAAGTTCGTTAACATATAGGTTGAAGAGCTTAGGTGAAGTTAACCCCCCCTGCCTCACCCCACACTCCAACCCGTATGCTTCCGATAGAGAGTTGGACCACCTAACTTGATTGGTCTGGTTAGCGTACCAGAACTTAAACATATTTAGCAATTCCCCCGGTATACCACTGTCCGCCAGTTTTCTCCAAAGCACATCATATGACACGAGATCGAAGGCTTTGGAGAGATCTAGGAAACAGGCATATACGGGAGTCTTACGATCTGTATAGTATTGGACAGCATACTTGAGGCTTAAAATTGCGCTTTCAGTGGAAAGTCCGGGCTGAAACCCGAACTGTGCGTCGTGTATATCAAGGTGTTTTTGCAAGCATTTATCAAGTAAGCTGTCCAATACTTTAGCGATCGCAGTAGCCAATGAAATCGGACGGTAATTACCCAGATCCGAGATATCTCCTGTCCTATTCTTTACTATTGGAACAACAACCGTCTTCATGAGTTCAGTCGGAAGATAGGAATGGCCAATGCAAATACTAAACAACAAGGACAGGACCCTCGGAAGATGGACACCAGCATGCTTTAGGTGTTCGATGCTAAGTCCATCATGTCCAGGGGATTTGCCTCTACTCATCCCTTTAATAACAAATTTTACTTGACGAGAAGAAAAACGCATCAGAGGCTCCTCCCGCGGACTGAAGGTCTGAGCATCGTCCGCACTTGCTGACGGACCTAGCGGAGACTGCACCTGAAAGTGTCTCATAAAGAGATTTGCAATATTTTCCGGATCACTAACACCTCCTACATTCGCCGGAAGGCCAGGCTTAACGTCTAATTTACCAGTGGCTTTCCAAAACTCATAAAAGTTTTTATTGGTGCGATGCTGCGCTATCAAGTCCATCTTAATTTGTTCTTGATTCTTTTGGCACCATTTTAATTTACCTTTAAAAACTTTACGAGTTTCGCGCATTTGTTCATAAGCCGAGCCGGCCGAAGGCTTATTGTGTAGCAGCCAAATACTATATTTAAGCCTGGCCTCCCAATGAGCATCCTTTACATGCTGATTCCAGCCACATAAAACTCTAGGTCTACCCCTATGCTTAGGCTTGCGCTTTACATTAGTCTGTACGGCAGCATTTTTTAATACACACAATGTCATCATACAACTGGTCAATTATCACTTTGTGCTCAATAACATTACAAGTCCCATGACTACATTCCGTGAGCTCAACGGGAAAATCAATGACTCGCAAGCCTTCCATACAAATATCATGGTATTTACTTATTTGCGAATCATCTCTTTCTCCCCATATAACAGCATCACTACAGCGGTTATCATATAAGTATTTGAACTTAGTGTGGGGCTATATTTTGATCCTGTGGTTTTACAGGATTGTTTCTCGTAAAATTAGATAATATATACTTTTACAACCCAGTTGGCGAGTGGGCAAGTCTGTGTTTAGCCTTTATAATATTAGTGTGATGTGAAGTGTGATAGTGTGATTATAATTTAGCGCCATTAAAAATAATTTTAAGATTGTTGAGAAAAATGAGAAGTTATTAAGTTAAACTTAAGTTTAAGTTAAAATGGATTGCCTCAATCGACGAGCGGTACTTGACTTGGCATTTAGCAAACATGCAAACTAAAAATCGACTAGTCATAGATTACTTACTATTTGTTTATCTTAAGTAGTCCACGCTTGACCAAGTTAGTGTTAGATTTGCATAAACGCTCAATCAGCTTGCCGTACCTTTTACTTAACCACTGCAGAAAAGAAGACATTGCCGCCGAGGTACTTCTGGTCACGCTAGCTCTATCTTGCCCCAGCAGTAGGCCCGGAAACAATTCGGACCACTGCACTCAAGGAGGGGTGACCTTGCTCACCAAGGCCACCCCCAGACGTGTGGGCCGTGCAAGCCGGTGGAGAGCGATAACGCCTGCACTGACGTCCTCCTAGGGGTGAATTGTACATTTCTCCCTGCCAACAGTTAGCCTAGCTTCCCAAACTTTATATATCGGAGTGTGACTTTGGATCACACTAGGGTCGCCGCGCGCTGGCACAATAAAATTGTTCCAGTGGTGAAGATGTGCATGATGTCGACTCTGTTGCATTGGAATGTTCATGTATCCTAATCTTAGCTCGTATACGTGGCCTCACAGTGTAACATCACGTGATCCATGGTTTCATTTTCGTGTCCCCATTCCCGTTCTAAAAAACAACTTATCGTTCCAAAGTCATCAAAATTAGTGTGGGCTGTGAGTGTGAAAGCGTTTACGTTGTTATGTTTACCTTAATTTTTTTTTTTTAATCTTACTATGGCCTCATACATCATCCATCTCTATTTTAAAAGGTATTTTTGTATAAAAGAACAACAAAGAAACACTTTTGATGGATCGCATTTCGATCTGCAATAAGAGTAATAAGCCTTAATTACTACTATCTATCATACTCATGCGTATATCTATACCTATCTACGCAATTGTGATGCAATTATTGTTTCATAATTCATCGTGATTGTGTTGGTTTAATCTGATCATAAAATGGAAATATACCGTCATTGGTAAGTAGTCCACAATCCTGCAGGGTATTTTGAATCGACAAATGAGCAAATTATTTTTTCTTTCTTTTTTAAAGTCAAAAAATATTTTGTATTCCTAGCTTACTGGTATATAATTTGTGGCGCTGATAGTTTAGAAGTAACTTTCAAGTAAACTATGGCAACCCTTAGACAGCTGCTAAAATAATAGCACTTTGCACTCGTAGCAGTCATAACTGCTACGGAATCATTACGTAAGTAAGGAAACAAAATGTTTTTCTACCGACTTCACAAAAAAAGGAGGAGGTACTCAAGTCGACTGTATTTTTTTATGTTTGTTACCACATATCTTCGTTCCACGTGAACCAATTGCGAATATATATTTTTTTGTTTGAAAGAGTTTGCTTTCCGATTGGCCCCATTTCAATTTGATCAAGATCTGATCAGTAGTTCTTGAGATATCGTCAATAAAGCGTACATCTAATCTGATGAAAGTTCCGAAGATAAAGCGATGAAGTCGGTTTTTTTAAGCTTTGCTTGCGTTTAATTATTGATGTCAAAAAAAAATATATTTCTTTTTGAATTGATTTTTTTTAATTTTTCTTAGTTGTCTATTCTAACCCAACCCCTGGATTGAGCACTACTTACCAATGACGGTATATATCGGTTTCAGTTTATAAGTAAATTTCAGACGCTGAAACTGAAACACATCGAAATATATATAAACATAAAACATAAAAACATAAACGCTTTCACACTCACAGCCCCACACTAAGTTCGATGACTTGTGTCGTGGGTGCCGAAAACATTCACATCACACAACAATCACAACCAGAACCAGAAACACAAATTTTCCTTGGGGAGAAAACTTGTGTTCCCGCCGGGAATCGAACCCGATACCCCTGCTTAGAAGGCGAACGCCACCCAAATAAACCAACGGGCAGATCAATTTATAAAATGAATATATAATTCGATATAGATAATATAAAAGTACTTGAATTAGATTATGAAACTTAACATAACATAAACGCTCCCACACTAAGTACGATGACTTATGTCGTGTATGCCGGAAACATCATCGAATCTTAATCGTTAGAATTGTTACTAAAAAAGAAGCTATTGGTTACTTAACCTAGGTTTATTTAAAAACAATTTTATAAACAACTTTAGCCTTAAATAATTACCTTAGAAAATAGGAAACATCTTTAACGGCTGTTGCATCAAACTTCCTATACTTGCAAGTTTTACACAAGACGTAAATTAATAACGGATACAACAAATTTATTATATTATATAACTTACTTGATAAGTAGGAATATCGAATGGTGTTAAATTGAATGATATACCTATACGTGTCATATATGAGTTTAAAATCTAATAACCGACTTCAATCGCAAACATCTCCGAAACTTTTCATTAGATCTTGATTAAATTATAATGAGACCAATTAGAAATATAATCTCATAATTTTACAAGTTGGTTAATAAATGACAGAGTCCCCTGAGGCACATTAAAAAAAACTGACGAATTGAGAACCTCCTATTTTTATGAAGTCGTTTAAAAACAACAGCATATAAAATTATAGCAAAGCCATACAAGTGTGATCTCATGGGGGTTCTGTACTATTCTAATGCCCGTGAAAATTAAGAGACATCATTTTCGTTAAGATTTTCTTCTTTTTCTACCGAATTCACAAAAAAGGAGGTGGTACTCAATTCGACTGTTTTTTTAATGTGTGTTACGTTTTAACTACTTTCCACGTGAACCGAATTTCATTTTTTTGTATTTTTTTTAATGCTGTTGGTTTCCGATTGGTCCCGTTTAAATGTGATCAAGATCTGATCAGTAGTTTTTGAGTTATCGTTAATAAGGCGTGTTTAATACATTTAATCTGATCAAGGTTCCGAAGATAAAGCGGTAAAATCGGTTTTTTAAGCTTTGCTTGCGTTTAATTATCCCTTGTTATTTCTAAACTTAAGGGTTATCTGTATCAGTTATAGGGGAGTGGGGTGAATGTTTTGTTGTAATATTAAACGTTTTAAAAATATGTATTAACATTAAAAATAACGAAAATACATAAAAAAAATACTTTACGGTCGAAGCTCGAACACCCTCCATTTTTTAAGACAGTTAAAAATTTAGATATTTGTGTATCTCTTATTAATATATCTCATGCCAATCTCTTTCACTAATATTAATTAGTTAATATTATGGTACTTACATGATGGTATACTAATTTTTAAAAAATCCAACATACTCCATAAATCTATATAGTCCCCCCCCCTCCCTCTCTCTTAATCCTCTTATAGATATATTATCCAATAGGTTCAGCTGTTTTGTTGTACAGTTTTTGTGAAATATTTTTGATTGTAAGGCTGTCGTTATTTTATTGAACCCCAAAAGTTAATTTAATTCAGTATGTTTATAATATTCTATTTTATGATAGTTTGAACATCGTAAAGCCATTCGATGATTAAAAATTACAAATGAGAATAGATATATATATTTTTTTATTTGTGACAGGCTAGTGTTTGACCACTATCTCACCTGATGGTAAGTGACGATGTGATCGAAGCTGGTAAACACACTAGACCTGGAATACGCAGGAATATTTCGAATAATAATATTTTATATAATATATATATAAAATATCATGCCAAGCTATGTATATTTTCATCCTATAAGAAAAATGTCTAAAGAAAAGAAGGTAATCCTATTAATATTATAAATCCGAAAGTTTTTAGTGTAAGTGTGCAAGTGTGTATGTGTGTTCCCTCTTCACGCTTTAACGGCTGAACAAATTTAGATGAAATTTGGAATGTATATACATTATACCTATGATTAACACATAGGCTACTTTTTATGCTATGTTTATAATTAACCAAATTTTGATGAATTTAGATTGTTTGCTCTGACTAATTCACAATAGACTGATTTTTAATGAAAGCGGGTGAAACCGCGGGGTATAATAATAATAATGTTTATTTCCGTAACCAATGATACATAAACAATTTCAAGCGACCAGGGATTCCTTTTAAGCAATATAATATAGATAGTGAAGACGTATTTTGAATGCATATGTTAACCCAAAATGTATTTATGAATAAAACTACGTCTATTTCATAACAACAATTATTCGGATTTGCATACATAATGTAATACTTGAATTCCATAACTATAATTGAATTACATAAGCAACGTAATATTATTGAATATGTTTCATAATAAAGAGCAGAATACCCAATAGTATTAGACATAAGTTACGTATCATGGTAGAAAAAGAATACATTATTAAATAAATTAAACGCAAGCAAAGCTTAAAAAACCGACTTCACTGCTTTATCTTCTTAACCCATGATCAGATTCAATGAATTAAATACGCTTTATTGAGGAAAACTCAAGAAAAACTTCATCTCTTCTCATAAAGAATCATCAAAATCGATTCAGTTAGAAAAAAGTTCTGAGGTAACACGCATTAAAAAAATGCAGTCAAATTAAGAACCTCCTCGTAGAAGTCGATTTAAAACAAACACTTTCACACACACAGCCTCACACTAAGTTTGATGACTTATGTCGTGGGTGCCGGAAATATTCACGTTATACACACAATCACAACCAGAACTAGAAACACAAATTCCCCTTAAGGAAAAAATATTTATATCACAACAGCTCACTGTAGTAACTCTCAAGTAATGGCTATTTTTGTGTACCTACATAAATAAAAAAAATATGTGCAAACAGGTCAAAAACAGGTTATGTACTCATACTATGACATAAGTCTCCAATTAATCGTGTTATTTGTTATATGTGTTTTTTTAGTACTAATTAATCATGATTATATTGGATAGGTGCTGGAAGTTTATTCGCAATGTAGAGGTGTCAAGGGTTACGTCCCTGACAAGTTAAGTAATAGGCCTGCACCGGTAATCTTATTCTGCAAGCAGGTCGAGCATTTAACATTCTTTGGGATATTAATTTTACTTAAAAGCTTAATGACTTAGTTTACTATATTGTAAACTAGATACCGGAGGATTCTTTGTTCAACGGCCAATCAATTCATACATAACAAATAATACTGTGATATACTACGAGTACCTAAGTAAATATAAAAATGAATCTCTATTTCCCTTGGTCATCGCATCTAATTATTTTTTTTTTGTGTTAATTATTGTCAGAAGAATGTTCTTATGATAGTTTTTTTTATTATAAAATTCCCGCGGGTCCGGGTATTACGCGCGTAAAATCGCGGGGCGCAGCATGAATACAATAATTTCGGCCAGCTGTTGCGGAGAAACTTCTGTTCAAACATTTGCATACACATAAACTATTCAGAGTTGAAATATTAGTGTGTTGATAAGTTTCAGAATCCTCGTCATATATGCTTTAGAATGTTGATCATCAGAACCATTTTATAAAGTTCAAGCATCTAAACATCACGGAAGTATGCTGTACCAATTTCTTACTTTCTATGTCTAAAAGTATGCGTTGCAATGCCACGTTTAGAAAAAGCGTTTTTCACGAAACCTCCTTTACGTTAATGGTGGCCTAGTACTTTAATAATATATTAAAACCATTTTGGATATTGTTCAATCCAAAATACTAAAATCTCGATTAAACATTGGGAGGTGGGAGTAGTAAAAATACTTCACGACCTATTCTCATAGCTACCAAATGTACAAAAAAAATTATTAAAATCAGTAGAGCCGTTCGACCACAAACACCGTGACACGAGAGTTTTATATATAGTAGTTTGGCAATGGGTGTCGGGAATCTTTGGGGATGGGAGTCTTATGATAAAATATTTTAGCAAGGAATCGGGTTGAACGGGTGGCGGATCGGGCATTACACGTTCCTTCATAAACGCTGTAGATTATTGCGCTTACGGTCATAAGCCAAAGTTACCGCACCTGATGAACACCAGATGCATCTCAAGTGCGGCAATAAGCGTGCCGTACCACTTCCTTACTTTCGTTTCGTTTCTGTGCCAGTACCGCTATTGCTCCGATGACCAACAAAATAATAATACATTTAAAAATATACTATAATTTATTACAATGGTATATGTTCTTTAGTCTTATACAGGTTTAGATTTAGTCGGCTTACTAAAACAAAACTAAATATATAATATTTTCAAACCCGTTAATTTGGGAACGTTCCAAAACGATGTTACGCAAATAATAAAATATTTCATTTGGTTATATAGTCAATATTTCATTTATTATTATATCCATCTTCGTCCAAGTCCTTGTCCATTCAAATAGGAAATAAACAATAGCCAAATGCTAACTTACACAGTCGTAATATGAACTTTATTTAATATTTAATAGAAAGAAATATTGCTTGTTGAAAACTCGAGGAAAACGTACCTGGTGATTCAGCATGGTTCTTCATCCAAGCTGGCTTCATCTAAGATCAAGATAGGCCGATGATAGCCGATCTACAAAATATATCGAACCTCAAGAGCAAATCATATTCATAATTATTCTTGTAAGAAAAGTATTCTAAGGAAATACACATTTGCAACATTTACACAGCCAACGTCAACCAACGTCGAGCACCAAACGAGTCGTAACTTTGTCTGTCATTTGGGAAATTTTACAATGTTTTCAATAACGTGTAATAAGTAATTTCCTTAACTTAATAGGTTTAAAAAGTAAAATTGTGAGGCCTATGAACCCATTTTCCATTCTAATAGCAAATGTAAGCAATAATAAAATAATAAAAAAAGAAATAGCAAAAAGGCGTGAGTGAACAAATTAATAACAACGAATAAATGTAATATGTAATAATATATAAATGTATTATGTTATAAGTGTGTTATGCAATTGTGTAACACCGTGGTAGATTTTTCTTTTAAAGATTGTAAAATTTAAGGTGTGTGAAGAGAAAATCCTATGATTTACGACAGATTTTACGATTTGTCAAGGTATATAAGGTAAACATTAAGCGAATGAAATTACATCACATTGGGACAGAAATTAATGCTGAGTTTATGTATCGGTCAAAGATCAACAAAGCAAGGTTTGGGTTTTTTCATTTAAAAAGCATCCATTCAATTTTTTTCTGTCGAAATAATTTTGTTACCAAAAGTAAGTATAACTATGTAAAAATCGATTGAGGACATGCAGCCAGCTTTTATGGAAGTTCTTGATTATATGCCTAATCATGTCATCCACACAACCTAAAACCATTTTTTTGTGATTTTTTTATACTGTTTACACATGTATGATGTGCCCCTACCTTTATTTTAAAACCTGTTCAATAATTCAACACATGACGGAGTAGTACTTATAATATAATAAAAATTTAATTCTAGTTGGATGTTTGTAGCTCAATCACGCCCTAACTACTGTATGGATTTGAATGAAATTTGGCACACAGATAGTTTGTACCGGATTAACACATAAAATGGGACTTTTTACCTACTACACGGACGAAGTAGCGGGTAGAAGCTTTTACTAAATACCACTAATTATGGTACACAGTCTGTATTTTTCTAAATGTTGATGTTCAGATAACTACTATGAATTCCAAAACATTTATCTCACTTAAGATCAATTTGATAACACGCACAGCAACGTTGGTATCAATTAATTAGGCCTCTATATATACGCACCTGTGTTTGTGTTGAAAAAGCCGTAGTCATGTAAGCAATACCTTGTACTAACAACATACATTTATGTAAGCAGTACCATATATTAAATAAAATTAATAATTCTCATCTCAGTTTTTTTTTATCTATTGTTTCATAATATCGTACATATGTCTGAATGCCACTAAATCTGTATTAGTAATTGTTTAGTAGCTTTCTGACAATAATTTATAGAATAATTTGTACGGACCTAAAATGTCGATCCATTCTATATTCGTAGGTATGTTTTGTAACTTTTATACTACATATAAATAGTTTAGGTTTAGATTTAAGAACATTTATTCTCATATAAAATATAACATCACTTCCATGAAAACAATAATTTAAAAGAAATTGTAATACGTTCGTCGTCACTGTCTAGCAAAAAATACGAATAGGTAACAAGAATGCAACTAAAACGAATAATCACAGTGAAGTTGTGTTACTGTAAGTTTTCGTTACTGCGACCGATGCGTCCGACTCTGTCTCCACGCGGTCAGCCGCCGCTGCAGTTAATTGCTCTCGACTATATTTTCACTTTTTTCCCAGATGAAGCATCATTTCGCTTAGCATGCATGAATTCGGGTGTAATAACCGTACTTGTATGCATTATTCATGAGCGTGCGTCTATTTCGCGCATTTTAAAGATCTCACTTTATTTGTCACACGAGATGTGGCAGTGTTATGTAATTTGATATACGTGATCTTGTTCTTTAGGCTTGGTGACTAGTGAAACTGTTGCCGAACTGGTTTTGTGATTGTTAGAAGGAATGTTGGCCTAAACTCACAATAGAACATCCAAGTTTAGATCATCTCGAACAAAAACATACGATAATTGTAACGTTCTTTATCGCACGTTGCAGTTCAGACATTTAGTGAATGAGAGTTAGGTCAAATTCCACGGTCACGGTGATTCAACTAGCTGTTGTAGCAACTTCTTTCTTCTTTCATTTTTTGTTTTGAAGTGAAACCTTCTTTAGCGGCGTTGTGCACTTTTTGGGATGGATAAAAAATGTTAAACTCGCGTCAGGACACGTGACCTGATCGAACATTTGTAAGACGGAGGGAGAGTAGACCGCCGCGCCGGCGCGGCGTAGAAGACAGGAAGTAATATCCCTCTATCTTTCTACCGCGCGGCGAAAATATATGCCTGCTCCTGCTAGTTTTCACTGCTGCCGATACTCCCGGAGTGCAAGCCGTTGTTTTTTTTTCTCTTAATGTTAGTAAGTATATCAGTGAAGACACGGCATGTATCCATTAAAAGTTCGCCTTAATATTTTTTGCAATGATATTCTTAGACGATCTTATCAATGTCTAACTTATCTTATCAATGTGTAACTTTAAATACAATTTTTAAGACTTTTTCTATCATCCAATAAGTCAGTGTAACGATTAAGTGAGTTACACTCGATAGATTTTTGTCGTTGAAAATTATGTCTTTTAGAGTTTATTTTGAATTTCACGTTGAATTGGCCTTATGCCGTAAACAAATACGAACAGTAAGAAAACAGTTAGAAAACAGATCATTATCGGCTACTTACCCAAAATTGTGATATATTGTTACTATTCGAGAATTTTATAAAAAAAAAGTGAAAACGTTTGCAGCTTTGCGCATAAATAAACGTCTTATATTTTAATGATACCTACACTTAATCTATCTATGTATATATATATAAAAAGACGTGTGGCACTCGGGGACTGCCGCGGTAAAGCTATTGCATAGCATTTTTTATCAACTTATGCAATTATAATTATTTATTTATTTTATTTATGCAGTAATATTTCTCCTGCCACCTAGAGGCGAGTTGCTGAACTAAAGAGACAAGTGTGATATTTCAAAAAGGTCATTAAAAGTTCTGCTATTCATCGATAGATGGCAAAACTAAAAAGTATCACCGCTGTGCCGGTCGGAGTGGGGGGTGTTAGGTTATTTTCGTTACGGAATTTCTGGATTCGGTCTCCACGCTCAAGGCCCGCGATAGAAGCTATCCAATAGCTTAAAAATAATTGACGGTTGTCAGTCTCACAAGAATTCGAGAACGGCTCCACCGATTTGGCTGATTCTTTTTTTGTAGTGTTCATAACGGGTTTTTACGCAATTTTTTTTTGGGTCCCGCAGAAATTGTTTTCGCGCTTAACCGGGGGGTACCGCTAGTCTAAAATATAGACTACATTACAAAACATGACAATTCACATGCTTTATCACCGTACGTAGTCATAAAATTAATTTGATTTCCTTCTTCCGGCGCCTAATGTGCAGTCGTCGGTCTCGTTCAAGATGATTGAATAACTCTCTGAGCCGATGTTATTTGGAGTATACCTTAATGCCGTCAAAAACTATGTAGGCTAGAGTTCATAACAGTCAAAATCTAAATTTAAATAAAAAACATAAACACTTTCACACTCACAGCCCTATACTAAGTTTGATGACTTGTGTCGTGGATGCCGGAAACATTCACAACACACAAACAATCATGACGAGAACCAGAAACGTTAATTTTGCTTGTGGAGAAAACCTGTGCTACTGTATACTTATCAGGAAACACCGACTCAGGCGAGGAGTTCCATTCCTTTGCGATTCGCACAATGAATATGGAAGCAAAACGCTTCGTCCGCATTTGCGGAATGTCTACAATAAATGTCACTTAGCAGTTTGTCTGCCTGTCCGACGATAGAACGGGGATGGACGATCTAGATCGTGTAAGCTTGGCACACTTCCGGAATGTATCCAAAACAATAAAAAACCGAGAGGCTAGCTATGCGGCGATGTCCTAAGCTCTGAAGTTTTCAACTATTCCGCTATTTTTATTTTTTTATACTAGGTAGGCAAGCATTTGACCGCTATCTCACCTGATGGAAAGTGACGATGCGGCCGAACATAGAACATGCTAGCCTGAAGGGCTCAGGTTACCTTTATTCACTACTCCCAGCATTGGGAAAGAAATGATTTGATAATGTTAATGAGCCAGTGCCTGACATAATATATTTAGCAACGGCTATCAGTTATTTTGCGGCCATTTTTATGAAAGAAAAAAGAAAAAAAAATTACAGTTACATTTTGCTACAAATAATTTACTTTAAGGTTAATAAATGAAATAATAAAAAGAGAAAAAAAAAAGTTATTCAATTTCTTACAAAACTATTATTTAATGTTGAAAAGGTAAATAACTCAGCGTTTTGCCATATTTTAATTTAGCGTTGATTTTCAATCATAAACCTGAATAAATAAACATAAAACATAAACGCTTCACAGCCCCACACTAAGTTCTATGACTTGTATCGTGGGTGCCGGAAACATTCACAACACACACAATGGCATAATTACACCCAAAACCAGAAACACAAATTTCCCTTGAGAGAAAGCTTGTGTTCCCGCCGGGAATCGATCCCGCTCCCCTAACTTAGCCAACGGGCAGTTCAATAAACCACTAACTTCCCAAAAAAGGAGGAGGTACTCAAGTCGACTGTATCTGTTTTTTTATGTGTGTTACCTCATTGCTTCTCTCCTCGTGAGCCGTTTAAGATTTTTTTTTTTTGATAGATGTTGCTTTTTAATTGAAAAAAAAAAATCTCAAATATCAAATTTAAATTTGATCAAGATCTGATCAGTAGTTTTTGAAATATCGTCAATAATGCCTATTTTGTGGACTACTTTGACGATGTTCTCGTTTACCCGACTTCAAAAGTTACCTCATAACTTCTTTCGTTGTGAGCCGATTTTGATGATTATTTTTTTATTTAAAAGCTAGTGCTTTTCCTGTAGTCTCATTATCAATTTGATCAGGATCTGATCTTTAGTTTTTGAGTTATAGTCAATAATGTGTGTTTAATACATTAAATCTGATCAAGGATCCGAAGATAAAGCGGTGAAGTCGGTTTTCTTAAGCTTTGCTTGCGTTTAATTATTCTATATCTTGTACTATCTACGGGCCAATTGCCTAAATTTCCTAAAACTAAACTAAAACTATAAACAGCAAAGAACTAAGTTACCTACAAGACATCGAGCTTAAAGGTAACTAGGTGTTATGTGTATACAGGGTATTTTGTAAAAAGCTAGAAACCTCTTGGACCCTGATTATTGTCGAATTAAATCCATTTTTTATGCACGACATTGATATTAATATTTATGTACTTATATTATGTTGTTTACGTATTATATTATTATGTGTAATAATATGTATTTATATTAGGTCATAATTGTACATTGGTATATATAATAATGTATTTTAATTGTTATTTATCATTATTTATCATTAAGTAGGTATATTGTAATTAATATTTTTTCAAATCTAGCACCTTTCTAAATTTTATTATGTTAAAACACCGACGTCCAACTTAGTTGCGTAATTCTTCTCCATCCAAAGGTTGCCTGGAAGAGATCGCTTTTAGCGATAAGACTGCCCATTGGTACAGTTATTTTGTAAGTCATTATTTTCTATTCTGTTTTATCACAAGTATGGTGTTCAATAAAGAGTTTATCTATCTATATATCTATTGATTGACCCTCATTTAGTTCTACAGCTTTCTTCTGAATCCTAAATTTTCCGTAATAATTAAGATGATCTATACCACACAATCTGTAATTAATAGTAGTTTTAACTATACTATCCCGCAACGAAAGACATCGCCGCGCTGGGCCTTGTAATATGCACGTCAATGCCAGTCACTGGACGCCTTAGACTTGACGGAGAAAATAAATAATAAATTAAAAATAAAACAGCATCTGCAATAGCCGAACTAAGAAAGACATCGGTTTTTATTATTGAAATTATGCCATCCCAAGAGGTATCTGGTATTTTACAATTTATCGTGTATAATTCTTCGTGTATGTAACTGAACTCCTCCTAAACGGCTTAACAGATTTTGATGAAATTTTTGTGTGTTCAAGAATAGTATTATTTAAAATTCGATCTGATAATTTTTTTTTTTTAATTTACGCGGATGACCCCGCGGGTAACAACTGGTTCAATCATAAAAATATATTCAGTTGGCCACTTCTTCTTTGTCGGAAGATGGTTAAAAAGACATAAAGCCTGCGTATTCCAGGTCTAGTGTGTTTACCAGCTTCGATCACATCGTCACTTACCATCAGGTGAGATAGTGGTCAAACAGTAGCCTGTCACAAATAAAAAAAAAAATTAATCTCACAAAACATTTGTAATTAATAGATGACCTAGTGTTTACATAAATCATTTTGACAAAAGTATTGAATACTATAGAGTCGAATAGCGTCCAACAATGCAGTAATCAATACCAGTAGGAATATTTCATCGTTTGTTTTGTGGTTTCGATTTTTTCTCGCTGTTTGTTCAGCGGGTACCTCCTCTGGGTTTCCAAGTCTTCCAAGCACAAGAGCCTGAGTGGGTGGCGAGCTCGTATGGTGGCAAGCTCGCCACCAGGCAGGCTGCCGCGGCCCGACGCCGGGCCACCGCAGGTCGCGTTTGACACCATGATATATGGCGGTCAATGTCGCGCCCCGGACGCCAAACTAAACCCAAAGGAATGTGGTCAAGTTATCCAGGTAGTAATGAGGTTGTATGGCGTCCGAGGCCGACATGACCAGACAAATCATAGCCGCGACTAGCGGGTCAGTCGAAGAGGAAACCCAGAGGAGGACCGACAGAGTAACACTCGAGCGGCTATATAAGTCGCGCGAACGAAAAAATTTCGTTTGCGCGATTCAGGACATCGACTTTGTTCGACGATTACTCTTTTAAACTAATTCATAGTAAGATTATTTTTATATCACTGTTATTTAAATACAAACACTTTTAATTTTCTTGTAAAAATATTGGTAACTTCATTCAGGTTTTAGGAGTTTTCAAATTAGTGACGTAAATGTAAGCAAGGATTTTGATTGGCTGTTCTTGTTCATCACTGCGAATAACCCTTGCAACGAACTTTGAACTGTAGTCTAATTTGAATTCTATTCCTATCACAGTAGCGTACTAATTTCAGAATGAATTTAAAATAGTTACTCATAATATGAAATATTCTGATAAGAACTCGTCACATTCTGAGTCATTACTCGATACAAATAGATGACTGTTTTAGTTGAAACAGTGATGAATTAATTATTATGATAAAGACAATGACAGTGCTGAGTTGCACGATCTAATTCCTCCATCCCCATTCTATCATCGGACAACCAGACGAAATGCGACATCATTATGTAGTTGGTATTCCACAAATACGTTCGAAGCGATTTGCTTCCATTTGTTATGCACACCGCTAAGGAATAAAATGTCCGTGCCCCGCGGCTTCGCCCGCTATTATCAAGTTAAAATGTAGCTTATGTGTTAATCCTAGGTATAATCTATCTATATTCCAAATTTCATCCAAACCCGTTCAGCTGTTAAAGCGTGAAGAGGGAACAAACATACTTACACAGCCACACACACAAACTTTCGGATTAATAATATTAGTAGGATATAATATTACCAAACATTTAGAAGTTATCAAATTATTATTTTTACAGCACAAACATTTAATGAATAAATAAAATTATAAGAAAATTTCGTGTATATATAAAAATCAATGCCACTTTTCGTTGTAATTTTATAACTCAAGAACGGGCTCACTTATCAAAACCAAATGTTTCTTTCAATCAAATGGCTTTGTTCGGACTATTTAGTAGATGGTTTATGTGAAGTTTGCACAAAATCGGTCGAGCGGTTCTTCATTTATCACACCCGAGCGAAGCCGGGGCGGATCGCTAGTAATATAATAAGTATGTTGTACGATTGCCTTGATGGTTTTTTTGGTTATTTTTCACGGCAATAAAGATGAATAACATCAGCCATAAACGTAAAAATTAAATGTGACCCGTCGATTACGGTTTTAAATAAGTACTACTTTCTGATGGAGTGAAAAGCTACTCGTTATGATGCAACTATCTACTTCACTAGGGAACTTGTATAACGTAGGAGAATTAAGTAATAAGGACGACTCATTTTTACCGACTTCAAAAAAGGAGGAGGTTCGACTTTATGTATTTTTTTTATATATGTTCACCGATTTCTCCCCCATTTGTGGATCGATTCTTTAAATAATTTTTTGTTTGGTAGATTATACTTCAGAGGTGGTCTCATATAATTGTTTTTTGCTTACGTTTAAATTATCATCATCATTATCAGCTCGCAAAATGGGTGATGAAAATACGTTTGTTTATAAATGCAACTAAAAAAGTATTTCTATATTTGGGGCAATTAGTAATTGGGCGAACCAATATGAATAGAAGACTGGTGTAGTACATAGAAATGCAATATTAAATGGGTGTAATTTTGGGAATCTGGCAGTAGAGTCATTAACTCATGAGTGCCTCTTTGGGGCCCATGTGAATAAACGATTTTGAATATTGCAGGTTCAATCACTGTTTCTGAGATTTTAGCCCAAATTCAATGTTTTCCTTTTTAACCGCTTTAAAAAAAAGAAGGCTCTCCAGAAATAAAAAATAATATTTTTTCAATGTTCGAAGTGATCGTGTTTAAGATAACGCCATCTATAATGTTCATTAGGAATCACCATCAAACGACCACAGCGCAAATCAAACGCAAATAGGTAAAAAGGTTGCGCCCGTATTTAGACAAGTTTGCAGTCTTTGATCGTAGTTGTAGCTATACTTCTTTGTGCTGCCATCTATACACTCACATGACAGATAACACAGGGAAAACTTTACGAAGAACTTTTGTCGAAGTTAAATTTGGAAGTTTCAGTTGATAGTAGATAGATGGCGACCAGGATGAAAAATGTGAAACTTAGAAAAATACCCGTAAAATTGAAACTATCAAAAGACCATTACATAATAATTAATAAAGAAAATACATTTCTATTAACAAGCTTTAAGAGCCACCCTTGAGTGCAGTAGCCATGTCATGGTGACACTTTGAATGATTTATCATACATTAATAAGTATACTTACCTTACAACATTAAATATTTGTTCTTTGTCAGAACCAAGGATTTTGCAGCTAAAGTACAAACTGTAGGTTTGTCTTCTATTTCGATGGTCAGAATCCAACCCTGTGTGCATTCATTGTAAAACTTAAAAACCAACTATCACAATTAAATGCGTATACAAAATGTTGGTCTGTCCTGGTGATCGTTGAAGAGTTCCATCATCTGGAGCTAATCCTGGCTATGCTTACCATTAAACAGCATTGTCATCGGAACTGTCCCAATAACTGACAAATAAAAAAAGGACTTTAACTATAGAGCTGGCTCTTTAACCATTGTTTTTATAGGCATGTGTTTAAGGTAAACATGTTGTTAACGAGTTCAAGGATTTTTTGTAAATTTATTTAATTGTAGAAATGAATAATATTTATAGTGATAAATTAAGAAAATTACATTAAGAAAAAGGAAACATTTTCGCTTGTGGCAGGGATTGAACCCGCAACCGTTGGGTGTCATGCCCTATCGCCCTATCGCCCTATCGTTCTAAGCGCTGAGCTACTCAAGCCCTGCCTGAAGAGACGAAACTATCATTTTCTTATTATTAACGTCTTAGGAGGACGTGTGACGTCATCTATCGAAACTATATAAATAAAAATCAATTGAAATATATTTATTTAGTAGACATATAAATCGTCATTTGCACGTCTGCTCGCAGACTGAATATATTGTGTCACTTCTTACATTAATATCTTATGTACATGTATTCTGGTAAATAAACGATTTGATATGAATTAAATATGTCAAAATTCACTCACATAAAAAGAAGTGGTTCTTATTCAGCTTGCAAGATTTGACCTAAACAAACAAACATAAATATACAAACTTGCAAGTTAAACAAAAGTTTGTTAAAGTAAACATGAAATATGGTAGATAAACGGAGCGGTCAGTCGATTTTGCTCAAGCTTTAGATAATTATGTAGCCTTTACGTAGTTATATTAGCTCAGTGGTATTTACAAATTCTTTAGCCGCCAAAGCCGATCTCATCAGCATAAGCTCGTTTTATATTTTTTGTATGTTATATTACATGTTATTTCATCTATAATAAAAATATATCAGACGTTGATATTTTATCAAGTTAGGCCTTCCCTTAATACCTACCTCATTAAAAATATTCTCAATACTCAGATTGATTTTATTTCATCATGGCTTCTATGGCAGATCATTGACAAAAATGTACTAACAAGCGTGAATTAATTAACCTCTTACGCAAAGTTACTTAATAGTCACGTAATTATGAAAAAAACATCGAAATATTTAGTGCTCCCCTAATAGGGAAAGCTATTTTAGTAATTTACCTTAGCAGAACCGTAGCCTACAAGTTTTTTATAAGTATGCCTACCTACGCGTTACTTTAAGTTGATCTGTCTCAAAATAGAAGCGAGTCGAAATCACAGGTACACACAGTTTGTCAGTGTGTTTGTATGTATGATTGTTACTTCTTCAGGCTTAAACGGCTTGACCAATTCTGATGAAATTTGGTATGGAGGTAGCTGACACCCTGGAATAACAGATAAGCACAACAACAACTATAAATTATTTCGTAACAGTGATCGTTACTAATTTATTTTGTAAAAATAACGTATAAACTGCAATTTTGACTAGAAAATATGCTTCTGAGAAGTTAAGTCGTCCCAATTGTTTTTCTCCGTGTATGGACATACAACACATAAAGTCCTAGGGAAAGAAACAAGCGCATTTTAGAACTTCAGATGTTATAAGCTTATCATCATGTGAAACGCAAATAAAGCTTAAAAATCCGACTTCATCGCTTATATTTCGATTTTGGCTATACCGATGGCACCACCTCTGAAGGTTATTCTACCAAACAAAAGAAAATCATCAAAATCGATTCATAATTGGCGGAGATATCGCGTAACATACAAACAAAAAAAAATACTGTCGAATTGAGAACCTTTTTTTTTAAGTCGATTGAAAGTAAAGATAGCCTTCATAGAGCCCTTTTGCCAATCGCAATAAGTAGGCCACCCACTTTATTTACTTTTCGTTGCTTATTTCGTATATGTATATATAATCAATTAACGTTTGTTAGTCTCACAAAAACTCGAGAATGGCTGAACCGATTGTGTTCAAATGCTAGACCTATTCCGCATGAAAAAAAAACATCTTTTTTATTTTGCCATACAAACTGTTAGCACCTGTCAAAGATTAGACACAAAATTATTTCTGAACGCACATGAAATGTTTGACCACAGGCAAATTTGATATATACTATGCCAAATAGGATACGACCTTTAAAGCATTCTTCCGAATTTGTTTTTTTTATTTATATAGATAGTTAAGTTTAGAAAATTTTTATTGGTGGTACGAAGACACAAAATTATTTCTGAACGCACTATAAATGTTTGACCACAGGCAAATTTGATATATACTATGCCAAATAGAATAAGACCTTTAAAGCATTCTTCCGAATTTGTTTTTTTATTTATATACAAGGGTAAGTTTAGACTATTTTTATTGGTGGTACGAAGTTCGCCGGGTCAGTTAGTAATAAATAATTTGAAAATGCTATTGATGTATCAGAAAATGCTCACATCCTTCTAGAAGTACTAAATAAACGTATTTGTTCAGACCTAGAACATTTAACATTTTAGTACATTTTGTAGCAACGTGGGGAGGATACCCTTGTTAGTTTTGAAATTATTATATCTTAAGTTGGAAAAATGTTTTCCGATATTCTCGGAAACACTTTCTAGAAGATTAACGGTTAGTAGTTATTCTATATGCTCGAGAGCGAGAAACTCTTCTCATATATTATTGTTAACCTCGTTTAGTATTGTTTGCAATCGGGTTATTTTTTTAGTAAATATCTTTACTTTATGGTTCGTTCATTAAACTATTGATAAATGAAGAAAGGTTAGAATAAAAAACACAATAATACTTTTATCATTCATAAAATTTTAATATAAATACTTAACAACAAATATTCTGCTACCTACATAACAAAACATTAAACATTTGTACTAGCAACTAATAAATCGTAAACGTCGGCTAAACCTTTGTAAAGTTTGTTACCTTTGTTCTTGTGTATAACATTTTATATAAATTTGTACATACCTTAGGTACACACATTAAAAATATTATAAGTAATACTTTATATATCTATCAATAATCTGAAGCAGTCTCGCCATAATTTTAATCTCAACGCATAACTTATGGGCTAAAAACTATCTTACTTTATGATTCATTCACCTTTAAACCTACTTGTTTTGGCCTGTCTATAAATCTAGTTTTTGTGTGCCTTATCTATCTTAGGTGTCCTTTTATAATGCCCAAAAGTGACACCACCACCAGCAGTGTGGTACATTTGGTTGGGAAGAAAGCCTCGCTCGAAATTTCTAGGAGGTGCATGAGAGAAATGGTGACCACTCGAAAGTGCCTCGTATGCTTGCAGAGGATCATTCGTGAAACCTCTTTTCATGTACTCGACTTGAACGCTTGAAGGGATGTAAGAGTCTAGCAGTGACGTCGGCCTCCTCTTGAACGGTTGGAAATGTGGTTCGCTCGGTCGCCCCGCAAGAACACCAGGGGGAGGATGAGGACCGTAAACAGGCTTATTTAAAGGCCTGTACATCGGCAAAGCTTTTGGAATATGCGACAGATGAGACGGTGAACCCTTCAATAAGAGAGGATTTGGATGCGGCAGCTCTTGGATATGGCTATGCCGGAACTCGTCCCGTGGAGGAGGCCTAGCGGAGTAAAACCGAGGATAGTCATTAGTAGGAGCCTTTGAGTAAACTTCAGTGTGTGTATAATGCTTTGGGCTATCGTCTACAATTTCGTGTTCCTCTACTGCGTTGGTATCTTGGTACTGTGTGTTTTGGTAGTAGCTTTTAGGAGGTGGTTGGGGAGCGACGACTGCGGTGGGGTACTGCAGAACCGGCACTTGGTACGCGAGCACGGGTGCAATGGTCGGCGCCGGCGCGACTGTGGGTTGTGGCGTGTAGCTGACATAGGTTACTGGGGGAGCAGAGTACTGCGGAACATAAGTCTTCGCCGTTGGAGCTACGTACGTCGGCACTTCTATGTAATTCGTTTGACTTTGTACTGCTTCAGGTGCTGTTGTATAACCAGGCACTCGGCCGTGTGAGTGCTGGGCTCCAGACGTATACTGATTACCAGGCGTATATTGACTGCCAGTCGGGTATTGTACTTGCGCGTTGGCAGCCTGCTCTCCTTCATTGTAATACTGTGGGACTAGATATATTTGCATCGGTACATTGGATAGATAGCCAACCATCGCCTGCTGAGGAGCGGCGTGGCTGTAATGTACTTTAGGCGTGACGACCTGTGGTTCCGGCGTTTCCGTTACCGAATATTGTTGAACGAACCGCGTCGGCTGAGGCGGCTGTGCCGGGTTTTCGAAGTAACGGAAGAAATTACTCTTCAATATATCTAAGGGCACCGCGTTGTGGCCGGGACCGGAACTCTGTTGCGTCCGCGGCTCTGCGGTGTCGTAGTCCTTCTGTTTTTCGCTTTTGAGGTTGTCGTCCTCGATGTCTTGTAGCTCGATTTTCTTCTCGGCTCCCACGATGAGAACCAAGAGGAAAACGGGTGCGACCTGAAAGTAAAAGCGGAAAAGTGAGTCAGGTGCGAGGTAGACGGCCGCGCGTGCCCAGCGCCTGCGAAGGCGAACGGAGGCGCGCGACCACCGGCACACCTCTCCACGCCAAACAGGTGAACGGCAAAAAATAGACTACAGCTTATTACGAAACCGGTTACCATCGGGCAGGTACTTAGAAACGGGAGTGCTAGCTTTTACTACGATCAATTTGTGTGGTTAAAAAATTCCGACACTTTCATAGAGTGTTACGTCTTGTTACATTATCAGATGCATGTATCATCTTAATTTCCTGGGTATGATTTGTGTTTAAATAAATATTTATAAGATTTATGGATTTATTAACAAACATAGGTAGTCTTCTGGGACGGTTGTGTAAATAATTGCGAAGGCAGTCAACGTAAGACTTGCAAACTGTAATTTGCATATTTATTAATCTAAACGGTGTCGGTGTGAAATGCCTTAAGTAAACAATAATGTTGTGTTTGTCTGGTAAAGTTAATTTTGTATTGTTTTAATTATCTCACCAATTGCATAATTTTTCAAGAGCTCGTCGTCACCATTTCTCTTTACACTCACGCTCGTTTAACACCTTGTTAAAAACTTTAAGCAAATTTTATGACCTCTCAGAAGCATGCTCCATCTTCGACCACATCGTCACTTTCCATCAGGAGAGTTTTTTTTTTTTAATTTTTGCCTATGAAGAATTAAAAAAATGTGAATTTAGTTTTGGTTTATTTCTATTTATAAAGTGTATTTTTTCTAAATAATAATATACTTAATCTAAAATCATTTTTTTTTCTGTACTGAGAACGCACACATTCAAAATTTAAAATAAAATGTTTTATATACCAAATACTGTGATCAGACAACACATTATATCTACTGGTAATTGACCGAGCGAAGTGAGGTCTCTAAGTTGACTCGGTTAGTCAGCACTTTGTTCGTCTGTCCGTCTGTCAGAGGTGTATATTCTCACACAATTTGTAAAGTTACGGAACCGCAGAACACCGAACAGCAGAAAATTATCTATTCTCAACTAAGCAAGTATTTAAAAAAATTAGGTCAGCAAATTGGCATTGCTTAGACTAACTCGTATATTGTCCGGGGTATATCTTAAAAACGAATATAATGTATAACAAATAAAATATCACAAGAAATATATTACTTATAACCTACTTGAACAACAAAAAAAAAACGAACAATTATCTACTATTAAGAAAAACGTTTAGCAAAAGTTTTTTCCACTAAACAAAATGTAGGTCTCTGTTTGGGGCTAATTACTAGTTTGTTATGAAGTTATCACTCAATATGAGCTACTAAGTTCAACCGGCTTTCAGCTTGTCCATCAGCCCACCTGTTGACCTGACCACACCAAGGCTAATTAAACCTAATCAATCTGTCAAAGAGGTGAAGCTCCACCTTCACCTCTTTCACGTAAATTAACATATTGCTATGTGAATTTAGTTTGAGTGATTAATAGCTTTGTTAATGGGTAATAGGCTTGCTAAACGTAATTATGCGTTGGATGTAAGTTTTCCAATTAATGGACACTCCGATATGGTGGTTAGGCAATAACTGCCGCTAAAGTAAACAAAAATATCACTTTGTGCGGGCAAATGTTCTAAACGCTGAGCTACCTCAGCCCTACCACAAGTGACGAATTAAATGATTCCTTTTTAATGTCTAATGACATGGTTTGTTCTGTTTAAAATCGGAGGCCGCGAAACCGCGACACCCGATTAGAAGACGGGTTTCTGACAAATGCCATCACGGTTTCAATATTACAATTGCAGATATAACAAACCGATTCAAACCTTATACTCCTTTTTAGGCGGACACGCACCCAACTAAATACCACCGACGATCTGGAAAACGGCTGCACCGATTTTCACCAAAAACCGTTTTTTTTTAATTCATAATAGGCAAACTTTTGACCACAATCTCACCTGATGGTAAGCGACGATGCGGTCGACGATGGAGCAAGCCTGCCTAGAAGATACCCATTCACTCGTGACTTGAAGACTCCCATATTGTACTCATCAGGAAACACCGACTCAGGCAAGGAGTTCAATTCCTTTGCAGTTCGCACAATGAATGTGGAAGCAAAACACTTCGTGCGCATTTGTGGAAAATGTACCATATAGCGGCGTCGCTTAGCAGTTTGTCTGCTTGTCCGATGATAGAACGGGGATGGGGAAACTAGATCGTGCAGTTCCTTGGCACATTCTCCGAAATGTATCCAATAAAAAACCGAGATACTAGTTACCATGCGATATACATAAATAAGAACACTCAAAATAACCTTACAAATAAAAAAAACCACATCCAAGTCGATTCACCCGTTTAAGAGCTACGGTGCCACAGATATACTTACAGTCACAAATAGCGGTCAAGCTTATAACGAAAGAGGGTTTTCTGCGTCAGAGGTTAAAAATGAAACATATTACAAAACCAGAAATCCAATTCGTCTCGACTGCATTCTAATCTCTCTAATAATATATTAATAACTGCTATTTTATATGCGTAGGCGCATCTAGGCTTATGTAAACGTCTAGGTCTTAGCTAGTGCAAATGTAGGCGAAAGTAGTTAGGAAACTAAGAAGTCATAAAGCTATGCATTGCCTTTTATTGGAAGTTTGTAGATCATCAAATTAGTTGTTGTAAACATTAGCTGTTAAATTATTTACGACAGAATTACTCTTGAGAAGTATAAGAAGAACTAACAACTTGTATTTAGTACCACGAATGGGAATAAAAGAACTGTTGTTTGTATTGTTCTCCGAACGGTACTATCTGGGTGACTTCAAGTCTAGAGTATTCTAGTAGTCTAAGAGTGGTACCTTCTAGACAAGCATGTTCCATCTTCGGCAGCATCGTCACTTTCCATTATTTGCCTCGCGTGAAAAAGGCTTGAACATATATAGCCATCACATGAGCGTATAAAAGGTTGAGAATTGAAAAAATATATAATAAAAATTGGATAACATTTTATGAGTTTTCATTTAGTATGAGAATATGTTTCTCGACGGCGTTTTCGTGTGGCTTTGTTAGTCCTTTAACTCACCTCCTAGACGCCAGGACTCTTAGTATATTCACTCTCTAAGCACCCTGGACAAGTCCCTCGCCCCCTTTTGGGTCATTCACTGACTGAACTGACTATACAAATTAAAAAAACTCATTCAACGTACAATGAACTCGAACAAAGTGCATAAAATTATGTAATATATACAGCCATCAAAAATCAGTTGGCAAGACAGGTCTATAATGCCACCAAGTGACTTTTTCGAGTAGTACTTACAGGCCATTCTTCTTTACTCCTCGGTAAATTACGGTGACATAAGTTACTACATTGTTTTATATGAAAGGTGATACGATTTATTTCATAAACTTTGACAACTGTCAAAGAAAAAATACCGCCAAATGGGAACGCTACCCACTGGTCGCGGGATTGAGCATTTGAGTCCCTATAAGCTTAGAATTTGTAGGTAACTTAGGACTATTTAAAGAACAAAAAAGTTATAGAAAAAGAGAGCTTGTCAAAACGAATCAAACGAGCCCAAACTCGATGTGTTGCCTCGTTAACAGATTAACCATTGCCACCTTGCGGCTCTACATTCAGATCAGCTTCATGTCATAATCATAACTTTGCATTGTTATTTACACATAAATGCAAAATTTAAGCTCACTTGATAACCGGAAAGTGGGTCAAATAGAACTACGATTTAACTACAGACAGACACCAGGACCTAAAAAAGCTGTGAAACTAAATAAAAGATTGTACAAATGTACACTTTCTGATTGATTACGGTGACATAAGTTAATTGTTTATATGAAAGGTGATACGATTCATTTCATAAACCTTATTTTCATTTCTTTTTTTCTATCTACAAGCCTATATTTCCTAAAACTAAACTAAAATTATATTGATTAATATTTGTATTAATCTAAATATATATAACTCAAAGGTGACTGACTGGCTGACTGACTGACATAGTGATCTATCAACGCACAGCCCAAACCACTGGACGGATCGGGCTGAAATTTGGCATGCAGATAGATGTTATGACGTAGGCATCCGCTAAGAAAGGATTTTGATCAATTCTACCCCCAAGGGGATAAAATAGGGGATGAATTTTTCTATGAAACTTTGTCAATTTTAAACCGATCGGGCTGAGACTTTGCATGCATAAAGCTACTATGACGTATGCATTCCCTAAGAAAGGATTTTAAGATGCAGGCTATATAAGATTAGTAACTTTTCAGTTTAAAATATACGAATTTCTGTATGCTAGCGCCATCTACATTGAGTTATTTTGGAGAGAACTTTGAATTAACCATTTTTGTGCATAGTGCATAGATAATATATCTTGCGGATTATATTTGACGACTAGCTTTTGCCCGCGGCTTCGCTGAGTCAGCCACCTTTGAGTTATATAACAAATCGAATCCCATTAAGAGGCCGGGGTGGCTTTGAACGAGTCTATAGGCTGTCTCTGTTTAACTTGCAAACTGTGCCCATGCTTGATGCGATAGCACTACCGAACGAACAATTATAATAGGTGCCGTAATACCAAAAATTATGAATGAAAATGTAATGTTTAGCCAATGTTTTTTGTATTAATAGTACCTTGAAATGATAGTCTATGTTCCTGTTGTAATGACAAAAGAAATGTGTTCGTTTTTAATACAAAACGAATAAGTTAAAGATGCGACATTTACGTCGTAATAATGTGTGAAAATCAATTGGTTTATATTTCGTTTTAGGTAATTATTTTGGAATAAAAACTATCCAGGAACCTAGATTAATACGTTTTTTATCTGAATAACAGCACAGTATGGTGGTTATATGCTTGAATTATTCGTACGAATTTAAACGATTTCAGTTTCCCCTAAAAGTCTGTTTTGCCATGACAATAAACAAGTCTCAGAGGCAAACTCTCAAATTTGCGGGTATTGACTTGAGAGAACATTGCTTCTCTCATGGACAGTTTTATCATAGAAGAAAATATATATAACTCAAGGGTGACTGACTGGCTGACTGACTGACATAGTGATCTATCAACGCACAGCCCAAACCACTGGACGGATGGCTGAAATTTGGCATGCAGGTAGATGTTATGACGTAGGCATCCGCTAAGAAAGGATTTTGATCAATTCTACCCCCAAGGGGATAAAATAGGGGATGAATGTTTGTATGAAACTTTGTCAATTTTAAACCGATCGGGCTGAGACTTTGCATGCATAAAGCTACTATGACGTAGGCATCCCCTAAGAAAGGATTTTGAGATGCAGGCTATATAAGATTAGTAACTTTTCAGTTTAAAATATACGAATTTCTGTATGCTAGCGCCATCTACATTGAGTTATTTTTGAGAGAACTTTGAATTAAAAAATTTTGTGCATAGTGCATAGATAATATATCTAGCGGATTATATTTGACGACTAGCTTTTGCCCGCGGCTTCGCTGAGTCAGCCACCTTTGAGTTATATAACAAATCGAATCCCATTAATACCTAATGACATCCCGTTCGAATTTAAACGATTTCAGTTTCCCCTAAAAGTCTGCTTTGCCATGACAATAAACAAGTCTCAGAGGCAAACTCTCAAATTTGCGGGTATTGACTTGAGAGAACATTGCTTCTCTCATGGACAGTTTTATCATAGAAGAAAATATATATAACTCAAAGGTGACTGACTGACTGACATAGTGATCTATCAACGCACAGCCCAAACCACTGGACGGATGGCTGAAATTTGGCATGCAGGTAGATGTTATGACGTAGGCATCCGCTAAGAAAGGATTTTGATCAATTTTACCCCCAAGGGGATAAAATAGGGGATGAATGTTTGTATGAAACTTTGTCATCTAAATATATATAACTCAAAGGTGACTGACTGACTGACTGACTGACATAGTGATCTATCAACGCACAGCCCAAACCACTGGGCGGATGGCTGAAATTTGGCATGCAGGTAGATGTTATGACGTAGGCATCCGCTAAGAAAGGATTTTGATCAATTCTACCCCCAAGGGGATAAAATAGGGGATGAATGTTTGTATGAAACTTTGTCAATTTTAAACCGATCGGGCTGAGACTTTGCATGCATAAAGCTACTATGACGTAGGCATTCCCTAAGAAAGGATTTTGAGATGCAGGCTATATAAGATTAGTAACTTTTCAGTTTAAAATATACGAATTTCTGTATGCTAGCGCCATCTACATTGAGTTATTTTGGAGAGAACTTTGAATTAACCATTTTTGTGCATAGTGCATAGATAATATATCTAGCGGATTATATTTGACGACTAGCTTTTGCCCGCGACTTCGCTGAGTCAGCCACCTTTGAGTTATATAACAAATCGAATCCCATTAATACCTAATGACATCCCGTTCGAATTTAAACGATTTCAGTTTCCCTTAAAAGTCTGCTTTGCCATGACAATAAACAAGTCTCAGAGGCAAACTCTCAAATTTGCGGGTATTGACTTGAGAGAACATTGCTTCTCTCATGGACAGTTTTATCATAGAAGAAAATATATATAACTCAAAGGTGACTGACTGACTGACTGACTGACATAGTGATTTATCAACGCACAGCCCAAACCACGGGACGGATGGCTGAAATTTGGCATGCAGGTAGATGTTATGACGTAGGCATCCGCTAAGAAAGGATTTTGATCAATTTTACCCCCAAGGGGATAAAATAGGGGATGAATGTTTGTATGAAACTTTGTCAATTTTAAACCGATCGGGCTGAGACTTTGCATGCATAAAGCTACTATGACGTAGGCATCCCCTAAGAAAGGATTTTAAGATGCAGGCTATATAAGATTAGTAACTTTTCAGTTTAAAATATACGAATTTCTGTATGCTAGCGCCATCTACATTGAGTTATTTTGGAGAGAACTTTGAATTAACCATTTTTGTGCATAGTGCATAGATAATATATCTAGCGGATTATATTTGACGACTAGCTTTTGCCCGCGGCTTCGCTGAGTCAGCCACCTTTGAGTTATATAACAAATCGAATCCCATTAATGCCTAATGATATCCCGTTCGAATTTTAACGATTTCAGTTTCCCCTAAAAGTCTGCTTTGCCATGACAATAAACAAGTCTCAGGGGGCAAACTCTCAAATTTGCGGGTATTGACTTGAGAGAACATTGCTTCTCTCATGGACAGTTTTATCATAGTAGAAATATATAAGTAAGTTGTCTTCATAGAGTGGTGCCAAACGCGGCTTGTATGTGTGCACGGCCGTACGCACGTGCCTCAGCACGCACACTATGATAACTTACAGGCCGGCGAAGCCAACACGAGCCACGGGCCGCGCCGCGCAGACAGACATCGCGTGCCGCGCAAAGCGTTTCCCTCAAATTATGTCTACATCAAACAATCGGACCTATTTTTGTGTTACTCTACGTGTTTATTCAATTTAATAGCTATGTAGGTTTTTGAAGTGAAAACTTCTTTAGGCGCGTTGAGCACTTTTTAGGTGAACAAAAATCATGGGACTCGCGTTATCGTCACCCACGGCCAACATTTGTTGAGCTCTACGCGCGATACATATTGCTCATGATTGGGGTTCAACTTATAAGGTTTATTTATGTATGATGTGTATATATATACATTATATATAGTTTTCACTTCTATCGGCAGTCCCCAAAGACTGCGCCGCATATTTTTTTGTAATTTAAGTAAAAGATTGATCTTTTACCGTGTCGTAGACAAGTACATGCTGCGAACATTGATTTATTGAAGCCTACTTAGCTATGATGGTTTTTCTTTTAACTTCATTATGTATACTACTACCGTTTCTTTCTTTTTACATATGCAAAAAAAAATGATTTTCAAGGTTTTGATTTGACTCTGTCGACGTGGCTAATATGTATATTCATGCCAAATTACAGCTTCCATGCAAATGAAATCGTATCTATTTTACCACCACATTTTATACTATTTTATTGTATTTTATTGTACTATTTTAGTTTTAGCGCCTAATGACAGATTAGTTAAGAATATTGTGTACAAAGAAGTTTTGTAGGCCCTAATTTTTTACACACGCTAAACAAAAGTAAAGCCGCAAAAACTATACCTAATTAATAATAATACTTCTTAACGCGAGCGAAGCCGCGGGCAAAAGCTAGTATTTGTATATAATTCTTCTGTACGTGTGTATGACTGAACGCCTTCTAAACGGCTGATTTTGATTAAAAAAATGTGTGAGTTACAAACTCAAGAATGGTTTAGGTTCACAATTCGATCCGATAAATAATGTTTTTTTTAATTTATGCAGGCGAAGCCGCGGGGAACAACTAGTAGTATCATAATAACTAGTCATATTATACTTATCCTTATAGATAATAATATTGTGTAACCAGACCAAGTATGGACTGTTGTCAGTTTGTGACATGCATTCTTGGCTAAAACATTGAGTTACGTCATATTACAATATGACACACCTATTATCATACAAACTAGTTCAAAAATTTTAAAACTATTTGTATGACGACTGCGTTTCTTTTAAATTGCTCAAGTGTACAGTATATGTCTGAATGAGGCTATATGGCTTGTTTTTACAAACACGGAAAAGATTTGGATATGTTATGTGATTTAATAGGAAAGGTCGCCCATATTGAATGTAATATTAATTATTTATTGATTATTTAAATTTGATGCAACAGTTTAACTTGTATGGCCTTAAACGAAATTTATGTGCGACTGTGTTTGTGACACAATTTAACGTAGTGTAGTCATCTTTCTGCATCTAATTTATGGATATTCATTTGTTTGTATTTATTGAGAGCAAGGACAACTACTCGAAATAAAATTTGATAGAGTTTGAGTTATCCTTATTAAAAACAATACCGTTAGTATTAGAATGTGGTATTCCTAAGGAATACATCTAATACATAAAACTAACAAAATAAACGCATTCATACACACAGCCCCGCACTAAGTTCAAAGACTTTATTAAAACATTTACATCTCACACACAATCACACCCAGAACCAGAAGCACAAATGTCTCTAGGGAATGAACATTGTGCTCCTGCCGGGAATCGATCCTAGGACGTCGTTGAAAGCAACGAATTGCCCAATGCGCTAACTGGGTCGTCCCAAATATAACTTGTACTGTGAATTATTATTTATTATATATTGGTGTACTTCATATTCATAATTGTTCGTAGACAAATTCAGCATAAAAGTTTCTTATTAAAAAAGCTTATATAATCACTATAGAAAGATAGTACGTGAAAAAAAATCTTCTGTCTGAATATATAACACTGATATAGGTCTTATTTAGGAGCTTTTGAAAAACCAGAATTTCAGATGAACAGTTGCAAAAACTAAAATAAACCTCAATTGTTCTCTAAGTTTAAGACTTGGGCAGCCTAAAAAGCTCTTACCTACACCCTGAGTATCAATTGTTCTTCCCTCATTTAACATCTCTACTTTACATGTAACTATAGTTTTGTCATCATTCATATTCCACTCCTAGATCGCAAAATAATAATACAAACAAGTTGAAACCTTTATACACCAGATTTAAGGTCTATTGGATTTGTAATAGCGTTTATTTTGTTGTTATAGAGACGAAACTTTTCAGTTTTTGATAAGGTTTCATGTACTTAATTGTTTTATTTGCACTGAAATATATTTCAAAATAGAAGAACACATTGTTCCTTACCTTGAAAACAGCCATCTTGATCTAGAAGCCAGTTAAGAGTCCGATAATCTTCAGGTGTCACTAACACGAGAGTCACAGATAGTCTTTAGTCACTTCTGCACCGCACTGCCTACTGGTCACCGCATCTTGGCGCGTCGGCCGCAGCACTGTTCTGTCTTCATATCCGGCGTTAGTCCACTGTCCACGCAAGCGCAGCCGAAGGAAATCCTATAATTTCAGAAACCATTGGTTAAAAAGAAAAACTCTTACTTCACCACTGACTACACTCGCTAATCGATGGGACTTCGTACGACATGCTTGCGGCTCATCATTATCGCTTAATTAGGGAAATTTATGGTATAATTTCAAATTGACGAAGAATTTTTCTATTCTGTATTTTAAATTCAAATTTGAAACACATTAAAAAGAAGAACATTGTTATTTGAAAAAAGGTTTTACTATGGTACAAACTTTTTTTTAATGCATCGGTCAGACAAATGCGTTCGACGGGCAGACCGGGCGGAAAGTGGTCGCGCGTGTCGGCAGTAGAGTTGTTAAATACGGCACTACTCTACATATCGGCCGACAGAAAGGCGTTTGTATCATCAGGACTGGCAGAGGAGCTTGCCTAATGACCTGAGATGAGAATGCCACCGCCAAATGTCTTAGGATAATATGTCCTCAATTAAAATTCAAGGTCTAGACTTGGACCCACATTTTCTTTGGAAGTCGACCAGAGATGACTTCTTTTGAATGTAGACAAAGCTTGATACCAAATTGTTCTCATCAGACTTTCGAAATTGAAACATTAAAAAAATGCAATTTTTCCAACTCATTTGAAGTAAGTTTGAAACACAGATTACAATAAAGTGGGCCTTTCCAACTGTATTACGATTTGTGTTCCACTCGTTAAAAGAAAAGTGCATTTTTATTTTGCCTTTGTGCATGCAGCGTTACAATAATTTCACCCAGTAATTAAATACTATACTATAACAGTTACACATATTATAACTCCTTTATTTAACATGTTACATTTACTTCCCAAATGCTATTATTTTTCCAATGGCTTCTTGGAAACAATAGAGCTATAACGTTATGCATCCAAAGTTCCGAGTCACGTTGGACATTACATAGTTATTTCGTGGAATAAATGTACATTAGTTGCTGAATATCGGTTATTATAGCAGTAGGACGGTATAAAACTATATTATTGACAATTTCGAAATTCACAATAGTTTTAAATAACTTTATCGAAGTATAGGTAACATTTATGATTTTAATGATAGATCTATTACAGAAAAATTGCCTATAGTTCTTTTTGTAGTTGCAAAAGATACCGCTTTTGTTACTAAATTATCCATGTTTAAAAAACTGGCAATAGAGATTTCAAAACTTTATTGTACAACAATTTCCATCTGTGACTATATTATTTTGATATTTTAATGGGCTTCATTTAAAGAATTGAATAACTATTCGGTTAGGGAAGACACATATTGTGAATTGTTAGGTATCATGTCCTCCAGGTAGTGACATGGATTTCTTTAGTATTCTGAAGCAAGGTCTAGAACAGTGGTTTAACCACCGATAAAAAAAACTAATCATAGGATTTTCATTTATCAATCTGATAGGAAATGAATACTTTGAAGTGTTATTTCTGTGTTTTTGTTAAATTAAAAAAATATTAGCAATAGGGACGATGCCTGGATGAAAAAAAACGTATATGTCCGTCAGTTAGATTATCGAAAAATATTGGACAAGTATTTTTATTTAACAAATTAATAGAAATGTATAAAGAAATAGGCGTCAGAGTTCGGGAGTTGGGGCTCGTGATTACACGCCTTAGTAAAAAGTATACCGAGGCGTGACGTCACAGAATTTCAATTCACTATATCTTTGTAATTTTTTGTTTAATTTAAAGAAGAAAAAAATATTTGTTTATTTTTTTTTGATTGTGTTAATGAAGGACTAAATCGTTTTTTTATTCAGCCTATTATTTCATAGCTTGGTGATCACAGGCGATATTATCGTTTTATGTTTGTTTCAAAAAAATTGTTTTAGACACGGCCAACTTGACCGAAGACGTAACACGCTCATCTAGAAGGATTTCCTAGACCTTTTAATTCTACATTGGAAGACAGCCCAACCGGGAATCTTTGATAAAATATTAACTCAGGAAGTATCTCCCGAGTTGTCAACTTGTCACATCATTAGATTTAACTTAACAAAGTGTGACAAGCAAGGGACAACAACCGTTGACGAAGCGTGTAATCTACTTGGTTACATTACAACCAAATCTTTTTTAAACCTGATGTAACAATAACAAACTTATTTTGAACCTTATGTTTCAAGCTATAAAGGCATGAATGAAAATGTTAGTGAAAAATGATACGTGGTCGTACATAGTTGAACGCCCAAACTTTTGTCAATTTATTTATACTTTTGTTTCCGTCAAATTATAGCTTAGTTGAAACAATTGAGATTATTATGAATAATTTAACTTTCTTTTCCATTGGCCCAGAAAATTATATGCGCGCATTTCTAGTACCTATAGTTTATATTCACAACATACTACATCCTAGATATCTGCTGATAATTATAATAATAATTATGTGCACTTGAATAAACATAAACCATTAAATGTAAGGTAGTGCATTTTTTAAGCTATTTCATAGCTTCTATCGCGGGCCTTGATCGTGGAGACCGAATCCAGAAATTCCGTAACGAAAATAACCTAACACCCCCCGGCACACTCCGACCGGCACAGCGGTGATACTTTTTAGTTTTGCCATCTATCGATGAATAGCAGAACTTTTAATGACTTTTTTGAAATATCACGCTTGTCTCTTTAGTTCAGCAACTCGCCTCTAGGTGGCAGGAAAAAAAATACTGCATAAATAAAATAAATAAATAATTATAATTGCATAAGTTGATAAAAAATGCTATGCAATAGCTTTACCGCGGCAGTCCCCGAGTGCCACACGTCTTTTTTTTTATTTGGTTTTGCTTAGCACGCTATGTGCATTTAGCTAGTGTCATGAAATAAATATTTCTTATGTTATATTATGTAAGTAGATGATAAACGAGTCATGGTCTAGTCCTATGACTAGACCATGACTCGTTTTGCATGGACTGACTCAATTTAAATGGACGACTAATTTTATCATCTACCTCTTTAGCATAGAGCATAACTTGAATAGTCAAGTCATGACCTATGCTAAAGAGGTAGAAACTTAAGCGAAAACGAAAACATCTTAAACAATTGTGTATTATTTGCCTACACTCATGCACGTTCACGAACTACTCCTTGGTATCACGTATCCATATATTTATAATAAAAATTAAGTAAAACGTGGTCTGTTCTCCACGTCGATAAAGAATTTTTAGAGACATAAT
Source organism: Lomographa bimaculata (assembly GCA_948107665.1). Classification (NCBI taxonomy): domain Eukaryota; kingdom Metazoa; phylum Arthropoda; class Insecta; order Lepidoptera; family Geometridae; genus Lomographa; species Lomographa bimaculata. The sequence goes on along the minus strand of OX403596.1, from coordinate 6,240,769 downwards.
AATTGCTTTTTACTTTGGCAATTTGTTATGGCAATTAATGCACTCAGCGGGCTTCTCAATTATAAAGCAGCTGTAAAACAAAAAAAAACAAAATCAGCTCACTTGGAAAAAAGTTATGAGATGTGAAATAAAAAAAATACACTCGAATTGAGTACCTCCTCCTGTTTTGTGCTGTCGATAGAAAAAGGGCAGGCATTACGATAGCACATTGTTTTTTCTAATTCCTAGCATTTATTGCGAAATAGGTACAATGTATTGCGAATATAGGTACATTTATTTTTATGTACGAAAGGCAAGCGTTTGACCACAATCTCACCTGATGGAAAGCGACGATGCGGCCGAAGATGTTGCATGCTTGCCTAGAAGGTACCTATTCACTCTTGACTTGAAGACTCCCAGATTATACTGTTCGGGGAACAAAGACAAGGGCAATAAGTTCCACTCCTTCGCTGTACGGATGATAAACGTAGAAGCGAAACGCTTCGAGCGAACTGGAGGTATGTCAACCATATATGGATGACGTTTGACAGTTTGTCTTGTTGTTAGATGGTAAAACGGGCATGAGGGAATTAGCTCGTGTAATTCCTGCGCACACTCTCCAAAGTGTAAACGGTAGAATACCGATAGACTTGCGACCTTACGTCGGTGACCGAGACATAGTAGATTTTATATATTATTATGTAGTTACGATAACTTTCAGCTATAATATAAAACTAAGAGTCTTTAAACCGCAGATTGGGGTTAATGTTAAAAAATATACAAATACCGACGCTTGAGTAGAAAGTACCGTACCTACACTTTGGGCGCAAGAGCAACCCATTTGGTACAACTTGAAATTTTTACACGAAATGGTCATTTTCAGATTTATAATAAACATAAACTCTTTCACATACACAGCTCCACAATAAGTTCAATTAACGTGAGGGACAAAAACATTTTTTCTGCCCGTTTGGGATATCGTTAAAAAGGACTTTGCAAGTACTAAACCATTTTAAAAATAATGTGAAAAACTAATTAATAAGTCACCAAATTCACTATTTTTTTACCTATTTTGTCCCGGGATATATCTAAAACAACGGCTATCCATTTCAAGCTGTAATTATCTTATAATTCTGTCTGTTATATTCTGTACTTGAATATAAAATAAAATAATCTATAATTATTATTACAAAAAAAAGTTATAAACAATATAATACTCAAAAGTTTATATCTATAAAGCAAAATGTACGCGCGAGATCTTAGTTCGGAGCGAACTACCATTACCAGTATTATTAAACTGCCCTTTGGCTTAGGTGCACGTTCGCCTTCTAAGCGGGGTATCGGCTTCGATTCCCGGCGGGACCACAAGTTTCTCCCCAATGAAAATTAGTGTTTCTAGTTCTTGCTGTGATGTTCTTGTGTGTGGTGTGAGATGTAAATGTTTTCGGCCCCCACGACACATTGAACTTAGTGTGGAGCTGTGAGTGTGAATGCGTTTTTTAATAATTATTAATTTATTATAAATAATGTAGGTATTATGTATAACTTATCCGCAAACCTACTGATAAAAACTGAGTACCGCAGTTTTCCCTGAGTAGATCGTTTTCACTGACTTTCTAAGCAAGTGGAACGCACCCTGTCTCTTTATGCATGCCTGTCCCTTTTGTAACTGATATAGCCGATTGCGTTGTTTCCGATTTTACTTTTCATTATAGTATTAGTTCTAGCCACAAGGTTAGCTGTAGCCAGCGATGGTAAACGATTTTCATATTAGCTACGCAATTGATATAAGAATATGTTTGTTATATTTCTCTCTAGCACAGAATACCAAATATAGACATGCCTCATCTTCGGCCGCAGCATCACTTTCCATCAGGTGAGATAGTGGTCAAATGCTTGCCTATCAAGTATAAAAAAGACCAGAGACTCGTGATAAGGTTTTAAGTTCCGCCAAAATAATGTAGTGCTTATACCAGAGAATAATTAAATAACACTGGTAGCTGCTTTAGAAAGTGTATGTTTTGTTAAGCACAAAGAAATTGTTCCATACAATTTACACCATTTTGAAATGCAACATTGCAGGCAACTTACATATTACATCCTACTAGACTAACTACGGGCCAATTGCCTATATTTCCTAAAAATAAACTAAAACTAAGTACAGCAAAGAACTAAAGTTACCTACAAGACATCGAGCTTATAGGTAACTCAAGTGCTCAAGCCCACTACCAGTGGGTAGCGTTCCCATCATGCTGGCGGCATTGCCTCTCTGAATTGCAATGCTAATACGTTGAGCCAAATAAGTGCCAGCATTTTGATCACGCGTCGCTTCAACCAGGCGCTCTGATAGAATTTTGAAAATAGAATGAGCTCCCGGTCCCCACGGACCCAGTGTCTCAACACCAAACGGCTCAAATATGTAACCACTGCCAAGGTTTCCATATTTGCGCCGTTTACGCTGCTCTGCCGAAGTTGCCGCAACGCCAACCCCATTCTGTGTTTCAGGAAGATGTGACGGAGCTAAAGTATCGACACAAGTTGCATCCCATACTAAAGGCCGTCCCATCTTCCATGGAATTAAAGTCATGCCGTCGGGTCTTATACCATCGTCACGCATCAGACCATTCGGTTCGAGAATGGCTGGAACGTTGGCACTGGTAAAAGCCCGGCGGATGATATCGTTGAGGCTGGCGTGGCGGGAAATTCGGCCAGCACTTTTCTGGCACGAGAGGCCGTGGTGACCAAGCTGGTCAACAGCTGTACCACACTGACAGCTATGGGCAACATAGCACCTTGCACCCAAACGTAAGCATATAGCGAGACGGAAAGCAGATGGATCTATAAGGGTACCAGTATTAAAAGAGGGAATGGCCTGCAACCAAAGCCCTGACTCCCATACAGAAACTGCTAGAAGTCGAGCACGCTCTGTGACGCTAGGACACGTATCTAAAAGATGTTTCCGTGCTAGTTCACAGAGCGGCCGATCCCACAGTCTCTGTGAGGATAACCTCACTGGGAGCCCGGTATTTGGGCATGCCATCTCCCAGGCGCTTCTGGCCTCAGTCAGGTTTGCTATTTCTAAAGAACCCAAACTATGTGAAAGTATTTTCGACTAATTTAGAAGTACCATGAACTGAGGACAAGAAAGCCGGTAACGCAACACTAGAAATTTTACGTATACCTAAGCCTCCTAGTCTTACAGGTAAAGAAGCTTGCGACCAAGCCCTGTCATCTATGTCAATATTCAAAACCGATATAAGAGTATTCATTACGATATTGTCCATGCTCTCGAGGAGCGCGCCATGTTTCCATAGCGGACAACATCTTAAAGAATACGTAAATTTTGGGACAAAAAGACAGAATCTAATAATTGTAAAAGCCATATGAGTGTTAATTTTGAGCAATCTGTCAGAAGAATTTTTAAAATTTTGAATTTTTTCTTCTACAAAAGGTGAAATTGATTCATCTAATATCGGCGAACCCAAAAGGCGAAGTGAACACTTGTCTACTAGTTTTATATTGTAAGCCAATGAGTTAAATTTTTGTAAAACCGATAGTTTGTCTGAACAGTTATCGCAAACAAAAAGTTCGCATTTCGAAAAATTTAGTTCAAGCCCAATCTTTTTAAATTCATCAATTATTAATTTTAAATCACTTAAGACAGTATTCACATCACCTCCCAGAGTTCCGTCATCCAAATACCAAACATTTAGTTTGGATTGGAGACGTTGAATTATTGGATTGACAGCTAAAGAAAAAATTGCTGGGCCGCACGGGTCACCCTGCTGACAGCCAACGGAAGACAAAAGAACATCGTTTTTGTAAATTAATTTTGATGGTTTGCCATAGCATTGCCAAATAAAATTATATAACTCTGGAATTTTATCTTTCACCTGGGTCAGAAGGGTGCCTCTATCAACAGAATTAAAAGCATTCTTAACATCCACCTTTAGCAACACCTCTCCACAATTTTGATTTAAAAATGTTCTAAGGGAATGGACAGCAGCCTCACATCCGCCCCGCGAACCAAAACCAAGCTGTATAGGCTGAAAAAGATTGCTTAAAGAAACAAACATTTTCTTACAACCGATTTTAGCCGCGAGGCGGCGATATGTGGTGCCTACCGCTATAGGCCTGATGCCACCATCTTTTTTGTTAAGTGCGCATAAATTTGCGCCATACAAAATATCTGTGACGTCATTATTGACTTGACCTGACAACATCAGGTTAACTAAAGCCGTTAGATCTTTTAAAAGTATCTCACCAATCTCGCCAGAACTAGCACATAAAAGATCTTTTAGAATTTGCGGTGTTAAGCCATCTAGGCCACCGGCAGATCCACCTTTAAAAGACATAACAGCCGAAGCAACATCCTGAGCGGTCGCCTCAACAGTGACGTCACTCTGTTGAGGTGGATCAGGTAAATGGAGATTTGTTGCCGCAGGCGGATGCTTGTCACGAAGTGACTGTATCGTATCCGAATTATAAGGGGCTAAAGTGTCGCTAGAGAACAAGACTCGTGCTGCCCCTGTAATGTCACCATCACTAATTTTGTTCTCTACAATCTTATAATTTGCCAAATTATCATTTTTTTTAGAATTTGTATTATCCCGCCTTATTGGCGGGACAATCATATAGAATATCGAAAGAAATGTCTTCCAATGCCATGTACTTTACGCAGTTTTCCTTTACTCTATTAGTAAGGGACGTTTTGTTATTAGGGTCAAAAGGTACGTAAAGTACGTGGTAAGGAAAAGTCAGGAGATGTTCCCAGGCACTATTTGAATTTTGAAAAATAATAATATTAATGCCGCCAGCATGATGGGAACGCTACCCACTGGTAGTGGGCTTGAGCACTTGAGAACTTTAACTTTAGTTCTTTGCTGTACATAGTTTTAGTTTAGTTTTAGGAAATATAGGCAATTGGCCCGTAGTTATTGACAAAAAAAAAAAAAAAAAACTTAATATTATAAATCCGAAATTTTGTGTGTTAGTGTGTAAGCATGTTTGTTCCCTCTTCACGCTTTAACGGCTGAACGGATTTGGATGAAATTTAGAATGTACATAGCTTAGACCTAAGATTAACACACAGGCTTTTAACTTGATAATAGCGGGCGAAGCTGCGGGGCACGGCTAGTTATTTATAATCATAAAAATAATATTAATATCTCGTCTCTATGTTGTGTGAAAGTCATCATGATCTGCAATTTCAACAATGAGCTTAGATGAGAATGAAGATACAAGGAATCTTAAAGTTATCTCACATATATTTTGCCTTAGGGCTTATAGCAATGAAAATATATAGAGCATAATAGCAGACAAAGAATCGACCGACATTTTTGTTATTTTATCTAATTTTATAAAAGGAATGCATAGCACTAAACTCAAATGTGATCATTTATTGCAATTGCTGTGAAGTATACCCAGCAAGCTCATCTAAGTATTTATGAAACTGTCCGTTGGATTAGTTATTTTAAGTTCATACTATCAAATAGATTGGTGTTGTTTGAAAACAAACAAATTATAACTTGAATATATTTTTTTTGTGTCAAATAAATGTTTTTTTTTCTGTTTCTTTATTTCTATTATTGATGAGGCATTGAAAGATACGCTATCTAAGTGTTTAAACTATGTTATTAAATATTGAAAAAAAAAATTGTTTATAATTCAAAAAAATTTCGTCAATATTTATGAACAAGTGGCAAAATGAAAAGGTTGAATATACTCCCGACGCTCTTAAAATTTACTTTGTGTGTTGCATTTATTTAATTTGTGTCAAATAAATTAAATGAAGAGGTATTGAAAGATACGTTAATAAGTTAAAAAGTAGCCTGTGTCATTCCGGAAATTAAACTATCTACATTCTAAATTTCATGAAAATCGGTTCATTCGTTACGGAGATACCTGGTAACAAACATTCACTCGGAAAAAAACACAAACTTTCGCATTTTTAATACTAGTAGGATAGTGGGATTGTGCTATTCATACATTTAACTAATAAAAGAATCTAAAGCAAAACAAGACTTAATTCAAATTTGTTTTTCTATACTTCAAGCCTCCTTATAAATATTGCCCAGCAAATCTGCGGTAAGCCAAGTTCAAAACGAAATCGAACCATTAGAGGGCTATTACGAAAGTAGCCACAGAAACCATAAACATACAGAACGGTATGTAACCACCAATTCACCATAATTGTATGCGGAAGTGTATGGAGTTAAACGCTATAATTTAGGCCTTATTCGACGTACGGTGTCTGTGGTAGGTACTTAATGTGTCATGTTTTGGAACTCAGACACAACATTGATGGCCTAGTATCACGTAACGTATGTACACAGGCCACACTGTATCCGATGTTTTCTGCAAATGGGCTGACTGTGCCGGGACTAACTAACCAACCAGGATTTAAAAAAAACAATTAAACTAGTCGTTTGCCCCGAACTGTGATCTACATATCGCCTAATAGAGAAGAACTTTAGAGTTTCATTGATTATAACTTATTATTTATAATAATAGTTAAATTTTTGTTTAAGTACAGGAATATAATAGAAATTATTTAGATTATATATACTTAGGTTATACCTACGTAAGCTTCAGCTCTAAATGTTTAGCTGTTTTTGAGATTGTCCTTGTAACAAAATAAGGTCTAAAAATAGTAACTTTGGTGGCCTACGATATTTTTTATAGGGTATAATTTAGACGGCCACTAAAAATTCTAAACGGTTAACAAAATGGATAAATGGTCATCAAATTACGTTTCCTAAAGTACCTAACCTCAACCTAATACCACCCACCTATAACCTATAACCATAAACCTAAAGTCAACGATATCACACATTTATAATGTTTACTAATATAATATTTTATTTTCATACTACCAAGTGAATTTGTGTTGTTCAAATCGAACAAATTATAACTTGAATATGTTTTTTTTTTGTGTCCAATAAATGTTTTTTTTCTGTTTCTTTATTTCTATTATTGATGAGGCATTGAAAGATACGCTATCTAAGTGTTTAAACTATGTTATTATATATTGCAAAAAATAATTATTGTTTATAATTCAAGTAAAATTTGACAATATTTTTGAACAAGTGGCAAAATGAAAAGGTTGAATATACTCCCGACGCTCTAGCTTTAAACGGCTGAACAGATTTTCATCAAACTTTTCTTAAGAACAATATTGATCAAGTAAAATTTTAAACAAAAAAAAAACTAAATCAAAATCAATACAGTTGTTTGGGAGATACTATTTCAAACAAAATAAATCCTAATAAATTTCACTACGACGCCATTGACAGACACACATATATACAGATAAACCCCTTAAACTTTTAACACCCCTTTTATTGTGTCCGGAGTTAAAAATAGAAAGAAAGAAAGAAAATTTATTTGTCACAATAAATACCTAACAACAATAAAATAGAATATTTACCCGATTTATACAGCTTTAAAGGTCAATACCAATTATTATAAAGCTCAGCTTTAATATATCGGAATCGGTCACAGTGCACAAAATGCCTCACTGCTTTTTGTTTAATTTGTTAATGATACCCTCTAAATTGATTGTAATTGATACAGAACACTACAATTAGTGCATCTCTACGATGGTAAAAAGTGAAACTCTATGGCAGCTGTCACCACGCCTGTATCAATAATGTTACACGTGTGGGCAGTGATATTAGAACCAGTTAGGTAATTATTATTAATTGCAAAACAAAATGGTATAATTTTAAGGCTTCGCCATACAGGACGAGTGTGGGACGTGCGGATATGTGGTGTGGGCGTGGTCGCCTCCCGTGCAGCGGGGTGCAATGTGTCCTGTATGGCGAAGCATTTATGTTTCTGTCTATAAGTAACCTATGTTAGTCACAATTATTGTTATTGCAGAAAGTGGTTAAATAGAGTTATAAGACATATATATAGCTTATTACATTAGGGTCATTAGTGTCATTTAACTGCCCGTTTGCTAAGTTGGGAGGGGTATCGGGTTCGATTTCCAGCGGGAACATAAGTTTTCTCCCCAAGGAAAATTTGGCTTTCTGGCTTTGGTTGCGATTGTGTGTGTGATGTTAAATGTTTCCGGCACCCACGACATTTGTCATCGAACTTAATGTGGGGCTTTGAGCGTGAAAGCCTTTATGTTTATGTTATTATGTGAGTAGGTACTACATACTCCATCGTCTATCGCAAAGTCACTTAATACAGGTCAGGTGAAATAATGGTCAAAGGTTTTTCTATACTGAAAAAAATAATTATATCAATAAATACTTCAATAAATCTTTTCAAAATTAATTAAAATAAGCTGTTAAATAAGCTAAATCTGAATTGAAATTAAACATGACTATTACTATCTCATAATAATCTACATCTACGAGTACTTAACTATCCATTCTTGCTAATTCCTAAACAGATTAAAGCATAACTACTCATTAGCGAGCTAATAAACTAAATTAATAGCTTCATAACCGATATACGACTCAGTATAAAGGAAAACATTGACGCTTTCATACTCACAAACCCACACTAAGTTCGATTGCTTGTGTCGTGGGTGCCGGAAACATTCACATTAACACAATGACAACTAGAACCAGAAACACTAATTTTGTAATCGGGGAAAATATATGAAAAATGGGACGAATTAAGAACCTCTTCCTTTTTTTTTAAATAAGTAAATAATTTTTGTGCTATGCTAAAATTTAATTACTTATTTTTGAACAAATAGCAGCTAAGCATATAATTTGATCCTGGGTTCGATTCCTGGCAGGAGCACAAATTCCTTCCCAAGGGATATTTGTGCTTCTGGTTCTGGGTGTAATGTGATGTGAATGTTTTTGGCACCCACGATACAAGTCATTGAACTTAGTGTGGGGCTGTGAGTGTGAATGAATGAATAACTAAGCAACGGACAGTTAACTTGTGTTGAAGAACTCGGTCCAAAACATACTGACCCAAACACGCGAGAGTACCATGTGTTGCATGTTATGTATACCTACTATAGTATCAGTCATTATGTAACCATTCCCTTAATGTTTATGTACTATCGTTAGAATTAGTGTACTATCGAGAACGGTAACATTGTGTACGATTTCGAAATTAGCATGATACCACACATTCTCGAACTACGATTGTTAGAGAACTGTTTTATATCTCTCTTTTTACGAACCAATTTATTTATTTTTACTTATAGTGAATGGTTAAGTTGCAATAATGTGAAGTGATGAAAGTTTGAAGGTATAGTTTATTATGTAGCTTTGCCTCGCAGCTTTGCCTGGGATAATTAAGTAAAAAAGTAGCCAATGTGTTAGTCTTGGTAGTGAGCTGTGAAGCACAAACTTTCGCAGATATATTAAAAGTGTGATATACATGTAAAGTACCTAGGTTTGAATCGACAAAATTAAATAATTCTAATATTCAGATGACTTGAGGACCTTCTTATCTGTGACGTAAAATACACGTATAATAAAATGAATACCATATATGTATTCACTTTTATCAAACTGTTTAGTCAGCATACGCCGATAAAGCGGCCAACTAGCTTATTTTTCGCCGAATTGAATTTTGTGATTTCGTACGAAAAATCATTTTTTATCCCAAAAAAACATGAGTAGTCGGGCGAATGGAACCACCTTAAAAAGAAACAACGGTCCCTTTTGCCCGTACAATTTATTTTATTATTTTTATTCGGCTTAAAACCATAGCCATGTCTCTATCTTCTCTATCCATGAGATGTACGTATTTATTAGTGTTAAAACATCTGTAGTCGCAGAGATTAAATTTAACAAACAAACAAACTTCCTCTTCCTCTTTCCCTGGATTTTAAATTACAGAAATGTCAATAAATCATCATTTACTCGATACATTGAGTATACTGTCCTTAATCCGTTCTTTCAAAATAAATCTATTTTATGCAAATAAAGAATGCAATCTCTCATCACGTGTTACAGAGAAGTTGAATAGAACGGTTATAATGGTTGCATAATTATGTTATGTGTGTGTCATTGTTATCCAATGCTTTCCACTCCAAGGAAGTTTCATGCTCCACAAGTTTTTGGCAACGGAACTATGGGATAGTTCCGTGACTGACAGCTGATGTGTGAAGATAGAAGAATGAATTAAATATTTACTTGGCACTAGAAACAAAATAAAACTTAACATTATATAGACAACAAAAACTTACAAAGAAACATAAGAAAGGTATAGAAACAAAATGTTGCACACAACATGTGTACCTTATATTATTTGAACTTGTTTTATGTATTTATTGTATTTTTTTATAAATTTATAATAATATATACATGTATATTTTTAATTCCTATATACTGTACATCAGCGCCTAGTGTTGGCATAAATGCTGTGACGAGTAACAATTCTTTGGAAAAAGTGCGAAAAGAATCGTGACTCAGCATTTTTGCCAACTTGAAGACATCCCAGATTGTACCGTACAAATACGTAGGCAATAAGTTCCACTCCTTTCCTGTACGGATGATAAATGTATCTGGCGAATTGGCTGTAATTTCTGTCTAGTGCACTTCATAATATTTTTTTTTTTACTTGATCACTGTTTTTTGATTTTAACGATTAGTCTCCTTAACGGCAGCAGGCTGTCAACTTTGCTTGACGAAGGTTGAATTGTGGATATCACAAAAAGAATGTCCAAATGTTATTGGCCCAATAGTAGTATAAATAAAATTTATCAAACTTAGTTAATTAAGGGATGTTGATTGTGGATTTTGTTAATAAATAAAATTTAATAAATAAATTGACTCTGCTCAAAATTGTCTTATCATGCTCGCATTTTCAAATATTTTTTTGATATGACATTTAATTTTCATTGTTTTTAATATATATTTTTTTAACAATATTATTATTTTAACGTAAACAATTGATTAAAAGCATATCCTACTAGTAATACAAATATTATATATGCGGAAGTTTGAGTGTAAGTATGTTAGTTTCCTCTTCACGCTTTAACGGCTGAACGGATTCAGATGAAATTTAAAATGTACGCTTATACCTAGGATTATCACATAGGCTTCTTTTTAACTTGATAATAGCGGGCGGACGAACCCGTGGGGCACGGCTAGTTAAAGAATATGCAAGAACTTGTTTGAAATTAGTACACATTAACCGTACTACCTCCTCTTTCCTACATTTTCTAAATAGTGAGCGAGTCAATCAAGTGTCCAGGCGTGCACTTTCACAGGAAAGGGTCTGGGTACCACAGATAATGGCACTTAATGGACGCCACAAGATTGCATCACGAGGTACCTACTGTAGCCATAAGATAAGCACATGTACCAAACTTGTAGGTACTAGGATCTCGTCAATATTAAACATTACAAACCTCCAAATAAGTATAAGTTAAAGTTATGGAAACCATGGCAGTGGTAACATATTTGAGACGTTTGGTCTTGACACTGGGCCCATGGGGACCGGTAGCTCATTCTTTTTTCAAAAATCTGTCAGAACGCGTGGTTAAGGCGACGCGTGATCAAAATGCAGTTACTTATTTAGCTGAACGTATTAGCAATGCAATTCAGAGAGGCAATTCCGCCAGCGTGATGGGACGCTACCCACATGTAGTGGGCTTGAGCACTTGAGTTGATCATATAAGCTCGATGCCTTTTAAGTAACTTAGGTCTTTGCTGCATATTATAGATGTATGATTTTAGTTTAGATTTAGTAAATAAAGGCAATTGGCCCGTTGATAAAGGAATTTGATAAACAATAAAAAAATATAATCATAAACGCTTTCACACAGACCCACACTAAGTTTAATGACTTGTGTCGTGGGTGCCGGATACATTCACATCACATACACAATCACAACCAGAACCAGAAACACAAATTTTCCTTGGGGACAAAACTTGTCAAAACTAACAACAGACCAATATTTGTACCATATTAAATATATTATATTGTGACCAATATTTCCTAAAACTATATCCGCTGACTCACCTAAAGGTAAGTGATGATGTAGTCGTCGATGGAACACGTTTGCCCAGAAGATGCCTATTTACTCGCGAATTGAAGACTCCCATATTGTATTTATCAGGGAACGCCGACTCAGATAAGGAATTCCATTCTTTTGCAGTTCGCTTAATGAATGTGGAGGCAAACCGCTTCATCCGTATTTTTGGACATATACCGCATATAGCGGTGTCGCTTTACAGTCTGTCTCGATGTCCGATAATAAAATGGGCATGGAGATATAAGTAGACTCGCGACCATGCGACGACCCATATTTGTTGTATTATACATGTTTAATATTTTCAAGCGACTTCAAAAAAGTAGGTTCTCAATTCGACTGTATGTATTTTTTTTTGTATGTTACGCGATATCTCCGCCAATTATGAATCGATTTTGATGATTTAGTAGAGTATACTTCAGAGGTGGTCCCATATAAATTTTATCGAAATCGGTCAAGCCAAAACCTATATATAAGCGATGAAGTCGGGTTTTTTAAGCTATGCTTGCGTTTCAATTATGTATCTGAATTATCATAATGCTGTTGAACTTCTTATTAATAAACTAAGATCTAAACATCTTCAAACAAAAGAACCTCAATGCAATGCAAAACGTAAAACCCAGCCTATTAGAAACCCATTGAATATAGAATAGAATAGAAACCCAGAATTGAAAGATGCACTTATGTGTTTACAAACAGAAATACTCGACTTGTCCAGCCAGTTTACCATTTAAACAGCCTTTTGTGAATGTAATGAAGTAATTTTAAATTCATCACTCATCTTAACGATTTCAAAATATTATTTGACCCAATAAGATTAGCCACACCTACGTTCAAAGTGTATGAGAAAATATGCATCTAAATTATTAAATCTAGTTGCCTGATAGTAGGTGTATGCAAATTTTAATAAAACTCACATTAAGGATGTGCACATAAAATAGTTCTATGCTGATTTATTATACCTAAAAATATCAACTTAGTAACTAATGATGCGATTCTCGTAAAGTAATTTCGTTAAACTCTATATTGGTATGAAGTATACAAATAGATACACAGTTATCAAACTCAGTACAAAACAAATCTGATCTTACGCAGATACCTAGTTTTTTTATGTACATAGTATTTGTGCATGAAGTTTATTTTTTAAATAATAAATAAATATACCTAACAACAAATAACGTAACAACTAATTGTTGTGTTTTGTCTGTTAAAGTTGTTTCACTGTTTATTAGTATACCGTGCAATAGGTTGCAATGAATCGTTATTATGTGCGAGTTGTTGACATTGCGGCTTTTATCGAGTTGTGTATCAACAAAATTTTAGTTTTTTGTCTGTTATAATTTTTTCACTGTCCGTTAGTATAGTGCAATAACTCGCAGTTAATCTTTGTTATGCGCAAGTTGTTAGCATCGCAGCTTTTATCGAGATGTGTATCAACTAAATACTGCTTTATGTCTGTTAAAGTTGTTTCACTGTCTGTTAGTATATAGTGCAATAGGTTGCAATTAATCGTTATTACGTGCGAGTTGTTGGCATTGCAGCTTTTAGAGATGAGACCGGTTGGATGTAACCGATCGAACCAGTTTGTTGGGATGATGTTACTTTTACTCGATTATACAGGGCGTTTAAATAATTCGGTTTGTTTTACTTTAACTAGAAATCATACTAATATTATAAATCCGAAAGTTTGTGCGTATGTGTGTATGTATGTTTGTTCCCTCTTTACGCTTTAACGGCTGAACTGATTTGGATGAAATTTAGAAGGTACATAGCATATACCTAGGATTATATTGCGTATTCCAGGTCTAGTGTGTTTACCAGCTTCGATCACATCGTCACTTACCATCAGGTGAGATAGTGGTCAAACAGTAGCCTGTCACAAATAAAAAAAAAAAAAAAAAAACTACATACATACATAGGCTACTTTTTAACCTGACATTAGCGAGCGAAGCCGTGGAGCACGGCTAGTAGAGTTTTCTTGATGTGATTTTTTAATTATTTGTTTTTTGCGCTTTGGTGAACAGGAACCTACTTCATTATTTACTTATTTTGTTCGAACATTTTGACACGCCTATATTACGAGTATATTAGCTTCACTTGTTTATCTTACTGACAAACTAAATACAGACAAAATGTATTCTAGGAATTTAACTTATTCACTTCTATTTTAAGTGTCGAATCGATTCAATTAGTTGCAAATAATATAAGTAACAAGTCGTTCAGCTCAAACTGAGATATCGCGCCTACATTTTGCGAGAGAATCACTTTTGAGGTTAATTGCTTATACCTTTTTTTCTTAATGATAATTGTTTGATTTTTAAGGATGTAACGGGTATTGTATGCAAGTTTCAGCTTTTAATATAGGACCGTTTTCGAAATAGACTCCAAGACAAAATAGATCTAAAAACGGCGTCTTTGATGACCTACCAAATTGTTATTTTCCAACATATATTTAAAAAAATAACGGATCCGTGCTCTATTCGCAGAGATCTTTTTAAAAACCGAGCAGACAAAAATCTAAATATTTTGCTTCGCACTTAGGTTTTTTTTTATGATAAATAGGCAAGCATTTGACCACTATCTCACCTGATGGAAAGTGAAGATGCGGCCGAAGATGTGACATGCTTGCCTAGAAGATACCTATTCACTCTAGACTTGAAGACACCCAGATTGTACTGTTATGTTCATATTTTTTTTAATTGCCATTTTAGGATTTGGGTCATAGGTTTAACATATTCCCTGAGAATCTGAAGTTATTTGCTTGTATGGTTAAGAGGCTAAATACCTATGAAAGACGGATGGACAGACAAAATGCTCACCCACCCAAGTCAACTCAGAGATCTCGCTTTGCTTGATGTTATACTCATACAAAGTCCTATTAACAGGTTTTGAAATCAGTTTAAAAAACAGGATATTGCATCGTTTTTTTACTCCTTAAATTATTTATACTGTTTATTGCAAATGTCATGGTTCTAATCTTTCTAAAAATTATAAATGTATCTTTATTCTCAATCAAGGACTCTTAAGCCATCTGCCGCATAGCTAGCATTTTTTTTTTAAATATTATGTTAGCTGATCCACTCTATTGTTTCTTTGTATGTTGGCTCCGCATGACATTCCATTTAGCCAGTGTCAAGTGATAATTATTTTTCGAGTTAGGTATTTTATAAAACCAGTCATTGTCACCAGTGACAGTCCAAGTAAGAGAGTCATGGTTCAATCACAGCCAAGTCATCTCCTCGTAAAAAGGTAGAAACTTTATTAGAACTTCTAGTGCAGCTTTGAAATTAAAATAAAAATCACGTTTTTAATTTTTTTATGATTTGCCTTATGAAGTCAAGAACTATTAACAGTTAATAATCCACCGTTATTACACATTCACATTCGAAGAATGACACAGTTTAAAAATATATAAAAATTGACACGGACATTTTTTCACTTCCGCGCCAAAAACTCGATCCTCTCCTTTTCGCACGGACATTAATAATTTAAATTCGGTAGTCTATATCAATTTTCATAAAATCTCTATTCCTATCATAACTCATTTAACATTTTTGAACATTTAAACTTTTATGTTTTTTTCTAGTATAGGATTATACATATTATTATTTATATAAGGATATCATCAGTTATATTGATAAGATACCGGCCTTTAATTATATTTGATATGATATAGGCGTCGATTTTTCGGTCAATGCATTTATATAAGGTACTTTAATCCCTATTCATTTATATATCACTGCCACATCATACATATTAAAATGAAGCTAACATTAAAAGGTGCAATAAGGGAATCTTCTGATATGCATGACAATTTCGGCGAGCCTATCGTTTGCCAAATGTACTCAAAAAACGAGAAAAAATATAGTAAAAAGAATAAGAATAATAAAAAGCATGATAGTAATAGTATCAACGTAAAAAGCTAACAAACACACAAATAAGAAAATATCGTTTATATATATACTTAAAAAATTGCGTATAATAAGTAAACATATCCTACTAATATTATAAATGGCAAAGTTTGTGTGTGTGTGTGAATGTTTGTTGCCACGTATCTCCGTAACTAATAAACCGATTTTAATGAAATTTTGAATGTAGATAGTTTAGATTCCGAAATAACACATAGGCTACTTTTTAACTTCATTAACGCGGGCAAAGCCGCGGGGCACTGCTAGTGTAAAATAAAATGTAGAGCAGCAGGTCGAATATTTTAATGTGAATGTAAAAAGTGTTTTGTAACCGTTTGTTTTATTGTATTATAATAGTTGAATAGATAAAAATAGCCGAATAGATTTTATTTTATTAATGTTATGAAATTGTATTCAAATAGAGCATTAAACTTTAAATTGTTCTTGCTGTACCTATACCTACCTTAAGGCCATTGTTTTAGTACCTTGATATACAAAGCGCCACACGCCTCGGAGTAGTATTTAGAACAAAGTCGTAGAACTAAATAAGCTAAGAGTTAAAACAAGAGTCAGGGTCTCAAGGCTTTATGGTATTTTACAAATAACCCTGTATATAAAATGATTAATTAATATTTATCGCCGTCATTACCACAAACACAGACGTAGCCACTAGGCACTACTAGTAACAATATAAATAAATAAAATTACAATTTGTAATTTAGCTTATCTCGCCGTTCAGAATAAATTAGATGCACATGCTCAACTAAATAGCCTCTAGAAGACACCCTAATCCATCATTCCTCTTTCTGCACAGTAGGCCATCTTGTTAGATCTGAGAACCATCTATCTACAAAATGACAATAAGCGATTTACTTGTCAGATAAAAAATCTGTACTATCTTGGTTGCTTTATATAGTAGAAATGTACTGGGTCGTTTTACTGGAACTATATAAAGTGTAAATTTTTATAAACAATTCCCAGTACTCTCAAAAAATTTCAAATGAAGAAAAATGGCCTGATTTATTGGTGTTTTTTAATATTAAACGTATACTCATTCACTAATAGTATGACATTGTACATAGTCGTCTTGGGTCTTAGTAATCTAGTAAGCATTAAGTGAATATTACGAAAGTAGGTATTCAAGCAAGGACTCGTGTTTAATTAGTGGTTTTAATTAGGCATTCCCTTTGTACCAAATTACCTATAAAAGTAAATCATAAACTAACATTTTTATTACCGTTCTATTCATTAGATAACAAAGAAGATATCAATTTGAACTCTCGTAAAACATTTTGTATTAGATTTGACCCAGCACTGGATAAATCTAAACGAAGCATACGTAAAAAATTATTCGTACGTTATCCGTCTATTACGTAAGTTAATATCGCTCTATTCAAAAGGTCAATAATAATAAATCGGTAGATAATATTGGTTAGCAGATCTAGATACATATTCGAGGCGTAGCGTGCTTACCATCGTCGCATCATCACTTACCATCGGGTGAGATAGTGTCCAAACGCTAGCTTATCAGAGATAAAATATACTAAACTTGATCTACATAGAAACTTAGCCTTTGTAACTTTACTTTTTTTATGAAAAACAGTTACATGACACATATTGTAAAGACAGCCACTGTTGCATTTCTATCATTAGCAAAGATAATACAATACATATGTAAAAATCATATTATCATTAGTGTGAAATTGTCAACTACCCGACACATCGTCAAAATTTTGATTATATGGGCCTCCTTCTTAGGCGTCATCACATTTTTCGTAGCAAGTTTTCGTTATACTTTTTCATCTTTTTAAATACTCTTTTTTTATGATCAATAGGCATGCATTTGACCGCAATCTCACCTGATGGAAAGCGACGATACGGTCAACGGTGGGACATACTTACCTAAAAGATACCTATTCACTCTTGACTTGAAGAGGCCTAAATAATTATATATAATTATATACTATACTTATCGGGAAACAGAAAAAATATTTCCGACTCTACCTGCTTGTTGGAAAATATGTCTATATAATAATATATTTTTTTAATCCAGCAAGTGTTTAACCTCATCTAAAAGAGAACATGAATATGATTATAATTTTACTAAGCAATTAGCCAAAAGTAAATAGTAAAATCCTTTAGAAAAGCGAGTCCGCACATTTGTTTTTACAGCACGTATGTCGTAGCACATAGAAGCTTGTTAAGCGCAGTAAAATATAGTAGTAAAAATACATAAAATTCTAGAAAAGTTAGAAATATGTACGTGTATGTTTTGGAACAACGGATATACAACGGAACGGACAATGTTTTATAACCTTAAAATAATAATATATTTGTTTTAATTCTATTTCAGAACTTAATACGAACACGTCGTAATAATCTGGGTCGTCTGCACTGCCATTCTTTCATACTACACAAAAATACAGAGATTTAAACAAACGAGTTACATATATTTTCACTGCTAATTCGCGTCTCGCGTGTCGTGTAGCATTTCAACAATTCTGACTACTATTCAAACGATCCATTTCACATTTCAACACATCCTGTATACGTAGCAGGTGCGTACTATTACGCATCTCCGAGTGATACAAATATATCTACGCCTGCCAATTAGAATCGCACGCGTTTTCCTTTCACCTGGTTTGCTAAATTGTACCCTATCTATACAACTCTATATAAGCGTGTATTAAATGTGTATTGCTTATGCAACGTGTGAAGATTACAAGCCTTTTTCTCACGTCCGTCAAAATAGCGATTTTAATTTGGAACGGGCCTCGCTTCAATCTATACCCACTTCACAACTTTTTTATTTGTTAATTTGAAGATTTTAATACTTTGGCATAACTCTTAAGTAAGATAAACCTAACAAGAGTCTTAATCTTGTGTAATGAGTTTAATTTTGCCTGACACACATACAATTAATCATTTCAACGTCTTTTCACATTTATTTTTCACAATTTAATTAATTGGAGCTACGAGTTTCTCTCAATTACTCAATATGTTACCTATCTATTAATTTGCTATTTCAAATTAATGCTTTATAATAGACAATGAATGGCGCCCATAAACAATTTCTAAAGGGCTATTACCTAACAATATCTTTAGATAAATCCATTGAAAGACGTTTAGAAAGTGGCTTATAATATAATGAACCTATTTAAGAAAACAGGAGTAAATCAACTGGGCAACTACTTGAAACGACGGCATATTGTTATTGTTTGGAATATCTGATGAAAGTACAACCTTTACAAACTGTTACATAAGAAACCTTTCTGTATCTTTTAATCATCCGCCATTATTTCATTCTTAATCCTTCGTTCTTGTAATAAAAAACATATAATACACGCAACACTTATATTTCAACAAAAAACAACAAAAATCAACTAAATAAGGACGTGCGACAACAACCCGTGCAAATAAATACATAGATTAATATAATGGCTACAACTTACTTACTATAATATTTTGATAAATATGAGATTACATTAATGTTTCAGATAAGATGATCGGCTGGAGTCGTAGTTAGTTTTGTAGCTTGAACTGGAATCAGAGGGCGCTGAGAGGTATTCACTTGTGTTTGCTCCGTTTATTTCATTTTCTTCCTTTGGAACATTTTGCGGTACGGACACCTGGACATCGGAAGAACCTTGCGGATACGATAAGCCGTATCTGGGTTGATTATTCGATGGAACGTAATTGTTATACAAACTCTGGGCAGGATTTTGGTATATGTAGTTGTTGTATAGAGAAGGGTTTGGTTGAGCAACCAGTACCATTGCAGACGGCTGTCCTAAGTAAGAATTTCCAAGAGAGTACTGGAGGTTAGGGCTCACACCGAAATGGCCTGAAGCTAATGAGCCGAGGAAATTTTGGTGGGGACCGATTGGACTCGTAGGGTTGGGAGAGAACAGGTTTTGGGGATATGACGATGGATATACTGAAGGAGTCGGGTATGATTGCGGCTGTTGTAAGAAAGCCAATTGGATATTTCCTTTAGACTGTGATGGCACTAGTTGATACTTGGACTGGTAACCGGGATTCGGAACAAAATTGATGGGAACGAACGGAGATGAAGATGGAGGCAGGAGGTTTATTTGAGGCTGCGACGCGTACTGTGGAGATGTATCTGAAGGAGTATTAGATTGAGTGTAATACTGACTGGCTTGACTCGGGTAAAAAGAACTGGGCACTTGAGTTTGATATGAAGGGCTAGATGATACGGTTTGTGAGCCTGGGTTTTGTGAATATATGCTGTAGGTATAGTCCTGTTTCTGTGCGCCGGTTGGTATAGAGTTGAGATTGCTTCCCTTTACCACGCCTCGCTTCTTCTGGTCTGCATCATCTACCTCGGTGCTGCACGCTAATGCAGCGAAAGCGATGATCACCTGAAAGTAATGATGAACTAGTTGAAACATCAATCAATGTTTCCGAATAGGCGTGGAAATCAATCTATCAGTGTCTGACTGTCGGGTATTTGCATTGCCGTTGTTAACTTTAAGTACCCATACAATAAATTGCTCTCAGGCGATGCAATAACCGGCAGTCATTTATCTTAAAAATCACCGGGACTATGCAGTACTCACCAATAATTCTGTTTTCGCCATAATGTTACGTAGTCTGCATATATTTGCAGAAACTAATTACATTATTTTATGAAAATGTTGCGAAATGAAAAGTGCTCTATACTCGGGGGCGCACGGAAAAGTGGAAGTCAGTATCAAGTTCATGCATTTATATGAGCGGGCATGGACAACTTTCCTCGGGCTCCAGATCAGACGAGGGAATGACCGCGCCATAGGTCTTTGTCCCTTATCGGAACATATCCAGTTCGCTCGAGATTGCCGGCTTCCTATGGTCCAGTCAAGTGTTGCGGAAGCGAAGAACTTACACGTTAAGCTAATAAAGTTTTCTCGTTAATAGAACGTTGAATTATGTAATCTTTGGAGTGAATTATAAATGTATCTGAGCAAGTTAAGCGAAATATGTCGTTCTATTTTTGACAGGATATTAGTGCTCCAAAATACGATAATGATTTAAAAGCGCGCAAGTTATTGACTTTAAAATGCTTTGAGTAGGCACTTTGTAAAAACAACGACGGATGTTAGTTTCCGATAGCCATACCTGAATGAGAGTATTATAAATACATTTGGGTGCAGTATGGCCGGCAATGTCAAGCGCAAATGCTTCAAAGTTAATGATGATTTATATGCATCTCTATGATGGGGTTGTTAAACTCTTCATATCATGTCTTGTGGTAGCCTAATTTCCTAACGAGTTAGATACCTACTTACTCGCGTTTTCATCTTTTGGTAACTCCAGTGTCCCCGAACAAAATAATTGAGCGAGTTTTTTTCGCGGAAAAACATAAATATTGCATAAAATCAGATTTTTTATATGAATCGATACTAAACTGAGGCCAGGTCGATAGGTGATAGGGGAACCAGTGATGGGATGTTTCACTCCTCAGGTAGGAGGGTAATATAATATTACCTGCGGACTACTAGGTTGAAGGGATGGGGAGGTACCAAATATGTACATACCTACCTTTGGCAAATAACTGAATTATGATTGTGCTAATAGGACTGCGAGAGCGAGTTGTCAATTTAATTAATTGGTGGGCATATGAGACGGGATACCTCATTAACACCAATTGAGGTTCGCAATCGTCCATCAAGATTAAAAACATGAAACAAACAAAACAAACGCATTCAAACTCAGAACCCCACACTAACAGTACAATCCGGATGTCTTAAAGTCTAGAGTGAGTAAAGTCCAAAGACTTTTGTCATTGGTGCCGGAAACATTTACATATCACATCCAGAACCAGAAACACAAATTTCTCTTGAGGAGAAAATTTGTGTTACCACCGGGAATCGAGCCCGATACCTAACGCTTAGAAGGCACACGGGTACCCAACTAAGCCAACGGGCAGTTCAATCTCACACTTAACTTTGCTATTATTATGGATTCTAGAATTCCAAACTCTGTAAATTGTTTCTTTTTATCTCCGATAAGCGAGCTTTTGACCATTATTTCACCTGTTGTATGTTGAAGAAGATAATAAACATGCAAGCCCTAAAATTAATGGTACTCAAAGATAGCTGTTGTAACACCACATAAGAGCTTTGTGATAGTAATTTAGAACTACTTAAGGTATGTAGTTAATTGGGTGCATTTGGGTATAGGGTTGTCAGGCAAGCAGGAGAAAATGCCCTACTATGGTGGTAAATGTGTTGGTCAAGTAAAAGGGCCAACGTAAGTGCTATGAAATCTCACAAGCTTTCTATTAGCGAGTTGGATATTATCTATAATTGTAGGTAGCGCTAATGTAACTATTCATTTACTCGAAGCAATTATTTAATCCGTCTCAATTTGGTCATCTGTATAGATGTAACTTTTTTGTTGGAAATTGTTCCATCACATGTCTATGTGTAATATTTATTCACATAAATACTTTTTTATCTATGGAAATAAAAATAGAAGAAAACGTAAAACGTCTATGTAGATGTATAGTCATAATATAATTATATGAATTATGACTTTTTACACGACGATATTTCATCCTATATTTTTTGCACAAGGCACATAAGTCGATATACTGACTAACGTTGTATGTACTTATGTATACGCATATGTGTTGTGTATAAGTATTACATCATGTAAGTTTTAGATCCTTCGATTACAAAAACAGCAACATTCGACATTACATTTATATGAGTGTAATTTAAATAAACATACTCTACTGCCTATAATTTCAAGTTTGATGGAGCAAAACGCGTATCATAACTTATATCAACATTCCTTGTCACTTTCATTTGTTACGCTGTAGGTTTATGTGGTTTTAGGTTGGTTACGGTCATTTTCTCTACTGTATTATATTTTAAAGACCTTTTGATATGGTTTATAGGTGTTTGATACCAAGATATCAAATGTTTAGAATACAGAAAACGCATTTATATAATATTACAGAAACGGAACAAAAATGTTATTTTCCAGTTTAAATACATAGACTTACATACATACATTTTAACATTAAATACGTAGAGTGTTGGTTATAGTCATGAACTATTAACTAACAGTAATTAAAGTTTCATGGGTCATCACCCAATTGTTGTTACAGTTGGGTGATAACAGTTTTTTTATGCAAGACAAGCAAGTATTCAACCATATGAGACAGTATATCATATGACGGAGAGTGACGATGGGGCCGAAGATGGAACATGCTTGGCTAGAAGATACCTATTCACTCTAAACTTGAAGACACCTATAATCAACATGCCTTTGAAGCATGCAATATCGACGATCTAGGATCTAGGCCAAGTAACTTCCTAAATTTTATCTCAATCCGTTTAACTGTTTAAGAAATACTTCATCGTAGGTGAGTTCTTTTTATAATAATTGAAAAGCAAGCAAAGCTTCAATTAACCTTCTTCGCAACTTTATATTATTACGTAGGTCTTATGCCTGTTGTACTGCCTCATAAACCACTGTTCTATTGTAAGTACGCTCTCACACTTACAGCTCCACACTATGGTCGATGGCTTTTGTCGTAGGTGCTGGAAACATTCACATCACACACAATCAGAACCAGAACCAGAAACACAAATTTTCCTTGGGAGAAATCTTGTGTTTCAGTCAGGAATCGAACCCGATACCCCCTGCTTAGAAAGTGTATATGGAATTGGCTTGAGTCTGTGTATCCCGATAAGTATTATGCATCATCATTTGGGAGTCTTCTAGTCATGAGTGACTAAGTATCTTCTAGGCAAGTATTCTACATCTTCGGCTACATCAGCGTTTTCCATCAGGTGAGATTGTGGTCAAATGCTTGTCTAACGAGCATAAAAAAAACGTACTATCAGGTGAAATATAGGTCAAATATTTGCATATTATTATTCTCTATATATAAAAACTCTTGAACCGATTTGCCTAATTTTGGTTTCGAAATATTTGTAGAAGACCAAGGAAGGTTCAAAAGGTGAGTAAATGTAAAGAAATTGTAAGGAAAAGAGTAAAAAACTATATAATAATAATATATTACCTGTCAAAGATTAGACACAAAAATCAACGCCTAGTGTTACACTTGGCAAAAATGGTCAGTCACGACTCACAACCCTATTGGCACTTTTTTTTTGGATATGTTTAATTACCTTTGTAAGCTGTTTTTATTGTCTATTTTATGTTTGTTTATCTTGTCATAGTGTCTAGTGTTAGTTTATCTTGTTTGTTAATAGTTCCAAATAAATATATTTAATTTCACAAATACCTGTCATTAGTAGGTACCTGTCAAAGATTAGACACAAAATAAATTTCTGAACGCACTATAAATATTTGACCATAGACAAAAGTGACATATATTATATTTGTTGTCAAATATTTGGTGGTACGAAGTTCGCCTGATCAGCTAGTCTTGAATAAAAATTAGATTTTACAATAGAATTCCTAAAATCGTAACTGAATTATCACGGGAAAAGTTCAAATCTGTAATAAAACGGACATTAATTAAGAAAGCTTACTATAAAACGATCGACTTTATTAATGACAAGGATGCACAAGCTCTTTCTAGCGACTACCATAACAACACCTAGGTTAATAAAATTATGCATTAGAGATTAAGAATGTTAAAAAAAATGAATGAAAAAAAATGATCCGCCAAGTTTCTTGCCAGGTTCTTCACGAGATGGCTGTAATTTTGCGAATCTGGCAATAAAATCATTAACTTTCATGAGTGCCTCTTTGGGGCACATGTGAATAAACGATTTTGATTGATTGAATTTAGAATTCATCTAAGCAAACCGCCATCTATGTTAGCTGAGTTTAAATGGACCGTTTCTGCTTTGCTGATCAATTCTAAGCCTGCAGCTAACTTAAAAGAGAAAGTATCTTGTATCTTGCCTTTATAGATCCGTAGTTCGAATTAGTTTCTGCCTCAAATTGTAGATGGAGCTTGGTCCTAGTAGCTTCTATCAACATATATAAAAGTAACACATATACATTACTATATCTCTAGTGCTTTGAAACATTTCATTTACATACAATCATAACCTTAACCAGAAACATAAATTTGCCTTGGGAAAAATACTCGTGTCTCCACAGGAAATCGAACCCTTCTAGTGAAGGCGAACGTGCGTCCTGAATGAATGAATGAATGAATAAATATTTATTTAACATAAGAGAGAAATACACATTACAATGATAGTTTCAGTGGGCCCCAAACTAGGCATGACCTGTATCTTGGGTACCCAGAATATTTGAGTAGAATTTCCAGTCTGTACGTGAGGGAATCAATTTACATATTCCCTTAGTCCTTCGAAGCCAACCGGCAGTTCTTTACGAATTATTATTTCTTCATTTTTAACGCCTTATGGGACCATTTAAGTGCCTGAGACAATTTATTAGATAGATAGATAACACTTTATTGAACACCAAATTATTACAGAGATATTAGAAAGAAAACTTAAACTATATATACAAAAGACGGTCTTATCGCTCAGAGCGATCTCTTTCAGACAATCCAACCATTACTTTTATTCCATTTTATGATGGATAAACTACAACTGCATTTCGATACAAGGTAGCAAAATAAGCGAGCACGAGAAAATGCCTTACGACTATACTTTCGTCACGATGTTACCCTTACCGGAAGCTCAAGCACTTTGTAGGAGTCGAAAGCGCGTCTTCCCGGACGGGAGGCGCGCTAAAGGTAACTAACGCATGTTTTTGGAGCGACAGTGAAGAAATTGCAATGATTTTGTATTATTTTCCAAATTCCAAATCCTGTGATTTTTAGAGTGTTAATGTGTTGTAATAAATGTTGGGTTTTTAACCGTTCATACTTAAAACGTGCATAAATGTAGGCAAATCATGTACAAAATTGAAAAACGTGATTCTCGCCTCGCTCCAAAACTCTTATACAAGTTCTAGTAAAGTTTCCACCACATAATAGGGACATGACTATGACTGAACCTTGACTCTTTTACTTGACTTTGACTGTGACTTGAGAATAGGACTTCTAATATGAAATGTGTAAACTGTGCACTTGAAATCTTTTATCACTTAATTGACAACGGCATAAAATTGCCGAACCAACATTTAAAGAAAAAATATGAGATATGATGCGTGTAGGCATCATATCCGAGTCCCCATAAAATGTAACACTAACACCTTCAATATTATATCTTTACACATTTTATAGTTCTATCCAGATTTGTTACTAAAGCTATATAACATACTACAGCTAGTTAACACGTCATTCAACACTTTCTCGAATATTTTATGTTGCCTTAATTTGCTTTCAAGTTGTAACGAAGATGTATCTGATAGCTAGCGTTAGATAGATTGAATACAAGGTATGTTATTAGACTTTACATTACCTTCTACTATCTATAAGTAGAAATAGTTTTACAAGCGTTTTTCTGAATGTGGAGTGAGTGATCTGAACACTCTCTTTTCAAGCCACTTTTAGTTACATCCTTGTAAAACTACGAGTGCAATCTATAAGTGGGTCTTATTAACGCACATTTAGGTTTACTTATAGAACCAATTCCACTTTTAGGTTTGCTTCGTAGATTGATATATCAAGGGTTGACACACATACAGGAATCACAAACAATTTTAGGATTCAGAGTTCACTAAGTAACTACCTAGTTACCTAAGGTTCGAAAATTTACTCTATTCATTTTTAACCCACGACGAAAATTTTATAAGTTTGCAGTGTATATCTGTCTGTCTGTGTTATCGTAGCTCCCAAACAGATAAACTGATTTTGATTAAGTTTTTTTTGTTTAAAGGCGACTTAATCTAAAGTGCTCTTAGCTGTTTGGTGAAAATCAGTGCAGTGGTTTACCAGATAAATAATTTAGGGAGTACTATCAAAATGTTGAATTTTCCACTTATGTTCGTTTTGAGCAAATAAACACATTATACAACGCTAAAGTAAATAATTCAAAATTAAAATACGGAAACTTAGACTAACATATGCAGTCAAGGTACCTATAATTTTATCAATTAATTTTATCTCGATATATACAAATTGCCTACTTCTCAATAACAATAACACCCACACCTACAAATAGCCATGCCAGTGATGAAACCTTGGTCAGTTGCAAAGTGTCTTCCCTTTCATAGAGGCAGTAAGAAAAGTGTTACCAATGAAGAATGTGTCCAAAGATATTCTTAGGTTACTGCTCTACTAAGCAGTTTAGGTCATAATTAAATTACTTTTTGGCTAGATTGTAATTCCAATCAAATCAAAATCGTTTATTTACATAGACCTCAAAGAGGCAGTTAAGAAAGTTAATGACTCTACTGCCAGATTCGCAAAATAACAGCCAACAATTACAATGGTACCTAAAGAAATAGGTATGTCATAAAAAAAGTTACTTGGAAGAGTAGGTATTGCTCGGATATTCGTCGGCAGAGTATATCCTGCTTCCGTGTCATAACTGAAATCTTTTAACGAATAGGTCCTTCTAATAGATACCCCATAATTACACGTAAAGTGGTATCATTACAGACAGGAACTTATAAAACCGGGTTGTACAAATAATATATGCATCATGGGGTGCATAGACGATGACAAAATGATTAGCAAAATTTATTTAATGCTTATAATCTGCGAATACAATAAATTAAACCTTGACAATTAAAAACAATCCAATAATTTGCTCTATATATATATATATATATATATATATATGTTGGATTTGGTGTGTCATCACAAAGTAGTATCCTACTCTGATGGATAACGGAGCAGAAAGTCATATTTCGGCAAGTCACAGCAGGATTTCAATAAGAATTATAGAAAAATACCACTTCCCAAGAAAACAATAAATAAGCAAAATAAAATAACCCATCTTCTTCCACTTGAGAGAGCTCAACGTGCAGTCCTTAAAGTCATGAAGTTTCTACCGTACAGATTTTCTACCGAGTTACTTTATAAGCAGTGTAAGGTCTTAACGGTGCGTAAACTTTTCATACTAAGAGTTATTCTCAGAAAATACAACGAGCACTCCCAAGCAACTTCAAAATCACTCAGCAAACGCCCTACACCTTCAGATTTACACTCAAATTCTCTCACACACACACACACACTTACATAAACACACACACACACAAACAATCTTACTTAGTTACACAAGCATTAAGTATATTATACTATAGGTACCTTCGATATTCTCCAACGTTTAATGTATTAAGTTATGTTTCTTAATAATAGTTGCCAAACTGTAAATGTACTAGCAGGAGTCCTGGTGACCTGTAATACAGGTTGTTATCAACCTACTTCAGGCACCAGTCCCTCTATATCTAAGTCCTAGACTCGGCAAAAAAATGTTTACTTAAGAGAGAGAATAAAAAAAAAATTTGATTGATTGATTGAAAATAAACAATAAGATAAAAAAATGTTCTGCTGGAACTCAGCCTATGGGTCAGCCTCTTGGAGGGTAGCAAGAAGACGATATAGGGTCCATTTTGGAGCATCATTTTACATCATTATCATCATCATTTAGTTTCCGTTGAAGAAAGTTAAAATCCCCGTGGCCTTTTACATTTACGTGGACTACGGTAAATTTTGATTTATTATTTGCGTTACAGCTTTGTATGTCAAATTGCCTATAACACAAACTTTTGAACATTATAAGTAACAATCGTGGAGTATTATTGCCAATAAACAAACCCGTTTCGTTAAGTAATTAAGTAAAAACTCTTGACACTACAAAAGCCCACTCATAATTAATATAACTTCAGCATTCTGAAAAGGCTTGCATAACAAAATTTGTCGTTTCGGAAGCATTCTCTTCCAACTACATGCGCCCCCGACCGTGAAGGTATTAAGTAATAGTGAGTCAAGATGTTTACATTGTGTAAACCGAATGTAACTACAATAGCGTTTTATACTCTACTGTTACGCTATCTACCGCTAGATAGCTACTATCTATCGCATTATTAACATTGATAATCCTATTGCTTATACTTTAGTTATTGAAAATTGGCTCATATTGAATGCCTTTTGAGTAATCTATTTCAGCCTCTGCAGCTCCTAATAAGTGTTGGCTCTTAAGGTGGATGTGGTCTAGGGTGCCTAGATTTCTTCAGATGTCTGTGGATGTGAAGAATATCTATTACCCTACAGATAGTGAAGCCATTAAAGCATAGGAGCCATTTAATTTAAAGTATTGGAAAAAAAGTCAACTTTGTATAATATTCTTGCAATAGACCGAACTGATGAGGAAAGAAAGGCCTTTGCCCAGCCGTGGAACGACACAGGCAGAAATAATAGTAATATTCTTAGGCAATGTTCTTGTTCTGCTCCACAACTTATCTTGGCAATTTAATCCTCAGTCAGATATCAAAAATGAGAACCTTATGGACCCTAGTCTTTGAGCTTGCACTCTACCTCTTATCCAACTTGCGTTCAAATATATAGCTGATACATGATCAACAGATGCATCGAGTTGCATTTACTATATTTTAATTGAAAAAAAAGGTACTATTTTATCCTTTGCCGCGTAGAACGTAAATAACAAGTAGCATATTTTCTATTCCAAGTTATGCCTGGTCGAATCAACGTAAAATACTGGTAAACTTTTGATGTAATTTAATCATTCTGAGTCTTTAAATCAGCTTTGACCCAGTTTCGAGACAGATCCGGCTTCCGAAATGTCTACTCAGTCAAAAGTGTAACATTCATCACTAGTTACCTAATAAGTAGATCGCTCAAGCCTAAGAAGCATTGACGACCGCGAGATCTAAATATAGTCGCTTAGCTCTAGTCATGTTCACAAGGAAGGAAAACAGGATTGTGGAACTTGAACGAAGAAATTTCAATTTCTTCGATGACTAACTTTCTTTAGAGTGAAACTGGCGATGCATGCCTGGTGTTGATTACCCAAGCAAGCGTCATATTTCCTTTAGAAGCGGCCTTACGCAGCACTACATGTAACAAGAGCATAATTTTCTCATCCATCATTGTCGGAACTTACAACCTACCTATATAACCAATCGTGAAAACCTATTCATTTATCCGAGCGTAATTTGATGACCTAAGTTAAAAAAAACAAAAGATTTAAACAAACATGTTTTTATTAGATAACAATTAACATAGTCTATCATTACAAATAATAAATAAGCAGACTTAGCCTAATATATTTACAGAAATTCACGGCGACGGTGATATCACATTCGATCTCTTCAGATGGATGACGAACCGGTTCCTAAGCGCGGAAGTAAATGAGCTGCATAATTATGCACGTGTCGAAAAGAAAGCACGAGGCGTTATCACGACGTGTATGTAACCAACAGCTGACTACTGATGACCAGCGTCGACGCTGTCGGGTTGCTCCAGCATATAATTACCGTAACATCATCCAAAAAACATTATTACCGAATACTTTCGCCGAGCTCCCAATCATTCCGTCCACAAAACAACTCACGCGTTTCACAAATGACTATTAATGCCTATATTTACAGAAAAAATCATTTTGCAATTCTACATTCGTACATTCAATGAATTTTGGGTTTGAGCTCTTCGCTGTATTTGATGGTGTTGTACACGGTCTCACTGTGAGCTCCATGGGAGTCTTTAGGTGAGTAGCGGGAGCTCGAGGCGTGTCCACCGAAACTATACTTAGGGCTATAGGAATGAGAGCTGAGCGAGCTATGAGACGAACTGGGTGACTTGTATGATGAACTGCCCTCGCCGAAGCTGGACGGGTATTTGGAAGAGCTTATGTAATATTGGGGACCAGAGGAGGATGCTGCATTTACAGCGCCTGAGGAGTACGACGATGTAGGGAAGCCATAAGTAGTGCCAGGGGGAGAAGCCAAATGTCCAGCGGTTGAGTAAGCTCCGGCTGAATCATGAGACGAACCTTCGGCTTTGGTGTAAAGGGGTGAAATTCCTTTAGATGATCCTAAAGTAGAAAAAGACGGGAAACTGTGTCCATAACCACTCAAAGATGCGTGGCCTTGACTACCACCGAAGCCAGGGAAAGATGAGCCATGAGAACCGGAGTAAGCTGATTCGCTAGGAACCGAAGCACCTAAGAAGGTTGATGGTTTGAAAGCAGATTTTCCAGGGCCGCCATGACTACCGCTGCTTAAAACCTTATAGTGTCCACTAGACGGGCCTCCAGAACCACCATGAGAATGTCCCGAACCACCAAAAGAACTACCAGAACCGCTATGAGAATGGCCTCCTGAACCTCCTAGGGAATATCCGCTTGAACCTCCGAGAGAATGACCAGCACTACCCAAAGAATGTCCGGAACCACCCAGGGAATGTCCAGAACCACCAAGGGAATGTCCGCCTAGAGAGAGCCCTGAACTACCCAGAGAGTGACCTGAACCGCCAAGGGAGCCAAGAGAATATCCTGATCCACCTAAAGCATGTCCAGCACCACCCAAAGAATGGCCAGATCCGCCGAGAGTATATCCGGTACCATCAAAAGAAAGTCCAGCGCCACCCAGTCCAGCTAGAGAATATCCAGAACCACCGGCAGAAATTGCAGCACCGCCCAAAGAGTGTCCAGAACCTAAAGAGAGACCGCCCAATGAATGCCCAGATCCACCGAGAGACAAGGAGCCTGCGTCGCTAGCAGAGTGGCTGGCACTAGGCACAGCGTAACTTAAGCCTGCAGCTGCCTGTTGGCTTTGTTCCTGAGATGGGTTGAATAGCACGGGACCAGTCTGGCCATAGGAGCTTAGACCTTTAGTTCCTGTAGAGTAAGAAGGCGCACTAGCGATCTGTCCCGCTAACTGGTATTGCTGATACTGAGGAGCTGCGTACTGCTGGAATTGGGGGAAAGAATATGCCTGACCCCCTTGGCCACTTTCATGGTACTCCGCAACAGTGGTGGATGGTTGAAGGGATAACGCACTTGAGCCCAGGCTGTGTTGAAGTTGACTCATTAGCTGTGAAAGGTCTTGTCCAGGTTGCAGTGTAATAGGGGCGAGCTGAATGGAACCGCCATGACCAGATTGAGAGCCTTCAGATGGTAATTGAAGCCCAGCGCTTGAGCCATGTCCACCGAAGCTGTAGGCAGGCTTGCCACCGCCGATGCTGTACCCAGCTCCAATACTGATAGCGCTCGCATCTCCGTGGCTTAGAGAGGGAGCCTGGTAGCTGGATGATGAATGTCCAGACAAAGACTGTGGATATCCTGTAGGGGCTTCCCTCTTATCCTTGGACTCATCCGCCTTTGACACCACAGCCCATGACGATGATATACTCAAAACAGTAACAAATGCGACCTGTAATAGAAATATTTCCCCAGTTAATTTTTGATACACAATTATCTGTAAATTAGCGTTAAAGGAATCATAAACCAGTTTCCTAAAAACGGAAGCACTGTGGTCGAGCGAGTGCCAAGTTGAATGCCGACCCGCATACTGTGCTCAAGATTATAGCCCTCATAATAAATTTGATTTCACTTTTACCACTTTTACTTTTGTAAATACGAGTAAATGTATATGTTCTTATCACTATATTTTATTTTTGATCAGACAATGAGATAGAGACGTGCTAATGATATTTTTTGCAGTCTACCTAATATGTAGTTTAATGATAATTGCGTCTGCGCCGGCATTCCAAACTTTAATTTAGATTCAGATGCGCCTCTCTCTTCTTAATATTAATCACAAACAAGCCTAATTTAAAGGCATCAAAACTGAAGCACCAAAATGTTAATTTAATTCAGATATTCTTAGTATTTAAGTAAATCCACTGAGAAGACACGTTAATTAGATAAACTACCACAAACACTGGTGTAATTATCATTCGCACTTGTTGATCGCCACAGAACGCGCACTCACCGTGAATTTCATATTGAGATGTTTATTTGGTATTCTCGTCTCGTTGATGAAACTAAATCACTGCACGATGTTAGTACACAACACTGTAGGATATATAAGACTGCGATCGGCCGGCTGCCTTGTACAGCCGCCGAATTTGTAATGTGATGTCGCAGTGTTTTCGCCGAATTTATAAGAGAGCGAGCGGAGCGCACCCGGCCTGCTGTTTGCAGGCGCTCGGAAGGGTAAAAGTGCGAGGACCCTTTCACTGGCTGAAAGAATGGGAGCGAACCAGGCTTCCGAACCCAACAATGAGGTAATAGAGGCCGGAAGTGTGTTGCGTCATAAATCGATCACGACTTGTTGCACCTTTGATTAGATGTCGTCCGTCGCAGGTCGCGTGCCCGGTAATCGAATGACGAAAAACTGTACTCGTTTTTACGCGAAAGCAAAGACATGTTCTTTAAGTGTTTTAAATTCTCGCTGTTCTCAAAGCCCTTTTAGGCATATCTTATCAAGCGGTCAGTGTGTTTATTGTACTACGTGCCGTATCTTGGTTATATCAAGTGTGACTTAATATATACCATTGTTAAAATACTCCGAGTACTCGGAGTGTTACTACGAGAGTCTATTTGTTTTGTACACTTATTGAAGTGAAACTTTTTAGGGGGGGCTTTGAAATTCTAATCCGCAACCTTTTAGTGTGACTAAAAGTGATGGAGAAAACACTGGGATGGCTAATCAAAATGTTTCCCTGTAATACTAAAGTTTCACTTCTATATCGTGTGTATTTACGACACACCCTGTTTTTTTATTGTTACATTTGCTACAACTTTATAAATAACAATATGTCATTTTTCATCCCGCATCATACAAGTAGATCTGTAGAATACTGTATAAAGCTGAAGTGGAAATAATTAATAAAGTTAACAACTGTGAGACCAATTTTTTGTGTGCCTTTCTTGAACACATCATCATATACTAACAGATGAGATAGTTAGCTAATCTATCAAAGATGATAAAAACTGTAGATAAAAAAAAACATTCTAGACAATTCGCAGGCAATCAAAATCAACAGGGGTCTTGCATTATGAAAAAATATAATCCAATACTCCTGTCAGTTCATTTTAACTATTATAAGAACAAACAAACAAGTCGTTTACCTTTATTATACTGCAGTAGGCAGGTAGAGCATAAATTTCTTAATTCCATTGTACTTTTACTGATAAATCCTTGGCGCATCGCCATTTAAAGACATAAAGTGATATGTGAATAGAATCACTAATATTGTATTGCACTTTCATTGACTGACGTTAAGTGACTTTATCGGCTAAGGGATTGAAGATTATACTCACTAGTGTATAATAAAACTACTGAATTACCATAGAAACAAGCTGACTATGAAGTCATACGCTGTTAAACACATAATTAACATTCTATAGGCTTGTTATATCATAATTACGTTAAGATGAATATCATTTACAGCTGTGTAAAACAAAAAGATAATATGACTGATTTTATTGATTTCTAAGTGTTATTGACTGATTTAAATCAATAGTTTTATTCACTATCATCTTAAAGTAGGTAATTAGGTGGCCTTTGGGACAGGAAAGATAATAAAATTATACATTTTAGAATTAATCGTAGTTGTAGAACTATTTTGCAGAGTAGTATATATTTGCCAGTCATTTAATCACCAAGCTATAGTATGCAAACATTGCTCTTTGGATTGAAAGGCAATTTTTTTTTGTGAAAGAAGAAATACATAGCATAAAGATATTTAACATATAACATCTCAGGGTGTCGTACAGTTATCATGCTCGTCTCGACGCTCGGTTGTAAAAAAATATTAAGGAAGTTTTAAAAAAACAAACTGCTTTTACTCGTCTCACATTTAAGTCCCATATTCCCTATGTAACTATGTATTTAAATCGCGAAAGTTTAAAAGTCAGAATTGCTAACCAGAAGACTACTAGAGAATGTAGGTTGTAATTTAATTGAAATCTATAAACGTTAAATTTAATTTATAAATAGGTTACGTTTAAATTATGTTATTGGAACCTACATAAACTGTAAAAAACACTTATCGATTTGTGGAAAAGATTTTCAGTTCATAATCGTCACCATTCTTAATTGTAAGACCTTTCCCAATAATTATTAAAAGTGATGATTGACCGAACATTTCCAACTATACTCATATTTTTTAACAAAAATTTTGATTTCATAACCATAACCGCACAAATATGCAGTCTCTGAAATCCTAAAGAAAGTTCAGCTTAGATCATTAAGCCAGAAGTCACAGTTATTTAACTCGTTGGTAATCACCTACATCTCCTCATTCATGCCATCCTAGATATATTCATACTTATAAGCATGCATTGTATTTTTGTTGAACTATTTTGACAATAAACACTAATAGTACCATTGTTACTTTTCTATGTTCCTACATCGAGTATATTTATGATGCCTATCAAAATAATTGTAGACCATTGCATGAAACTATTGTGTATCATCTGACATTGATCGTAAATTTCCAAAATGTGTTATGTAAGTTTGTTTGTATGAATCATGGAGAATGATTGGACATTTGCATTGGCAATTTGCTATGTAAATAACTTGGTATCTTCTATTTCCTATGGTTTATGAATCATTCAAGAATTACATATAGGTAATCGTTGGAAAGCAGACAGCATCGGTTGTTTTCGGCAATATGACAACGTCGACAGCGCGAGCAGCGCGAGCAAATCGTTTTCGTTTCAGCTTGGGTATAAATAATTTTTCTTACGTCCGGATGTCAGGCGGATGTCCGTCTGTTCTTCTCTATAGGTCGCATTTCTCAATCGATTCTCTTACAAGTAAAATATAATACAATACAAAATTCTTTATTGTACACCAAAAAACAAAAAGTTACAAACTTATAACTATTAAAATAATATTATAAGGCAGTGCAATGGGCGGTCTTATCGCTTTCAGCGATTTCTACCAGACAACCTTTGGATGGACAGAAATTGTAGTAGCAAGTATTTTTTTGTTAATTTAGCATTTGAAAAAAAAATTATAATAACGAAGAAATGGGGGTTCAAAACATAAATAAATATAACCTTTTCGAAAAATATGCAGGTTTTTTGCTCACAGAGCCACAGTTGTAATATTGAAAAATTTAAATATTATACCAAGATTAATACTATTCGTTGCACAATTACTTTGCCTCATTGAGAGATCCATTAGGCGATAAGTACCATAGTCTTCGAATATTGGTGCTGATTCAAGATCTGTAAAATTCATACAATTTTAACATTCCTACAATTTTAATGTTAACGTAGAAGCTTTACGTTTCGCTTCTACGTTTATCAACCGTACAGCGAAGGAGTGGAACTCATTGCCTGCGTATTTGTTCCTTGAAAGGTACAATCTGGGTGTCTTCAAGTTAAGAGTGAATAGGCAAGTATGTTCCATCTTCGGCCGCATCGGTACTTTCCATCAGGTGAGATAGCGGTCAAATGCTTGCCTATCTAGCATTAAAAAAAATTATTCTTCCAATTTATTACAAATTTTCCGGGTTATCTCGCGCAAACGATTGTTATCGAGCTTCTAACCTCATTCAAATTGTTGAAAGAACAAAGCTATACACACATTCATACGCTGGTAAAATAATAACTCTAATTTTTACTTCACCATAGTCGAGTATAAATAGGTATATTAAATTGAATTTCGAATTTAAACCTTTAAAAGTGATTTCACGGCCAAACCCACCAGAGGAAATAACTGATCAGATCAGTAATCGTGATCTGGCGTTTGTAACAGTGCCGAACTAATTCTAATGTGAGTGATATTTAGCATATAATCTTGAAATTGACGGCCCCTATTGGCGCAGTGGGTAGGTTTTTTTTCTACGCGCTTGGTTCTGGATTCAATTTAGAGTAGAAGCCGAAATTTCCTTGCCAAGGGACAGTTGTGTTCTTGGGTATATGATGTTTCCAACACGATATCTTTTAAAATTAAGTGGGCTGTAAGTGTATTTCTGTTAATTTTACCAGATGAATTTGCTGGTAATTTAACTCACTTGATTTTACAAAATTACTGCTGTTTAAGTATGACATAATAGGGTCATATAGTCATATTAGAACTCTATCTTTAATCAAACTTTACTCATACAAAAGACATCAACGCGCGTCGATTAATCGAGAACTCGCATATATATGAATTCTATCGGCTTTAACTACCTATTATCAAATAATCGGGAATTCCTAATAATGCATTGAAGTTTGATTGGTTGGTGGATAATGAAATCTTACAAACGTAAGTAACGTATCTTTGAAACGTTTCGCTTCTTCGCTTTACCGAACAGTTGAAAAGCAGAACTATACGTATAATTAATAAACATGAACATAAACGTTTTCACACTCACAACCCCAGCCCCACACTATGTTCGATGACTTGTGTCGTAGGTGCCGGAAACATTCACATCACACACACAATCATAACCAGAACCAGAAACACAAGTTTTCCTTGCGGAGAAAATTTGTGTTCCCGCCGGGAATCGAACCCGATAGATGATTAGAAGGCGAAGCTTACCTAAATTAATATCCATTACATTCAAGTGATGATAGCACAATGGTATGCAGAAAGCAACGGATAGACTAGGGCCCAGTTAGGGCGGTTGTGAGTTCTAATTCTGCCACGGGTTTGAGCTTTCTTGGGGTATCTTTGAATTGGTATTTAAAAATATTTTTTGGTTTGTTTTGTGTACCATTTTTCATTTCAAATGACCATTTAAGATCTACAACGATTAAACGTTGGTTAACAATCATTATCACTTAGATTTTCAAAACTTATAATAAAGTTGTGAAAAAGTTGTATGATATGTCGAATGACGCAGTTAAAGCGCGACGCTAAAAAAATATAAGCATTCTGGTGGAGTAAAGATATGGTGTCCATTTTTTATAGATATGTTAAGTCTATTACTCAATAATCAACTCTGTATTGCTTCCATAATGTACAAGGGTTCATAAAATTATTATTAATTAGCTGTGCCCTGCGGCTTTGCTCGCTATTATCAAGTTAAAAAGTAGCCTATGTGTTAATCCTAGGTATAATCTATGTACATTCCAAATCCGTTCAGCCGTTAAAGCGTGAAGAGGGAACAAACATACTTACACACTTACACATAAACTTTCGGATTTATAAAATAACTAGCGATCCGCCCCGGCTTCGCCCGGGTGTGAAAAATGAAGAACCGCTTGACCGATTTTGTGCAAACTTCACATAAACCATCTCTATAAATAGTCCAAACAAAGCCTAAACATTTGGTTTGGATAGGTGAGCCCGTTCTTGAGTTATAAAATAACAATGAAAAGTGGCATTGATTTTTATATATATAGAATATAGATTACTTATAATAGTTGAGATTATTATGGATCCTGTCCGGCAACATTAGGTAAAAGTTATAGAGGAGTTTAATAGAGAGGAAGATAAGTCATTATACTTTCGATAGGCCTTTAGTCTTCAGGTATTCAGCTAAAACAAGATCAAAACCTATTTATAGAGATCGACCTATGATGATTTTGCTTTGTGACACAGATACTCGTAGATCACCTAAAGACTGCAAGTTCATTCTGTTTTTTGGACCGTATCAATTACATTTGTTACAACGTCTCGAAAGATTGAAGTTTGTAACATTTGTTGCAAGTGATTTCAGCGATAGTAATTTATTGTTTTTCAGATTTCTGAATCAGTGGCACTCAAAAACTGTAACTGAAATTTAGGCACGGTTGTGAAACATCTCTTTTTTATGCCAGTAGGAAAAGAGATAAGCAAGACGCTCGCCTGGTTGTAAGCGACATGCCTGACAGTAAACATCTACTGTAGGTGCCTGGAACTGCGATGCGTGACTGATGTTACGTGTCTTATAAGACACGTAACATCTGTCACCAGTGCCACCAGTGCCAGTTTAATTACTAGGTATACCTAGTAATTACACTGGCAACTCGCTCTTTCAGCCGAAACCAGACCTACTAGCGTGGTCCTCTTTTTCGTCTGTAACTCAAAGAAGTGGTACAACCTCAGGCAGACTTGCAGGAAGTTCTACTACCTCGTTTGTTAAGGGTATTTTATATCCCTCCTATCCAGGCGAGTTCAATCCAATGGGCGCTCCCCTGTCCAGCACTTGGAAAAGCGGCTTCTAGGGTATCAAGCTACCCCGAGGTATTTCCTATACATTTGAACTGCCCGTTTGCGTAGTTGGGTGCGGATCTGCCTTCCACGCCGCGGGTACAGGGTACGATTCTCGGAGGGATCAAAAATTATCTCTTTAAAACTTCTCTAAAACTTATGTTGCCACCGGGAATCGATCCCAATACCCGTTACCTATAAAGCGAAAGCACACCCAACTGAGCCGACGAGCAGTTATAGGAACAACTATGTACCGGTACTTTGCAAAATGTATTGCTTTCCACTGACCTCTTTTATCAAACTTTTGTTAAAATATACGATAATAACACACGCTGAAGATGTAGATAAAGTGTACTTATAAAAACATTCTTCAATTTAACGATCTAAAAAATTAACACCAATTACAACTAAATTGAATCGTTACAAGTTAATTTACAGTTACACAACATTGTGGACTTCTTACATTAACACTGATTGCTAGATATAAATAAACGAAAAAAATTGAAGCTTTTGCATTAGGGCGTTCATGTAACAATCTCATCATAGTACTAACGTCCCGCCCGGCGTTACACGGGTGTAATTTAGACAATTATTGTATATCAACCGTAACAGATACAGATATGTCATCGCAGAATTTTCTTTAGGATTTTAGAAGAACTACAATTCAATAGTACATAATTTTTTAGGTATCTCTTAAGACCGACGTAACCCATGTAAATTTATTTTTCGGCGACTTGATTGTAAAAATTTTTTTCCTACTTACAAATAAACTTAATTAGTTTTTCTTTTTTATGCTGGATAGGAAGTTTTTGACCACTATTTCACTTAATGGAAAGTGACGATGCGGCCGAAGATGGGATATAGTCCCATCTTCGGCCGCATCGTCACTTTCCATACCTAGAAGGTAAACTTTTCACTCTACTTAACGACTTGAAGACTCCCAGATTGTACCGTTGAGGGAACAAAGACGCAGACAATGAGTTCCACTCCTTCGCTGTATGGATGATAAACGTATAAGCGAAATTTCTAAATAAAATTATCTGACTGGAGGAACTGGATATATTTTTTTTGGGAAAAACTATCGCATCGAAATTCGTTGCGTGATTTAGGAGGAGTTAGCAGATAAACAGACAGACGAACGCGGAAAGCGACATTGGTTTTTACTATGTAGAGAAGACCAATGACATAATATATAAAAAGAGGAAGATGGGTTACATGTTTGTAAAGTTATTTAATGTAAGGGAAACGAAATGAGAACACCGAGTGCCATGCAAAGACTAGTTTATTCAAAATACCCTATTTAATAATTACAAATCCTAATATATAATTTGATCTACCTACAACCCCCTTCTTAAAAGATATAAATTTACATCTACATCTTCTTAAAAGCAAATCAATAGAACTAGTTAAAACCTTTTTTTTTTTGCCATGCAAAGACTAGTTTATTCAAAATACCCTATTTAATAATTACAAATCCTATATATAATTTGATCTACCTACAATGTTAACAAATTGCTTGGTTATAAATGCCACGACGATATAATGCATAACAAGCAGAGCGAGGATGCTATATAATCTGTAGTTGTTTTTTTTTGTAATAAGAATGGAGAATATTAACTCTCGCCTAATGGCAAACGACACGCCCTTAGATATGCTGTCCCATCAGATAGTATGAATACCAATGCGCCACATGGAACTGCAATACGCTCCTCTCCCTGAGACTGAGGAGAGAATAAAAATGAGGAATTCAATTGTTTAGAACTGGCATGATTACTTGCATTCATGTTAAAAACGGTATATAATACGTGAGGATTCTAAAGGGATTCTAAAGGTGCTAAAATATCGAGCCCTCCATTAAAAATTAAAAATACATAGTATAAATATCCCAATACTAACAATAATTCGAATTAAGACGCTATGTAATTTTTTTTAACTAAGAAGTTGTATTATGTAAAAAAAAATAAAATATTTTTTATATAGACTATATGGTTGGCGAAAGTGGTCTTGATACAATTACTTATCAAAGTTGTATCTTTAAAAATGATTATGGGTTTATCGCTTAACCTTAATTAAGCTTTATCTAAGTTAATGAAGCTCTGATCAAGCTTATTTGTTTTTTTATGTAAAGTGAGGAAAAAGCTCTTCCAATTTTTCAGACTGGCAGATATATTTGTATTGTCTTTATATGTTGCTAAAAAGTAACGGGTGTTAAAACCATAAGTGCGTGTACCTAACCATAAGCAGTCGCGTGCGCGCATGTTTGAATTCATATTTGCCCAATTTATCACAGTTTAAACGTGCTATATGAAACATGTGTGGCTCAGCGGTATCTTTAAACACTTTACATCCTACGCAACGTGGTAAGAATCCCGTTTGATCCGCAACTTGAATGCAACTTGGCCACCAATGACTTCCTCAAGCGATTTGTATTTGCAAACATTCATACAACCGGGATCTCCTTGAATCGCAAAATTAAAGGACATGTAAAATCCACTTCCCGTACTTGACTAGTTAGATAAATATTCTCCCAGACCTCTCCCAGTAAGAAGAGGTCTCTATACTCAGTTGGGCGAACGAAATTTAGAACCATGTAAAGGATAAATTATTTCAACCACTAGTATAATTTATATGCCCCTTGTTGCCTAACATTCGCCTGAAATGTATTATAATTATAATAAATTCTTGCCTAAAATTGACGTTAAATTACCTGACATCTGTTTACTTAACTCAATGCTCAATCGATTCGATCTATTAATTATGAATCGACTCGTTAAGGCAAAAAACCGTGACGTCATCATTCATTAGTTTCACGGAAACCCCGTTGCTTGTTCTGAAAAGCCCTTTATTTAGCCCTTTAATTAACCAGCCTAGCTTGACACCCAAAACTGTGTAAATATTAAAAGCGTTCTTATTAAATGTGTTTTTATATGTGTCAGCTCAAACTGGTCATTCGGCCCAGCTGATGTAAGCAGGTCAGACAGTATCTTTCACATTTGTTTTATTTGTCTTCTCCAATTGAATCGTTTTACTTATCGCGGAAAGTAGAGCGTCCTACAAAAGCGGAATTTTACAACTATTACATAAGCAGAAGATCTGGAGAAACAGGGGGTCTACCACAATCCACCGATATACGAAGTATCGAGTTGTGTTTCGTGCAATCGGCGATGAAAACCGAAATCACGTTCGTGAGATGACAGATACTGCCGATTATGTTTTTAATATTCCCACCGCTACCTTGTGCATTTATTCAGTGTCAAGCAGGTGTCAAGTAATAAAATAATTCAAGTAAAACATTTATATGATCATAATTGAAGTCCTAGTCAGTCAAAGTCTTGACTTTCATGAAGTTTTACTTGTAAAAGAGTCAAGGTCTAGTTTTAATCAAGTCATGTCCTTATAAAGTTAAAGAAACTTTACTAGAACTTCTATTGGAGTTTTGGAGCGAAAGCGAACATCACAATTTTGAACTTTATATGATTTGCCTTCACTCATGCCGTTTACAAGTATTAACGGTT
This sequence comes from Lomographa bimaculata, assembly GCA_948107665.1. Taxonomy (NCBI): domain Eukaryota; kingdom Metazoa; phylum Arthropoda; class Insecta; order Lepidoptera; family Geometridae; genus Lomographa; species Lomographa bimaculata. The sequence continues at coordinate 6,198,440 of OX403596.1, read as the reverse complement.
AATAATCCACCATTAAGTTTTGAAAATTAATACAAAATTAACAACGGCATTTTTTCACTTTCGCGCCAAACTCCTTTTGCCGTATTCTAACTAATTAATATATTACATACAACATACTAAATATAATTTCACTTGTTTTTCGTAAAATTATATTATACTTTCTCGCCTTTTAACTTGCGTGAACGATTATATTTCTTGTACATATAATGCTACGCATTGAAATTAGGTTTTATGAGAAATAATTCATGCTGGCAGTTACGACTTGATTGATTGTTTGGTATGCTATCAGCCAATCTGTTAATTTAAACACGTAACGTTCACAATGGTTGTTTTTGGATCCTTTCACGAATACGGGCTATCCGAAAGAAAAATAGAAGACACAATATGTTTCGCGTTCGTACTTCGTTCGCCGAAGTTTCGGATGTTAGAAGCCGTGGTAGGCCCCAAGAGACCATTTTCACTTTCGCACTCATGCCGTGTGCTTAATCATTGTTATTGAGGTAATTGTGTTTTTTCTATTACTCATCAGAGTTATTTGTTCTATATTGAGAGTTTGTTCCACTTTGTTTACGGAAATTATGATAAGCATTTTTGGATAGACTTTATTTTCACGTACGTTGAACGTCATGAATTATACATATTTTTTACTACAATATAAACAAACAAATGCATCATTATTTAAGTCGCGTGTGAATAGATCTTCTAGGCAAACGTGCTCCATCGTCGACCGCATCATAGCTTACCATCAGGTGAAATAATGGTCAATCGTTTGCCTATCTTGAATAAAAAAAACAATTGCACTCATAGCCCCACGCTAACTTGAAAGATACTCCATCACACTAAGAATCAGAAGCACAAATGTCCCTTGAGAAGGATCTGGAGCTCGAAGTATTTTGCTTCTACATTTATCATCCGTACAGCAAAGGAGTGGAACTCGCTATCCGCGTCTTTGTTCCACAAACAGTATAATCTGGGAGTCTTCAAGTGTGAAGAGGTATCTAGAGTGAATAGGTATCTTCTAGCTAAGCAAGCCACATCTTGGTCACATTGTGGTGGTTCTAATTCAACTTGCAAGATTTAACTTTAACTAAGTCGCGACGTGAAAATCCCTTTTCACAAACACACACAAACTTTTAGAATTATATTATATACTAGCCGTGTCCCTCGGCTTCGCCCGCTATTATTAAGATTTAAAAGCTATGTATTCCAACTTTCATCCAAATCCGTTCAGCCGTTAAAGCGTGAAGAGGGAACAAACATACTTACACACAAACTTTCAGATTTATAATATTAGTAAGAAGTAGGATAAGCGATTCGAGCTAATAGCTAATAATCTCAAAGTTGCTATACAAGTGCCTACTACTGTACGGCATACAATTACTTTCTTTTTATGCGGGTCGACGAGTATACTTATGTGAGGCAATATGCAAGTTTATAAGCTTTTGAACTTATTGTTGTATATTATTATAATGACTACCAAACCACAATGAAGAGCAGTTTTATTTCATGTCGTTTATGTCATAAATGTGGCGTTTATGGACATCTCCTTTTTACGCTAAGTACTTCATGCCTATAGCCAAAGGTGGTTCAGACCTACATATGAAATGGCATTTAAGAAACGTTCTCAACGCGAGGCAAAGGTTATCTGATTGTGTCACAGCAACAATAAAAAAAACTTTTAATCTTAAAAGAAGTGGTAAAGTATTTTTTTTTTACGCTTCCATACTCCTGTGAGTATGGAAGCGTAAAAAAAAAGCTCACACTAAGTTTGATGACTTGTGTGCCGAAAACATTCACATCAGTCACACAATCACAGCCAGAACCAGAATCACAAATTTTCTCTGGGTAGAAAACTTGTTTCCCCGCTGGAAATTGAACCCGATACCCCAGCTTAGAAGGCGAACGCCCACCCAACTAAGCCAAAGGACAGTTCACAATGTTGAAATTACCCTCGACGATTTATCTGAAAAACGGCATAATAGAAGTTCACCAAACTTTATTTACATGTTTACCTCAGGCGGTTAACATGTTAAACGTCTCGCATAAAACATAAACGACATAAGTTATCGAACTTAGTGTGGGGCTGTGAGTGTGAAAGCGTTTAACTATTATCAGCCTATGATGGCCCGTTGCAAATGAATCTTTGTACATTTTATAATTCTTACGCATACACTTTGAAGAAGGAAAGGAAAATATCATCGCAAGGAAGTACGGTGCTCTTAATACTTTTCCTTACTGTTGTGACTTCCTACGCTGCACATTTATTTACTTACTTTTCTAAATAATTGAGATTGCTGAGTGCTTGAGCTCGACAACAGCGGACATAACTTGTAATAATGGACTTATTATCTCCGAACAATTATACAAGCTTAGTTGCAAAAGCTCAAGGTTGATTTGTTTTATCACTAGTCGATCGCCCCGTACTGATATTTCACGCCTACTTTTTAGTATCTCAGTTCAGGGCATGGTGATAAGGATTAGCTATGTGAACTTGACCTTAGCTGAAAGTACAAATTTGCGAAGCCAAAAAAATTGAGGGTTAAATAAAAATTTTGTTACGCAGAGCATCTGAATAGGAATTTTAGAATGTTTAGCGAGAGTTGCTATCATAGTAGAAATATATTTCTACTATGTTGCTATTTAAATCGATGTTTATATGGAGTGAATGTTCTCTACTATTAAGTATTCTGTGGTGCAGTGTACGAAATAATATCGAAATCGGTTGATTTGACGGCTTCAGAAAACGCTACAACATAGATATGACACTGTATTGAACACCGACATACAATAGACATAAGAAATAAACTTAAACTATGTTTACAAAGGGCGGTCTTATCGCTCCGAGGAATTTCTTCCAGACAACCCAGCCCAAAGGAATAAAAATAAATATGAACGGCCACTTATGCCATTACCTGTGAAACTCAGCACTATCAGAGCCCTAAGTAAATAGTAAGTTCTTGGCGAAAGGCGAGTGTGAAATATGTTACAGCTAGATCGAACTGATTGTATCATCCGAACCGGAAACATCGATATCGAGACCGAGTACGTAATCGTTGGAACTTTTATTTCCTAATGACGGTATGGAGTTGATTTGGATGTAAAGTTGTAAACACCAGAATTCCGGTTAGATATTTAAAGTTTGTGATTTTTGTGATGAAACCTCGCGTCTTCTAACTAGTTCTACAAGACTACTAGTTCTAACAGGACCAAAGTTTTCATTTTTTATTTTGGCTCCGTAAATTTAGCATTTAGCCAGTGTCAAGTGATAAAATATTTCAAATGGAACATATTACATAATAGAAGTTTTAGTCACAATCCACAGTTAAAATCAAGTTAGAGTCAAGGTCCAGTCACAGCCAAGTCATGCCCTAATAAAGTAGTAGAAACCTTACTAGAACTTCTGTTGGAGTTTTGTAGCGAAAACGATAATCACGTTTTTTTTAATTACACTTATGCACGTTCACTAAGTATTAACTGTTAGTAATCCACCATTATAACACATTAACACTCGAAGCATCACAAGCTTTGAAAAATAATACGAAATCAACAACGCCATTTTTTTTACATTCGCGCCAAAAAGAAGAAAATAATTAAAATCTATAACCCGAATCCAAATTTAAAATCAAATTATATTTATGTTGAATAATATCATAGCTTTAGGCACTAACAGGATGTCACCATTTTTTGCAGACGTACTATGTTGTCCTAAGTGACAAACAGTCAAGCGCCATTTATGGTTGACATACCTTCACTGACTAAAAAAAGCAAAAAAAAAACAACATACAGTCAAATTGAGAACCTCTTTTTTTGAAGTCGGTTGAAAAGGTTGCGGATCAGAATTTCAAAGCACTCCCATAAGAAGTTTTTCTTTAAACAAGTCATACTTTAAAAAGCTTATTAAATTTGACTTGATATTAATCAAGCTTTTACATGTTGTAAATAAAAAGGAATAAAAGTTATATAACCAGAGAACTTGTCAAGACGAATCAAACGAGCCCAAACTCGATGGGGTTGTGTCGTTTCATTACAGGGTTCCTATGGCCACCTTCCAGCTCCATCATCAGACCCTAGTTACCATTGAAATACAAACTACTCGTCAAAACAATTCAAATGAGCCCAAACTCGATGAGGTTGTGTTGTTTCATTGCGAAGTTTGACCACCTTAGGCCACCTTCCAGCTCCATCGTCAGATCAGCACCATGTCATCATAATATTGCATTGTCACGCGATTTACATACAGTGGATCAATTTGTAAGATTTGATGACAAACATCGGGACAGGTGAAACTAATAAAAAGCTTGTAAAATATATGTATGTCTATACATTGGCATACACTGCTTGCTTTTTGATTTATTTATCTACACTAAGCTTAATAATTATTAGTGTATATTTATATATATTTTTTTTTATGTTATATATTTTTTAGATATTTTCTTATACATATATTACATATATTTTTTTAGATATTTATGTTCATTTTTTAGATAGTATGTATAATCTTAATTAATTTATATTCATTTACATTACAATTCGATATAAATTTCATTTACATATATTTTCTTTATCTCTGATTGATGCACGCCTCATGTCATTTCATTTTCCACCGCTGGATGACTGGTAGAGAATGCCTTTAGCATTAAAGTCCTCCATTTGCACACTTTTTACTGTGCAATAAAGTATTAATTAATAATAAATAAATAATAATTAGAATACATAATAAAACCAGGCATTCTAGGCATCCTAACTCGTTCTGCTAATAAACCCATCGACCTGCTTTCTATTACAACACCACAATAACAAATTCATATATGTTTAGTTATCTAATTCGACTCTAGACTGATATATTACCACATTTTGATTATAGGGGCTGGCCACATTGGTACCTACGTATAGTCGGAAGTGTTGTAGTTATAACATTATCAGCATGCAATACTGTTAGATGTTCTAATTGTAATCACGTACCGTGATATATGATTGAGTGTTTTTACCCGACTACGCGACGCAGAGTGTCTATCAGTCTACTTATGTACCTACTATCCGTGCCCCACGGCCGCTTTAATCAAGTTAAAAAGTTGCCTGTGTTATTCTAGAACCTAAACTATCTACATTCTAAATTATTCTGGAACCTAAACTATCTACATTCTAAATTATTCTGGAACCTAAACTATCTACATTCTAAATTATTCTAGGATTCTAAACTATCTACATTCTAAATTATTCTGGAACTTAAACCATCTACATTCTAAATTATTCTGGAACCTAAACTATCTACATTCTAAATTATTCTGGATTCTAAACTATCTACATTCTAAATTATTCTGGAACTTAAACCATCTACATTCTAAATTATTCTGGAACCTAAACTATCTACATTATAAATTATTCTGGAACCTAAACTATCTACTTTCTAAATTTACTAAGAAATACGGAGATACGTGGTAACAAACATTCACACACACACACACACACACAAACTTTCGCTTTTATAATATAAGTAGGATGTTTGTTCCTTTGTGGCTTTCTACAGACCAAATCCGTGGACCGATTTTGATGACTGTTACATCAATCGAATTATCTTGATCTTGCGAGTGTCAGTAAAGACATGACAGTACCTAATTTAAATTCAATATGGCGACCGCTAAGCGCATATTAACAAAATATTGTCATTCTTGGAGCTTTCATAAAGATTACAAACGCTAGCTGCTACGTACTTTATTATCTTGATAGGGTTCTCTAACAACTGTTCATATAATTAAACAATCATCGAATATAATAGATACGACTTTATAGATATATAATGTCATTCAACCATCCACTGTTTATTTTATCGAATTATCTATCAACCTTTACGATCAAAGTGTTGGCTTAGTGCGATGCGGAATAGATATCATATCGATACGAAACTTCGATAGATCGAAGATATCGATTTAAACGTATCGAAAAATATATCGAACTATGATATATGTGTTATGATTATATAGCACTAGCCGTGTCCCGCGGCTTCCCCCGCTATTATCAAGTTAAAAGGTAGCTTATGTGTTAGTCCTATGTATAAGCTATGTACATTCCAAATTTCATCCAAATCCGTGCAGCTGTTAAAGTGTGAAGAGGGAACAAAAACATACTTACACACACACTTACACACAAACTTTCGGATTTATAATATTAGTAGGATTTAATTCGCTTATGAGATAAGTTTTCTGTGAGATTTTAGAAGACTTACTTACTATATAAAACCTATTAGTTACTCTAAATCATCTTATTCATCCTTATGTAAAGGAGTTCCGCAACAAATTGTCGACACACTTTAAAAAAATATGCAAATACTATCAACCGTATGCTCATGAAAACAGAGGCGACATTTTGATCAAAAAAATGTCAAGCTTACGACTTGTAGCCAAGGCCGTTATGTCGGTCGTCCGCAGTAACTTTTTTCTTTATTTTTTTTCCCGACTGACCACTTTTACTCTTGGAATGGGCCGCTCGACCGGTGGTTTACATTGTTTATGTAGCATTACGTAAGGCTGATGTCAGCCTATAAACCTTCCGTTAGACAAGTGTAGCGAACTAAGTAGGTGAATGTAATCGAAAGAAAAATCTATTGGAAGGTTTCATTAAATATAGATCGGAGAACTTGTAAAGTTATCAGTAAGTATAAGAAAAAAACAGCCGCAAAAGTTAAAATGGCGTTAATGATTTTGTATAATTTTCGAAATCCTATGATACTTCGATTGTTATGAGTTATAATGGTGATTTATTAACCGTTAATACTTAGCTAACGCGCATAAGTGTAGGCAAATCATACAAATGAGAAAAACTTGATTTTCGCCTTCGCTCTAAAACACTAATAGAAGTTCTAATAAAGTTTCTACCACTTTACTAGGGCATGACTTGACTATGAATGGACCTTGACTCTTTTACTTGACTTTGACTGAGACTTGTAACTAGGACTTTTAATATGAAATATACTTGAAATATAATAATATTACTACTAGAACATGAAGGAGGTATCTGTATGTATCTACGGGCCAATTACCTATATTTCCTAAAACGATATACTGCAAAGAACTAAGTTACCTACAAGACATCGAGCTTATAGGTAACTCAAGTGCTCAAGCAAACTACCAGTGGGTAGCGTTCCCATCATGCTGGCGACATTGCCTCTCTAAATTGCAATGCTACATATATATATATATTTTTTTTTTTCTCAATTTGTTTTTAATTTAAGTAGCAATTGTACATTACATTAAACTAAATTAAAATAAAACAAAAAAAAACTATACTACATATATACATAGACAATTATTACTACTCACTTATAGCTACTTGACACTAGCTAAATGCACAAGATTGCGAAGCCAAAATTAAAAAAAAAAGTTTAGTTTATATTGTCAAAAAAACGCATAGTGATATCTTTAGTGTGCATGCGTGTATGCACGTAAAAAAGGCGCGGCACGAAGGGGTCTTGAACGTCATCAAATCAATCAGTCTGCCAATTACCATAAGTTTGAATGATTTGTACTTCCGTTATCCAGTTCGCTCAAACTCGTTATTACGATATAAATATGTATAACATGAGATATCAATTATATAACATTTTCATCTTCAATGCTGCGAAATATTTAGCTAAAACAAAAATATGTTAATTTCCATTCGGAATGCGATGTCGCAATAACGAGACATTTCCTGCCTAAAACACTTTCTAGTTTCTTATAGATGCCTATATGTGCTACATTTATGGGATTTTTATGTGTTTTATAATCCTTTTATGATTTTGTTTGCCACTCGATCGAAATAGTTATGGTCCGTGCAACTAGTTAATAAACTCAAATAAATAATTTATTATTTACGCAAATTTGTAGAATTTGTGTAGTAATTATTTTATGGTCATCCCACTTTCAGAAGGAACGAGAATGTTGTTTCCTATGCCTCATTGTGATTGTACAGTATCATTAGTTATGCATATTATTATATTAGTGTTGAATAGATTGTATTGTAAGACAAGCATTTGGAAATTGTAAAATATTGAGATGAATTTTGTTGCCATCATCATCCCTTTTAATAATCGCCAACTAGAGGATCAGTTAGTAATCAATCTATTTGTGACTGAGATTTAAATAATATTATAGTCGCAATAAATACAATATGTGTACCTAAATATTTAGGTACTTTAAATAACGACTTACAAATGCACCTCGGGTCAAGTCAAATCAAACAAAGACTTCACAAAATGTGTACTGTAGGCCTACCATGAACTTTTTAAGCCTGCCAAGTTCCGGGTAGTTCATTTATTGGATGGATATTTGTTCTGCTTAAATTTGTACTTACCACGAACATACAATTGCTGAACTGTTTTGACCTGCTTCGGGCATAATAGAGTAATTTATCTTATCTAATAAAAATTTTAGCACGACAAATATCGATGCAATAAATGAACTGCCTGGCAGGCTTAAAAAGTTCATGCTGATTAAAGCCAATACAAACGTGGACACATAAAATATATGTATATTTTTATATACATATAATATGTATCCATATCTATATTTATCAGCGTACGCAGCTCCGACTGACGACGCGACAGTAGGCCTTTAATATCATTAGTACCATAGATAGTACTAGTGACACTACTTTAAACCTTTATACCACTATAGTACCATCGGATAGTACCATTACTGGGACTAGTGCCACTACTTTACATTGCTAGTACCATCAATGGTACTAGACACTGGTGACACTACTGTAAACCATTATACCACTAGTACTTTAGCACTGGTCTCTTGAAAATATTTGCAAAATAGTCATTAGAACTTAGTGATTATTTTTTATTACCCGACTACGGCGAAGCAAAAGAAAGGGTTATGTTTTTTAACATATGATTGTACAATAGGACAAGAGAACTATTTTTGGACCTGACAAACTATTGTTCGAAAAGTCGGAAGATTTCAAGGTGCCGAAAGTGTTGTCCGATAATATTTTGATGGAAATTACAAAGCAAACTGTAATATTGCGTTCTTTGATAATTATTGAAATAATTAAATGTAATTGCAGTATTTGAAAGAAAGAAAGAAAATAATTTATTTGTGACTTAGCATGATAAATAAAAGAACAATAAAATACTATTATAAAATATACATATAAATGAAAGTCACAAATCGGTCCCAACTCAGCATAGGTGCTGGCAGACGACCAGCGCTGATCTTCCGTTGGACATTATTTCCTACTATAGTGATGGTACTTTTAGTTCTTGCCCAAAGCCTTCCTAACAATTATATATTTTACATCTTGATATTTATTCAGATAAGAAGAGCATAAATAAATATCCCGTTATTTATGCATTTTCGCCCAATGAAATGCAATACAAGGATATCCTAATTAAAAACAAATAAGGTTCGCATAAATTTTTTTGAGAACCAGTGGACAAACAAAGATCACAATTTGATAAGCTGTGCAAATAATATGCACCGAACCACCAATTCCTGTAACGCCGTCAACGAATATTTAATTCTAGACTTCTGAAATTTTCTAATAAATTTCAGTTTTTTTGAGAATTCGACGTTTTATAATTCAGCGTTTTGATGTAATTTAACATTATAATAATACAACACTTTGTCAAATTCTGCTTTACGGACCTGAAGGGTAATAAGTAAACACTAAAGAATCTGACTCTTCTTAAGTGTTTACTTCTGAGTGTTTTATTGAATAGTAGGTACTAGTAATATAAGTGTCACTAGTACCATTAATGGTACTGCCCAATGGTATTAATAAGTAATCCCAGGAATGTGACATTAGTGTTTTGTTTAAGAACCCGTATACATTTTTATGTCTGTCTCGCTCTCACAATTCATTCATTTTGAGAAATAAAAATTATGGAGCGAGTTATGGAAAATGTTGTCAATAACTTTACTAAATAATTATGTAACGGATACTTTAAATTAATTTTCGTTTAAATACCTATTAATTATACGAAGAAAGAGTGAAAAAAATATAAAATCAATTTGACATCGATTTTCTCCGCCAATCCAAAAGCTAAGAAAACGAATATCAGTTAATAAGATCCGTGATATTATTTAGGGATTATATTGACAACATTTACAATAACTCACACCGTCAGTTTTATATCTGAAAATCAGTGAATCGTGCGAGCGAGAAAGACATAAAAATGTATACGGGTTCTTAATGGTACCAGAGATACAAAGTAGTGTCAGTAGTGCCATCAATGGTACTATCCAATGGTTCTAGTGATATAAAGGCGACGTTAGCACTATTATCTAGTCACCTTACGAGCTTTATAGCAACGCGGATTGACATTTATATTTCGTGTTTTCGCCTATGTTCCGTGGACTCTAAAGCGCGGATCAGAAATCTATGTACCTACTTATAGGTAAATCGCTGACCTGCCTACAAAAAACTTACAGAATACCAAAATCTACTAAAATAAAAAGTAAAATAAAACAAATTGTATACGAAAAGGAATCAATTTAATAGACAAATGTACATGTTACAATTCAGCCAATGGGGTTGTGCAGTGCGCCGGGGAGGAATGAAAAAGGTTAGGGTACGTAAATTTAGTACAAAGTCGGTCCGACGTAGCCAGGGGTGATGATGCGGCCATATCCGCTGTTGACGACGGTAGGGCCAGCCACCAAGGTCTAGAAACAAACATTACAAGATTTTACAATTAAATTCCTAAAATTTGACTGAATTACCACTGGGAAAGTTTAAAGCAGTAATGAAACGGGCATTAATTAAGTCAGGTTAACTAATGACTACATGATACAGGGGTGCTTGAAAGCTAACTGCACAAGCGCTTTATGGCGACTACATAATAAATACCTAGGTTAAGAGAATTCATGTTTATAGATGTAAATAAATGCGCCACCGAGTTTCTTCCCAGGTTATTCGATTATATTCGAGATGGCTGAATTTTGCGAACCTGGCAGTAAAATCATAAACTTTCATAGTGAATCTTTGGGGTCCAAGTGAGTTAAAAATTTTGATTTTTTTGGCTGCTCTTCGCTGCTTTAACTTTAGTGAGCTTTCAACACTTTAACTTCTCCACATTGAATCCTTCGATTCTTACAAAAAGTGCACAAGAGCCCGGTGGTTTTTGCTTGGAGCATTACATCACAGAGTTGGTTCAAATCGTGAAAAACAAGTCCAAAAAGGTCGTGTCATTAACTCGAGATTTACAGATGCGTGGTGGCGGCGACTTTATTTCGTTTTTTAAGTAATTGTGAGACGAAGCGAGCGTGTCGCTTACCCATTAACAGTTCAGTGCCACCCACAGAATTTAACTTAAATACCTAGTTCCAAATCCAGTGTGGCAAAAAACGGCGCTCATCGCTCCAAGATAGAATGTTATAAGTCTATTTAAGCCTTGTAATTTCTTTAAGCATTACAGAAAATAAAGTAATGTTTGCACACTATTGCTGGCAGTTAAATCTATATAATAGTCTGACAATGGTGTAGTACTGCCTCAGTTGAACTCTGTCAAAGGAGTCCAACCATAACTACCATCTTTAATCATCAGGCGGGTCATGTTAACATTGATGCTGTTATCCGCATCCAAACCTTGCTCTAACAAACAATCAACAAAATCGGTCGAACCTCCCTCAAGTGATGATCTTTCATACATGCAGCAATGTATTTTTATCTATAGACTTGCGACCCGTCCCGTCTTGGCACTGGTAACTTAACTGATTTAATTTTCTTTCAAACAAATTTCGAAACCATTTCTTTTTTTTTATTTATATCATAGATACGATTATAAAAATGATCTTACAGTAGGACTTACTTCAAAATCGAAATTATTTATTCAAATGTGCGCAAATGGCCCCAAAGAGGCAGTCATGAAAGTTAATGACTCTAATTGCCTTAATAACTAATAATCAACTAAATTATTAATTTCTAATTATCCTTTAATTTACACCCATCGCTTCAATCGCAAGCAAGACCTGGTTCGGTACGTCTAATTTCACAAAGCATCCAAAATAACTGTCATACGATCCAAAATAATTGCCCGTATTCAATGACCACTTAGAATTCAAACGAAAACTTTCTCACGTCCAAAACTGTGACCTACACTGTAGATTAAAAAACGGTCTCTGAAAGACAAGGTTTAAAGCTCAGTCTAATTGTGACGTAACGTTTTTACCCGAGCTCAACATTACTCACTTACGATGTGACAGACTTCAAAAGGAAAGCATATCAAAGGTATTAGTTGCCCGGTCTCTAATAAGTAACGTTAAGCATATTTTTCAAATATATATGTAAACGTGTATAAGATATTGACTACCTTCAGTTTTTAATTGAGTTTTACATAATACTTGACGAGTCAAAATGTAAATTTTTGTTGTTAATCGCTTCTGGCGTTTTGATTTTGACTTTCTTAAGAATAAAATTAAGCTACTCATTGGTGGAAACCGGTACCGAGCTCGTGTTGCTTGAATCTCAGACACAGAGACGCTATTGGATATCGTTATCATCATTTTTACTCCTAAATTATTCCAAGCGCCTTGGCTGGAGTTAATGGACTTGAAAGCCTATTCATATTCCAGGGTTCAAATTATTATTTTTCACACTCACAGCAATTCCAGATATATCTTGTTTCAAACAAGTGTGCATTTTTAACACATACAATCATTTGCTGTCATTAAAAAAGTATTTTTAGAATTACTTAATTATTGAACGTGCGAAGCGAGATCTCAAGTTAACTTGGATCTTTCAGCACTTTGTCCGTCCGTTTCTCCGTCTGTCAGAAGCATCTAGCTTATAAACCATATAAGCAAATGTCTTCAAACTCACATAGGATATGTTAAACTACGGCCCAAAGCCAGAAATGATATTTAAAATTATATAAATGAAAATATTAAGGTGTCTCCCAAATATGTGAGTGGGGAGCAACTTATGTTTTGTTTTTTATTTACCATTGTGGGATATCGTTGAAAAGGGCTTGGCAAGTATAGCACGGAATCGGAAAATTCTATGTAAGATAATAACGATTTAGTAGACTACCAAAGTCACTGTTTTTAGACGTATTTGGTCTATTTAAAAAACGGCTTCACACTGAACGCTGAAACTTACGAACATGGACCGTTATGTCCTGTACTTTAACAACAATTACATAAATCAAACAATTATTATGTAGAAAATAAGTTTGCAGAATAAGTAAGCAATTAACCTTAATAGTTTTTCTCTGTAGGGCGCCAGCCTGAAGTTAATCCTATTTAAGAATGCTAGGTTGATTTTAAATCCTAAATGATCATTTTGATTTCATTAACCATACTGTAGTTGACTTGGAATTAACGTGAGAAATCGGGCAGAGTATAAAATTCAATTGCCTACAGGTTTAGAGACAGCAGTGTAACTAATTTGTTTATAGGTTAGGTAACACGTAGACTCGTATGCTGGATGTACGTAGCTTTGATTTAACCGCCACCTGAGATGTGGTCAAAGAGACCTTGATTGCCTTAATTCACTTTCCTACTTTCACTCTCGACAAGACTAATTTGTTTTGCTTTTGCATTGTCCGTAACATACAAATATTTTTATTTAATTAAAAACGCTCAGGTGTTGAGCGTATCTGATCTAGGTTGTGCACCGCTATGTTTAAATAACGTTATTATCGTGTTTGCAACAAGTTTTAATAGAGCCATATTTACGGTTACCATCGATATGCATAAGTCTTTTGGACTAAGCGCTCTTAATTGTAACTTTTAAACTTTCGCGATTAGAACACATAGTTTGGGTAATATCAAGGGGATTAATTGGCTCCTCGAAGTTAATAATTAAAAAAATACCGACTTCACCGCTTATATTTTGTTTTTTGTTTAATTTCTCAAAAAGCGCTAAATATATTTCGATAAAATTTATATAAAATTTTGACTAGAACCTTTGATACATTTTCAACAGATGCTTCAAAGAAAGTTATGTACAGTGTAATTTGTAAATACTAGAAACTTCTTGGGTCATCATTCTAACCATTGAGACCCAACGTCTTTCGCGGTACGGCTAGTGAAATTATATCAAGTGTATTTCGTGTTAAAAGTCAAAGTCAAGTAAAAGAGTCAGGTCAAGTCATAGTCAAGTCATGCCCTAGTAAAGTGGTATAAATTTTACTAGAACTTCTATTGGAGTTATGGAGCGAAGGCAAACATCACGTTTTTCAACTTTGTATGATTTGCCTACACTTATGCACGTTTACTAAGTATTAACGGTTAATCCACCATTATTACACATTAATACTTGAAAAATCACAAGTTTTGGAAAATTATACAAAATAAGGCCATTTTTTCACTTTCGCGACAAAACTCATAATTTATTTTTCACATTTTTACTGATAAATATACAAAGAATGGTTACCATACAAAAAAAGTGAATGGAAACAGACGCACCTTTGACATAAATATATCATGGATTTACAACATTAGTGTCTAATAAATTAAATTCAATGTTAGAATTTCAACAAGAAAATACAATCTTTGCGACACCAAAGATAATCAAATAATAACTTTCACTGATTGAATATCATAATCATAGAAAAAATAATTGAAACGCAAGCAAAGCTCAAAAAAACCGACTTCATCGCTTATATTCTGGTTTTGGCTAAACCGATTTTGATAAAATTTATATGGGACCAACTCTGAAGTATACTCTACCAAACAAAAAAATCATCAAATAGATTCACAATTGGCCGAAATATCGCGTAACATACATACAAAAAATATATATATACAGTCGAATTGAGAAACTCCTTTTTTGAAGTCGGTTGAAAATATGGAACTTTTTACAGAACAGAATTAGAATTAAACACAAGAATGAACAATCTAAGAAAGTTATTGTGCAAAATGATATAAGCAACTTGTTGATTTATATAATTATCTATTCATTAGTGAACGTTGAAAACGAAAGTTACTTCAACTTTGGGAGTCTTATTCAATACTTTTTACATTAATTTTATTTATAACTTTATTATGCTTTTAAAAAAAAATTATTAGAGTGTTATCACTGCATTTACAATTTTCCCATACTTTCTGAACGCGAGATTTTGAAATTGAGAAAAACAGCGGTGTTATATATTTGAAGCTTTTGTGTCTGTATGTGTATGTATGTAGAATCGTCGCTTCCACGGATGAACCGATTTCAATGCGGATTTTTCTATTTTTCTGCAAGTGTCACCAAGGTAGTTTTCAGTTTGGTGAAAATACATACATCCGTGTCTGTCGATGTATGTCGATGGGTATTCAAAAAAGTAATTTTGTTCTTATCTCACTAATACGACAACTAGAAGATCCATCGATGTCACGGTAGCCTATCATATAAAAAAGTAAGCTTCTTATTCAGAGACCACATCGAGAACAAATTTTATTTTCCTCACGTCAAAAATTCCAATGTTTTGACATTACTAAGTTTGAGTCACAGACTCACAAAAACCGTATTTCTAGAGTCAAAATCAAATCAAAATCAAAATCGTTTATTCACATGGGCCCCAAAGAGGCACTCATGAAAGTTAATGATTCTATTGCCAGATTCGCAAAATTACAGCCATCTCGAGAAGAACCTGGCAAGAAACTCGTGAGTGCGTTTAGAGTTCCAACTCATACTTCCTCACATCGAAACTATTGTTTTAGAAACAGTGTCTGTATATCAGGCTAAGGATGACACCGTTTTTGGCTATATACTCAAAGGTCGCAATGTCAAAACAGAAAAGTTTTTAAATTGAGAAAGAGCGAGTTTTAACTCGGTGTTCTCTCGAGTACGAAGCTTAAAATTCGTTTATTATTAGGTACCTATCGCTATCGACTAATGGTAGGTACTTACGTTGGGCAGACCGCCATAAAGACCGGTGGCGTAGGTGCCAGGCCAGGAGGTGATATACTGAGGAGCGGCAGCGGCCAGGGCCACGCACACCAAGAGGAAGCAAATCTGGAATACAAGTATGAACTCGTAAATTCACGACTATAAAAGAAAAATTATCGCTGGGACTCGATCCAGCGTGTTCGGGTACTCCGTTAACGTCACCTACTCGGCTATTTCCATCATGATTCATTCTGCTATTTTTTTTTATTTATTTGAGTTAGCAAACAGTATGTAGTGCTATAATATTAATTAAAATGTATAAATAGAGCTAAAACATTTGCACCTCTGCTACTCGTGCATACTTTAAATGTCTAAATTCGACTTATAAATAAATAAACGCTTTCACACTCACAGCCCCACACTAGTTTCTATGACTTGTATCGTGGGTGCTGGAAACATTTACATCAATCACAACCAGAACCAGAAACACAAATTTTCCATGGAGAGAAAACTTGTGTTCCCGCCGGGAAACGAAGCCGTGCTTCGAAGGTGAAGACTCACCCAACTAAACCAACGGGCAGTTCTTAAAACCAACTTATGTATTAATGACGCCATGTAACTATACCATCCTGTAATCTCCCTAAGTCTAAAGTAGTAAAGTCCTGTTCTTTTGTACCATGTACTTTATCTCTATCAATGTTGGATAGTACAGTTATTCATTATAATATTATCACTCTCTCCTGAATAGGCCTCCCTATCTGCTACAACAAACGCTTGCTGCACTAGTAAGAGTCCTGATTATAGCTCAATACGTCGTTGGCCTAATTTTTGTGCATCTTCCGATCCTTTCGAATTATAAATTATCATAATAGATACGCGTTTTAGTTTAGGTTTCAAAACCATATAACGATCATTGTTGCAGTAAGATACATTAACATTTTGAATATCACTTAAGAATCAAAATATTGAAGTCCATTTTATCAAAACCAATTACGCACTCGTTGAATTTTTTTTAATTACTCACACATACTAACAATTTCTACACACTTCAAGAAAAAATACTTTCTGGTAACATTTTCTCAAAAGCGATATTTTTAATTATTTATTTTATTATTCTAACGAAACAATTCAAGATTACTCACGACGAATTTCATTTTGAGGGTAGTTGGTAGATTAGATCTCACTAGAACTGCTTCGAAGCCTTGCAAGCGCAAACTATGCTGTTCCACGGAAGGCAGACGCATATATACCTTGCTAGAAGGCCAACCAGCATCAGGTATCCCTTAGAACTTCCTAAGGTCACTAACAATCTGAATATCAAATGAAAATACCTGTCTTGGAAAAACTGCGAGGCGATTATTCGCTCCAGATATGGGCGGCATTATTATTTATTAACACTACAATGTTGTTAAGTTAGGTGGAGTTGTCATTATCTATACTCAGCAAAATGCGCCTGTCATGTCTGTTTCAATTCATCAGTTTGAACCTAACAAATACTATTATTTATTGTGCATAAAGAAATCATTCCACGCGAAGCGCGGTCATCTGTTTAATGCGCCTGGTAAATCTGTTTGATAAGGTTAAGCAAAGTTCAATTGGATGGGTAACCGGTAACCGGGTTCTCAACTAGAAGTGTCACCGTGCTTCGGAAAGCACGTTAAGCAGTCTGTCTCGGTTGTTCGTCGTAAGACAACAGTCGGTAAGCAAGCATTAAGGCAAGCATGACGATATACCGAACAGACGAGTGGTGGAAAGTTACGACCATAGATGTTGGATGCGTGTTAAAGGTCTTTAAAAATATACATTACCGGACTAGAAACTTACTATATCAAAATGTTATCAGCCCATAGAACTTACACGGACATTTAATTAAGAGGTTAAGAACCTGTGCACCAAAATATCTGAGATTCGCAACAAAGTCGATTCATACGAACATCATTAAGATGACGAGGGACTGAAGCAACTCACTCACTTGAAGTTGCTTTCGGGACTACCAGCACCATGTATCGGGCTATCATCATCAACCTCATGTTACTCGCTACATCCATCTACACAACCCATCACACTGGAACAACTGGCAGCATCCCAGGGCAATACTCTATTAAGGAGTTGGGATGGCTCGCGTGTGAGCTGGCTGGTGGGATATATAATACACCCCAGAGCCGGAAATGACGTAAGTGCAGAACTTATCACTCCTACGCAGAATTAGACCTGAGACACGATAAAAATAACCTACAGCTATAAAAGCCTCCTATTGCAAAAATCTATAGCCATGATATGCGCGAAGCCGCGGATTTAAGCTAGTTCGCAGCAAATCGTAATTCACCGCCTTGGCGAGCTAGCAACAGGTCGACTATTAGCACACAAGAGCTTCTTTGTGGTTTACAGTATTTTTTTTTGTGCTAGGTAGGCAAGCATTTGACCACCATCTCACCTGATGAAAAGTGAAGATGCGGCCGAAAACGTATAATGCTTGCCTTGAAAATACCTATTCACTTTAGACTGCAAGACACCCAGATTGTACCGTTCGGGAAACAAAGACGCAGGCAACGAGTTCCATTCCCCTCGCTGTACGAATGATAAACGTAGAAGCAAAACGCTTCGAGCGAACTGGAGGTACGCCAACCATATAAGGATGATGTTCATACGTTACACCTTTTTATACCTTAAATTATATATCACAATATACATTGAAAATTAATAATCAAAATATTTGATATTACATTGGACGGATACAGTTATTGATTTGATAACTGACTGGTTATCTAAGGATTGAAAATGTATCCCTTAACTACATTTTCAATCCTTAGATAACCTGTCAGTTATCAAATCAATAAATGTATCCGTCCAATGTAATATCAAATATTTTGTTGTGTTCTAGATAGATTTATTCAAATACCTACTTTTATTCAAATTTGTTCTAACTTAGATACAAAAATACCTCGTGTGAAATAATCAAAATTTTTAATAGTAAAACTGTTAATAGTATTTAATTGTTACACACGAAGTATTCCTGTGCCTGTAAAGTTAGCACTTAAAAATTGAAGTTAATTAAAAAAATATATCGATTCAAAAATTACTTTACTGCTACACAATTAGTCGTCATAACCAGAAGAAAATTTCATAAGCAGCCTTAGCGAAATAGCTTGCCACTATTAAATCACTCCGTTCCAAGCAATAATGAATTTTAATTGATCTAGTACTCTTTGTTTTGATGCTAATCGGAAGTCATATGCGATTGCTGCATTTCAAAAGGCTTGCATTCCAGAAGGTATACCAGTCGTACCTAGCAAATGTAACTAATATAGTAGTACCTATGTATTTTACAATACAATACAGGTACTTAGTGAAAACTGAGTGTGACGTTAAAAAAAAATTATACAATCGACGGCCTTAACGCATAAAGCGATTTTGTAAGCAGGTCAAACAACATAAACTGGCAACCGTCATCCATTTATGTTCGCTCAAAGCGTTTGTCAGTACGAAGGAGTGGAATTCATTGCCCGCGTCTTTGTTCCCCGAACGGTATCTAGGAGACTTCAAGTTAAGAGTGAATTGGTATCTTCAAAGCAAGCATGCTACATCACTTTCCATCAGGTGAGAAGGTGGTCATGCTTGCCTATAGAGCATAAAAAAAGAGTTCGATATCTAAATGTTTTTTGTCTATTTAGTATTTGGAAAATTTTCAAAATGGCGGAGATACGGGGGTATAAAAAAATAAAAATAAAATATTTAAGCCATTTTAAAAAATGCGCGAATTCTTTAGCTCACTGTCACTAGTTAATAATAATAATATTATTGTACTTTATGTGGGCAATAATGTGCAATAATCTATCTAGGTATAGTTGTAGTGTCGCGAGACAAAACTGACCTTACTTTAAACTATCTTATAGAGCCACTAGCAAGTAGAGAACAGCAACATTTTTGCCCAAGCTGAAACGGGGACCCTTCGCACTCGCCTGGCCAAATATAAATACTATTTTTATTATAGCGTTTTCGTACTTCCGTTCTCTAAACCTAGCTTTCAGAATCTTAGCTCTCTATGGAAGTATGGACTTCGACATTAAAATAATGGTAATACAATGCTTGCTCATGATCTATACCTATATTCAACAAACCAGATACAATGTAGGTGTTTTAATTAAAACGTAAATAAATAATTAAATACCAACATTATTGCGGTACCGATAATAAAGTCCGCATATTACAATAATTTACAGAACGAGTTATTTATTATCTTAGTAGGTAATCAAATCAATAAGTTAGATTTAACACGAATCCTAAAATCAACGCAAAATGGTTCTAACCTCGCTAGATTAGAATATTAAAAACGCTTTCACACTCACAACCCCACACTAAGCTTGTGTCGTGGTACTGGAAAGATTCACACGGACATCCAGAACCAAAAACACAAATTTCCCTAGGAGAGAAAACTTGTGCTCCCACCGGGAATCGAACCCAATACCCCTGCTTAAGGCGGACGCACACCTAACTAAGCCAGGCAGTTCATATTAGTTACCTTCATTAAGTGAGTAGATAGTAAAAGGTTAAATAATTGTTCTATGATTCAGAATTCTGCGACATACCTTGATGCTGGTCGGTACAAAAATCGAACTAAATTCCCTAGTAATAACGCCTATATCAGCGCGTGCTGCAACATGGCTGTTACGACAATCTACGTCCGAATAATATGAAAACTAGACGAAAATCATTTGCGAATCGATTGCTCATAATTCATTCAATTTCTCAAAAAGTAACTCAATAACATTATTTCTTAACACTTATACCATATTTGGGTGAAATATCATATCAAAATACTTTTTAATGCTTTATTTAATGCTTTAAAGGGTTACATTGTTGATTTTAAGAAATGAGAAAAGCGAGCTTTTTTATTCACGAGTCAAATAAATCCATTCGTGTTTTGGACTCGATAGCGTCGTCACGTATATCCTTGAGTATCCTTTACTCGTTTAGTATTTGAGTAGGGTACATTTTTATTTTGAACTGTCCGTTGGCTAAGTTTGCTTTTAAGCAACGGGTATCGGGTTCGATTCCCGTAACACAAGTTATCTCTTCGAGGGAAATTTGTGTTTCTGGTTCTGGGTGTGATTGTGTCTGTGAATGTTTCCGGCACACACGACACAAGTTATTGAACGTAGTGTGGGCTGTGAGTGTGAAAGCGTTTATATTTATGTTATATTATTTAATTATTTAATATAGCACTGCTACATCATACATATTAAAATGAAACTTAAATTAAAAGGTACATTAAGGAAATTTTCTGATTTGCATCACAATTTCGTCGTGCCTATCATTTGCCAAACATACTCAAAATACAAGAAAAAATTTAATAATGAACACAAAAAGGTAAGAACACTAAATCTAATTACATTAAATAGTACTTATTTACCTGATTGCTGCATTTCCAACCCTATCTCCATCAGCAAATCAGCGGTTTCTCAGCATCAAGCCTCATGTGCTCATGTGAGCTCTTTTCTGAGGGTTCATATGCATCGGCTCGGTAGACCGCATTCTCTATCCATACAGCAATGCGGTCTGAGATAGCGACCATGAAGCGGGGCAGGCGGCCAGGGTGCATCCGAGATGGTTTGGGTTCCCCTGGATGATGAGAAAAAATATAAACTGTGTTGGTTTAGCTGGGTGCGCGTCCGCCTTCTTGAAGGAACCCAAATCCCGAACCTGTAGGTCTATTCTGGTCGTCAAACTACGATTGTTCGAACATTTCCAGCACGACAACAGTCATTGAACTGAGTGTGGGGCTGTGAGTGTGAATGCGTTTAATAATACATGGAGCTTAATTATGCAAGATATTATGGACAACTTGCGTCAAGATACGAAGGTAGTATTCATTAAATTTCATGAGTGCGTCTTTGGGGCCCATGTGAATAACGAATTTGATTTTGAAGGTGACAGTCGTAGCCAAGGCGACATTCGATAAGGCGTTCGCGGTTTCGGAGCTGACAATGAACTTGTGCGTTCGGTAATTATTAAATGTGACATTGAAAGGTTTACTCGCAGAACGTCCCATACGCATTCGATCACGCAGTCGCAATACGTCCCATTCGCAGATTGTCCCATTTTCAAATCGTCCCTTTCGCAGAACATCCCATTCTCAAACGGTCCCATTCGCAGTACGTTCAATTCTCAAACCGTCCCATTCGCAGTCTGTCCCACGCATACATCACATTAATAACAATAATAAAAATACCAAATGGAAAGCACCAACTTTCAATTAAAAAAAAAAACTTAATTGGTTCTTCCAGAAACAGTTATGAGGTAACACATAAAAAATACAGTCAAATTGAGAACCTTCTCCTTTTTTGTGAAGTCGGTTAAAAATATAGTCTTTTTATTTATGTACATTGACCATTGGTTTAGTTGATAGCTAAGCTATACCGAATTAGTCATCGTTTACTGCGTAGTGTGTGCGTGGACTTGTAAGTGGAAAAAAATATCTTCTAAATGGTGTTCCATCAGCTATTTTAAAAGTCAGTCATTAGCCTAGCATTTTGACCACTCTCGATCGCAGGATCATCATTTACGATCAGGAAAATAGTCGAACGCTAGCATAGGCTAGCGTTATTATAGAATTGAGATAAATAAAAGATACTTGGAGAAATTGTCTTACCCAAAATTTCTGCAACACGTTCGAGCACCACATCGGCGATACTCCTCAGTCTGTTGGACACTAACATTTCTGTGTTTCCTTTTGCTATGTAGTCGCACAAACGGTATGCAACCTGAGAAATAACTCTAATATTATAAATCCGAAAGTGGTATGTTTCGTTTTCTCTTCACGCTGTAACGGTTGAATAGATTTGGTTGAAATATGGAATGTACATATTTTATAGCTTACTAGCCGTGCTCCGCGGCTTCGCCCGCTATTATCAAGTTAAAAAGTAGCCTATGTGTTAATCCTAGGTATAATCTGCTTACATTCCAAATTTCATCCAAATCCGTTCAGCCGTTTAAGCGTGAAGAGGGAACAAACATACTTACACACAAACTTTCGGATTTATAATATTAGTAGGATGCTTAGGTTTAACACATAGGCTTTTTACCTTCATAAAGTCGGGCGAAGCATGGTCAAAACCGTGCCTATTTAGCAACGGAAAAGAGAAGAGAGACGATGATTAAAGACCAACGACTAACTGCAATGTTAGACTCGTTGGCCGTAGTTTCAAACAATTCCGGTAGATCAGCACACGCCCCCATAAGACGTTAATAAGGAAAGGATAATTTCATCGCTTGAAGCAGGACTTGTGTAGCTCAGAGGAGCAATAGGACGCGGGATCAACCCCGATACTTTTCATTGCTAAATTGACTACTTTAGTACTTCCTAGCATTTTTTGTATGCTTGATAGCGGCATGCATTTGGCTGCTATCTCACCTGATGAAAAACAATGATGCAACCGAAGATGTAACATGTTTACCTAGAAGATACGTGTTCACTCTAGACTTGAAGTATCCCCAATTATACTGTACAGGGATCAACGATCACCAGGCAGGCAGTGAGTTCCCCTCTATGATAAATTTATCAGCAAAACTCTTCGAGCGAATATGAGATATGCCAATCATAAATGGACGACGTCAGTAAGTTTTGTTGTTTGATGATGGAAAGGGCAAGTGAAAATTAACTGGTGTAATTTGTACACTCTCATAACATAAGCAATAAAACACCGAGAGGTTACCCTCGAGTCGATGACTGAGCTCTGCAACTTGCATGGCTAATGCTATAAAAAATAAAATCGGGCTAAATAAGGGCTCTTACACAAACACGATACAACATGATACAAAGCCGCGTCGTGCCACGACGCGACGCGCGACGCGGCACGTTTCACGATGCCACATCGTGGCGTTAAGGGGCAGGTATACGTCAATGCGAGCACCTTTTTTAACCACACCCAATTATCCGCCGTACACACATAAAGGTGTATATTGTGTAAATAACCTCGTGGTGGTTACGCAAGGTCACGCGTGGCAATCTTTGATTTTTATGGTTTTATTCAAAGTTCGTGAAAACGCGGCTCAAAAAAAAATTAAGCTAATAAAAAAGAATTTTCAGTTGGCGAAACGAAATGGTTACAAAAATACAAAACGATGTTACTTACATGAGATTTGATATTTTTTTCCTTTAGGTATATTTATGAACGTTATGATTATTCTAAGAAGAATACATTTATCGAATCGAATTAAAGAGAATACATTTATCGTATCACACAGATTACGATGAATATTTTTATTTATCTGGTTTTATTATGAATGTCGAATAAAACCGTTACAAAAGCACGCCTTTTAGATGAAATTCTGGTATCGAACTGAAATACGACGAACATCGTAAAAATTCACGACTCAACATTTCAACATACCACAACGCATGGAACGACGACGATTCACACACCCCCTTCCATGCTATTGTTTTCATAATTCTATCCAATAATTCTTCTGATGTTTTGACCAATAGTACGTGACGCTCCTCTACTAGGTACCATTTGATAAATGATCAACCTCGTCCGTCATCTTCGATTATTAAATAATAAATGCGGCATCGGCGCAGGAGTGACCGCAAACTTCTACGACACGAACGCATGGCACTTAGCGATGTGAATTTTTACGATGCTCTTCATAGATTTCCTCGACACGACGACATATCGTGTTTATGTGTATGAAAGAGCCCTAACGTCAAAAACAGTAATTATTTTATATTAACACATGCCCGACATAACGAGCGAGTAAGTTGATATAGGATCGACTGTTGAATGTTAATTAAATGTCAATTGTGTCGTTTAGTGGATAATATAGCCGAATAAACATTAATGCTCATTTACGCCGAATTACGATAAGAAAGCTTTGATTCAGAGAACCAACTTTCATAAATATCTCAGTGTTCTACGGGGTTATTTGACGATATAACTATTTATTTTGCTTATATGTCTTTCCGATGCAACGTGTATATATATATAGTAGGTATAGCCAAAATAGGATTACATATAATTATTATGAATATTGTGTCAGATCTTAACGAAACAATCACAATTGCGAAAAAAAAAAAAAAAAAAATTGTTTAAAAAAAAAGCCATATGTGCGTTTCATTTATGTAATATAGTGTGTGTGGATGTGTGTAAGGGTGCGTGTGTGTAGTGGGGTGTAGGTATGTGTGACGGTAAGATCTAAGTCAATAATACATTATAATAATATTTATACATAGTATATTACATAAATAATATTCTGGTATAGGTATAAGTATTTTATTAATATTTTTACTTAGGTATATATAAGTAAAAATATTAATTAGGTATTTTTTCATTCAGGGAGAAGAAATTCAACTTTTTGTTTTTTTAGAATATTTTTTGACACATGAAAGAAAACTAAGAATAGTGTTTATTATAAGTTCGTACGGAGTGACATGACTGAGGTTTATGCATAATTTCGTTTTTCGTTATCGTTTTTCCCGTGTGCTATAAAATGGTATCCGAAAAGTTAATTTTACATGTAACTATGTCATACCGTAGAAGAATATAATATTGTGTTCATGTCATTACATACCTGAGCGCTAAAGTTGACCAGCCACTTCTGCCGTTGCCGAAGCTCTTTTGACTTTTCCACATGCTCCTTTCTACCGACCATACCTCCCGGGCCCGACCAGCGCTTCGAAGACTCGTACAGAGCTTGAAAGTACTGTTCAGTTTGTCTGATAAATAACATTGTTTGTAAATAGTTCAATTTGTTAGGAAGCCTTAAAAATTTACTGCCGTGTCTTGTAGATTCATGCATCACAGTTGAAAATCCTACTAATATTATAAATCCGAAAGTTTGTGTGTAAGTGTGTAAGTATGTTTGTTACCTCTTCACGCTTTAACGGCTGAACGGATTTGGATGAAATTTGGAATGTAAATAGGATTAACACATAGGCTACTTTTTAACTTGATATAAGCGGGTGAAGCCGCGGGCACTGCTAGTACGTTATACTAGCGATCCGCCCCGGCTTCGCCCAGGTGCAATTTCCGGTGTGTTAACCGCTCGACCGATTTTGTGCAAACATCACATAAACCATCTACTAAATAGTCCGAACAAAGCCTAAACATTTGGTTTGAATAGGTGAGCCCGTTCTTAAGTTATAAAATTACAACGAAAAGTGGCATTTTTATATATATATGTTATGTTATATGGTACCGCTTTATGGTAGACATTCCGCAAATTCGTACGAAGGGATTAGCTTCCACATTCATTATGCGAACCGTAAAGGAATGAAACGCCTGAGTCTAATAAGAGAGAGGGAATCTTCCAAGTCGCGAGTGAATAGGCATCTTCTAGTCATGTGTTCCATTCCATCGTCGACGGTATCGTCACTTAATATCAGGTGAGAAAGCGTAAATAGGTACATTTGCCCATCTTGAATTAAAAAAATTGTTGACGTTGGTGATGTTTGTTTTGAGATGTGACACAATCGATGTGTACCGATGCAGATTACCATTTGACAAGGTCTTCAAGTAGGTATAAGGTAGATACTATATATTAAGTTCTTGTAGGCCCAGTCTTTCACTACTGCGCCGTGGTTCCTGGGTTCAATTACCGACAGTAGCACAATCTTTCTTCTCAAGAGACATGTGTGCTTCTGGTTCTGGGTGCGATTGCGTGTAAATGTTTCCGGCATCTACGATACAAGTCTTTGACCTTAGTGTAGGGTTGTGAGTGTACATTTATTTCTATCTGAAGACATGTTATTTTTCTGGAAACATTTTTTGTATACTTATTTATGTAGATATATTAATTAGCGTTAGACCACTGCCTCGTCTGTTAGTAAATGATGTACCTAGTCGAGGGTGGTAAATAAGCTAGAATGTATGACAAGATTAAACTAAGATATAATTTTGTAATTTGTTTGATAGTTTGAATTAATAATCCTGTTTCCTCTCTCTCTCTCTCTCTCTTTACACCATTTTGATGATGTCTCCTCTCCCCTCCCCCTAATCAATAGTCCTGTTTTCTCTCTCATACCATTTTGATGACATCTCCTCTCCCCCCTCCTATGAAGGCTTGTCCTTTGCCTAAATCACATTAATATTATTAATACGAAAGTAAGTGTGTTAGTACCTATGTTTAAGTATTTTTGTTTCACATCTTCACACTGTAACGGCTTATTGGATTTAAATGAACACCTAGGCTACTTAATTAACGGGGATCTGCAAGTTAGATATAAACTCTAACTCAGGACTAAGAAAATAATCCTCTTCTAGTGCGCTCTTGATCTTGTCCCTCCTGTCTGGGGGCAATATGGAGCATTTCTCGTCCCAAAGCGACCGGAGCCGGCGCGAGTTGGGCCGAGCTAACATCTCCACCCTCTCCATGTTTCGACGCATCCGGGCGGACATCTTGCGTCCGGCAATAACTCCTGGGTAATTAACGAAGTTAATAAATCTAAAATATGTACGAGTTAAAAAAAAAACCAATCGCAAATATCTCCGAAACTCTTCATCGGATCTTGATCAAATTATAATGGGACCACCCGGGACGTATATGTTTATCCTTTTTAACGGCCCGTTGGCTGTCGACTAACAAATCCCGTGGAGAGCATTATTTTTTACAGTAGATTACAATATCTAAATTAAATAACAAACCTTATCTGTACTATTAAAGACAGCACAAGCAGTTTTTTTTCTATCAACTTCACAAAAAAGGAGGATGTGATCCCTACTGGTAGTGGGCTTGAGAACTTGAGTTACCTATAAGCTCGATGTCTTGTAGGTAACTTAGTTCTTTGCTGTATATAGTTTTAGTTTAGTTTTTGGAAATATAGGCAATTGGCCCGTAGATAGTAGGTAGAAGGACAATTACGACTGTATTTTTAGTTTTTGTGTATGTTACCTCATAACTTATTTCCACGTGAACCGATTTTGAATTTTTTTTTTGTTTAAAAGCTGTTACTTTCCCTTTGACCCCATTTAAATTTGATCAAATTCTGATTAGTAGTTTTTGAGTTATCGTCAATAATGCATGTTTAATACATTTAATCTGATCAAGGTTCCGAAGATAAAGCGGTGAAGTCTTTTTTTTTTAAGCTTTGCTTGCGTTTTATTATTTGTCTTACATTATGTACTTACGTACTTATTACACCCAGGAGGTAGACGGTAGGTTGATCTAGTCGTTACTAAATAAGTTATTCATAAATATATGTTAAAACATTTAAATAATTCTCGTCTGAGAACCTCATTTATCAATTACATTGTAAAGCTAAAGGTTGCTAGGATCGAGTATTTATTGAAAATATTATGAGCTACCTTAATATGAAACGGTGTTTTTATTATTACTTAATGGTAATTTCCTATGATAACTTAGTCGAGTACCTTACTACCTTGAAATTGTTACCAAGCTAGAGTATGATTTATATTATGCACTAAATAAGTTGCACACCACAGTCGATAAATAATAAGTAGGTACTACCTAATATCATACTATGCTAATATCTACCAAAGACTATACAGGGTTATTGGTAATAAGTATACCAGAAAGCTCCCAGTCCCTAATTCTTGTTGTAAGCCTTGGCTCACTTAGTTCTAGGACCTTCTGAATCTATATTTTCCCTAATAAGTAAAATGATGTACCTTTTCTATACAATCTATAAATATAAATTGTTTAAACTACCGTCCTGCAAAAAACGGCATCGCCGCGTCCGTCGCGCCTCGTAATATGTAGCCTCGCCAGTTGACACTTGATACCTTATACTTAAGGAAGGTCGATAATATATTTTAGTTAAGTTGAAAAATCATAAAACAGAATTTGTAAAAACCGTACCACGAAAGACATTGTTCTCAATAATTGGAATGATCCATGAAATTAACTGCATTCTGGCGACTACCTACATAATATAGATATCTATATACCTAGGATAATATAATTCTTGTATAAGTCATTTAGGAATGTTTTTAAAAAATGAAAAAATGCACCGCCGAGTTTCTTGCCAGGTTCTCCTCGAGCTGGCTGTAATTTTGCGAATCTGGCAGAAGAGTCGTCAACTTTCATGAGTGCCTCTTTGGGCACATGGGAAAAAAGGATTTTGTATTTTGTAGTGTATTGACTCCGCAGTCAGTCATGTCCATACTGTCTCATGTTTTAAATTATAGCTAAAGATTGTACTTTTTTTAATAATAGGTAGGTAGCCATTATTATAAGGTAACCTGCTTAGAAGGATCAAACACCAACTCCGAATAATTCTGTAATTTTTTAAAGCTTAAAATTAAACGACTTTTTTTTATGGGACAGTAGACCAATCCTGTAGTGGGAGTGGGTCTCGTTTTAAGAGATGGCCCATAGACTTGTATCCTGGTTATATCAATTGGTGGGCCGCACTGCGAAAAAGTTACTAGATACCATACCTCACACAGAGGGGCAAAGATAGGTATTGAAGAGATAGAAATCTTACCAGATTCCTCATTTCCTAAATTTTGATCAGACTTGGCTTCGATGTTATCTTTGGATGCTCTGGGTGATTTCGACGAAGTAGGTTCCTCTTTAGCTTTTTTCGGCATGGTTATTTTCGGTAGAAATAAAACAGTGAATTTATAATGATTTCAACCGAAAATATCGTACTAAGCTATTTTAATCGCATTAATTTAGCATCATGGCCATCTTGTCAAATAAATATGATTAAAAAGTCAGAGTATCTTTTTTTCTATGACAAAGACAAAGAGCACGGTTAAAATCTCTTGAAAAGAGGTTTGTTCGTGTTTATACCTTCACCTCCTTGCCTTCACGGTCCCTATATTTTAGAAAAAAAACTTTTGAGTTAAGGCGCGAAAGAGCAAAAATGTCCTTTTGATTTTGTATTATTTTTCAAAACTTGTGATTCTTCGTGTGTTGATGTGTAAGGATTATTATAAACGTGATTTGCTCTTTTGCTCCAAAACTCTTAAAGAAGTTTTAGTAAACTTTCTGCTACCTACTTTATTAGGACATAACTTGATTACGACTGGACCTTTGCTCTATATTATATCTGTTTTATTTGAAATTGCCTGTGACCATTACTTCTATTAAGAAATATGTTATGAATATATTCCACTTAAAATATTTTATAACTTGACACTGGCTTAAAGCATAAGCTAATCAAATTTTAAAAATTAATTAGAGGACCACAGCTGCAGGAGACATATTACAAACCATCAAATACTTCTTTGAAAAAAATTTTACGTCGGTAGTTTAATTACTTATTAAGTACTGACGTTGCAAAAGTAATCATTACTTATTTTTTCTTTTACAATTTTCCGGTGAATGAAAATCCATTAACAAGCGTAACCAAGAAGTGTGTCTTGAACGCATTAAATCGAACTAAGTAGTCATCGCCCAAATGGGACACGGCCAATAAGCTCAAGTTTAATCATTTCCATTAAACTACTTAAATATATTTCACACACTCAGATCTATTTTACAAATTAATTTATTTCATAATACTCTTAAGATCTATCCTAGGTCTAACACATAACCAACTGGTCAAGTCTGGCGTTCCATCGTTGGTCATTGCCGTAAGATCTCGTACCTCTTCCCTCTCAAATGGTAGATGCCACGCATTATTTTTCTTTTGGGCACAGGGCGTGAACGATAATGGTGCCTGTAAATAGAAAGGAAACAGTTGTTTATGTATAATGGTTTTGTTGGTTTAAAATTGTCACCACTAATTCGGTTATGCTCTGAATACCACGAGTAAACTTTCTTTAAGTAATGTTATGATTTTTTTATGCCACTAAAAGAGGAAACAAGCAAGCCTGCCTATAACATCTTTTTTTTTTATGCCAGATAGCTAAACATTTGGCTGCTATCTCACCTGATGGAAAGTGATAATGCGGCCGAAGATGAAGCATGCTTACCTAGAAGATACCTATTCACTCTAGACTTGAAGACTCCCAGATTATACTGTTCAGGGAACAAAGACGCGGGCAGCGAGTTCCACATTTAAGTGTCAAAATCAACTTTGAAACAGCTTTCCTTTAATGTATAAAATTTTAATAAATGGAACAGATTTAAAAATCTTTCTATAGACAAAAAGTTCAACTGCATTATCCTGTTACAAATGCTATCTACGGGCTAATTGCCTATATTTCCTAAAACTAAACTAAAACTATGTACAGCAAAGAACTAAGTTACCTACAAGACATCGAGCTTATAGGTAACTCAAGTGCTCAAGTCTACTACCTATGGGTAGCGTTCCCATCATGCTGGCGACATTGCCTCTCTACTGTTACTAGATTTTACAATATATGATCAACATACTGACAATTTGGCCTAAAGGTTTCTATAAGGTATAACAATAGCCGTGGAGCGGAGTGCATAACCCAATAAACTATACTTAGACAAACCTGTGCTTATAGACTTTTCTCAATTAACAATTAATTTTATTACACTGAATCAAAATGCCAGGAGTTTTCAAGCTTAACTATTTGGTGTAAGCCTGTAGGTAGGACTGCATCCAAACTTTCCAATTGTGACAGACTGGGCAATATCTGACTGAGCTACCCAGCCCATATAGCAGTAAAAAAAATAGTAGTTGGAACTTTCTGGAGTTCGCCTGGATAGCTGTGTAACTAGCCAGGTAGCTGTACTGAAATACAGTCATATTTGACCACCATCAAATAGAATAGTTTGTCCCCAAGCAGCTATCCTTGAGAGCCAGTAATATTCTAGGCCTATTGTGACTTCATCTTACCAACTGGTTAGATAGTGACCAAATTCTGGCCTATAAAATAAAAATAATTTTAAAAAAATTACCTGAATATTAAGTCCATTATTCCTGTTAATATAGACCTTCCACTGATGCTGCCACTGCCAGCGTCTGAATATATACCGAAGCTGTTCATCTTGTAACAAGAACTGATGGCCTCGGAGCAAGTCTTTGGATACTATGTCTGTGTTCGGTCCACTGAGCATTGCCGCAGTTATGAAGAATGGGTCATCTTCTGATCTGGATGAAATTGTTCAGTCAATTAATCTGTGATTGTAGCATCAACATGCTTATAATCACTTACGTTATTTATCACCTTGGAACAATTATGCCAGTGACTTTCAGCATCTTGCTTCATTAGATAAAAGATCTGGTATGGCTTAGTTAAATTATAGTTAGGAGGAAATTCACAAAAGACCCTTATGGGACCATCAGAGCTGGCCTTACCACACAGAAAATTACTTTCTGAGCTTGTCATTTGTTCAGAAAATATTATTTTAAAGTCAACATTTAATTCCAGGAATGAGAACAAAATTGATAAAATTGATGGTTAAGATAATGATATGAAGATTAATTTATTATGATTAGTTAATTACTGTTATAATTATGAACGGCTTAAAACTTTATTTAAAATCAAAGATTAAGAATATTTGAGATATAATTTATAAAACAAAGTTGCTGTTGAGACATTACTCCAGACTGCTTATCCATTTCAGGAAAACAAAACCTCTCAACAGACACGTGAGAGTTAAGCTATATGCAGATGCAATATTACAACTTTAATATACTCACATATTCTCTGTAAAAAAAGTGCTTGTATCTGATATCAGTTTATTAAAAGGGCCGCCTTTACCCCATTTAAGCATGTGCTTTCTGCCCAGTAACAAAATCTTCTTGTTCTGCTCTTTGAAATAATCAACAACAGCGAAAAGCATGCTTAGTCTACTCGCTGGAGAGCCTTTACCCACTGCATAGGCAACATTCAAAGAGTCTATCACAACGTCATAGGGTGCAGTCTTCTCGATAAAGTGCATAAACCTCCGTAACTCCTCCGGAGACGTTTTTAAGAATAGATCGGAGCCAACAATCAACTTATCTTTAACATTTTGCTGGAGAAATTGGAATTCCTTTTCAGTTAACGACAAACAGTCTAATGTCTCTCTGCAATGCATACATTGGCCACTGAAAAACGTAATACTAGTTACTGTAAACACTCATTAAACATGTAAAAAAAATTTGTTATAATTTTTTTATTTACTTAGACTTTTTTATTTTCGTATAACTAGCATCCCAACCTAATGATTGAAATGAATCTTTCAATTTCATTGCAGTCTGTTTATCGATAACAGCATAGTTTCTTGATATATGTGCATATATTTCATCTAAATATTTCAATATTGTTTTCTTCTCCTTGTATTTCCTAAAAATGTAGTTAATCCATTCATAAAAAGCTAAATATTGTAAAGGTCGCTTATCTTGAATGCTTTTTTTAACTATCTCCAAGGCTTTCTTCATTTTGTTATTTCTGAAAAGTGTACCAATTAGAATACTATATGCTGTGTGTGACGGTACACTACTTAAATAGATATCCTGTAAAACTTTTAATGCTTTTTCATATTCGTCTATAACACAGAGAGCACGAATAAGTTTTTCACATGTATAAAAGTCTAACACTTTGTACTTTTCATACAAACTCTTATATGTACATAATATAAAATCTTTTTCTTCTTTAGAAAGAGTTTTGGTAAGACCTATCTCGTAATACAAGCCCAAGAGACCATTCATTGAACCGAGAGTCATTTCATGAGGACTAGTTTTCAAGTAATTAGCAAATGATAGAGCTTCTTCAATATTCTTCCCATTTAAAAGTACTTTTAATAAAACTCCTTCGAAGTTCTTTTGGTTGAGTTGTCCGTGTTTTGCCAAGACTTCAGATTTAATTGTAGGCCAGTCCAGGTTATTGCTTTCAATAGCCGATTTTATGTAATCCACCTGCTCTGATCCTCTTCTTGAAAATGAAGTAGGTGAAGAGTTTATAATTTTTGTTGTGTATCGGCTCACTGAAATTTGTTGACAATAATAATTAAAGGTAATAAAATATTATTTAAATATCACATTAATATTAATTGATCTATCTACATCTACTCTACCACATGATGATATGAAAACTCTTACCAACATGTGGGAGAGTGGTCAAATACTAGCTTATCATAACAAATGTATTTATTTTCCAAAATTGTTACAGTTGTACCATTTAAGACTATTACATTAAGTTAAAGTAGGGTTACCATTTACCAATCATAAAACATATAAACATAACATTCTGTACAATTGTTTATATTTTCATGGCATAACCATAAAAATACATCAAATTCTTTTTTAACAACTTATAATGGACTTGGGTACATGCCCAAATACGTTTTGTATTATAATCTTTATTTCAGCTACTACTGGGCAACAACTGCTTATGACCGCAATACCTAGGATTCATAGGAGAATTTTTGCTCAGCGCTGTGACACTACAACCATTTAAGTAATGTTAAAAAATAATGTTTTCAGGAGGACATACATCTGGTAAACATAACCTTACCTTTGATGAAATTATTCGCGTAGAAGTTTTGAAAAATCTGTCTATGTGGTATTCGAAACAACATTGTACCGCTTATGTTTCCGTATAGATTTCCATTAAATGTAGAATAGTTAAGTTGATTTGTGATAATTTAAAATTGTTTACATTGAAATTGGATTGAGTGGCGTTGTATTATCTATTCCATTTTTATTTTTGTGGTTATTACTTATTGTATACTCTGTTGAGTGAGGTAATTTTTCAAAAATGATAAGTTGATTACCGAGAATTTGACTTTGACACAATTATAATAATATAGCAACGAAACAGGCAAGCAAGCAAAACATGTTTTTCTAAGATCACTAGGCATTAAAAGTGTTGCCTAGTCCTCATTATATTTTTATCAAACCTGCGGCTGCGTCTCGTCAAGCCGTTATTTTCCGTGTATATAATAATTTATTGAAGTTTGATTTATCCGTTTCTTTAAATGATTGGTCTGTGGCATTCTATAAGTCTATGGGCTTTCTGTAGATTCAGCGTTGACGGTTGAGGTTACCTATTGATATCTCTTAAAAAAAATATATACATTTTTTAGTTTATGGTTAGAAGCCAGTTTTTGAGTTGAAATAGAAATTAAAATAATTAAATTAATATTAATACGTTGGAAAAGTTACAAGACTGTACAGAGTTCTACTCAAAAATCTTCGTAATGGACTCGAAAGCGACAAAAATGCCCAAAGTGGCAAAGGTATGTAAAATTGGTGCTCCAATACATCAACATCACGATTTCTCTGCCCCACATTACATGTTAAGTCGGAAGAACGTGTTTTTCCTAAAACTATGTTGCACAGGAATTGCCTTAAGTTTTCATGACCGGCCGCCTGCCTGACGTCGAGGCTCCATAGGAATCCGCCCATATAAGTGCTAATATGTATCTCAATTGTATCTCTCATTCCAGGTGAAGAATAAAGCCCCAGCTGAAATACAAATTACTGCAGAACAGTTGCTAAGAGAAGCAAAAGAGAGAGATTTGGAGATTCTACCACCACCACCGAAGCAGAAGATCTCAGATCCAGAAGAGCTAAAAGATTATCAACATCGTAAAAGGAAAGCATTTGAAGATAACATCAGGAAGAACAGGCTTGTATGACCATTAATAGTTGTATTCTTTCACTAAGATACAAAATTTGCATATATGATATGCTCTGCCTTTTTTTTTATGTGAAATTGGCAAGCCTTTGACCTCTGTCTCACCTGATGGAAAGTGATGATACGATTGAAGATGTGACATACTTGCTTAGATGATACCTATTCACTCTTGAAGACTCCCAGATAATACCCCTCGGGATACAATGATGCAGGGAATGAGTTCCACTCCTTCGCTGTATAGATGATGAACATAGAAGAAAAATGTCTCAATGTCTAGATCTAACAAATTTCACATAAATATGTGTTATTAGTTACAAGTTAATAAAAAAAATATATCTTGTGTCCAAAATAGCATTTGCCTTTTCAATATGGCAGCATTATGAGGCCTTTTGTTAACTTAGATTAAGTTGTGAACATTTTTTTCATGAATATTGCATGTTTAATATACAACACACATAAAAACTTTGAGAATAATAATATCAACAGGATATCTGACTCCATATTACACATCTCTTTTGTGATTAGTTTCAATTAGAAAACAACAAAACTACTAAGTAATAAGGTTCATGTGTGGCTTGTATTTACTTACACCTATGTTTAAAAGTAGTTTTTAAACATTTTATCTTTTCAGGTAATAGGAAACTGGCTTAAATATGCCCAATGGGAGGAGTCTCAGAAACAAGTTCATAGAGCAAGATCAATATATGAACGAGCTTTGGACGTGGATCACAGAAATGTTACCCTTTGGTAAGATACTTCATATGAAAAACTAGGCTGCGAAAATTGTTGCTATTTAGGGAAATTGGATAATGGTACAAGCAATCGGGAACATCACGAAGACCAAGAGTAGGGCACATCACATCTCCACACTCCTTATCATGCATAGTTGGTATGGATGATCAGAGATGACCTTCATAATTTTAAGATTCACCTGTTTCCATGAGAGTCGTCCACCTCACTTAAGAGTTTGCTATGTCAGCTGACCAAAGCCTTCATTCAATATTCCAAGAAGTTGGGATAGCTTGAATAGTTGCTGACACAAAACACCCCGAGTGAGACTGGTGCAAGCCCAAATTCCATTATTCAAATAAAATAAGAATGACAGTTATGAAACTTTATAAACACAATTATTAACTTTTATTTTAAGCTAGCTGTGCATAATCAAGGAGATGATTTCCTTAGTTAGATGATTTCCATAAAACATAAAAACAAAATAATAAATACTATCACTCATATCCACACTAAGTTCGATTACTTGTGCCATGTGCCGGAAACATTCACATCACACACACAATCACAACCAGAACCAGAAACAAATTTTCTTTTGGGAGAAAACTTGTGGTCCCTTTGGGAATCGAACCCGATTAACCCAAGCCTGCTTAGAAGGTGAAGACCCACCTAACTTCATAATATAACCAAGTAGTTTATGTTTTCTGCTATAATGGGCAAGCTGCAGTGCTGCTTGCCATATGTTCTGCATCTTTTAAGGAGTTCATCATCTCCAATTAACTACATACAATAAAACATTTTTTAACTGTAAACCTATTCTAAGAGATAATTTCATTATTTCAGGTTGAAATATACTGAAATGGAGATGCGAAATAGGCAAGTGAACCATGCACGCAATCTATGGGATCGAGCAGTCACAATATTGCCGAGAGTGTCTCAATTCTGGTACAAGTATACTTATATGGAAGAAATGCTGGAAAATGTAGCTGGTGCTAGACAGGTAAGTGTCGATTACTATCCGAAACTTTTAGCACAGAATACTTAAAGAATGGAAAGCTGTGAGTTATGCCAACTTATCAAAAATACTTCCTATGAAAATGTATTGATTAGGATATGCGACAATGTTAATAATATAAAGACTAAAATAATCTAAGTAAATCATATTTTTGTTAATCCTAATAATTAAATGTGGCTCCAGTTTTACCATAATAATATAGAAAATGTTATTAATTGTTAAATCGAGTGCCATATCTTTGTTCAACCACGGGAGAGCCCTGGTGACCTGTTTTATAGGTTCTTTTTGAACTTACAACAGGCACCAGTCTCTTATGTCAGTGAAATAATTGTGACTTCATCCTACTTAATATTATAAATCCGAAAGTTTGTGTGTAAGTATGTTTGTTCCATCTTCATGCTTTAACGGCTGAATGGATTTGGATAAAATTTTGAATGTACATAGATTATACCTAGGATTAACACATAGGCTACTTTTTAACTTGATAATACGCTTAGTATGCTTTGATTGATTGATTGTTGTTGCACATATTGGGCTCAATCATAAAAGAGGAAATAACAATGACAGAAAATGCCTACAAAAAAGGCTGGCATATTATCCAAATCAGCTGGCGTCAGATCTGCTGAAACCGCGCACAATCAGGCGCCTCAAAAGGCACCACATTCTCAAACTTAAACAATAATATAAGTGCCTTGCTAACTGGAGTCTGGCACTCAACACGCCAATAATTAATACACCACATTTGCTTATTGTTTGATGGCTGATCGCAGATAAAAATACAAAAAAAAATATAAGGCTCAATGATAAAATATACCAAACATGGAACACCTCAAAATATTAACTGATGGGCACTAAAAAAAAATGTTTCATATTCCTTATAATCTTTGAATGAGATCTTATTTTAAGTGTTAGAAATAGAATGATTATGTGTCTCTGCTTACAGATTTAACTGATGTTTCAGGTGTTTGAGCGTTGGATGGAATGGCAGCCAGATGAACAGGCGTGGCAGACCTACATTAATTTTGAACTAAGATATAAAGAACTAGAAAGAGCCAGACAAATTTATGAACGATTTGTCATGGTACACCCTGATGTAAAAAATTGGATCAAATATGCTAAGTTCGAAGAAAATCATGGTTTCGTCAATGGTTCAAGAAAGGTTTTCGAAAGGTCTGTAGAATTCTTTGGTGATGAAGAACTTGATGAAAGATTGTTTATTTCATTTGCAAAATTTGAAGAAAATCAAAAGGAACATGATAGAGCTAGAATTATCTATAAATATGCTTTAGACCACATCCCTAAAGATAGAAACAAGGAACTATACAAGGCATACACAATTCATGAAAAGAAGTATGGTGACAGATCCGGTATTGAAGATGTTATTGTAAACAAGAGGAAATATATGTATGAACAGGAAGTCATTGATAATCCTACAAACTATGATGCATGGTTCGATTACATAAGGCTTGTTGAGAATGAAGGAAATGTAGATGACATCAGAGACACATATGAGAGAGCTATAGCTAATGTACCTCCATCGAAAGATAAGCAGTTCTGGCGACGTTATATATATTTATGGATTAACTATGCCCTGTATGAAGAATTAGAGTCTGAAGATATGGAAAGAACTAGACAAGTATACAGAACATGTCTAGAACTAATACCACACAAAGTATTCACATTCTCCAAGATATGGCTCATGTATGCCCAATTTGAAGTTAGATGCAAAGATTTGAAACAGGCAAGGAAATCATTAGGGTTAGCTCTTGGCATCTGTCCTAGAGACAAATTATACAGAGGTTACATTGATCTGGAAATTCAATTGAGAGAATTTGATCGGTGCAGAATTCTGTACCAAAAGTTCCTGGAATATGGACCTGAAAATTGCATAACATGGATCAAGTTTGCTGAGCTTGAAACTTTATTGGGTGACATTGATAGAGCAAGAGCGATATATGAAATAGCCGTTGGGCAACCTAGACTGGATATGCCAGAGCTTCTATGGAAAAGCTACATAGATTTTGAAGTAACCCAAGGAGAAACTGAAAAAGCGAGGCAGTTGTATGAAAGACTGTTAGAAAGAACAGTCCATGTTAAGGTGTGGCTTTCATATGCCAAGTTCGAGCTCAACGCTGAGAACGCTGATAACTTCAATGTAGATTTAGCGAGAAGGGTTTATGAAAGAGCTAATGACAGTTTGCGAAGCGCTGGTGAGAAGGAATCGAGAGTGTTGTTACTCGAAGCATGGAAAGACTTCGAAACTGAGATAGGAGATGAGGAAAAATTAGAGAAGGTCATGGCTAAGATGCCTCGAAGGGTTAAGAAGAGGCAAAAGATCATCAGTGAAGCTGGAGTTGAGGAGGGCTGGGAAGAAATATTTGATTACATATTCCCTGAAGACGAGATGGTCAGACCAAATCTCAAGTTGCTTGCGGCTGCCAAGAATTGGCGCAAACAAAAGGAGGTTGTCGTAACTACGGAAGTAGTTGAACCTGAAATAACTATGAAAGAGATGGAAACAAATAACGAAAATGAAGAAGAAAGTCATACACCACCACCTCAATCATCATCATCATCATCATCATCGTCGAGTGATGAAGACTAATGAAAACCATTATACTAAGAATGAATAACAAGAATTTACATTTTTATAGAATTGTTTTATTAGCTAATCCACATCTTCAGGCCTGACAGGATGGGAAAGAGGTATAACAGACCTTTTAACCACATCTCTGGAGCATGCTTTTCTCATATCTGCAAAAAAATAATGGCAAGTTAAAACATATTACAAATAAGGTATCTCTCTTTCGGCTGCACTGATGCTGTGTAGCTGTGCAAAACAGTATGTTGAACACCACTGGTCCAACAAACATTGTAATGAAACAAAATTTGTTATTATTTCATAACAGCTAAGGAAGGGTTATATTTTTCGCGCGTATTTTGTATGTTTTTTTTAATTCAAGATAGGCATACTTTTGACCACCATCTCACATTAGTAAGCGACGATAGAGCAAGCTTGCCTAGAAGATCCTATTCACTCGCGACTTGAAGACTCCCATATTGTACTCATCAGTAAACACCGACACAGGAAAGGAGTTATGTCATTCGAATCGCAAGGATTACATAACATTGCATAAAAAGTAGGTTCACATTCTTCACAGTCACGTTTTTAAATTTTGAGTTCACTGACTTGTTAAATTGTGATATTGGTAAAATTTATGTTTATGTTCAGTTGCTTACCAAAAGCATCTTCATCAGGGTCACCTGAATAATACTCCAAAACTGTGCGGTACACAATGTAACCTAAATTCTTGTACATGTTTATGGCGATAGTGTTGCTGACTCTTACAAATAGATCCACGAAATAAGCGTTCTTCCTGAAACAAAACAGATTTATGGTTTAAAAGTAGATTATTAAATAGTTCATAAATAACTCTTTATTGACAAAGCCTTTGGACACATCTTACATAAAAACTTTTAAACTATACAATCGGCGGTCTTATTGCTTCAGCTATCTTTTGTTTGAATAGAATGATAAAACAAGATTGTACAATTTAAGTTAAGTAAAGTTATATACATACTTATACAAGATAAATGTAATAAATACATATGTTTATAATATACATACATAGATACAAATATTATATTATGTACTCTATTAAGGATATTTGCACAGCTAGAGACATGGCATAATATGTGAGCAGCAGAACAGTTTATAAAAAATATTTGGAGATAGACATTTTTTACTTTATCTCTAAACGCATTAAAAACTGAAAGCGTTAGATAGGAAAAGGAAAGGAGTTCAACAAAAAAAAAAGATTTTCTTACGACCGCTCCTTTAGGGCGTGGCGACGAATGATTCAACGAAACTGAAAACCATAGTCATTTACGTAGGACAGATTATTATTGAGTACTCAATGTGACTAACTCATTTTTATTTGTTTTTTTTTTTTTGTCAAGGTATTAGTATAAACTAGCTGTACCCGACATGCGTTGCTACTACTTGCTACGTTTAGAAAGAGTGTTTTACCACTTTCACTATTTTGGTCACCTAGTACTTAAACACTATACTAAATAATTTTTGGATATTGTTTATATAAAAATACTAAAATCAAGATTTAAAATGGCAGGTGGGGGTAGGAGGGCGAGAAATACTTTACGACCAATTGTCATACCAATCATTAAAATCGGACGAGCCGTTTCGGAGGAGTTCGACCACAAACACCGTAACATAAGATTTTTATATATTAGATTATTATTTAAGCAATCTTTTGATCACCATATCACCCGAAGGTAAGCGATCATGTGGTCGACGATGGAGCAAGCTTGCATAGAAGACACTCATTAAATCGCGACTGAAAACTCCCATATTATATTATGTACTTATCAAGAAACACCGGCTCAGGCAAAGTTCCATACCCTGAACCCCCAAGTCATAAATCATTAAAAAATAGAATAAAATACAAAAATAACATTAAAAGGGGCGATAGGAGACAGCGAAAATAAACAATTACATAATCAACAACATACTAGTGAAGAAAATTGTCTAATAGCTGCGACATTCTTTGAGGCATTTTGTTCGCGCGAACGGCGTGCCCCCGCACGCAAGCAGTCAGCTGCCGTGATGCCCTCGCCTGCTTTTTACTCACTCCGTCTAGCGTCTGGGGGAACCAAATGCGTATCAGCGTAACGTATGGTTTTTAAGTTATCTATATATATAAAAATCAATTGACGTTTGTTTGTCCTACAAAAACTTGAGGATGGTTCGACCGATTAGGCTGGCAAGGTTAGCATGGTTTTTTTTTTTTTAATTAACCGGAAACCTAATCCGGGGCGGATCCTAGCTAACTATAATTATAAACCATTGTATTCATAATAATGCATTATTAATTTAATCCCAACTTGCATGGATTTTTTATTTATTTTTTATATCATAATATATGTATATATTTCAATACACTAATATTATAAAGGCGAAAGTGTGCAACAGGGCGGCCCGCACCCGCCATGGCATGTGGGTGAACATGCAGGCACAGCTAGTTCATCATCATCATCATCATCAGCCTATTTTTGTCCACTACTGGACATAGCCCTCTCCTTATGAACGCCACTGAGCCCGGTCTTCGGCTCTTCTCATCCAGCACAGCTAGTTAGTTGATTGAATGTTATTTTTGATTAAGATAAGTACCTACATTTTCAGGCTACCATCATTTTACAAATAGAACATTCTGTTTCTAGCTTTTCATATAAAACATACATATTAACCTTTTTAGGAAAATTGCATACTTACTTTTCAGAAACGTCTTCAAGGTTATTCATCAAAGTGGCTGCAAGTCCTAGTCTCCTGTAGTCAGGACTGACTGTCAAAGCTGTCACATGGCCGTGCCAGTTCTCGCCATGGCCTTCTGCTTTGCCCATTACTATAACAAGGCAAACATTTAGGAACTGCCTGTTGTTTAGGTGGGTGACCATTTGCCTTCAAAGCAGAGGTATTGGGTTCTATTCTTGGCTAGTTAGTTTGTGATGTGAATATTTAAAACCTGACTAATTGTACCCACTCAATGGCTTACTCGAATTTAAATCAAAAAAAGATTTACATTACACTTTTTTAGATTTCTGTATAGGTAGGTATTTGATCAGGTATTTGGAGCTCTTGTATTTGATGGTGGTGGCGCCAATTAGTAATTTATTCTTAAATTTGATTTGAGTGGACTGTATGGCGGTAATTAATTACACAATTCGAATCGAGAAAAAGGATAAGAGAAGACGGGAGGTGCAAGCACTTACTTGGACTCGGTCTGCTGGTCTCCTTGGTCTGCGACTGCGCGGCGTGATCGGCAGGGGGATCCTTAGGTCTCCTAACCCGGCGCCGGGCAACGAAGTATTCCGAATCGTGTAAAAGCACTAATTGACACAACCACTTTATAGATGCAATTATGTGTCGTAATGACTGTTTTTGAGTAGAATCATGCGCAATG
This sequence comes from Lomographa bimaculata, assembly GCA_948107665.1. NCBI lineage: Eukaryota > Metazoa > Arthropoda > Insecta > Lepidoptera > Geometridae > Lomographa > Lomographa bimaculata. The sequence continues at coordinate 6,155,475 of OX403596.1, read as the reverse complement.
CATGTACCGCGACGAGGCGTATTTCACTACTGGTTTTCTAGCCGGCTCGCAAGGGGGCGGGCCGGCGGCGATTGTGCTTGCACTTGAGGGTAGGAATCGGGAGAAAATGGATTGTGTACCTTAAATTATTTTTATTAATGTATTTTATATTTTTAAGTAATTGGCGTTACCATTTCCACCCGCCCTTAATGGGTCACCATTAAAGAACTACCATAAGTGTTAGAAGCACTAGAACTCTATGACTCTATATGAGCGATAGTCTCGCGCGGCATAGAAATAAATAGAGTCACGGCGAAGCGGGAATATATTTAACAAAACTAAATTATTATAGGATATTAACAAACTAACTTAACCTAAATGTTGCGGTAATATAACTATTGTTTTGGAAGCGGACACAGACGAACGACTGGGCGGAGGTAAGTTCCCTTGGTGGTTCTTACAGTGCACACGCGTGCGACGCCGTCTTTCGAAGGATGAACTTTCTCTATAATCGCTAATGGCCAGGCTAGCGGAGGTACGTTATCGTTCATCACAACCACGACAGTTCCCGGTGTGATGGGTGCAGAAGGCGTATTCCATTTTTGTCTAACCTGTAAACCGTGCAGATATTCCATCCTCCAGCGGTTCCAAAACGACTGAACTAATTTGTCTAGTAACGTGTGCCTATCAAGCAAACTGATTGAATCGGATTTGACATCAGGCGCGGGTAATGAATAAAGCGGTACGGTATTTAAAAAATGACTCGGAGTTAAAGCCGAGGGTTCAGCGGGATCAGAGCTCAGTACTGTCAGCGGTCTCGAGTTTAGTAAGCACTCAATTTGAGTGATGACAGTATAGAGTTCCTCGTACGATAAAAGCTGCTGGCCAATAACACGGTATAAGTGAGTCTTCACTACCTTGACCATGCTCTCCCAAGCACCTCCGAAATGCGGAGAGTTGGGGCAAATAAACTTCCATTTTATGCGACTTTCTGCGTACTCTTCTTCTAGTTTAGACCGATATTCATTATTTAGAAATTTATATAAATCGCGTAGGTATGAATCAGCACCTTTGTAATTTGTGGCGTTATCGCTGTAAATTATTTCTACCGGTCCTCTTCTAGCGAGAAATCTTTTAAGCGCAGCTAGAAAGCTGCAACTGTCCAGTTTTGTGGCGATTTCTACGTGTATACTGCGGCTGGTTAGGCAAGTGAATATGCAAAGGTACGCCTTCTCGCTATGAACACCACGGCGGCGAATAGGAGTGTAGGCAATAGGTCCTGCATAATCGCAGCCCGTATAAGTGAATGCTTTGACAACCTGGCGCGTGCGGTAATCGGGTAAATCGGCCATGAGCGGATACGTTGGACGCGGTTTAAGTCTGAAGCAAGTATTGCACATGTGCACTCTTTGCCTCACTATGCGACGTGCGGACATGATCCAGAATTTTTGGCGGAGAAGCGACATTAACAATTCTGGCCCGGCGTGTAAGTTTCTAACATGATAGTAATCAATTATTAGGTTTACGACGTGGTCATTACGCGGTAGTATAGCGGGATGTTTATGAGAGAAATCCAGCGTGGAGTTGGTGAGACGACCACCGACAAGAATCACGCCATTATCAACAAAAGGTCTCAAACGATTGAAAGCTTGCGAGCATGGTTTATTATTGAGAATATTAGAATACTCTTGAGCAAAGTAGCGGCCCTGTAAGGCGCGAATAATTTTATTTTCAGCGAATTTAATATCATCAGCAGACACAGTAGGCGTGCTACGGCGGGGCAATAATTTAACAAACTTGCAAATGTAAGCAATTATACGAAGAAGCTTACTCCATGAGGAGACGCGAAGAGCGAGTTCATATAGGGCGCATTGCTTTACAGGTGAGCACACAGTGTGCGTTACGACCTTTTGTTCTGGAATGTCTGTAATAGACTGACCATCTAGTGTCTTGAGAGGCCACTGAGATATATCAAGGGAGGCCCATTGAGGCCCGTGAAGCCATAGTGGGTGCGAAACTAATTTCTGTGGCGTAATGCCACGAGATAGAACGTCGGCGGGGTTTTCGGTTCCCGCGACGTGATAAAAGTTGTCAGCCGGAATATTTTCGGTTATCTGAACAACGCGGTTTGCGACAAACGTTTGCCACCTGTGTGGCGCACTCTTAATCCAATATAACGCGACTTTAGAATCGACGAATGCGTAAGTCTTGACTGTAAGATGACGGGAGTAGTTATCTAGAACCGTGCGAAGTAATTTAGACATCAAGACTGCGCCACAGAGCTCGAGACGCGCGATGGTTACCGGCTTGGTGGGGGCGACCTTAGATTTTGAGCAGACCAGCTGGACGGTGTTGCCAGAATCTGTGCGTACACACGCATATATGACGCTACCGAACGCTAACTCGCTAGCATCGCTGAAACCTAACAGTGTGACGTCACACGCACTCGTTATACCGACATGACGTGGGATGCGTATTTTGTTAAGTGCCGGTAATTCAAAGCAGAACTGTTTCCACATCTTAATGATGTGAATCGGCGCTGTGTCGTCAAAATCGAGCTTAAGTTGCCAAAGCTGCTTTATTAGCAACTTGGCATACACGACTGCGGGAGCAACGAAGCCCATTATGTCCCACAGACGGGCGACAGTAGACAAGATGGAGCGCTTAGTGCACTTCTCATCGGCGGGAGCGGTAATTTTAAAATAAAACTCGTCTTCTTTTGTAGACCAGTGCAAGCCTAATATTTTATGTTGCACGGTTTTGTCAAATTCAACTTCTGTAGGTAGTTTGTGCGAATCGGGAAGAGTATCTAAGACAGTACGACTATTGCTGTTCCACTTAACAAGGTCCCACTGTGCACCTTTGAACAAATCAATCAATTGTTGTGACGCGGTAGTAGCTGTACTTTCATCGGGAACGGAAAAGGCCAGATCATCCATGTAAATCGCGGATGACGCAATGTCACTCGCGAGCGGATATGTCGCGCCATCGTCTTCGACCAGCTGTCTCACCGTGCGCAATGCATGATAAGGAGACGACTTGATGCCAAAACAAACACGATTGAAGCAGTACAAGGTAAGTGGATCTTGTGGACTGAAGCGGTAGAGGAAACACTGATAGCGACGATCTGCATGTCGCATTAGAATCTGCAGAAACTGCTGGCGACAGTCCGCGGTCATTGCGACAGCGTGCAAGCGGAAGTTTAAAAGTATTTGAAATAGGTCACCTTGAAGGTTCGGTCCTGAATGGAGAATATCATTAAGTGACGGTCGAGTCCCAGCTGTGGGACTGCTTGCATCTAGGACTATGCGTAGCTTAGTCGACGTCTTGTCCTCGCGCACGATACCGAAATGCGGGATAACGTATATCGGAGAAGCATCTCGCAGGTCATACTGAGGTGCGGGGGAGATATAATCCTTTACAAGATAATCTTTAATGACGTCATCATATGCCGACCTAAGTTTGGGTGAAGCTTCTAATTTTCTTTCGAGGCACATGAAACGTTTACGAGCGTTTTCAAAAGAATCTCCGAGTTTATATATATCGTCGTTGAATGGCAGCGCGACTACGTACCTACCACTAACGGGATCGCGGGTCGTAGTAGACTTATAATATGATTCACATTCAGCGTCGGAGGGCCGCTGAATGGGCGGAACGCAGGGAGGCTCTTCGAGCTCCCAAAATCGTTTGACTAATGAGTCAATAGCGGCCGGCTCTTGAATGTGACAACATGTCAAGGCCTGGTGATTATTCAGTGTAGGTAGTGTAGGTACGGAACCCATTATCACAAAACCTAGCACCGTACGTAAAGCGGAGGGCGCCGACGAGCCATGAGGATCGTGGACTACGTCGGGGAGAAGTAAATGAGCGAAAAGAGAAGCGCCTATTAAAGCGTCTATCTTATTTGGTGAACCGAAACTTTCGTCAGCGAGCGGTAAATTAGACAGATACGGCAACCACGAAGTGTCAACCCGAGCGGTGGGAAGTAAGTCGGTGACTTGATCGACGACGAGCGGTGATACATTAAAATTAATATTGTCATCGAATCGCGAGTGAAACTTTAAGTTTATCGATTTGGTTTTAATAATTTTCTCAGCTCCACCAAATCCCTTAACAACGATTGGCTCGGTACGTTCAAGCTCGATACCTAAGCGGTCACAACATTCCTGTGTAATAAAATGGCTTTGAGACGCCGAGTCTAAGAGAATCCGAATAATATTTCGGACACCGTGTTTATCATACACAACAACTTGAGCGGTCGAAAGTAACACAGTTAAATGTTTATTATTATGTGCGGGAGTAGATTGTTGAGATAAGCGAGGCGAGTTGTCAATCGATGTAGCACACAACGCAACGTCGGAACGCGGACTTGCTACCGGGGAAGTATTTGTCTTAGTGTGGGGCGGCGCAGCGGGCGCGAGCGTACGGACTTTATCTTCACGCGGCATAGAACCGGTTGACGGCGTGTTATCGCGCTTATCAAAATGCAATAACGTGTGATGGTTCATCTTACAAACGCGGCAATTTGACTGTGACGAGCAACTAGAAACTCGATGCTTTAAACTGAGACAATTGACACACGCATTTTTATCTTTAACGCATCGAAAACGTTCAGTGGGAGTCATTCCATTAAAATCGGCACATTTAAATAAATGCTGATGCACGACATTTTTGCACAGACATTTAATTTGATTGTCCTTGGTCGCGTTATCTACCGTCACATATGTTTGATATTTTGGCGGCAAAGCGTTATTGACGCGTCGAGTATTATTATTACGCGCGCTTATTGTAGTATCTGCACTAGGTTGAGTGCGTTCTAAAACCTTAGAGCGATTTTTGATGAACTCGACTAAGCAATCAAAAGTAGGCATTTTCGAACCACATTTAATTTCAAAAGCGCGCACCGTCTCCGAGTCTATTTTCTTTAAAGCGATATGAACCAATATTATGTCCGTCAAATTATCTAACTTTAGGTTTTTCAACGCGGCTACAGCACTGCTAAAGTTATCAGTAAATAAATCAAAGTTGTTCGAAGAAGCACACTGCAACTGTTTGAAATCTAACATTTGATTTAAATACGCGGAAGCGAGCATTCTTTTGTCATCGTATCTATCGAGAAGCGCCTGCAATATTAAGTTATAATTCTCGGCAGACGGTGTTATCCCCGAAATAACGGACTGAGCTTTCCCTGTCACTTTACCTAATAGATAATACAATCTTTCGGCGTCCGTGAGTAATGGATTATCATGCACGGTCGACTTAAAACTCGCATAGAACAGAGGCCATGAACGAATATCACCAGAAAACGGTAATATCTCTATTGCGGCTAATTTAGGTCTAGACTTATGAAAAGCACTAACACCCTGATCATTCTGTGATGTTTGCGGATACTGAGATTGTATGCGTTTTATTCTACCATACAAAGACTCGAATGCAACCAGGCACTTATAATCTGGTTTCGCGGTAGGCGTTATCTTTAATAATCGAGAATTATATTCATCTAGTACCTTATTAAATGTATTGCGTAACGAATCTATTTGCGAAGATTCATCAAGGAAACTTTGCCTCGCATCCGTGTCCGTATGAACATTTAAAGACAGATCGTACATTTTCTGTACTATTTCAAATATAGCTTCGCGTTTAGTTTGTAGTAAGAATAATTTTGCATCAGGCGCATCTTCATAATCGGAAGAAACGTCTGACTTATCACCAACAGCTGACTTGCATTGCTTGGGAGGCATGATGGTTAGTTACGTTAACTCAATAAATTACCGTTACTAAAGTCGGTAAAATTAATGCGGATAACTTAAGAAGGTTACAATCAATGACATTAGCGCCCAAACAATGACAGCCAGGCCCGGCGACTGCACTAATCAGTCGGGTTATAATTACTTGCAAAATTACTCGAATAAGTTCGAGCGCTGCGAATGTAGGTAGAAATGTGTATTAATGAATTTTGTTGATTATGTTAGTTATAGCGGTTTTTTAACATGAAATAATTAATGAATTAAGTAGATAATAAGTATATCTAGGCGGGAAAATATGCAGTTATAAGCTATGAGCAATGATTGCGAATATTTCGCGAATCAAATTTTTTATTTAAGTAGGTAGGTGACGTAATGGCACGCTACGCGGGATAATATTATAGTGTTTTGTACTATAATCTCTTATTAGGGCCTAAGTGTATCCTAATAAGGGCGGCTGGAATGTTCCAGAAAAACCGATAAAAATATTCGGCTCCGGAGGACCAATATAAAGATGGTGGCGCCAATTAGTAATTTATTCTTAAATTGATTTGAGTGGACTGTATGGCGGTAATTAATTACACAATTCGAATCGAGAAAAAGGATAAGAGAAGACGGGAGGTGCAAGCACTTACTTGGACTCGGTCTGCTGGTCTCCTTGGTCTGCGACTGCGCGGCGTGATCGGCAGGGGGATCCTTAGGTCTCCTAACCCGGCGCCGGGCAACGAAGTATTCCGAATCGTGTAAAAGCACTAATTGACACAACCACTTTATAGATGCAATTATGTGTCGTAATGACTGTTTTTGAGTAGAATCATGCGCAATGCATGTACCGCGACGAGGCGTATTTCACTACTGGTTTTCTAGCCGGCTCGCAAGGGGGCGGGCCGGCGGCGATTGTGCTTGCACTTGAGGGTAGGAATCGGGAGAAAATGGATTGTGTACCTTAAATTATTTTTATTAATGTATTTTATATTTTTAAGTAATTGGCGTTACCAGATGGTATTCATTCATTTTTATTTTTCTTATGGAATATCATATGTAAAGTTTTTTTTCTTTCTGTCTATATTTAGGACTTAATAAATTTCACTCACGGTTAGTTTCTTAAATTGTTGAGATTATGCAAGCGAAATAGTTAATCCTAAATGAGTGTACTATTCTTTATATATAAAAATCAATGCCACTTTTCGTTGTTATTTTATAACTTAAGAATGGGCTCACCTATCCAAACCAAATGTTTAGGCTTTGTTCGGACTATTTAGTAGAGTATTTAGGTTTATGTGATGTTTGCACGAAAACGGTCGAGTGGTTCTTCATTAATCACACCCGGGCGAAGCCAGGGCGGATCGCTAGTCTAATATAAATATTAAATCTATTTACTGATTGTTTATTTGAGATATTATATAACAAATATGAATTGATTTATTTAATTATACCTTATAAATGATATTCCAAAATAAATCAATATCATGGTGAAAGTTTTTGATAAAGATACTTACATATATCTTTGCATTCAATTGATTTATCATACCAGTCTCGGGTCCCTAGTATTTCCAGTGAGGAAATACTATATAATAATATATATAATTATAATCAAGTAACACCTGAAACTTGCAACACTGGACAATCTGGATGTGAAAAATGGCCATAAGACCTCGCGTGATTAAACAATTGGTATCTTAAAATACCCCATCGCCTTTGTCTTGATAAGTGCTATAGCTTAAGTGGTTTCCAGGCTCTGATGATGGAGCCATAGAACTCAATGGCGGGATATAATACCACTGAGTTTAGGCTCAATTAACTTAATCATGAGTACCAATATATTTTTTTTATGATGTCAGGGCACAGCTACGTATAGTTATAAATATAATTATGAAAATATTGCACTTACTATAACCCATAATTTCTCCACTTGGAGCTTCTACGACTTGAAAATACTCAGGCCAGTGCGCTAAGTACTGCGTATAAAAGGATAAACCATATGTTTCAGTCAGTGGGTCTAGATTCCTGAAATTAAAAATTGCAGAAGCTTCTTTAAAAATAATAGGTATGTACATAGTAAACCAAAGTACACATTAACATATATATGTTGGAACCCAGGTATATCTTTAAAGGTTGAACGGATTTAGATGAAATTTTGCTTATAGGTAGTCTAGATCCAGGGTTAGGGCACAGGCTAATTAAGAACAGAATTAATGAATCTGTTAAGCCATGGAGAGCAGCATTAGTTTTAAAGTAACACCTACATATACGTTGAACTGCTCTATACCAAGATAAAGCCTTAAAATAATGACTACTAATAATAAAATTATAAATGCGAAACTTTGTTTATTTTTTTCACTTGAGCTGAACGGATTTGAATGAAACAACAAATTTTCATAGCTTTTAACAAGTACTACCACATAGGCTATTGATATGTTTAACCAAACCATAAACGTTTAATGTAACTAACGAGGCCGAAGCCGTAGAGCACGGCTAGTAGGTAATATTTTGCATGTTTTTGGTACAATAATTATATTGAGGATACATGGAGAACTTACACATTGTTGAACTTTAACATATCTTCACAACAGAATGGTCGAATCGTCGTCATATTTATAACAAAATACGATTGTAAAATTCCTTAAAATTCGGAGTTACGGAATGGGATCAGTGTCACAGAATACTACTAAGTACTATTACCATATTATTAATTTCCACTGATTACCACATAATAGTACTATTACCACAGAATATCTTTACTCCCAATTTGGATAAGATAAGAGGTTAGTCGGTATAGTCCAAAGAGTATACATGTGTACATAAATTACATAGAGTACTAATTTCCGATACCACAGTTAAAGAGAATAAGGTGTATTTACATGGTCAGTTTGTTTGTTTGAATAATAATTTATTTTTTCTGAAAATAATAGCTTCTTCAAAGCTTTGCAGAACCTTATTATTACCACGATGAAATGAAAATTACAGAATAGTTTATACAAAATTAACAAAAAATATGTACTACTTTTAAAAATAATACCCCATAAATTTATTTTACTATGTTGCCATACATATCTAAAAATCAAATGCGATGATCAACGAAGCACGAAACAAGCAGGATATTACCTGCCTCGTTTTAACACATGTCGAAAGTATATTTATTACTCTTTTACAAGCTAAAAGCTCGAGTGGAGCGATCTATGGGCTTCTTGCAGTTTAACAACACGACAATGGCCGAATTGTCGGAATAGGATATTTTTTATTGGCCCATACATCCCAACCTGCCATGTCTTAGGTTTTAAAAATGGCGTATACAAGCTTTTTGTTTGCCGGTTTACGCTGTTGAATAGTTTCCAAAACCTCGCGCGTACTCTGACGAGGCGTAAACGACGTGAATATGAAATACAAGTGCATGTGTAGGTATATAAATCATTGCTGTGGACCCCGTGGACGAAATATTGTAGCGTTATGGTGAATTAGAATGGTGCCTGTGGCTTGTCAATCTCGCACGTCGTCAGGTTACCCGATCGTAACGTAAATATCACCCAGCGAGCGTTTTATCTTTCAGATATGACAGCGTTACAAAACAGTAGATAATGGAGAGCTCTGAAGATGATGCGGGCACCGCGACAAGCGCGTCCCGCCGTGCATCGGCGCGGGAAAAGGACGTTGGACTGGCCGAGGACGTCGATGCAGCTCGTAATTTCCAACACGAATCATCCGAAACTCGAGCGTCGTGCGGAACTCCCGCGATGTCGGAAGATAACTTCGACGGCGACAGCGTTCCGTCGCCGTCGGCGAAGGACACAAGCACGGAAGCCATCCTGGATATGATCGACGACTTCATCGATGGCCCAGGAGCGCCCAAACGACTACCGCGCGACGTGGTTGAGGCGGTCGCCGACCCGTGCGATCGTGAGGGGACTGCGACTGAGCAATTCGCGCCTGTCACACACGATTCACAACATAACATTGTGACTGAAAAAAGTCAAGAACAAGTCGCGACGCCGTCTCACGAACCAGCAATTTGCGTTAGTGCCAACAGTGAAACGACTAATAAGTCTACCTGTGTACAGCCAGATTGTACACCAAACAGCGAAATTGTTATAAGTGCAAATACAAGCACACAAGAACAACCACCTGAGGCAAGTTCGTCTGTTGAAGTGAATAATAGTGAAAATTGTCCTACACAACAGCCAGAGCTCAGTGTAAATGTAGAGCCGGACGCTTGTGTACAACAGCCTGCAGTAGTACAATCGTTAAGTAGTGCAGAAACTGTTCAAGTAGAATCAGACACTAGTGAGTGCGATAATCAGGACAGAACAGTGAAGTGTGTCACTTCTAGTGAAAATAGGGACAGTGTGACCGTTGAACTAGCTGAATCTACGTCTAGTGAGTGTAGTGTAAGTGAAAGTAAAGCTCCGTCTACGGAGCAAATGCCACAATCACCTCTAAAACGGCGGCTAATAAGGCCAACTGTGAGTGATCGCAGGCCAGATTCCACAGTGTCGTCCACAGCTGATTCGCAAACTACAGACATTGATACGACTGAACAAACGAGTAGTGAAACCCGTACCAAGGATGTGTCCAGTTCTTCTGATACTGTATCAAACATTCATGGTACTATGCAACCCGAAGAGATTAGCAATGTAAGTGAAATAAGCATCTGCAAAGCAGAAACCTCAACAGCTCCATCACGGAAAATTAAACTTGTCAGGCCTAAAGTTACAACTGTGATCAGCGATAGCGCTATAACTGAGACCCAAATAAGCACTGAAACATTGGAAAAGGACCAGTGTCAGTCCACATCTTCCGATGATATCTCTACACCGTCCTCTGACGAACCTTCAGTTGAAAACTCATGTAAATTAATTCCTGTGAAAACAGATGAACAAGAAAGTTTAAAAAATGATGAAAGAACCACAATTCACAAATTAGAACAAATACCTGAACTGGCTCAGGATGTTAAAGTCACCATTATGGATGCTTCAACAAGCCAACCAGTGGAAGAAAAATCTGAAGGCATTGAAACACCAGCACCAGTAGAACAACCGGAGATGCAGCTAATTGTAAATGATGAATCTTCATTACCTCCAGTTGAAACAGTAAGCCCCTGTTCGTTAAAAGATAATTTATTAAGTGACATTAATGTAAAACAAATGGAGGATGTTTCTATCGCTCATCCATCAAAAGAGCAAAAACAAGTTACTGAAATTAATGCTGAAGCCAGTACAAGTGAAAAGCAGAAAAAAGTTCCACCTATCAAATTAAGTTTGTCTGCTGATAAATCTGATGCACTTTCTAATATCATAAATGTTGCACAATGTAGTTCTGTAAATGTTGAAATTATTCATCAAAGTTCACAGGAAGATAATAACAAAACTTTCTCACAGACTCAAAATCAAATCCCTCCAACAAATTGTGACAAAGAGAGTGAAAAAGTAATAGATCATGTTGAGAATGTTAACAAGTCTGTTGTTGTAGAGGACAAACACATTGTAACTTCACCTATTCAATTGAACCTGGTAAATGCAGACCACAATAAAAATACAGAATTACCGAGTAGTCCTCAGAAAAGTGATGAATGTCAAAACAAGACAACTCTCAAGACGGAAGATTTAACAAAACAGGTTCCCAAATTAACCATCAAACTCAGTAACAAGCAGGCTGATGAATCCATATCCAAACTGACAATAAAACCTTTACTGTCACTATCGGAACAAAGTGTAGATGAGCAAGATAATACCCAGGAAATACCAAATGTAACTAAAGTTAATATAAAACCAATACAGAAACCAACTGAGAGTGTATTAAAGTCTCCAACATTAAAACAAAACGCGGTTGACTATGACACAGAGCAGCAGATTACTGCTGTGACAAAAATTAACATTAAACCAATACCAAAACAAATAGAAAAAGACAGTGAAAGTGTAACAAAACCGATGAAGCCATCCACAGAACAAATAACTGTTGACCATGAAACAGATCAACCAATCCCAACTGTCAGAAAAATAAACATTAAACCAATTCCCAAGCAGATGGAAAAAAATACTGAAAAAAGTAACTTTACCACAAAGCCTTCAGCGCATAGCACTGCTGACAATGTATTGGATGACCCAATTCCAGCTGTAACTAAAATCAATATTAAGCCGATACCTAAGCCGAGTGATAAAGTAAATGAAATTGTTTTGAAACCTTTACAATCTACTGAGCAAAACTCGATTGAGGATGACACTGATCATCATATTCCAACTGTAACAAAAATTAACATCAAGCCAATACCTAAACCTACAGAAAAAGGAAATCAAAGTGTTCCTAAGCCCACTAAAATACCTACAGATCAAACTGATGATAACATCTCTAAAGATCAAATTCCAACTATTACAAAATTAAATATAAAACCAATACTCAAACCAAAAGTAAATGACAATGTACAGAAGCAACTTATCGACTCTCATCAAAATGACCTTGCAAACAAACATGAGATACCTAATGTTACTAAACTCAATATAAAGCCTATACCAAAACCTCCAGAGAAAATTGCTGAAACACATAGGAAATCCAGTAGCAGTGAGATTTCTGAATCTGAATATTCAGAAAATGATGAAAGCACAAGTACTGACCAAGCATCTGCTTCAGATCAAGGACCTACAGACTCGGTACCAAAAGTCACAATCAAAATGGGAAAACCTGGCACTGAAAGTGAAGGAAAATTTTATACTGAAAAAAATATTCCAAAACTAACTATAAAAAATATTCAACATATTGACAAAGATGAACAGGAGTCTCAATTGAAAGTAGTTGTCAGCCCATCAGAGGATGGACAGCAAGAGAAAGTACCCAAAATCACTATAAAGGCTGTAACAAGGTCAGAGAGTCAGGTGCACAGCCCAAAACTAACAATAAAACCTTTGAAGCCACCAGATAATGTGATTAAAGACGGTGAGATTCCAAAGCTCAAATTGTCAGAGGCATTTTCTTCTAGTGCAGAAGTAAAAGAAAATCTTCATGTACCCAAAATAACAATAAAAACTGTTATTAAAGGTGATGGGGATGGAGCGCCTAAGACACCTAAGAAATCAACAGTGATGTGTGATAGCTCAGAAAATATCCCTGTGGTTACAAAATTAAACATTAAGCCTATTTTGAAACCTACAGAGAGTGGAGAAAGCTCATTAAACTATGAAGAAAAAGTTCCTGTAGTTTCAAAATTAAATATAAAACCTGTAATAAAACCTAAAGATAGTGAAGTAGATTCTAGTATAGAAGATGTACCTAAAGTTATTAAACTTAATATTAAACCTCTTAAAAATCCTGAAGATCATTCTTCAGAAGAAAAAGACTGTGATGAAAAGAATGCTGACATGAAAGATAGTATACCTGTTGTTACTAAACTTAATATTAAGCCTATTGTTAAGCCTGTAGAGGATGAAGCTTTGAAGGATTCAGAGAATCAATCATCAGAGACAGGGAATTCAAGTGATGACAATACAGATCACATACCAATTGTGACCAAGATAAACATTAAACCTATTGTTAAACCTGAGGTAGAAGAGTCTACAAAACCTGTACCTAATGAACAAAGCATTCCTGTTGTCACTAAACTCCATATTAAACCCTTGGTAAAGCCTGAAGAACACACTTCACCATCATCCCCTAAAAAGGAGTCAATGAAAAGCCCTGGATATGCTGGCATCCCAGTTGTAACAAAGTTAAACATCAAACCGATTATTGAACCTGAAGACAATTTATCCCAGGAACATAATATAGAGAAAACAAGCAAACAACATTCACTGATCATGAAATTTAATAAGAAAAATTTGTGTGATAGCATAATAGAAAATGAGCATCTATGTAATAATATATCTGGTAAAGCACATTCTCCTAGATCGTCACATTCTCCAAGATCGTCACATTCTCCAAAACCCCCACATTCTCCGAAACCGTCACATTCTCCTATAGCACCACGTTCTCCAAAGGTAACAAGGCGAACAGCTGCAATGGAAAGCAATGCGGAACAAAGCCAGAAAACGTTGAGCCCTAATGAAGTCGAAAATACGAAGAATATTGATTGTACTCCTAGTAGCCCTAGCCTTCTTCAAACTGACTGTCCTACAACTTTAGAAAACTCTGAAATGCTAACCGTACCCGAAAAAATTCAAGAAACAATAACGAACAAACTACATTCACCAAAAGACAAAATAAACAAACCAATAAGTGAGGATGCAAGGAAACCGGATCAGTTTGTTCAAGAATCAAAAAAGTTAAGTGATACAAAAGAATGTAATAAAAAGACAATTCAAATTAATGAGACCAGTACAATGTCTGATCATTTCAATGCAAATTGCACCAAATCCTCACTCCAGAATTGCACCTTGCTGAAAAAGCTTTTATCATCTACAAAAGAAGAGAAAACTCAAGATATGACATCAAGTAACTGTTTATCACAAACTGAGAAAACAGAATCTGTAATAAGTAATTGTAATGATGTCAGGGTTAAGGAAGAGAAAAAATCTGAGTTGCAAAGAAGTAGTCCAAAACCTGAGAAAGTAAATGATTTGAGGCACTCAGAATCTTCCAAAATGCGTTCCATCCAGGATGTACATAAAGAAGCTAATGAAAGTGTAACAAAACCATTAGAAATCAGCATAGCAGATAAGATTTCTAACCAGGGTTCTGGCCAAGATTCTCCACGAATCATATTGAAAATTAACAAGACTGATCATGGTGCTTCTGCAAAAATAATAACGGAAGAAGGCCATAAACCAATGTCTCCTTCAAAAGAAACTCCCTTAAGTGAACATGCTGCAGAAACAGTTAATGACTCACCAAGCCCAAAGAAACATCTTGTAAATAGTAGAAGAAAAGCTCCTGAGTCTCCAGTTAATCTGACAATGGGCAAAAGATTACGAAGCTCTAGAATAGTAGAAACAAATGAGAAGTCTCCTGTAGTAAAACGCAACAAACGGCCTTCTGCTAGCGAAACCACCAGCCCACCACAGCACAAAGACAGTGAACAATCCATTCTCGAAACAAAAAGGATGAAGTTGGAACAACTTTTGTCTGTCAACAAATCTCTTACGATTACACCCGTTGTATCGAAAAATATCCAAACATCACCCAGTAAATCTAATATAACATTTAATCAAGGAGGCAAAGTCTCGCACAATCACTCGTTATTAAACAATGAGAACTCCCAAAAGAATGGTAACTCAAAACTGCACAATATTTTGTCTAATTTACAAGCAAAACAGATGCAAACTCTGCAGCTGAATGAAAATGCTGCTTCGGGAAAGGCGGAGATGACGCCAGAGATTGAATCAAGTACTTCGACAGCCAGCTCCGATGTGGTAGTTGAAATTACACGGGTTGAGAATTGTCATCCGGAAGTTCAAGAAATGATGATCAACGAGAACTCTGTGTGTGACCTGACTGAGCCAGATGAGGTCTCGCAGGATCCTCTGGAGGTAGAGCCGAAGGCTACACCTGAAGAAGTGAAGGAAACTACGAGTATTCAGACTATCGAGGTGACGCCAACGCCGCGAAAGCGCGGAAGGCCGCGGAAGCTGCCTTTGCCCACACCAGTCTCTCTGCCAGTGCCAGCACTAGAGGAGCGTCCGCAACGCTCTCTTCGCCTGATGCGGTGAGTGACCTACATGTATATTTATTTTAATTATTTTTAATTGCATTCCTGACGGTACAGAGTACTTTAGCTGCTTATGTATATTGCAAATCATATACTAACGACATACTCTATCTATCCCAAATCCCTTAAAATATCTACATCTCAGAACTGAATATATTTTAATGATATTTTTATTCTTTACCATATTGATTTCATAAAGGCAATTGTTACATAATTCCCTGCTTTGGGGCCTAAGCTGGTAAATCCTGCTAATATTATAAATGCAAAAGTGTGTATGTATATGTTTGTTACCACGTATCTCTGTGACGAATAAACCAATATAGATGAAATTTAAAATGTAGATAGTTTAGGTTCCGGAATAACACAGGCAATTTTTTTAACTTAATTAATGCAACGAAGCTATAAGGAATCAACTACATTTAACGCAAATGGGTGGCTGTAACAACATTCTGGCCGAGCCTTTATCGGACTCCGCCAGAATGCTTTATAAATTAGTTAAGAGGTAATTAGTTGCTTGTGTTAAATCTCAAATTGTTAATGCTACCAGGGCGGCATATTCGTTGAAACGAAAAAGCCCTTAATATTGATTAAAAAAAAAAACTTTACGCGGGCGAAGCCGCCGGGCACGGCTAGTTAACAAAAAGTAATAAAGAGTTAGGTAATTAAGAAACCTTGAACTAAAACTACTAAAATATAATATACAAAACTTATAGTAAAAGATAACTGCCAGTATGTATCGTTTACATAATGTATACAAGCATTGGCACAACTAGTGTAAGATAATTTGAAGCCGTGATGGGGCATCGCGGTTTCGAATCCCACAACGGGATTAAACTTCCGGTAAATATAACATCGTGATCAGTGGTGATAGGTAATGTTGTCGTGCTCACCTGGTTTGCTACTCTATATCCTAAATTCAGTCCTAGTTCACCACCCTCTCAGAACAAGTAAAAAATAAATTGATTCAATCTGAGTATCTTACGAAAAAAATTTTGCCTTATTAAAAAAAATCGAGTAAGTGTTTTACCATTTCGGAATCCTTATTAATTGCACAAACTTTTAAAACTATGTACTTGCCAAATGAAAGCAATAATTTTGAAACCTTGGTTGGGAAAATACGTGATATTTTCTTCTGGACAGGGACAGATGATTAAATTTTAAGCAGTAGTTTTCAGAAACACCATTCAGGATTACATAATAAAAAGAAGAATGAAAAAAGTTACGGTTCGTAGCAACAGGAGTTAAAAAACCGTCGCAGGGTGTAGGTTTTTTATAAATAAAAATAGATAAATTATTTAAAAAAAAAAAAAATGTTAACAGTTATGACTTAGTCTATCACCCGGTTCTGGCTTGACATCGATTTCCGGGACACCCTGTATAAACGCTTTTACAGTCACAGCCGTGGGGCTGTGACTGTGAAAGCATTCATCGAACTTATTGTGGACTAAGTTCAAATCGCGCCAAGCTAACCCAACGGGTAGTTCAATATAGTATTGTCATTGCCTATTCCAGGGACAGGCCTGCGATATTGAAAAAGCCGCGTGGAGGGGGGCGAGGCCGAGGGAGGGGCGGCCGCCGCGCCGCTAGCCCTCCGCCCGAGCCCGAACCGGAACCGGAACCGGAGCCGGTCACCATCATAGATGTAGTAGAAGCTCGGCCGCCGTCGCCTATAGACCCGACAAGCTCGCGGATCAAGCTGCCGCGCATGACCGAGGCTCTCGACAAGTCCGTAGCGGGCGCGAGCGCCGGCTGCGCGACTCCGCTGACGAGCCGGCGTCGCAGCTCTGCCGCTTCGGATCTGAAGCTGTTCGGCTCGGCGGCCGTGGTCCTGGATAGCCCGAGTAAGGGTGACGAGTTTATGAAATCGCCGGAGGCCGCGCGGCCGAAGAGCGGGCGCGGGTCGCGCGGCGGACGCGGCCGCACGCCGAGGAACCGCGGGCGCGGTCGGGGCGGCGGCCGCGGGGCTATGTATATGAAGGTAAGATATCATTTCAATAAGTCAATACATAAAAAACATAAACGCTTTCTCACTCACAGCCCCACCATCAGTCGGATTTGTGTCGTTGGTGCTTGAAACATTCACATCTCACACTCAATTACACCCAGAACCAAATACACAAAATTTTCCTAGGGAGAAAACTTGTGTTACCGTGGGGAATCGAACTTGATTATTTTCTTAAATATGGCGTCTCGTTGTCGCCATATTGAATTTTTGATACAGTTATGTCTTAAGTGACTCTTACAAGATTAAAAGAAGTCGATTGACGTAAGAATCATTAAACTCAATCCACGCGTTAGTCTCTAGAACTTCTTAAATGAGCAAACATCATACATATGCTAATAAACATATTATCCTTCACGTCGTGCATTCGGGTAAAAAATAATTATCTGATCACGACAGCACGGTGTCTGCTGCAGTCTGCAGTAGATGCTTGATCGTAGCCTATAAGATTATTAGGCTTTATTGGATACTAGGCGTACTTGTCTATGGTGTATAAGCATCTTTTGTGTGGAGATCCTGTTTACCACAAATCCAGAATGGGTTAATGACACGTTCCGTCATGTGTATCCTGTTAGTATAGTTGTCTTATCACTGATATCCTACATTGTATGGAAAATATGTCGATATCAACCTTTTGTCAATGTTTTACAAGCGTGTCAAACTAATCATAATTATTAACTAAACGTTCTCTCCGAACAAAGATCTCGCGCCTAACAGAGAAACCTTGAGGTTACTTATAACTTAAACTTCCAGAAATGATAATTTCATATACTAGTCGTTCGCTCCGAACTGAGATCACGCGCCTACATTTAGCCTAATAGAAAAAAACTTATGAGGTTAAATGCTTTTCACTTTTTTTCCTTAAAATAATGTTATATTTCTGTATTTGTTGTTCAAGTACAGGATATTATTATAATGGATATTATACGTAAGTTTCAGCTTTAATTGTGTAGCTGTTTTTTATTTAGACTCCCGGACAAAATGGGTTTAAAATCAGTGACTAGTGGCCTACCAAATTGTTATTTTCCAACATAGATTTTTTTTTTTACTGGTTTCGTACTCTACTCGCAGAGCTCTTTTTAACGATACCCTACAAGGGTGACAAAAATAATATACATATATCATTGTAATGACCATTTATGGCTTTGGGCCACAGCTTTACATAGTCTCTGAGAGTTTGAAGTTATTAGCTTGTATGGTTTAGATGCTAGATGCCTCTGACAGACGGGCGGACGGACAAAGCGCTGAACGACCCACGCCTACTTAGAGATCTCGCTTCGCTCGATCAATAAAAATTTCTAGGGTTCACTGAAGATTATTTAAATAATTTCACGATAAATTTTAGGAAACAAAGAATATCAGTGAATTGATGTATTACGGGTATGCATGGTTTATGAGATACTAGCCGTTTCCCCCGGCTTCGCCCGCTATTATCAAGTTAAAAAGTAGCCTATGTGTTAATCCTAGGTATATTCTATGTACATTCCAAATTTCATCCAAATCCATTCAGCCGTTAAATCGTGTGGAGGGAACAAACATACTTACACACGCGCTTACACACAAACTTTCGGATTTATAATATTAGAAGGATTAGCCATGGTGGGACCCTGTATTTTGGTGACTCTTGATAAATATAAAAATAGTAATTTTTGGTTCTATACTTCATTAGTTATTTAGTATTTCAATGTCTAAATATCAAAATTCAAATAATGTTTAGAATGCATTTAATATTGTTAAATAAGCAACTAAAGCGAAATAATAATAAAAATATTCCATTTTGCTGAATTTGTTTTATAATGTTAGTCAAAGCAGTAGAGTTATAATAATTTCTTGAATATTCGCCATTTGGGAAACGAGTTTCGGCTTCGGTTTCAAGATGTACTCAGTCCATAAAGTATACATACAATATGTTGATTCTAGGAAACAATGGGTATATACGGACGAGTGTGCGGTCCCGCCACTACCACTGTTCAGCTATTCGAGGAGGAGACTTGCATGATGGATGACAATGCCACGCCTTCTAAGTGAGTATGGCACCTTCCCACTTGTTCCTTTGAAACGTCATTCATGTGGAGATGAGTAAGCCAATAGCCTAAAAGTATCAGGTTAAGGAATCTTAAATACCATACCTTGTAATATTTTTTATACTAGTAGACATTAAATGGTAGACAGTCAAAAAATGCCTACGAAGCGTTTTGCTTCCACATTCATTATGCGAACTGCAAAGGAATGGAACTTCTTGTCTGAGTCTTGTTTCCTGATCGCGAGTGAATAGGCATTTTGTACGCAAACGTACAAAAGTCGACCGCATCGTCGCTTACCATCGGTTGAGCTAAAAACTATTGAAAAAGCGAAGCAAAACGCTCGTCTTATCGTAAGTGACAGAACTTTATACATATATAGTGATATTTAATGTCTTTCTTTTTATTCAATTTTTAATCGTGATAAGCAAACGATTGACCACTATCTCACCAGATGGCAAGTGACGATGCAATCGACGATGGAGCATGTTTGCCTAATATATACCTGTTCACTCGTGACTTAAAAAGACTCCTGGATTATACATATTGGGGAACACAATGTTGGACTGCAAGACCCTCTGTTCCTTCACATTTTACTTCTCATATGCCGAATATGGGTACGACACCGACATAATACTATAGTTAAATTAGCATTAGGAGGTTCAGCATATATTTGTTATTTTACTACAGATAGTAAGCTGAACATTTAGTAGGCAAAAACTGTAACGGAAATGGCTAAAAAAAGTATTTGAGGAGATGTCATTTATTGATGACAGTTTACAACTTTTAAGCAATTGTTTTTGGAACGAAAGTTCCTTATCGCGCGTTGCGAAAAGGGGCTAGACGGAAAAAATTAAGACCAAAAGTTGTAACGAAACTTTTTGCTATAGTTGTAAGCCATACCACGTTCTCGTCCGATCACCGAAGTTAAGCAACGTCGGGCGCGGTCAGTACTTGGATGGGTGACCGCCTCGGAACACCGCGTGATGTTGGTTTTTGCATGTTTCTTTTAATTTTGGAACGAAAGTTCCTTATCGCGCGTTGCGAAAGGGGGGCTAGACGGAAATTGAACTTCGTTCCATCCGGGTGTCCCTTGACACCTCTCAAGTTTTTTTTATTATTTAAGAACAAGACAAACGACGACTAAAGCGCAGAATACCTTAGGACAACATACAACAGTAGTTCACTGTATAAGAAAACAAGGTTTGACAATGGTCGGACGGCTTACCAGCCATATACTACTCAACCCACTTTTAAATGTCCCAGAAAAGAGGAAAAAAGATCCAAAAAATTCTTTTTTTTCAAGTGCAAACACTTTACGTTATATTAATTTCAGACCTTCACATTTATTGGACGAAGACTCTCAGAGCTCAGTGAAAAGCTCAACCAACGATAGTAATAAGATGAAGAAATCAAAGTTCGCAGATTTATTTGACAGGTAAGGTACTTGTTGCTATTAATTAAAACATTGTTATTTTGTATCAATCTACGGGCCAACTATACTGTCTAAAACTATATACATGTAAGGCACTGAGCTTATAGGTAATATCAAGTGCTCAAGCCCAAAACCAGTGGGTAGCGTTCCCATCATACTGGCGTCATTGCCTCTGAATTGCAATGTTAATACATTGAGCTAAATAAGTAACAGCATATTGATCACACATCGCCTCAACCAGGAGCTTTGGTATTTTTGAGAAAATGGAATCAGTTCCTGGTCGCCACAGGCCCAGAGACTCACTAGGTCACATTATTTTTATTTGAAACTAGCCGTGTCCCGCGGATTTTAGTTTTGTATTGCTATTAATGAAATTGTGTTTTGTTTCAGTAACAAAATATGGACGGCAGCTGACGTTAAGGAGTACACGTGGCCTACTCCGGATACGCCGAATGAGGAGCCACAGGTTTGTAGAAACTCTATAAACATATGTTTAAGCACACATGAACGTTTAAAGGTGGGGATGAACTGGGGATATTCTCTACCTCTCTCTTCGTAAAGCGGGTATTGTATAAAATTTGTATGGCTTACTGAAAGCTGACGTCATACTTTCCATCAGGTGACGTCGCTCTCTGTGTAGAACAAAATTTTGATTCTCTTAAACTTCCATATATTTTGACAGATTTTGATTTTGTTTCTGTTAATAGGCTCAATTCGTCAGCTTTATTAGGAGCCAATAAAATATAATTAGCCATTCAACTAGCTTATGCTATAAAAAAGGCAATAAAAAACCAGTCGACTAGCATTTTTAATGATCCATGTACATTTTCAATACATTATTATTAGTAAGCATATTGATTTTTTATGTGAGAACATGGCAATGCTTGTTGTTGATTGCCTTTAATATGGTAATCAAAACTAAAGAAACGTTTTATTTCCACTCTATCAAACCCCATTTTGAAAACATATTTTATCTTCAGGTGATGATGATCCAAGAGCAAGTGGCAATGTTCCTCGGAGTGAAGAGCTTCAAGCGGCGCTATCCGGAGCTGAAGAGGCGCACGGTAGGAGGTGCCGAGCGGGAATATGTGCTTAGCAAAGCACTCGTATCGGAGGCGCTGTGTGATCTAGGTCGGTAACACTTGTAACTGTCACTCATAGCTCAGCAAAAGACCCGTATCGGAGGCGCTGTGTGATCTAGGTGGGTAATATTTGTAACTGTCGCTCACAGCTCAGCAAAAGGCCCGTATTGAATGCGCTGCGTGATCTAGGTCGGTAATATTTGTAACTCACCGCTTAGCAAGGCACTCATGTCGGAGGCGCTATGTGATCTAGGTCGGTAACACTTGTAACAGTCAGTCACAGCTCAGCAAAAGACCCGTAACGGAGGCGCTGTGTGATCTAGGTCGGTAGAAATTGTAACTGTCACTCACAGCTCGGCAAAAGACCCGTATCGAAGGCACTGCGTGATCTAGGTCGGTAATATTCGTAACTGTCACTCACCGCTCAGCAAGGCACTCATGTCGGAGGCGCTGTGTGATCTAGGTCGGATTCTCTCATCCAGCTCTTGTCAGCCTCTTTGCGAACTAACTTAACTTACTTTATATAGGTTTGGCTAATTACCGTACTCTTCACCGATGGGCCAGTTTCGACTGGTATACATTTAAGTTGGTTCGTGACAGAATAACGTTACCGGTTTCAGAATCGGTATCCAAAAAGCATAATCCTTTTCTGCTTAACCTGCATGACGCATTACGAATACAGATATAACCTGTCCTACATTCCGATAGACACAACAAACAATTACCAACTAAACTCCGTACGCGTTTTATCAAATTAATTATGTAGTGCTAACATTTTTGACAGGTTATATGAGCATTTGCAATGAGCAAAGATCGAGTCTTCATTCTAGTGGGCAATGTGCCAAAGAGATTCTAATCATACGAAAACATTATGTTGCTGAGAACTTCATTACAATTTATTGAATATGAACAGATTACTCAATTTCTGCAATCCTAGTATCGATTACCAATGTTGCCAATACAAAGAGCACAATTTATAAAAGATTAAAATTATTGTATATGAAGTATAAACTTCTAAACGTTGAAAGGTAGGGTACCTTTCAACGTTTAGAAGTTATATACCGTCAGCTACATTATGGACTGTTTATTTTTTTGTATGAATAGTTATACCTTCTAGTGCGTCTCGTAAGCTCATAACATATATTTGGAGTTAAGTTTATCGTATATAACTTAATATACCGCCGTTACCCGCAAGGGCACTTTTTTTACTTCGTTTTCAAACAACTATTAGGAGTCATCACATAAAAATTCCATAAAAATTGCCTATCTATCAATTGAAAACAGAAATCATGATTTTGTACATTTTAAAATTATCGCTTAAGGGAAGTTACAGACGCGGCGGTGAGGAGGTGAAGTTTACTGAAACTACCTGTTTCACACTTTACCGCATTATTGATGATAAAAAGTAACCATGTCTCTCTCTCTATGACTTCAATTATCCTTCTGCAATTTAGCATAGAAAAACGAACAAACAGAACTAACAGATAGACAAATTCCTTTCTAACTTATAAGCTGTCTTACGACTCCGCCGGGCAAAGTTCACTCGCATTGGGGTTAAAAAGTATCTCATATAATATATTATTTTCCCTACGATTTAACTAAAACTGAGTGTTAGTAGTTAGAGTGAAATCTCAAAAATTAAGTAACAGTTAGTTAATAAATCCCGTTGTTGCACTTATGAGAAGCAGATGTTACTTAGAATTTTATTTATTAAATTATGTTATATATATTAAATAAAAGTTTATTGTGATTAATGTAATATAACGTTCTTTTCTGGTCCTCAGGTATCACAGCAGTCGATGCGAGCGAGGTCCTCGACATAATGCTATCGGACTACCCTCATAAATACGAGGAGTACCGTTCGCATCAACGCGAGAGGCAGATCACCGCTACCGAGGAAATTGTCGAGACCAAGTCTGAAGAAAAATTTACCAAGGTCGAGATCAAACAGGAGAAGTCGACTGATAAACCAGAACCGCCTAAAGTCGACCCGGAGAAGACTCGACAAGTGAGTATGGAAAATATATGAAATTGATATAAAAGGAAGTGAAAAAAAAAACACTTCAAAACAATTAGATATAAATGATATATTTGTAACTAGCCGTGCCCCGCGGCTTCGCCCGCTATTATCAAATTTAAAAGTAGCCTATGTATTAATCCTAGGTATAATCTATCTACATTCCAAATTTCATTCAAATCTGTTCAGCCGTTAAAGCGTGAAGAGGGAACAAACACACTTACACACAAACTTTCGGATTTATAATATTAGTAGGATAGTTTTCTGGTTATATCATTATCTTATAATTAATATTTGTTTAATGTTTGCTAACCATAAAACACACATTATGTAATACATTATAAAGTATACAAACAAAACAAACGCATTCACCAATCACAGCTCTACACTAACTTCAAAGACTTGTATCATCGTGGGAGCCGAAAACATTACATCGCACACACTATCACACCCAGAACCAGTAGCACAAATGTGCTAAAATCGAACCCAGGGCGCAGAGGGCAGAAACATGCCTTCTGCGCCAACTGCGTTTAGAAATAGAGTGTAAATTTTAAACTTTAACAAATACGCAGTCAGTAATCGTAGTAGTTTTCGAGTTATCCTCAATAATGCGTATTTAATTCATTTAATCTGATCAAAGGTTCTGAAGACATAGCGGTTAAGTCGGTTTTTACACGCTTTTTATTAGCTTCACTTGTATGTATGTATGTTTGTAACAGACTCCTTTGGACTTGATTTTGACCCACTTCTAACCGTCAGATTTCATTTAAACTTCGTAGACTTATCGAGGACCGATGACAATACAAAAAAATGATTTTTATTTATAAAGTGTGTTTTTTTTAGTTTTTTTAAGCTCTTATACTTATTTAAGCTTTACTTGAGTTGAAATAGCGTCATTGAAAGTTTTACAAGGGTAATGATCGTTCCAGCGGTTAGGCCTTAAAAACCTACTTACATACGAGAGTTACTTTCGGATTTATAATATTGCTTAGCGTAATTTCAATGCAGCTCAATATTCGGCAAATATTTAAAAAAAAAATATTTCATACTATTATTGGTAAAAATTCACTCCATAATAATAAATCTATATATATAAAAGAAAGTCGTGTTAGTTACTCCACTTATAACTCAAGAACGGCTGAACCGATTTAGCTGAAAATTGGCAGGGAGGTAGTTTAGAGCCAGGAGAAGGACATAGGATACTTTTTAAGAACGTACATTTCTTGAATTTTTTTTTTTACATTTCGACATGCTTTCCATTTTCTCATACGTAACTCGGATTTGGTAAAGTACTAGGCAAACATAAACATGAAGGTTGTAATAATATAGTCACGTGACATTGTAACGCATGCCGGGTATGGCTTCCTAAATATGCACATTCATTGACTGTTAGGCGGAACGAAGGTCGCCGGGACGGCTAGTAATATATAAAAGAAAGTCGTGTTAGTTACTCCACTTATAACTCAAGAACGGCTGAACCGATTTAGCTGAAAATTGGCAGGGAGGTAGTTTAGAGCCAGGAGAAGGACATAGGATACTTTTTAAGAACGTACATTTCTTTAATTTTT
Source organism: Lomographa bimaculata (assembly GCA_948107665.1). Taxonomy (NCBI): domain Eukaryota; kingdom Metazoa; phylum Arthropoda; class Insecta; order Lepidoptera; family Geometridae; genus Lomographa; species Lomographa bimaculata. The sequence goes on along the minus strand of OX403596.1, from coordinate 6,130,002 downwards.
TTTTTTACATTTCGACATGCTTTCCATTTTCTCATACGTAACTCGGATTTGGTAAAGTACTAGGCAAACATAAACATGAAGGTTGTAATAATATAGTCACGTGACATTGTAACGCATGCCGGGTATGGCTTCCTAAATATGCACATTCATTGACTGTTAGGCGGAACGAAGGTCGCCGGGACAGCTAGTATAAAATAAATGTGCGTGAAAGTGTAAAATTTGCGGACTTATTCTGTTTTTAATTTACAATAAAGGCGAACGTTCCAACCACCTGTAGGTATTCAAAGTGCGGTGAACTTCTGCATACTTGAAGCGCAAAGCCACAGGTGGATCTTTCTAATAATATAACGACAAGTTATTTGTAGTTACTTGGCAACGGTGAATGAAGAAGGCTCGGATCGGCAGCAACGGCGTTTTGAATGCTTTTTAACTTAGTAGAATTAGAGTTGTTTAAGAAAGTTAAAATTCCAATTGTCAGATTGAGAGTATGAGAATACTATGGAAAAAACATACAAGTTATTGAAAAAAAAAAACATTTATTCTTGATACAATGTAATAAATGCGAATGTTCGTATAGTAGTTCAGTCTATCCAGTTCGCTCGAAGCGTTTTGCTTCTACGTTCATGATCAGTACATCTAAGGAATGGAACTCACTGCCTGCGTCTTTGTTCCCTGAGGGGTATAATCTGGGAGTCTTCAAATCAACAGTGAATAGATATCTTCTAGGCAAGCATGTCATATCTTCGGCATCATCATCAGTATTTATCATAACAAAAAGTAGTAGTCATTATATTTTTAAATTGTCATTTCAAGAAGGATTAATTTGTGTCAGTGGTCTTAAACCGCCAAAAAGTGTCAACCACGTCAAAGCAACTGCACGGGTAAGATTTACCGAGGAGATATCATTAATATATCCATCCAACAATAAATTCATATCTCCATATATCAATTTATTGTACTAATATTATTAGTGGAATATGTATCACATGTAACATTGGCCACTTTCTCCCGGGAGAAAAAATGTTGAAAAAAATGCCAATGTTTTTTTTCCACATTAAATATGCGTATCACAAGGGAGTGGAACTCGTCACCTGTGTCTGTGTCTCGCAAAGTATAATCTTGGAGTCTTCAAGTGAACAGGTATCTTCTAGGCAAAAATGCACCATCGTCTACCACACCTTCACTTACCATCAGGCGAGATAGTGGTCAAACGTTTGCCTATCGCAAATTAAAAATAAAGAACAGCCGCAGAGAACTGTAATAAATTCTAGTTAAAATGCTAGTCACATTTCAAAATCGTTTATTCACATGGGCCCCAAAAGAGGCACTCATGAAAGTTAATAACTCTACTTGCCAGATTCTCAAAAGCCATCTCGGGCACCTGGCGAAAAACTCGGCGCATTTCCCTATTTTTTTTTTAAACTGATTTATACAGGAATTATAGTAACGAATGCGTTGTATCCCAGGACATGGCCGCAGCGGCGATCGCGTCGGCATCGGAGTGGAACGCGCGTGCGAACGCGTGGCGCCGGCCCGCGTGCGTGGACCTGCAGAGCATGACGGTGCACCGCCGCCGCGCGCCGCCCGCGCCGCCGCCGCCGCTGCACGTGCGCCCGCCCGCCGGCTTCTACCCGCACGCGCTGCTGCCCGGACAGTTCCAGCACTGGTACCGGACCTATACCTCCGAGCAGCTGCGGTGAGCTCACTGACGAAACGCGTATACTCTCTGACATGGAACAGAATATCTACACTGTTCCATATCTCGCCAATTTCATAGCAACTTTCGCACTGCTGCCGTGGCAGTTCCAGCCCTGGTTCCAGATCAATACCTCCGAGCAGGTGCGGTGAGTTCACTGACGAAAAGCGTATGCTCTCTGATATGGAACACTGTATCTAACCCATATCTCGCATGTCTAGCATGTCTTGCCAATTTTTTAGTATCTTACGCGCTGCTGCCGTGGCAGTTCGATCACTGGTACTGGACCTATACCTGCGAGCAGCTGCGGTGAGTTCACTGACGAAACGCGTATACTCTCTGACATGGAACAGAATATCTACACTGTTCCATATCTCGCCAATTTCATAGCAACTTTCGCACTGCTGCCGTGGCAGTTCCAGCCCTGGTTCCAGATCAATACCTCCGAGCAGGTGCGGTGAGTTCACTGACGAAAAGCGTATGCTCTCTGATATGGAACACTATATCTAACCCATATCTCGCATGTTTAGCATGTCTTGCCAATTTTTTAGTATCTTACGCGCTGCTGCCGTGGCAGTTCCATCACTGGTACTGGACCTATACCTCCTAACAGCTGCGGTGAGTTGACTGACGTGAAGCGTATAATCTCTGACATGGAACAGAATATCTAACTGTTCCATATCTCGCATGTCTTGCATGTCTCGCCAATTTTTTTGCAACATACGCGCTGCTGCCGTGGCCCTTCCAGCACTGGTACCGGACCTATACCTCTGTTTCTCCGTTTCCGGACATTTCTCTGTTATCGAATAGGGTGTTAATTTCTTAGTAATTATGCGCACGCGCTGCTGCCAGGTCAATTCTTATATTGGTACTGGATCTATACCTCCGAACAGCTGTGGTGAGCTTACTGGCAAAAAGCGTATACTCTCTGACATGGAAAAGAATATCTATCCTGTTCCATATCTCGCCAATTTCATAGCAACTTTCGCACCGCTCGCTGCCGTGGCAGTTCCAGCACTGGTACCGGACCTCTGTTTCTCCGTTCCCGGACATTTATCTGTTATCGAATAGGGTGTTCATTTCAAAAATATTTTTTTATTTGTGTCTTTATGTCTTTATGATATTGTGTCAGATGTGAATTTCTTAAGCACTATACCCACATGCGCTAAGGTGTGTTGAGTTACATAGCCATATTAACTAGATCTATGATACTTTGATATTGGACGGTGGTGGATGCCGATGGGTTAGCATGTATAACATCTTCAAAAGAAGTTGTTAAACTCGTTATTTTATAATAACGTTATCGCCGGATCGACGTAAAACTTTTTTAATTTTTTTTAATATTATGTGTTCGTATGTTCCAGGTACTTCCCCCTAAACACGGTGGTGGCGGCTCCCCCCGCGCCCCCCTCCCCCGCGGACTCGAGCTCGGAATCCGAGGGTTCGTGGGGCGGCAGCTCCTCCAGCGAAGACTCCCGTCCGCCTCACCACTCCGCCAAGGTTTTTATATATTTATTAGCGTCTTGCGGTTTCGCCTGTTTTTAGCAAGTTAAATAGTAGCCTATGTGTTAATCCTAGGCATAAGCTTATTTAAATCCGTTACGGCGTGAAGAGTAAACGAACATACACATTTGCACACTAACTTTAAGATTTATAATATTAGTGAACGCGTGTATCCGTAACTGTAGGTTGACATGACAGATAAAACGCCGCTATTTTTTTAACAAAAAGATTAAGTAGTTTGAATGCTATATATAAGTTGTGGCACCCCCTGTTTAGCGTCGAGTTTGTCTCTTTAGACATATCACATAAATTTTCACATACATTTCCAGCGCAAGAAATTAACGCGAACGAAGCGAAGTAGTCACCAGGACAAGGACAAAGAGGACTCTCGTGGACCGGAACCGGAAGTGGACTTATGCCGCGCCTGTAATCTGCGGCTCGAGGCCAACCGGAAGCACACGCACGAGCGTTTCCTCGTGTGCGCGAAATGCAACGCTAAGTGTGAGTATCAACGTCGAAAGCTTAATAATATGGAAATTATTCGATCGTCAAGCACGGACTTGAAAGAAATACGGAAACCTTGTCTAACCATGGGTGAATCCGTGAAGCAGGCAAATGTCCATGTGTGCGTGCAACTTGCTGCAAACTGTCACAGACTTACTAGGCGTAATGGCGCTTTGATCGACCTTTGGTGTATATGTGTTTGTGTAGCTCGTTTTATGACAAGCAAAATTAGTAGGACCTAGGGTGCTTCACCCGTTATGGATGCGGCATTACGTCCGTGTCGTCAAGATAGTCTGTGTATACACAAAAACATATTGTGGCCTGCGATTACCCGTGTTTTAGTAAGATTTTTCTCTTAAAAAACTGAAAAAGTACCAAAATCTTTAAAACAAGCTAACATGTGCATCCCAAAAAAATAGTTGTGCTGGCCCTGCCAACTACAGGCCTATCTCAGATAAATAAAAAATACACCTGCTGACCATAGTGAGTGACTTGGTAACTTACATTTAGTCAAAAGCTAAACTGGCTGCAAAAAGCTGGGAATCATAACAAAGGTAAGGTGGTCACTGGTACAATTCTATGGATGTCCGCTCACGTCCGTAGGATTTAACCCTCGGTGTCCCCCATGTGACCCCTGGAAGGCACCAAAGAGCAAGCAGATAAGCGGTGGAAGGCTTTGGGACTCATTGGCGATAGATAGAAACAAAAATTTCCTTTGATTAGAACTTGCTTAGAAGGCGAACGCGCACCCAACTACGCAAACACCAGTTTTCTACACAAGGAAAATTTGTGTTTCTGGTTCTGGTTGTTATCGTGTATGTGATGTGAATGTTTCCGGCACCCACGACACAAGTCTTTGAAGTGTGTGCTATGAAAAAAAAAACCAACTAGGTAATTGCTGGATGCAGTTCGCTTACAACGGTTCTTTTTGGAAATCCAGCAGTGGACTTCCTGCGGCTGAGATGATGATGGTATTAATATAATTAGAGTGAAAGGTATTTAAAAAAAACGCACTAAAAATGAAATATTGTTAATATGTTTATTTCACTCATGAAGGTAACATTGTCTGTTTTGTTCTACGTGTTTGTTTGTGTTCCAGTGCACCCCGGGTGCGTGGAGCTGCCGGCGGACACGATCCGCAAGTGCCGCGAGTACGCGTGGCAGTGCGCCGAGTGCAAGTCGTGCTGCGCCTGCCGCCGCCCGCAGGACGACGACAAGATGCTGTTCTGTGACCTCTGCGACCGCGGCGTGCACATCTACTGCGTCGGGCTGCCGGCCGTGCCCAGCGGTGAGTGTACCCTTACAGTGCCCGGCGGTGAGTGCAGCCAATAAAGTGTCGCACTCGTGTGGCCCGGGCCCGGTGGTGAATGTTGCCCCTACAGTGCCGCCCGTGCCCAAAAAGACAGTTCGGATTTCGCTACATGCACTTACGGATTACTTCCGGGCATAAACTAAAACTTAATCAACATGGTTACAACAACCTTATCACGACAATACACAACCCAATAAATCCAATTCGAATTACAGGACGTTGGCACTGCGTCGAATGCGCCATCTGTAAATCATGCGGCGCGCGCGATCCCAACGGTCTAACGCCGGGGGCCGCGGCCGGGCCCTCGCCGGGGCCCTCGACCCCGGGGCTGTCCACCCCCGGACCATCCACCCCGGGGCCCGCCGCCCCCGGGGGCTCCACGCCCGCCACGCCCGGGGTCTCCACGGGCGAGTGGCATCACCAGACGAAGCGGGGCCCCGGCGGCCACAAGGTGTATTCACATTCGCTGTGTACGCCTTGCGCCAGGTCAGTACCTTGATAACTTGGTTTACGTTTCTCTTTAAGTTCTGCGATGACGTCGCTCCATGTTGCGTTGTATATTTTATTATTTGTATTTATCAAAGTTGTTCTTGAATCCGATGACGTGCGTAATGGCTTAGTTTATCTGGATCGATCGAGATCAAAGTATTGATATTTTGCTTGTTTCTTTGATAATCCTATTATATAATACGAGAACTACTACTGCGGATGAAGTCATTATGTTAAAAAAATCTATAAAATCAAAGTTGATATTGTAAGACTATTTTATTATACTTATACAATATTGAATAATATCTTACATTGAAACCACAATATTTGCACTAAAATCATTGTTGTTGAGTACATGTATACTCAATTAATCATCATTTCAATCGAAATCAATCCCCGAACTTATAGTAAAGTCTGTTTCTGTTTTCTTACTATACAACCGTTCTGCTTATTATGATGGCACATTTTCATTCGGCAAGAACAAAACAAATCTATTTTGTATAAAGAAGACTTAAAGTATGATTTGTCATTGTACAAATTAAGGGTGAAACTTACATTCTTTATCAGAGCAATAAAAGCAATTTTTTTTAATATTCAAGACAGGAAATTTCTCGTGTAAATATGGAGCGACGTCAATCAGAAGTTGTGAAGAATTCTCGACCCAAAATATTGAAGTCAGTTTGAAAACATATAGTGTTAAATAAAATGTGCACTGAAAGGACTACGTGAATATTTCATATACAAGTTTATTTTTTGAGAAAAGGCAATATACATTAATATAAATCATACACAAACAATATAATCATGTATTACAATGTAGGTACAACCTGGTATTACTCTATGTATCAATTCATGCAGTATCTGTAATTATTTGAAGTCTTCAGTAAATATTACATTCTGTATTTTCTAGCAGAGTATCAAACTGTAGAATCATTTTATAAACCATCCATTTCCAGTATGTAAACATTTGATTCTTCACTCATTTCCATAGTGAAGTTTTTTATGTATAGGATATAGATGAAACTAAGTAAATTCCTTATTCCTTGTGCTGTTGTGAAGAATCAATTGTCACATCCCACTGTTCCGAACCTCGTTTCTAAACTGTCTTACCCACCACAGCGCAAAACGGAATAAAACAGAAACAATTAAACATTCCGTGTTGTTTCAAGTAAAACCAGGCGGGGCACCAACAAAACCTGAACAATATTATACAGAAGAGTACTTTACAAGGGACGCAGATAAAAAGTACATAGTTTTGAGTAAAATATTTCGAATATGTGTAATTTTGTTTTGATGTAACCGGTCTTGGTAGTTTGACGCGTCATCTCATACGTTTGTTGTGGACTAACTCGCGCTGGTTGTCTCTGGTCGTCTGCCTTCTCTGTGGATCTCCGCTTGTCTATGGTATCTCGTAGCACTTGACCCCGCGGAATGTTGTCTTTACCCCAATGCAGCGTTCTTAACTCAGCACATACCAGTATTTGATAAGATGCATGCACTCCGTAAATACGTTTTACATTCCATCTCTTCGTAAAAGACAGTTTGCTTATTCGACGCATATTATACTTTCAATAATAATAACGGTCCGATGAGCAGATTGTCTTATCTAAAAAGAACAGGAAAGTCCAATGTACAAAACACTTTTTGGTGTATGGTATCACCTCGAAGCGAAAACTAAAAACTTGAATACTTGTAGATATAAGATTGAACCAATTGGCTACCTTTATTTGATAGTTACTTCAACTTTACTGTTCCTAAGTGTTGTTAACATTTCATTCAACGTCGGGCTGTTTAACATAAGTTGATGCAATACTTGTACTTTAATTTTATTGATTTTCAATGTGTGATGTACTGCGTCAATCAATCGGGTCAATGTCGCCACCTCATCTCATGGCAGTTAATCAGACTAACATCTGTACTCATCTGTCGAGTTTTGACTAACAGGGCTTAGAACATCAGTTTCCATCATCAAATCACTAACTTGAGTTTAATTTTATTACTCGTCTTTTGTCTCAACGTTTGTTACACTTACACTATTGATATTTGGTTAAATGGTTCTTATTTCAACTTAATATTTTAACACGTATCTTTGTATTATATTATTTACTTTCTTACGATCTTCTTTATCTGTTAGGCTTAGTATCGATACAATTAGGCCGAGAGATATTAGCGAGAAATTGTTAAGACATATGTCGAAAATGTACAAACTAACTGTCTAACAGTAACTTCTAAGTGTAACTATGCTCTTTATAATGTAAGTTGTGTTGCATTTGCACCATGCACACAAACATGCAAGTATAAACAGTTTTAGTTGCACTTAAATATTATGGTCTGATGGTCATTTTGACACATTCTCAACATTAGTTAATGCAAATTCTTAATGATCCGCCTCGAGCTTAAATTTCCTATATTTTTATTTAAGTATTATTTGACAAATACATTATCGAAACATAACGATTGACATGCCACCGCGCTAATATAGCCTGCTACGCATATCTAAAAAACCAGATAAAACTGTACACATTCACAGTAGTCTCCTTAACCCTTGAGCCAAAAGACGATTGATAAACTAACGTTTGAATCTCAATACCGTGCCATCGTCGTGTTGTCTCGGTGTTGATACTAATAGCGTGTTTCTATGTTCCGGTGGTTGTGCGCGTACGGTCCGTATGTGTGTGTGCGTGCGTAGGGCGTATCGCATCGGTCGCTACTGCCCGCTCTGTGACCGCTCCTTCATCGGGCCCAAGGGGACAATGCAGCTCGTCATTTGTAAGCTCTGCGATAGGCAACTGCATCAAGGTACGTCATACCATGCGAGGGACACTGCCCGTCGCGAAAATGACACATCGGTTAAAGTTTAGATATCAGTTTAACGTGGCGCCATCTGTTAAGAGCACTTTTAGATCCTACTTAAATTTCGCACGCAATTTTGAACGTTTAGTACGTTTTAACATTATTCAAGTTTGCTTACAACTCTTCATTTCTTTGTTTTGATGCTACTTTCCTCTGTCTAACTAAAAAGTACATATGATCATAAAAAATAGGCATGAAATAATTTGAACTCATAATTGAACTAAAACACCAAAACCGCGCGAGTATGGCAGCGCGCATCGATTTGCCAAAGTATAGTAATTACCATTAAGTAGACTACAAATATACTAATTGTAGTCACTTTTCGAGTTGATGTAAGTATACATATAGTTCCGATTTCAATGCTTATTAGTAGTTTTGACATTCCCCTTGACTTGTAAAACTATAGTATTTTAAAGTTTGAAGAAAGCGTTAAAATATACGTGCGAACCTTTTTGGAATGTAAGAGAGCTCTTAAGCTTAGTAGATACGACAATAAGCAGCTCAAAAAGTTCGCAATGTCAAATGGTACATTGAAAACTCTTTGGGTCGCTTATCTATTTGGATACGCGTAAGCCAAATATAATGGGGCTGCACTGAGGTTGCGTTAAACTGATTTCTAAATAAGACTTCCTTTTATCCGATGTGGCATATTTTCGCCGGGCACTGTAGACACTGCGTATATTGAAGACAATTTCTGAAAATCTTTAGTACAATGTAGATTTATCACTCTAAAAAATGTAGGCATTATGCACTCATGTATTATTTTTCGTGGTTGGATTTTGTCAGTTTGCTATGTCGATAAATATACGCAGCGTTACCACGAAATCATACACTAGCGCACGCATAGTTTTTAAAGCTTTATCCAACGCTTCAGACTGGAAATAAACAAACAACAATATTGGAAAACTATTTTCAACATTTTGTAAAATCAGTGACTTGATAAAATGTGGTACAGTATAGTTAATCGCGCCTATCAATTATTTTAATTCTGTCATTGACGGAAACTGAAATAATATTTATTAGTTTCTGGTGTACCATATTTATAGTCCGGCATTGTATTTACATTGTGTCCGTTTTAGATCCGGTCATAGCTGTTTTGCATTGCGCTCCTTAGTTTTTAAAATGAGAACGAATTTTTGCTGCAATTGGAAAATGAACAGATTTTGAACTTGCACGTATTCTAAACAGCATGCAAAATAAGTTGAGAACGAAATGTATAACAATGCAACAGAAATAGAGTTCTCATTGTGTTTGTTATGCTCTGCTCGGGATCAAAACGCTTGTATTTATTCTTCATAGTCATACATTATACATTATATTGAATGGATATTTTATGCTTACTCCCATATACATCGCTGGACTATCATTTCCATTTTTATATGCTATCTATGATTGAAAAGCCTACACAAATATGATACAGAGTTTGCAAGAAAAATACTAAATAGTTTATGAAACTTATAGACCGGCTTTTGTTCCGTTAGCTGTTTTTTTAGATGAAATAGGTGAAAGCATGTACTATACACAGCGATTTGCGTTAGAAGGTAGTAAGTGACTGGGTCGTATATAGAACAAGGATGGCGGAGAGTTGCCGAATTGTGTGTGCATTGTCGTGTCTTAGGTATAAGGTTATTATAATGGATCTAAAATCGATTCGTCTGCGATGTACGACTGAACGATGCAAGACATATCAGTCTGTTGGTAGTATCTTTCGTTGCATGATTAGTACCCAACGAAGTGACTTGACCTAATGGCATTGCAACATGACAGTTAATAAGGTGACAACATATTTGGAACTGCATCCACGTTTTACGAGTTAAAAGATATCAACATGTGACTGTTGTAAGGGTCCGATTATTAAAGACGTGTTTCCATTTTTCAAAGGGTCATCAAACTGCAGGCTTTAGATATCAACGTTGTGTTATCCTTTTGATCGTTGCCCATATTGATACAATTGTTATTGTTGAGTTGCGGGTCAAAGGAACCTGTTAATCTGCAGGCTTTCTTTCAACTTCTGTCAAATTCTTTATATTATCTTTAATGACACTAATTAATAAGTGTATCGAAGCCATCTGCCCAATGGTTTTCTATCTAGCCATACAAAATGTATAACGAACACAATATAAAATTAAAAGACAATTCGTACATCGCAGACGAATCTCAATCCTTCCTTCCCGTATCCGGGCACTGAGGTTCCATGTATTGTCCGGCAGAGTGCGTTAGGCAGACGGTCTCGCAGCTCCGCGTGCTCGACTACACGTGCGCCGAGTGCCGGCGCGGCGGCATCACGTCGCGGTCGGCCGCCGTGCGCGTGGCGCCGCGGACTATCGCCACTCTGTTCATGGCCAAGCGGCGGTTCAACAAGTACGCGCATCGGCAGTACCTAGCGTCCCGCTTGCAAGCGCTACAAGGCGCCGACGCCGACCCCGACCGGCCCGACGCGGACGCCGACCGGCCCGACGCCGACGCCGACGAGACGTCCGAGGCCAGCGACCCGCTCGAGGGCGCCGGCGACCCCCCGCCCCCCGACTGCGGCGACTGACGCAGTCCCCCCCCGCCCCGCGCTTGTACACTACCGAACTATTGTAATATACCTAGCCCCTATTGAGTGTGACACTTATTCGCTTCGTAAGGTGAAATGTTGCATAAATCTGATTAATATAATTAACCGTAGGCTATTGTGAACGTCGGGCGAGATCCCGTATTATCTATGTTTATTTTTTTTAAGCGATGAGATCTTATTACGTGGAGAGTGAAATTCGAATTATTATGTATATTATTGTCCCTAGTGGACGCTCGGTTCGATTCGGAGTCGTGAAGTGGTTAGATAGGTAGCCGTAGATCGCAGGTAAAGTTTAAAAATGTACAGTAATTTAATACTAACTTCACTATATGGGTAGCTGGGCAATCATAACTATTTTTAATAATCGTAGTTTTGTTTTAAAGTATCCCGCGAGACAAATCATGTATTGTGTATTCGTCCAGGTAATGTTTACGTTGATAGTGTAGTGCGAACGTGCGAATACTTGTGTTGTATCGGATGAATATAATGGTAACATATTTCCCCATTATTGAGTGGTAAATGAGTGTGTGAAAATACTATAAAATAGAAACGAAATAATAGTATTCCTTTTTATTTGTTGTCTATGATAGTTCTCGAAGGTATAATAAACGAATATGATAAACAATCTGCCTTTTTCATGCATTTGATTTTGATTCAAAATTACAATTTTAATTACACTGTTGATTCGAAAATGTGTACAACTACACACGCTGTAACGGAGACTGCGCATTTTGTTTTTGATTAAATAGATAAGTGTATCGTTAATTTTGCTTATTAAGGTATTTATTTTAGCTTTATTTTCATACGGATACGACTGTATACAAACAATATATCATTTATTTACTTTGACAGAACTGTGGCATATTGTTATACATACGAACCCTAGGCTACACAAATCTCCTGCCACCTACATAGTATAAACATATTATTACTCATCAAATGTGTATGATTGTAAAGATTTCCCCCTAAAGCACTTAAAGTTGTTGATTAAATAAATATTATTTAGATTACGTTAAGAATATTTTTTTGTTTTGTAATTTAATTTTACGAATAAAATTCAGCAGCTCTTCTTGACAAATTATTCTCTTACTTAATTTCAAAGTACAAAACACAAGCTACCTTTATGTGCTATTTTGTACGCGAACTCTGGACGCTATACTGTCTAAAATATATAATGATCAAAATAAGTGTTTATTTTCAATATGAGACATTAATTTATTCTACAGTAAAGATAGTATTATATTATAGATGGTTAATAGTTAGATGGTTCAGCGTTCCAGAGTAGGTGTAAAATGTTTCGTTGATTGCTTTTCCTTTTTCATTTGGACTATTGCTGACTGTTGGTTTTCGAATACGTAAGTTTCAACAGTTTGTATTTGCTGTACTTAGATAATGTCTGCGCTATCTATAACCACTGCAGTGTGCAATTATCCCCATAGTGTTGTGTATTATACATTGTATTAGAATTATATTAAGTGCAGATGATCAGTAAATTCATCGGACACTTATGTGTATTGTATCATGTTTAGTTTATAATTATGCTTCGGTTATTATTAGTGATAATAATTTAGTGACAATTTTAAGATAAAATGTCCCGTTTCATCTAATCATGATTTACTATACAAAACCGGTTCTGGTGTCTACCGTCATTCTTATTGCTTACTGACGCAGGTGAATTAAGACTTACTTGTAAGAGGATTATTATAACTTTATGTCTACTTAATGCAAGTGTAAACGTTCTAGAAATCTCGCACTGTTCGGTCAATTTTGTAAAAAAAATAAAGTAAAATTTAATTTGAACATTGTTTTTCATTTTGCTTTGGATTAATTAAAACACACATTGCAATAAAAAATAATGTATATAATTTGACTTATAGTATGGTAAACTCGGTAGCATAATTAACAAAATTTATAATAGACACTGAAAATATTCAGCAAATATATTTTATAAACTGGCAATAAAGCATCTGTATCCGTAGTATAGTAGTTGGGGAATCTGTGGACAAACAAATACATAAGATTACACATTCAACTCGTGAAAATGAATAAAGGTAAATATTAAAACAAAGATTCTCTATTTTATTCCTTTCTGTTCATATACTAGCTGTACCCCTTGTTTGAGGATAAAAAAAAATAGTAGCCATAATCTTACTTCAAGGTCTGGATTGACAAGATCTACTTTTTATCCTCAGGTATCTTCTAATACGGTTGTTCGGACATACATGTGCGACATACATGTGACACCACAAAAATACTATTCTGGGCACTTTATTTTCGGCAAGCCGTCTATACAATTTTTGAATGCTTTACTGTGTGTGAGATTGAAAGTGTTATTCAAATAAAAAAAAAACGGAGTTAATAAAATAAAAACAAACGAATATTATTTTGGGATATTATCGTCCCTTGTCGAAAAGCAAAGTCGTTATTGAATTCAAACAATTAAACGCAAGCAAAGTTTAGATAAACCGACTTCACCGCTTATATTTTGGTTTTGGCTGGATCGATTTAGATAAAAATTATATGGGACATCACCTCTGAAGTATAATCTACCAAACAAAAAAATCGTCAAAATCGATTCATAAGAATAATTGGCGGAGATATCGCGTAACATAAATACAAACAAAAAACATAGTCGAATTGAGAAATTTTTTTGAAGTCGTTGAAAATATAATGGAATCTTGCAGTAATGCAGCAGTCGGAAAAAACGTTCGCTAGTAAGGAAGTGACTACTAGTCTAATCAGTTGTAGAAAAGGGCCATTTTTTGTAATGTTCTCTTCATGAATGGCAATCTGTATGAAATTCGTATCTTTAACCAAATAGTTCTATAATGAAGACAGTTTACGTCGTCGTTTGATATGTACTTCTTACGGGAAAATGGGCGACTTGGAAGAAGTCGGCTGAGAAACATGAGGGACTTAACTATTTCACTTCTCGCTAAAGATTTTTTTTTCCGAAAATATAACGGGAGCAGCGAAGATGACGTCTGTTTAAATATATGATTATTTTTCGTTAGGCTGCATTTTTTAAATTGTCTCGTGGAGCCGCAGCTCGCTGCACACCTGTCACTCGTGGAGCCGCAGCCCGCTGCATACCTGTGACTCGTGGAGCCGTAGCCCGGCGTGCAGCCGTCACTCGTCGAGGCGCAGGCCGCTGACGGAGAGGAAGGTGAAGGCGTTGTGTAGGGCGCGCACGGGCACGGCGGTGGCGGCGGCGCGCACGCCGCTGCGCGCCACCACGCGCCGCACGGCCGCCGCCACCACCGCGGGCGCCGGCGCGCTCCACGCCTGCGCACGACGCTACTTACTACTACTACTCACTGTGCACGATACTACTATTAATTAATTAAAATAAAATAAAATAAAAAAGCCTTTTTATTTCTTACAGAAGATAAAATTGTAAAACAAAATAAAATCTTTATATATAAAAATCAATGCCACTTTTCGTTGTAATTTTATAACTCAAGAACGGGCTCACCTATCCAAACCAATTGTTTGCTTTGTTCGGACTATTTAGTAGATGGTTTATGTGAAGTTTGCACAAAATCGGTCGAGCGGTTCTTCATTTATCACACCCGGGCGAAGCCGGGGCGGATCGCTAGTACTTTATAAATTCTTAATCTACGTTTGTAAGAACCCCTCCGCGGGTGAAGGATACTAGTATACATCACATTTAAATATAGATTACTAGTCGTGCCCTGCGGCTTCGCCCGCGTTTATCAAGTTTTAAAGTAGCCTATGTGGTTAATCCAAGGTTTAAGCTATATGTATATTCCAAATTCCATCCAAATCCGTTCAGCCGTTACAGCCTGAAGAGGGAACACAGATACTGACACACTTACACATTTACACACAAACTTTCTGATTTATAATATTAGTATGATATGTATTTATTTTTTATCTTAATAGCTTTTTATGCTCGATAGGCAAGCATTTGACCACTATCGCACCAGGTGAAAATTAACGATGTGACCGAAGATCCAACATGCTCGCCTAGAAAATACCTATTCACTCTAGAATGACTTTCTGATCATACCGCTGGGGAACAAAGACACGGGTAAAGAGTTTCACTCCTTCGCTGCACGTAAGATGAACGAAGAAGCAAAGCTAACTAAAGAGTTTAATTTTAAAATATCCACGTTGTTATGCACACAGCGGGCGGAGTCGCTTGTGAGTATGCGCTCATACTCTGATATACATCTTAATCTCGTCTCATTTGTGAAGCAATCAGAGAGAATCAACAAAATCATGCTAATATGCTGCCTGTTGAACTGCCTGTTGGAAAGGTTGGGCGAGTGTTCGACTTCTAAGCAGGGGTATCGGGTTCGATTCCCGGCCGTAACACAAATTTTATCCCTAAGGGAAATTTGTGGTTCTGGTTGTGATTGTGTGTTTGATGTGTATGTTTCCAGCACCCACGATACAAGTCATCGAACTTTGTGTGTGGCTGTGAGTGTGGAATTATTTATGTTTAATATCTCACCTGGTAGAATATCCTCATCTTGACAGCGGGCGACGAATTCTCCTTGCATTCGTTGGTAAGCTTCTTGAGAGCGTATTCGAGTACCTCCTCTAAATCTTCCTGGCTCATTTGGGAGGCGAGCGCGCGGTGAGTCTGGCACGCCTCCTCATTGGGGAAGGAAAGTTGGCACGTTGAGGGAGATGATCCTGAAATAGCGGAACGTGATAAAAATGCATTATGTATTCTGTATCCTGTGTTTCATTATTCATTAATACAGGGTTGTTTGTAATCTAATTATATTCTTTTGCAAGGGGGCTAATAGCCGTTGTATTAGTCTCCGAACCCTGTAATAATCAAAACTTAATTAACAATATGCCATTATAATATATTTGTCTATAAAAATAATACAAAAATCGGGTAAGTTACACCATGTATAAGTTGTATAACTCAAATACTCGATTTTTATGATATTTAATTTGTTGGATTTTTTTCCGCCCAAAATAGCATATAAATAAACGGAAAAATATGCGACAAAAAAAAATTTTTTTTTAATAATTTTTCATATCTAATACATTTTACTTGACCGACTTTTTTTTGATAATATCCTACAAAAAGTTACCTGTAGCAACATAACAAACAAAGGCGGCAACAGTGTTCTCATAGTTCCACCGCCTCGTGATTGCAACCTTGTATTCACCGACATTGCAACCAGTCTCTTCATCTGTAAACAAACTTGATTTCAATATTTTATTTATTTCATCATCATCAAACAACATCGATAACATACAGGACACATCGAGGAAATGCCTTTCACAGAGATGTTTACTTTTGCTATTGCCTCACAAAAAAGCTGACCGTAAAACACAGTTATCCAAATTTCATCTTCATCTGTTCAACCGTTACAGCGTGGGAGATAACAAACATATTTACACATTAAGACACACACAGTTTCGGATTTATAATATTATTGTGATGAAATAGAGTAGACCAGAAAACGAAATTTAAATCCGTTAAAACATATGGATGTAATGAGCATTGAAACTTCATGCTAGACAGAGAGCGCACTATACCGGCTTATGACGTCCAAGCTAGCTCCATAGTAATTTTATAATAACACAATAATTTGTTCCTATTATGATTGTATTCTGTTATGTTTGCTAATAAATAAATAAATCGCTTTGCGAAAAGTACAGAACATCCCCGCCCTATTCCTGTTAAAACTTAATAAGTTTTTATCATAGAATTTTACAAGTATGTATGTTTTTTATTTTCATATTTTCTATGTAAAAATTACGCTCTTCAAAGCCAACTGTGGGTTCCGCTGATCACAGAAGTCGCGAGTCGCCCTCCGCCTTCAATAATGTGTTCTGGATGTTGTTGAAACTCCCGCGTTTCTGCAGTAACTCCGGGATGTTTGCTCACGCCCACATTGATGGCTTCCATGCCGTCATCAGAAAAAAGTAGCATCGCTGGTGAGGAGGATTCGCGGGAGTAGCAACAATATCCTGAAAGTAGTGGTTGATGACCCGAAAGCGCCTGTACTGAGGCATCTCGTGCGGACTATGATACCGCAAGAAACCCTCGACCGCGGCTTGTCTCGGCAGCACCTGTACACTGTAGCGTGTGTTTGTGTGTGTATACTCACACTCGAACCTGTTGTTGTGTGCGTGAGCCCAGGCGTGCCACTCGACCGCGGCTTGTCTCGGCAGCGCCTGTACTACCGCGTACTGTACGATTGCTCCGGCAGTTCTTCGCTCTAATTGCCGCCGCGCCTCGTTTACAGCACAACCGTTGGTCACGTAGCATACGCTCTGAAATACAGTCTGTTATTAGATTAAAACGGAAGACGAAATTCATGAGTTTGACAGCAGTGTAGGTACCAAAACATGTGTTGTATTTAGTATTGGAGCGCTGCCGTTTGTACCTTTTCTTTGCGTATCCAAAAATATTATTAAGTTCACTTAAGACGTCTTTGTCAGTACAAAGACTTAGTTCAGCTGTACAGTTCGCTGCGCAGACAAAAATAACAGTATTATTCGTACGAGAACTTGCGCTAGGCCTCGCGCGCGGTGCATCTGTGTGAGTGCCATGGATGTGTACAGCTCGGACGCATTAAACAGACCTACAAGTGGCACAGACCTGCACGACGCTGCGGATGTGCGCGCGCGGGTCGGCGGCGCGGATGACGCGCGTGAGGTGACGCACACTGGCGGCTACAAGTGGCACAGACCTGCACGACGCTGCGGATGTGCGCGCGCGGGTCGGCGGCGCGGATGACGCGCGTGAGGTGACGCACACTGGCGGCTACAAGTGGCACAGACCTGCACGACGCTGCGGATGTGCGCGCGCGGGTCGGCGGCGCGGATGACGCGCGTGAGGTGACGCACACTGGCGGCTACAAGTGGCACAGACCTGCACGACGCTGCGGATGTGCGCGCGCGGGTCGGCGGCGCGGATGACGCGCGTGAGGTGACGCACACTGGCGGCTACAAGTGGCACAGACCTGCACGACGCTGCGGATGTGCGCGCGCGGGTCGGCGGCGCGGATGACGCGCGTGAGGTGACGCACACTGGCGGCTACAAGTGGCACAGACCTGCACGACGCTGCGGATGTGCGCGCGCGGGTCGGCGGCGCGGATGACGCGCGTGAGGTGACGCACACTGGCGGCTACAAGTGGCACAGACCTGCACGACGCTGCGGATGTGCGCGCGCGGGTCGGCGGCGCGGATGACGCGCGTGAGGTGACGCACACTGGCGGCTACAAGTGGCACAGACCTGCACGACGCTGCGGATGTGCGCGCGCGGGTCGGCGGCGCGGATGACGCGCGTGAGGTGACGCACACTGGCGGCTACAAGTGGCACAGACCTGCACGACGCTGCGGATGTGCGCGCGCGGGTCGGCGGCGCGGATGACGCGCGTGAGGTGACGCACACTGGCGGCTACAAGTGGCACAGACCTGCACGACGCTGCGGATGTGCGCGCGCGGGTCGGCGGCGCGGATGACGCGCGTGAGGTGACGCACACTGGCGGCTACAAGTGGCACAGACCTGCACGACGCTGCGGATGTGCGCGCGCGGGTCGGCGGCGCGGATGACGCGCGTGAGGTGACGCACACTGGCGGCTACAAGTGGCACAGACCTGCACGACGCTGCGGATGTGCGCGCGCGGGTCGGCGGCGCGGATGACGCGCGTGAGGTGACGCAGCGCGAGTGCACACTGGCGCCGCGCGCCGCCGCCCGCCAGCGCCATGGAGCCCGGCACCAGCGCGATCTGCCCGCACGTGCCGATCACCTCCCCCACCTGGGGAACGATACCAACGTGAGGTGAGACACTACCCAATTCGAGACAATTCCCTGCTATGTCATGGGATCTTATAGAAGCCTCGTGGTGCATTATGCGATAACTTAAGTTATTTGAACTGCCCGTTGGCTTGGTTGGGTGAACGTTCGCCTTCTAAGCGGGTATCGGGTTCGACACACAAGTATTCTCCTGCAGGAAAATTTGTGTTTATGGTTCTGGTTGTGATTGTGTGTGTGATGTGAATGTTTCCGGCACCCACGACACAAGTCGACGAACTTAGTAAGGCGCAGTGAGTGTGAAAGCGTTCATGTGTATGCGTTTATGTAATGACAAAGTTATATAATTATACACTCGTAAACGTCACCCTAAGTTCACAAAGTGATTTCAATTAATATTTATATCTTATATTTATCTTTTACATATATTAAAACTCTTCTGTATGTGTGTATGTGACTGAAATCCTCCTAAACGGCTGGATCCTTTTTGATGATTTTTTGTTTCTTCGGGTGGATTTAATAATAGTTTACATTCACAATTCAATCCGATAAATAATGTTTTTTAATTAGGCAAACGTTAACATTAAGGAAGTAATAATTTAGTCAATAGGTTTTTGGTTTAAAGTACTAGGCAACCATAAACGTGAAAGACCCGGCAGCATTGCAATGCCATATAGCTACTTACCAAATAAATCTGTAATGGAACTTAAACCAGAAAATATATGACACAAATATTCAGTCAAAAGCCACACAAAGCTGGGGCTTTACGTAAATATAACACCAACCTTAATAGCTTGACTATAGGGTCCAATATTAGCGGGTGCCCAGTGCGAGATACCCTGCACATGCATCGTAACTCGCTCCTTCGCGTTGCTTTCATCGAAGCTATCCGCCGTTGATTTGTGCGCTACCTGTAAGTGTTAACAAAACAGATATGGTGCATGTGTACACAAAAGCGATAGTAATATTTATCAGACACACACATATATAGACGTCGTGAAGATATTGGTACTCGTGAGTCCAGTATTTGACTGGATACAATTATTTTTTTTCAACTTACTTCAAAAAAGGTGGTCCTTAATTCGACTGTATGTTTTTTTTTTGTATATATATATGTTACGTGATATCTCCGCTAATTGTAAATCGATTTTGATGATTTTTTTGTTTGGTAGATTATACTTCCATATAAATATGTATCATGAAATCGTTCCAGCCAAAACAAAAATATAAGGGGTGAAGTCGGTTTTTTTAATTATTATAATGACATACTCATTTCGTTTGGTACAACATTGGAATGACGATGTAGCCTCAAGGCTGTAATTTTGCGAATCTGGCAGTAGAATCATTAACTTTCATGAGTGCCTCTTTGGGCCCATGTGAATAAACGAAAAAGAAATTTTGATTTGATTTAATTGATTTGATAAGACTAATCAGTAATTTAATTCTGACCTAAACTGCTAAGTAGAGTAGTATACTAAGAATGTGTCCAATAACACTTTTCTTTCTATCTCTATTAAAGACAAGACACTTTGTTCTTGTTTTTTTGTTAATAGCACTCACTATATTACACTGTCACATCACTACACTAACTCAAAAGGTTTAGTTCTCTTGAGTCTTCACTGTGTTGTCGAGGAGCTACAACATTAACGAGATATTAAAAACTTAAGCTGTATTATTTGTTTTTTTTTTATGCTAGATAGGCAACCATTTCACCGTAAGCAGATCTGGTGAAAAACGTCGTTGCGGTCGAACATGAAACATGCTCGCCTAGAAGATCTATTTACTCTAGATTTAAAAACACCCAGATTGTACCATGAACTATGTAGGTATGTCAACCATAAATTGATGTAATTTGAAAGTTTTTCTTGTTGTTACATGGTTGATTGAGTCAAGAATAATAAAGAGAAAAGATTGGCTTAACTGAAAATGCGAGATGCTCACATAAAAAAAGGTTGTATGTCTGTAACGGCTGCACGAATTTAATAATGTAAAATGATACTTACAGCGTCCAATATAAGGCCCACATCCCCCGGCAGAGGGCACTGCACACACACCCGTGTAGGGGGGTTGGGGAAATTAAACGTCCTCACATATACGTCGTTCAAACTCGCGTATTGTTCCATATCTCTCATGTAGATGTTCACAGAACATACGTTGGGCAGCTGCAGATCTTGGGATGACAGTAAGTCTGGAATACGGTATAAAAGAATTAAACTAGGATGTAGGACACTGCGTAGAATTTTACTAAGCTATGTGGTATAATAGGAAATATGCATGAGATTTATATACAGGTAGCTTCTAGGCAAGCATGCTACATCTTCGGCTACATTGTCGCTTTCCATCAGGTGAGATTGTTGTCAAATGTTTGCCTTCCGAACATAAAAAAACATATAGATGTGAGTGTGAAAGCGTTTGTTATGTTTAGATTAAGATTTAAAAAAATCTTTATTGGTGAAGATATCGCACGCTATTGGCTAGACTAACTTATTTACGAGGGCGAAGCAGCTAGTATCTTCTATGAAAATGTGCTTCATCCTCGACTGCATCATCACTTACCATGAAATTAAATAGTTTTTAAAAGCTAGCCTAATTATCTAATGTTGCTGAACCTGTGATTAACGGTATGAGACGCATTTGGTTCGAGTTTATATAAAAACTTAAATGAAATCAACTTTAGACATATAGAATCTACACAAATATACTATATCTAAACAAATATATTATAACGTTTCGGGGACGTTATAAGAAAAGGATAGTATATTTGTGTAGACGTTATAAGAAAATTATAATTTCGTCGCTTGTGGCAGGGCTAAGTAGCTCAGGGGTTAGATTAGAGCAATAGGGCATGACACCATATAGCCGCGGGTTCAAACCCCGCCTCAAGCGATAATTTTTCCTTTCTAAATTTATCAATATACACAAATATATATACTTGGCAAACGTTCCTAGCCCATTCATTCTATTATGATGTTACATCGATAAAGCCATTAAATGTTCACTAAAGGTTTGAATTATTGCTTGATCTGTAATCTTGATATATTAGGAAGTAGGTACGCTTGTCACTGGAGTGCCAATATTTAAAACAACACAACAATTCTAATAATGTAACTATATAAGCGCCGAAATTGTTTTTTGAGCTTAACGTCCAAGTATCTTCGCTTTTTTGGCAGCGGGTTCGATGCCCGATGGAAACATAAGATTTTTCCCCCAAAGGAAATTTGTGCTTCTGGTTCTGAGTGTGTAATATGTGAATGTTTCTGGCACCAATTATTCAAGTCTTTGAACTTAGTGTGGGGCTGTGAGTGTAAATACGTTTGAAGTGACCTGAACTAACAAAATAATGCCCACGACCAAGTTTACCTACTAATGAGTTTTTTCATCGCGTCTTCGGTGGCTATCCTCGTATCAACGCCCTCTCCGACAATCCCTCCGATAAAATACCACCCGTGCTTGTTCCCGTATATAGATCTATGATCAACCACAGGCTGAGTCTCACTCTCCTTGTGCGATTCGTAATTATACCCGTCATCTAAACTTTCCAAACTGTCATCGTGACCATCGAC
This sequence comes from Lomographa bimaculata, assembly GCA_948107665.1. Taxonomy (NCBI): domain Eukaryota; kingdom Metazoa; phylum Arthropoda; class Insecta; order Lepidoptera; family Geometridae; genus Lomographa; species Lomographa bimaculata. Next base: position 6,107,765 of record OX403596.1, on the reverse strand, counting down.
GTCTCCGCTCGACGCGTCAATCTTATCTCCAGAATAAGTGAGCAATGGATTCAGTTCAATCTTTTCCTTCTCTAATTTAAGCTTCTCCTCCTTTTCTAACTTTTCTATGGACTCTAGCTCTGTCTCGCTCAGTTCGATGTCGCTTATATCGCTGAAGACTGTATCGCTCAAATCGCCGACGAAATCTAGAGCGTTCTTTATTGGAGGTAGTTTTTCGTCGTAGTTATCCTTGGTTTTTAGGTGAAGCTTTAGGTTCAGGTAACCGACGGGCGCGACTGGATCGTCGGAGTGTAAAACTAGATCCTTATTGTCTCTGTGGAAAAAAATATAATATAAATCGTTATCGCTAACACGACAGTGACATTATGTACCAGAACTGAATATCATTAGAAAGGCAAATAGTTCTATTTGTTTTGTGTTACTATGTAGTTGGGTGATAATTTACCAGATATCATAGAATGTATTTATTATATTACGCTAAGCTAATCGGTAGCTATCGCTAAATCAATATATTTGCAGATTGGACACAGTGTTAGATATATAAGGCAGTTTACATATATTATTTGTCTGTTAAATTAGATCGATGCAAAGGTCAACAACGCTATTTTTCATAGTATTAGAATATTTTTGCACATTTTTGCGAACTGGAAAACGAATTATTCCCCCCTCACCTGCGACCAAGTTAATCAATACAAATTACACTACACACCAAATTACATTGACATCTGTTAAGCCATAACAAAGTTATTTCGTTGCAAAGCCCAACACAGTTTATTCTATACTTTTCCGCGTAATTAGAAGATGACGTTAGACGTGGCAAAATCCAACCGAGAAATCAATACGCTTCAATAATTATGTTGTAGTATACTATTATATAATTTATCCGTCAATTTTGTCTATATATCTCTTATTGGTTGTGATTGTGTGTGTGATGTGTATGTTTCCGGTACCCACGACACAAGTCATTGAACTTAGTGTGGGGCTGTGAGTGTGAAAGCGTTTATGTTTATTTTTTATTGTAAAGTGAGCGAAAAGCTGGGAGTACCGCTGCCCCTCCTCTGAAGCGGAGTGAGTAAGCGGAGCAGAGTAAGCGGAGCGAGGGAGTTGCGAACTGTATATGTCCATTGACGGTGCACGGTGTTCCCTGATAAGTCCAATATAGGAGTCTTCAAGTCGCGAGTAAATAGGTATCTAGGCAAGGTTTATTCATCGTCGACCACATCATCGCTTACCATCAGAAGAGATAGTGGTCAAAAGTTTGCCTATCTTGAAATTAAAAAAAAACGCGAAGCAAGAAAGAGGAGCAGAGCGAGGACGTATACGAAGCGGAGTTGGATACCGCGCGGAGCTAGGCTGTGCGTACAGGCGAGGGGCGACAAGCCCCGCTACCCTTTCCACTTCCCTGCTCTACGTTAAAACATATGAATTTATAATTAAGTTCACAAATCCATGTCTATTGAAGCGGGGCGAAGCTTAAATTCCTTAGCAGCCTTAGTCTCGTACTCGCCGCCCTCGCCGCACAAGTTAAGTGAGTATTTTGGGTGCGTGTGACTAAACAACCAACCCAGAAATCCACTAGTTTCAATACTACTTAAACTATTTCGCACACTTACATAACTAATTTCTTCTTGAAGAGCGGACAGTCGAGAGTAAAAGTCTCGTACTCGCCGCCCTCGCCGCACACGTTGAGTCCGTACTTTTCCTGCATGACTAGAAGGTGCGGTTGGATGTCCCGTATCGTCATACCGAGGTGAACCCGGGGATCCAGGCCTAGTGCTGCCACCTGTGTATTAATGGCATAGTGACTATCTGATTAATGCAGGTTCGACCTATATAACGGCTGTTGTGCTACTCATTTGTACTATATAGTACTATTATTCTATATTAAATGCATTTATTCAAGCTCATAGTAAAGATTTTGATGAATAAACTTATGCTTAGAAGAAGGACAATCTTATTAACGTTGCCAATAATTGTGCTGCGCAGCCAATCAAGATAGAAAAATGTCTACGCGACATGTCTCAATTTTATTGTTTTATATCTATAACATTTTCACAAGTCAAATCAATTTACAATAAAGAACGCATAGCCAATATAAAAAACACGTTATCATGACTTTGAAAATGGTAAACTTTATGTCCTAGGTGATAAACACTATATCACCTAATTTGACCATGAATTAATACACCATAATGATATGGACTGATGACACGTGCAGCTACTTTTACTGCAACATACTTCATTAAAAAATGTTCTGACACTAAACTTCGGTACCTACTTAAACCTACATTTATACCTACTTAAAGTACCTACTTGTGAGATGGCGGGAAAGCACTTATATCCTACAAACAGGGCAACCTAGCTAGGATTTAGGGTTTATCCATGTACACAACAAATACCTGATCAGCTTACGTTTATTTATGAACCACCTGAAGGTATAATATAAGATGCTGTGTTGACACACAATAGTGTTCCTACTATTACTATAGCTAGTTATAAGTACATGGAGTGTTACAAATTAGTTAAGTTTTCGTCCAAATAAAAAAGCCTTGCCCCGCGGCTTCGCCCGCTATTATCAAGTTAAAAAGTATAGCCTATGTGTTAATCCTAGTTTTAAGCTTTGCTATGCACAGGCGTCAGGCGGCAAAACGTGAAGAATGTACAAATATACTTACACACAAACTTTCGGATTTATAATATTAGTAGAATAATGTATAAGCGCAAACGCAATGAAAAAATATGTGTATATTTCAATCAATATTTTTAATATACGTAATGTAATTGATAATAACTAAATGACTGAGGGGATCAAAGATAATATGAGGGGATGGACATTGGACATCTCATTGACGAAGCATTTACACTTATTATCACTATTAATAAAGATTATCAATGTGTATAAGTAATAGTACCACGTGCTAAGATAGTTCAAGATAAACAAAATAATTCAACATTTCCTACATCAGAAATTACGTAACTTTGCTAAGCTATGAAAGTAATAAAATAATTGTAGGCACTGTTGTATCATGTCATAAATTATAATTACTTACTAATGTAAGCAAAATGTTATCACCACTAGGATTCCTGTATCTAATAGCTTTCGTGAGACATATCAAATTATATAAAGGCGAAGACATTGTTGTAGGTATTTATGTCGCAGGTACTTCGTCGAGGCCGTGATATCATCATTTCACTAGGAATATTATAACTTACAGGTAAATTTAAGGATGATATGATAGCCAACGGTCTAAATATATTAAATTAAATTAAAACGGAAATTAGTGTGATTTACCTTTTCGTCCACGTTCGTAACTAAGATTTCATAACTAGATATGAAACAATAATTTTTTTCACTGTTTCATAACTGGTTATATAAGACTTTCTTTCCATTTTCAGAACCTCTTAGCCATTTATGGTCTCCTAGTACTTTTTTCGTAAAAATGAATATTGTGAAATTCTTTTTTAAGTTTTCCGATGTTTAAATTATTTTTTTAGCAAAATCACGCGTTGTCGACGTCTAGACTGACAATTGTTTCTACTTCATTCAGAAGCCTTCTTCAGGATGAGTAGAGAAAATATAAACATTTTTTCGTTGACATTCTGCACCTCTCGAATTAAACTTAAGATACAGGTCTCGCGAACTTAGTTTAAAACTAATTGTACATGTTTGAGGCAAATATCAATTATGTATTATTTTATTAATTGTATATCTTTTAAGCAATAAAATACGATAAAACTGTATGATATCAGCACTTATCACGACCTAGTTGGCGCAGTGGACAGGTCTCCGCCCTCTGCTCCGTGGGTCCTGGGTTCGATTCCCGGCAGGAGCACAAATTCCTTCCCAAGGGATATTTGTGCTTCTGGCTCTGGGTGTATTTGTGTGTGTGATATGTAAATGTTTCCGGCACCCACGATACAAGTCTTTGAACTTAGTGTGGGGCTGTGAGTGTGAATGCCTTTGTTTGTTAAAAAAATGGCGATCTAAAAATTTAAGTCCCTTGCCATAAAAAAATTAGACTATTGACGATTTCACTGGAAAATTTTCATATATTAGTGAAATATTATAATATGACGGTTTCGACAATTACCAGCGACATATACAAGAGTAACAAAGGTGTAATTTCCGCCTCCGATGGACAGATAAAGCGATGTAAACAAACTCGTAGCTATACAGTACGTGTATCTAATATACATATGTCGCGCGTGACTCTCGTGACGCAGATCCCGCGTTTAATGATAATTATTACTTGTTTTGTTGAATGGCGCTGCTAATTGAGAATTACCATAAACTACGCGCCAACCGTATCTAACCACGGCTCACTTGGTAATTTGATGGCAGATTCTACTTTAGTTGTATTGTTCAATCTATGACTTCATTAAGGATTTATTTGATTGTTTAATATAAACGATTTCACTCACAGCCCTACATTAAGTTCGATGACTTCGCGGGTGCTGAAAACATTCACATCTTTACAATCACACCAACAATCCGAAACACAAAATTCCTTAGGGGGATAACTTTGTGTTTACACCGGGAATCGAACCCGATACCTGCTGCTCATAACGCGCACGCACACACAACTGAGCCAACGGGCAATTCGTTCATTGAAAGTCTGGCAACATCGTCCACATCAAATATCTACCCTATATAGAAGTTTAATATAAAATACTATATAACTTTAATATTCAATAAGCCTTTTTGGTGTGATTGAGTAACTAATAATTCCTTTCGCATTATATCTGTTAAGGATACTACAACTGTCTCGTTAAATCTTAATCTAAGGCAGTCGTAGCACAGGGCTTTTCTTTAAAAAAAATATAGATTGTTTAGGGAAGAAAATTGTGTTTCTGTTGGGAATCGGGGTACAAACGGGGTACCCCCGGCGGTGTAGAAGCACAAAGGCTACATATACTAACAAAGATTAGTTCATAGTAGTCACTACATAAGTAGAACTTGTAGTTTAATAGAACATATAGTTCTTGTTTCTGTTTGTGATTGTGTGTGATGCGAATATTCCCTATACCTGCAGTGACACAACTCTTCGAACTTAGTGTGTTGTGATAGTGGTTATGTTTAAATCGTATACACATATCCAATATATATACTTATAAATATTACCTTTATGATGATAGCTTCTATTCCGCTTGTAATCATTTCCTGTAAGAGTTCCTTTTGATTCCGCCTCCATAAGTACGCGAGAGAAACTAGACCTAATCGATGACACCTGAAACATTGTACGTTTTGATAATCGAAGGACTTGTAAGGTTTTTATATGTATAATAAGGCAAATGGACGACACACAGAGCTTGTCAAAGGTTGTGTATGATTAGGAGTATAAATTTTTTGCAAGGATAATAAATATGTGTGTCCAAGACTTATGAGATTGTAATTTTTCACCCTTGCAGCCAATTGAAGTACACTTTTGCAGGAGCATTATTGTTTTTTATAATTCACTAGCTGCGCCCCGCGTCTTTGCCCGCGTAAGTCCCGGACCAGCCAGAATTCCGGGTTAAAAAGTAGTCTATGTCCTTTCTCAGGCTCTAGACTATCTGTGTACCAAATTTCGTTTAAATCGGTTCAGTAGTTTTAGCGTGAAAGCGTAACAGACAGAGTTACTTTCGCATTTATAATATTAGTAAGGATTATAAGGGGTTTATGAACAGGAAGTGGGATTGATCATCGCTAACTAATTTGTAAAGCATCAAAATCAATTAAAAAATCAAAATCGTTTCTTCACATAGGCCCCAAAGAGGCACCCATGAAAGCTAACGTAGAGTCGTTAGCTTTCATGAGTGCCAGATTCGCAAAATGACAGCATCCTGGCCGAGTCAGATAAAGGCTTGGAATAGAATGCTGAAACCAGAATGCTGTTATAGCCACCCATTAGTGTTAAATGTGTGATTCGTTACAGCTTCATTCCCTTAAGCTTACCTGGAGATGACTGACCTTTAACTTAAAGATATGCAGATTAGCTGCATATCTTAAAAAAATTTTTGTTTAGTTTATTATAACACATGACATATTGACTTTAAAATATATGTTTTTATACTTACACATTTTCTACTCTAACTCTTTGGTAATCAGACAAGATGGCACCCACAGCCACTGCCTCAATATCTATTTCATCCTGAAACAAACATAGGTAAATAAACTATAATAACAATTGTTTACAATCACAGTAAAAATATATAGTCTATTAACTAATCACTAAAATCTCGAAAATGGCATGACTAATTTGATATATTTTTTCACCTAAATACGTTTGTTTGAGAAATAAAGAAAATAAGGAAAGCACCAAAAGAAAAACTGTAAATTCAAAATTGGTAATGTTCTGAAGTTTTCCGTGTCATCTAGTACATAATTTTATGTATAACTAGCCCAGTACCGCGGCTTCACTCGCTATTATCAAGTTAAAAAGTATCCTATGTGTTAATTCTCTGTATAAGCATGTACATTCCAAATTTAATCCAAATTCGTTCAGCCATTAAAGCGTGAAGAGGGAACAAAAATACTTACACATTTACACAAAAAATTCAGATGTATAATATTAGTAGGATTCTTCTGTACATTTATGTATGTGACTGAACTCCTCCTAAGCGGCTGGACCGATTTTGATAAAAAAAATGTGTTAGTTCAGGTGGATTCAAGGATGGTTCAGATTCACAATTCAATTAGATAAATAGTATTTTTTATTCCAACGGAAAGTGCAAGTGCAAAGCCGGAGCGGTTCGCTAGTAATACTCGTACATACATGTAATAAAAATCAATTGCCATCCGTCAGTTTCGTGAAAACTCAAAAATGGACTACTACCTATCAACCAATTTGAATTTTTGTTTTATTTTTTTTCGCCTCAGTACAGGGTCGGTTTAGGAGATAAAAAAGAACACCCGGAAAATCAAAAAAAAATTGAATCGGTGATTTTGTATGGGAATTGTCACTTAGAAATAATTTTAATATATGGCGCGGTACAAAGTCCAATCGGGTCATCATGTCTACAATATTTTTTTTTTTTTTTTCCATTATAAGTAATGTTTATAAAAATATTTTTTTTATAAAATAACTGTTTATAAAATATCTTAAATAACAGAAAATTAACTAAATAATAAACTAAATTTAACTTATTGAGGCCAATGACACATAATGTTTTTGTATTTATGAATGAAAAGATAAATTTTGATTGTAATCTTTAACTGTTCATAACGTTAATTTACGTTGATACTATATGTTATCTTTACGGGCATTCTATACAATGTACAATGGGAAAAAATGGTGTGATATGGATATGGCAGCAAGCCAATTACTTTGAAGAATGATATTCCACTACTTCTTGTAATTTTGAGAGGATACATAATAAGAATATGTGTGAGATTTAAATAAGGGTTAAGTTTTTATTCTTTAATCTGATGGCTATAGAATTACACCCTTAACATTATTTTCTTATTAAAACAGGCATAAAAAAAGATGTCCAAAGGCGCGCTTAACCCTGTATATACATATATATATATATTAATGTATAAATTAATTGCATTAAAGTTTATACATTTTATAATATAATCATGTAAAAAAAATATGTAATGAATATATTATAATAATTACATTAAATTCGTTCCTATCTTATAAAGGAAGGAGCTCGATTCCATCTAATTAATTGTGAATTTAATAAATTAATATTCTGAATGAAGATAGCAATAAGAAACTTAAGGTGGAATAATATCATTGTATGAAGAAAACACAGTGAGTAGTTTCTTTATCAGTGGGGCAAAACAATATTAGCTTTGAGATAAAAAAAGAATGCACTGTAGATAAGGAAGATGTTCTCGTTATTATTTTCAATATTTGTTTGCAATGTCAATGATGTTACTTTCTAAGTCATGGGTAGGATTTAAAATCATTACGCCTGAGATACAAACATACTGCTTTGATAATTTGAACCCTATTTACTAGAAATACAGACATTTACATTTTAACAGTCATTGACATTTTGAATTTTCCTAAACTTTCTATGAAGATAATATCATGTTATGGACTCCATCACTTGATGCCTTCACTAAAAGCTCAGTTACATTGAAAGCTTAGTGTTTATAACCTTCAAGCACAACATCACTTACCAACAGCTGAGAAAGAGGTCAAATGTTAGGTTAGAAATGATAAAAATCAGACTAATATTATAAATCTGAAAGTTTGTGTTTAAGTGTGTAAAGGTGTAAGTATGTTTGTTTTCTTTTCAAATTGTAACGGTTTAAAAGCATTTGGATGAAATTTGTACAGTATACCTTATACCTAGGATAGAAAAAAAATACTTGATAGTCGCAGCAGTTATGGTTGACATACCTCCAGTTGGTTTGAAGTTTTTCACTTCTAATTTCATAATGTCTCACCTTGACTCTCGAAAGTAGCCTGTATAAATCCTCCACTTCATCATTCTCAGTGGGTTTGTAGTTCCGTCCCTGATCCAGTGCTGAGCCTGATATACTCTCCCGGTACAATGGGAGGCCCATAGCTTCTGCATATAAGTCTATGCCTTGGTGGCCCACTGTTTGGTACATGTAGCTATCCATTTCATCTGAAAATGAGGTGTGCTTTAACACATTCCCAGGCTGCTGAACAACACATGGCCCAAGAAAGTAAGCTTGGAAAGTACTAGTCAATTTATTTTATCGTGTGACCATAAAAATAAGGTACATTACGGAACTTGCGAGTTAGATTTCTGCGAGAACACAAGTTTTCTGCCCAAGGGTAATTTGTGTTTATTGTTCTGAGTGTGATTGTGTATGTGATGTGAATGTTTCTGAACCCAACACAGGTTATTGAACTTAATGTGGGAGTGTGAGATGCGTGTGTGAAAGTGTTTTTTTTTTTTTTGTATTTGCGACAGGCTAGTCTTTGACCACTATCTCACCTGATGGTAAGTGACGATGAGATCGAAGCTGGTAAACACACTAGACCTGGAATATGCAGGCTCTCAAGGATAACTGCCGGAACACCGTATTTGGCTTGGCGGCAGACTTTCAAGTTGATGGTTTAAGTTTTTTATGTGTTTATATTTAATACAAGGAGATGTAAGTAATGAAAGAAAGAAATGGAATAAATAAGACAATAATTGATAATAATTATAACATTATGGTTTCCCCAACACTGGCTATAAGAAGTGACATAATTCCATCGTCCCATTTTCAGATCTGATTTTTTTTTAATTCATAACAGCCATACCTTATTCTCTAAGCCATATAAAAATCTCTTATATAGATTCAAAATAAATATACCTATCAGTAAGCATATTTCAACCTCCTGATGAAAAAACTATTACATTTATTATTCGTCTTTCTGCTACACAATTGACCACACATCAGCATGGGGCCATGTCCCTGGTTTTGTATGATCATGTAAACCATAGAAATTCATCTCCTTGTATGTTAAGGTTGCTCATTATTGCATCCTTTAATATTAAGCAAGTGGGTTCAGATTAGTGTCTGAACTCTCTAAGCCCTCGAGGTTGGTCTTTGCTCCATATTCTTGTTATATTTTTACAGATTAGATAACCAGTCGGCGGGTTTGATTATGACTCTGAACACCATTGGAAATAATCTATAAAAATTAATAAGCCACCTTATTTTTTAAATGTATTTCTACTATATGGAATTAACTCCTCTTTTTTCAGGCATACATGAAATCTTTAGACGAAAACTTCTGTTATACGTTAAATCTCACTAACCTTTGTGTGGTGGTTGGAGATTGGCTAGAGCTAAGATGCTGTGGCCGGCACCGACGCACTGCAGCATGTTGTAGCAGCTATCCTTGCCGCCCGAAATTAACGCCACCACTCTCATCTTAACTAATTAACACACGCAACACAGAAACACCCGTTACATAACATTCACGACAATTGTGCACTCTTTTTACGTAAAAACACTACAATCTGATCCCCCATAAGGCAGCCATCGCGACTAACGATAAACAACGTTGTGTGCCGCTCGACCGACTTCACCACCTGTTCGCGATGGAATTATAGCGCAACATAATCGTTATCTATTTTGATAACATGCTTGAATCACAAAATGAAAGAAAATTCTTAAAATTTTAGCTCCATCGAGCTCTAGCCATCCTTCATTTCCTTCGTGTCAACTGTCACCTATCTCTCAAAAGTCTAATGTCAAACAGGGTTGAGTAGAGAAAAGAAACGGCCGATTCTGTCGTATTCTACTAAAAGACTTGTAGCTAATTTAGAAACTGTAGGTTTGTTTCATATCTTGATGCATGAACCCAAAAAACCTACGGTTCGTAAACCTAATACAGGTTTACAAACCGTAGGTTTATTTGCTATCTCAATGGTTCATGGTGAATAGCCATAATATCAATTTTGATGATGCTCGGATAGAGTATACTTACCAGGCATACTTACCATGCCTTTGCTTTACATCCTTGAAAATATCATGCATGTTCGCAATAATATTGGTAAATATAAGTTAAGAAGCGATAAGGGAAAGTTCAAATCTGTAATAAAACGGGCATTAATTAAGAGAGCTTACTATAAAACGATCGGCTATATTAATGACAAGGATGCATGGAGGCAAACTGCACAAGCTCTTTCTAGCGACTACCATAATAACACCTAGGTTAATAATTGTATTTGAGATTAAGAATGTTTAAAAAAAAAAATGCGCCGCCGCGCCGGCCGCCGTGTTTCTTGCCAGGTTCTTCTCGAGATGGCTGTAATTTTGCGAATCTGGCAATAGAATCATTAACTTTTATGAGTGCCTCTTTGGGGCACATGTGAATAAACGATTTTGATTTTGGGTATATTCTTTTCTATTATGCAAACGTCAATCGATGTGTCATAAACTCATAATCGTGCAAATGTCACTAAACTAAAACTCAATATGGCGACCGCCAGACGCCATAATTCAACGAACGGTGCTAAGTGGGTTTATTGAATAGGTATTTCAAAATCATCTTTATATATCTATTACCATGTTTCATTTCAAATGACCAAATTTTAAAGATCAAATTTTAATAGGTACTTATAATAAAACTGTAATAAAGTTCATATATAATCGCATTATAAGCCATATCAACGAAAAGAAGTAAAGAAAGTCTAGTAAAATTTTACATAGTGACTAACAGTACAGTGAATTTATTTGACTTGTTTTTTGCAGTCGGATTTTTGATTGAATAATTTATTTTTATTTTATTCGGTTGCCCACAACGATCGCATTATTGTTGAGCATTCGCAACAGAGATACTTGGGGGGCCGACCCCGGTACCGACAGGTAATAGGGGGTTATTACCTATATTTGTTGCGAGTAGTTTCTATTGAGATTTTTGAGTGCCTCTTTGGGACCCATGTGAATAAACGATTATAATTTTATTTGAATTAAGCGAAAATTTATCTTATTTATTAGTAGTTTTATTTATTTACAACATCAAAAAAAGGAGGTGATTCTCAATTGGAATGTAATGTTTTTTTTCGTTATCTCATAACTTCTTTTTAGGTGAACTGATTTTAATGATTCTTTTATTATTTAAAACTGATGGGAAGTCCCATGTGGTGGGAATAAGATCTGACCAGTAGTTTTTGAGTTATCCTCAATAATGCATATGCGTATTATTTAAAGATAACTTATTGATGTCTAGAGACATAACGTTTTAGACTGATATTGCATTTAAGATTTCTACCAGTATCCCTATTTTGTCAGAGGGAGGCAAAGAAGGCGGTGATAGCGGACGTGTTCTCATGTAAGAACAAGAGCCTGAAAATGCTTAGGTTTAAGCAATCACCAGATATAATGACATATAATGCCCAAAAAATCGTAAGTACTTAGCAGAATTTAATCCCCATTTTAATATAAAATTATCACCAATGAACGTAAAGTCTGCTAACCTAAATAAGGCAAGTATCTTCAGAATAATCGCTGAGCTATCCAAAAGGGCCACGCATGCACCAAATATGTACTCGCATTTTATTTAAAAATTTCATCCAAATATGTTACTATAAAAAAATTTTTTCGTATTATAAATATTTTTGTATTAATTATAAAAAAAATATAACCTTAACCTACTGTTATCCGATTCGGTTCTGTCACAGGAAATTTTATTTAATTTTTGGTGGCCATCTAAATTATACCCTAAGTTAAATACGGTGTTCCGGCAGTTATCCTTGAGAGCCTGCGTATTCCAGGTCTAGTGTGTTTACCAGCTTCGATCACATCGTCACTTACCATCAGGTGAGATAGTGGTCAAACACTAGCCTGTCACAAATAAAAAAAAAAAAAAAGTTAAAATTTGGTGCACGCGTGGCCTTTTTGGGTTATGAAAAGTTTTTGTATTGCTGGCATGACTTAAATAGCCCGAAAGATTTTGGTACAGGTTTCATTTATTGGTACATATTATATTTTATTTGGATGAGGCTGTTTAGGGCAACGATTGTTTTTTTGGTGGTCATTAAATTTCATCCCTTTTTATTTTAATAGTTAAAACATAGTTGGCGTATTGTGCAATAAACGTAAAAAGCAGTTCGAGGTTTTGCCGCGAAAGTGAAAAAATGGCGTTGTTGATTTTGTATAATTTTCCAAAACCTGATACTTCGAATGTTAATGTGTAATAATGGTGGATTATGAACTGTTAATACATAATGAACGTGCATAAGTAAGGCAAATCTTACAAAGTTGAAAAACGTGATTTTCACCTTCGCTCAAAAACTCCAGTAGAAGTTCTTGTAAAGTTTCTACCACTTTACTAGGGCATGACTTGACTATGACTGGGCCTTGACTGTTTTACTTGACTTTGTATCTTGTGACTAGGACTTTTAATATAAAATACTTGACACTGGCTAAATGCACAAGATTGCGAAGCCAATATTCAAAGAAAAAAAAAGTAGTTCTCTGCAATTTCTATTGGCATTCTTCTCGGTCACCACTAGAAATTCTATGCTAAAATTGGCCGGCATTTTCGTCTCACATTTTCTCATATGATGATAGCCAAACCGGCCTAACTTAATGATAGCTTTGATCTGGTTATGTGCGTGGGAGTGGAGCTGAAAAAACGCATTTAACTCCACTAATAACTAATTTAAATTTATGGTAAACCTATTGTATTATAACGAATGGTATTGCTTATATTACGGTCAATTACTTTTTGATATAATATAGGCACCTACTATGCATCGAGACAGGATATATACAATTGTACCTAGGCGACGACGGGTTGTATTGTACTATTGTACAATGTATGTATGAAGCTTGTCAAATAGTGACGGATGATGGCAAAGAGTATATAACTGATGATGGAAAGAATTGGTGAATGGCATAAGGAAAACTATTCAATTTACTGATAAAGTAACATGGACGTATATTATACTCCCATGTTCAGTCTGTTGTATCTGTATTTTTTACTAGATCGATAGGATGATATTCTAGCAAATATTTTTTGACTTTTAATCAACGGATCTAGTAATGACTAAAATGAGACATTTTTCACCTAAACTGCCCAAACAACGCCATCTCTGAACAAAAATAAATATGTTCCAAGTACTTAAATATTAGCTTAGATAGTGTAAAAGATAAAACTAATTTCTAATTACTACAATGCTGAAAAAATAAGTTATCGAATACATGATTTTGTTATAGTTGATGCACCGGACAATTACTAATAAATAGGGAAAAAATATTGCTAATTTAGTTATTGCTTGTTTTACAGCTCATTTCAAAAAGTCTGTACTCTAGACTTGCCAGCTGTAAAATACAAAGAATTGATAATTCAACAAAATTGACGATTTAATTTAATATTTTATTTTCTTACATTAATTAAACATTCATTTTACTATTTTACTGAAACGTACAATAACTGGATATTAGTAATTCTAATATAGAAAGGTCTACGTGCATGAAGTACAGACGCTATAGAATGAATCATTACAACTGTTCTCTCGTGTGTCAAATTATTGATGCGGTGGTTTGAATCACGTTTGAATTTTACGCAAGTTTATTATATTAATTCTAATTTTAAATAAGTTGCTATTTACTACACGGAAATAAGTGACCTCGTGGATGAAAAAAGCTATTAGTGAATGTTTTTCTAGACTCAGTGAAAATCATGGTATTAGCTGAACGAAGTAACGATGTTCGAAACGGGAAGCGGTCAAGGGGGCCAAGCCCCAATGGCCATGGAAGTCCAGATTCCAGTTCTGAGGATGAGAATGGTACGAAGATCTACATATTGTTTGAATTCGCTAATTGAATTTATCGTTAAATCTGATCTGATCTGTGTGCTTTTTCATGCAAAATCATAGTAACTTTGACGCATACGTGCTCAAACGTACTGTTGCGACGGAAAGTTGAATCGAGCCAGTTGACCATATTTCTCTTTGTTCTGCAATTAACACAATGCTGTGGGATTATAGTCATCATCTGATTTCATGCTTTATTTTTTATGCTTACCATCATCGCCTTCATGCTGCGCCCATCTCATCCACAACGTAACATGACACCAAGCAGTGGTACCATTTGCAGCTGAGAAAATTAGAGTGGGTCGTGACTATCAGGCAGTTTGTCCAGAGTTGGAACCGTTGGAGCAAAGGAAACCAGAGCTTATATCTGACCGAGCATTGTTGGTTTGGTCTCCTACTTGTGACATATCTGATCTAAAATGTAAGTACATATAATATTCCCTGTATAGTATATGACTTCTTGAATCGCTAATTTCTCATACACAAAACAAACATTTTAGTGGATGAATACATCACAACGGCTAAAGAAAAATATGGATATAATGGAGAACAGGCACTTGGCATGTTATTTTGGCATAAACATGACCTCAACCGGGCTTCTATAGACCTTGCCAATTTCACACCTTTCCCTGATGAATGGACAGTAGAGGACAAAGTGTTGTTTGAGCAGGCATTCCAGTTCCATGGTAAAAGTTTTCACAGGATAAGGCAAATGGTATGTTGTCAGAATATCACTTTGAGTTATACATATATCATTCATGAAGTTTATTACTTATTTTAACAAATCTTGTTTAATCAGTTGCCAGATAAATCTATAGCATCCCTAGTAAAATACTACTACTCATGGAAAAAGACAAGAGCTCGTGCTTCCCTTATGGATGTAGTTGGCGAAGGCCGTAACCCTACTAGCTCGGGAACTGGCAAACGAGAACCAGGAGCCGCACCGGAACCCGGTGGTTCAGACAAAGAGTCAGACAATGATGAGAAGGTATGTATCAAATACTTTTATTGTTAAGCACATTGTTCAAATATTATTTTGTAAACATTAACATGTTCCACAAATATCAGTGACACTATACAACTGATCCACAGCAATTTTAATCATTGTGCTAATTACCTATTGACATATCTGGATTATCCAAGCCTCAAAACTGAGGCTAACACTTGATAGGAATAAAAATGCGGAGTGGAATGTTATTTAGACCACTTTCAGTTAAAAATAGAGTATTGATATCAGTCTTGTAGGCAGCTGGAATTATGATTTAATTATTTGCTGTGCATGTAGAACTTAGCCTCATTAAAAATAATTAAGATTTGTTAATTGGGTGTCTTCGATAGGGCTTACTGCACTGCGAGTTAAGGTTTTTTTGTATTGAATATGACAGAAGTGGACTTTCCACCGAGGTATTGTTCGTGGGAGAGACACTGCCGCCGCTGGGCCATCACTGCGCACTGCGGCCCATCATGGTGCCCAGGTGGGTGCTTTATCTCCCACTGTTTGTTACTGAAAACTACATTTTCAATATCTTGTCATATGTTCACATTGTGTCTCGCTGTGATGTCATTCATCTGTCGATGTTTGTATCTCGATGTCTTCAAGTACTAATTCTCTGTAATTCTTTCTTGTCATGGCACATCTATGCACTGGTTCTTGTATTGTTCATTTCATTCTACATTGGTCAAATAAATTAGTTAACATAAGTAATCATAAGTAACTTTCATAAAATTGACGATATTTGTATATTTTTTTTGTAATCCAAAATTTTGAATCGCTTATCATGTAAATGTATAAATTTTATGCTTGCATTTTTGCTTAATTTCTATATTTTTTTATTATGAATTTCAACCACTCTGCATTTTTATTAGTGTTATTAAATTAATATGGAAGCATTTATTAAAAACATTTAAGACTGTATCGGGAACCAAAAACTTTGTAAAGACGTAGCTATTTACATTAAAAAAAGAATCAATTGGTTAGTCCATGATAGTTACCGAAGAAAACTGTTTGAAGAGTGATTAATGCTCCGTATTGAGTAATTTTCAAGTACTTGAATGCGTCCATGTTTATTTGCTCTCACTGATTCGTATCTTAAACTGTAACTCATTCACAACCATGATTAACACTCATGTTGTTTTTGTTTGAGTGTAGTAAGTAAGGCCACAGGAGAAATAAACCTCCATTTCTTAAAACATGCATTTTCATTGTGGCTTTTGATGGGCATAATGAGCTCTTTTATTTCTGACATACTCTAATTACTTCTGGAAACTAGGTAGTCAAATTATCAAACTTTTCCATTTACATTCATGTAGCATTTATAACTGTGATTGATTACAGTTTTCAATTGTTCTACTTGTATTGTGATATCTCAGAAATAAAAAACAGTTTGTCCATAAAAAATATTTCCTCAAATATCTGAAAACATAATGTACTATGCAAAAATGTTGTAATAATATTATTGCTGCTGTGACCAATATCACAGCAGTGTTCGTCTTTTATTGTTTTATTAATTGAACCACCAATTTAACTACACCTTTCCTTCATAACTCCCACAATGTCCCCGCATGCTTCCTTTAATAGCCCCATACAGGCAATCATACTTCAATCTAATTGTGTGCAGAATATCATTAATATACATAATCGAATGGGTTTTTAAAAGAAGTGTGTGAGAGATCATTGTTTTACCGGTGCACGGTGGTGCTAATTCCGAGGCATCATTGTAAACTGTTGATTGGGGTTTAGGGCGAGGGCGGCGGCGAAGCTGGGAAGCGGTGCTCTGTGTGCGGCATTCTGTGCAACCAGACCACGGCACACAACTCGCACAAGTTGTGTCAGGCATGCCTCGTGCACGCCAGGTCGGTAACGATCTCATTTTATAACTAATATTTGCAATAATTCGCATGCGATAGTATGTTTTGTTGTTGGTGGTGTTTGAGGGATTGTTGTTTGAACTGGCGGTGATGTACAGACGCACGGGGACGATGAGGCCGCTGTGCGGGCCGTCCGGCCGGCGCGGGCCCGGCGGCAAGCAGCAGCGGTTCAAGCACCGGCTGCCGCGAGGCATTTACATCAATCACGACGATCTCGTGGCCATGGCGACCGGCCCGCAGCCCGGCGACCCGCCCCAGCCAGGACTCGTCAATCAGGGCGAGGCCATGCTCAGAGCCATGGACCGCGAGATCATATCGCTCAAGAGACAAGTAAGACGCAAACCGACCGCCATGTCGCCTAGTAGTGCCGTTGCAACGCATTCTCATTCTTACAAATACACTCGTCCATGCAACATCATCTCCGATGCGCCGTCTCATTTAATGGTACAATGTGGGGAATTACCAGAGTTGGTTCGTTAGTTTCTTAATTTATTAGAGTTGATCGAAACTGCAATACTGTTAGGAGGTATTGTAGGACGATGTATTCTGCACACACATTAGAATTTAGTTGATCAGTTTTGTTTTGTTCGGCTTATCCTCGATTTGTGCTTGATTTGCTGCGCGTTCTCATTCCCGTCCCCTGTAGTATTGGATAATCCAGATATGCACAATGTTTTTAGCATTGAAATTGTTTTGTTCAATTGCAGATTGATTCGATGGTGTGACTAATGTTGAGTTTGTAATTAGGTGCAGCAGAACAAACAACAGTTGAGTGCGATGAAGCGCAAGGTAGGCGACAGTGGGGTTGAGGAGTTGAGACCCGGGGAACCCCCCGCAAAGATCAACTCGCG
Source organism: Lomographa bimaculata (assembly GCA_948107665.1). Classification (NCBI taxonomy): domain Eukaryota; kingdom Metazoa; phylum Arthropoda; class Insecta; order Lepidoptera; family Geometridae; genus Lomographa; species Lomographa bimaculata. The sequence continues at coordinate 6,089,820 of OX403596.1, read as the reverse complement.
TTGGACAAACGATGAACTACTTATGGCCGTCACGGCAGTCAGAAAATACGGTGAGTCATATGGATTTCCACGCAATAGTCTATTTTTACTCTCGCATCTTCCTGTAATCAACAAAGTAATGAACTTTGAACCTGAGCTCAATTGTTTTTATGAGAAGGCATAATAAATAGTGAAACATATTTATTTATATGCAACTACAGTTCAAAAGATTCATTTGTCCTCTAACAAAATTGTGCAGAAAGCTTCTAAGGCTTTGATGTTTTCTGTTTCGTCCCGAATATACAAGTTTTTGTCGCAAACTATGCCTGAATCCTTAACCATACCCAGACAAAAGTATAGATGGGGCTTAAAGGTAGGCTTTAACTGACGTCACCAATGCACAGGGAGGGACTTCCAAGCGATCGCTGAAACTTTGGGCACCAAGACGGAAGCGCACGTGCGTTCGTTCTTCATCTCGTACCGGCGCCGGTACAACCTCGACGCAGTCGTTCGTGAACACGAGGCGGAGCGCGGGGCCGCTAACCATATACAGGCCGGTGAGTGACAGCGTGGACATACATATGAACCTGCAAACAAACGTCCACTTACAGATAGCATGAAGTATAAAAACTGGTATATCTGATATATATGTGTATATATTTTGTGGAGATTCCCCGTTTCTTTTGGGGAGCAAGTGAGTTGTGTGAGATTTTCACTCACTAATCACCCCCTTGGTGGCCAGCCTTAGTGGATATTAAAAGGCTCTCGTTGAACTCCACTAGTGCCCTTCTATCCATCTTACTTAGCTCTTCCCATTTTACCTCTGTTCCATCACAACCCCGAGAATGCTGTTGAAAGTTTGGGCCATCTTCGATATCACCGCGGCGTCACAACCGGGGATCACACCCCACTACTACTGTCCTCCTCAGGCACAATTTGAATGATGGTTCGAGCCCCAACTAAAAACCCCGTCATAACTAAAGAACACCTTTTAATCGCCTCTTAAGACAGGCGGGGGCAATATTCTCATGCTCTGGCTACTGGGCTAACACGCATTATACCTAAAACGAGAAGCCATAAATTCCATTGGATAGGAAATGTCCTATTAGGGCTATTAGGGCGTTTGAAATTACTTACCATCTGTGCCAACAGGGATGGATCAAATACAGAAGATTGGGTGCTATTCCATTGAGAAAACATTACCTAATCTAATTCCCCCTTCCCCATTCTATAATCGGACATCGAGACAGACTCTTAAGCGACACCACTATATGGTAGACATTCCACAAATGCGGAGTGAGATAGTGGTCAAACGTTTGTCTATCTAGAATAAAAAGAAGGCCTTGTAGTCCGCTGAGGTATTTTATTTGTCCTACCTGAGGGACTTTTAACTTCGCTTGGGCATTCCCATATCTGCCACCAGAGATAAGGCCACAAAACCTTTTACATTTAATATCATATAAAATAAATAATGTAACTCTTACAGGTCCAGCTGGTACTGAGGCAACAGAAACCTCTGATAATACCGCTGCTAACAATGGAACTAGCTCGCCACCAGCTAAAGATGACAAGGTAAGCACACCAACTGTGACTATCAGTTTTCAAGTTACCTGGCCATCAAGACTAAGATATTGGCAAAACGCGACACTATGCTATCGCAGTTGTATAGCAAAAACTACTCTGTAGTATATAATATATTTTAATTATTATAAGTATGGCCGATAGAGAAAGTAGAGGTCTAGGATCCTAGAGTATGGCAATACTACGGCTTCCGAAACTTGTACCTGTGTTAAATACTGAAAAAAATATAAGTATTCGTGGTTATCTAGCAAAAAACACATTAATAAAATACATTTGTTGCCATTTAATAAAAGCTTTAAAATATAAACTATGTTATACCGTATGGTACAAAATCACAACAAGCGCTTACAAGACATTTCTATAATTAGTACATGTTTGTTATTATGATCAATACATATTGTAAATTGTAAATTTTTCTTGGCGGTCAAGAATCAAGAATGAAGAATAATTTATTGGTGATAATTTATAATGATATGCAAGGTTTAAGAGCACTTTTGTAATGTCAGTTTACCAACATTACGCATTTAATATTTAGATTTACAATATAAATATTCAAGTTATAAAAAAAAAGTTAAAGATGGTTTATAACATCTTTAATGTTCGGCAAAGTTCCCAAAATGCTTGCTGCATTACCACGCTGTATAGCAAGGCTTATCCTCTGCCCCAAATACAACCTAGCGTCTCAACCCCAAACGGCACAAATATAAAAACTTAGTCAAGTTTTGAATACTTGCGACGTTTGAAAGATTCAGCCGCCATAGCCGCGCCACTTGAAGCGTGGTCTCAGGAAGATGGGATGGCGCCAAAGTATCAACAGACGTGGCATCTCACACTAAAGGCCGACCGACCTATCTTCCAAGGAATGAGTGTCATACCATCGGGTCTTTTTTTTTCTATATTTCGATAATGCAATTTTATTAAAACAATTTTATGTTCACATTATTATTATTATTATTGTTATTGGGAGATAATACAACTAAAAAAATATTGTTATAACAATTTCAATTCATATCAGCATTACATTAATTTATTCATGCAGTCCCTAGTACTAAACAAAAAAGAAAAGAAAAAATCTTATTTTCAATTTTGCATTGTTAAACACCCACCCTTGTGCCAAAGTACATAGTCGGACATTAATAATTATTAAATAATTAATGGTAATTTGTTAGAATTCGATTTTTTTATTAAACTTATTATACAAGGCGCAAAGGGCTAATAAATGAAAATTCAGTTCAGAGCAGACTGATCAATTGAAAATACTAGTAGTGATTCGCCTTCGATCGTTTTATAAGTTGAATTTGTTCATTATGATGTGATGTCCTACACATAGTCTGACATAATATAAGTGCAGGTTGCTTTTGGTCATTAAAATAAAGAACGAGTCGTGTATTCGAGCTCATAAATATATATATGCGAATATACATTGTACAAATATCAAGATTTTGAATAAAAATAATTTATTATATAAATACATTGATTAAATAAAAAACCATTGATTTAACTCAATCGACCACCATAGATGCCAGAATCACAAATTTTCCTTGGGGAGAAAACTTGTGTTCTTGCTTAGAAGGCGAACACTCACTTAACTGAGCCAACGGGCAGTTCATTTGAAGTGCCCAAGTAAAGGAGTCAGGACTATGTTGTACAAATTCTAAAATAAGCAATTGCATCCTAACTTGTATAAATACTCATGCTAATTTAATATAGCAAAATAGTTATATATTAATTACTGTACAAATTTTTAATTAAAAATGATTCATAATAATAATAAAAAGTATTAAATAATTTAACAAGAATTAAATTTTAGTTTAAATATAATTTCAAACAAATAAAAATATGAATAAACAAAATAAGCCAATATTAGTAATGTCAAATTAAATGGTAATAATAATAATGTTATTAGTATAACAAACAAACAAACAAACAAACGCATTCACACTCACAGCCCCACACTAAGTTCAAAGACTTGTATCGTGGGTGCCGGAAACATTCACATCACACACACACATTACACCCAGAACCAGAAGCACAAATATCCCTTGGGAAGGAATTTGTGCTCCTGCCGGGAATCGAGCCCAGGACCCACGTCCACTGCGCCAACTGGGTCGTCTAAAACTGGTCGTATAACGACATTCTTATTCAAGTAGATTTTCTTCCTTATTTTTAGAATTAGCATACTTCAAGTACTCATCCGCGTGATAGAATGCTTGGTGAAAAAGCAAGACATTAAGGCATCGCTTTGAAACCAACCAAAGTATTATTTACATCATGTGTATTATAATAAATTGCCTAATTTTATGTCTAGATCTGTTCAAACATATATATTTTTATTATACCCTCAAATAGTTTATGAATTTTAAGGCCATGACTAATATTGTATTATCTTAAAAATAAAAACTGTAAATTGAATTGATTATTATTGTATAGTTATTACGTTGACATTATTTTTTACACATGACATTTATTTATACTTATTTTACTTATATTCATTGACATTTATTAAGGTACAACATCGGTTACTTACATAAAACGGTTACTAACATACAAATGTTATTGTTCTATAGAAGAATACTTCCAAGACTCGATTTAAGTACCTTATTGATTTATCTTCCTCTCTATAAAACCCTTCTATAACTTCCATCATCATGAATATCATGTTGCATGTGCCCGACAGGGTCCATAATGAACTCAATATGTAACTTATTATGTAATGTAATTTTAAGAACCCATGTACATTATGGAAGCAATAAAGAATTGAGTATTGAGTACATTAATTAATACTATAATAATGTTATTATGTTTGTGACCGTAAGAGTATTTTAATCTATAACTAAATGTCATCTTATATATAAAAATGTATTGCTGGTCGTTAGTCTCGCTAAAACTCGAGAATGGCTGGACCGATTTGGCTAATTTTGATCTTGAAATATTTGTGGAAGTTCAGGGAAGGTTTAAAAGGTGAGAAAATATAAAGAAATTACAATAAAATGAGTAAAAAGTAGTATTTTATTTTCCCACACAAACTGTTCGTACCTGTCAAACAGGAGATGTTTCTGAATATTTGACCACAGACAATTGGCGGTATGAAGTTCGCCGGGTCAACTAGTTTGTATATAGAATAAACATAATAAGTTATACACATTTGCGCACCAACTTGTATGCTAGAATTTAAATTAACATCCATAATGTACCTACATTCTAGCAAATAAATGATTTTGAATATTACATTTTTATTTGTTGTAGACGGAAGTAGACAGCGAAGGCATCCCCATCGGCGCTTCAGCAGAGCTTGGTGGGCCGCCCACCGTCCCGCCCAAACCTAAGCTGGTCAAGTGATCCGCGAGTGACGTCACGTACGGAACGCAGTTCACGAAGCGTCCGCCAAAACGCTTTGGAGCCAAGCACATTGAAAGGAGAAAATAATCGAAACTTTTACATGTAAATAATTTAGCGCGAATGTGTCGTGAATAGTCGTAATCAATGTGCTTAGGAAATAGGCGTCCGATTTTTCCATCCGACTATTATCATTCCAGATTGATAGTATCGCTTTCCTGCTCGCACCGTTAGGTGAGGGAACGGCAAAGTAGTATATGTGTAAGGCCGATTATCGGATACAAGAATCGGATGTATTTGTCCTTGAGCTCTAAAAATTTTTAACTGTATGAATCGACATTTTCAGTTTCCAATTTTATACAGTGAATACCATAAACATGCCTTATTTCTTAGCAAACAGTGTTTGCATAAAACTAAAAAGTACTGTCTCAAATGTATTTATTTATAGGAATATATTACTTGCTATGTCGAGTGTGTCGTGCAGTGTGAATGAGGTTGTAAATCAAGTGATTTCGTGTTTTAAGGGAAGCACGTATGTATACGTCAAAGGAATGCATAATCTTATCTGTGAATATGTTAATTAAAATGCTATTAGAGCTGAGATGCATCGATAGGATAGAAAGATAAGTGAAGCAGAGTGTTTTTAATCGTCCTGAAGACCGAGAGCTGTGCTCGATATATCATGTAGGTACAACGGATGTATGCCACGATCGGGCAATTGAAATGTTTGGCCTAAAAGATAAAGCTAGTACGGAGACTGCAAAGGAATTGTATTTGTAAAGTCTCGCAGTCTGTGCTATTAGAGGCAAATATCCTTTGTACTTATTGTAACTTAATTTTCTATGATACGCGGATATTATGTGATAGTCCTTAGACATTATTAAAGCAATACAAATGTTACTCACTTGCCTTATAAACCTTTAGGTACTCGCATGCTTCAATATACATATTATAGCAAATAAGTAGCCTAGTTCAAAGTTTTATATAATGCTACTTTATTACAAATTAGTCCCTATAAGCATTCTATGAATATGATAGGAGTTTGAGTAGATACACAATAGTTTATATTTATTTATAAGCATATATTATATTCTTGAATAATGTCCATTTCTAGTTATAATAGATTAACGATGATTAAGATTTTACGCTGAGTTATTGTACGGTTCTCAAATGGTAGATAACTAGGTATCCTAAAATATCTAAAATGTATTAATGGACTTAGATTATGTCCTTTATATTTAAGCCAGCTCTCTGTAAATTCAGTGATATAGATAATATACAAATACAATAGATGACAGTCAGACAAATTATGAAATAAACGCTTTATTATGCAGTGACATATAAATATACATTATTTTTTCCACATGATATAGATCGTATATAGAATTATAATATTGACGATATTTTTATACTAGTAAAAGACATGCATCTAATTTTGGTAATTGATTGGTGTGTCATCGTAGTATTTTATATTGTAACAATTTAGTTTTATTAAGATCTTATTATTTATGATCTATCATTAGTAATAGCATAATCTACTAGTTTTAATTAAAGAAACATCACGAATGAGATAATGTTAGTTGGAGATAGAGATAAACTACCATAACATCACGCGCCCCTACAAATTGCAAAAGGTTCGAATGTATTATTGTGAAAGTATTTACAAAGCGCCACGAAGACACACAACGCGTGCGCGTGCTGAGACGTCTGTCGAACAAAAACTAATCCAAGGATTTGTTGGTCGACTAGCGACGTCATTAATAATCTATTATTATTAGTTTCGAGGGGCGCTCCATGGTATCATAGTTTATCTCTAGTTTATTACGATACCGAAGATATCGTTACCGATATGAGGTTGTTTTTGTTTCGTGGCTGCTACCGCGAAATGGTAAGAATAATGTGGAGCACTTGTACTTGGGCGCCACAACTTCCAGAAAAATATCTTCTTTATAATCTCATCTCTTTCATACTAATTAAATAAAAATGAGACATCGGTAACTTCCCTTGACTTAACATATTCACTGCTTAAAACCAGTGCTTCAAAAAATTACGTCCGTTTTAAAAGCTGTTGACGGGTTGAAATTTAAAACTATTTTATACTATTTTGGTTCGCTTTTATCAATGACATTGTACATTAACAAAAGCAAGATGAAAACCGACTCTTTATTCCTTAACATTGTTGCGATCGGTTTATATATGAATTAAGCTAAAATGAACCTAATTGTCTGGCAGTGTTGTAGATTTTAAATTGAAATCTTATCGCAACAGATAGATAATAATGGATCAGTCGGGGAATACTATTCATCATTTAGTAATAAGGCAGCAAATATGTGTAGGTTTTAATTCCAAATTATTAAAATAAAGTTACTAGCAAATTTCACAAATATACAATTATTCTTTGTTGCTTGAAACAAATTCAACAACATACGTTTTATTTTGAACCAGGATATAAATCATAGGTTCGCTTTAGTTCCCTCTATTATTCAATAAGATGACGTCCGCCTAACATTGACGTAAGCAATATTTTTAAACGGAATTACATAAATGTGTGACACGAATCGTATTATTGTAATTATTCCAGAATGTATTTCTATCATATAAAATGCCACTGGATTAATGTAGCTGGCTACATCAGCTTATTAAACATGCTGTTATTGGTTTCGCTTGCGATTAATCTCGTGTAAACGTAGTAAATCTTTAAATTTCAAAAATCCAAGCTTACCTAAGCGATTTTAAATATTTGGATAACTCAATACTGTAAAGGTGACTTTTGTGCTATATACCGATGTTACGATTCGTTTAGTCTACAAGTAGCGTGTAAGGCTTTGTTCCATACGCAGATAAATAATTTTACTATGTCATTATTTGTGGGTTATGGGTATATCATAATTTTAATGTATGCTTGTAAATAATATCGTTCTTTTCTATGCTTATCTAGGTAATATTATAATTTTTAATCAAACTTTATTTGTGGCACTATTTATAAAACCATTGGTTTACAATATAAAGTATTAAGTTCGAAAATTTATTTATTTTTAAGTAGCAAATATGTGTACCGGTCACATTTAATTTAAATTTGATATTATCGACTCATGCTAGTTTTCTGTGCATAAATATGGTTCAATCGAATGTCACTGTTGGGGACCCATTATTTAAAAAAAACAGAGCCAAGTGCAGTTTGATGAAGCACATAGCTCTTCGGACACATGTGGTTCTTGGTTCTGCTAGTGTCACATTCCACAGTATACTCAACATGTTCCATCAAATTCGAAAGACTCGATCCATTTTATTATACTTAACGGATAAATGATTACCAACATTGCGCTCACTGTATCTTGAAAGTGTCACACTGTACAGTTGTCCGATTTTACGAAGTCCGTTTAAATGTGGTTGTCGTTACTTACATGAATACTACTATGCACACAGACACGTTATTAGAATGTATGTGTGTACATGACACTACTACCACCGTAACCAAACGAGCTTCGTGAGACAGATTGATTGTACCACGGATCTAAATTTCTAATTACAATATATGAAAAAGAGGCCTATTTCTTTGGGCTTTAATATTCTGATCCGCATCCTTTTTTGTAATGACTGATAAATAGTTAAAATTTTCCCCTTTAATAAAATAGTTTCACTTTCGTGTTTTTACGACACATCCCGTTTTTTTACTGTGCAAATGTTTAATAAAAATGCATTACATTGTACATTAGTCGATGCAAATTCATTAGCAGAGATAATCTAATCGTGGTCGCATGACGACCTATGTAACCAATTTGAGTGTACGTAACACCACTACCTACTTTGCAAGTGAGCGTAAATAGAACACAAAGAAGTGGTAGCGTTCATTTTTACATTAGCCGATCTCTTTCGATAATAAACATTATGAGTTTTCCTGGTTTGATGAGTAACTAGGAAAATGTATCCCTTGTGTTAGGATATCAGAATCATAACATGTGGTCATTTAAATAATTATATAAAATGAGTTTAGTTCTAATTCCACGCGAGCTTGGCATTGAGCTTTCGCTCCAAAGAGTTCCACAAAATGAAGTCATCTTATTTATTGATGTTAATTAGAGCTAGTAGGAATATTGTTACTAAATTATTATTTTGTTAGAGTAAGTTGTGTTTCTATGTATAATTCGAATCAGTTATGTAATGAAATGTCCTATCATTTAAGTCAAGCTCAAACTACCGATGTTTATCTACCGACATTTAGGTAGCTACTCTCACTAACGATTTAGTAGTTTTCTGAATATTTGGATGATTTGATTTTAAGATTAATAAATAACCTTAAGAATGCATTAATCAGATTGCCTTTTATTTGCATCTAGATTGAAAAAGAAATATCTTTGCAACTCATTATTTTTTAAGGGGCAAGAGTATTCCTCGTGGTCGATTTCTATATTACATTAAAATTTCTTCATTGTATCCAAGAGAAATTTGTGTTTCTGATTGTGTATGTGATGTGAATGCTTTCGGCACCCACGACTAAAACGGAGCGATTACATTATCGTTGCTTACGACACAAGTCATCAAATTTAGTGTGGGGCTGTGGGTGTAAAAGCAATTATTTATAAAACATGATTATTGCCTCATTAAATAAATTACCGAACATAGTACGAAATATTTCGAGCCTGAACTTTGCATTGAATAAATATTTTCCGAGAAACCATTAGGAGAAGTGTTCATGCTACGGGCAGTTGTTCGAAGTGTGCAAAACATTGAGATGAGAAATCCCGCTACGGTAGGCATAGGCCTACCTATGATTATAGAATCATCGTCTCTAATCTTGCAAGTAGTATATATACGAGTATGGGAAGTACAGACCGTTTGCCGACAAAATGACCATAATTTCCGCCTGCCCGTCTATCAGTCATTTAGATGGAAACAAACCTATGGTATGTAAAGCTGCAAAATCCTTGGCTAAACCAATGCATGTAAACAAAATACTATTACTCCCTACGGGAGTTCCTGGCTTCAACTTCAGACCTCGGAGAATATGCGAAGCATATTTACTAGTATATTTTGGGTTGGACGACATTGCCAATGTCTGATATTCGACAAATCGGCTATTCGTCAAATTTTGTACCTACTTTTTTTTTATTTTGTCTTCGCAATCTTTAGCCAGTGTCGAGTAATAATACATATATTTCAAGTGTATTTCATATCAAAAGTCCTAGTCAAAAGTCACAGTCAAAGTCAAGCAAAAGAGTCGAGGTCCAGTCATAGTCAAGTCATGCCCTGTAAAGTGGTACAAACTTTACTAGAACTTCTACTGGAGTTTTGGAGCGAGAGCAAAAATCACTTTTTTCAACTTTGTATGATTTGCCTACACTTATGCAAGTTTACTTAGTATTTAAGGATAATAATCCACCATTATTACACATTAACACTCGAAGTATCAGGTTTTGGAAAATTATACAAATTCAACAACGCCATTTTTCACTTTCGCGGCAAAACACCTTGTACCTACTTCTTCCATGAATTTTACTAGGAAGTTCACGACTTCCTCTATGCTTTGACATTTCAACCCTCGAGTATATTCTTTTCTGTTTCAACCAGCCCCGAATGTCTGTGAAGAAATGTCTGGGGCCGTAGGAAAATGACAATATAAACATTTACGTTAATCAAAATTGCACTTTATGTTAACGGATTACAGTCTGAATTTTAAAAACAGACAACTGAAGCAAAATGACCAGGCCCAGAGAACGGAATCTTCAGTTTAACAGATACAAAATAATAATATGATAGTACATAATTTATCTGTATTTCGTAGAATGAAGTATATAATTTTATCTGTCTTGTCTACTCAATCTATGGAATCATTCATTTTAGGGTAGCCATCTTTTAAATAAAGTTACCTTTGTAGTAAAATGCAAATAATTATGTAAGTACATTAGCACTAAGTAAAAAAAAACAATATCTTGCAACCATGACACCGAAAAATTTATTTTATTGATTTATTTATTTATTCATATGCATTACATGTACATTAGGTCATAAGACTAAACTTGGAAACTAAAGACATTCACCCTGTAATGTAGGGTATAAGTAAGTATGTTATCTATCTATCTATCTAACATAATATTGGAGTTGAGATCATTTAGAGTTAGTATCTTCTAATTTCACATAGTATATACAAGTTATATATATAAGATTTTATTTAGCTATGAGATTGTAACGTTTTATCTTCAAAATATTCATTAATGTTGTAGTAGCATTTGTTTATCAGTAATTTACGCAGCATTGATTGGAAAGATTTATCATTAGATTCGGTTATTATATTATGGGGATTATTATTATAAATTCTAATAAGCATGTATTCTGGTCCTGTTTGGGTTCTGGCAACAACAATTTGTATTTTCTTCGTGGGTTTGGATCAGGCATAAAAAAATTATGATACTTTTTTACAAATATTGCTGCTTCAAGAATGTAGATGCACGGTAGTGTTAGAATATTGTGTTAAATGAAATGGGGTCTGCAGCTGTCGCGTTGTCTGATGTTGACTATTATTCGTAAACATTTTTTTTGCATGATGAGAAGTTGCTCAACGTCGGTGCTTACGTAATTTACAATGCTTACGTAGGCTAAACTTTAAGAGAAACATAAAAATAATATACTAAAGAATTATAATACTTCTTAAATTCTGAAGATAACTCTGCGATTGGCATATCTACCTGTTACGGTTGACTCACAGTAACCATTTCTTAAAGAAATACTTTTTTAAATTGCATTACTTGCGATTCTATTTATTTTTATTTAGTATTAAATTAACAGATTAATAGATTTGTAGTTTTCTAAAAAAATATCAAAATCAAAATCAAATCAGTTTATTGACATCTTATAACATATAACTTAACAATACCTAATATTACATTCTATAGGTATTCATTTCACTATATTTTTTATTACAATTATATCTATATATTATATTAATTTAAATTCATTATTTCAAGGTCTTATAATTATTTATGTACATATTGTGGTAAGGTGAGACTTTTGACGCCCGGACTAGTAATAAAACTGTGTTTCGGGTGCCGTAGCCCTCCGTTTATTAGGTGACATTAAGAGATAAATTTTATATAGATTGTTTAAATTATGACATGAATGAATATGAATATGAATGTATTCTTGAGCATTCATGTAGATTATAATTATCTATCACAGTATACTATCGTTGTAATGAAAACCTTGATAGATATTAAAGGACGGACCGGAGTTGACCACAGGCCAAAACAGCCAGTAACATCACATTTTCACATCTTTTTTTTTTTATTACATCTGTGCGAAGCCGGGGCGGGTCGCTAGTAATATATACAAATACATTTATTGACACAATATTTATGCATTCACATTTGTGAAGCTTGTGGCCGCTGATGTAGTTGAAAACAGTGTTTCAGGGACCAGTGTCTTCTCTTATTTGTGGTCCAATGGTATGTCAATCTTACATGCTAATTACGACAAAATCTTGTTTGACTGCGTTTGCATGCGTGTGGGTGTGCGTGTGTATATGTGTGTGTGCGTTTTAATGTGGATGATATGCATTTGCGTTACTATGGATGTATGTAAATATTAATTACACGTTACTTAGTAATCTTTCTACATCTTCAAACCCCATTTGCTGAGCCAGGTATGTATCTCTTTATGAAACTTTTTGTTCGATATTTTTTATGTTGTTGTTGGTATTTAATTTATTTGAATTTTATTTAGGTATGGTGCTACAAAAGCAAAATGTTTATTTTCCACAACGATTGGACTGATAGTTATTGTTTGTGTGTCAGGTGGATTTAGGAATTTTATTATTTAGATACACAATTCGATCCGATAAATAGTGATTTTTTAAAATGAATTTATTATGTTAGATACAATAAGTCTTGTCGAGTTTTTTTGCTTTAATAATGAGTCTGAAGTCACTATTAGTACAACGTTTTATAGCCAAGCTACCCATATTTAGCCTTTGCTGATATTGGCCTCGATTCTGATGTCACACACTAAATTAAATTTAAACTATTCCTGTCTTTTACAAAATAGGAACACAAGACAGAGATAGCATACTGCTGTGCCGTCAAGTTAGTCAGAACTTAGATGTCTATGCAAGCTTAGTCGAGTATGTGTTGTATTGGTGTTAACTAAAAACAAGCGCCCTTCTGCTTCTGCTGTTCATATTTTAATTGATAAACTAGCGTGACAGCTCTAAAATGCATGCTATCTCTGCCTTGTGTTATATTTTGTAAGGGCCATTATCAGGCTATTCCAGCATTATTCGATATTGGTTTTGGTAATTTGAAATGTTATATATTGGCAGCCCCATAACCGTCACTTTTCTGAAGCTTAACTTTTCTTACGATAGTTTAAGTTTTTAAAAGTTTCGTAACAATTTCTATTTGAATCAACAGTATTCATTTAAAGCTTAAATACGTATTAGTGTTTATGATGGCGCCGCAGACGCGAAGCTGCTGTATTCTAAATTGTACTTGTACAAGTAAAACGTGCAAATGTTTTCGCTTTCCGAATAACAAAAGTAAGAGATACTTGGATTGAACTTCTCAAATCACATACCGGAAACCTAATAATTAATTCAAGATATCATTATACATGCATCCACCGCTTTGAAGAGAAGTACATCAAAACGGGAATAGGGAATCAAAGCAGGAAAGTGGTTTCCATACCTACTCTTTTTACTAAGAGGGAAATGGATGCTAGAGTTCCTAACTATCCTATTAACTTGAGTAAATACCTATGTGCAATAATTCTTTAATTTATAATAATATAATCTCATCATATTTTATAGGTAATACCATAGAAAAGAATATACTCTACCCGAGCCATACTAGGTTTCCATTGACTGACTGAGTCACTGACATATTGACATATTATTGTTCTCCCAGAAGGACTGATGGGGGATATTGAAGATGTAGGGGAAAAATGTAGGGGGTATAGAAAGGACATTGTCCACTTGTATGGGCATTTTGGCCTGACGTGAACAGTGACTTTACATATAAGTATGATACTGGCTTATTAGCTTATATCAGTAGGTAACATAATATTATAATAACTTTTTATCAATATGTATATTATAAGCTATTTGCCCAGCTCAAATACCAAATAACATTACATGAGCGTAGCAAGCTACAGTCCTTCGGCCCACAATACAGTCATAATAATATTGTTGTATTGCTTCTCCGATAAATTGAAAGAAGATGAAGAGATGGCTAATTAATTATATAAAGTCTACAAAGGCAGGTGCTCGCCCTTTGCGCCGTGGGTCCTGGGATCGATTCCCGGCAGAATCTCAAATTCCTTCCCAAGGGATATTTGTGCTTCTGGTTCTGGGTGTAATGTGTGTGTGATGTGAATGTTTCCGGCACCCACGATACAAGTCTTTGAACAGGCTGTGAGTGTGAAAGCGTTTATGTTTTATGTTTATATATTATAACAATAGCTCACCTTAACTGTTAAGGACGTTAAGGTTTTGTCATTGCATGGCATTTTTTAAAATAAAACAAGCTTATTTAATTTGTTAAAGTTATCGTAAAAAGATATAACAATTTTCAACTGTTATAATGTATTTAATAGCTTACATAAGTTCCGTGTACATATATTTGTCAATAAAGATTTTTTATACGGTATGTAATTGTTTCAATAATTAACCTAATACCCTTACACTAATACGGTAATTATTTTATGAATACTTGTTACGGGAAAATGATCGATAGTAATTTTCCCAACACTACTGTTAATCGATATCGATACTCTGCGCTTGGCCGCCCTACAAACGTCAGTTGTGTCTGGGCCTCGACATTTCCTAAAGCCCGATCAATAGATGGCGTGACGTCCATCTACCTTGGGTATATATCTTATTTATCTCTGGTTTCAACTCTCTAGTAGGGAGTAATAGTATTCTGTGTTTCAACCGATAAGTATAATAAGTTGCTCTTTGCATTTCAAACTGATTTCAATACGAGATTTCATAGATTATTATATACATTTATACAAATACGTGTGTTTTCTGTATAATTAAAAACACTCTAAGCCGTGATTTTTCAGATTATCACAAAGAACACAGAAAATAATACAATATGATGGATAGTTCGATATTCCGTGCAAGGATGAGAGCGCTGGGTCGCGTGCGCTTTGCTTGCGTGGAAGATGCCCATACCATCATGGATATGGTCAACGAGTCAATGGCCATGAATTTCCACGTCATGGGACCCGGTCGGATCGAGTACTTGATGTAAGGCTTGCTATATAATAGTAGATATAGGTGGTTGCCAATCATTGCAACTCAGTTATTTAGCAAACCTATTCGGGGTACAAGGATTTTGACACCTAACGTGTCGGTGAAAGAGAGTACAGCGTTACTACATAGGTACAGTCGGCTGCATTAACATGTAGGTAAATATGCCTTATTGTTCATATGTATCTTACTACTAACCTGACCGCAATTTGTGCCATTCATCTGATTTTTATATGCAATAAAAGGCAAATAATATACCTAAGGCTATAGTTAATATATAAAATAATATAAGGCTATAGTTGGGAGCTTTATAGCCCTAAACCAATATTCTTGTCATTAGAGCATGAGGCTTGGCACAAGGTGTATCAGAATTGGGACCCCCTCCAGGAACGCGGATTGAGCTGGACGGGGTCTTAGTTCGGACCCAGATGAAATATCTGGGTCCCATCCTGGACGGGCGGTGGGCTTTCGGGGCCCACGAGTTGGCCCCGAGAGTTGTGGGGGCTGCGGCAGCCCTGGGAAGGCTGCTTTCCAACGTGGGTGGTCCAAGCGCGGCTTGCCGTCGGCTTTACTCCGAAATGATCTGGAGTATGGCCCTGTATACGGGGCGCCGGTCTGGGTGGACGCCCTCAACCGCGGGAACAAGACCCTGCTGCGACGTCCGCAGCGAGTCATCGCAACGAGGGCAATACGCGGATACCGGACGGTGCAGTGTCCTGGACGGCGGGGTGCGTGCTTGCGGGTGATCCACCTTGGGAGCTCCAAGCGGAGATCCTCGCCGAGTGTACCACTTCGTGGCGGCGAGGAGGTCTCGAGGTGATCCCCCAGCGTGGGAAGAGGTCGCCCGCATGCGGTGGCAGGCGCGGGCCGCCCTGTTGCGGCGGTGGACGGAGGACCTAGCTCCACCTGTCCCCGGGCAGAGGACGGTGGAGGCCATCCGCCCGGTCTTTCAGAGGTGGGTGCGGCGACGATTTCGCTGGAGGATACGGCGCTCCACACGCTGGAGATGTGTGCCGCATGGGGCCCGCAGCGGCACACACTTTTGGCGATTATAGGTGGGGATCTCTCCCTGCCGAGCGTAGTAAACGCCATGCTCGACAGCTAGAGATCGTGGCAGGCGGTGGTCTCCTTCTGCGAAGCGGTGATAGCGCAGAAGGAGGCCGCGGAGCGGGCCAGAAAGGTCGAACCTTAGTCTGACCCGATCCGTCGCAGACGTACGAGAGGGAGGAGGAGGCAGTTTGCCCGCCTCCTCTCTCCTCTGTAGTGGGACCACTGGTGGAGAGCCAGGGGGCTCACCTCCGGCTTGCACGGCCCTACACGTCTGGGGGGTGGCCTTGGTGAGCAAGGTCACCCCTCTTTGGGCGCAGTGGCCCGGTTTTGCACCCGGGCCTACCGCCGGGGCAAGATAGTGACTGCTAACGCGACCCTATCTTACCCCACCTCGGCGAGGGACTGCTCACGGGGGGTTTTTAATGGGTTCGAGCCCCACATACCCCTTTCCTTCACCCCTGGGAAGGAAGGGAAGTGCAAGGCATTTCCCCCCACCCAAAAAAAAAAAAAGGTGTACCAGAATGAAAAACGCTGGGGTGGCAGCAAGAGACAAACTGTTGGGGGGATGGTCGTTGATCGTCGTCTTTGCGGTTCCCAAACAATGTGGCTATAAAACTCCCATTATAGTTAAGTACGCCCTTCGCCCGCTATTATCAAGTTAAAAAGTAGCCTATGTGTTAATCCTAGCTATGTACATTCCAAATTTCATCCAAATCCGTTCAGCCGTTAAAGCGTGAAGAGGGAACCAACATACTTACACACTTGCACACGAACTTTCGCATTTATAGTACTAGTAGGATATTAGTTGGAAGTAGGATTTCGGAGAAATTAGTTATTTTGAATCGACTTTGCCGAACTGCCATTTTCTGCGACCCTATATAAGCTACAGCCTGGAACAGTGGTTGACTATAATAATAGTTCTAAGCTACAGGAGGTAGATATAAGTCTAATTAGAAACTGCCGCGTAACACCTACCTTTGAGATTTTTCCACCGTTACAGTGAGAACTGCGTTCTATCGATATGTCAGGAAGATGCCGACGAGAAGATGATAGGCTTTCTCTCTCTTCGTGATTATCCTTTGATCCCGGCAGTACATCCATCCTCCTGGCAAGATTATATTTGGAATAGATACAAGTAAGTAAATGAGCCTGAGAATGTGAATGGGCCAGTCAGTAAGTATTTTCATTTATAATGTTGGCTCCGAAATCTTGGACAATTACTTATCCTTTGTCAAGTAATGAAATATTAGAAGCGTAAATAAATATAGAAGTCCTAAAATAGTCAAAGATCCATAGAATCTATGGATCATCTATGGCATAGATGATAGTCCAGTCATGTCCTAATAAAGTGGTAGAAACTTTAGGTACTAGAATGCAACGAGGGAACGCAGCCAGCATTTTGGGCACACTGCCGACCAATGACTTTTTGTATTAGGTAAGTAGATTAGTTATGTTATTAATTGTACAATGTAATTGTTTTACTATAAATTCTGTTCGGATTTTAGAGCGAAAATGAAAATCACGTTTTTCATCTTTGTATGATTTGCTTATATACACTCATGCACGTTCACTTGGTATTAACGGTTAAAAATCAACCATTATTAGTATTATTACACATTGAAACTTGAAGAATTACAAGTTTTAGAAAATAATACAAAAACAACATCGCCTTTTTTCACTTTCGCGGCAAAACCTCGCCAGTCATGTTATTTTTCATAACAAGGCGAATAGAAAAAAAAAATCGGTGAAAAAAGTGCGGTTCATACTCGCGTACCGATCCGTATCAGTATTAAATGTTGATAGTCTCGGTTTCTTAATGATTTTAACTATATGATTATTTTTCTACGTATAACTGTGAGTGTGAAAGCGTTTGTTTTATGTTTATATAGAAATGAACAATTTTTGTTTTTTATTTTCGCTGAAAGCGATAAGAGTACTCACCACCCGTTGCTCTGTCATAATGTTGTTGATTTGTGTTATAATATTGTTTATCTAGGCTAGTTGTATAAGTGTGTATCTTTTTTGTGTACCACGTAGAATAGGGATGATGTAAAAAAATCGAATTTGTCCGTTAGTTGATAATTTAACAAATCAATAGAAATTGACAAAGATAAAGAACGTCAGAGCTCGGGAGTCCCCACTCCAGCCGTGTATACGTCACGCAAAAGTGTACTGAGCCGTGACGCCACGCGCACACTCACAGCCCCACACTAAGTTCGATGACTTGTGTCGTGGGTGCTGGAAACATTCACATCACACACACAATCACAACCAGAACCAGAAACAAGTTTTCCTTGAGGAGAAAACTTGTGTTCCCGCCGGGAATCAAATCCGATACCCCTGCTAAGAAGCCGAACGCTGACCCAACTTAGCCAACGGGCAGTTCAATGATGGACTATATATAATTTTTCAGGCAACTAGACTATTTTATAATGTATTTTACTGTTGGTATGGTAGCAAAGGTACGGTGAAGTTGGAGAAATGGACCTTACTTCAAGTAGACCAAAATTGACGTTTAAGTAATTAACGAAAGCGAGGACCTACGTAAGTGCGTAGATATAAGGTAACAGGATGGATAGTAGGTAGATAAAGATATAAGATAATAACAAGTAAATTAAAATAACAGGCGTGCTTAGGAAATAAAAACTTAACATAAACGCTTTTACACCGTACGCTAAGTTCATAGACATGTTGATACATTCACACACACAATCACACCCAGAACCAGAAACACAAATTTCCCTTGTGTTCCCGCCGGAAATCGAACCCGATACTCGCTTACAAGGCGAACGCGCAGCTAATCTAACAACAGTTTTTATGAATAATGACTTATATGTTTTTAGAACAATCGAGATGAACGCCAGAAATACGCTGTTCATTCACCTACTGTGCTGGAACCCACAATATGGGCGGGAACTGGTTGATAACATGATCAAGTCTGTATTCATGCATGATCCTTACCTACATCACATCGCCATGATCAAGTGTATACCGGGCTTTCCATGTGAGTTTATCTACAAAGAAGTTTGCGATTTTCTAGAAACATCTACATAATATTTTTATTATACTCTTTTTCGTTAATTAGGTCTTATTATGCGAATAAATACCTATATAAGAATATTATAACGACTTAATGTATTAAACATTTGATTGCTAACCAACTTTATATGGTTATAGATCCTTATTGGTAATGTGAAATGAAAAATGGTAAAAACCCCAAAGATTATTTTTTAATGATTATTCAAAGACACTAATCTTGTCTTCAAATTAAGTGAATAGGTACCTTTCTTCTAGGCAAGTGACAATGCGGTCGATAATGGCTGCCAGTAGGTACTAATGCACAAGGTCAAAATCATTTATGAACATGGGCCTTAAAGAGGCACTTTTGAAAGTTAATGACTCTACTGCCAGATTCGCAAAATAACAGCCATATAGAGAAGAATCTGCCAAAAAATTCGGTGGCACATTTTTTTTCTAAACATTGTTAATGTTATTGATACAGGAATTATTTTAAGCTATGTATATCTATATTATGTAGTCGCCAGAAAGCGCTTGTGCAGTTTGCCCCCATCCATTCTTGTCATTAATGTAATCATTCGTTTTATAATAAGCTTTATTGCTGCATGTTTAATTTTTAGATCTTATGCCCCACCATTCCCGACCGGAAGGCTGTTTCAGACGTGTTACTGCTGTAGATAAGGGTATCCCTATGGATGTCCTCCCTGTTTTATGCATAGCAGATAGGGTCGAGGTCAGCCCCAGACTAAGGATTAGGAGGGCTGTGTAAGTCGAGATTATTTTTCATAAGTTCTGGTTCTGGTTGTGTTTGTGTGAGTCATGTGAATGTTTCCGGCACCCACGACTCAAGTCATCAAACTTAGTGTGGGGCTGTGAGTGTGAAAGCGTTTACGTTATGTTTATGTATTGAGCAGTAATATAAAGGCTGCGACACACAGGACGCATCTGACTCGAGCGGATGGCGTGCGAGAGGAGGACGCGGGCACGGTCGGCCCGTACAGCGGTGCTGGCTTCCCTGGCTCCGCACGCTGGTCTACATTTAAAAAAATTCTCGATAGCCAAGCATTTAACCACTATCCCACCTGATGGAAAGCGACGATGTGGTTGAAGATGAAGCATGCTAGCCTAGAAGATAAAAGTTCACTCTGAATTTAAGGACTCCTAGATAGTACTTATCGGGAAACATAGACTTAGGCAAAACGTTCCTTTCCTTAGTAGTATGTATAATAAATGTAGAAGCAAAACACTTCGTTAAACACCCTTGGAATATAGTGTACGTCAGAATGAACGGTCACAAGGCGTATTTAACGTTAAATTAAATTGCTTCCCTATTGCTTCTATTTGCTTTATATCCTCAGACAATTACTTCCATAATATTCTAGAAGAAACAAAACATTTAAAAGTGACCATTCATTCTGAACCATAAACTGATGTCGCATGGCTGATTGTCTGTTTGTCCGATGGTAACATGGGGATGGGGGAATTAGATCTACTTAGGGTGGCATACCCTCCGAAATGAATCCTATTAAAGAGCTAAGAAATAAGAATCATTTTTGCTTAATTCAAATAGAAACTGCTCGCAATAGAGATAGTTAATTGTCTATTTGTATACCAAATGCATCCTATGTAGCGCAGCCTTAGCCAGCAAGTACTTTGGGTGAGATTGGACGATGCTTGCTTATCTTTTTTTTTTTTTGCTTTGAATCAAAACGTCTCTCTTCTATAGACAATATAAACACTATAAACAATATAGTGGGAAGTATTGCACAAATTTCATACGTTCGATTTTTGTAGTGAAGAAGACAACGACGACTTAGTACCAATACTTGAGGCACATTCTGAAAGACTACAAACTCTATATGGAGAGTTCTACATTAGCGAGTTGATATCCCGGCACCCTGAGTCGGAGAGAGTACTACTGGTTTGTGAGGTAAAAATTAAAAGTATGTTAATAGTTTATTCAGTGTTTTCTTAGTAGTAACCAATGTTAATGAATATATATGGGACAATTAGACACATGATAAATTTCAACAAAAAATGCTAAATAGGTTTACGTGCGCCAATGAAATGAGGCAACAAACTTAAAAAAAGACAAAAAAAAAATACGAAAATACGTATTCTGTTACAGAATCATATCCATCACTGACATTAATTATCAAGACTTTTAAAGTTTTCGTGAGAATCAGACATTATAATATTATTAAAAAACGTCTTTCATTCACGTCATTTTATCGATATTGTCGACCTAGGTTTCGAGCATGTGCGATGCTCTTCTTTGGGATAAGTTTACGCCGCGAACTCGCAGCGTATTTTTATCAAAACTTAGAATGTATCTTTCATTCGCAGCATAATTCTTTGGCCATCGGCGTTATGTGCCTTAATACTCAAATTAACTACGAAGCTCTAGAAGAAAGCTTTGAGTTATCGCCGTTCGCTGGTCTCCGTAAAGTAGACCAGGCGCCAGTTCCTAAAAGTCGTAACGATACGGACAACTCGAAGTAAGTCTGAAATATATTGTAAAATTAAGGAAGGATGTAAACCCTCTTCGAAAATTTTGGAAAAAGTTGCTGGGTGTTATAGTGATCATCGGAAGAAAGATACTGTACCTGCAGGTGTGCTCCTTTCCACTACCTTTCTTTACTTGAGTTGTGTGAGGGATGATCAAATTCGTTTTAATTTAAACCTAGGTATTACAAAGGAAGAGAAGTAACTCTCTGTGTTGTTTCTTTTATATTTTACCGTCATTGTAGCGTTTGACCACTAACCTGATGGTAAGTTTTGATGTTTCTAGTCTAAGCTATCTAGTCAAGATACGAGTAGGTACTGTAACACTTCTTTTAGTGTTTAAAATAGCACAAAATGTATATAAACATATGCAACAATATCGGTAATAAATAATAATAAACTTAGTAATATTCTTTGGAGAAACAGATATCTGCAACACAGATGCTCTAGCGTTAAGGTCTGGGGCTCGTTTATTTTAGCAATAATAATTTATTACATTACTAGCCGAGCCCCGCGGCTTCGCTCTCTATTATCAAGTTATAAATTAGCCTATGTGTTAATCCTAGGTATAAGCTATAAACATTCCAAATTTCATCCAAATCTGTTAAGGCGTTAAAGCGTGAAGAGTGAACAAACATACTTACACCCTTGTACACTTACACACAAACTTTCGTGAACTTTCGGATTTATAATATTAGTAGGATTTGTGAACTTTACCTTGTGCTCATATTTATTAAAAAATGGAAACTGTAATATTATTATGAAAAATATATTATTATTATAATTAGTCGAGGATTGTAAATATGCTACGCCTAGAATGAGTTGCCGAAACTGTAACAAGCCAGGCGAGCACGAGAAAAATGCCCTTTCATCATGAAACTGAATTGGCCCGAGGTCTGCTAATTTTACTTTGTTTTCAGTTCTAACACAAGCAACACGGATGGTGGAAGCACAGATTCTCCGGATAAAGTGGAATCTATTACACACGCAAAAGACGTGAAATCTGATAACCAGGTATATATACTAGTTTATTACTGTAAAAAAGGTAACTTTTTTCTTAGCTAGTATTTAAACATTACTAGCTGAGCCTAAAATGTTGCTTTTTTAATTCAGAATAGGCAAAATTTTACCACATTTATTTTGATCTCACCTGATTATGTTTATCCTGGATATAAGCTATCTGTATTCTAAATTTCGTCTAGCCACACAAGAAGCACCTAGTTCGAACTAATGTGCGGGGATGAAGGTGCGGTCAGGAAAATAACATATTTATCGAAACAAATATTACCGTGTTTCTATGTATATATTATTATTGGTAACTAAGATGGATCAATAAAGCTTTACCCCCTGTAGCGGACGCAGACATCTTTGTACAGGAGGCGACCATTTTTTTTTGTTTAACACTTATTTCAAAAATAAGCTTGACTTGTTGGAGTGGAGTTTAGTTTGAGTGTAGAAAATCTCTACCATATCAAAAGGAACACCCAAGGTGTATATATTGGTTACGTGTTTCTTGAAGGTATAAGGTATAATTAGTTAATTACTGCTCAATAGAACCTTTAATGTTGCATGAAATGTTGCATAAGCATGAAAGGCAGAAGTTGCCGCAACGAGCTTCTTGGAAAGCAATTAACGACCGCATCTTTCATATCTTTCACATCCATAGGCAAACATCACAACCGCTTTCTGACGACTAAATGTTTAAATATAGATAAACCTAGGACCTGGGTTAATATAATTCCTGTATTAGTCATTTAGGAATATAAAAAAAAAACAATGAAAATATGCGACATCGAGTTTCTTGCCCGGATAATAATATTTATTATTAACAGTTCGTTTTAGGCGAATCTGGCAGTAGAATCATTAACTTTCATGAGGTGCATTTTTGGGGCCCATGTGAATAAACATTTTGGATTTCTAAATTTATAGCTAACCCAAGGGGCAGAGGATGAAAAAGAAACAACCGAAACTCAGTTTCTCGGTGTTGGTCCAGCACAACTAGACGTACTTAACTTGCTAGAAGATGAAGAAGAAATCGAGTACGACATAGTTAACATAGATACGGCTCTGCTAAGGGTGCCGCCCAAGTTGATGTCGTATGACGAATTGAAGTCAGAGCCGAAACAAGAGTAAGTATTTAGTTACTGACTAGTTTTTTGTGATTAGGGTTCCGTACCCAAAGGGTAAAACGGGACCCTATTACTAAGACTCCGCTGTTCGTCCGTCTCTCACCAGGCTTTATCTCATGAACTGGGATAGTTAGACAGTTGAAATTTTCACAATTGATGTATTTCTGTTGCCGCTATAACAACAAATACCTATTAAAAAACAGAATAAAATAAATATTTAATCCTTAATATTTTCTCCCATACAACAAACGTAATTTTATTGCTCGATATTGATAACGGCAACAGGTAGACGCTTGAAATATTCATAGAATGTTAAGTTATAATTCACTTTAAAAATTTAAATTAAAAAAAAATTTTTTTTTGCCATTTTAATAGATAATGGTACGGTACATATTGGGCGAGTCCGACTCGCACTTGACCGGTTTTTTATTTGTACCATGGTATGGGACTTCTGACGACCCCGTTGGCGCAGTGGGCAAGTCTTTTCTATCTTCGCCACGGGTCCTGGGTTTTATGCCCGCCAGGAACACAATTTTTTAAATTCTTGGTGTGTTTGTGATAAATGTAAATGTCTGCGGCACCCACAAAACAAGTATTGTTTTTTAAATATTTATAGCCCTGTTCCTATGCAGGGCTGGAAGTATAAAAAAAAAAACTGGATAGACGAGGTGAAAGCTGTGACCAAGCATAAAACGGCATCCTTCAGCAACCGGGAGGGAAGTTTTTTTAATGTAATGTAGAGACGAGACGAGCAAGTTCCAACAACTGTTGCTCACTGATGGTAAGCATCACGCTTGCCCATTAGTTCAGAGACTCTCAAAGTTTAGAACTTACTTTACTTTACTTTAGCAAAGTTACGGGTGAAGACCAGAGAATTGAAATAAATGAATAATAATGAAAGAGAGAAACTTATAAATTGTTTTGCAGGTTCACTGAAACTGTAAGGAAAATGTTTGAATCTGATAAGAAATCGTCCAATGAGCAAACAAAACCAAGGCAAAAGAGAGGTCATCCAATCTGTTAGTCCATTTATATCAGCCCAGATTATTTAATTTTTAATTCACTACACATTTCTATTTAGCTCTGATAGTCTAGTGTTGTACCTGTATAACAGTGGTGGATTAAGGGGGGGGGGGGGGGGTTCTAAGGGGCTACATTTTTCTACTTGACTGTATTTCTATATAGGGTAGCAAGCTAGACAATAATGAGAAATGCCCTACATGAATTTCATCGCGATACCATCACCGGGAGCTCAAGCCTGTCGCAAAATTCGTAACCTCTACCATCCGATCGGGGCTCTACGCTCTCTATAGACTCAGATAAATGTTTTTTTAAATTACGCGGGTGAAGCCGCGGGGAACAACTAGTTAAGTGAGGGATGTGAATATTTCCGGTACCCACAATACAAGTCATAGAAAAAGATATTAGTCTCGACTAACTAACTAAGTACCCACGCTTTTACACTCACATCCCCCGGCAGCGACAAAGAAATATTGTTTTACTTGGATCCCAATGCAAAGTTGTTTTGAAAATTTGTTGTGAGATGGAGATAGGAGATAAACCTATGGTTCATTCGGATATTCATTGAGTTCATTCGGATAAATGAAATTACAAACTTAACATTTATTTTAGGTATATTTTTTTATCAGCAATAATGAGTATACCATATACTATACTACCCTCATAGTCTGTGATATTCTGATAATAATAATAAAAGCGATGGCACTGATTTGACAAAATGTTGCCCTCAACTTGATAAAGCGTTTCACGGGATATTTCCAATGATTTCAGTGTATATAATATCGTCGCAACACGGATTTTGCAGCTTTATAAACCATAGGATTGTGGATACAAATCTATGGTTTGATTTACTATTTTATTGAAAAGCATCAAGATATATTAGTATCAGAATATCTTGATGCTTCTAAAATAATGTATTATACAACTCGCCAAACGCTTTCGATTTTTAAATAAGCTTGCTTTTGTTTTCTCATCAGCATCAGAATCTAAGCCGACTGCAAAGGGGCCAGAACCCAACCGATACTCAGGTCCACCCAACGCGTTCCTTTTGGAACTGTTTGCAATGAACAGTCTTTACGATGAAAGGTGCTAAAATCATACGATATATCCCAAGGTATATTAGATGCGTCCTTAGAGTTCCAGAAGAACGCAGTACTCCAAAATTTAAAATGGTTTGAACGTATTGCAAGATGTTTTTTTTTTTTTTTTTTATTTGTGACAGGCTAGTGTTTGACCACTATCTCACCTGACGGTAAGTGACGATGTGATCTTCTTATTATGGTCTTCTTCTTCTTATAGAGTCAATCAGTCTACCGTTTATAGTCACGCTCATATTATTGCCATTGTAACGTTATAAAAATGAATACCTTGCCATTGTTACGTTATAAATATGAGACTTTATAAAATTGAAGAATTAAATTTAAACTAAAGTACCAGAATAACAAAATCAGTCGAAGCAACGAACAGCTTGGTGGTTGAATGAGAAATAGTGTGGTACTTGTAGTTCCTATGAGGTGGATCTGCAATGGGAACGTCCGTACAGAGGTAAAGTAAAAGATCTAGTAGTTATTTTTTATGATCGATAGGCAAGCCTTTGACCACTTCCTCATCTGAACTAAACCACTGAACCGAGTTTGTTAAAATTTGGTACAGATATGTAAACCAACGCTTGGGAAAGGACAAAGGCTACTTTTTATCCCCGAATTCTCGAGGGTCCGGGACGTACGCGGGTAAAACTATTATTCTATACTATTATTCAATATAAATATCTCGTCTTACAATTTCAGGTATGGCTTTGATATTCTAGAAGTGGCATTCGAATTGTTTCCCGACAGAGACTATTGCGTCCTCTGCTTGCCATCCAGTAACGCATCGTTCCCGTTGCTTGATCACTTCACTGTAAGTGTTTGCGAGTGTGAAGAATAATTCTAAACAAAACATTTTCTTAGTGGCCTACTCGGCCGGACATCAAGCTGGAAGCTACGAGTAGTACCTATTAGTAATTATAATCATATTTATTGGTAATAAGAAATTAATTATTTAACGGCCCAGGTCCTGAGTTCGATTCCCGGCAGGAGCACAATTTTCTTCGCCGAGGGAAATTAAATATTCTGACATTTGTTTTTTTTTTCTTTTTTCAGCCAGTTACACCTTACAGTAACCGTATGAGGTATATCAATGAGACACTTTACGTCGCTCACGTGAACTCAGTTCGAGGGTGAGGAGATGTATATTTTTTTTATTAAAATCTTCTTGTATATCAATGTGTGTATGTGTACACGATTAATATCATGGAGTTTAGCCACGAAAGTGAAAATGGCGTTGTGTGAAATCTAATACAATAAGAATCTCTGTCCTGACGTACTAATTCACTGACTGACTGACTTAGAGACAACGCACAGCATAAACCGCTGGTCGTAGAGACTTAAAATTTGAAGGGTACATTTGTCGTACTGAGGTGTAGTAAGAAAGGATTTTTGGAAATTTTACCACTAATAGTGTTAAATTGGGTGAAAACGTTTGAAAGTTTTTGTTTTTGAACTCATATCAATGAAAATGGATACATGAGTAGCTTTTAATATAAAAATTTACGGATAAACAGATTTGGCTGAAATTTCTAAAGTACATAGCTTATACTCAGGATTAACACATGCTCAAGACAATTTTTTTACTTAATTTACGCGGGCGAAGCCGCGGTACACGGCTATAGAATAAAATAGAAGCAAAGCCTGCCATAGCCTGAAGAATAACAAAAAACAGAAGCATGCGGTTTTTAAATGAATCTGTGATCGTTTTTTTTTTCGTAGATATCTACGAGTCCGTCCCGGCGAAGCAAGCGATATTTCCGCGCTGAACCGGGTTTGTGAGCGTGCGCCGCAAGCGCAGTCAATAATGGACCTCTTCCAGTCCTCCCTTAGCTCGCAATGGCTGCAATCCTTCGTGATCCTGAGCCAGAACCAGCCTGTGGGAATAGCCGTGGTGGAGTAAGAATACACTTGCTTCTTTTTCTTTTTATTACAGCGGCTCCAAACCAGGCTCACGGCCCATGTCGAAGTGACCTATATCGCATTAATTTGTGATTGATGTAGCCCTACCTACCCCCTGATTCAGAACCATACGATAACTCAGTTTTTTTTTTAATTATTTCATGACCATGGATGCATAGTCCTTCAGTCGAAATATTAAACAAATATTAACAATTTCTATATTTCATAATAAAAGTCTTAGTCACAAGTCACAGTCAAAGTCAAGTAGTCAGTCATAGTCAAGTCATGCCCTAGTAAAGTGGTAGAAACTTTACTAGAACTTCTATTGGAGTTTTGGAGCGAAGGCGAAAATCACGTTTTTCAATTTTGTATGACTTGCCTACACTTATGCACATTTACTAAGTATTAACGGTTAATAATTCACCATTATTACACATTAACACTCGAAGAATCACAGGTTTTGGAAAATTACACAAAATCAACAACGCCATTTTTTCACTTTCGCGGCAAAACTCCCGATAACTCAGTTATCGTTCGATATAATGTATTTTTAAAGAGAAAGTTATCCAATCGTATCGATTCGGTAAGTAACCGAAAAGCTCTGAATCAGAGGGCTGGACAAATTGTCTTTTGAACTGCCTACCTGGGTGGCCTGTTTAGCGCCTTCCAAGTTGGACTAAAGAAGTTTGTGTCCCGGAGTTAGTTCTTCTGGAGTTTTGCCGCGAAAGTGAAAAAATGGCGTTGTTGATTTTGTGTAATTTTCCAAAACCTGTGATTCTTCGAGTGTTAATGTGTAATAATGGAGGATTATTAACCGTTAATACTTAGTAAATGTGCATAAGTGTAGGCAAGTCATACAATGTTGAATAACGTGATTTTCGCCTTCGCTCCAAAACTCCAATAGAAGTTCTAGTAAAGTTTCTACCACTTTACTAGGGCATGACTTGACTATGACTGACTACTTGACTTTGACTGTGACTAAGACTTTTATTATGAAGAATAGAAATTGTTAATATTTGTTTAGTATTTCGACTGAAGGACTATGCATCCATGGTCATGAAATAATTAAAAGAAAAAAAAAATTGTTCTTCTGTCTCAATATGTGATATCATACAAACATATACTATTTCAGGCCTTTAGAAGACGGTACCTCGGTCAGAACTCAATATGATTTGGAACCTGAACCTAGGAGACCCGGCACGGATGGCATGGTATTTATACATGTTTCATGCGTTCATATTCAGGTACTCAACACTTAGGCTACAGTAAAATTTAACTATTGTCTCTGACATACAAACAAATAGACCTCGGGTCAAACACAAACTTCACGAAATAAATGTACCGATAAACATATATGTGCGGATGGTCAGATTAAAATTATGACATCAGTATCACAATACATTCTAGAGATTCTTAAATATGTAAGAAACAATATAGATACACATAAATGTATAATAAGTAACAGTAACGAAAGTATCCTTCTAATATTATAAATCCGAAAGTTTGTTTGTAAGTGTGTGTGTGTAAGTATGTTTGTTCCCTCTTCACGCTTTAACGGCTGAACGGATTTGGATGAAAATTGGAATGTACATAGATTATACCTAGGATTAACACATAGGCTACTTTTTAACTTGATAATAGCGGGCGAAGCCGCGGGGCACGGCTAGTAAGAAATAAATCATTTTGGAACCGTCATTTTTTCTATATGTCGAATAAATTACCTATAGTCCTATAGTATGTTACGCGATATTTCCGCCAATTATGTATAGATTTCGATGTTTTTATTTTATTTGGTAGAGTATACTTCAGTGGTGGTCCCATATAAATTTTATCGAAATCGGTCAAGCCAAAATCGAAATATAAGCGATGAAGTCGGTTTTTTTAAGCTTTGCGTTGCAATTATTCATTTCTATGGCAATAGTAGTGTAATCAAGCGTGATGCTTTTGTCAGATGAGCGACATACTAGTCTCTTGTCTCAGTTATATAATTTAAAAAAATATATCATCTTTTAACAGATACTAGCAGGAATAATGTCACCGACAATGGAGCCACACTGTCGTTGGTTCATGAGAGAGTTACTGCGGCTCACTAAATATTCTACCTTATTTTGGGTCTGCCGACTATTCGCTAAAGGCGACTATGTAAGTATTTGTTTTATCTCTTTGGTCTTGCATAGATAAATAATCGTGGGCATTAATAGGCATATTCTACATTACGAAATTCGCAAATACTTCCCTATCCATGTTTTTATAATTAAAACTATAGCAACTACCATGTCTTTAAACGTTCGATAGTATTAATTTTTATCCGACTACGTGACGTAAAGAAGGGTAATGTTTATTAGCCTATGTATGATTGTTTAATATAGTGCCTTAGTCCAAACTCATTAAAAATCTAGACCGGCTCAAATAGTCGTATTTCTAAGAATGAGTCCTTACTGTTGAAGACACTTTATTCCGCATTAGAATTTATTTCAACTGTTTTTTGCGTTTGCGTGTCAAATGCGTTCAGCCGTTACAGCGTGATGAGAAAACAAACATACTTGCACACACATTTACACACAAACTTTCGTATTTATAAAATTAGTGTGATTTACAGACCTAAATCATATTTTCAATTATTTTTAATTTTCTTTACCGTTGCATTCTTGATTTGTGAATTGTCTAGATCTTTTATAATAATGTAATAAGTAACATATCCTTGTATTTTTTTTGTAGTGTGCGAATAAAAATTTAATGTCTCTTGCTGGTCACATGACTCCAGTACACCCACGGCGCTCAATACCTAACATGAGCAGAAACAGAGAATTGGACAGGATTTATAAAGATGTGTAAGCATATCCATCGCGTTTGTGGAATTGAGGAGATAGTTTAACTTGAAACTGTATAATTGTAACTCAAACAAAGCTCAAAAAAACCGACTTCGTCGTTTATATTTCGGTTTTGGCTTGACCGATTTCGATAAAATTTATACGGGACTACCTCAGAAGTATACTCTTGCAAACAAAAAAAAAACATCAAAATCGAATCATAATTGGCGGATAGATATGATTGTTTTTTTTGTTTGTATGTACGCGATAGCGTAATACAAACAAAAAAAAACATACAGTCGAATTGAGAACCTCCTTTTTTGAAGTCGGTTAAAATTTTAATTTTAGAGTACAGTCACTAATTATATGATAAGTACTTTGTTATTATCGTTTATTTAATTCTATCTAATAGTATCTAGTATATAATGTAAGTATATATAAAAGTCAGACCTTCATCGATCTAGACATCTATAACGCGTTATTTGACGTTAAGTGTTTTTAAATATTTTATTATATTTTTTACCTAAAAGTAAAAGGCGGCCTTTAAAAATTGCAATTATTAGTTCTTATTTTTATTTTTCTTTGAGACTTAATTATTAGTTCTTATTTTTATTAATTATGTAATTTCCCATACTTACAGGAACCTGTAATAATTCGCAGCTTTGCTATAAAAATGTTATGTTAAAATAGTTGTGGGTAGTTAGATACTCTACCAAAAAGTTTCGATATGTTCCATGTTTGCTTACTTTACTAGTTTGTCGAATATCTGGAACGTTCATACAAATCGTTATTGCATGTATGACGAATTTTTTACATGTTCTTTATTTCCACCTAGTACCATCTATATATATATATATAAATCAATGCCACTTTTCGTTGTTATTTTATAACTCAAGAACGGGCTCACCTATCCAAACCAAATATTTAGGCTTTGTTCGGACTATTTAGTAGATGGTTTATGTGAAGTTTGCACAAAATCGGTCGAGCGGTTCTTCATTTATCACACCCGGGCGAAGCCGGGGCGGATCGCTAGTTCATTATATATATGTATATTGAACCGCTCGTTAGCTTAGTTGGGTGAGTGTTCGCCTTCTAAGCATCTAAGGGTATCGGGTTCGATTCCCGGCGGGAACACAAGTTTTCTCCCCAAGGAAAAAATTGTGTTTCTTGTTCTGGTTGTGATTGTGTGTGTGATGTGAATGTTTCCGGCACCCACGACACAAGTCATAGAACTTAGTGTGGGGCTGTGAGTGTGAAAGCATTTACGTTTATGTTATGCTTTATGTTTATTAACATCAAACCTCATCATCATCATACAACCTCAAAACAGTCTATCACCAAAATATGCTCTGGCGGCTAACTCTAAAAGCCGGTTAAGATGTAAAAACTAGCATGTTTTCAGATCAACTCCATTCGCTCTGTGGTTTATGGAACGACCGCTGCTGAGTTTACCCAAAACGTATGTCAACAACAGTATAGTAGTGGTCGGAGCAAGTCGCACTGGACTTGCTTTCCTTGAGACTTTGCTGTTGGGGTATGATATTTTTCTATTAATATATAGGTACACTGTACATGGCTTATTTTATTACTTTATGTACTAAATGTCTTTCTTGTGTTCGAAAATTATATGGGGATATTATTATGCTCAAAAAAACAACCCTTGCATGTGGCTAGTCTGAACCTTTCACTATTTTTATTTATTGTATAGTTCAACTCTCTACTTATATCCCATTTCAGGTCAGTAAGGTTTTTTTCCTTCGGTTACCCGTCATCTCGATACACCTGTCTTACTTATAATTATCATATCCATTCATGTATCCTTTATTTCTTTTACTGCTACTGGTTTCTTCCTCAGTACTTAATTCTAGTGTCCAGAATGTGTCGACTCATAAATAAAAATAATTATTTGTATGCTTTTGAGAAGTCATTTGTCGAGTATGTGTCAGATACTAAGAGAATGTATTTTAGTTTACGATGGTAAAATAATCAAACTTGATTAGACGAAGTTCTTTTGAAATGTATTTGGTGTTTTCTATTGATAAATGGTACACTAAGTCACATATTTTTTCTTTATTTATAAAAAAGGCATTTGAAAGTAATAAACATTTTATAGAACATTTTTGACCACATCATCATCAGGTGAGATAGTGGTTAAATGCTTGCCTCTCGACAAGAAAAAATAATCTAATATATAAATACCTACCTCTACTCGTTACATAACTTTGATTCATTGCATACTCATACTCATACTCATACGTTTATTTGCAAACTAAGTGTTACATGGATCTTATTCTAAGTAATCAGAACTTAAACTTAGCCGCCTTTTACAAGCATATCTCCAGAATTTCAATTACTGATGTAGCTTTCTAATTATATCTTCCCGTGTTCTGCTAATATAATTTTTCTTGTCTGAACTATTTTGGAACAGAAATAGAATTTGATAATCATCATCGTTACCATTTAGAAACTGTTATTATCTTTCATTGATTATCTGGCGTGGCTCTTATTTATATTTATAGAATACCAAAGGCTTAACATTCTTGTATGAATTGGCTGTATTGTTAATTCTACAAAGATTTAAATGAATTACAGATGCAAAGATAATGTTATGGTATGTTGTAGTTGCACGACACGTTAGCGCTCGAGGAACTATGGTAGTTTGTTAATTAATGTTATTGATTGTATCCTCTAGCCCCACTTGCCAGTACCTAACATTCAGCAACGTGACTCTAGTGTCGGAGAACGGCTTGCCGACAGTGTCGGAGTGTCTGCGCGCCGCCGACACTTGTGTCCCTAGAGACGGCCGATACACGGACCGCTATCTCAAGAGTGTGCCTTTCTACTATTACTTCGACGTTATGTCCGCTATCATGGTTGAGATAGATAGGTAAATATAATATTAGTATTTAGTTATTAAATAATATTAGACACAAAGACGACCCAGTTGGCACAGGGGGTAAGTCTCTGACCTCTGTGCCGCGCGAGTCCTGGGTTCGGAGCATAATTTTCTTTCTTATGGGAAATTTGTTCTTTTGGTTATGGATGTGATTTTGGTCATATGTAAATGTGTTCGGTGCCCACAATAGAAGTCTTTGATGCTGGGCTGTGCGTGTTTGTTTTTTTCATAATAAGTTGCTATGTTATAGACAGTATCTAAAAAAAAGTATAAAAAAGCATATCTGGGACTCGTGGGTGTTTTTTTTTTAATTTCCGATAGGCAAACTTTTGATCACTATCTCACCTTTTGTTTTGTTTCCACCCACCTTCATAGTAATTATAGCACGAATCGAGATAAAAAATAGGCTCTGTCTTCTATCTTGGACTTAAATAAAGATGTAAACTGAAAGGAAAAATAAATAGATTATGTTATACGCATTTCAAATTACATTGAAATCAAGACGCAGTGTCATATAAAAAAAAAACAATTTTTTTATACAACGCTATTTAATTGTATTATTTTGATGAATTGACATTGTATTTTAATGAGATTGTATTTTGTATTAATTATTGTAATTGGTGTATTCCGTTTTAATTAATTAAAAAATAAATAAGTGAAATCGTTAATGAAAGCTGTAAATTTAAGTTTTATTGGCCATAGTTTTATGAATAAGCTGATAAAGATGTAGCCGGTGCTGGCACACAATATTTGCTTTCGCAGAAAAAAGAAATGCATCTACCTAAAAGGCGGCGGAGTAAAATACTACGATGAACTCGTTCTGACCTGCGGAAAGCAGTTTCAGCATCCGAACTATTTGCACGACGCCTTGGAGCTTGCTAAGGAAGTCGCGTAAGTTATCGTACATAGAACTTGATGATAAATTAAAAGTTCTGTCATGATTTTTTTTTTAAATTATTTCATGACCATGGATGCATAGTCCTTCAGTCGAAATATTAAACAAATATTAACAATTTCTACATTCATAATAAAAGTCTTAGTCACAAGTCACAGTTAATGTCAAGTAGACTGTCATAGTCATGCCGATCTTATTTCTAAGGTTTTAAGGTTACATTTAGAGCAAGTTTAGATTGCTGCGCTTGTATTCGCGCACCGTGCTCTGTGTGAGTGTTAAGTCTGTACAGCACAAACTAGGTACACCGCAAATGCAAGATCGTATATTTTATAGTTTATAAACATTTGACCACAATCTTATCTGATGGAAAGCGGTAATGTAGCCGAAGATGTAGCATGCTTGCCTAGAAGATACCTCTTCACTCTTGACTAGAATCAAGTTCGGGGAACAGACAAGGGTAATGAGTTCCGCTGTTCGGATTGTAAACGTAGAAAGCGAAACGCTTCGAGCGAGCCGGAGGTATATCAACCATAAATAGATGACGTTTGACAGTTAGTCTTGGATGGTAAAACGGGCAATCCTCTACTTCTTTTTCAGACTAGGCAAGCCTTGTGATCGAGTACTGATGGATGATCCAAACTATCATCCGGAAAAGGTGCCGTCGTATGACGAATTGCCTGAAAATGTGATGCTGACCAACTCGCTGTACCAGGCTAACCTCAATCTGAGGAAACTGATGCATGTGATCAGCGAAACTAGTTAGTGATACTTGATAGAATACTGGTGCGGTGAGAATCAGAGGGAGAAAGAGAAAAAGAAAGAGAGACAGAGAGAGAGAGAGTACAGTCGTGTATAATACTCAACCACACTCAACTAGAGGATAAGCATCGTGGCAAGGTGGCAAATTGGTCCGTTGTTTTATCGGTTACATTTCGGAGAGTGCTGCGATACCTACTTAGTTGATATTTCACAAATGCGCGCGAGGCGATTTGCTTCCATTTATTATGCGCACCGCTAAGGTATGGAATTCCTTGCCTTAGTGTGCGTTTCCCGATAAGTATAATCCGGGAGTCAGAAGTAAACAAGGATCTTCTAGACAAACATTTTCCATCGTCGATCGCATCGTCACTTACCATCAGGTGAGATAGTGGTCAAAGGTTTGTCATGGAAAAAAGAAAAATATAATACTAATATTATAAATGTGAAAGTTTGTGAGTGTCAGTATGTTTGTCACTTCTTCACGCCAAAACTACTTAACCGATTTGGCTGAAATTTTGGATATAGGTAGGTAGATAATGACCTGGAATAACACAATTAATGCTACATTTTAAAGCGGACGAAGCCGCCGGATCTACTAATATACTATATGAAAGTGAAAGTTTGGATGGTTGTTACTCTTTTGCGCCAAAACTACTGAATTGATGACATTTGGAACGTAATAATAATAATAAGCGCTTCAAACTCACAGCCCCACACTAAGTTCTATGACTTGTGTCGTGGGTGCCGGAAACATTCACATCACATACACAATCACAACCAGAATAAAACTTTTCTTTGGGGATAAAACTTGTGTGGAATCGAAAGCAATACCTTGCTTAGAAGGTGAACTACCACCCAACTAAGCCAACGGGCAGATCAAAGTAATAAATGTCCATCCATTACATTCTCAACAAACCCGTTAAATTCTATAGCTCTCTC
Source organism: Lomographa bimaculata (assembly GCA_948107665.1). Taxonomy (NCBI): domain Eukaryota; kingdom Metazoa; phylum Arthropoda; class Insecta; order Lepidoptera; family Geometridae; genus Lomographa; species Lomographa bimaculata. Next base: position 6,053,673 of record OX403596.1, on the reverse strand, counting down.
CATCCGAAGGTTGCCTGGTAGAGATTTATTAGCGATAAGGCCGCCTGTTGTGATTCTTTACGTTTAACCTTGTTTGCTACCTTTGTATTATCTCATCTTGTAAAGTGGATCAATAAAGTATTATCTATCTATCTATCAAATGTAGTTAAATAGTAACCGGAAATAAGCAGCAAGTAATAATTACCTTATTGCATTTGTTATGATTTTCAGCCGACACTGAATATGGCCTAAGTGAAGACAACCCGGTAATAGTGTACGGTGACTGTGTGGAGGCTTACAGCTGCATGACCGCGTTGTTAGAACTGGGTGTGTTCCCCAATATGATCACCTTCGTGGAGCCCTTTCCGTCTGATGATCCCACGATATTGAGAGTCAACTGTTTTAACGATGAAACGGTATTATTATCTAGTTCATTACTTAAGGGGGCGTCCATTACTTACGTCAGGCGTTTAGACGGGAGGGGGTGGAGCCGTACCTCACCCAATGTCACGTTAGGGAGAAGCCCCCTGGCTTCGGAAAATAATAATATCACGTAATTTTAATATATTTTTTACGCTAGAAACAGTGTAAAACTGAGTTAAATTAAGTAAAAATAACTTCTAAAAAATGACTAAACAATATATAATAATATTAATCGTGAATGAATCTTGAATAAAAGAATTTAATAAATCCAACGCAATCAAGCACAGGTAACATTATTTACCTACATTAAATAAGCGCATATTGAAAATTTCACGTGAGTGAAGGGGTCGAAAATGCTCAAAATGGCCTCACGTGAATAATGGATGCCCCTTAACTTCCATTAGACCCCGTGTCAGTAGAAATTTGTATTTATAAGCGGTATTCTATCGCTTAAATTTTGGAGAGTGTGCACAGAAATAAACGCCCCCATGCCCTTTTTACCATCTAACAACAAGACAAACTATCAAACGTCATCCATTTATGGTCGACATACCTCCAGTTCGCTCGGAGCATTTCGCTTCTACGTTCATCATCCGTACAGCGAAGGAGTGAAACTCATTGCCTGCGTCTTTGTTCCCCGAACGGTATAATCTGGGAGTCTTCAAGTCTCGAGTGAATAGGTATCTTCTAAGCAAGCATGTCACATCTTTCAATCATGTGTGATAGTGGTCAAACGCTTGCCTGTTCCGCATTAAAAAAAAAGACGGCTGTCATTACATCTTCTCTCACAAGCGATTAAAGCATAGCGTCTTAATTGCGTATTCGCAAGTTTATTACCTACGCTTAAGAGGCCTGCGGAGGTTGATTTGCCCATACAATCGTAATACCGAAATTATTTATAATTCAAGCATATTACCACCATACTGTGCTGTTATTCAGATTTAAAACGTTTTAATCTAGGTTCCTGGATAGTTTTTATTCCAAAATAATTATCTAAACCGAAATATAAACCAATTGATTTTCACACATTATTACGACGTAAATGTCGCATCTTTAACTTATTCGTTTTGTATTAAAAACTAACACATTTCTTTTGTCATTACAACAGGAACATAGATTATCATTTCAAGATACTATTAATGCAAAAAAAATGGCTAAACATTACATTTTCATTCATAATTTTTGGTATTACGGCACCTATCATGATTTGTTCGGTCGGTAGTGCTATCGCATCAAGCATGGGCACAGTTTGCCAGTTAGACAGAGACAGCCTATAGATCGTTTCACAGACTACCCCGGCCTCTTAAAAAAACCCAGATTTCTACAGAGCGATATAAAACGCGGCGATAATCACAAATATAGTACAGGTAACTAATATAGCTCGTCGGTCACAAAAGTTGTTCTTAAAAGCAGGCTTCCTAAAAATTATGGTTATCCTCTTAATGTTTTTCAGACTTTTTTCCATCTTTCATTAACGATTCCGATTTGACGATTGAATAAGTTTCACTCGATAGATTTTTTCGTTGATAATTATGCCTTTTTAAGTTTATAGGGTTTTTCGTTGAATTTAATTTAGCATTATGCCGTAAATAAATACTAATAATTAAGAAACCTAGTTTATAATCCGTTGTTTAACCAAAATGTTGGTATGTTTCTTACTTTTCGATAATTTTACGAAAAACCTTAAAAATCTAAGTATAGCACGGCGACCTAAGTAACTGCCATAGTTTTACTCCGCCAATTGCGCTCTATTACGCTCTTTGATCGCCTGTGATAACAATCGTGCTCGAAGCGCACACAGCCTGTACTTAAGGGAATCTGTATTGCTGATTCTAGTTGTAGTTATATGTTAGATAATTTTTGTGGTAACCGCAATACAAGTCGGAGCTTGCGAGGTTGTGAGTGAAAGTGTTTTTTGTGTGTATCCGCTATGAAACTATTCGATATTTAGTATTATTATAGCGAATTTCATGTTTAACCATCGCTAGATCACGATTTTCAGGTCGATAAAAGAGTTCAAGAAAACCTCGAGGACCTTGGCATCAAGATATACCGCAAGTATACCTTAACTGACTGGCGGTGGTCCAGCAACGGAACTGATAACATAGTATCTATAAGCTTGATGTCTCAGTACCAAGCTATTGAGCTGCCGTGCTTTGCGCTCTTCTTCTACGGATTGAAAGCCATAGATGTTAACTCTTTTAAAGGTAACGAAAATCAGAGTGGATGGAACTCATTGCCTTCGTCATTGTTCCCCGAGGGGTATAATCAGAGAGTCGTCAAATCAAGAGTGAATAGGTATCTTCTAGGCAAGCATGTCACACCATCGACCGCATCATCACTTTCCATCAGGTAAAATAGTGGTCAAATGCTTGCCTATTTAGCATTAAGAAAGAAAGAAAAATCAACTGCAGAAATAGTCAAGTCGAGACCGTCGAAAAGGTACCGAAAATCAACTGCAGAAATAGTCGAGTAGAGACTGTCGAAAGTCTCGGTCATCGACGTAAGGAATTACACGCAGAATAAACACGAGTTAATTTCCCCATGCCCGTTTTACCGTCTAACAAAAAGACAAACTATCAAACGTCATCAATTTATGGTTGTCATACCTCCAGTTCGCTCGAGGAGTTTAGCTCCCATGTTTGTCATCCGTTCTGCGAAGGATATAAGCTCCACACTGATGGACCACGGGCAATGACCAAGTTCGATGACTTGTGTCGTGGGTGCCGGAAACATTCACATCATCACACACACAATTACACCCAGAACCAGAAACACAGTTGTGTTTTCCACATATTTTTCGGAGAGAAAACTTGTGTCTCCGCTGGTAATCGAACCCGATACCTTTTCTTAAAAGGCGAAAGCGCACCCAGCTAAGCCAACAAGCAGTTCAAAATATAAAAAATGCAGTAAAAAATTACGTAGTATACAAGCCGAGTCCCGCGATTTCGCCGGCGGGTATCAAAATAAAAAGTAGCCTATGTAATCCAAGTATAAGCTATGTATATTCCAAATTTCATCCAAATCCGTCCGTTTTAAATATAATGCTTATATGACAATGTTTGTACTGGACCTTGACTCTTTTACTTGACTTTGACTGGCACTTGTGACTAGAATTTATATTATTAAATTAATTAATATTTTATTACTTGACACTGGCTAAATGTATAAGATTGCGGAGCCAAAATTAGAAGAAAATAAAACGAAGTAACTTTTTTCACTTTCCATCAGGTGAGATAGTGGTCAAATGCTTGCCTATTCTGCATAAAAAAAAAAAAAAAGAGTCGTAGACCTAAATCCCGACTGCAGGTGCACTCTGCTAGTACATTGCCCATGACTAATAAGCTAACAGCAAAAGATAATAAAACTAACAGCAGACCTTAAAAAAGAAATAAATACCATTAAATTTCTGAAAATCCTGAAACGATTATTAATAATGAAAGCATATGTGGGTACTCTTCTACATTTTTTTTTTTTTTTTTTAAATCAGTTTTTGAAATCATTTTTAGGATTCTTCTTCCATTTTTCATTTCAAATAACTATTTAAGATCTATAACATAAACGCTTCCACACTCACAGCCCCACACTAAGTTGGATGATTTGTGTCGTGGGTGCCGGAAACATTCACATTACACACACAATCACAACCAGAACCAGAAACACAAATTTAAAGATGGTTTTAAACGACAAACTTAAAATTGTGTAAATAAGATTGCGTCCTCTTCTCTTCTAAGCTGCTAAATTGTTTTATGTTACACTTTGTACTGTATACATGGAGGCAATAAACAATCTGAAACTGAATTATTTAATTTTCACACTTTAAACTGTCGTGATCACTCACATGTATTTTTAGTTTTTTACCGACTTTCCAAAAAAGGAGGAGGTCTCAAGTCGACTGTATTTTTTTTATATGTGTTACTTCATAACTTCTCTCGACGTGAGCCGATTGCAAAAATGTTTTTTCAGTTTGAAAGATTTTGTTTTCTAAATTTGATCAAGATCTGATCAGTAGTTCTTGAAATATCGTCAATAATGCCTATTTTGTGGACTACTTTGACGTTGTTCTCGTTTACCCGACTTCAAAAGTTACCTCATAACTTCTTTTGTTGTGAGCCGATTTTGATGAAGCGAAGCGAAGCTGGTGCTTTTCATGTGGTCCCATTGAAATTTGATCAAGATCTGATCTCTAGTTTTTGAGTTATAGTCCATAATGCGTGTTTAATACATTAAATTTGATCAAGGTTCTGAAGATAAAGTGTTGAAGTCGGTTTTTTAAGCTTTGCTTGCGTTTAGTTATTTACTGAAGACTGAATATTTCGGCACCGATAGTCTAAAAATGCATGGTTAACCTGCTTAATTTTTTTTTTTATTCTTTCTGAATGTATTGTCGTAGCAATAAACCAATGTGGCCTGGTGTACGACGGTGGGCTGGTAGTGGGCCCCTTATTTGACACCAACGACCCCAATGTGTATGGTGCGGGTACTTGCGTCAAGTATTCGAGGAAGTTGTACGTGAGGACACAGGCGCAAAAATATTACTGCTCAGAAGATGTTGGTGAAGCGGTAATGTAGACACAATCAAAATAAACGCTTTCACACTCACAGCCCCACGCTAAGTGCGATGATTTGTGTCGTGGGATAAAGCCGGAAACATTTACATCACCCAATAACAACCAGAATAAGAAACACAAATTTTCCTTTGGGGACAAAACTCGTCATCGAATCCAACTATAAACTACGAACTTTGCAGCGGGTATTGGGTTCGATTCCCGGTGGAAATGCGAGTTTTTTCCCCAAGGGAAATTTGTGTTTCTGGTTCTGGGTCTGATTTTGTGTGTGAAGTAAATGTTTCTTGCACCCACGATACAAGTCAACTTGTGTAGGGCTGTGAGTGTGATAGCTTATACGTTTACATTTTCTTTGGTAATTTGTCAAAAGAGTACTGACTCAAGATCTCTTTTACGTCTTGCGCGAAAATCAATTCGTTAAATAAACCCTTACACGTTTTCACAAGTGTTCGAACATAGCGTTGGGGTACTCGCATCTCCAAGTTCGAAGACTTGTATCGTGGGGGCCGTAAACATTTGGTAGAAAACATCTTGTGTTCTAACTGGAAATCGAACCCAATAACCGCTGCTTTGAAAGCAGAACAAAAGCGTGTATAATATTTTTTTAACTGCCCGTTGGCTTAGTTAGTTGGGCGTTCGCCTTTTAAGCAGAGGGTTCAATTCCCGGCGGGCACACAAGTTTTCTTCCCAAGGAAACTTTGTGTTTCTGGTACCTACTTTGGCCTGGCGTTTTACGTTATGATTGTGTGTGTGATGTGAATGTTTCCTGCATCCAAGTCATCGAACTTAGTGTGGGGCTGTGAGTGTGAAAGTGTTTATTGTTATTTCTATTATTTGCAGTTGGCGAACATGTTCCTGAAAAAATTCGACCCATTCGTAATGGGTGAAGCGAGACTCGAAGACCTAATTCCTACTTTCAGTTCTAGCGTTCTCAAGTAAGATCGTAGTTTAGTTTTAGTAAATTATTTATTCTTTAGTTAATATTAATATCTTGTTACTATTGTTTTATTTAGCATAGGCATAAATGTTAATAGTCTAAGACCTCAGTATAGAACGACCTTCACCGAGCTGGTTATTGGATCAAAAGTATTTTATATCAAATTAAATATGTCAATCAAAATATTACAAATGGGTTGCCTTAAAAATTTCAGTACAGAATATGATTAATTAATAATTTAAAAATCTATTTTTTTTATACATTTCACTAGTTTGGTTAGTACACAAATTCTGTCGAACGTATTTGTTAGAAATAATAATCGGTTACATCAAATCTAATGTAGCACTGTCTATTAGTATGCTTGAAGTTAATAAGTCTCTGGGTTAAATGTAGATCATTGATATTGTCTATGCGTCTTCTTAGTTCCTTAATGTTGAATAAAACGGTTGGTTGTTGGCTGTCACCTGTGAAACGTTGTTTCATTTATAATAGTATTCACTCACAGCAATATTTCACTCTTCTCGACAACCGGAATTCACGACTGATTTTTCGCAGACAAACCTATACACCGTGTTCATAATGAAATAATTCTTATTTTAAATTAACTTAATTCATTAACCAGGCCAGTGCAAGTTACTAGTAATCGTTTACCTGTTCATACCTGCCTACCCAAGAGTTGGTCAACCTAACGTTTGCAGATTCTATAAGCTTCATACTTTTGACTTCATACTTTCGATTGGTATGGAATTGATCTATAAACCAAACCAGTCAAAAGTTTATAATTTTTTTTTTTATATAATCTTGTTCTGGACTGGAATTTTTTAGTCAACCCATTTGCAACATTCCACCACCAGCTCGGTGAATTTCGTTCTATACTGGGATCTTATACTATAAGTTTTCTGAAATTTTCAAATTTCTGCGCTTTTTTCTTAATTTTTCTTCCCTTAAGAATTTTATACAAAGTATTTTAAAACTTAAAAAAATTAATTAAGTCGGTTAATTTGTTTTATGGCGTGACCATGGTAAACAAGGATTCGGTTTTATATATACAGATAATTCAAGCTGTAACATACACATCCACATAATCACAACCAGAACCAGAAACACAAATTTTCCTTGGGGTGAAAACTTTGTTTCCGCCGGGAATCGAACCCGATGATTAAAAGGCGAACCGTACCCACTAAACCAAAGGGCAATCTATCACGCTAATAAATTGCGGATTGGTGAATGACACGTGTCCTGATGTAATCCTTGGACATCGACCTACAATCAAATGGACCTCAGGTCTAACGCATACTTCATGCAATAAGTGTAACTTTTAACATGGATGTATATCATTTTAAACAAACTAAAACAATGTATTTCTTTATAACCTACTTATACAGCTTACTTTTGCATGTAGCTAGGCTGGATTGTCGCTTATAATGTTTTAGCGAGGCGGGATTGTCGCTTATAATATTTTAGCGACGTAGGATTTTCGCTTATAATATTTTAGCGAGGCGTGATTGTCGCTTATAATATTTTAGCGAGGCGGGATTGTCGCTTATAATATTTTAGCGAGGCGTGATTGTCGCTTATAATATTTTAGCGAGGCGTGATTGTCGCTTATAATATTTTAGCGAGGCGTGATTGTCGCTTATAATATTTTAGCGAGGCGTGATTGTCGCTTATAATATTTTAGCGAGGCGTGATTGTCGCTTATAATATTTTAGCGAAGCGTGATTCGTTTTGTCGCCTATGTTCCGTGGACATCTATTTATTTGTAGATCGATACACCAATTATTTCTTTTGATTTCAGTATAAGGCAGTCGATAGTAAGTGAACAGGGCTCAAAGTGTTCAATATTCCCTGGTAAAATGCCCACTCGGTAAGAATATTATATATTTTTACCCGACTGCGCAAGCATGAGGTTAATGTATTTATCAGCCTGTGTATGTATCATGTTTAGGTTTCTCTAATCATTTTTCATTTCGAATGACCGTTAGGATCTATAACGATCTAAAGTTAAGTCAGAAACTATGCTAATTAATTATCAATATTCGTACATTTTATTTAGTAATAGTGAAGCTGTGGTAAAGTTTTTATATAATCGCATAATAAGTCTTAATGACGAGAAAGTATATAATTAAAATAAAAACGAAAAACCCGACTGACAAAATTCTAACAATACGGAACATAATTACTTTACTAGTCGGTACCCATTAAAAATCTAGACTGGCTATAAGAAAGTCATATAAATTCTAATAATACGGAACATAATTACTCTACCAGTCGGTCGGTACCCATTAAAAATCTAGATTGGCTACAATCTTTATAATATAAACATAAACGCATTCAACAAATTGTTCCGCGTTATGATCAATTTGACATGTTTGTGCAGTCGGGTTTTTTTTTCCTTTTTCACTCATTCTGTGGCTAACTTATAGGTTAACCCTAACAGTCTCACTTATAAACCACTCTTAATTTTAAATCAATGTCTTAGCTACAGTTTAATAAAAATTTCACTCATAAACGCGATTTAGCGTTAATTAATGCTTAAATAGTTGTCAAAATTAAACACCGCCATTACCTAGTTTAAAACTTGCTAAGAGGCAAGATGGCGGGATTTATATCTTTCAATAAAAAATGTGTCAACTTTTTATGTAAGGCGCCAAATTGTTTACTTTCGTATAACCGATGAACGTCACCTGTCTTTCATTTTCATTTCATCAGATTAATAAAACCACATTTTTGATAGGTGCAATCGTAGAATTTCACTTTTAGTCGACTATTTTGGTTCTAATCTGTGGCGATTGTGTAATTTTCGATTCTCTATGCGTTTCTCAACGAAGTAGCGCCTAACTAATGTTTATAAGTGAAAAGAAGTTAATCATTGATTATGGACTTAAGAGCTGCTTAACTAAGAGGTGGCTAAGCATTGCTTACCGATATTTTTATAAGTAAGACTTTAAAAGTATAGTCTTTAAAAGCTCAAATTGAAGTTTGATATTTTATATAGCTGGCAGCCGGTATTTAAGTTTGAATCGCCGATAACGCAATCGGCGACGCTGCCCGGTCCTATTTACTATATGAAGATTAGGAAGCCAGGGAGAGAGATACCGATGCAAGTGCAGCTGTGTTTACCGCATCAGGTGAGCTTTATAGGTCGACATTCTGAAGGATAAAACTATATTTACTGAAGGAAAATTAAAAACCATCTTAAAGGTACCATGGACAGGTAAGACAAGAGCTTTTTAGGGAACTTTAGTAACCATGGACGCCAATAACCACTCAAGGTTTAGAGTGTTTATTTCAGAAGAAGGTATTATTCTATAATGTGTAACAGAAAGGTGTAGTAATACTCAAGCGCATTAAGCAACATGTAATGGAGTCTAACAGGGACTTCTGAATTTACGGCAGCAGCATGAATATTGAGTTATGAAGAATTAAATTTTCTAAAAAATATGTGTTTTGCAACCCTATTTAATGAGCTACCGTTCTACACCACATAGTCTTTGGACTTAGACGTCTGACAGTAGTGGCCATAACAAAGGTCAAGGTCACGCGCCAAAGATCGTCAAAAATGTTTGAAAAATATAATGAAAATTTTTGTATGGAAAATTTTTCTCCGATTTCGATTTTCGTTCTCTGGCGGGCGATTCCTGGCACGATACACATACACACCACTACTACATTACTACATCTTTTATTACAGGTTGTATATAATACAGGGTACTAATATTATTATTAACTACCTGTCCCGGCGACCTTCGTTCCGCCTAACAGTCAATGAATGTGCATGCTTAGGAAGCCATACCCGGCATGCGTTACAATGCCACGTGACTATATTATTACCTCCTTCATGTTTATGTTTGCCTAGTACCTTACCAAATCCGAGTGACGTATGAGAAAATATTTGTTATGCACAAATAAAAAAAAAAAAATTGACGTTCCTGAAAATATCCTGGTTCTGAGCTACCTCCCCACCAATTTTCAGCCTAATCGGTTCAGCCGTTCTTGAGTTATAAATAGTGTAACTAACACGACTGTCTTATAAATATTAGTACCCTGTATTATATAGATACTAATATTATATATCCGAAAGTTTGTGTGTAAGTATGTTTATTCCCTCTTCACGCTGTAACGGCTGAACGGATTTGGAATGTACATATCTTATACCTAGGATTAACACATAGGATACTTTTTAACTTGAGCAAAGCGAGCGAAGCCGTTGGGCACGGCTAGTTTGTAAAATACCAAAAACCTCTTAGGGTATCATTCCAACCATTGAGATCAACGTCTTTCGAGGTATGGCTATTGCAAATTTTGTTTTATGTTTTATGAAATATATTTAAAAAAAATATTTCTCTATTAAGCTTAGGTGTCAAGTGTCAACTGGCGTTGGCGTGAATAGGCGCGGTGGCGCAGCGATGTCGTTCTTTGCGGGAGAGTAGTTTAAACAACTATTCATTGTTATAGATTGAATAGAATACATCATCTTTATTATTACGGAAAATGTAGCATTTAGAAAGTCTTAGAACGAAATAAGCAATGGGTTTGTTTTGTATCATTGTGGCGGGGACTATTATTCAAAATCGATGTCCATTTTCTGACGCCGCAGTGGGCAGGTCTCTGCCCTCTGCGCCGTGGGTCCTGGGTTCGATACCCGGCACTTTTTTCTTACCAAGGGACATTTGTGCTTCTGCTTCTTTTTCTTCTATCTTCTTCTGGGTGATATTGTGTGTGGTGTACCTAAATGTCGGCATGCATGATGCAAGTGTTAGAACTTAATATGGGACTGTGAGTGTGAATGCGTTTGTTTGTGTGTAAATGCTGAGATCCGGCTTGAAATTGTGTGTGCGGCAATGTCGCGGTTAATATCTATGTGATTAATTTTCTTGTATATTGGTTTTAATGCATAATCCTTTAAATTAAAAATCGTTTATTGTAAAGGACCCCAAATAGGCAATCATAAAGTAAATGAGTCTGCTACCATGACTTTTTAACGCCATTATGTTAGCTGTCTAGTTTTAGGGTAATATCTACCGTTCTCTACAAAAACTTGGTTTTTGCTGTACAGCGCCATCTTTTCTAAACCTTGAGGTTTAGAATAAATGCATAACTTTACTAATATGACTGAAATGTTCCGCTTGAGGGCGCTGCTTGTCTAGATATACTGGTCAACCACCAAACTGCCGCGAGTTAAACTTGTGTGTCGGTTTGTGTTTAATTTTAATACGACAAGCGATGTAAGTAGAGTTGAGGTTGTATCATCTATATGCCCATGGCAACCATTAGAGGGCGCTGTTTATAATAAGTCTGAGATAAAACTTTTTTTTTATTTTTTTAAGAAGTAAAGTAAAGCTTTTATTTTCCTAAGGGACACATCCTATTAACGAACGCATACAATAACTACTTCCGCCTCAAGCTAAACAATTTACACTGCGTGGAAGCCGTCACTTGTCTCTCAGAGAAGCCGTTCTCCAGCGAGATCTTTGCACAGCTCTACGGAAAGCATGAAAAGTTCTTCGATAACCTTCTCATCAGGTACCAGGTCTGTGAAAAAAAAAAAATATTATACAAAATAGTTTGTTTTTCTTAAGCTTTTTTTAAGGCAAGTATTTGACCACTATTTTACGATGGAAAGTGAAGATGCGGCCGAAGATGTTACATGCTTACCTAGAAGGTACCTATTCACTCTAGACTTGAAGACAGATTTGAAAACCCAGACCCTTGTACCGTTCGGGGAACAGAGAAGCAGCCAATGAGTTCTACTCCTTCGCTGTATGGATATAAATAACTCGCTTCATTTTTTAATTTATTTCAAGATAGGCAAACTTTTGACCACTATCTCACCTGATGGTAAGCGCTCAACCACTATTCTTATTTATTTATTTATTATTTTGCACAATATAGCTGTGCACGGAGGACTTAATGCTAATACAACATTTTATGCCAGTCATCCGAGAAGGTGCAGGTTTTCGTTGGTTGTTCGTTGGCTCAGTTGGGTGAGCGTTCGCCTTTTAAGCATAGGTATCGGGTTCGATTCCCGGCGGGAACACAAGTTTTCTCCCTAAGGGAAATTTGTGTTTCTGGTTATCGTTGTGATTGTGTATGATGTGAATGGTTCCGGCACCCACAAAACAACTCATAGAACTAAGTGTGGGGCTGAGCGTGTAACGTTTATGTTTTGAAAAAAAAAACAAAGTCTATTTTTGATTTCTTCGTTTCCAGATGGGCCAGATCTACGACCTATACCAGTTCTTTATGCAGCCGTGGTTATCTGCGCTCTACCAGGAGGCCTTCCAGGATATGTTGAAGGATATCAACGACCAGGACGTCACCACTGTAAAATTCTCTTCATCGTTTCTGTTGTAGCTTTGCACTGCATCTTAGTTAGCATTTACATATAACATTTTATCCACTTTTCAATAAAAGCAGAGGTTTGAAAGGGGTTTCAAAATATCGATTACGTTTGAAAAGCTACGACAACGCTACGAGCCCTATAGCGATATTTCTGGCGGTAAAGCTCGGTTAATCTTACCTTATATATGCAAAGTAATAACACATAGAGACATCTATCGGTAAAACAATTGGCTAATCTTTCCTTATGTCTTTGAGATAATTAAACGCAAGCAAAGCTTAAAAAAACCGACTTCACCGCTTTATCTTCGGAACCTTGATCAGATTTAATGACGATAACTCAAAAACTAGAGATCAGATCTTGATCAAATTTCTATGGGACCACATGAAAAGCACCAGCTTTAAATAAAAAAAAAATCATCAAAATCGGCTCACAATGAAAGAAGTTATGAGGTAACAGTCGACTTGAGTACCTCCTCCTTTTTTGTGAAGTTGGTAAAAAATAACAATATACCGAGACTTCTCACGGTAAAGTTTTGGTTAATCTTCCCCTACATCTTTGTAAATAACAACGCACAGACTTCTGCTTTGGCTGTTCCCCTATATGTATTTTTATTTTATTCTTTAATTTTGGCTTGTATTATATATAGCCAGTGTCAAGTTTTGAAATATTTCGTTTCCATTATAATATTGCATTGACGCCTGTCTAGATGTTCAGTAGTAAGTTTATCTTCCCCGGGGGATGTAAACTATGTAATGCTCGTTGGCTTCGTTGGGTGAGCCTTCGCCTTCTAAGCAGGGGTATCGGGTTCGATTCCCGGCGGTAACACAAGTTTTCTCTCCAAGGAAAATTTGAGGCTCTGAGTGTGAATGCGTTTCATGACGCCTATATCGGATAGACTAGTGTAATAAGAACATGCGTATTTATTTTGGTGGTTAAATTTTTCAGGTTTTTATGAATGTTTTAACCATTATTTAATTTGATAATAATAGCAATACATCGTTATTAAAAGCGTTTCTACATTTTCAGGTTTATAATGTTTTGAAAAATCGATACAAAATAGTTTATGGCGACTATCCTATTAAGGAGAGTGCTTCGGATTCATCGAAGAAAAGCAAGAAAAAGCCTCAACCACTGCCATCTATATCTACGGTAAACAAAAACAAATGTACTTTTAAATACCCCCCAATAATTTAAATGCAAGCAAAGTTATTTTTATCTGTCTAGCTATAATCAATCTGACCGGACAACCTCTTATCACACTAGCCGTGCCCCGCGGCTTCGCCCGCTATTATCAAGTTAATAAGTAGCCTATGTGTTAATCCTAGGTATAAGCTACGTACGTTCCAAATTTCATCCAAATCCGTTCAGCCGTTAAAGCGTGAAGAGGGAACAAGCATACTTACACATTTACACACACACTTACACACAAACTTTCGGATTTATAATATAAGTAGGAAGTAGGAAGTAGGATGATCATTAGGAATGAGACACATATCGATTTAACCTTAATATTCCAAAAAAGCAACTTACAACGCCAGCGGGCTGTTACCTAATTCTTTTTTTTTTCAGGAGGCCAATATTGGTACATTCCGCAATGTGATAGACAAATTCGTTGCAAAAACCAGCACGACTCGATTTGTAAGTAGTATTTTGTTCACTTAGGTACTTGAAATGCTTAATTTAATTTTACCTAATATACGCAACTGTTTGACCACTATATCCACTTGATGTTAAATGACGACGCGATCGACAATGCGGCACGTTTGCCTATAAGATTCATATTCACTCCCACTTGTACTCATCAAGTAACATACATACTACCACAAACATCTTAACATAAAAACTTTCGTATATACGTAGAAGTGGGATAAGCATTTAGTAGTTATTGACCAAGGGAAATAAATAAAAGATAAACGCTTTCACACTCACAGCCCCACACTAAGTTCTATGATTTGTGTCGTGGGTGCCGGAAACATTCACATCACACACACAATCACAACCAAAACCAGAAACAAAAATTTACCTTGGGGATAAAACTTGAGTTTCTGCCGGGAATCGAACCCGATAACCTTGCTTAGAACGCGAACGCTCACCCAACTTAACCAATGGGCAGTATAAATAAACTTTTAGAATGATATGTTACATACACACAGATATAATCTTTTCAATGTTTTAGGTCAAGGATCAACCAGTTGATATTCCCTCGGTGAGTGTTTTTGTTTTTTTATTGTTATATTAAGTACTTTTATTTTTTTTATCTTAAATCCTCATTACATACATTTATCATAACTACTTAATTACATTATATTATAGCTATCTACGGGCTAATTGCCTATATTTCCTAAAACTAAACTAAAACTATATACAGCAAAGAACCAAGTTACCTACAAGACATCGAACCTATAGGTAACTCAAGTGCTCAAGCCCACTACCAGTGGGTAGCGTTCCCATTATGCTGACTGCATCGCCTCTCTGAATTGCAATGCTAATACGTTGAGCCAAATAAGTGCCAGCATTTTAATCACGCGTCGCCTCAACCAGGCACTCTGATAGATTTTAAAAAATTGAATGAGTTCCCGGTCCCCACGGACCCAGTGTCTCAACACCAAACGGCTCAAATATGTAACTACTTAATTGAATCCTACATAATTAACATTTCTTGTATGGAGCGGACAAATCAACTTGCAACTGCTCCGACATCGAAAAATTTAATGAACGCTTTCACACTCACAGCCCCACACTAAGCTCGATGACTTGTAACGTGGGTGCCAGAAACATTCACATTACACACAATGACAACCAGAACCAGAACACGAATTTTCCTTGGGGAGAAAACTTTTCAGCCGAAGGGACTTGATAAACAAAGCGGCCAAGGCGCGCGCCCGGATGCTCGCCCAGCCCGCGCGCCTCGGCCGCTGCTTCTGCGTTCTAGTCTAGCTTTCCGTTGTCACTTTCCAAATACGCGCGCCCTGTCCGCTCAGTATATTTTGTTACACTAGATCCTCTACAAAAACCTCGGCACCGCGGGGGGAAGCGTCGCAGGCGCGCGCTCGCGACGTCTAGTATATTTCGTCGCGCACCTGGGGCGCTTTCTATATCAAATCCCTCACCGGTTATTGGTTGTGCTTTCTTTTAGTAGCATAAATAATGCGCTTTCTTTATCCAGGAGTGTGGTCAAAGTGATGCGATACGTGCGGAAGCGGCGGTGTTCTGGAAGACAGTCGCCGGCGAGCGTATTGTAGTAGCCCACTTGACTGAATACTTGTACAGGAACAGTGTGACCAACCCGCAATACGCTGTGCCTCGTAAGGAATTCTCCTAAAATACTTGAAGGCTTTCTTAAGATGTTTATCTTTTTTACTAATAACAATTTACCCTGTTACACATGCACGCCGCGCGCACGTAGTTCAATAATGGACTCTCAAAACTATTTTTTACTTAAAAATTTCTGGTTCCATAATTAACAGAATACCGGTTACATGAACAGAATAACCAACCCGTATTACGCAGCCATTTCTTTTTTTCATTGCTTACAATTATTACTGGCAACGCTTAATAATGACTGATACTTATTGAAGGACTATGTATCATTGGTCATTAAATAAATTAATAAGAAAAAACTTATTTACACACATATTTACATTCCTGCTGGCTTTCACTTTTCATAACTTGGATAACCTTTTAATAAATCCTATATATCTAATCCTGGTAAGTTCCAGTTTTTGCAATGTACAAATTTATAACAACAGTAAAAGCGCCAAGCTATCACAAATAGAAGAACAATCTAAAGAAAGATACAAAGTTTTTATTTATAATTAATTGTATTTCTTTTATCATATTTTCTTAGTAACATACTAGTTTTGATTGTTAGTAATGCAGTAATTGTTAGGAATGTTTTAAATAAAACATACAGTTACATTTTAGACAATTTATTTCATTTTACACATGTTCATTATTAGACAATTTCCCTTAAGTTATATTTACACGAGAATGCAGAAAACGGCCTTCGACTGTATACTGGGAACATTTAAATGCCGGGCAGTCTTAATTTGCATTATGTATAAAAGCCGAACGAAATGTCAATTATAACTATAAATTATTTTAATTACTTCACTATGAGATCAAATAGTGATAAACGTTGATTAACTATTATTTGAAATGACTAGCAATCTTTGGTCTTACATATTTATATGGAATGAATTGGCCACTTCTTTAAACTGTAGAACGACGCGAGTTAGTAAGATACCTTAATGAATTGTTTTTTCGTCTAAAAGTCATCCTTTAGTTCAGGTACGTACGGTGATATTTAGGCGAAAAAGAACTCTAATAAGGACTCCTACTAATTATGTCGTCTAATATTATTTATCTTGAAATGGACTTATTATTAATTTAACATTACAACATCGTTGAGCGGTTTAACGCCTTAAACATATCATGCAAACCGGATTTTATTTACACAGGCATTATAATATTAAAAGACCAGGGTTCTTTAACAGTCCTATTTTACTGAACTGTAAATGATATTACAATACAATACAATGCAATAATTCTTTATTGCACACCAAATAAAAGTAAAATTGTAGAACTTAAAATAATACAGTTATAAGAGGTAGTACAATGGGCGGTCTTATCGCTTTAAGCGATTTCTGCCAGACAACCTTTGGATGGACAGAAAATGTGCAGGATGATTTGGGTTGGTGTGGCGTTCTATACTAATATAATATATCTAAATAAATAAAAATAAATAAAATAAAAACATACATAATACAATAATACACATATACACAATATTTATATGATACATATAATATATACCTACATAAACAGCTAACAAAATAATATTACCTACTTATAGATTGACCAATAATGTTTAAATACCAACGTTTTAAATATGGCAATAGATTTAGCTTGCCTGATGGGCACAGGCAGCGCATTCCACAGACAGCCTGAATTGTGAAAGACTTCTACCTTTTGTTACTGTATATGTGATTTGTTTTTGAGTTGTTGAACCACATTGTTGTACAGAAGTACCTAATAGTTTAAAATTAGCAAAACAAACTAAGCAAGACTATTTGTATTATTTAAACTCAACATAGTTAAAAATATATGTCAACGAATAGAACTGTTAAAGATTTATAATTCCGGGATGATGTCTAGATATTAAAAGCTATTTATGATAAAGTTTACATATACAATGTACAAGAGCAATTATTCAATTTGCTCCGTTTCAAGTTAACGACTGTAGATTTTGTTGCCAAATAAATATAAAAGTACTGTTGTAGAAAATACTAAAACTAAACTGCATAAAAATTCGATCGACTGAATTTACCCTACGAAATCGTAGGATAAATAAAAAAAAAACGACACCATCCCAGAATTAGTCTCACATTAATACAACAATCAAGAAAATACAATGCTTATTCCTTAGTTTAATTGAAAATATCTGTACAATATGACTAGCATACACATTTACGTATATCGTGAAACAATTGTTTCTTACATTAAAAACACTATTTGTACCTAATTATAACTAACGAGTTGTAATTCAAACGCTTTTTGCAGTTTTACAAAGGTTTTACACCAAATTTGTTGAGGATGCAAAAAAGTTGTACCAAGTATACATCGCGTGTCTTTAATATTTAAATTTTGTAGGAAAAAAATATTGAATTGCAGTATGTAAGCCTTTACAATTCATATTCATGGTTCCTTTTTGAATTTGTACAATTTGGGCTGAATACTGCGGTTTACAACAGATAATTCATGCAAAATCGATCAGGTTTCGAAACCGAGTTGCGGCGTCGATGGCATAACTGCGAATTGCCGACGGGTATAGTCGCTGAATATGGATACCATAACTATGTAGATAAATCTCTGAATTTTCGATATAATGTACATATAGTACACATTATTAACTGTAATAATTTAGTACAAGAAAAATAAGGTCAAAAATGTAAAAAACAAAGTTTTCGTGAATTAACTCAACATGAACGGCCTTTAAAATGAAACAACTATATATAGAAACAAAACAGATGTTAGAAAATATGTCGTGCGTGATGATTCAATACATTTCTGTTAAAAAAAAAGGAATGTATATGGAGCGAGCTAAGCGATCGCGAACATTTTCATCATAATGTTGATTTTGTTTCCTTTTTATCATTAAATTACCTTTAAATAAATTCAACAAACATAATAATTTGGTTTTGCATTTTTTTCCATCTAGGAGTTTATCGTTTGTACTTACGTGTTGGTAATAAATAATAATTATTATGTAAGTAGACCAATATGAACATAATTATGGCAAAGTTCGCTACGGGTTTGTACTGGTAAGTTATGTAAAGTTGTGCTTTTGGCATCACATCAGCAGGTGGTCGGCATGTGATAAGATTGGTTTAACAGATTGTCTCCTTACCTACATGATCTTAAACCTTATCTTCAAAAACGACAGAAATAACTGAGCACGGACCTAACTGTACACTGCGTGGTGATTAAAGCGGCGCGTAGTCTGGAGCCGACATTATAGTGAATAGTCGACGCCGATGAAGTAATAAGGTTAGGTTTAGGAGCGTAGACGGGAGCGCTTGTCACGACACGTCTCCATGTTTCAATTTTAAAAAGCACGTAGCAGTAACCAAAACGTCGCCGATATCATCAACTTTGTACACTGCGCGTATGACGCGGTGCGTAGTCGGCAGTCGCCAATTTGGTGAGTAGTACCTGTAGACACTTGTAGTCCGTTTCATCTACAAGTAACATCATAATAAGCACGATTTTACTGCCAAAGTCGCTAAGTTAAATGCGTCGCGACTAACTCGTATTGGGCAGCGAAAATGTGGGGGTATGTCGGCACTGTGGAGAAATAAAGACTATTCGTAGCGTGTATTTGATCGCTTGCGACTATACATATCCAAGTAAGATAAAAATAGATCATACCGCCACGTCGATATCGCCAACTTAACTGTGCACTGCTGGGTGACTAAGGCAGCACGCAATCGACATTATGGTGGGTAGTCGTAGTCTGGTATTACAGCATGAACTCGATCGCTTGTGATGAACGGCGATACTACATATACACTTGTTTTTAAGTAACGTAACAAAAAGCGCGATCATAACGCCGCTACCGCCAAGTTGCGTTTCCACTGCGCGGCGACTATGGCGGTGCGTAGTCGGGCGCCGGCGCCGGCGGGTAGTCGGCGCCGTGGAGTAGCGATTAGGTCTGGTACTGCAGCATCGGCGCGGCGGCGAGGTTCGCGTGGTGGCCGCTGTTCATCCGCAGCGCTGACAGCGACTTGTTGTACCACTCGTCCTCGGCTGTCATGCCTGCTGGACATACATAGTCTTTAGAGTTCATCCCTACTTTACACTAATGCTATACTCTGAGTACATTCGAATCGAATACCGGGTGGACGGATTTAGAACACAATTAAATATTTCAGATCCTCTGGAAAATTCACTCTCAAAAAGTCCTACCACCTAGCACCTAGGTGGTAGGACTTTTTGAGAGTTAGGTGGTGACCTAACACAAAGTAAACCTAGCAACAGCCGCGTTAAACTGGTTCATTAATAAAGGGAAGGTAAAACATCATCTTCTGCGAACAGCTTTAATAATTCAAGCAAAGAACATCGTCTTAACTTTCCACTTAGTTCCCGCGGCACTTCTTCTTAAGTGGATGTAACATGACTTTGACTTTAATTTGTTGATTGTCTTGCGTGACATTGTTAATTGTTTATCAACCGACTTCAAAAAGGAGGTTCTCAATTCGACTTATGTTTTTTGTATGTTTTTTATGCGATATCTCCGCCAATTATGATTTCCTTGTTCGATTTTTTTGTTTGGCTCTACCAAACAGTTATAGTATATTTCAGAGGTCTTTGAGTCGCAGTACGAGTCTCACATAAATTTTATCGTAATCGGTCAAGCCAAAACCGAAATATAAGCGATGAAGTTGGTGTTTATAAGCTTCGTTTGCGTATCAATTATTTTTAATTTGACTTTGAATGTGTGATATATAAGTCTATGAATATTCTACTGTTTCGGCTTGTAAGGGTAGCGTTAGTAGAGTTGTACAACACATTTTGTATACTTTGAGATAATCTAATACATTAGATGCCATTGCCTCTTTGAAGACAGGTTCCTCAAAAGCGTCCCTTTATACCTTATATTTATAACAGCACATCCGTTGAGAGGAGTATTCAACGAAACTATTGAAATATTTTAAACAATTTTACCTTAATAATCACACCTATCGACAAAGGAATTCACATTTTTTTATAATTCTAATCCGAGACTTAGATTGCAGAAGAAATTATTGGCAAACCTATCTCAAAGATGTTATTGGAAATATTTATAAACCGTTTTCCGTTAACCGTTTGTTTTAACAATTGCAAATAATTTTCACCCTAACATCAGGTTCTGATTCGATTCTACTATTAAACAAGAGAACGCAAGCTTAAATCTACAGCACAATACGGCTACGAAAGCTCTACGTAATTCGTAGCATGTTCGTAGCACTTTGTACGCTACAACCCCAGCTACAAGCATACATAAGTACGTAGCTGTGCATATAGTACGTCTATATACGAGGGTAGGGTAGAAATAGTGAGGCACTGGATCGACCCTCGCGTTTTCTCAAGATGCAATCTCGCCGCAGGAAATAAGATATTTGCGAAGACGCCGCGAGGACGCCCGCCAAAGTAAATGTAGTGGAAATTTTCTTATTAGAATATCTACGGTACGATGCCTCGCTTCCATTACGCGATCGTTTTTTCTACGCAGGAATCCGTGCCCGTGGCTTCGTGTTTCACGGTTTATCGCGCAATCATATTTTTACGGAATGGTCTTTTCGTATCTTTTATTGATCTCCGGTGCTATTTATAACAACTTTTATACGAGTAGATAAGTTTTGTATCTATAATATATTATTAACCGTTTTTGAGTGTATGATTCTTTATGTTGGTATTTCTAGAAAACTTTTACCGGTCAAAAGATTAGGTATATAACGTTTTTTATAACGATATTATTTCTCTAGCACATTTTTCAGGCGGCATGAAAATCCTGACACTAGGACTGTCGTGTGGACAAGTGTTTATACGACAAGCGAGCACATTCATAATGAATCGCAAATTAAAACTTTAAAGGTATACATAATCTGAACAACAATAGGTTGGAATTACTGTCAGAAACGCGATTTTAAATTTTTTTATTAAGGATTATTTCATACATTATTATGCATTATATTAATACATTATTCATATCCCGTTTTTAACAACAATTCTAATGTGAGTGACCATTTAATTCATTATCTTATATAGCAATAGGTTAAATTTAACTAATTTGCTAGAAAAAGCCTGCTATCGGTCATTGTTCGTAAACCCTTGTAGTTGTGAGTAACGAGGTGAATAAAATATATAAACTTAACAACATGTCTTTTATAATGTTTAAACCCAGAGCTATGAGTGTGTCATGTGAGGGTTTTATATTTAAACTAGCCGTGCCCCGCAACTTCGCCCGCTATTATCAAGTTAAAAAGGAGCCTACGTGTTAATCCTAGGTATAAGCTATGTACATTCCAAATTTCATCCAAATCCGTTCAGCCGTTAAAGCGTGAAGAGGGACAAACATACTTACACACTTACACACAAACTTTCGGATTTATAATATTAGTAAGATTAGTAGGATGTTGCTCTCTGATTGTTTGTGTGCAGAACTGGGGCGTCTCGTCGTAGCTTCTTAGCGGGTAACTCCTAAGAACAAAGTTCCAATGCGTTTTGTATCCTATAGCTAGTTTTTTTTTATGACAGATAGGTAAGCATTTGGCCGCTATCTCACCTCATGGAAATTTTACAATAAAAATGTACCTCGGTAGTTTCAAAATATATTATTTATCAATTTAGTTCCTATTCCATATATCAACAACTACCAATAACCGAAGTTTTCAGTAAACAGCATCAAAAGATGTTCGAATATGTGACGGCATCAGCATACGTCTTGGGTTGAGGGGCGCAAATTAATCATCTCCGGCCGCATACTAAGACGACATCGAATTAGGGAACACCATGTATATACGTAAGTTAGTATTTGAACATCCTGATCCTGATGGATTTGTACATTCATTAAATATGGGAAAGTGAAATATATTATTATAAAAATTAAACTTTACTATTTAAGTAAAGTTTAAATTTATACATATTAAATGTAATTAATATATATTTAGGTGATATTTATTGATATTGACCCAGTTGGCGCAGTGGACAGGTGTCCACCCTCTGCGCCGTGTGCTGGGTTCGATTCCCGGTAGGAGCATAAATTCCTTCCCAAGGGATATTTGTGCTTCTGGTTCTGGGTGTAATGTGTGTGTGATGTGAATGTTTCCGGCACCCACGATACAAGTCTTTGAACTTAGTGTGTGGCTGTGAGTGTGAATGCGTTTGTTGTTTGTTGTTTGTATTGGTATTTATTCTTACTTTTTTTTTCCTGTAACTATACTCATTATTTGAATGTAACTACTACTAAGTCATAATTAAACCATTTATAATTTTTGGGTGTAATGTTTTTAGGGGTTTTTAAACTAAACTAAAAGACTAAGTTTGATGTCTTACACAATTATAACCAGAATCAGAAACACAGATTCACCTTAGGGAGAAAACTTGTGTTTCAGCCGGCAATCGAGCCCGATACCCCTGCTTAGAAGGCGAACGCCACCAACTAAGGCAACGAGCAGTTAAATAAATGCAAATTAGTCATCCAATGGCCACCTAGTTTAAATCTTTGACGAACATTACTCGCCGCAAACCACTAGTGAATAAAATGATATCCAGTGGGACATTTAACAAATTGTAATCAAGTTTTTCCTTTTTCAAGATCATCTGCCGGAGCTCAGCTGGGATAAGTTTTCCCATTATTACAAGGGATATTTGTATAAAAACTCGAGGCCTGCGCGGCTTCAGCTCCTAACTTTATAATTGCCTTGACGGCTCTAATAGAAACTTGATGAAAGCTGCCGCCTGCCGTCTACGGCTTTTTGTTTCGCTACAAACTTACATTTTAGTTCTTACGGCTATTAAGATTAATAATTTGTATGCGGCTTATAAAGTTATATTGTTTGTGAGGGATTTCTGGTGGGACATGGTTAACATATTTTTTTATGGTTGTCGAGTAACGAAACGAGCATTTCGCTGGCCTGATGGAAAACATTACGCTTTATTTTTCTTTTAATTTTGGTTTCGCAATCCTGTGATTTTTTTTCTTTTAATTTTGGCTTTGTAATCTTGTACATTTAGCCAGTGTCAAGTGAAAATATATTTCAAGTGTATTTCATACTAAAAGTCGCTAGTCACAAGTCACAGTCAAAGCCAAGTAAAAAAATCAAGGTCCAGTCATAGTCAAGTACTGCCTTAGAAAAGTGGTAGAATTTTTACTAGAACTTCTATTGTAGTTTTGGAGCGAAAGCTAACACGTTTTTTAACTTTGATTTGCCTAAACTTATGCACATTTACTAAGTATTAACGGTTAATAGTCCACCGTTATTACACATTAACGCTCGTAGAATCATAGGTTTTGGAAAATTATACAAAATCTACAACGCCATTTTTTCACTTACGCGGCAAAACTCAACGTCACGCTTGAATATTCCAGTTCAGTGCCACCCAGAGTTATGAACTTATGTAAAAATCCTGCCCGGCAAAGCACTACGCTCGTCACCCTGAGATATTAGAAGTTAAATCTCTTTAAGCCCTGCAGTTTCACTGGAAACATTGGTCTTCAATCCAAAATACAGTAATGTTTGTCAAAATCAATGTTTTATGTAAGATACGAGTACGGTCCAAATTTCAGATGGTGCAGATACAAATATATTCCATACTTTCTATCAGTTTAAATAGTGGTCAAATGCATAGAAAATATAATGGAACAATACTTTAGCATAAAAAAAGTTAAACAGAACAGCTCAGCTATGTTTTTTATGATAGGTCGTATAGTATTGTAAGTTACTGATATATCTCTTGTTCAAATTAATTTATATGTTATTTATGGAGTTCAATCTTTACACGGTCAGAAACACGGTTCATCCCGCTTATAATTCCGAAAATAAATATGATCCGAAAGAATACTCACTCATTTATGGTTAAATCACTGGATAATATTGGACAGGGAGAATGATATGCGACTTTTATTGAACAAAGAATTGCCCGTTTTTTTGGGTTTGCTTTGTTGGGTCCGCCTTCTAAGCAGAAGGTATAGGATATTCCCGGTGGAAACAAAAGTTTTTCCCCAATGGAAATTTGTGTTTCTAATTGTGGGTGTGATGGTGTGTGTGATGTGAATGTTTCCGGCACCCACGTCACAAGTAATCAAACTTAGTGTAGGGTGTGTGAAAGAAAGCATTTATGATAAGTATAATTTTATCCAAGAGAAAATAGCCGCAGGCAACGGTTAGCCGTATATAACATTGGAACATGTGTAATACTCACGTTAGTTTTAACTTTAAAATTAACTAAAATAGTCTCTGCTACAAACAACAAACTCACCCATCGTGTCTTGCCTCATGCCCACCGCGCTCATGTTGGCCCCATGTCCCATAGAAAACCCTTGCGGCATCGGGTAGGAACCGCCTCCCATTTGAGACAGCGAGAATATATCCTTCTGCAGTTCCTCGTAGCTTCCGTGGTGCTGGAATTAAAGTAAACTTTAGTATGTTATTGATATACTTATATAGTATATTTTTTAATTTGATGGGGTTGGCTTCACTAGAAAGGCGACTTAATTCTGAGTCGCAACCTTTTTGTGCGATGAAAAGTGGTGGGGAATAAGTGGGTGAATAATTAAATAGTTTCCCTATAATACAAAAGTGTCACTTCTATTGTGTCTTTACGAAATATCCTGTTTTTTTATTATAATGACAACTTATTTGTTATGATATACTAACTCTAATGAATAAATTAAAAAAGAATACTCATTGTAACTAATAGGTAATTATTATCAATTATAATTAATTATTATTTGTTACGTTTGTCTGATTGTAAATTGTCTTTTAATTATAATTTAATTTATTTCTGCTTTCCCACCAAGATAGTAACGCTCCGAAATGTATATTCACTTACATATATAAAATAAGCGGGTTATGGACTCTAACTGGTAAGAGGAAACAATACTATATCTCGGTCAGTAATACTGTCCGTGAGACATATATATTTAGTATATATTGAAATACGCACTTCACATGTTCTAAGATTATTTATTGATTGTTAAGATTTAGCGTTCTTTTAGCGTTTTGGAGACTACATACCACATTTTTAGTTTCGTTTCTTGCACCTGTCTTTATCCCTACTAATAGTATAACTACAAAACTGTTGTGAATATTAAGTTAGTGTAATTTGAAGAATATATATACCACGCTATCAAAGACGTGGGCAGACGAGCGCTACTTTAGAACAGTTAGTGCTAAAACAAACTTTATACTCGTCGCCAGTTACATTTTTTTTGCATCTCTTCCATGGAAACTATAGAAAACCTTCACGGACTCAGTGCGCTAATTATTCTGCATAATTATGTAGTAATGCTATTCTGTATGATACGTCCGCTGCAAGTAGGCAATGTCCGCAAGGCGATTGCATTATTTCTCTAGCTACCAATACGTACTTATGACATAGAATAAACAAAAACGCTTTAACACTCACAGCTATACATTATGTTCAATGACTTTTGTCGTGGTTGCCGCAAACATTCACATCACACACATAATCACAACCAGAACCAGAAACATACATTTTTTTTGGGGAGAAAACTTGTGTTCTCGCCGGGAATCGTACCCGATGCTTAGAAGGCGAACGTTCACCCAACTATGCAAACGGGCAGTTCTATATCTATAATTTTTTTTTATATTTATTTGATACTTTTGCACAAAAAACAGTACAAGGAGGACTTAATGCTAGAATAGCATTTTCTGCCAGTCATTCTGGAGGTGCAGAGAAAAGGGTGATAATAATATAGGTAGCAACATGTCTTAGCCAATTATCTTACTTAATAGCTAAGCTTTTAAACGTTTAAACTACCTGTTATACGTGAATTGTTGAACTCATTTGAGCGATAATTCCCTCATTACCATGTGCGCTAATCAGTCGGCGTGATTACGACCGTAATGCGATTCTGCTGCGTGCGCTGCGGCCGCGGAAAATAATGCAAATACTGCCCGCAGTGCAATCTAACTAAATACGATATATATAGATTACCTCCATGGTGCTGTATAATGCTGATACAACTATGTTTTAGCAACATTGTTCGCAAATCAGAACAAAAAGTAGGTTAGATATTTGGCACGTATTTTTGTGTCTGTACACCGATTACAGATTTGTCAGCTCATTCGTGTAATTTCTTTGTGCGTCTCAAATAATTGTATTTTTTTGTCTCGGATATACTAACGTTTGACAGGTGATAACGGGCCTAAAATAACTGGCTCAAAATATTGCTGCCGTAATTTAATTTTTAGACATTTTGGCGATAGGTTGTCATACTCGATGGTGATGGACTATGCCTGTATTTGTATAGCAAACCTGGCGAGCATGATTAAATACCCTTCTGCGATATATCGCGGTAGGGTATTCAATCATGCTCGCATCGCTATCAGCATCGCATCAGCTATATAAAATACGCCAGGAGTAATATCATAATCGTTTTACTCAAACTGTTAATAAGTAGCGTAAGTGCATTGACATAAACGGAAAAATAATTTTTCAACGTGTCATAATAATGATTAAAGTGTGGGCAGCTGGCCGCGCGGTAATGGCACTGCGGTGAACGAGCTCAGTACGAAAAATGCTTGTTTTTTAATTTGATCAGATTAATGCCTTCATTAAGTTTTGTTTGGTGGAGCCCCGTGAATTCAAAATATATGGAGATTCATTCGTTTAAAACAATAGTGGAGCGGAGTAGCATAACCATCAATGATAATGATTATCTAATTAAAGGAATACTATGAGAGAAAATCAGATCAGTAACTGAAGTTTTTTAAAGGAATACGGTACTTAGTTTTTCTTACTAGACATAATCTTATGCTACTTTTGAGTCTGATTTCAAAGTCAATTTTAATGATTATCTAATTAAAGAATGAGCTATGAGAGAAAATCAGATCTGTAACTTATGTATTTTAAAGTAAAACGGTTCTTATTTTTTCTTACTTGACATAAATTTTCACTATTTTTGACTTTGATTTCGAAGTCAATGTTAATGATTATCTTATTAAAGGATGAACTATGAGAGAAAATCAGATCTGTAACTGAAGTTTTTTTAAAGGAATACGGTACTTAGTTTTTCTTACTCAACATAATCTTATGCTACTTTTGACACTGATTTCGAACGGCATCAACCATTTCAGAGGCAGCTCGCTTCAAATATAGACACGCTCACACAAACACAACCACAAGCTCAAACATATTAAGCTTTTTTTTTTTTCTTCTGATCTTATCTATAGGTAAGATTAAAGTAGGCAAATGTATACTAAGACCTAAGAACAATAATGACTGTACTGAGCTCTGCTTATTGTCTAAAAATACGATGGCGGAAGGCAATCACAAGTTTCTAGTTTACTAGCGTCCCGCCCGGCTTCGTACGGGTGTAGTTTAAAAAAATATAGGTGATGTGTAGTTACTTTAGTAGCCTTTGATTATAAAATTTCTTTATGAACAACCGTATTTAAACAACCGTAAATAGAGACGCAAGTAACAAAATTTTAAAAGTTATATGGTTATTGTGAGTCAACTGTAACAGATAGAGATATGCCATCGCAAGGTTTAGCCTATGTACGTTTAAATTAATTTTTCGGCGACTTAGTTGCAAAATATTGTTTGTTTCTACTGATGTACATGTTATAAACTTATTATGATTTTATTACATACGTAAACCTTACGTGAAAAATACATATAAATCGAAATTTGTACCCTGCAACCTCGAGTACAAAGCAGGGATTTGCCTAATGATATATCAAAAGTCACATTCGCCAAATTTTTTTACATGCGAATTTTGCAGTTCACATACTTACTAAAAAATTGGCGAAGGTTCACCGGTCGGAAACATTCACATCACACTCACTATGACACCAGAAACACAAGTTTTCCTTGGGGAGAAAATTTGTTTTCCAGTCGGAAATCGAACCTACCTAAGCTAACGAGCAGTTCAATGACAAGACAATGTCTGTCAGATCAGTTATTTCAGAATACACGCACATACCTGAGGATACCGGTTGATGGTGTTCGGATGGGGGTACGGCTGGTAACCTCGGTAGCCCTGGATGTTCCTCATCATGCCGTTGCAGCCAGGCAGCACCGCCGGCGCCAGTGCCTTCTGTAGCTGCTTCTCTTGCTTTCGGTACTTGGCACGTCGGTTTTGAAACCATACCTGGATGGAACAAATAGGTTAATATATAGAAATTATGGGATGTACTTATGTATAATATATAATTATATGAGAGAATCGGTATGGCTTTAGCTTTGGGAAACCTCAATCTGCTATTATGGATTGTTTTTGCTAAACCAAGCTTAATCACAATACATTACGCTAGGTTTAATAAATACACTGAATGGGAGGCGAATCGATTTAATTTAATTTAATTTTGCCTTTTTTTGATACTAGATAGGCAAATATTTGACCGCTATCTCACCTGATGGAAAGTGACGATGCGACCATGCTTGCCTAGAAGGTACCTATTCACTCTAGACGTGAAGATACCCAGATTATACTGTTCAGGGAACAAAGACGCAGGTAATGAGTTCCACTCCTTCTCCTAGTGTTAAGAACAGTCAAATGTAAAAATTGGTGTCTCAAATCACAACATCTTACTGGAAAAACCAAATAGTTATATTACCTTTGTAAAAACAATGGGATAGGAATAGGGTCGGTTTATATATCATTTCAGAAAAAAATATAACAATTTAAGGTGTATTGTAAATATATATCTTTTTGAAATAGCCGGATGCTCTTATACGTTTCATGTAAACCCAAATACAAATTTCCTTATTTTAAATACATACTCAGTAGTTTTATTTTCCATTTAAATGTTGTTCTGGTTTGTGAAATAAACGTACAAAATAACGTAGAAATATGTTACATACAATTGTATCATGTGCAAAATATATTTCTAAGAAGTGGCCCAGTTGTCATAGTGCGCAGGTCTTCGCTGTGGGTCCGGTTCGAATCCCGACAGAAGCACAATTTTCCTTCCCAAGGGAAACTTGTGGTTCTAGGTGTGATTCTGTGTGTGATAAGTAAATATTGCCGGCACCCACGATGGAAGTCTTTGAACTTAGAGTGGGGTTGTGAGTGTAAATGGATTAAAAAATCAGGTGATTTGGTTGAGGTGAACCGACTCCAGCGCTTCTTTTTTTTTCTCTTGAAGTGGTAATTTGATAACACTTACATTACTAAGCCGTTATTATTGAATTAAATTATTTATACATTAAGCTTCATGACTAATTGTTTATAAATAAACGTAAATAAAAAAGAGAAGAGCAAAACAAGCGAGGGCTTAATCTGTGTGTTGTCAACGGGAATGAGAGCGTGCGTCGTTTGATATGGTGATTAGAGCTGATTAGAGGGAGAGGGTGGCATCCTCCCCTCTCCCTCTCGGGGGCGGGCCGCGCCCTCGCACGCACTCTCCATATAAATAAACCGATATACTCCATACCTCTCTATATACATAGAGGTATAGTGAGCTCACCCTATCCAAAATATACGCAGTAGGTATCCACACTGTAGGTTCCACTTAATATTGTGAGCGTTTCTCAACCTTATTCGAAGCTCCCAGAATAAAAGTCTCCGAATAAAAGTAAAACAATATTCAGACACATGCGATGCAAGCGCAGACGAATAAAGTTACGTCCATGGTTCTAAAGTCTGAAATTTCAGCTTAACAATGGACTGCGCGACCATTATTGAACTGCCCGTTGGCTAAGTTTGGTGGGCGTTTGCCTTCTAAGCAGGGGTATCTGATTCGATTCCCGGCAGAATCACATGTGTTTCGCCCAAGGGAATATTGTGTTACTGGTTCTGGTTATGATTGTGTGTAAGATGTAAACGTTTCCGGCATCCACGACACAACTCAGCGTATTTACTGTGGGGCTGTGAGTGTGATTTTTTTATTTATAGATCGCATTAATCACTATCTTTGGGCCAATTCCCTATATTGCCTAAGACTTAACTAAAACCATATTTAGGTAGATCAATAATAATCACTTCACAATATTATAAATTCGATAGTTTGTGTGTGTAAATATCTAAGTATCTTTGTTTTCTCTTCACACTGTAACAGCTAAACGGTTTTTGGATGAAATTTTGACTATACGTAGCTTATACGTAGAATTATCACCTAACTTTATAAACGCGGGCGAAGCCGTGGATCAAGGCTGATTAAAAATCTTCATAGATCTTCATAGCTTTAATTGCACACCGATAGAAAGCACTTACAAAGAAACCTTAAACATAACATAGGAGCATAAAAGTAGTTCTTATCGCTCAAAGCAATTTCTTACAGACAACCAAAAACAAATATTAATGTTTTGTTACCATCTAAATGCATTTCGTTCTTAATATTTTGTATTTTACAAGCATTTTTTATGTAGTAAATTACATTATCTCCAGTGATCAAAAAAATCTTTCATCATAAGTTAAAGTCATAATAGTCAGATCTTATTTAGCGCAAAATATAGTATTGCCTTCATGTTCAGCGTGGATATGAAGCCGGCATTTCGAGAAATCATCCATATATAGGTCATACATTTCCTGAGTATATTTAAGCTAGTTTTTTTAAGTTAATGTAAGCAAAACTTTAATAATTTAATTAAATCTATATCTACTTATTAAATAAAATCGCCATTACACCATTTATAACTCTGGAACGGCTGGACCGATTTTTATGATCTTTGATTTGTTGGATTTGTCTTCGCCTCGAACAGCAGATTAACTATTAAAACATTGGAAATATTAACGAATAAGATATTTCTAAAATATATTAATTTTCTTATTCATTTTGTATGGAACGGCTTTTTTAAATTTTGAACAGAATCACGCCTGGGCTTGGTTCACCAAGTCCAACAGACTTACTAGGTACTAGGCTAAAATTAATAATAAATAATAAAATTCATTTCATTGACACTTACATATTTAAAACACAACTAACATTACATTACGTATAATGTTATTTCTGGTGAGCCCTGAATCCCATACTAGGATAATTCCTGTGTCGTAGGATTCAGCCTCTTTCAGTAGGTATTATGCATAAAATTGTTGAAGTCGGTATACAATTATTATACATTTAGTGTTTAGGTATTGAAATTGGATCTTTGGAATAACAAATCGTATGTTCCCTTTTGGTATAATTTCTTTTTAAACTATTTTTTACTCATCGATAACAACGATTGCATAATACAAATTGTTCACACTAATATCATGTTTCCTACTAAAATAACACAAACAGTTGAATGTTTATAAGATTAAAGATTAACGTTTTTGAGTCAACAAAGGTATTTGTCGTAAGTGATACTGTAATCCAATATGAGTGATACTTATGTTTCTTTTTATCAGACTAACAGAGTTATCATCAATTCATCATTCATTTATCATCCGCACGGCGAAGGAGTGGAATTAATTGCCCGAACCATTGTTCCCCGCACGGTATAATCTGGAAGTCTTGAAGCTTAGAGTGAATAGGTAACTCCAAGGTTGCATACTGCATCTTCATCCGCATACATCATACGAGTACAAAGTAACCTTGTGTAGTGAAGAAATGTTTGCCTATCTACCTTCGTTCATTTATAGAACAGCAAAAGAATGGAACGCTTTGGCGTCGCGTCGTCTGTGTTTCTCGAAAGGTACCTTTCGAGAAACACAGACGACGCGACGCCAAAGTGAGTACAATTTGGGTGTGTTCAAAAGTAAAGTAAATAGGTATTTACTAAGCAAGCGTGCTCTACCTTAGACTACATCGTCACTTTCCATCAGGTGTGATTGTAGTCAAACGATTGCTTAGTCTGTTATGAAAAAAATTGCATAGTTTTTTTTTATGAACAATATAATGTTACGTGGTCCTAATTGGCTTACGTAACAGCTTTATGACTCATATTCAATTATTTATTGCAATCTATAATAATAGTAATATACAGGTGTTTTTTTTAGGAGTACAGTTCTATATAGACCCTGTGGGGCACCGCAATAATCTTAGAAGAGAGGAGGACTGCTAGGTTTTGTTGACAGATAAGAAATAAACACAAATACTACATAAGAAATATTATATAATATTTGTGTTTATACATTTCGTTATAGTAATTATTCAATTTAATATTGTCATAGAAAATATATATTATTATTACTATTAGATTCTCTATTAGATACTCTCTATATAACCGAATTATTGAGAAACACATAACTCAACGCAACCCCGTTACATATTATAGTGATAGACAGACAGAGGAAGGAAGCTCAACTGGGATATTAGTTTTTTGCGAAGCAACCATGTTTCCCTTGCGAGCGTTGTAATGAAAAACGAATCAATTTCCGGCATTTTAACAGTCGATATTTGTCGCGGGATTTTGCGATTGAATCACAGATGATACAATCGTTATTTTGTGTCTGTTATTTTGACAGTTGACATTGACTAAATAGATTTTTGAAGTATTTTTTTTAAGGCAAAACCTAGATTCAATGTATTGCATGAACTGCCCGTTGACTTAGTTGGGTGCGCGTTCGCAATCTAATCAGTGGGTGGGCGATTTAATTCTAGGCGGAAACACAAGAACTGGGTATCAAATTTAGCTTCACATACGTTTAGATTATTTCGGCGAAACGTTTTTACACTTAAACGATTGTCTTTCGGTACACCGTAACAAGGGAAACATGGTTACGAAAGTCGAGCAAGAAAAAATGCTCTGCCGCCATGGAATTTTAATAACTTCGATAACTTGTACTACATGGGTTATTTATATATTATAATATGTATTAGCAGAAACAAATTAGATGTGGCAACATTCTAGAATCCTCTTTTTGTAGGCTTAAAATTATGAAATATCATATAGTAAGTTTTTGTGGATCAAATTTTTTACATTATACTAAGTGCACTCAAATAATAATATCGAATAGTGATAGGTAGAAAGGTATACAATGCACAAAATACGGGCCAGTTGCCTATATTTCTTAAAATAAACAAATTATATACATCTATATAGCAAAGACCCATGTTACCTACAAGTCATCGAGCTTATAGGTAACTCATGTGCTCAAGCCCACTACCAGTGGGTAGCGTTCCCATCATGCTGGCGGCATTGCCTCTCTGAATTTCAATGCTAATACGTTGAGGCAAATAAGTACCAGCATTTTTATCACGCGTCGCCTCAACCAGGCGCTCTGATATATATCTATATGGTATCTATATGTGATAATTTTATTCAAATTTAGGATTTTAATTACCCATTATAACTACTTTATCACAGCAAATTATGTACAAAACTGACTTGCGTAACAATTACGATCAGATTTTATATTATATCTGCCAATGGCCATCATCACAGTCTCAGGGTTCTATAGGAGTCAAGACTCATTCAATTATTTTAAGGTATGTTTGAGAAAACATAACCCAATATTTAATGCCCGACCGTCGTAGCCTCTATATCCTATTTGACTATCAAGAAACCTTCAGGATTAAGAGTCTTAATAAATTCTTAGAATTCATATTATTATTTATAACCGAGTGTTCGAAGCCAGACTGTTAAAGCTAAGATCATTGCTGATTGCCCTTCGCGCTGGTTCACTCACTGATCCTCAAATTATCACACTCCCAGCGGTGGGAGTCGAAATCTTTTCCTACTTAACGACTGGCATAACTTGATCATCGCCATTAATAAAATCATCCTTAGCAACAAGAAACTCTCTCACACTTATCACTGTTATTATACCTTTGCCACTTTGGTTCTAATATAGAGATTATTATCCAAGTCTGACTGAAAATAACGAACAAGAATAAAATTTAGTTTACTAAAGATCCCTCTCTGAACACTTTTCTTAAGTCTTAAGATGAATCGCTATAAATACGTATCTATTATCCTGAGAGGCGAGCTATCTGAAGAAAACGGTCGCCTTTAAACTGAAAAAGCACGGGATCCAACAAAACATTTTCTTATTTCCAATTGTAGAATTCATTTGAGGGCAGAGACAATGTCGAGAGGCGCGCGGGGAGGATGAGCGGCTAACTTCGTTACGGATCCATTTGATGGGATTGCAATGCCTCAGGGGCCACCCTCTCCCCGCCCGCTCGCTCCCTTCGCGCTCGACGATGCTGTATTTTTATATCGAAATTTCCTCTAGAAGGAGGGAGCTGAACGTCGCCGTCGTCTTTAACGTTTACATTCTTATGTAGCGTCGCCTAAACGCTAATAGCCTCCTACGGAGCGCGCGTGCACGAACGTCGCACCCCCACATGTATCGACACTTCCACACATAAGCACTGACATACTCGCGATACATGGCACGGTCGCCTACGCGTTTCACGTGCTTTTAGCGGCGGTAAAGGTAAAGTCTTCGGTGTAATATCGTTTGTCAGGACCTTTCATTTTCTAAAAGAAAGCCCCGTCATCTCGAAAGAAACGGTAATTGTATACCGTAGCGACAATGAATAAAATATCACACGCTGAAAGCTCGTACGGCGGTTAATGAATGTATAAAAAGGCCCGGTAAAGTAGCTAGGCACTCAATTTGGCAAGAGGTCACTTCATTATTAAGGAATGGTTAAAGTCACGTCCTGAATAAAATATCTAAAGCGACAAATTAGGTGCTCGAGGGACAAATCAATATCGAGGGTCCCGGGGGATTGAGCGATTTTAAAACTGAGATAAAGATCTCTCGCGAGTTACTGTAAGCATTTCGTATTCATACGGTCGAGGACGACAGATGGCTCTTTAATTCAATCCGCCTCCGGCCTACGCTCCAAATTGTATTATCCGAGCATTCGCGCATCATTGATATTTCGACAATTCTACGAAGAACTGGCACCGGTATTGTGCTCGCATATTTTGTTCGCGTTTTTTATTTTTTATGTTGGCTTCACGGGTGGTCTGATTTTTCGACTGTACAATTTCTGTATCAGGATTTCTAGTGTTTTGTTTTAGACTTATAAGTAACAATTCAGATACAAGAAAATTTAACGATGAAGGTTTTAGTGAAATTTAAATAATAACCGCGTTTTAAAAACTTTTGATACACGCATGGTATAATACGTAGTTTCCTCAATAAAATAAAAAAAAAACTAAGGGAAAACTAATTCGCTGTTTTGTGCTTAGAATAATGGAAGAAGCTTAATATTAATGATGCAAAAAAATACCGTTACTTCAAAATTTCAAGATTTTTAAGCTATTGCATAGCTTCTATCGCGGGCCTTGAGCGTGGAGACCTAATCCAGAAATTCCGTAACGAAAAAACCTAACGCCCCCCACGACTTCACAAAAAGTTTTCGGCTACGTTGAGTTGCGAACTCCGTACAGATGCATTCGATTCAGTATCCAATACCAATAGGCTACTGAGTCTTTTAACTATAACATCGAAATAAGCCTATAGGTTTTGACGTTTACGTTTTTAAAGTAAACGTCAAGATCTATATGCTTATTTCGATGTTATAGTTAGAAGACTCAGTAGCCTATTGGTATTGGATACTGAATCGTATGCATCGGTACGGAGTTCGCATCTCGACGTGACCGAAAACTTTTTGTGAAGAAAAACGAAGCTGAAAAATAAAAAATGCTATGCAATAGCTTTACCGCGGCAGTCCCCGAGTGCCACACGTCTTTTTTGTTATAAGTTTGATCGCCAAATAGATAGCTTTAGTTTTAGTACACGGCGAGACGCCAGTCTGTCTACGCGTTCACTAGACTATTGACCGACTGTTCCAAAATTAGTCTTGCACAACAAACCAAACAGAGCTTTAGATGCGTCCAGGCATCTATCACCGTAGATTTGGTATCACTACCTCTCACTTTGGATTATGCTTCATAAGTACCTACCCACATTTTTTTAATTGTTTTATAAATATTAAAGTGCTGTAAAAAAGTAACATACCTGTATCCTCGCCTCGTTGAGCTTTGTCGTCCGCGCCAGCTCCTCTCGGCAGTAGATGTCTGGATAATGTGATTTCGCGAATGCCGCTTCTAATTCCGCTAATTGTTCCTGCCACAAATATGTATATGTTAAGTTGTTGCATCTAAAACTAGGCTGTTGTATGCAATACATATAAGTATGTCCATCAACACCCGGGGCGTTTTAAAATATATGTATATATATTGCCCAATATTTGGAGATAACGCGGCACATTCGTCCGTGAAGTCGTGGCTAGTAGGAACAAGATGATAAAGATAGTTAAAGTTGTGTATAGTAACTTCTTTTCAGAACTTAAGTATTTCCTAACAACATTTATTATAATTTTAAATTTTAAAGACTTGAAAGAGGTCATGTAGTAGTATTTCATTATAGCTCTATTTATTCTAGAAGTCCCTTTGGTAACGATATATGTACTATAAATTCCATTCAAAAACTGAGAATAATCCCACCAATTACACTACGAAAACAACAAATAGCTATGCTTTTTGTTGTTTTCGTAGAGTATGGTTATATAGGTATATCCTACGATTTTTATAGGCATAGGTTAAAAAAATATTCAATTTACCACATTCAAATTGTCATACAATCATATAAAAGTCATCCGTATACGACACGACACAGCTGTGTCCATTTTTAAAATTATATTTCACAATTTTTTTATTTGGAAAATTCTAGAATTTATCGATTGACGGAACTAAAACTCTAATCAGTATAGTATGATTTGATTTGATTTCAACGCTTCCGCCGCGCTGTTGTAGAGCCTAAAAATGTTGTGGACTAATGTCTCAAATAATGTAACCCTTACATTGCACTAAGCTAAAATCCCTTATTTAGTCTCCTTTTATTAATTTGTGTTATTAGTCTAGTTGTAAATTTGCTGTTTATTTAGCTGAGTGATAATAATTGTATGTTGCCCCTTGGCCGGAACAAGACAGTGGATGCGTGTGCCTCGATTGCCCCATTGCTGTTTATACATAAAACTAAAACCTTGCATGACGTCCTCACGTTGTCATAAAGGTTCTAAGGAAACTGAAGGTTATACCTGCGTTAAATTAATTTTATGCGACGATGGCCTGGAAAAGAACACGAAGCATTACTGGGTGTGCAACGTTTGTGCTTAATATTGTTGCCATAGCTGAAGCTCCGCTTGAAGTCTCTAGCATGTACACTATTGTGTATCGCTTTACCTTTCTTTGAGTTAAGTTGTGTAAAAGTATTTTTATGCCTTCGCTGGGCTCGAATAGGGAATGATGTTTGTCCGTATTCTTATAATCGTGTCATTACTGAAACCCCTCTTGAAGTCACATCTTGGCCATTCCAATTATACCTTTATTAGTCAATTACAATAGAAGTTCTATACGATCTAGATGAGCAGCACATCCCAATACTAGTCACAGCTGTGCTGGATATTTCACCACTCCCTCGTCTCCCTATTCGGAAAGAGGACTGGTCAGCCTATTAAAGCAGTCTACAGGATTTAACTGTGGGCCCGCTAGCGTTGAAGCGGCAGCCATAAAATAACAACTGTAATGCAATTAGCTAAAGAGACAGCCACTTTAGAATTACAAAAATTAATGCTAGATGTGAACAAACAAACAAAATCAAACGCATTCACACTCACAGCCCCACACTAAGTTTAAAGACTTGTATCGTGGGTGCCGGAAACATTCACATCACACACACATCACACCCAGAACCAGAAGCACAAATATCCCTTGGGAAGGAAATTTGTGCTCCTGCCGGGAATCGAACCCAGGACCTACGGTGCAGAGAGCGGACACCTGTCCACTGCGCCAAATGGGTCGTCAAACAACAAAAAACAGAATCTTAGCCTGTAACATTCAGGACATAACTGAAACCCCTCTTGAAGTCACAGCTTCACACTTCTCAGGTCACTCCAATTGTACCTCGGTTTGTATTTACCTGTGTAAAAGTAGTTCTATGCCTCCGCCGGGCTGGAGTAGGGCATGATGCAGTGGTGGGCGTGTGTCCAGCATGCTGTGGCCCTAACGCTGGTGATAGAGCTGAAGTCCCGCTTGAAGTCCCCGAGCTCCCCGTCCCGCCCGGCTCTGGTTTTAATTTTTTGAAAGCACCTTCTGCTGTTGGAAATAGAATATTACAATTTAATGCTATTTTGATACGATAATAATATTATATATCCTAAAGAAACTATCTCATATTCTGTCTGATTGATACCTTTTATTGGCTAAACCACTAAAACAATATTGATCAAATTTGTTTTATGGATAGTTTAAATCACAGTCACGAAGGAAAAGTGAAATTATTTTGATTTGGGGCAAAGCCGCGGGGCACTGCTAATACTTACAAAATAAAATTAGTAGTGATTTTTCTATTCGCGTCGCGCGTTGAAATCTTTTTAAAGCAAGTATGATATTTAAAAAATAATGTTATTAATAGACTAAGATATTAAAATTTAAAAATTGTTTTTAATAGGGACGAAAAACACTGATCAGATAGCTTGTCCTTGTTGGAGTCTTTGCAAAAAGTACAAAATAGAAACAAAAATTTGTGTTTTTACAACATGGATACATACACAAGTATGTTCTTGGGAGAAATCATAACGCGTTGACGTCTGGTATATGGTATACTAGCCGTGCCCCGCGGCTTCGCCCGCCATTATCAAGTTAAAAAGTAGCCTATGTGTTAATCCTAGGTATAATCAATGTACATTCCAAATTTCATTCAAATCCGTTCAGCCGTTAAAGCGTGAAGAGGGAACAAACATACTTACACACTTAAACACTTACAAACAAACTTTCGGATTTATAATATTAGTAGGATAAATGGCTAAAGAAGTAAAACCAATTCTGTTTCCTCAGTGGAAGATGCTCGGACACGCTTTCTATAAGAAAAATATGCCCATCTGTAGTTACGGCTCGCAGATAGAATTTGTATCTTCGAATTTTAGATTTCGAGCATTCTCGAGCTATTTCAACACAATTTTTTTCTGTACTGTTTTAGAACGGTGCTTTAAATCAGTTAAATTAAAATTTAAACGGGAATTAGCGTAACTCATGAGTAGTCGATATCCAAATCGACAATTGTTTCGAATTCATTTGGGAGCCTTCTTCAGGATGAGCTCGGATCGCTCGCCGTCGTGTATCTCGCATATCGACTACGCGTAAGTCACGCTAATTCCCGTTTTAATTTTAATTTGATAGTTTAAAATGTACTTTCAATCTTTTGAAAAAGCTCAAAAAGTAGGTTTTAGAGCAGTACAAAAAGTATGATCAGTCAACATTATTTTCGAGTTAGATTAATGGGATATGCTGAAAACCAGTCTTAGCGCTGAACATATTCCAATTGCTAATTATTTCTTGCATGTATTTTGATTTGTGTACCATATGATTGTTTTAAATATTTATCAATAAATGATTTCTATTCTATTCTAAATGATATTCGCACCAGTAGAAGTCAAATATCAACTATCCTGAACCAGTTCAATTCAAAGAAACTCTTATTTGCATAGCGGGTGTAGCGCATCGACCCTTGCCGTAGGTCAAGTTCGCCGCTCTTAATTGTAATTGCGTTTTAACTAACGACGTTAAAGAGCTAATGATTCGGTGCCCCCAGACGTTTCTAGGAATTCCGCTGGCGCTTGACTTTGTTTACGTCACGTCATTCACTGTGGCGGGCGGTGGCCTAGTAGAATTGATATTGGGTTATGTGTGTTAGTAGCACACTTATGATACATCATATTAAATGTTTTTTTTATTACTGGTAAAGGATAAAATTAATTTGAAAACTGCCCGTTGGCACAGTTAGGTGCGCAACCGCCTTGCAGAGTTATTGAGTTCAATTAAACACAAGTTTTCTCCCAAGGGAAATAGGTATAGGTAAGCATTTGGCCGCTTTCTCACCTGATGGAAAGCGACGATGCTTCGAAGATGAAGCATGCTTACCTAGAAGAACCCTATTATATTTATACTCTAGACTTGAAGACTCCCAAATTATAATTCTGTATCCGGGTGCGATTTTGTGTGTGATGTGAATGTTTTCGCGACACAAGTCATTGAACTTAATGTAGGAAGCGAGTGTGAAAGCGTTTTTTACTATTTTTTTAATACATTTGCTCACAAAACAGCACAAGGAGGTAATGCAAGAATATCATTTCAAATACACGCGAAAAAAAAAACTATTTTTTTATGTCTTTGATTGAGGAGACTTATATTGGCTAGAGGGTAAATAAGTCAGCTCAGCAAATTGAACAAAAACGATGTAGAAAGAATACTAAGTAACGTGTAAGTAGTATTAACATACAGTCACGCAAATGCACACATCATTCACATTAAAACACACTCCCACACACCACACACACACACGCATACAAACGCAGACAAAATCTTGTAACTAGCATGTAAGATTGACATATTATACAATTGAGCAACAAATGGGAGAAGATAGGTCTACTGGTCCCTTAAACACAGTTTTCAACTACATAGGCTGTGGCCCCAGGCTTTATAAACATGAATTTTAAAAATCTTGTGTCATTAAATAAATGTATTAAATGTACGATGGTCCTGTCCGCAGGTAAACATAATGACTATGTGTGTATTTGCATAACCTATTATGGACCGTAGCATCGATAAATATTTGTATATTCACACGAAGTGCGCACAGAATTAGGATGTAAACTGTAAACAAATCTGAGAAAATATGAATGTTGATACTAATAGAGCTCATCCATATAAGTTATCGCTCTATCGCGCGTCGTTGATAGTCTTAAGTTAGTTTAGTTTAGTCCTTAGTTATCAGTTTAGTCTTTTGACAGCTTGTGAAGTTTGATTTGGACAGTTATTCAACATACAGAAACGTGGCTGAATCGGTCGTTATAAGTACTCTTAAGGGAGTTAGTAGAGCTCGGGGCTTAGTTCAAATCTTAGTGAAAGATAATATTTTAAGTGAAAAACACTGAATCTTTAGTTTATTTTTTGTTTTGAGGTATTACAAAATGTAAAAAAGTTAATAATTTTCTTTTATCTTTTTTAGGCTAGCGTTAATTGGAAGTGTT
This sequence comes from Lomographa bimaculata, assembly GCA_948107665.1. NCBI lineage: Eukaryota > Metazoa > Arthropoda > Insecta > Lepidoptera > Geometridae > Lomographa > Lomographa bimaculata. Next base: position 6,012,270 of record OX403596.1, on the reverse strand, counting down.
TTTAATTTTAATCTTCTAACATTATTTAAGAAACTTTGCCATCATCTTAAAATTCACTAACCGTTTATATTGCTTCTTTTGTAGGCAGACTAAACGTGAAGTATCTCAGTATTAATAAAAATCAGTTAGTTCTCAGTTAGATCAATCTGTAATTAATTGTTGTTTATTCAATATCAACATCACGCAAACAACGGCATCGCCGCCCCTCGTCTCGTAATATGCTCGCCAAATTCAGTTGACACATAACACACTGAACATAGCAGAGAAGATTTTTTTTTTAATTATTTGTAAAATATAATAACTGAATTTGAAATATTTATACCTAGAATGACGTTGTTCTCTATATTTAAAATGATATCCTAAGAGCGATAAAGCGATATCCTTTATTACACATTACCTTGTATGAAAATAGTTACACAAAATGGATTCAACATAATTGATATGCTCTCAGTTTAAATCATAGAAAACATTCGATGTAAGAAGAAATTTTTTCGAGAGCAGATAATCCCATATCTAATATGATTTTCACACACGATTCTCAATAGTCCTCATACATTGCTATTTGATTGAGCTCAAACATAATCAAGTTTCCCTCAAAAAATCGCATATTGGCGACATAATCAGTTTACCTTCGGTTTCTCTGAGCTCCGGGACTAAGTGGGGGAGATTTTAAAAGCGGCGGAGCTCGGTTTGGCAGTATTCATGCATTCCCTTTGACGGTGTTGCCAGCTACTTACTAATTAACATGGAGCTAAGTGTTTGCGTCCGCGGTAAACGGGGCCTTTTAACGTTTAAAAGGTTAGATTTTTTTGCTCGTTTCGTGTTTTAGGCGCTTTGATGGCGTATATATTGGTTTCGCTTTTTACTCGACAGTTTTCAGAGATGCAATTACGCCATTAGACCGGCATTTTTAAAAAATTTTTAGAACAGAAAATTCAAAGAATTTTACTCCATTTTGTTAAAATTTGAAGGGGGAAATAACACGAGACGCAACCAAAATTAAGAGTGATTTGCGACAAGTCAATGAACAATATTTATTTGTTGAAATTGGGGAACATTTGTTCGGGGGCGTAACGGAGATTCAATGTAACATGTCATTAGGGGGCTGTAATCCCCTAATTATGACGATTGACATAAAAGCGCCATCTGTGGCGACCGGGAGGTGTCGGGTGTCTGGGCGAAGTGTCGTCGACACTAAATACAGCTCTGTGAAAATTGATTCGACGTTCGGCCATCAACACGTCTGTTCAAATGTAAATTGCCGATGAAGCATACTACAATGGTTTTGAGGTATTTTTGTCAGACTATAGGGCTTTATTTTGGCTGAAAATGTCTAGAATGTTAAATAAAATAAAATCGAATTAAAATCCGTAAATATTAAAATTTTGAACTTTGTAAAATAAAACATAGAACACTACTTCATATTCACCAACCACCAGCCTTTTTTCTTGATATACAAATATTTGATCTCACTAGATGATAAGTGACGATGCGATCGACGATGGAGCATGTTTGTGTAGAAGATACCTGTTAACTCGTGACTTAAAAACTCGGATTGTAGGTTTACAGGGAAACACAGAAATTCCTTAGCGGTGCGTATAATAAATGTGGAAGCAAATCGTTTTGTACTTGTTTGAGGAATAGGTATCAACTACATAACGATGTCGCAATGCAGTTCTCTAGTTTTCCGATGTTAGAATGTGGATGACCTCCTATTTAACGAAACTCTATAATTAACCGACTTCAAAAAAGTTAACATTTAGGGGTATGAAAAATAGATGTTGACCGATTTTCAGACCTACCCGATATGCACACAAAATTTCATAAAAATAGGTCGAGCCGTTTCGGAGGAGTTTGGTAACAAACACCGTGACACGAGATTTTTATATATTAGATGTAAAAATGACGACCCAGTCGGCGCGGTGGGCAACTGTCTGTCCTCTGCGCCGTGGGTCCTGGGTTCGATTCCCGGCAGGAGCACACTTTTCCTTCTTAAGGGACATTTGTGCTTCTGGTTCTGGGTGTGATAAGTAAATATTACCCACGATACAAGTCTTTGAACTTAGTGTGGCGCTGTGAGTGTGAATGCGTTTGTTAAAAAAAAAAAGCGAGGCTAAATTGCGTTAGTTAAAGACAATCCGACGCTGTTCTCGCATTATCCAGTCTTCTCGAGACCACGGCCAATTAAGTGCGAAGGTACCTATTTACCTAAACTATGTGTTCAAATCACGAAAGTTAAAAATTTTGTCAAGTTCATTCATCTCAAATTTATTGCAAATGCAACAATCTGCCCCTTGATATCATTCGAGATTCGCAAAAATCAAAATGCGAGATCAACAAAGACCACCTCCGGTGCGTAGTGGGGTGCTTCGCCCCCAGCGTTGTCCATATGCTGTCTCCACTCTATCACTCCACCACTAATAGGTTTGTGATCGTTGCGAATGCCGCAAAGCCGTGATTACGATCTTTGATTGCCAATCTGTTTGGTTATTAGGTGGTGAAGTCGGAAATATCTGTGGTGTACACTATATCTTACAAGCTGTGCGCCCTGGCTTCGCTTGCGTCACTGATAATGGTAATAGGGATGATGCTTGAGTAAAGAAAAAACATCTATTTTACCGTCCGTTACATTATCAAATAACATCGGACATGTATTTTTCAACCGACTTCAAAAAAATAAGTATATCAATTTTTTTTACGCGATATCTCCGCCAATTATGAATCTATTTTGATGGTTTTTTTTGTTTGGTAGAGTACAGGTACTTCGGAGGTGGTCTCGTATAAATTTCATCGAAATCGGTCAGGCCAAAACCGAAATATAAGCGATGAAGTCAGTTTTTTAAGCTTTGATTGCGTTTCAATTATTTATTCAACAAATCGTAAGAAATCGACAAAGATAAAGAGCGTTAAAGTTCAGGAGTGTGGGCTTGTGACGTCACGCCGCAGTTAAAAGTGTACTGGGACTTCACGCAGAATTTCAATTCTTCTTCATCATCTTTGTTATTTTTTGTTTAATTGACAAAAGAAAAAATATGTTTTTATATGTTTCAGGCATCTATTATGATATTTAATCAAAATAAAAAGTTACATGTTTTTCTTTGCGATATAAACTGACCGACCAAAACATATATTTCTAAGCAAGCTGTTGTGTGTGTATTTTTTTTCTTGATAATTTGTAGTTTAACTGAGCTAAATATCACGTTTTACGTGAGAACTATATAAACTTTAGCTGATGACCTAATCCTTCGATTAGGTCATCAGCTAAAGTTTATATAGTTCTCACTACATTCACATGTCACTACATTGATTCCGTGATGACTTCTAAATCATAAAATGGTAAGCATGCCAAATTTATTATTAATAATAAATCAGATAAGTTTGTACCTAAATAAAAATACAGCAGTAATAATTAAAAGAACAATGAGCATGTGTTCGTTACATAACAAATGTTTAACTTACTTATTTTTAAGAACCTACTGCGATTCATTTAGTTTTAAACTAAAATGTTTTCAATTTGAAAGTCATACATATTACACACAAATTTGTTTTTTATTCTTTTCCGAATAAGCACATAGTCACGCTTTTTTTTATGCAGAGTAGGCAAATTTGACCTCTGATGGAAGATGATAATGCAGCCGAAGATGTGACATGCTTACCTAGAAGATACCTATTCACTCGAGACTTGAAGAATCCCAGATTATACCGTTCTTAGAACAAATACGCAGGCAATGTGTATACGTATGTATTATATTCTAAATATTTTTCATATGTAATTGTAAAGTAAAGTCAAATCTCTATATTGGCTTGGGTCGTTCAGCACTTTATCCGTCTGTCCATCCGTCCGTCTGTCAGAGGCATCTAGCGTCTAAACCATATAAGCGAATGACGTAGCGAGCGTAAATTTAATTTCTTGATTGCACTTGAATGTAACTTTATTTCCAGTGGCAGCTGATCCAGTTCCGTGCGTAACTACAATGCTCAGCGGGTCGGCAGGGGTGCGCGTGAGATGACACTCCATTATGTCGAGAGGTGCTTTGGAGATTATTATGCGCATATTAGTTAGCTGTTAAGAGGATTACTCTTTATTGGTAGTGTTTTAAGCTATTTTTCTTAATATTATGTAATTGTTTCTTGAACTTCTCGTGTAGGAAACTTCGTGATTTGTATTTTATACGTCTAGCTGTAGGTACCCGGCATGGGTTGCAATGTCATGTAATGAAAAAGTGTTTTATCTCTTTCATGTTTAAGTGAATATCTTTAATATTTAAAAATCCCGTGTCACGGTGTTTGTGGTCGAACTCCTTCGAAACGGCTCAACCGATTTTAATGTTTTTTTTTGTATATTTGGTAGGTATGAGAATAATAAAGTAATTTTCACCCTTCTTCCAATTTTGATTATGATTTTAGTAATTTTGTATGAACAATATCCAAAAAGTTTTTAGTATGGTATTAAATGACTAGGCGTCCATAAGCGAGAAAGAGGAAAATCACTTTTTTTCTAATCGTGACATTGCAACTAGTATTATATAAATATCTTTTCGTGATTTTTTTTTGTTTTTCTGCTGTTCGGGGCAAAGACAAATTCAATAAATTGAAATTCGTAAAAATCGGTCCAGCCGTTTTTAAATTATAAGTGGTGTAAACTGAACCGATTTTATCTATATACATTAAAAAAAACAATGCCACTTTTCGTTGTAATTTTATAACTCAAGAACGGGCCCACCTATCCAAACCAAATGTTTAGGCTTAGTTCGGACTATTTAGTAGATAGCTTATGTGATATTTGCACAAAATCGGTCGAGCGGTTCTTCATTTATCACATTTTTTGTAGGCAACTTTTATTGGCGGTACGAAGTTCGCCGGGTCAGCTAGTTTTATATAATACTAGCTGCGCCCCGCGGTTTCACCCGCGTTGATAATGATGAAAAGTGATGATGATGAAAAATAGATGTTGGCCGATTCTCATAGATACCGGATAAGCACAAAAAATGTCATCAAAATCGGTCAAGCCGTTTCGGAGGAGTATGGCAACGAAAACTGTGACACGAGAATTTTATATATTAGATAGATTTAGTCATAATATAAAATGTAAGCACGTTAATAGCATGATATTATTTCTTTGAATAGTGTATGTTTTGTGTGGATCCGGTGTTATAAACAGGTTTAATCATTATCATACTCTGGGTGCCATTATAACAAGCAAATTGAAGCAGCAAGGACAAAAGCGTGGGGCGTAGCTGGCGCGCGGCGTGTTCTTTGCATTTTGCTTTGGGCTAATAAATATATTATGTGGTGATCTGGATCCATTAAAAAGAGCTTATTTTAAAAATAATGTTTTTTTAAATATTTTGTATGAATTTAACGCCGTTTTCACAGGTATCTGATACAGGTAAGTAAAATTATTATTTACTTCGATTGGGCTGGTACATTTAATAGACTTCGATTAATATAGGACTTACGATTTAAAATACCGCACAGCGGCCATGCGCCGATTTCGTATCCCAAAACTATAACAAAGAAATATAAGTAAAAAAACCTGAGAACGAAGTTCCGCATTCAAATCTTTGAAAAAGATTATGTTTCGACATTACATAAATCTCAGAGTAATGTGGATAGTGTGCAAATAGAGACCGAATTTTGAACATAATAGAAGCATCAAGCAGAAGGGGTAGGCAGCCACCAGACAGGTGCGAAAGGCACGCGACTGCCACGCGCCCCGCATTATTCATACCACTTTGTAAAAACGGATTATATGGCCTTTATTTGTATGCTGCTATTGTTCAAAATGTTTTGAATAGTAGAAAATGAGGTTGGGGTGCAGCGGTCCACTCTTGACAAATTGTTGACAGCTTACTAAAGATTACCAGAATGGTGATGTTAGACTTTTTTTTGGGAATAGCTTCGTGCATGACCCAAGTATATCGTCAGTAACAGTGAGTATAATTTCATACATCATGCATTCATAATTTTCTTCACTTATCCCTACTAAGTACGGTCGGCACAACGTTTACTCTTTCTGGAGGATGGATAATCTTTAACCGTAATTACCTTTGATTTTTTTTAATGGTTAGCTAAAATAAAGTACTCTGTTGCATTATTTTTCTCTATCATTACCTCATTTTTATTATCTTAAACTCCAAAGAACAGTCTACAAAGTTTTTGAATCTTGACTTCTTTTCAAAATAACCGATCCATATGCAAATTATAAAATTACTACACTAAGGATTTTTAATGTAAGCGCTGTAAGCGACCATGCCCTGTTCGTCTAAACACCTTTATTCTTAGCTAGATGACATTTTCATATATTGTTATTTGTTCCAAAAAGGTTACATACTTAGTTCATACACATGCTAGCAGATACATATTTTATTTACATAGCTTACGTTTTCATTCAATCCTAAACTAGGCTAGAGCCTGTGTCTTGGGATGTTATGCTATTTTAAAAACAGATCTTGTTGAGGAGCTTATGTTGCTAACTGCACATTCATTAATTCAGCTTTTTCTCGAGCTTACCTTGTCTTGTAAAATCCTTCCATTTTATTTTTGCAAGGAATATATTGAATGACCTGACCATAAAAATAAAATCAGAACGTGGTTTTAGATTATCTGCCAGTTTTGATGCGTAGGTGTATTATTAATCTCGACGTGTCTGTCTGCTTTCTCATCAGTTGAATTGCTCTAGCAAAATTACAGAAATTTGTTGAAGTCCGATCAGCCGTAAAGGTTTCTCTTGAATTATGAATATTATTCTCTTTTTTGCGTTTACTAGCTGGGATATGTTCGTTTATGCTGTATTAGCATAGTAAAAACGTAAGTAGTATGTTATATTCATAGTGGTACCAAAGGCGGCTTGTATGTGTGCACACCCATACGCACGTGCCGCCTCAGGACGCGCTCTATGATAACAGACATACAGAGTCCGACCTAGCCGGCGAAGCCAACACGAGTCGAGGCCGCGCCCGCGCTCGTCGTCGTCTTTTCGCCGTGTTCGCGCCATTCGCATAGAAATAATTATTATAATACATTTTGTAAACAAATAGGTATCTCATAATTAATCAGAGTTCATAATACCTAGTTATAGGTAGTGTGTCCTACGTTACGTGCTTATTCAATTTAATAGCTAGGTAGGTTTTTTTGTAAATCAATTAAAACTTTGATCTTTTACCGGTTCGTAGACAAGTATACATGCTGCGAACATTGATTTACTTAAGGAGAATGTAATTAATCGAGCGAAGCGAGATCTTCAAGTTGACTTGAGTTGTTCATCACTTTGTCATTAACGTCCGTAGGCCACCAAAGTCACTGTTTTTAGACCTTTTTTGTCCCGGGGTATCTCAAAAACGGCTTCACACTGATCGCTGAAACTTACATATAATATCCGTTATATCCTGTACTTGAACAACAAATATAGAAATCAAACAATTATTATATAGCAAAATAGATATAAGAAAAACCTCAAAAGTTTTTCTCCATGAGGCAAAATGTAGGCGCGAGATCTCAGTTCGTCGCGAACGACTAGTTATATTATCGACAAAGATACATAAGTACACCAAAATTCAGTCCAATCGAAAATCGGGAAGTGGGTATAATTTAGCTTGCAAGATTTAATTACAGACCGACAATTAGATAGACCACGGTACAGGTAAAACTATATAAAACCTTGTAAAAATGAATTTAGCCTTTACAAAAATGATTAGTGGACTCAAACTAAACATAATTATTATAAATAATGTCACACAAAGTGTTATCACGTCAGATAATGTTGGTACAAATAAAATGTAATTTGTTATGCAATTATAACAACGATATCAATTTAATGAAATTGTCATTAGTAAGGTATCTATTGAGGTAGACGGTATTATTATTTTTGGTAGCCACGGTTATTATACTTTCTAGTGAAGAAGTGTTTTTTATTGTTATGGATACCATTACGTTTGTTCTATGTGAGATTGCTATTATATTGGGTAAGATTGTAATTTTTCTTCTTGTTTGTTTTTTATCGATTTTATATTTTTCTTATAGCCTGTTGTAAAATTGCTTTTGTTAAAATTTTCGTTTAATCAATATGAGAATCAGCGTTTAAATACACTCATATTTAATTGTGTTTAAAAGACATAAATTAAGCATACTTCATACTATTACGTGTATGCATTTTTTTGCGTTAGTCATTCAGTTAATTTAGATACCTCGTGTCTACTTGTGTCATTGAAATGTGGTACTTTGTCGAATTTTGACGATGTTTGGTATATATAGGCAATCTACTTAACAAATACCTATGTCTTTATTTTGCGTCTCTATTCTTGAGTCTAGATCCAAAATAGTACAAGGACTGCAATGTTGCTCGACTAAGGCGGAGGAAAGAGGACATTTATCTCACAGTGTATATAAAGTATAACGCTAAACATTTTTATTTGTTTTTAATAGTAAAAGTAGTATAAGAGTATAAGTAGTCGTATTTTAGTGCTTAAACTTTCGTTTTGGTTTAATAAAGGCAGCAACATCCGATATCTGATTATACTACGACAAAATAATCGAGAGGTTTTATTAGATATGATGAACTCTAACATCATATTATAAATGTATTAAAAAACATACCACCTCACAATTATTTATGCTAAGTCATACTCAATATTGATACACAGGAGTCATGAACTTTAAAATCATATTTATTTTTTCTTGAAAGTAATTTTACTTTTCTACTTCAGGCCAAATATATTATGTTGATGCAGGAATATTTGACGCTTTTGGAGATGTGATTGACCACAGTCAAGTTGAAGAGCCCATGAAGGCATTTAACCCAATGTACCAAATTAATAACTCTAAGGAGGCTTTGGACGTTGGCTTCAATGGTAATATGGACAGAAGTTATGGAAAGAACTCATGGTGGAGCCTACCAAATGGTCAACGTAGACCTGTCACCAACGGCTTTCCACAATACCTATCAACAACTGAAAGTTCAGAGAGAATCACAGATGTGGATCCAAAAATAGCTAAGCAATTTCCTGAAGGAGTTAAGCTGTTAAACAAACTCAAAGAACTCAATAAGTTAAAAGAAGAAGGCAAATTTTCCAATAAAAGAAACGAAACTGTCATTACCAATGATAACAATTCAATTTCCAATAAAATTAATAATCCATACACTATTGATAAAAACAATTCAAATGTAGACTTCGAAGTCGCAAAAAGATTTCCAGAAGGAGTTAAGTTACTCAATAAACTTAAAGAGCTTAACAAACTAAAAGATGAGGGTAAATTCCCGTTTATGGCAAATACAACTACAAAGAGCTTAGAAAATGACGGTGAACCTCTTAAAAGTGAAAATGATAATCTTGAAAATGATAAAAATATTACTGAAGCAACAACTAGTAACAGAGAAGATACTAGCAAACACGGTTCGGAAAGTGACACAAAAAACAAGTTGAAGCCTTTTTCAAAGCAGAAATTTTATTTTCAAGTTCAACCGGTAATCCCTGAAAACGAAAGAATGGAAAGAAATGAGACCATTTACTATTCAGATTAATATATATAATTTGATTTGACTATTAAAGTGAGTTTTGTAATGTATAATGCAATGTGTTTCTGCATTCCCGTGGCTGTCCTTGAGAAGTAGATCCCAAAGGTTTTCTTGATTACTGCCCTTTACTAAATGAATTCTATCCATTGTAAACCGATGACAAAATAATAGAATTTAAATGTATGTTCCTTAGCGTTATATTAATTCTTAGCCTTACGTTTCTGTTCCATAAGGCAAATAACAAACGAATTTATTTAAAAGCTTAAAATAATAAGAGACAATTAATTATGCATCTGCATTCTTGTTATTTCAGATTTTCATAGAACGTCTACGTAGATATATATGTTAAAACTATCCTTTAGTTTAGAAGATACATTACTTACTTAGGGGCATAATCAAAATGTTTAAATTCCCTTCACGCTTCGAAAACCGAATTTTATCAAGCATTACAAAAACTCTCTCGATCAAGTAACTTTTCAAACAAAAAACTAAATCAAAATCGATCCAGCCGTTTGGGAGCTACAATGCCACATACACACAGATGCACACTACAAAGTTATAACACCCCTCTTTTTCAAATAAAAATAAAAAACAATTTGGACTGGGCACTTTTTCTGTCCTTCTGTAGCTTTTAATAAAAAAGAAAGTAACTTCTAAAACCACATGTAAAGCTTTTACCTAAGTGTATTAAGTAGGCTATTTATTGCAATATATTTTTTTTTTAACATAATTTGTTTGGGATTCATAGTTAAAAGAACTTTAAACCATAAATAGCTAACCAAACCGTAACCAAATAAATTTTAAACCATCTTTAATTATATTGTGTTTTGACATGTAAATGTAAAAGTGTAAACTTTTCATTTGGGTGTATATCTCTAATCCGGCTAAGTTATCAGCAATGCTATCATGCTATACTTGAAGAACAAACAAACAAGAAAAAGGCTATAAGAAATATACGGCGAAATTTCTTCTTTCCATCTAAACAGTTGGAGTGGGTTTCAGTTTTTGGCAAATCAATTTAAATAGCTATAATTTGAATGTATTCAGCATCACGAACCACTTCATGTTTGACGAACGCACATTCCCAACTATCAATTCTAGTTTCACCAAGTCCGAACCCCAGTAAGTATATCATATACTATACTTCATATAGGTAACATATATCTGTACACCCCAACATTCCCAACTTGGCAACTGTAGCCGCTTGAAAATTCAGGTTTCGCTCGCGGCGGGGGTGCTTCGACCGACACTGGGGGCAGAGGGAGGGGGAGGATCGTTAGTGACATTTCGTATTCATGACGTCACCCGTTCCCCGATTGTTTGCAATATTACTCTAATTGGAATTGTAATTATACGCATATATCGTGTCCGTCTGCAGGTACGTGATTGTGGAGCGCTAGTTGCGTCTTTTGTCGACTAATGAAGGCTAATTGAGCGTGGACTGGACATACTGTGTTTGCATCGAATACGTTAGTTGGAATGGTGGAACTATATAGTATACTGCGCCTGCAATGATTCACTGCAGTCTCAACTAGTTCAGTACTATCTCAGATAGTACAAAAAGTGTAAACGCTACATCACTATATTTATAACTAGCCGTGCCCCGCGGCTTCGCCCGCTATTATCAAGTTAAAAAGTAGCCTATGTGTTAATCCTAGAGATAATCTGTGTACATTCAAAATTTAATCCAAATCTGTTCAGCCGTTAAAGCGTGAAGAGGGAACAAACATACTTACACACTTACACACAAACTTTGGGATTTATAATATTAGTAGGATAATATTAGTAGGATTAGTGTATTTTGCTCGCGCTATATATTCTAGCCGTGCCCGCGTTTATAAAGTTAAAAGCCTTTGTCTTAATGCTAGGATTCCTAGGTATAAGCATGTACATTCCAAATTTCATCCAAATTCGTTCACCTGATACAGCGTGATGAGAAAAAAAACATACGTACAAACTTTCAGATTTATAATTTTACTGTGATACTTTCATAGTGTACGTGTAGTAAGCCGCATACAATAACAATGAGTTTTGCCGCGAAACTGAAAAAATGACATTGTAAATTTTGTATTATTAACATAAAAATTCAGTGTATTTCTCTTCACAAATAGTAAAACTAGGAATATTTAAGTTAGGTATGAAATTGGTACTAGATACTTTGTGAGAGCTGGTTCCTGATATAGGTTTTGTTAGAAACCTGCATTACATAACAGGTCACCAGGATACTCCCGCAGCAGGAACAAATTACAATGTCTGTTTTGGTTACGTTAATAATTAAACGCAACCAAACCTTTAAAAAACATACAGTCGGTTTTCAACCGACTTCAAAAAAAAGGTACTCACTCTTTTTTTGAAGTCTGTTGAAAACCGACTTCAACGCTTATATTTTGGTTTTGGCTGGATCGATTTCGATAAAATTTATATGGGACCACCTCTAAAGTATAATCAACCAAACAAAAAAAAAAAACAAAATCGATTCATAATTGGCGGAGATATCGCGTAACATACACACAAAAAAAAACATACAATTTTTGAAGTCGGTTGAAAAGAAATGGCTGGTTATGAATTAATGCAATTTCACCATCCACTTTTTGGCTGCAAAATGATTGATTTCTACAGGGCATCGTTAAATTCGTCTTAACTTTCCATTTGTTTTAAAAAAAGAAAACAAAATAGGCAACGATCCAGTTGGTGCAGTAGACAAGTGTCCGCCCTCTGCGCCGTGGGTCCTGGTTATGAATGAATGCAATTCCACCATCCACTTTTTGGCTGCAAAATGATTGATTTCTACAGGGCATCGTTAAATTCGTCATAACTTTCCATTTGTTTCAAAACAAGAAAACAAAATAGGCAACGATCCAGTTGGTGCAGTAGACAAGTGTCCGCCCTCTGCGCCGTGGGTCCTGGTTATGAATTAATGCAATTCCACCATCCACTTTTTGGCTGCAAAATGATTGATTTCTACAGGGCATCGTTAAATTCGTCATAACTTTCCATTTGTTTCAAAACAAGAAAACAAAATAGGCAACGATCCAGTTGGTGCAGTAGACAAGTGTCCGCCCTCTGCGCCGTGGGTCCTGGTTATGAATTAATGCAATTCCACCATCCACTTTTTGGCTGCAAAATGATTGATTTCTACAGGGCATCGTTAAATTCGTCTTAACTTTCCATTTGTTTCAAAAAAAGAAAACAAAATAGGCAACGATCCAGTTGGTGCAGAAGACAAGTGTCCGCCCTCTGCGCCGTGGGTCCTGGGTTCGATTCCCGGCTGGAGCACAGATTCCTTCCCAAGTTAAATTTGTACTTCTGGTTCTGGGTGTAATGTGTGTGTGAAGTGAATGTTACCGGCACCCACGATACAAGTCTTGAACTTAGTGTGAGTGTGAATGCGTTTGTTTGTTTGTTTCTTTTAAATACCTTTTCTAAAATTTTCTTTCGCCCATCTATTTATGATCTTGATCCTATAAGTTACTTGGTTAAAACTTTTTTCTTAATAACAATTGTTTGATTTTTGTAGAAAATACGCTCGTCCAGGCGTTCTTACTAAGACCATGAATATATATTTTAACTATTACTAAAGTTGAAAGATTATCTCGCGATACTAAATTCGCACAGCATATTGTATTAGGTTTATATAATACTAGCCGTGCCCCGCGGCTTCGCCCGCTATTATCAAGCTAAAAAGTAGCCTATGTGTTAATCCTAGGTATAATCTATGTACGTTCCAAATTTCATCCAAATCCGTTCAGCCGTTAAAGCGTGAAGAGGGTACAAATATACTTACACACTTACACACTTACACACAAACTTTCGGATTTATAATATTAGTAGGATTAACAACATAAACTGTGTACACCCTATTTGATACAGTGTCCAAATCAATATGTTATTTTTTGTGAAATCTTTTATTTTTTTTTAATTATTTTATGACCATGGATGCGTAGTCCTTCAGTCAAAATATTACTACAAAAACTATAATTATTACAAAAATTAACAAATTCCATATTACCTACATTAATATATAGAAGTCCTAAGCACAAGTCACAGTCCAAGTCAAGTAGTCAGTCATAGTCAAGTCATGACCTAGTAAAATTATTTTTTTTATGATAGATAGGCAAGCATTTGACCACTATCTCACCTGATGGAAAGTGAATATGCGGCCGAAGATGTGACATACTTGCCTAGAAGATACCTATTCACTCTAGACTTGAAGACACCCAGATTGTACAAAGTAGAAAAGACAGAAAGTAAAGTGGTAGAGACTTCACTTCTATTGGAGTTTTGGAGCGAAGGCGAAAATCACGATTATCAACTTTGTATTTGCCTACACTTATGCACGTTAACAAAGTATTAACGGTTAATAATCCACCATTATTACACATAGAAGAATCACAGGTTTTGGAAAATTTTACAAAATCAACATCGCCATTTTTTCACTTTTGCTGCAAAAATCCTTTGTAAAAATCTGTTGTGCATGTGTTGCAATATTAAATAAATAAATAAACATTTTTTATTTTTTTTTGACAGGCTAGTGTTTGACCACTATCTCACCTGATGGTAAGTGACGATGTGATCGAAGCTGGTAAACACACTAGACCTGGAATACGCAGGCTCTCAAGGATAACTGCCGGAACACCGTATTTGGCTTGGCGGCAGACTTTTAACATATTCTACATTAATTGTACTGTTTATGAATATTAGCTCTTTTGTTGTATATAATAAATAGATACAATAATGAATATTTGCTTAATAGGAGTGTTTCAATCTACGTGCCAATTGCCTATATTTCCTTAAACTAAACTAAAACTATTTTACAGCAAAGACCTAAGTTACCTACAAGACATCGAGCTTTTGGGTAACTCAAGTGCTCAAGCCCACTACCAGTAGCGTTACATATAATTGAGATATAGAAAAAATAGGCTATTGGCCCGTAGACTATAAATATAATAAAAAATATTAATAAATAACATTTAAACGAATTTATATGAGAAGATTATTAGTTTTATTATTTTCTTGCTATTTTAAAAATTAGTAAGTTCTAAAATAACTTTGTTTGGAGGACCTTATAAAATAATCATTAAACTAAACTTTATTCACCCAAGTGATTTTGTAACTAACCATAATTATGTGGTAAAAGAGCGTCGTCAAACTAATATTAAAAACACAAAACTGAGTAATGAGAGTGTACGAAAGGAGTTATTTAAAGAAGAACGGATTCGGGTAAATTTTATTTGCAGATAGACTATTTCATTATAGATGATAGAACGGACATAATTACGTGTGTGCGCGTGTAAGCGTGAGTAAAGCCACTATATATTTTTTTGGAATAATACATTATTTCGTGATTAGACATGATTTTTATAATATTTTTTTATGATACAAACGAACTAGCTTCATCTGCCATTTAGAATTATTCATGATGATGATAATATTTGTGACATATAAAGCACTATCAAAATTGTTACACATGTCAATACATACTGTATGTGTTGCTTTTTAAACTATTTAGTTTAAGAAAACAACACACAGAGCCAACCAAATATCAAAAATCAAAAATAACCAATCTGCTCAAGTGCTCACGAAATTTCACGAGAATCGGTTGATAAATGCGACCTGTTGAGGAGAACAATCATAATTACGAACATATTTTAGCCCAAGCTGAAATGCTTCGGTTAATAAGTACTGGCAAAAAGCTCACCGAAAGCCTTATAGGTAACGAAGCGTTTTGTAAATTAGGTCCGCGTGTTGAATTCGTCATTTATGGAAGAAAAACAGTATGATTTCAGCGCCTAAAACGGTCCGGTGGCTAAAGATCGTCATGAGATTATATGACAACTTAATCATTTGATCTTTGTTTGTATGTTACGTTAAAGTTATATAAACGTGGAAGGCTTTACTTGGACTTAAGTGGACTAGCATTTATCTATTTATTTATTTTTTGTACTTTTTGTAGGTAAATAGATTTTAATGGTTCTTTTTTTATTTGAAAGCTGGTAGTAGTTTTTAAGTTATCCTTAATAATGAGTATTTAATTCATTATATCTGACCAAGGATTCCGAAAATAAAGCGGTGAAGTCGTTTTTGCTTTAAAATTATTTTGTCACTACTTTAATGTGACTAATTAATTAATTAATGAATAATTGTAAATGATAAGTCTTAAGTTACTTGAAATAAATGAATTATATATATTTATGCAGTACCAAAGACACCAATTTTTTTAAACCTAGCCTATACCACCTGTTACATAAAGAAGAATTCATCGATATCTTGTACGTTACAAAAGGTTTATTGTACGCTGTGAGGGAATAACATACACACGTATAAAATAATACACCCCCAGTTCGATTCGCCGTAGTTGGGTAATAAAATTATTCTACCGGGCGGCGCAATAAGAAATTTTCAAAGCGACGCTTTTATAGGTATTATAGTACCTATAGGTATTGTAGGTAGGTATATATTAACAGGGTACAGAAAATCCTATGAATTAACTAAATTATTATTCCTCTTAATCCAATTATATTATTTTAACTTCATATTTTTATACTCTACAATACAATATCAATAACAACAGAGGCTCAAGCCCACTACCAGTGGGTAGCGTTCCCATCATGCTGGCTGCATTGCCTCTCTGAATTGCAATGCTAATACGTTGAGCCAAATAAGTGCCAGCATTTTGGTCACGCGTCGCCTCAACCAGGCGCTCTGATAGAATTTTGAAAATAGAATGAGCTCCCGGTCCCAACGGACCCAGTGTCTCAACACCAAACGGCTCAAATATGTAACCACTGCCGAGGTTTCCATATTTTCGCCGTTTGCGCTGCTCTGCCGAAGTTGCCGCGACGCCAACCCCATTCTGTGATTCAGGAAGATGTGACGGAGCTAAAGTATCGACACAAGTTGCATCCCACACTAAAGGCCGTCCCATCTTCAGTATTAACTTGGCTCTTTGCTGTATATAGTTTTAGTTTAGTTTTAGGAAATATAGGCAATTGGCCCGTAGATTAGACAATTGAAAAAAAAAAAAATTTACACTTGAATAAAAAAAAAAAAAAAAAAAAACAGAGGCTTCGATTTATTATTGTGATATAGGCTTATATTCTATGCAGAACAAGAAATATTTGATAATGACTACGTAATTAAAAAGTGATTAAAGCAATAAGTACATTGCTTATGGCTATAGTACCGACTTTGATTTCGGAGCATGCTTAATGAATTATATGTGCATGGATTATGTGTGATACGTTAATTGATAGTACTGATCATCGTCTAAATTATTATATTGTAATTAGTTGGTAGTTCAACAAGTTTGGAGGTCATCGCTGTATCAATATTTTATTATAACCGTTCACAAAATTATCGGACATTTTATCCGGGCATTTCAGAACTGCTTGATTGCATAGTTATCTAACTATGAGATCAAGCAGTTCATGCATCCGCATGTACACCTTCTATGCAACGGATAACGGGTTCAATTCCCGGTGGGAACAAAAGTATTCTCCCCAACCGAATATTGTGGTTCTTGGTGTGATTTTAAGATGTGAATGTTTCAGCATCCATATATAAGTAATAAAATTTTGTGTGGTGCTGAGAGTGTGAAAGCGTTTATGTTTATATTGTTGATTTCCCACAATGGAGTTACTTAGAAGCTGCTAAAGATTGAATTTTCGACCTATCACAAATTGCAGTACATTTTTAACAAGTAATAGAGTCTTCTTCATCCTCCATTCTTCGTTTACTTTGATAGAGATGCATCATTATTTGGATTGTCAATTTGATTGGCATTGGTCATTGATGAGAAATTAGGAATACATGTCATCGACCGATTGGGGGAGCTGTTCGTTTATAATAAAGTCAGGAAGATTATAAACGTCTTGACGATTGTGTAGTGAACTCACGAAAAATTTAAATGTTATGTACAATGATAATATTCAAGGGATATTGCAAAAATATATATTTGTTTTAGCGCTTCGGAGCCGAGGTCCGCACGCTTCGCTCGATCGGCTCGCGTAATGGTCAATACTAATCTTACGTTTCTCCATTATTCACTCGTCGTCCCTTCACGTCTAAGGCAACGTCATATATAGAAGTTCCCTTAGTATTAAAAGCTATAAGAAGATAAGGACAAACTCCTTATCAAAGCGAAGATAATAAAGAATTTTATCGTGATTTCACAAAAGCCCTGCCATTGATAATCAGCTTGGTTTTAATCTGAATTATAGGTTCTCACAATCCTTCGGTGACGTATACATTAAGAAAATGTCCACTGTTTTGGAACATACTGCATATTATGTTTAATGTCTATTATATTAAACATAGTAAAACACAGAACACAGTTGTAACTTGTAGTTTACTTCGACCTTAAAGTTTATAGGAGAACCGGATTATATAATTAATCTTCTAATAATGACAATAATTACAGTATTAACGATAATTATCCTAATACCAAATGCTTATACTACTGACATTGTATTTAATAAAATAAAGTTCTGTGATTATTTTAACAATTTCTAGACTGTATTTATTCAATGCAATTTATATTAAATTAATGCAATTTTTAATAATTTGTATGCTTCAAGGCAAATTGTACAACATAACACCATATTGTACGCGAATAAATAATTTTGAATGAATTGGACCAATGATCTTTAATATAGTGAGATAACTAGAATAAAATGATCGTCTTGCTACAAGTCATCCTATGCCTAGCATAAGTTTACCTAGTGCTATGCAATGTGACAAATTACTTTTTGAACATTGAACTGAAAAAAAAAATGTTTCTACTTAGTCCATTCATATCCTCTAGGTATCTAACTTATGTAATGTATAATCAACAACATACCTGTGTGATCCTGTAGTGATCTACTGAGGGTAGGTGCAGGAGGTGTCGCCGCGTGCTCTCCACTGTACAATCCTCCAAATTCTTCCGCCGACGATGACGACGCGTTACTGCACTTCCGTCCCTTGTCCGGCGTGTACTTGGACTCTCCAGTCCCCGTCAGGTACTTGGCGTCCGTCTGGTGCTCGTCTAACAGCCCCGGCACGCCAAGAAGTCCCCCGACTAGGTTCGGCCTCAACTCTTCCATGATCTTGGCGCCTTGACCGCAGGCCCCGCCGCCCGTGAAGTTGAGTTGGCGGCTGAAGAAGGCGGGGAAGATGTTGAACTGCTGGGGGTCCGGCAGCGCGGCGAGGTGCGGCGCGGGCGGCTCTACGGCCCCCGCGCACGCCGAGCTCTTGAACTCCACCGTGCTGTGGCCGGTGCGCTGGCTGAGCGACCAGCGCGGCTCTCCCGCGCTCCTGTCGTTCTCCGTGCCGCCGCCGCCGTCGCCGTCGCCGTCGGCTCGGCTCCGACGCTCACTGACTAACCACATTATAGTGACGTCGCGCGTCGCGTTCCACCGACCATGCCGCCCCGCGCTTTAATTGTTCGCGACTGCGCGAGAGGACCTCACATTGCCGCCCACGTGCGGGAGCGAAACGGCTCGCTCCCGCACCCCCGTGATCGATGTAAGCCTTCGTGGGGATGCTGCGTCTCATTCATCCCTGGGAAAAGCGCCGCGCGGGGCGGGCCGTGGGCCGGCCGGAGCGCCGTGATTGGCGGCCGGGGTGCAGCCGCCGCGCCACCGCTCCGGGCGAGATACGGTTTTCTTTGTTTTATTGTCCCCACGGCTCCTCGTCGATCTTGCGTTTAAAGTTTATGCATTGCACCATGTTTTGTTTCACAAAACGCAAAATCACGTATGAAGTTTTTGAGGTAAATGTGACGCGGAGATGGGTGTTTGATTCCGATGTTGCCGAGTGTTGTGGTTTTGTGCACTTCCTAGGTACTTAGGTTGTAAAAGCCGTCATCATGCTTGCTCTACCGCTGCCCTATTGATGTGAATTGCTTGCAATTGGTAGTCTTTGATATCCCTTAATCCCTGTCATCAGTTCCGAAGTGATCTCTGTGGTGGCTGCCTACTTCCACTTTGTGAATTGATTGTTGTCCATAAAGATATATACAATATACATATGCACTCACGTTTACGATGGCTCATGATTATTCATTTAAAATATGGTAAGGTAATTGTTCGTTGTTGACAAGTGCACTATCCAGAGATTGTATCTAACCCCTTCTGTGCGCACCCATGGCACAGTGGTTATGAATATCATTAGTGGTATCATGTTCGCGTACCGACTGCCGCATATTTGATGATGAGATCAAAGATACGCATTATGATATTAATCAATGCAAAAATAGATGAAAGAGTAGATGGATATTAGTTGGATGTATGCCTTTGTGGTTTGTCGAAATGTTTACAGTTATGACTGAAAACATTAATTTTAATAAAAAATCACGATTGTTTGTAGGCTGGTTGGTATATATTAAGCATATCGTAGTCAATACTTATGAACGTAAGCTTTGAATTGACAAGCCTTATGTAGGTACTTCCCTACACTTCATAAACACATATCTTACTTAGTACTTAAGTAACTTTTTGCGCATAAGTACGATCTTTAAGTCTAATCTAATCTATTTAATCGAGCGAAACGAGTTCTCTAAGTTTACTTGGGTGGTTCAGCACTTTTCCGTCCGTTCGTCTGTCAGATGCATGTAGCGTCTAAATTAACAAGCGAATAATTTCTGATTCTCAGAGTATATGTGAGCCAGAAATGGTTATTAAAATAATATATTATATGCTACGAACCGTTATTCTAGACCTTAAACAGTAAATATAGGTCTAGAATAAGGTTTCGCATATAATAATTGTTTTATTTTCAGGTAAAACATCATATTTGAAAATATTAAGCGGGCACCCATACACATAAGTGAGGAGCAAAATACTTTTTTTTATTGTCCGTAAGGAGTATAGTTGAAAGAGCTCTGCAAGTAGACTACGAGACCGTTTAAAAAAAACACTAGGTTGGAAGATAACAATTTGATAGGCCACCAAAGTCACTGTTTTTAGACCTGTTTGGTCCCGGGGACTGGATCTTAAAAATGGCTGCACATTCAAAACTAAAACTGACGTATAATATTCGTTATATCCTGCACTTGAACAACAAATACAAAATCAATCAATTCATATTAAAAAAAAGTTATAAGCGATTAACTTCAAAGTTCTTCCTATTTCAAAGTGATTTCATTCTACCTTCAAGGAAGATCTTTGTATAAACCACCTCTCTAAATAATTTCTTGTTTCATTTTCGGTAGAGCTAATTAGTCGGATGGCGCAGCAAAATAGAATCCGTCTTATAAACTAAGCGAAGTTTTCGGGCGGTAAGTAGGGGAGTGAAACGTCTTAGAACTTCATTAGTAGTTTTAATTGATTCCCCGCTCCTTGAAGTGAGACTTGGAAGCTTGGGCTAAGTTTTAGTAAAGTATGTTATACCGGATGGTGTATGTATGTACATGTATGTAGATATACGAGTAACCTTTTACTTATGTGACGGTAGTTAGAAAGTTAAGAGACTTTGCACTTCTACGAAGAGGTGCTTTGATGTTAGCCATTTATATTTTATTAGTAAGTTTTAAGACTCAAGAGAAGTAAACCTTTTGAGTTAGTGTAGTGATGTGACAGTGTAATATAGTGAGTGCTATTAACAAATAAAACAAGAACCAAGTGTCTTTCCTTTAACAGAGATAGTAAGAAAAGTGTCATTGGCACATTCTTAGTATACTACTCAGCAGTTTAGGTCATAATTATATTAATTATTAATCTTAAGGCTAGATCGAAATTCCAATAGTGTACCTAAAGAAATAGGTATGTCATTAAAAAAAAGTTTTACTATATAGACAAAGTTATTTACTTTATATATCAAGTTTTCATCTATGCTAGCCTTAAACTATGTTAAAAATAAAACAAAAAACCATAAAGCGCGTGGTAAGATGAAGATAATATTTGTGTTGGGATCTTTGAGGGTTTTTTTTATGCTCGATAGCATTTTACCACTATCTCACCTGACGGAATGCGATGATGCGGCCTAAGATGTAGCATGCTATAGCTTGTGTTTTTGGAGCATTATGTAATGCTCGTCTGGCTCGCTACCACTCTACTAGTAGATAGTACCTACAGTTGTAGTTGATCACCTTCAATTGGAAATCCAAATATGATCCGGCAGCTTTCCTCGAAGTTAGTACGCATTCTAGGCCGATTAGTTACCAGTCGGTAAGAATGATGGTCAAACCTTAATATATAAAAATAACCCTCAGTTTTATTTATAAAAGTTACTTATTTTGTAGCATCTTTGCTTGATTATTACTTGACACACTCGTTGGAGACTGTGCACTTGATTCCACCATGTCTTTTCTATCATCGGACTACAAGATGAACTGCCCAACTTCATCCATTTATGGTTGTATTACCTCATATCCACTCGAAGCGTTTTGCTTGTACATTTATCATCCATACAGCGAAAGAATGGAACTCAATATAATCTGGTAAGTGGGGTTCGAGAAACAAATACGAGGGATGACTCAAGTCTAGAGTGAATAGGTATCTTCTAGGTAAGCATGGCACATATTCTGCCGCATCATCAGTTTCTACCAGGTGAGATTGCGGCCATGTGCTTATCACCTACCTTCGGCCTAAATTTATTTTTATACACCAATTTTGCATACTTACAGCGAGATGTAGTTAGAGCATTACATGTTGAATAGGCATGTAAACCAAACTACAAAAATAATACTTACTCAAAATATAAATGGTATCACCATAATTTGGCAACAATTTGCGACATTTGTTTTGACCATGTGCGTCCCCGCCCCCACTTTCAGCTTCATTGTGATATATAATGACATAGGAGGGTATAGCTTTAAAGGGTGGTTACCAAGAAACGTCTAAAGGGATATGACGCTAAATTAGGAGCCTTTCAACTAAATATTTGCCACGTGGCACTTGCTATCACCAATTCAGTAGTAATTTATCAACTATATACAACAAGTCAATGTAGGTACATAAAATTCAAAAAACCCGACTGCAAAAAATGTGAATCTACTTTTTACGTAATTTTATTTAAAAAAATATTAAATCCGCCATTTTCTTTATTTTCAAAAACCTATTATACACCTATCATTATATGCGTCTTACAACCCCAAATGTCCTCAACATTTGTCTACTACGATAACATAACTTTGTATTTATTTATTCAAAATTACAATTACAAGCAATTTTTACAGGAGTATCCTAATGCAATAGTGTAACAGTGAAGTGTAACTATGGAAAGCCATCCAACCGTTTGGAAGATACGAGGTACTAAGGTGGCAATACATAAATACTGATAAGTAAAAAAAAATTTCGTCGTAATCTGTGTGACACGATATATGATGCCCTCTCCTTAGAATATTCATAAAGTACATAAATATAAAGGAAAACAATATTAAATCTCATGCAAATAACATAAATTTGTATTTTTGTTACCATTTCGTTCCGCCATTTTGTATTAAAACACTATGAAAGTTATTTCATATATTTATTTTTATTGAACGAATTATGTCTTCAGCTTCTCAGTCTTCCTTGGCAGTCGGGTAAAAAGGCTACTGTTTACCTGATAAACCATCCAATAGTCGTTTATTTTTTATCATCATCATCGGCCTGTAGCATTTATCACATCACACTAATATCACCTATAGATATGAGCGAGGGTGTGCTCGTATTCGAACCGAATTATCTATGTAATAGCTGGATAGTTAATGATGGAATTTAGTAGCAATGTAGATTAAGTGTAAGACATACGCTACTCTTTATCTTGATTAAGGAGGGAAAACATAAACACAACATACTAGTCGTTCGAGCCGAACTAAGATCTCGCGTCTACATTTAGCCTAATAAAGAAAAACTTTTGAGGTTAATTGCTTATAACTTTTTGTCTTTAAAATAATTATTCTATTTTGATAGACCCCGTGACAAAATAGGTCTAATTAAAACAGTGACTTTGGTAGCCTACCAAATTGTCATTTTCCAACATAGATTTTTTAAATCGGCGTACTCTACTTATAGAGCTCATTTTAACGATACCCCACAAGGGTAGATAAAAAAATAAAAATATTTTGCCCTCATATTTTTATTTTATATAATTTTAAATGTCATAGCACATATTCTCTGAGAATTTGAAGTTTTTCGCTTGTAAAGTTTAGACGCTAAATGCCTCTGACAGACGGACGGATGGACGGCCAAAGTGCTGAACAACCCAGATAACTTAGAGATCTCGCTTCGATCGATCAAATGTTTTAATACATTTTATAATTTTAATAAATTTTACATAAAGTTTTATAATAATATTTTCTAACTTATTTTTTATCATCCTGCTTCGCCATTCGTAAGCAAGTAGATCAGAAGATTTTATATCGAAATAGCGGGTAGAGAATGATTCCGCTCCGTCGCGTCGCACCCGTTTCCGGTGACCACCACTTCCGCCGTTTCCGGTCGTATCCTCGACTAGAGACTTCGCTTTGACTTTACGTAGATGTGGGTAGGTTGCTAGGGTGTGCAGACTGTGTACTGCCAGGTGAGATAATGTTCGACGAGTTTTGCTCTCTTGTATGCCATATATATATTCTCTTTTTTGGAGTTTATCTGATAATATATGTTTATATATATAATTCGATACGTGTAACGGCTGGACCAATTTTGATGAAATTTTTTGTGTGTGTTCAGGTAGATTCAAGAATGGGGTAGATTCACAATTCGATCCGATAAATAACGTTTTTTAAATTACGCGGGCAAAGCCGCGGGGAACAACTAGTATTATTATAGAACTAGCTTTTGCCCGCGGCTTCGCTCGCGTTAAGAAGTATTATTTTAAATTGACAAAGTTTCAAACAAACTTTCATCCCCTATTTTTTCCCCTTGGGGGTAGAATTAATCAAAATCCTTTCTTAGCGCATGCCTACGTCATAACATCTACATGCATGCCAAATTTCAGCCCGATCCGTCCAGTGGTTTGGGCTGTGCGTTGATAGATCACTATGTCAGTCAGTCAGTCAGTCACCTTTGAGTTATATATATTTAAATATAAATATTTATAAGAGATCTACAGTTCATAATTAAGTTCCATAAAACATTATTAGTCACAATAAGTAGTAATCGCTTATGAAAATAACAGGAAGTCTGAATTTAATTAATTTTGAGTGTTTTAGTTCAAATGAATAAATTCAATTGAAAATATGGTGAAATTAGGTTCCTTATGTAGGAAATACAGTCGTAGTTTATTTAGTAGTCTGGTACAACATGTCCGTAAATTTAATCATGTTCCACCAGCTTTCTTGCTATTGAACTGCCCACTGGCTTAGTAAGGTGCGCACCCGCCTTCTAAGGGGTATCGGGTTCGATTCCCGGCGGGAACACAAGATTTCTCCTTAAAGGGAATTAGCGTTTCGGATTTTGGGTGAGATTAGCTCAGTGGTAAGATGTGGATGTTTTCGGCACCCACGATACAAGTCATTGAACTTAGTGTAGGATTGTGAGTGTGAAATTTTATTGTCCTTCCCTCTTAAAGCTTAAAAAAAATCGAGGTTTAGCACATAACTTTCTCGACCACTTTATCACTTGAAATATTGGTAAGAAAGTCAAACAGTTTCTTTTATTTATTTTTTTAATGCTTGATAGGCAAACATTTAACCTCAATCTTACCTGATGAAGCTACCTATTATACATAGTATATTTCTTGTTATATATTAAAATAGCCAAGAATAAAAGTATTATTTTATAAGCACTGATAATGTTCACAGATTATTTACAAAAACTCATCGAAAACGTCGACGAGTCCTGGAACCTCTTTTCGATCTGGTTGCAAAATTTGTATACGAGAAACGGTTAAACGGCGGATCCGCGCCGTCGCAGCCATTAAAAACTTATTAAACATCATCTCGAGCAATTACTCCCTCCCCTCAGGACCTTCCCCTTCACCCGGGCCCGAACAACCCCTAGCCAGCCTAATATTTATTTAAAGGCTTTGATGTTTACATTCGCTGTGTTGTTTTAGAAAAGAGGCTTCTTAAACGTATAAAGTGTTCTATTATAATGTGACTTTGCAGTCACATAAATTCCTATTTATAATAGAACTTATTCGCATAAGTACATATATATAACCTATATATCATCATTGAACTGCCCGTTGGCTAAGTTGGGTGAACGTTCGCCTTCTAAGCAGGGGTATCGGGTTCGATTCCCGGCGGGAACACAAGTTTTCTCCCCATGGATAATTTGTGTTTCTTTCTCTGGTTGTGATTATGTGTCATGTGAATGTTTCCGGCGCCCACAACACAAGTCATCGAACTTAGTGTGGGGCTGTGAGTGTGAATGCGTTTATGTTTATCTTGTTCTTATTCTACCAAGAATCGGTACAACATCAAAAATCATACATCTTAAATATTTGGCAAGAGTTTTTATGCCGGCCGCCTGCCTGCCGGGATGCTTTTGTGATTCACCGGAGCCGCGTAGGATGATCAGCAGAGGCACCATATGCAAGTGAGGTAGTCTTTAGCTAGATATTATATTACACTTTTTTGATGAGTTACTTAAGTAATATGTAAGTAATAGGTAAAAGTGCATTATCAGCCCCACACTAAGTTAGAATATTTGCATTGTGGGTGCCGGAAACAATCACATCACACACTTGTGCTTCACAATCAGAAACAGAAACACAAATTTCCCTTGAGGAGAAAACTTGTGTTCACACTGGAAATCGAGCCCGATACCCGCTGCTTAGAAATAGAAGCGCTTTCAACAACAAAAAAATACCTTTAGTAAACAAATGACGGAGTTTATTGTATTACCAAGAACACTAACTCAATAGATCTTTGAAACCCTTGGTTGGAAAGTCGATTAAATTTATATTGAACTAGTTGTTTCCCGCGGTTTCGCCCGTGTACATTTTCGAAATATCATCAAACCCCCATTTCGTTACAAAATGTAGAGAAAATGTTTTTTATTTTTCGTAAATTTTTCCGATATTTTATTACTTATTATCCTATTCCGGATGAAGAAAAAAACCAAAAACACAAAAATAATTTAAATCGGTCCAGCCGTTCTTGAGTTATAAGTGGTGTAACTAACACAACTTTGTTTTACATATATAGATCTATGAGTTTATATATACACCTAGGTTTTTCAATATCATAAACTCAGTCGGAAACATCTGATATCGTATATAGTATTAAATTATACTAATACGCGTATTACTTTACGTGATGAATATTATTAAAATTTAAATTCGAAATCATTTTTTCACATAGGCCCAATAGGGAATCATAAAACTTTAATTTTTAACAATTATTACCTCAGTGTACTGCCCTTTTCCCCATTTCTATACACATTGAATATTTATCTATAATACCTGACTCAACAAATCCTTACTTCCTTACTTAATATTATAAATGCGAAAGTAACTCTGTCTGTCTGTCTGTTACGCTTTCACGCTAAAACTACTGAACCGATTTAAACGAAATTTGGTACACAGATAGTCTAGAGCCTGAGAAAGGACATAGGCTACTTTTTAACCCCGAATTCTGGCTGGTCCGGGACTTACGCGGGCAAAGCCGTGGGGCGCAGCTAGTTACTTATATAACTCCAAAAAAAAAATTAAGTACATACTTCAGTTATGCACACTCTTTCGACAACTGAGTATGGTGAAACGCCTTTCAAAAAATCAAACTTGCAAATGTTGGAAATTTTACAAATACAAATCTATCTATGTAATCTATACCTATACCTTCACGACCTAAGGGCGCCGGACGAGTTGAACTATAAACGAAACGGATCAAAAAGTGATAAGTCCCTAAAAGCACCCTTCCCGGTCGCCACGAAACGTTTGACAGCTAATTTTATAATTCATATCCTTTTTGAACCATTTTCCCTTATTAATTATTTATTTAACGCTCCGGATTTGAGAGGCTCAATTGAGATAATTAATTATTTCTCCTCGGAGATATTCTAAAATGCATCGCTAAAATGTCACTAATTGACGCTGCTGTAAAAAACAAAATGGCGATAAAAATGTTCACTCAAAAATTAAGAGGCGTTCCGTCGGGTAAAAACGCTCTTTGTGTTTTAACAATACAAATCATAAGTTACCATTATGCTAATTGTGGTTTTGTTTTGTTATAGTAACACATGGGTGTAAAATAATAAGTTGCTTGATAAAATGTCAATTGTTTGCAAAAATATTTTGACAGGAAAATTCTATGTTACCCCGCTGTCAAAATTGCCGCCTAATTTGAAGCGCATGCCAGTTCCCGCCCACCGTTAATTTGAAATTAGAGCACTGTAACTTTTTTATTGCAGCCACGTGCCGGCGAGTGTTTGGCATATTGCCAAATCAGTACCCATAGAACTTTATTTTTTCGGTTTCTATAATATCTTATATTTTTTTACACATTCAATTAAGATATTATGGAGTACGAGACATGTTTCAAAGGCTTATTAGTTATTAATTAATGGTAACTGCGGATTCCAAATAAACTTTGGGTATAACTTGTGTGTGATTAACTGAATTTGGATATAAGATCACAAGTTCACATTAATTACGATAAACCTCTATTTTATGTCTTACTAATATGTCTAATTAGTAAGACATGTCAATTACATCAACTCGTACCCATGTCAACTAGTTCAATGATGTATGCATCATCTACTCTATTGACGCCCCTCCCGTAACGACCTGGCGCGGACTTCCTCGTAACATTGAATCGTTCTATGGTGACGAAAAGGAGACGGTAAGAAGAAGAGAAGACCGAACAATGCAACCTTTTTGATTTGCCTATTGGTTTATTTGGGTGAGTGTTTGCCTTCTCAGCAGGGTTATAGGGTTTGACAGGGTTATATTTGACATTCAATCGTTTTACAAATTTGGTAAAAAAAAATTTGATAGGCAAGCGTTTGACCTATATCTCTCATGGTGAGTGATGATGTGGTCTAGGGTAATAAACACGCTGGGTCTGGTGTCTTGCTCTAAAGTATAGATTATTCTTTAAATCCCACGAACTCGGACACCGTACCAAATGTATTCTTACATTCTTGCTCGTACCAATTCGATATAGTTGGAAAAATCACCAAAGTCATCTTATAGGTATCAACCCGAGTTAAAAATGTATGAAAATATTTAGACTGGAAGACTGGATATGTAAAAATTTGATACCCTAAAATAATTGATCCAAATCAAAAGAACTTTTCCAAAAACGATGGCACAAGTTTATATTACAAGTTGCCTGCCTGACGTCAATCCTCCTTGGGAATGCCTTTGTGATTCATCGGAACCTCGTTTGTTGATCAAAAAAGGCACCACGAGCAGATGTCTGCTTGGGTGATTTAGATTAATCTTACATACATTTTAACAATCATGGTAACAAAAATCAAAAAGTCCGCATGTACCTAATATGCAACGGCTATTCACGAACGGACATAGCGAAACTCTAAGGAGGTCACGTTGACAACGTAACCACAAAAAAGTTACTGGCCAGCGAAACATTTCCCGCCATGTTTTATTTTTCGAACAAAGCGTTTCATTTTAGTCGTCGTGTCACCACTACGAGTTACCAGTGCGACGTCAAACGAACGCGAGGAGGTCTTAAAAGCCAGGCAATTAGGCTCTAAAAGCCACCTTCGTTGCTTGCTTGGTAGCCCGCGTGGTTTCCGTACCTCATCAATTTTGTACAGCGCTCTCTCCGAGTTAAAAACTTTGTTTTCTGTGTAGACTGGTGAGCTGGATTTTTAATGTCTGCTATGATGGGGTGGTAATGAAAATGTTTAGGAATAAATAATTTCGATGAATTCGTACTCGAACCCACTTTGCGAATAAGATTGCATGACTTTTATGACCGGCCGCTTACATTGAGTTATTTTTTTAAATTCTCGATTGGTAAGTTTGTTTTGATTTAACAGAACATAGCTCATTAATTATGGGGTAACACGTTTATGTTATTTTTGTTTATGAAGCATTTGACCAATATATCACCTGATTGAAAGTGATGATGGGTCGAAGATATATCATGGTTGCCTAAAATATACCTATTCACTCTAGATAATTTGTGCTCCTATGTTATATTTAAGATTTCTTTGAAAGTGTTATTTTTGGTGTACAAATAAAGAATTTATCTATCTATCTATAGTGATGTAAGATCAGTTTGGGAGCCCAGGCGCAGGTATCACTTATCCCTCAAAATAAGAATATACAGCTACATAGTGCAAGAAGTCAAATAAAACAAAAAATGGGTTCCGGCAGCTATCCTTTAGAGCCAGTAATTTTAGGCCTAGCATGCCTACCATAATCAGCCACATGGTCACTTACCATCAAGTGAGATAGTGACAAACGCTAGCCTATTAGAGATTTGTCTAGCCAAACATAAACTAAATTTACAGGCAATATAAAATAACTAATAAATATGAATAAAATATACCTCCTTATTTACGAACAAGTAGGTAATTTCAGGGTACTTTCCGGCGTAACGTCCAAGTATTGGGTAGAAAAGCTTTTCTCACATATGAACCGTAAATTTACCGATGTTTAGCAAGATTAAATGAGCGAGGAAAATGTTTCTTTTCCTTTTTTCACCAACGCTTTGTTGTCAAGCACTTTACTGGTAACACTTTACAAAAACCACGTTTCAACGAAGTCAGGCTTTGTCATCATCATTTTCTACTTCCACTTGCCCTCTATGGCGTGGTGGGTGTAGGCCTTAGTCCTGTGACTGTTGCCTGGGCTGGACTCTGGGTGCAGCTACACTTAGGGTGCGTTGTGAGCGCGCTGTGCGCGTTCTGGGGAGGTTGTTATGAGTGGCCCATTCTGGGCCACTGTGTCAGGCTTTGTGTGGACGTCTTATATAAATGTCTGTAAAGTATAGGTAAATTACTAAAGCTGACGCATATTTTAATAAATATGACTACTTATCTAATGTCAAATCTTTGTAAAACAACGGGCCAATTGCTTATATTTCCTAAAACTAAACTAAAACTATGTACAGCAAAGTACTAAGTTACCTACAAGACATCGAGCTTATAGGTAACTCAAGTGCTCAAGCCCACTACCAGTGGGTAGCGTTCCCATCATGCTGGCGGCTTTGTCTCTCTGAATTGCAATGCTAATACGTGGAGCCAAAAAAGTGCCAGCATTTTGATCACGCGTCGCTTCAACCAGGATAGATTTTTGAAAATAGAATGAGCTCTCGGTCCCCACGGACCCAGTGTCTCAACACCAAACGGCTCAAATATTGTATAAAAAAAAACCAATATTGGTTTGTCTTGGTACTCACATACTCGGTACTCACTTTTTTTTTGGTAAGCGACGATGTGGTCGACTTTGCATAGTTCGGATTACACTTAGGCAACATAATTAACAAACACTAATTATATCTACGTATTGCATTTTCATATTTAATGTAATAGCCACGAGACATTATTTTCAGTGTAAGTATTTCTACTAATAATGCGTTTGAAATTGAAATTGTTTAATTACACATAAAACAAATCAAACAATACAGGTAGTTGGTAAAATAAACATACAATTTTGAAACATTTTAAGTGTTTTTTTTTAAATAACATATACTCTAATTATTTCAATATTATGTAACTGTCTATAATGTAATATACATACATCTTTCTATTAATTAGTCTGAGTGTAGTAGTGATTGATTCATTAGTTCCCATGTTAGGATTCCCTGTGTTATGGGAACTAGTTTCTTCCGTAAGAACCTTTTTTTCTTATAACTATTATATTGAATTGCTTTAAAGACATATTACATTTTTACATTTCAATTTCAATATCAAAAAAATATAAAAAAAGGATAATAGGTAACGGAAGTTTACCTCCAACCTACTTAACCTGTCCTTATTTCGTGAAAGATTAAAAGCAAAAAGAAGACGGTCATGTTGGTACCGTAAAGAGGCTTAAAACAAAAAGATGGCGAATCTGAGAGCCACAAGCAAACCTTAAAAACTTTCCGACATGAAAGTTTAAAAGTGATCCGAGGGGGCGCCCCGGCCCGGGCGGTTGCTAGGCAACGCCGCCCAATCCCGCCCTACGCCGCAAATCTCCGTTTGGTACAGAAAACCGAAAATTTATTGTTCTTAGCGCTCGGATTTATGTTTAGGTACTGTTGTGTGGAAATATATTAAATAGAGTAGTAAGTGTAAGGTACTTTACAACGTTTAATACAGTGCACCAAGCCATTGGGTTAATTAGTTGCTGAGATTGAAATTATTATCACACATACTGAAGATATTAAGTATTATATTTTTTGACGCCGGGTAATTGTTTCCTATTTTGAAATGCATTTTACCTCCCTTTTATTCAATACGATGTATGTACATATGAAATTTACGAATAGAACAACATGGAATCAATCATGTAATTTTATGTTTTGTTACATGAATAAAAATTTTAGGCTAATGTAATTACTAAACCATGGGATTAAGTTTACATATTGGCTTTAGTTATATAAAACATCAATACATAACATTTTCTTCATCAACTACACCTACGAAATCATCAACATTCGAGACAGACCTACGGATAACTGTAGCTGCAATATCTAAGTTTAAAATCAATTAAAATTACAAATGAAACGTTAAAAGTAAATCTGCTAAACTTCACGTACTCAAGGACCTTCATCTCAATTTTCTCACATCCGAGAGGCAAAAGGAAAGCCGAAGGCTCCACGCGGAGAAGTCAATTAGAATGCAAATGTAAGAAAACGACCATTAGAGTGTTCGGTACAGTACGCAGCTTCGGATACACGTATTGATCATATGCCCCCTCACATGCTTACATACGCCCGTCTCTTTTTAACTTCCCCACAACAGATCGCTATAAACATAAACATTTTCAGAACAAAAAGCCATCTCCTACTCTCACCTCACACCAAACTAAACCTTAATCCACTCACATTAAATCTAAAATAACAAACGAACATCGAAACAGACTTCAGCTTTTCTCCTCTTGGAAAATCTCCTTGTTGTGCCAGCAAATTCTGTTCGTGCCTTTAAAGGAATAAAGATCTATTTCACTGTAGAGTTAAGAGAAAATGAGTCGTATTTGGAAATTTCAGAGGCCATTATCGATGGGTGATGGTATGCCCTCAGTTTTAGAGTTGTTGACAAGTCTGTTCGCGTAGTTATGCTTATATTTTCTGTTAAGATAGAATGTTATAAACACGGCGATGAGTTTGACTTATCTATGCATGGAAGTGGTTAGATAGAGATCTTATTATATATTTATCTGTCAGCATAATTAGATTGCTCTGGTTATCTAGAGATTTGGTAAAATGATTTATTAATGTTTGATATAGTATTACTTGCGTTATTTAACCTTTTAATTAATTAAATGAATATATATTGACACAGGCTCTGTTTACTTAAGCGAAAAATAAATGTATTATCTGTACTAAATAAAGTAAAAAAAATAAATACGCATTATTATCAGATGAAAATGTTTTATACATTTAAGTAGACAACGATACAAAAACAGAAAAAAATAAGGAATTATAAATTAATTTATTGCCCACAATGACATACCTATTTATTTTCAAGCCATGATAGCTCCGCTGTTATATGCCCGCCTCCCGATCAAGTGGTTGCGGTTTCGAATTCTACGACGAACTTAATTGTTTTTCTTCCGGTGAAAGTATCATCGTGATGAAATGCTAGATCACACATATTGATTATATTCATATAATTAAATCATTACATACTTACTTAAAATTATGGAATTGGATGGGACTTGAACCTGCATCAAGCATCTTCAGTGTAATGCCTTGTCAAATTCGTCTGTCTTTGGTCACAAACTTAATAATACAGGATAATCTGTAAAATACCAGAAACCGCTTTGTGTATCAGCAAGAACATCATTCCAACCATTGAAACCATTGAAAACTTCTTTCGTAGTACGGCTACTGCAATTTATGGTTTTCAGATAAATTTGAAATGTATTATTTATCTTCTCTGTTAATCGATGTAGTTGCGCAACTGTGTAGTTCAAACAACTATTGTATAAGATACATCATCTTCATTATTACGAAATAATTCCATACGGAAGAAAGTAGTAGAACTCTAAATGATCTAAGGGTTAATACAAGAATCAGGGTCTAAGAGACTATTTTCATGAACAGCACTGTATATACTTAGAGCACTGATTCGTTATTTACAAAAAAATAAAAAAAATAGTTAGTATCATAAAATTTTACATGTTAAATTAGTTTTATCATAACTTAAAATAATATGTATTATGTTAAAAGCTAGAATATTTACACAACATGTTTAATGCTTCTTATACTGATCTAAATATTATGGTACATACACGCACTATAATAATATCGAAACAAACAAACAAAACAAACGCATTCACACTCACAGCCCCACACTAAGTTCAAAGACTTGTATCGTAGGCGCCGGAAACATTCACATCACACACACATTACACCCAGAACCAGAAGCACAAATATCCCTTGGGAAGGAATTTGTGCTCCTGCCGGGAATCGAACCCAGGACCCGGTGCGCAGAGGGCGGACAACTGTCCACTGCGCCAACTGGGTCGTCAAAAAAAAACTAAACGTTTATTCTAATTTACAACTAAAACCTATTAGATAAAACACTGAATACACCTCTCGTACGTACGATAACGAACCTACATTTACTAGTGCACCTATAATTAAATACAGGGTGTTTCGAAGGTCGTTGCAAAGCCTTGAGGGGGTGGGTCACCTCGTTAGACACATATAAGCTATAAACAGGTTACCTAGGTAACTGGCTGAGCTCAGCCAGGAATCCACGAGTCAGAGTTAGTATGGGTAGTTTTGAAATTTGTCCAACATTAGATAGATAGATAACGCTTTATTGTCACACCTTGCATAAATCACTTACAATAATTTTAAAAACTTAAATTTAAGTGTCGGTCTTATCGCTTAAAGCGATCTCTTCCAGACAACCTTTGGATGGAGAAGATTTTTAATAATTCGGTAAAACGGGGGTGTATATACAAGATTATGAGGAAATATAAAGTAAGGTATATATACTTAAACAAAATAAATCCTATAAGGCAATAATAATTACATATGTTTATAATATAAATAAATATATACAATATATTATAATTAAGTAAGGATATTTGTTACAGCTTGAATCATATTATGATATATAAGTAGCAGAAAAAGTAAGACACAGAAAAGTTATTGGGAGAGAAAAAAAAATTTTACTTGAATTTTAAATGCATGAACTGTCTGAGCACGTCTTATTGGAACAGTAAGGTAGTTCCACAAGCGAATAGCCTGCGAACATTCTATATGATATGATTTAATCGGTATTTGTTGTAGGATACTTTTACAATGTTAGACTGTGTGTACCACTGCCATGAGTGTGCAAACGTAACTATAGTAATAATGGTCTGAAATGCCCGTTGGCTTAGTTGGGTGAGTGTTCGCCTTCTAAGCAGGGAATATCGGGTTCGATACCATTTCCCGGCGGGAACTCAAGTTCTCGTTCCAAGGAAAATTTGTGTTTCTGGTTCTGGTTGAGATTGTGTGTGTTATGTGAATATTTCCGGCACACCGGTCATTGAACTTAGTGCGGCAATGCGAGTGTGAAAGCGTTTATGATTAAGTTTAAGTATCAGGTCCTTACAATCTTTTATGTGATTTTTTTGTATGTTATTGTAATTAGTTGAGGCCGTGCTAAATTGTAATACCTATGAAAATAAAATAAAATTTAATGTTAAGGCGTGCTCGAGGTGTGTCTGTTTTAATAAAAAGATTAGTGTTTTTCGAAGACTAAATTGGGACAAAATATCATATACACGCATTTAAACTCACAGCCCCACATTAATTTCAAATACTTGTATAGTGGGTGCTGGAAGTAATCACATAACACACACACTCACAGTTAGAACCAGGAGGATAACTAATGTCCCTTGGGAAGGAAATTGTGCTCCTGTTAGGAATCAAATCCAGAACTCCGGTATTGAGAGCAGCTCTTGCGTACTGGGTCCGAATAAAAAACTGGTCTGGAACAAAAATATACATCCTGATTTAACTTGTACTGTGGTTATTCTGTGGTTTTTTTTTTGTGTTGGATAGGCAAGCATTTGACCACTATCTCACCTGATGGAAAGTGATGATGCGGCCGAAGGTGTGACATGCTTGCCTAGAAGGTACCTATTCACTCGAGACTTGAAGACTCCCAGATTATACCGTTCGGGTAACAAAGACGCAGGCAATGAGTTCCACTCCTTCGCTGTACGGATGATGAATGTAAAAGCAAAACGCTTTGAGCGAACTGTAGGTATGTCGACCATAAATGGATGACGCTTAATAGTTTGTCTTGTTGTTAGATGGTAAAAAGGGCATGGGGGAATTAAGTCATGTAATTCCTGTGCACACTCTCCAAAATGTAATCGATAGAATACCGATAAACTTGCCACCTTACGTCGGTGACCGAAACTTTGCAACCTGGATTCGATTAGCTTACTGTCGCCAATGAGTCTTTTGGCTCGCCGGTCAATAGATTCAAGAGCCTCTAACTGGTACTTGGCGGATCCATCCCAGAGGTGACCGCAGTACTCCATACACGATCGGACTTGACCTTGATAAAGCTTAAGAAGCTGTCCCGGAGTGAAGTACTGCCTGACCTTAGCGAGGATACCCAGTTTCTTAGCGGCCAGTTGTGCTCTAGCTTCTATGTTTGTGCCAAAATTAAGGTTCGACGATAGGGTAACGCCAAGAATCTCAGTCTTGATCGCCATCGGTATTGCTACATCTTGGAAGGTCGGAGATAGATGGAATGGTCTCCGTTTTGCGGAGAAGAGACACGCCTGTGTTTTTGACGCATTGAATTGAACTAAGTTGGCATCGCCCCAATCGGACACGGCCATCAGGCTTGAGTTCAATCGTCCGATCATTGCCTCTCTTTGTAACTGGTTTTAGAAATGTAATTGACCGAGTGAAGTGATGGTCTCTAAGTTCTCGTGTGTTCAGCACTTAGTCCGTCCGTCTGTCAGCATATCTGAGGCTTATATCTTCTGAACCAATTGAGCTAATTACTGAAAAATTATTTTAAAATTACAGCCATCTCGAGGAGAACTTGGCAAGAAACACGCTTTGGAAGAAATCGCTTTGAGCGATAAGACCGCCCTTTGTGCTCCTATGTTATATTTAAGATTCCTTTGTAAGTGTTATTTATTTTGGTGTGCAAATAAAGAATTTATCTATCTAACACGGCGCGTGCGGCTTATTTTTCTCCATTTTTTCAAATACTTATACCACAAATCAAAGAGGTAGGAATAATTATATAAAGAATTTACTCTACCCGAGATATAACATAATAACATGGTACATTGTTTATTCCACCCTGGGGTATATATTTTGGCATTTGTGCAATTTCCTTTTTTGTCTATAATTAAACTACGAACCAATTGCGTATATTTCATAAAGCAAAACTAAAACTATATTCAGCAAAAGCGTAAACTCTTTAATGGCTACAACACACAACAACAGTGTTCGGGCTCATTTTGCTGACAGCGTATTTTTACCGACTTCAAAAAAAGGGGGAGGTATTATGTTCGACTGCATGCATTTTTTTATGTATGTTCACCAATTTATCTCCCATTTGTGGACCGTTTCACAAAATATTTTTTTTGTGTGGTAGATTATACTTCAGTGGTGGTCCCATATAAATGTTATCGAAATCGATCAAGCAAAAACAAAAATATGAGAAGTGAAGTCGGTTTTTATAAGCTTTACTTGCGTTTAAATTATAGAAGGACGTAATATTTTGCTCAGTTATTACTGATCACTACACTACAGAACATAATTTTTAATAAGACAAAAATGTTAATAGTAATTTTATCTATTTATTATAATTATTGTGTCTCTAAAATATTGTATGTTCGAAATGAACAGAACTGTTGAAACATATAAATGTTAATAATTAAGAACTTTGTACACAGTTGAACAATAAATACGATTCTATTCTATTCAGGGTTTATCGCAGTTTATCACACAATGGTGGATTACCGATTTTTTGAATGTCTAATGATCATTTACATACTTTTTTTGTAATAGCTAGCACATAGCCCTGATTTTGGAGTAGGAAAACGTTAAATAGCTAATTTACTTCCTTATATATAACGCGCCTTGTGTCGATTGATTGATTCGTATTTTTATTATGAGGTTGTATTTAACTGGCTGGTACTATTATTAAATATACAAATTAAGTGTAATATTATGTTTTATTTGCTGACTTTTAATAATAAAACATATAAATATATTATACTTATAAGTATCTATTATTTTATCTTATAATGTTAGAAAATAAATACGATTTTGACAAAACTGTGATAGACAGACTCACCTGCCTGTTAGTTGGTTCAAGCATCAGCAATACCCAATGCTGATGCTTTGACATGATTTTTATAGTACAATTTGAGGGTCGGATAGAGTCATATGCTGTATTTTTGTACTGATTCGTCGCCATCATTATCACATAAGAATCATCATATCATCGAAAAACAAATAGTCTTCCAGGCAAAAATTGCACCCAGGGGCCCGCTAAAAAATAATTAAACGCAAGCAAAGTTTAAAAAACCGACTTCACCGCTTTATCTTCGGAAACGAATTTATAAAACACCCATTATTGACTATACCTCAAAAATTAGAGATCAGATCTTAATCATATTTCAATGGGACCACATGAAAAGCACCAGCTTTCAAATAAAAAAATAATCATCAAAATCGGCTCACAACGATAGAAGTTATGAGGTAACTTTTGATGTCGTTTAAACGAGAACATCGTCAAAGTAGTCCACAAAATAGGCATTATGACGATTTTTCAAGAACTACTGATCAGATCTTGATCAAATTGAAATGGGACCAATTAGAAAGCAACATCATTCAAACTAAAAAAAGGTTCGATATCGGCTCACGTGGAGAGAAGTTATGATGTAACACACATAAAAAAAATACAGTCAACTTGAGTATCTCCTCCTTTTTTGGGAAGTCGGTAATAATATCTGTAACACCAACATAATTCTTATTTTAAGACTACTCACTACATCTATCGGAATAATCAGACAACGCAATATATTTCAGACAAAATTCTTCAAGGGGCATGCGCAAAGATAGACTCGCAGTTTTATACAAAACTAGACCTTAACATCATTAAAATACATGCGAGAATCTTCTATGCGTTTTGCGCTTGCGCTTTTGTATCGATTTCAGTCTGACAATGCATGACATAAGTCAAACATTTTACCGTGTGTCAAAAACTAAGATTAGTAGAAAATAAACAACAAATAAAGTTCCTTATCATTTTGTGATGCTACTACGATGAGAATTGAAGGTAAATGTATTTTCTACCATTACGTTTTTCATTCGCCATTCTTGATTTGTCCGCTTTGCATTAGCTTGTATTGTGAGCTAAAAATAAAAGCTTTCCCATTGCAAATGTGTTATTTAGAAGGAACTATTCATGTGTTATTTAGAAGGATATATTATCTAGAGGTGATGAATATAACCATCAGACAATAAAATTAACTAATATAAACATTCAATTATCACATTCAATAATATAATTCAATAATTGAATTCAGCCATATAATTCAATAATTGAATTTGGTATATTTTAATTCGATAACGAATAAAAATATATCAATTCTAGGTAGGTTGTTTCGATCTAATTGCTTGGGTCAAATGCATTCAATATTATGCTCTCTTGCTTTCACAATACAGTTTAATACTTTTAATGTACGTGAAGTGATATTTTTAAGGTATGGTTGATCGGTTAATGGTTAGTTTTAAAGTTACTTGCAAGTTCGCGTCATCGCAGTTTTGTTTCTGGTATTTTCGTCAATTTGTAATTTAAAATGTTGACACATGGAACCAAATAGGTAGGTACTCATACTCGGGTAAATCACCAGATCCAAGCCTGAGTATTCAAATATCGTTGCATTAGTTGAAAATTCGATTTCGATAAAATCAACCAAATCTTGTGCGGAAATAAAAATATCATCTAATATATTCAACCATTAAAATTAACGATATTTTTTTTATTATTAAACTTATAACCATTTACTGATTTCAACCATTATTGCCATTTACTATTATCCAATAAGCTGTTTTATAAAACATTGTTGCACGCAAATAAGGGTCGATTTCATTAGTATATTTATAAACCACGTTTCGGGTGTGAATTTTAAATGTATATTATTATGTTATTTGTGTGTCAGAGACGTCAGTACATTCCCTGGATTCTTATTATTTGTGCTCTACAACTCTATATGATAAGAACACTAACAAAACATTGATATTTTTGAGGGTTTTGTACATGATTGAAACGCAAGCAAAGCTTAAAAAAACCGACTTCATCGCCTATATTTTGATTTTGGCATGACCGATATCGATAAAAATTATGTGGGACCCTACCTTTCTACCTAACAAAAAAATGGCGGAGATATCGCGTAAGATACATACAAAAAAAACATACAGTCGAATTGAGAACCTCTTATTTTGAAGTCGGTTGATAAAATTATTGAATATAAATAACTTTTCTACTCACTTTTAAAAAAATATTATTATACTATTTATAAAACTTTGGTAACTACGTATGATTTTTTTGGCCGCAAGATAAAAAAAAATCGTATGTGACGATAATCTTGTTCCTAATTTATTAATAAATAAACTTTTATAAATGACTAGGGAATGCAAAGCCAGGGGCAAATATAGTTAATATTTCAAGGGTACTAGCGATACAAACTAGTACCACTAGTTCCCTTAAAGGTACAACGTGAGGGTGCTAGCGGTACTACTCCAAAATGTTTTTTGTTTACTTTTTTGACAACTGTCTGTCTTAAATAGTTAACATTTTATATCATTCAAACGACCTCAGTTTAAGGCTTTTCTGTGCTCGTCACGTTTGTTTAAATTCTTGTAAAACAACAAGCAACTAACTACTATCAACAATAGTAAAAATATACAAAATAATTATATCCTCATACATCATTGAGAGAAGTAACTTTGAATTATAGTAGGCATTCACGGTTCAACCATGACAGGTTGTGATAACTAAACCAAAATGTAACCGAAGTGCATAATAAAGGAATCCGCGGCCTGTACCATTGTAATCGCATAGGATTATGGTGTTATGGGGTGATAATACTGTGGGCTGGTGACGGGGACTCGGTTTGATTCTGTGTAACACACGGTCTGTACGGATGGCGAACATAATACAGTCTGTCAGTGTCAGTCAGAAGTCAAAAGAACAGGACTTTTTTTTTGAGCTGCGAAGGACGTATTAAGTTACGACAAAAAGTACAGATTTTACACTTTAACTATTTAAGTTTCAGGATTTCAACTTAATCAACGAAAGATAAAAGAATATGATTAGTGAAACATTTCTTGATATCTTTGAAATTCAGCTTTACTGTAACACTTTTAACGTTCATTCTCCGTTTCTAATATTTTAAATTTAATTCTTTGAGTAAATTACTTAAATAAATTATGTACATTTTAATTTGATATCAAAATAGTTCCCACTTATAACGACTTTTATCATTTTTACTCACTTACTTAAGATGATGGAACTCAAAAGCGCGCCTCTTCGTAAATAAGTCCATCAGCCCCCTGATTCAGAACGTTTCGGTAACTTACCAAATCGATACGATTTGATAACTTTCTCTACATTTTATCATATGATAACTAATCGTACGGTCACTGAGTTATCGTACAGTCACTGAGTTATCGTACGGTCACTGAGTTATCGTATGGTTCTGAATCAGAGATTTTTAGTCTAGACTGTAGGGCATTTACTGATGCTGCACTTTGCCAAGATTAATATAATTTATTTAGAGAGTTTGCCCACTCGAGGTGGTCTATATAAATTAATGTAGTGATGAAGTCGACCTCATCATTACTTTCCAAAACTAGATACAGTTTATTATAGCATAATTAAACGCAAGCAAAGCTTAAAAAAATACCGACTTTACCGCTTTATCTTCGTAACTTTGATCAGATTAGATGTACTAAACACGCACTATTGAAGATTCAAGAACTACTGATGAGATCTTTATCAAATTTAAATGAGACTTATTGAAAAGCAACATGTTCCAAACAAAAAAAAAACAAATTCGTTTCATGTGGAACGAAGTTATGTAAAACAAAAATAAAAAAAAACATACAGTTGACCTGAGTACCTCCTTCTTTTTTGTGAAATCGGTAAAAAATACATTACATTAATTATGCGTACCGCAATAGGGCGGAACTCCTTCCCCGAGTCTATGTTTCATAATAAGAACAATCTGGGAGTCAATTCACGAGTGAATATGCATTTAATAAGCAAACATGCTTCATCATCGACCACATCTTACCATCAGGTGAGATAGATAGATAATACTTTATTGATCCACTTTACAAGATCAGATAAATCAAAGGTGTCAAACAAGCTTATAAATACGTAAAGTATCACAACAGGCGGCGCTACCAGGGAACTTTCCGATCTCTACCATCCAACTTGCTTAAGTAACTTTATACCCGTGTGTCACTTTACACTTACTACGGACACTTCGACATATGGACTCTGCACTTGTGCCTGCAACGCATAATTTGTCCTCCATTACATACCCTGTAATAAAGAGAGTCCGATTAAAGGCCGGTCTCTTCTTTCCATACGACCAACTGTTCCAAAAGGTCCCCTAAATAAATTATGCATTCGATCTATTGAAAGTACTTTGTAATAGATTTTCGTGAAGGGTGGCCACCTGATTCGCTTTTGTTTTGATGTTGCGACTTGAAAGTATCTGATAGAGATAGGGTGACGTAGTAATGCGATATTATATTTTAATTGACAAAGGTATTATGATTTTATTTTACAATAAAATAAAGATTAATAACTTTTTATTGAAAAATGCTTATATAATGTTTATGACTTTTTTAATACTAATGATTTATTGCATTGATATTTCCTTGTATATTTAATATTTTTAATATTTCACGTTATTA
The DNA here is from genome assembly GCA_948107665.1 of Lomographa bimaculata. Classification (NCBI taxonomy): domain Eukaryota; kingdom Metazoa; phylum Arthropoda; class Insecta; order Lepidoptera; family Geometridae; genus Lomographa; species Lomographa bimaculata. The sequence goes on along the minus strand of OX403596.1, from coordinate 5,969,809 downwards.
ATTTACTAATTTTTGACATATTTAATTGATTTTGACATTGTTTTTTATTACTTATACATTTACATTTTTGATATTTTAGTGCCTGTTATTAAAAATATCAAATTGTGCGAGCATGAGAGATGACAAAACGAATAAACTCTTAATATTTCGAAGACAAAACGTTACAATCTCATAGATAAATTACTTGTATACTATGTGAAATTAGAAGATACCAAAACTCTTAAAGAGATTACCTCCTTTATAAAATTATTAGTTGACATACTTGCTTATAGGTATAAGCATAGGATAGGTACCCTACATTACAGGATGCATGTCTTTAGTTTCTAAGTTTAGTCTTAGGACCTACATGAAACGCATATAAATAAATTTAAAATAAAAAAATTAAACGTATTGAATTAATTTAATTCAAGTAATACTCACTATCTTAATTTGCAATCAATAGTTCCGTGGCCGAGTATTTCAAATATCCATCATTATAAATTCATATTTCAAATCAATACAGCTAATTCCAAAAACATTTCCACCTACCAAATTATTTAACGTACTTTTGACAAGTCGATGACAAATGCAATGGGCAGGGTCTGGACGGCCCAGTCCTTGTGAAATGAGGTGTGAATTGTGTCCCTACGGGGGATGCCTGCGGGAATCCACCCGGGGGACCCCAGCTGCCCTAAATACGTACCCTTTTGAATACAATAAAAAATAAATACGAAGCTCGAATTGCACAGGTATTGTTAATGTTATTTTTGCGTTGTTACTGTATAAAAATCTTTTTGTTGTATCATGTTGAAATATCTTAGACAATGACGATACTTCACTTATCATCAGATGAGATAGTCATTGATGAACACTACCTTTCAGATATAATAAAAAAACTTCCCTGTTCCAGTTTGACAGTAAGGTTAATCGAACGGTGTATCCCAAAATTTATATTTTAAAATATAATAAACGCTTTCACTCTCACAGCCTCACACTAAGTTCAAGTACCTTGGGGAGAAAAAATGTGTTTCCGCCGGGAATCGGACCAGACTCCCATGCTTAAAGGTGTAACGTACACGGGTCATGCCACTGCGCTCCACGAAATAGGATAATAGGACATCGCTCCACGAGCACTTTTTCTGACTATTAATAAAAATAATTTAATCGTAAGCAAAGCTTAAAAAACCGACTTCACCGCTTACATTTTGGTTTTGGCTTGATCGTTTTCTATAAAATTTATATGGATCACCTCTGAACTATAAATCTACCAAACAATAAAAGAATTTTGAGAATCGGTCACCAAATGAGAGAGAAATCGGTGCACGTACATAACAAAAATATATACATACAGTCAAATATCTCCTCCTTTTTGAACGCGGTTAATAATATAAGCCAGAATACCCAAGAGACGATTCGAAATTGACCAACGACTGAGTTGGTTGTTGTTGCGAATGCAACATTGAGCTTGAGTTTCCAGTTAGAGTCATCATGAATTTCAAAGTGATAAGGCTTTTCTCTATTACATATTTCTTTCATCTTTGACAGCATGTCTCATCCTGATGCTGAACGCAATGGTATACGGCATGCGACGTGGTCCACACCACCCTCACGGACAGACGCCGGTGGAGCACCGGCACCACCACTACAAGCCGCGAGGGTCGGACTCCCTCACGTCAGACACCAAGCTGCTACATGACACTAAGTAAGTTTCGGTGACAGATGCTAAATAAGATTACAGGCAACACTCACATGTTTTCTGTATCATTACATTCGATGATGATCGACCATTTCACGTGGCGTATCATGGCATATCATTGAATTCGTCTCAATTTTATTGGTGCCACAGGCTATAATTTGGTCGTGGTTTTCCATAACGTAGAATAGCCAAATACCATTGTTATGGGTATCCAATTAAAGAGCTCCAAAATACTATCTTAAAAATATATAACACGCCTATATATACCTTATTGATATAACATAAACCATTATTTGGTTTTAAAGTATACGAAGCCGTTTCGTACTAGGTGTCGGGTTTTAGTATTTAGTATTTGAATTTTCGTCTTGTATCTATAAGTATTTTTCTCTTTACAGACACATAGAAGAAGATTCGGCAGTACTTACACCAGAAGTGTTATCCAAGATGACGTCAGAAGAGCTGGAGTTCCACTACTTTACAGCTCACGACTTCGACAGGAACTCAAAGTTGGACGGCCTCGAGTTATTAAAGGTTATAAGATAATTTATAGTGACGAAAGAAAGGTAACCAGTAAATATTTATTTAGGTCTCTATCTAAGTCTCGAGTGAACAGGTATCTTCTAAGTCAACACGCTCAATCGTCGATCGCATCGTAACTTAACATTAGAGAGAGGTGCCGATTCTGTTGTCCAGAATTAGACTAAACAAGCCTAAAATTAGTTTTAATCCTGATTTAGTCCAAAACCTATTCTGAAAATGCAAGATTAGACTAAAATTAAGTTTGACAGGACTAAGTTAGTTTAGTTACTCTATTTAGTGAAAATGACCAAATTCTTATTCTGATGTACATGTTTTACGTCAAATTAAGACTAAAAATAGAAATTTTAAACTCAAATTAGTCTGTATGAAAAAGATCTGGTTTTTTTTTATGTGATCTTATACTTGAAAGAATAACACGTGCAATTAATGAAGCAAATACTGACCTACCAAGTCTATAATGCAGGAATATGTGATTGCGGCTCTTGTAAATACAATTCAATTTGGTCAAAATCAATTTTAGTCCTGTCATTTCAACTTTTAAATTAAGTTCAACGTAAAATCAGAATAGCGTTTAGGTATTCTTTGACTAAAATTAGTTTATTTTTAGTTTAGTTTAGTCTAGTTTAGTTTAGGTTAGTTCGGTGCTCAACATAATTAGCACCATTGATCATATGTTTCATCATAAATAATATTTTTTTTTTTATTTCCAGGCAATATATCACACGCTAGAACACGAATCACCAGATCCAGATGAAAATTCAGCGATCGAACCAGAAGCCGACGAACTAGAGGGATACATTGGTATTTTTTTTATTCAATTGTTAAATTATTTGTTTATTGAATTTCATTGTGAGACGAGGAAGTCACTCACCTGATGGTAAGCGTCATGCATGTCCAATACAGTTCAGTGCCCCTTAAAGTTTTGAACTTATATACGAACGCCAACCAACTAAGCCAACGGACAGTTCGAAGGAACAGTCCGTTGGCTTAGTTGGTTGGCGTTCGCCTTCTTAGCAGAGGTATCGGGTTCGATTCCCGGCGAGAACACAAGTTTTCTCCCCATGGAATATTGTGTTTCTGGTTCTGGTTGTGATTGTGTGTGTGATGTGAATGTTTCCAGCACCCACGACACAAGTCATCGAACTTAGTGTGGGGCTGTGAGTGTGAAAGCGTTTATGTTTAAGCGTTTATGTTTATATAAGTAGGTCAAAAATCCCGCATTGTGCTCATCATCCCGAAATATGATGTTAAATCTCTTATATATACTCAGTAATAACTTTTTATTCCTGCTAATATCACCTTCTAAGCCGGAGTATCGGGTTCGATTCCCGGCGGGATCACTAGTTTTCTCCCCAAGGAACATTTGTGTTTCTGGTTCTGGTTGTGATTGTGTTTTAATTCTTATGTTGTTATAACGATGAGTTATTTAATAAAATTTCCCTTCTTGCTGCGCTGAGCTAGTATTGATATAAGATATGATGTGATAAGATAAGGACGAAGTTTAAGAGGCCTGCGGAGGTTGATTTGCCCATACAATCGTAATACCGAAATGATTTATAATTCAAGCATATTACCATCGTAATGTGTTGTTATTCAGATTAAAAACATATTAATCTAGGTTCCTGGATAGTTTTTATAACAAAATAATAACCTAAAACGAAATATAAACCAATTGATTTTCACACATTATTACGACGTAAATGTCGCATCTTTAACTTATTTGTTTTGTATTAAAAACTAACACATTTCTTTTGTCATTACAACAGGAACATAGATTATCATTTCAAGGTACTATTAATGCAAAAAACAATGACTAAACATGACATTTTCATTCATAATTTTTGGTATTACGGCACCTATCATAATTTGTTCGGTCGGTAGTGCTATCGCATCAAGCATGGGCACAGTTTGCCAGTTAAACAGAGACAGCCTATAGACTCGTTAAAAGACTCCCCGGCCTCTTAAGGACTATATAAAATTCATGTATTTTTTTCTATATTTTTTGGTGTTGTAATACAGGGGAGACAAATTCAACAACATTTAATCAAGATTATAAAAATCGGTCCAGCCGTTCTTAAGTTATAAATGGTATAAATCGCACTAACTCGACTTTGTTTTTGGTATTTAAGTATACGAATCACGCAACAAGCTAGTGGTGTGGCTATGGTAGCTAAATATCTCAAAAGGCGCAAGTATTCAAAACTTGACAAATGTTTTAAATTTGTGCCATTTGGGGTAAAAACGCTGGGACCATGGGGACCGGGAGCATTAGAAACTTTCAATTATTTGTCTAAGAGACCAGTTGAGTCGGCCATGACCAAAATGCTGGGTTGTATTTGGGGTAGAAGATAAGCCTTACTATACAGCGAGGTAATGCAGCAAGCATTTTTGGCACTGCCGAACATTAAAGATCGTCTAATAAACCATCTCTAACCTCTTTTTTTCTCTTAAATATTTACATAATGAAACTTGGACTTCTTTAATTAAAGTATAATCATTAGAACACGATGTATTAATTATATTTGTATGTTTAAAGAGCTTGTCGACAAGACGCTGGCGACAGACGACACCGACGGAGATGGTTATGTCTCGTATGCGGAGTACCGCGCCGCTAGACATGCAGACGTCCGCGCCGCCGCGGATGAAAGAACACCCAGAGTTGTGATGACGCCCTAGTATTCGAGAATAGTGCTCTTTTTTAACCTCATTACGGGAAATATATAATTAGACAATACAGCACAATCTTAAAAATAATAGAACTTATGAACAGAGTGCATCACCCGAAGGTTAGGACTGAAAATCAGCGTTGGAGAGTATTCCGCGGCATCATGCTGAGTCCAGACCACAGAGATATATTCTGTGATCTGTGGTCCAGCCCTATTCCGACATTGATTTACACAGCAGCTATATGAATATCCTATTTAATCTACAAATTTATACTTATTCAGGTTGATTGTTTTGCTTAGACGGGTACTGGGACAAAACTAAACTGTTTGTTGTTGTGTATAGTTGTGTTGTGCCAATAAAATTAATTACGTTCTTCTTTTTTTCATACGCCATCAGCTGGCGTAGTACGCCAGATAGCAAAGAGAATTGCTATCTGGCGTACTTTTTGCTATTTGGCACACAGATATTCTTGAGAGAATTTGCTCTCACACCAAGTGGGTTAAATCTTAATTAAGTGCAGTATATAAAATCGCAGGTGATCTATAGATGCATTTTTTTTGGTGGTATTTTTGTGGTGTAGTTGAGAAATAACACTTCCTAGGGATATTACATTAATTTAATCGAGATAAGCGAGTTTGGCTCATAGATAGCTCTTAATGAAGCAAGTTTTTTTATTAATTGTAAAACAGGAATTTCACTAGTACTTACAACTATGTAGATACTTAACGTATATGTTCTTACAGGCAAATCCAATCGGAAAAAATATTAGAATCAAGATAATTATTAAAATTCATGAACATTGAGGAAAACAAATACATATATCTGTCATAGCAATCCTCCGGTAACTAACTAGCAGTGGGTACAAAATAGAGTGATGATAATAATGATATTTGTGATATGTTCTGTGCACGAGCCTAACGTTAGAAACTATTGTATTTCCTAATTATTATACAAAATGAGGTTAATTTAGAAGCACGTGATCGCGATGTGCTGAAATAATACAGCGGACATAAAAGTGGATTTATTTAGTACTAAATAGTGTTTTCTTATAAATATATACAGATACTAAATAGATAAGATTATAAAAAAAAATATTCTTTGATTTTATTCGTATTTTTTTATAATAGCTTAGTGTGGGATGCTACATTGATCCTTTTTTTAATGTGCAACAGAGTGAGCAGCCATATTCCTGATGCACTGTTCTGAGCACAGTTCAGTGCCATCTAGAATAAACTAGTTTGAAGTTCAAACTTCGAACTTCAATAGTTCAAAATCCAGCGCGGCAATGCACTGCAGATGCAGATATAAGTTGTTACATCTCTTTATGCTGGAAACATTGTCCTTCCAAGATACAGTAATGTTCAGTAATGTTGAGTGACTGAGAAGCATGTGGTTTTTCCCCAGAAGCACACTGGCAATGAGTTCCTTACTTATAACAATGAGTTCCTTAACTTATTATGTGCCATCTGATCTTCTAACAAAAACTTATCATCAGGCGAATCTGCTGCTTCAGGTTAATAATCAGACAGCGCATATAAATATACATACGTATAAACCTTGATAAAGGTTTTTTTTTTTTTTTTGTGACAGGCTAGTGTTTGACCACTATCTCACCTGATGGTAAGTGACGATGTGATCGAAGCTGGTAAACACACTAGACCTGGAATACCTGGTTATTGATTGTTTGTACCATTTGGGGTAAAACACTTAGGCTCAAAATGTGTAAGGCCTTGACATTAGTGACCAAATGGCTCGACTATAGGTATTACTAAAGTTTGGTCAACAAGGTCACACTAAGAAGATTATAAAGATTTATTATCTATTATTATTTTTTTAGTAACAGATACTGTTTTTAATAAGAACACAATCTAACATAAAATATCATAGTGATAATAAAAGTCATAGACACTATATTAATTTAGTTAATGTATTTGACTGTAAGTACCTGTTTTCGCATATCCAACTTTAAGTAACTTATTAACTCAGTAGAATGGAAAAGAAATTATAATTTAAGGCAATTAATAATAAATATATATAGAATAGAAATGATTATTAAAATTTCCATATATTACTTAACAAAAGAAAACCCCTGTTATGTATATAGTAATTGAGAATAGGCGAAGAAAACTCAACAGCCTTTTTGAGTTTCCTTTGCTTAAGAAAAAAGTCAGAAGTAGAGTAAACTCTACTTATAAAGCTAGGTAAAGAATTATAATTATATGTTTATCAATGTGATGGCGTACCATTGCCGTTATTTTGATGACAGCGTTTTAGCGTTTATTTTGTATATCTATAACTAATTGTAGAGATTTATCACTAAGCGTTGATATAGACATTAATTTAATTCAATTAAATATGAAAATTATTTACTATTATTTATAGATAATTATACATTAAATGTGAATGGCGATACGCTCTGTATTTGTTTGTGAACAAGTCTGTCATATCTCATACACTCATCGTCTATTAGATTTAGGCACTAATGATTTGTCGTAACTGATATATAAATATCACGGTGTGACCAGTACATTAATCTCCACATTTGTACCGCGTGTCACAGTTCATACCCTTTTCTCCCCAAACGGCGGCTTGCTTGATATTATCTGAGACGTTCTCATATTGGGTGAGGTCTATGTTGTTTCTGTAAAAAGAACTGTATTAAAATCAGAAGTAACAACAACGGAGACGGAGCGAATGAAGAATAGAGAGTAAGAAACTTTTTTGAACTGCCCGTTGGCTTAGTTGGGTGAGCGTTCCTCTTCTAAGCAGGGTATCGGGTTCGATTCCCGGCCCGAACACAAATCTTCTCCCAAATTTGTGTTTCTGTTTCTGAGAGTGATAGATTGTGTGATGTGAATGTGTCCGGCACCCATGACACAAGTCATCAAACTAAGTGTGGGTGTGTGTGAAAGCGTTTATGTTTTAAGGAAACTGCAATTTTACAAGCTAGCCTATGTTCTAAATCCATAGTGTGTTACAACCCTTGACCACAGCTACACCAGCTGACTGAAGTCTCTAGCACCGTAGCGTATAATCATAATAATATACATAATATATATGTGTACTGTGTTCTAGCTAAGCAGCTGCAGACTCTTCTCCTTAAGAACAAAAAAGTTATTTTATTGTATACCAACTTTAATTACTGACACAGTATAAGTTGATACAGAAAAACAAATCTAACTTTAAGTCTAGAATTTCAAATAAAATTTAAATTTGAATTTTACTATATAATAAGTGTCAACAACAACATTTTAATTACCCACGACGCTCTATCAAGAAAACAGTTGCACGGATTTCACCAAAAATTACAATATTCTCGATCAAATCACCTTTAAAAATAATACAACAATCAAATTTACTTTTTGGGCGTTTCGATGCCACGAGCAGACACTACAAACTTTTAACACTTTTTCGTCGGCGGTTAAAAGCAGAGAAGGCAGGCGTAGCTTCTTGTCTTCTGGCTTTTTTATGCTAGATAGACAAAAATTTGGCCACTATCACACCTGATGTTAATCAATAATGCGACCGAAGATGTAGTACGCTTGCCTATGATATACTTATTTACTCTAGACTTCAAGATTAAACTGTTCAGGGAATAATACTGGAATCAAACTTGCTACAGTATTATTCTTACTTTTTACTTGCTTCCAACGTCAGATACGTAATACGTACCCTTGCATCAGCTTAGTTCCTTGTATTAGCAGTTCCGCACCCGAAGAATACAGACCAGCCTGTTGAGGCCTCTGACATGAAAGCAGGTATAGGCAGCCGTAGTTCTTTGTATTCTGTCCAGCCAGATAGCTCAGGTATAGCATGATCTCGTCTTCGGTGATGAAGGAGACGTTTTTGTTGTCTGTGAAATTAATATAAATGTTCTTATCATACTAATATTATAAATCCGAAAGTGTGTAAGTATGTTTGTTCCCTCTTCACGCTTTAATGGCTGAACGGATTGATAATATTGGGAATGTACATAGCTTATGCCTAGGATTAACACATAGGCTACTTTTCAACTGATAATAGCAGGCGAAGCCGCGGGTCACGGCTAGTATCTAATACGCAAATGTTTATTCATTTACAACAAAACCTAAAAATCAGGCTATTGGTCATTTTATCCAGAACTAAGACAGAGGCAACGAGAGATAGGGCGTCGAATGTGCCGCTCATTTTGAATGATAAATAACAACATATTTTTAATATAAAAAATAATAACAGTTTTGATAAAATTAATCTGCTTGGGTCATTATTTATATCGAATTTTTTTTATCGTAAATCATTGAGATTTTTCGTTAAGCCCGTGTTCTACTTTAATATACATTTTTAGTAGAGACAAAAATTCGGAATCCTTTTTATTGAATCTTCGGTCCACTTGCAAATATGATCAAATATCAAATATTGTAAGCCTTTTTGGCTTTCGTCATCGTCTTAAATTATACATCGAATTTAAAACAAAATGATCATTATCACTCGTAGTTGTATGTTACGAAGGTGCTAAATCTCGTTTATTAGCTACACTACTATATTTTATAAAATTTACGCTAAAATCCGCAAAAAAAGCACTTCCTTTTACACCCAGGATGTTTTAAATCCATTCACACTAAACCGAAAGGACGCATAATTGATGTCGAAATATACATGTCTAGTCCATTTGGTACCAAATTCCACTGGTCATCCGTAATCCTCTCCCAATAGGATTATTGAGTGGACACGACATACGCATCCTACTGAATTGGATTAAGTTGGTAAAATGTATCTAAATCTTGCTCTTATTTCAAAGCAACAAGGTCCAGTTTCAATGATGGATATATCTATACTTGATAAACCAAAAGGTTAGACGCGTGCTGGACAAAGGGCAGATGGTCATTTGAAGTGATTATTGGTACGGTCATTAGGACACTTCCCGGTAGTATTGTTGGTAGAAAGGTGATGGATTTAGTTGGTGGAAAGGGTTGATTTGTTGATTGACTGGCCACTGATCAGGGTTTTAACTGTTTCACGGTTATATTGGACATTTAACAGTTGTAAGTAACGTAAAGCTGACAAGTTAAAAGCTTATGGCAATAATAATAATTATTGGTCATGTTATTTACCGTTGGAATAAGTATATCGAATCAAACATTGAATTGAAGACGCATTATTGAAGTGAATCTTTTTATGGGAGGGCATTGAAATTCTGATCCGCAACCCTTTTTGTGTGACATAAAGTAATGGGAGTATAAACACTGTGATGGATAGTTAAAATGTTTCCCCGTTTTACAAAAAAATCACTTCTATCTTTACAACACATCCTATTTTTTGCATAAAAAAGAAAAAGTAACGTGCGTTTAATGTTTCGTTTTTGAGTATATTTGCTTTCAGCTAGAATTGTCCTGTGGTTTCACCACCTAGCTAGACTATCATGTCTGTGTAGACAGGCTAGTCTAGCTAGTCTAGCTAAATAATCGGATTTGGTACACACCAAATCTGTTTGTCTGTTTCAAGTGATATTTTTCTTTTTAATACCCTTTATATCTCGGTACTTTGTCACGCATACAAACTTTAGAATTTATAATATCAGTGTAAAATGTTGATAAGAGTTTTTACATTAGGTATTATTGACTCACCTTCGAGACTTCTACCATAATGGTGTCCTCCTTTCCAAGCTCCAGCTCCAAAGAATCCCGCAGCCAAGATCAGAGCTTTCAGGACGATCAGGATCACCAAGTTCGTCAGATTCAGACTCAATACCTACAACAATAAAGCTGTCATTACAAGAATTTAAATGCAGCTAATTTAGATGCATGACTGTGGGCATCAGATTAAAACAGATGATTCATCCTAACCCATAACTACCTGTTTCTTATCTTGAACATTCCTTTCAAAAAGCCTCGATGGGAGGGACTCGATTACTCATTTAAAAAATGCGTGCAAATTTAAGGTACAGTGCGATACGAACCTGCGAAACGCAGTCAAAACCAACCTGACTGCTTCCTGTAGACCTTGCAATGAAGTCCTTGGCTATACTCGTCATCATTTGCCCTCCAGCGCCGCTGAAAAAGCTCCCTGCACTCTCGAGGAGCGAGGACCTTCCGTATTGCGTTGTATCGTTGTACCCACTGTATCTTGGAGCAGATTCTTCGCTATCTTTGAACGGTATAGGAGGTTTCTCTTTAGGCAGCAACGCGTTCGTATCATAATCGAAGCCATTCATTGGGTACATCTTCTTAGCATACTGCGGTGAAGAGTACGCTCCAGAATGTTCCGCGGTCACGAGAACTGCACCTGATAGGAAGAGGACATAGATCACTTCCATTTCGTCCGGTGGTTAGTTTGCGACTGGATAAGGAAGCAGGTAGTTGGTGCACAATGGCTGCCGAGTGCTGATAGCGTCAGCGGTGGTTCATAAACTGCGTTGTTTTATCTCTTCCCTTGCGCTTTTGTTCGCTGCACGCACGATGACATCCTCTAATGGTGCTATTGTTATATCTCTGGACGGTATGGAGCTGTTTTTGTAACGATGATGGCAGCAATGCGGTGTTGCAAGTAACTTCATTTTTCCTAATTCGTTTAATGGTGCCGTAACCCAGTCAGTGGAGTTTGTTGACATATTTAAGGGATTCAATTGTGTTTCTTAGTCTGCTTTAGAGATCGAGAAAGCTCGGCTGAAATTCTCATCTGATTAATTTAAAGTCTTATCAAAAATATGTGTAGCAATGTATGTCATTTATTATCATCAGATGGAAGACATTCAATAATGAACATATATAATAATAATAATATGTCCCAAAGCCAAAATACCGCTCCAGCCAAGCGCGAACAGACAATCAAATTAAACGAAAGTTTTAGTTTTCATTTCTTATGAGATAATTTTTATGAATGTGTTCTCTTAAAAATGTCGAATATATGGGTCTTAACCTGAAATAAAAAGATATATAGATTTAATGTCAATAAAAAAACCCTAAATAAATTATACATATTTATTAATATTTTTTTATCAACGCACGAACCATTTGCAGTTAGTATCATGAAAATTTAATTTTCTAAACGCTTAAAATAAAGCTCTATGGGTGCTAAAGGCCCATATTTCAGCTACGTCGTTTAGTAAGTTATTACAAACCCAGAAGTGGTAAACAAAGCAGGTGACGATGGTAAACCTACCGGAACAGCATGCCAGTTCCGTAACAGTTACGTTACGATGTGGGACAACGTTTTGGTAACTCACGTAACACTCGACATTGTTATTGAGATCAACTGTTACTATTGACATGTTTTTGTCACGTGTGTGGAGAAATAATTGGGTGGCAGATGCAATAATACATCTTTGTTTAAACTCGGCTATGGTGAAGCAAAAGATTTTAGTACCGTTTGCATTTATGTATATCTTCTATATATATAAAAATTTTGTGTCACAGTGTTTGTTCCCATACTCCACCGAAACGGCTTAACCGATTTTGATGAAATTTTATATTCACACTTGGTAGGTCTGAGAATAGGTTGTTATCTATTTTTCATCTATGTGATAAGTGTGGCGCATGCAAAAAAAAAAAAATTTTCTGACATAATTTTATTTTATGATTCAGCATTGATAAATACACACAACCCTAAATTTTCACCCTATTTTTTTATTGAACTAAAAAAATATTTCCTTGAAATATTGTATATGGCAAAACAACGTTTGCCGGGTCAGCTAGTATGTCTATATAAGTTTGTTTGTTCTCCATGTCATCAAAGCGAATAAACCGATTATGTAACAAATATTGGATATCATTGAAGTTTTAAGGCTATCAAGGCTAAGTTTTTTAATTAATACATCTGAATGACTTCCATACTCAATAAACTAGTGACCAAAAAAAATCAAATGGGCAAATACGACCGAGATGTGTATCAAATGACAAAACTCAGGCATGCCTAGTTTGGGGCCCACTGAAACTATCATTGTAATGTGTATTTCTCTCTTATGTTAGATAAATATTCATTAATTCATTCAAAACTCAAAAATAACATTTGAAAATTAAATAGGTAACACTTATATTTACTATATTTGATTATTTTTGTTATGACTGACTGCTATTTCTGTTTAAATATATTGTATCTACTTATGACTATTTAGAATACGGGTTACAACACCTAAAATAAATGTATTACATTTTTATAAGTAATTAAAAAAAAAATTAATTATATTTTGTTAACAAAAAAATACATATATTTAAATCGCAACCTTACCAAGAAACATGTTGGTATCTATGGTAGAAATGATATCCAAATAAATTTCTGGTATTTAACAAATTAACCTGTAGGTATATGAAACGTACAGGGCGATTTATATCATCGGTAAAGCGAAGGGGTGGAACTTATTGCCCGCGTCTTAATTTCCCAAACGGTTTAATCTAGGAGTCCAAGTCTAGAGTGAATAGGTATCTTCTAGGCAAGGATGTTACATCTTCGGCGGCACTTTCCACCAGAAGAGATGCAATTATAAAAAATCAAGTAAGATTTTCCCTTTTTTTCAATAAGCCAACATACTCGCGCATATATATATATATATATATATATATATATATATATCATAATCATAATCTTATGTATTGCAGATATCAGGTTGTTTAACCTGATATCTGCTTCATGCTTTATGTCATTGCTATTATTTGTTTAAATAATAGCAATGACATAAAGCATGTTGTTAGTATTATACTATAAAAAGTAGTAATTCTCTATGGGCCTTAAACTAGGCACAGCCTGTATCTTGAGCGCCCGATTGTTGCATACAATAACAGTAAGTATTTTATTGAAACCACAAGTGGAAAACCGCTTGCGCTGAGTAAAGAACAAAAGTGATCGAGTTACATAGCCAATTTAACTCTGTAACTGCTTCAACTCTGCATTGTAGTATGTACATATGGGTATCATTAGTTATTAAGTAAACCTTTGAGTTGAAATAAAAAATCTTAGAGAAGAAAACATGTAATTTACCTACTCACTCGAGTCTAGTATCACATGAATGTTATTGAAGATAGGTAACCAAATTTGTCCGCATTCTGATTTGTAGATCAATAGAGATTATTTGGTAGACTTGGGAGGGAAGCGAATGGAAAATTTATTTTTTTATAAGTACATTGACACTTAAAATAATGTAAACACAAGCAAAGCTTAAAAAATTTGACGTCACCGCTCTATCTTCGGAACTTTTGATCAGATTAAATGGATTAAATACGAATTATTAAAGATAACTTAAACACTACTGATCAGATCTTGATCAAATTTAAATGAGAACACATGGGAAGCACCAGCTTTCAAAGAAAATTCTGTAAATTGTTTTAGTCTGCCATCTACCGACGAGGGCTAAAAGCGCTCTGTTTGGTACAAAAGTTGATTCTGTTTCAAAATGCAATAACACCCAGCTCAGTTTCGAACATGTCGTTACCAGAACGCGTACGTACTTTGCAGAACATAAAATAGATGGCAGCATAGTCGATTATACATTTTGTTGATGTGAATGTTTTTTCGAAGTGGCAAACTTGTTCATCATTATTTCTTTAACGACTCAACTGAACGCGGTGCCGAGAGGCACCGATTTCTGCCAAGCCCAACTGAACACGGTTCCAATTGGAACCAAAACGGTGTGGTCGGTCCGTATCTCTGATTTTTCGTCATAATTTAAGTTTGGCCGTGTGTATAGTCCTTTAAGCTATGGGGAAATTAAGATTAATAATGTAGCAATATTTTCCATCGCTAAAATGTCAAAGTAAAATGAAATTATTAGACATTTTCAAACAATGAAAATGAGAAAGTTGTTTGAGTGCAAGGAAAGTTAAGTGTTTTAAAAAAAAATACAAAATTGCCGTAAGAAGTTATTTTATTGAGTGTTATACTAATATTTATTCCTTGTTTTAAGCTGTATCTATTTACGTAATGGGTTTTTATGAAAAACGCATGTAAAGTAATAAATATCTTCTTCGAGTAACAACATTGACGAAAATTGCGTGAGTTATGATTTTTTGTCAAGTAATAACTATCGTATTTTTTTATATTTGCTCTAACTGCTACTGAAATACGACGTGGTAGGTATTAATCATTAGATTTATGTGCATATTGCTATACTTAATTATTTGCGTTTACGCGTAATCACCGTATTATGCCGGCGCGGCAGAATCCTTTGCTGCCGCCAAAATGGACTCGCCCAGGCTCTCGGTGCACTGCTGGCTCGAGTTCAAGGGGTAATCGCCAATTTCTATGTTATGATATGTATTTTATACATTGGAAAAAACATTGTTTTAGCATTTATGTAATTTAAACAATTTCGTTATTTGTGGTTTATGTAGAATGATGTTTTTGCCTTTTATATAAATAATGGACTCGCCCGACGCGGGGCGACGATGCTTTCGCGCGCTAATTCAGCCATTTGTTTTGTGTAAATATTATGACAGTGTTATTATTTGGCGCACTTTTCTGACAACAAGAGGATCTTTTCTCTATGTTCATTTTGTTTTTTTACTGAGAAAGTCAAAAGGCAAATAACAATTGTCACTCAAAAGTGACTATGGTAACGAGGCGTTTTTTTTTTCTTTCCGATCAGAGTTTCCGATATTACAACAAGTTTTTCTGAGAAAGGTGTTTATTTTTTTATGAAATTGTGAAGGTAAGGAACGGCTTATTATAGCAATACTTTTGTTTATCACCTGCATGTTATAAATGAATTACAATGAACGCATATTTACAGCGCGCGTTTTGATAAATTAATGCGCCGCGCGGGAAATTTACTCAATCGTTCCTTAATTTTTTAAGGTAATTAATCATTTGCACAATGACATAAATTAATATGCAATCAAAAGCATAGTTAAAATACATCATTTTAACAACAAAAAAAATATATGTTATCGATCGCTATTTACGACAAAAAATAAAGATATCTGAAGAACTCCTCATTTTTCCCTGTGACAAACTTCTAACGTGTTTAATTCAATCAATTACTTTGTAACACACTTAAAATAAACACTTGAGATGAAGCGGTAATCTTTTACGAGCCCATAATGGTCATTTGTTTAGCAAACAAACCATTCTAAGTGGTCCTAGCACTCGAATTTCTGCCGACGGGCGCGCGCTCTGAGAGGTCCGCCTTAGATTGTCGAGTTCATGTTCAATTTGCCGCGTATTTCCTAAAAACGTGTTCAAGCCACTGGAAGAGAGTTTTGCCGCGAACGTGAAAAAATGGCGTTGTTGATTTTGTATAATTTTCCAAAACCTGTGATTCTTCGAGTGTTAATGTGTAATAATGGTGGATTATGAACCGTTAATACTTAGTAAATGTTCATAAATTGAGTATTGAAATGTAGGCAAGTCATACAAAGTTGAAAAACGTGATTTTCGCCTTCGCTCCAAAACTCCAATAGAAGTTCTAGTAAAGTTCCTACCACTTTACTATGGCATGACTTGACTATGACTGACTACTTGACTTTGACTGTGACTTGTGACTGAGACTTTTATTATGAAGAATAGAAATTGTTAATATTTGTTTAATATTTCGACTGAAGGACAATGCAACCATGGCCATGAAATAATTAAAAAAAAATATATATTTCTTTAAGAGAGTGTTGCCGCGAAAGTGAAAAGATGGCGTTGTTAATTTTGTATAATTTTCCAAAACTTGTGATTTTTTTAGTGTTAATGTATCCTAATGGTCGATTATTAACCGTTTACACGTTTATTACGTGCATAAGTGTAGGCAAGAGTAGAAAAACGTGACTTTCGTCTTCGCTCCAAAACTCCAATAGAAGTTCTAGTAAAGTTTCTATTACTTACTAGGGCATGACTTGACTATGACTGATTACTTGAATTTGTCTGTGACTTGTGACTAGGACTTCTATTATGAAATATATAGTTTGTTATTTACTGTTTATTATTTCGACTGAAGGACAATGCATCCATGGCCACGAAAAAAAAAACCTTAAACTTTGAATAAAACTACTTGCATCGAGTCCCTATATTGTACGACCAATAATGCACGGCCTGATAATGTACGGCCAATAATTCGCGACCAGTATTCCATGGTATGGCTTCTAATTATCAGGTTGTGCAATACGGGCCGTACATTATTGGATGTGAAATATTAACACGGACCGATTTTGTACAGCCAATAATACGCAGCCAGTAAAGCGCAACCAATATTTGAATTCAATGTACACGAAATATCAGGCCGTGCAATACTGGCCGTACAATACAGGTCGGAAAATATTAGCACGGGCTGATAATGTACAGCCAATAATGCACGGCCGATAATTCATGTACAAACAAATGAAAAAGTCAAAGCCTCGTTTGGATGATCCAGTAATTTCCATAGATTATTAAAATGATAGAAATTCTTAACATACTTAGAGGGTTTAGTATAAATATGTAGTTTGTGGCAAAATGAAAAATAATAATAATCACTCAAACATGAAGAAAATGGGCGAGAAGGTTTCTATTTTTAATAAAAACGGGTTAATCAATAGATACGTATATTGTTTAAACAAGGGGATTAGCCTGCGAGTTTTAAATCTAAATCAAATGCCTAGTTGTGGTGTGTGAAAACCGGAAACTGGAACCTACAGTAACTTACTCATACAGTAAAATGGACGGACCATGATGTATGTCTGATAAATTCATGAAAAAGGTAGGTTAGTAGTAGAGGTAACCCTAATTGAATGCCCATCGCTTCGATATAAATCATTTTTTGTGATATTTCACAAAAATGATTCACATCGAAGCGATTTATGTTATTACGAGATAAATCAAGATCCGACTGTTTTTTTCATGATGTACCGTTACTGAAAAACACTATATGACTATTTCATTACATGGTAGCCGACGGACGACTTAAGATCGTGGTGGATTTAATCACATTATCACACCAACCATCTCAAGAAATTCAAGCCCATGATGGGGTTTGATACTGAGACCACCCTTACTGGGGCTGGGTATACAAATTGAATAAGCATGATATCAGTTTTAAGCTAATGCGTGTCAACTTTTGATTGACTTTTTCGGTTATTTTACTTTGACAGTAAAATAACCGGTAATGGGTTAAAAATAAATAAATATTAACTGTCGTTCCCACAAATCAGCACAAATGCTAATAAAAAGATCACGGGGTCTTCGATTATAACCGAATTTATCTAGTGGTGACACGTACTTCTCACAGCAACAGCCAAAAAACTCAAAATATTGCAATATAATCAGCAAAACAGAACATGTTAACAAATACATGAAAATTATTTACAGAGCGATGTGGCGTTGGGTCATAGGATTTTTTCCAAGCGTGGATCATCAAAATGTACTTTTAAAAGGAAATACATACATATGTAAACTTTTCAGCTGTTGTACGAAAGAACCTGCGCGGTCTCCAGCCGCAGTATTGTTGAAAGAATTAGTTAGTTTGTTCCCAGATAAATATCGTATTCAAATGCAGCGAATTTATAAAGACAACAGAAAAGCAAATGTATTTAATATTTTGGGGTTAGAACTTTTTAATAGTCTGTGCCAACTCTTCCTAGCAACTCGCCTAAACAAACGAGGCATCGCACAGAGAGCATATGTTTGTCTATGGTTGGCTTCCAATTATTGGCTGTGCAATACTGGCCGTACAATATCGACACGGAGTGATATTACGCAGCCAGTATTGCACGCACAGTATTGCACACCCTGATATTTGGAAGTCATGAACATGAATTATTGGCTGTACATTATTGGCCGTACATTATCAATACGGACCGATTTTGTACAGGCAATAATTGGCGACCCGGGAATGCACGGCCTGATATTTCGAACACATGTACATGAATTATCAGGGTGTGCATTATTGGCTGTACATTATCGGGCCGTGAAATATCGGGTCGTACATTATTGTCTCCCCTTGCATCAACTACATCCCTATGCGCATTCTGCTATAGTGTCAAGTAAATGAATGTTAAGTGTACTATTTCACAAAAGTAGTCTAGTCACCAGCCACGTTATGCCCACGTATAAATTGTATCATTAATAACACAACTAATCTACTAACCTAATACAAAAAGTCATTGGTCGGCATAATGCCCATAATGCTGGCTGCGTTACCTCGTTGTACAGCGAGACTTAAACTTAATTGCTGAGCAAAATACAATCCAGCATTTTGGTCACGTGTAGTCGACACTTTCACTCTCCCAGGCAAATCTTTATAAATTTCAAGTGCACCTGGTCCCCATGGACCCAGCGTTACTACTCCAAAATGTACATATACGTAACCTCTGTCGATATATATTTTTTTTTTTTCTTACAGGCTAGTGTTTGACCACTATCTCACCTGATGGTAAGTGACGATGTGATCGAAGCTGGTAAACACACTAGACCTGGAATACGCAGGCTTCTCGCAGATTTCCGCTGTTTTGAAGATTCAGCTGCGGTAGCAGCGCCACTTGCCTGCTGCGATATTGTTGGAAGCTGAGACGGCGCCGAAATGTCGACACAAGTAGCGTCCCACATTAAGGGCCGACCCATCATTATCCATACCCATCTTTTCACTTTCGCTGCAAAACTCAAGATTGTTACTTACTTATTTATTTATTTTAAACTTTTGCACAAAAAACAGTACAAGCAGGACTTAATGCTAGTATTTTCTGCCAGTCATTGGAGGTGCAGAGTAAATGGTGGCGGTACAGTAAACATATTTAAAAAATGTAGGGATAATAAATGTAGATATAAAGATGAACATTTAATATACATAATGATGATAACAAATATTTTTAAACATAATCTAACTCAGTGACAGGTGAAATAATAGTTGTTGACAAGGGCACAGATTATACAATAGTTACTTCGTAACAGGGTCTGATTCTAAAGTGAACCATTCTCCGACGCTTTCTTACATCAAATCTCTAACGCAGTTGCGTAAACTATTTTCCCCACATCAACAATTGAGAGAAAGGCAGAAAGTGTCGAATAAAGTTGAACTCGACAGCTTCACGGTCAATGCAGTTGTTATAATGAACTATAAACGCTGTTACGTCCGTTTCGGAAGCCATTTGAGTAAGGCTGGTTATATACTCTCTGGACTTATCTCTTCCTATAGATTGTATGTTTTCATGCTTTTCAAGATGGGCGTTTCATTATGCACAGCGTGTTGGTACAGAACACATCCCTTACACAAGTACCTTGTACAGGTAATACTTAGTGAAGTTAGTTGTTTAGTTTTTCCTTGTTTGCATCCAGCGTGCACCGTGAGAGCGGTCGGCGAGCGGTGAAAATTGGGCACCAGAAAGTGAAAAGAAGCCAGCCTTGACCGTCTCGGTGCAAAACTATGGAGTCGCGATCATTAAAAGTTTCTATATCAAAATAATATATTAGCATAAATACAATTGTTTTATGCTTATATATTATTTTATTATCATGTGATCTTCTTTGATGATAAATGTGCTATCAGTTCCTGCTCCATTCCTAGTTGGTATGCATTTCATGTTAGAAAAAGCATGAAAACTTACCATCTAGCATGAACCTACTACGTCAAAGTCACGTACATGTCACTAAGATAAGAAAACTATGTCGCTTATATTTCTTGAACAGGTCCAGTCACACGGAGTTGGGCATTTTATATTTATAACCCGAGTGCAAATCGGTCTCGTCATCATGACTGGGTCGATTTGATAATAGTGGCAGGGAAATAACAAACAAACAAATTACAGTAGCGTACTAATAATTTATTGTAGGTACTGTGGGACTTTATCACGACAAATTTGTTTTTATTAATTTCCCCTAAGTCTTGGCCATGTTTCATTAGCTATGGTTAGTAGTCCTCAATATATATACTTTTATAAAAATAATAAGACGTCCTCCTCTGCTCTAATATTGTTGTGCCCGACAGGGTCTCTAATGTACTGTAAACTTTTAAAACCATGTGTTGACTATTAGAGATTGCAATAAACATTTGAATTTGAATTTGAATGGTTTCCTTCTTTGAGTTAAGATGGTATTGGGGTCAAGTCAAGTGTGACTATTTATGACTGATGCCAGTTTTTAATGGTGACCTGTTCATTTGCATAATTCATCTCGTATCATAAAGTTATTCTTCATACATATTTTCAAACCTGGATCGCATTTGGATAAGTTAAGTTAGGTTAGATATGTTTGAGTTTTTAACAATATAATATAAAAAAAAGATCTCCGTGTACATAATAATAAATAAATTAAAATGACAATGGCGCTTAAAAATTAGGGTATCAATAAATAGGGCCAGCGATAATATGCGAATAAATAGGGAATCGTTTTTAATATTTTATACCGCTGATGATGATTTTCTAGAAAATTTTAAACAAAACTTTCGTCATTGAGTTATGTTACTACGTTTCCGGTGGTGCTTATCCAAAATATCACAATCGCTACAAAACCGCTTAACAAAGCGTCTCCACAGATTCTCACGGCTCTATTTTGATTCTCAATTTGTCCGAGTCTCGAGGAAAGTGCTTTGTTTCTTGCTCTTATAACAGTTTGGGTACGCTATTACGCTTTCGACTGCGTGACGTAATCCAATTCGGTAAGTATAGGCCATTGCTGCTAATGTATATTACCTGTGGTGTTGCGTAATAAGTCAAGTTAGGTATGGAGCTTGTAAGGGGCGGAATAAAGTATATTTTAGATAATTTAACGTAAGCAAAGCTTAAAAAACCGTGTTCTCCGCTTATATTTTGGTTTTGGCTGAACCGTTTTCGATATAATTGATATGGGACCACCCCTAAAGTATAATCTACTAAACAAAAAAAATCGATTGATAATTAGCGGAGATATCGCGTAACATACATACAAAAAAACATATAGGCGAATTGAGAACCTCCTTTTTTGAAATCTGTTGAAAAGACAAAAACACCAACAAAGTCAAGTAATTTTTAAATTTAAAGTAGTTTGATAAATAACGTCAATACATACGAGTGTATATTTTAGTTCGCCAATTCAGAACGCAAATATGCACTAGATCGGACCGGTTTTTTTTTTGTACTTACGTATTTTACAATAAGGTACTTATATGCATATTTTTTTATACAATTAAATAATTAGTAAAAACATTTTATATCAAAATAAATATTGAAAATTCGTTCGGTTTAAAACAAGGTCCGGGCAATTTAATTCGCGACCATTTTGACGTTGTTTTTGTTACGTCCACGACCCATTCATGGCTGCCGTAAAATGTTGACCATTAACATAATAAATGTGTGAAAGACGTTACGAATCAGTTAAATAAGCTAATAATACAATGAATTGTTTTTTTATATAAGATAAGTTAAATTTTGACCTCTATCTCACCTGATGGTAAGCGACAATGTGATCGACGATAGAGCAAGCTTGCAAAACGCACCCGCTATGCATTTTTTTCATATTCTACGACAGCTGTGGGATCCTACATTCATTAAATCACCTTTCGATCACCACCATATGATGTATCTTTGTCTAATGTACCGTATCTGTGGTAGCGTTGATAGCTGTGACATTAATGTCACTTTTCCGACACACTGCTCTTAATCTACGTTTCTAATGCTGTTCCATGAAAGTATCAACGAAAGTCTAAACAATACTTTAAAGGGAAATGCTTTCATAAAAGTACTGTAAGTTACCAATAACAAGTATTATGAAACCACGCTACAAGCTAGTGGCGCAGCTATGGCAGCTGAATCTCTCAAACGGCGCAAGTATTCCAAACTTGACAAAGGTTTTATATTTGTGCCGTTTGGGGTTGAAACGCTAGGCCCATGGGGACCGGGTGCTTTAGAAATTTTCAAAGATTTGTCTAAGAGACTGATTGATTCGGCACATGACCAAAATGCTGGTTTGTATTTGGGGCAGAGGATAAGCCTTGCTATACAGCGTGGTAATGCAGCAAGCATTTTGGGAACTTTGCCGAACATTAAAGATCGTCTAAACCATCTTTAACATTTCTTTTTATAATTTGTATCATAGATTGATGTATTTGATACATGTTTAAATAATAGAATTTTGAATTTAGTCTGTATGAAGTTTATCATTATTATTACTTAAATTTATGATTATACTTTGTTCTCTTATGATAGGTTAATGTATTTTCTTTATAATTTAATAGCAAGTAAACTTAAAAAACTGACTTCACCGCGCCTTGATCAGGTTAAATGAATGATTTAAAAATTATTAAGGATAACTCAATAATAACTAGTCAAATCTTGATCGAATTTAAATAGGAATACATGAGAAGCACCAGCTTTCAAATAAAAATCATAAAAATCGATTCACCTTAAAAAAAATCTGAGGTACAAATTCTATATTTCATAATAGTAGTCCTAGTCACAAGTCACAGTCAAAGTCAAGTAGTCAGTCAGTTTTGGAGCGAAGGGGAAAATCACGTTTTTCAACTTTGATTTGCCTACAATTATGCACGTTTAGTAAGTATTAACGGTTAAGAATCCACCACTATTACAAATTAACACTCGAAGAATCACAGGTATTGGAAAATTATACAAAATCAACAACGCCATTTTTTCACTTTCGCGGCAAAACCTCTCCACTATGAACACACCTATAGAAGTTATATGAATCAGCCAAACTACTCGCGCACAAAAATATCTATTATGTTCTCTTCGACGGCGCTTCTTTCACGGAGATCATTTTCTCACCTGACTGCGCAAGGAACATAATTTCTTTATCAGCCTATGCATGTATGTTTGTTCCTTTGTAGCGTTCTAGAGACCAAACGCGTGAGCCGCTTTTAACGATTCTTACATCAATCGATTTGTCTATATAATATTGCGAGTGTCACTAATTAAAATTCAATATGGCGACAAGCAGACGCCATTATGAATAGATACTTTAATGAATAGGCATATAATGAATAGATACTTTTTTACTGTATTACTGCATTAGGTACATATGGAACAATAATTTTACGTGTTCATACCCACTATATGTCTGTAGATATAAGTACCGATGTTTTTGTGAATAAACTATTATTATTATTATATTTTGATTTTTGAGTTTATTAACTTGTTGATCACATTAGCATTATAAATCCGAAAGTTTGTGTGTACCTAAGTATGTTTGTTATCTCTTCACGCTGTAAGGGTTGAACGAATTTGGATGAAATTTGGATTGTACATAGCTTATAGCTCGGCTGCTTTTTTACTAGATAAATGCAGGCTAAGTTAGCTTAGTTAGCCACGGCTAGTAACAAATAAACATGCATTGCATACAGACATTATAAAAGAATAAAAATCGGCCAAGTGCGAGTCGGATTCGCGCTCAAAGAGTTCCGTACCATTATCTATTAAAACGGCAAAAAAATCACGTTTGTTGTATGGGAATATCGAGCAAAAACGAGCAAAATAATCACGTTTGTTGTATGGGAACCCCTTTAAATATTAATTTTAGTCTGTTTTTTAGTGTTTGTTGTTATAGCGGCAACAGAAATACATCATCTGTGAAAATTTCAACTGTCTAACTATCACGGTTCATGAGATACAACCTGATGAGAGATGGACAGACAGACGGACGGACAGTGGAGTCTTAGTAATAGGGTCTCGTTTTACCCTTTGGGCACGGAACCCGAAATCATGGGGTATTTAATAGGGCTTCAAATTATTATTCCTTTATGTAAGAATATTGACTCCTGTGTTGTATTCAAATCTTTGATATAATTGTATGCACGAAACGGAAAGGAATAAAACAATAGCGCATTACGACAATAGGGGCAAAGTGTTGTCTGTTTCAAATTATTACCTTTCTTTTGTAATTTCTACGAACGATTGTCTATTTTATTGTTTATACTTTCCTTTGTGTTACAGCCGTCTATTTGTGTACGGGTTGTAGATGTTTAGGACTTACTTCCTGGTGAGTCATATACATTTGTTCCTATACTTGCACAAAGTAATTAGTAGTTCGCCCGGATCTGAGATCACGCTCCTTCATTTTGCGTAATAGATTTTTTTTTGAGGTTTACATTGCTTATAGATAGATAGATAGATAGAATATAGATAGATAGCATATCTCAGTCCACTGTTGGACATAGGCCTCTTTCAAAGCGCGCCACTGAGCCCGATCTTCGGCTCTTCTTCTCCAGTCGTTACCAGCAGCCCTACGTATATCGTCGCTCCACCTAGTCACAGGACGTCCTCTGCTACGCTTACCGATTCGTGGTCTTCACTCCAGAACTCGTCTACTCCAACGGTTGTCAGTTCTGCGGCATATGTGACCAGCCCACTGCCACTGCCACTTCAGCTTGCTAATTCTTTGAGCTATGTCGATGACTTTCGTTCTCTGGCGAATTCCTTCGTTCCGGATTCGATCCCTTGGAGATACACCGATCAAAGCTCTTTCCATACAAGATATTAGAAGTACAGGAATAACTACATTATTTTAGTTTACTTTAGATTGTTATCACGAAAATCTTGAAAGCCTGCGCCTCAGCTCTACTTACCAGCACTGGAGCCCTACGTATGTCGTCGCTCCACTTAGTCACAGGGCGTTCTCTGCTACGCTTACCGATCTGCGGCCCACTTCAGAACTCATCTACTCCAACGATTGTCAGTTCTGAGCATGTGTGACCACTTACTAACCCTTAGAGCTATGTCGATGACTTTCGCTCTCTGGCGAGTCAATTGGTTCTGGATTCAATCCCATACAGAAACACCGATCATTCTTCAGTGACATGGGATATACATCTCCCTTATATATCTCAGCATGTACTCAAGTGGCCTTATCACCGAAAACAATTTGCTTAGTTTGGTACGCGTCCGCTTTCTAAGCATCATATCGGGTTCGATTCTCGGCGGGAACACAATTTTTCTCCCTAAGGTAAAATTGTGTTTCTGGTTGTGAGTGTGATTGTGTATGTGATTTGAATGTCGCCGGCACTGTGAATGTTTAGGGCACAAGTAATTGAACTTGTGGGGCTGTGAGTGTGAAAACGTTTATCTTCTTAAAGCGTTCACAGTTTAATAAATTAGTAAGCTAAAGAAAAAGTGTTAGTACCTAGGCGTTTAATTTCTTAATAGGTGTGAGATACTGCTCACCATATAAATACAGGCTGAGTTGTGAAATAAATGAGTTATTGGATACCTGCTTCTTGAGTTTACTTTTACTTGATGGCAAGCAATGGTGTATAGAATAGTCACAAGGTACAATTGTGAAGAATTTTCTGGCTTACTAAAGATAACTGTATTCTATTGTACATTCTTAATTGTTGAGTACACAAAAAAATAAACGCAGTATAATAGATCAAATTGATTGTAAATAGACTTGCTCTAAATCTCTTGCCACGATGTTCATTCTTTTATAACCAAAAAAGTATCCATCACAATTATCTATTACCGAAGACGTGACGGTGCAAAATAAAAGTCATCATTGTTGTGATTCGCGATCGTCACGCCAGGAACTTCTTATTTAACGCCATCTGACGCTTTATGCTTTCTAACTAGCGAACAGAGCCGTTGACAAATTTCTAAGTTTATAAAAACTTTCTTTGTTAATTGAGCACTGAAATTATTTGCAGGACCCGAAATATTATAAGTAAAAAGCTAGGCGTCTTTCTATTGTGCCTGTTACTTCGCTAGTCGTTCGCTTTCTCAGTGGTAACGGGTTTGAAAAGCAAAGCTTAAAAAAACCGACTTCACCGCTTTATCATCGGAACCTTGATCCACCAGCTTCAAATAAAAAAAGAATCATCAAAATCGGCTCACAACAAAAGAAGTTGTGAGGTAACTTTTGAAGTCGGGTAAACCAGAACATCGTCAAAGTACGCATTATTCGTCACAAAATAGACATTATTGACGATATTTCAAGAAGTACTAATCAGATCTTGATCAAATTTAAATGGGACCAATTAAAAAGCAACATCTTTCAAACTAAAAAAAAAAAAATTTCGAAATCGGCTCACGTGGAGAGAAGGTATGAGGAAACACACATAAAAAAATATATATATATACAGTCGACTTGAGTATCTCCTCCTTTTTTGGGAAGTCGACAACAATGGAGTATGCTCGATGGCGTAGTTGGTTGCGCGCCTACTTACTAAGTAACAGGTTCTAATCCCAGTTAGAACACAAGTTTTATTTCCAAGATAAATTTGTGTTTGTGGTTCTGGGTGTAATTACGCATGTAATGTGATTGTCACTAGTACTCACGGCACCAATCGTTGAACTTTGTATGAGGTTTGAGTGATTGGAGAAAACGTTTATAAATAATTAAACTCAAACAAAGTAAAAAAAAATCCAACGTCACCTTTATCTTCGGAAACTTGATCAGATTAAATGTATTAAACACGCATTATTGACGATAACTCAATAACTACTGATCAGATCTAGATCAAACTTAAAAAAAAGCACCTAGCTTTCAGCCAAAACATATTTAAAAAACGTTTCACGTGGAAAGAAGTTATGAGGTAACACAAATTAAAAAACAATACAGTCGAATTGAGTACCTCCTCCTGTTTTGTGAAGTCGATTGAAAAAGATTTTAATTTAAGTATAAAAATTTACAACATGTATAATATTAATCACATTACCATAGACCGCAGTTATAATAATACAGATAAAATTACTAATAGAAATTTTCTTTCTTAACTGCAATATAATCTACGTTTTAGTATCTAACTCAGGGAAAAGTTTATCTGTTAGGCCACATCTCCTTTCTCTTCTTAATGTCGTAGAGTCAAGTTTATTCAGTCATTAAGGCAAGGCTATCTCCAGTTTATAGATGTATTTATAGCTTTTATCTTAAATTACACTTGATGATACTAAAACTACTATTTCATAATCATAAATCTGGTTACATATTATGTTACATAAAATAAATTAATAGAGAGAAAGCAGAGATTCAATCCTTAACTTTTAACTAACTTTGACATTACCCGGAAATAGCATAGCAAAAATGAGAGTGTCTATTTTTACGCTTTATGGGTGCACATTTTCGTGTTTTGTCTCTTTAATTTTAAATACATTCACAAATAAAGGCTCACGGGCTGCCCTTTAAGGTGCACTCACAAGATACTATTTTTAAAGAAATTACAATTCACATGTAATTTCGAATTCCCTATATGCTACGATTTAGGCCGATTCCTTTGAAAAGACAAAGAATCAAATTTAAAACGGCTCTTGCCTTTTGATTCACGTCAGACACATTATTATTCTTATATAACTTTTGCATTAATATTATAAGTAGTGGAGGAAATATAAAGTGGCTTAATTATAGACACATTCAAACACATTGATTCCTACGTAGATCTGTTCATTTTAAACGCTTCAAAATAATTACAAAGTTTTGCTAATGAAGGTGCATTTTCATAATTTTTTCTTTGTTCCCTGAAAGGTACCTTTCATCAGTACATTCTAGGTGTCTTTACGTTCAGAGTGAATAGGTACCTTCTGGGCAAGCAAGTTCCATCTTCGGCCGCATCGTTACTTTTTAACAGGTGAGATAGTGGTCAAATGCTTGCCTATCCAACATTAAAAAAACATAACAAAACACTAGACCAAACTTAGACTAGACAAGTGATGACCGCACATCCATTATTGACTAGACAAACTGCAGAGCATCACTATTCGGAAGCCAATTAAAGCCACAAAACACGTGCTCGATCTCGATCGTGCACCTCTCGAGATTGGCAGGTAAAAGTGCAGTACAATTAGACCGGACCGATGTGAGCACAGATAGGGATAATAAGCGGGTGTGCCATTACGGAGAGAGCTAGCGACCCCCCTGGGGAATATAGACTTTTGGGTTACTAGAGCTTTGGAATTCGGAGGCACGCTCGTTAGAATTATAAATGAAATCTCAATGAGATCACATCTTAATGGAATCATTCATACACACTCACAATCAAGCTAATTAGATGGGAAACAATTTAATTTTTAATTAACCTGTAAGCGACTCGAGATGTTACTAAAATAATCAGGTGCAGAGAATGACGCCAGTGCTAAAGCAAGGTGCTTGACCTTTACAAGAATCTTGATTGTTCTCATTACGTTTTAACGAACGTGATTAGTGATGCTTGAAATTGTAATTATAGTTAATAGTTAACACCGCATTACCGCATAATCAACTAATAAATTATGCTATATCAGGAACACTATCGATTAACTCTCTAAAGTAATATAAATTTACATTCACATATTCCCACAAGATTATTCCGATCTATTGTCGAGATTTGTATAGTAAATTTAAGTAGACTCCTATCCTATCTTATAGAAATCTACTGAGAAACTTTTCTACCATTATTCACGGAGAAAACATCCCATAAAATGAAAAACAGTTTCACCTGAGCTCGGGTCACGGCCCTGAGAGAGCAGCGATAGCAAATAAAGATAGTCGTAAGAAAACGACAATCGCCACGTAATTATCTCGCTCATTCGTCGTGACCGAACAGAGAATTACCATTGCATTAGAGCTCAGGGAGGGTTATTGTGCATCCACAATTCAAAACTATATCAACCGGCTGCCTGCGCCGCGGCGCTCAGTCCGCGTGCGCTTGCTTGCGCGCCTTCACGCGAACCGAAGAAAGTGAAATGATCTCGATGAAAATGACAGTGCGTCTATTAGTTTGCGTGTTTGCCCTCGTGATCGCCGAACCCAACGACCCGACTCAAATCGAAAAATATCACGACAGAATCAAAACTTACCAACTGGAAGTGCCCGGGAAGGACCCTATTACGATCATTGAAAAAAGAGACGACGAAAACAAATGGAAGGATATCACCGTCAACTCGAAACGAGACGAAGCTGAAATAAAAAATCTCATGACCCATATCATACATGACTTAGATGGAAGCAAACCAAGATGCTACGGGCCGTCTTGCCAAGATGGCTACGATGATGATGGACTTCGGGAATCCAGTGAAGGAATAGAAGATTTTGAAGATTATATGTTAGCTGCTGAAAAGTTGAAGGACTACAGTGATTTTTCGAAAGACCGTCTGCAAGCTATCACTGCTTTAGCTGCTAAGCTCAAGAAAGAAAAGTTAAAATACCACAATATGCAAAATATGCAGAGCGTTCAGAGTTCACAGGACGATGAGGATGGTACAGACGGTAATGGCAAAGTATACACGACGTGGAATCGAATGAAAGTTAAACAGCATAAGCACCCATACGACGATAAGGACGGCTGGGTATCTCTAGAACCGGTTGCATGGTCAACCAGTAAGATTTCTAAGTGGAAACCTAACGTAAAGAAACAGAAACCAAATCATTGGAATGAAGATGATGACCGGTTTCCTAATGACGATGATAGATTTACGTCTAGTCAAGGGAGCAGCAATCATTTCAACAGTTATCCACAAAAAAAGCCATCATTAACTCGACCTACATACATAAATAACAAGTTACACATACCTGCCGACATTGAAACTGAACTACCTTCAAGACCCACATGGGCTTCATCATCTTCATCATCCCCGTCATCACCGACTTGGATGTCGCAGTCATCATCTTCAACATGGACGAAGCCGCAACCCGCTCATCAAAATCATCCTCTGGCATGGGCACCTGATGATGTCAGGCGTCCACATAAACCTAACTGTGATTCAGACGATAATTATTCCAATGATGAGACAGTTTACTATGGCATGTCAGATTCAGTGGTCACTGATCCCCACCCTCCTAACTTTCCATATGAGTATGAAGCTCTTCACCAAGCATCGATGACAAAACGACCTTTAAAAAGGCCCACGCAAGTTGTTTACGCAGGTTCGGAATATGAGACTGATCGTGATTCTAGACCCTATGGAGAGAGCTCTAGGCCACCTTATAGTGAAAATTCGAGACCGCCTTATGGTGATGGTCAGTGGGTTCTACTATCGACTACTAAAGGATATCGTAATAAAAAGCGTCAAAGGTCTTTGAACCCTGCAGCTGACGATCGTTCAGACGTTTCAACAATGACGTCACACCAAGCGGTGGCTTTGACAGTGCTGCCTGTGGACAATGCACATACAAATATGACGACATCTCACGGAGGCATATTGGAAGTTGAAAAAAGTTTTCAAACCGTTGAGGAATCAAAGCGAGATATGGACAAGAAGAACGATTTGGAGACAGCAGCTACACAAATAAGGCCTATAAAGAACAGAGTGATCAGGAGGAAGATTGTGTCTAATGTTTCTCCCGATAGCTCTACACTTTTAGCAGCTGTGGGGGCAGGTATGGTCCCAGCTACGATGGCTATGGTAGTTCCTATGATGCTGGGACGCAGACGTCGCAGAAGGAGTGTTAGAGATATGCCAGTACTGCATTTAGATAATGTGTTTAGGTACCGATAGTAATCTTTTTTATTTAAGTGAAATGAATGTATATGTTGTGTTTGTTAATTTATTAAGAGACGTCTGCGAATATTGTGTGCCGATATGTGTGTGATGTGCCTATTCTAATATTTTATGTAAGAACTAAATCAAACATTTTAAAGCCGACTTCCAAAAAGAGGATTTCAGTTGAGATTGTTTCTTTGGGTATATTACCTCCGACGTTAGTCCCAAAAATTTAATGATGATCAGATTAAGGGATGATTAGATTATTATTCTAGCGTATAAAAGTGAGGTAGTGGTCAAACGCTAGCCTATCAGTGAAAAAATGGCGTTGAAGACGTTGATTTAGTTAATTTTAAAACCTTTATTAAGAAGTTTAATTGTACGTCTACATATTTAAACACAAAATTTTTTTGTACCGTCATACAAAAAAAATTGAAAGGTGATTGATCTCGGAGATAATGGCAGTGGAAGTCTGGTTTTAATTAGTCTAAAAAATATCATCGATTTTCTTTTAATTTGATGCTGTTTCTGTTGTAGTTATAATATTTTTTACTTTTGTTATGTAAATTAGAATAACAATAAAAATCAATTAAGTTACTAATTGTTTTATTGAACCAAATTCATACAAGTATATGTACTTACAATAAATAATATTTTATATTTTATTTTGTATCATACAACATTCGTATTTTAACATTTAATCTCTTAAACTTATTACATACATCACAACTCTAAAAACATATGGTTATTGTCTATCGCAACAAATCATAATTAATAATAGTGAACATGCTTAATCAAAGACAAAATATACTTAATACCCCAAAATATAAATTGATTGGTGCTAATGAGTTAACTTTTTAAATGCTTGGTCCCTTTTGGAAAATTTGTCGAAAACAAAAAGTAAAAAAAACATGTGTATGTTGTATTATTACGTATATAACTCGGTCACCGACGTAAGGTCGCAAGCCTATCGGTATTCTATCGGTTACAATTCGGCGAATGTGCGTTTTACCATCTAACAACTGGCAAACGTCATCCATTTATGGTAGACATTCCTCCGGTTCGCTCAAAGCGTTTTGCTTCTACATTTGTCATCCGTACTGCGAAGGAGTGGAATTCATTGCCCGCGTATTTGTTCCCTGAACGGTATAATCTGGGAGTCTTCAAGTCAAGAGTGAATAGGTATCTTCTAGGCAAGCGTGGTACATCTTCGGCCGCATCATCACTTTCCATCAGGTGATATAGTGGTCAAATGCTTGCCTATCGAGTATAAAAAAAAATAACTATATTTGTTCCGATGCAGAGAATATCATTTAATTACACAAATTCTTATATTTTTTGTAGCAAAGTTTTCTAATCTACTTTAATTATTAATGAGTAAATATATATATATTTTTTTAATTAACTTACATGATACATTAAGGGCAGTGAACTGGATGCAATAAATAGAGTAGTTATAGCCAAACATCACTGCTTTAAAAACTAATTAGAAACCGCCTATCTATATAACTACTGTATAAATAATTACGTTAGTTTATATGCATTATGTTGCGATCTCTTTCACTCACTCACAGAACCCGATCCATCCATCTCGCTCATTCACTTATTTTTTTTTATATCACAAAGGTAAGCAATCATAGGTACTTTTGTTTATTTTTCTATTTCTATTAAATGCAGTACTTGTTTGTATTGAAACATTTTTTGTCAATCTCACAGCATGTACTGTGTAGTTTATAATGATACAGGAATGCATTTTATTGAAATTTTCGGTTAAAAAGCACACGGAAATCGTGTGTTTTTATTAGCGACGTATTACCAGATTCGAAAGTGCAGGACTGAATTTTATTAGCTTAAACTTTTCTCGTCAATATGGATGGGATGATGGGCACACTCATCTACAGGTAAAAATCTTAGATGAATGGTGAATGATTTTTACCTACTTCAAAAAAAAAGAGGAGTTAACTACTCAATTCGACTGTATTTTTTTATGTGTGTTACCTTATAACTTCCTTCCACGTAAACCGATTTTGATGTTTCTTTTTGTTTGAAAGCTGGTGCTTTCTCATTGGTCCCATTTAAATTAAGATCAGTAGTTCTTGAGTGATCATCAATAATGCTTGTTTAATATATTTAATCTGATCAAGGTTCTGCAAGATAAAGCGGTGAAGTCGGTTTGCTTGCGTTCAATTATTCATTTTCTTTACAATACAATACAAATTATTCATTTTCTTTGTGATTTTCTTTGTGACTTTCAAAAGATAAAGAAATAACTCGTTACAAGTAATTGCAACAAAATATGTATGTTATAAAACAATAACTTATTCCGGAATGGTACATTACTTTGATAACATAAATATCAATATTTGTAGTACACTTCTCCGGGTCGGCTGTACATGTTCCCTGTCCGGATCGCCTCCATCAGATATTTGACGCTGAACAAACAAATTATGAGGAGCACTGAAACAGAAAAATGTCCTTGAGTAAAGTTGTTTACGCAGGGATTACAGGGGCCGGAATATCTTCATAGTAATATACTATACAATAAGGAATAATATACGAAAAATAATATGTTGACCCATATTATTTTAACCCCCATAGAAGAGGGTCGTAATAAGTATGCCGTATCTGTATATCTAACTGTGTTATCGTACCTCCCAAACGGCTGAACCGTTTCTTATTTGGTTTTTTATTGTTTGAGGACTTGAACGACCTGTTTGGTCAAAATCGGTGCAGCCGTTTTGCAGATAAAGCGTTAAAGGTACTTTCATAATTTTGATTTTACCACTAGTCTCGATTAAATTAAACGAAACGTGAGTACAATCGGTACTTAACAATAAAAAGGTAATTTGCATAAGATCAACGTACAGCCTAAACCCCTGTAGCTAGACACCTAAAAAGTGGTGAATGGTGCATCTTATAATGCGGACGCTCACTAATAGGAAGGATTCAAATACTTGAATTTACTTTTAAATGGATGAAACTGGTAAAAGCCTTTGCATGAAAAACCAAACATCGAACTCTTAACTTTTCTTACTACTTTTATATGTACCCAACATATACTTAAGCGTTGTGAGACAAAGAATGTTTCATTGGTCCTAAAAAAGGTTATCATAGTAAGTTGTAGGGTTAAAAGACTCTCCAATTGTCAATTTTCGAGTCCCAGAGGACGTCCATCATGTCCTGGTGGAGTGTGTGCGGAGCCAGTCAGTAAGGAGACACATGCTCACTCAATATGGATACAATTTTCTCGATGTTGGTGCAGTTCAAGTTATTTTGTCCGCTCCACACAGTGAAGTGGCAAGAAATCTTTATAAGATGATACACGATATAGCTTAATAGTTATTATAATGCATGTATACAATGAGGCTGGCATAGTCGCTAAGCGAATAAAGTCTCCAAAAATTTAAGAAAAAAAAAAGTTATAGGGTTTTTAAATATTGCCGATGAAGTCGGTTTTTGGTTTGTAAAACGTTATTCTACATCAATAGTATTTGTAAAAATAATCACACTCGAGTGTCGTCATAATATAACTATGTTTTATAAGCTTTATTATTTTCACCTGACCTGTTGGCTCTAGCTTCTAGTCGCTGTAATCAAATCTCAAATTTGGTGCACTTATGCATCTCCAGTGACAATATAATGATAGTACCATAGAACTGGTATGACGGTCATAAGAACTTCTGGACTAAACAAGATAAAGCCATCGAGTTTGGGCTCGTTTGATTCATCTTGACAAGTTCCCTGGTTACATGACTTTTTAGTCCCTTTTAACAACTGGTAAAAGCTTGAGTTTGAACATTTTTTAAATGTATTACTTTTTCTCAATCATTTAAAAACTAGTAAGAAATAGGAAGCCAAGAAAAACCATTCATCCGAAGCTTCAGGTGATTCCCGCTTGAGGGCAAATTGGAATTGAATCCCTGCAGAATTTCCATTAGAGAAAAAGATTGTTTTCATAGATAAATAGCTGAATGAATGAGAAGTTTTTTGAGCATTATAATATGGAATTCCAACTGTTATCTTAAGATTTATGGGTTTCCTCTGTGAGACTTTTGTAGTACCATACGATTAATGAAAAGAGTTAGTACCTAGACTAATAAATGTTATTACTAATATTATAAATGCGAAAGTATGTGTGTGTGCGTGTGTGTAAAAGTTTGCTATCGCGTATCTCCGTAACGAATAAACAATTTTGATGATATTTAGAATGTAGATAGTGTAGGTTCCGAAATAACGCATATTTAACTAAATTAACTTTTTAGTCATTTCAGTCAGTCAGTTTAGTAGTTCTAAGGAACTACTTACTACTGACGTGCGATATACTCACAATCGGAAAGCGCAATAAGTCCCAGTTGTATCCAACCCGATGATAATGCCTCGAATATCATCAGCTCGATAGTGAAGAACAAGTGGAAGAAACTGTACACGAAAAATGTCGTCACTAAACAGTGATTCGCCTGAAAAAAGAGATAACACGATATAAGTCATTACGTTTTTAAATACGTAACAAATCAGCGAGAACAAATAACATTCTGAACATAACAAAACGACATAACTTTAAATTGACATTAACGCGATAGCCAATGATGTCCGGATAATCCGGATACAGCTGGGTAGTGAATGTTTCGGCATATCAATCAAATTCAGTAATGGCTCAGATTAGGAGATGCTTACTGCACGCGAAAATATCATCAGAATGACCGTTAAGTGGACCGTATTTTCACGTGGTTATGTAACAACTATACCGGTTCTCATCATCATGTTACGTTGTGTTTTGGTTAAAACCTTATTTTTTAATTCGTTTAAATTGTTATACTCACCCGATGGTTCATGGTTGAGGGGTAATAAACACGCTAGGTCTAAAATGACAAGCACTCAAGGAAATCTGCCGAAATATATTTCTTAATGATTTTGGCGACAGATTTGTTTTTTTATGTCCGATAGGAAAGCATTTGACCACAATCTCACCTGATGGAAAGTGAAGATGCGGCCGAGAAATTGAATTAAAGAGCTGTCTGCTTGAGGTTGGTGAGCTATGACTGTACAGGGTGGCAATCCAGGTAAGGCAATCTAAAGCTTTCTGTGACGCGACAGCGCGGCGGCAAGCGCTATCACGGGCTCTACCGCTTTCAAGGACCGCTGCCACAATACATTTTAGCATACATGACATGAATTATCTAGATAAACTTTGTTTAGAGTGGTAGAAATACGGTTTTTAAGGGTTGGTCCATCTAGTTCTACTATAAGACGGTGCGGTTTTTTTTTGTGCCCGATAGTCAAGCATTTGACCACAATCTCACCTGATGGAAAGAAGATATAGAGATGATATATGATTTCCTGAGGGTATATTCTCAAGCTTCATATAAATATGGTAAACTCACCTTATGCGCTCCACAGGTTAAGAATATCCCAAATAAGAATAAGAAGAATCCTACTATCACATAGCTTAGATAGTACGTCATCATCACAATTTTCACCATCAGGCCATCACTGGGTCCGAATATTTTTTCCAAGTTCTGGAAGTCCCGGAATTTCTCCTGAGTTCTCTCGTCATCTTTGTCAACCAGACATAAAGCCAGTTCAAAGAGGTGGTATGCTACAACCGCTATTGAAATAAGCTGGAAATAAAATATACTTAATTAAAATGTGTAATAATTAGTTATTTAACTAAGACAGCTACTAGAGTAAGATCCCAGGGCCAACAGACGTCACGTATTTTCTGACGAACGAAATGTGTACGTGTACTACTCAAGTGTTAGTACGTACTAAGAACGCATACCTACCTGCTAGCTTGCTTAGACGGCCAATTTTCAGGTATCAGGTAATCAAGGTACATAAAAACATGACTTACCTAACGTAAATTCTCCAAGCTGCCAGCTGCAGCTAACCAATAAATATTGATCCAATAAATGAACTGCCCGGAACTTGGAAGGCTTAAAAGTTCATAGTAGGCCTGGGTCAGATCTTATTCAAATTTAAATGGGACCACATGAGAAGCACCAGCTTTCAAATTTATAAAATACATTCAATAAAAAAGCTAATCTGTAGTAAAATCTAAAAGCTAATAGTAAAATCTCAATTTAATTAAAATTAATAATCATATCCCGTTTGCCTGACCTCCATTGCCGATTCGACTCTAAACCTAGCGATAAAGTTGAATATCTATTAAATAAATTTTAATATAATATGATTTAACGATAAAGTTGTACCGGATGGTACTAGTGCGCTGGATTGGAGGGATGTAGGGCAGGGCTTCCAGTGAAACAATTTCTGCCAGGAGGATTCCTTCTTCTTTATTGGAGTGCTATACAGAGCTGGGTACTGAATGCTCCCCATACAAACCGCACAGTCTTTTATATCAATTTGACCACAAAAAAGAACGGCGATGTTATTGGCAGACCAATGGGAGACCCGGAATTTTTACCAATAAGAATCTTGTTAGCTAAGTCTATTGTAACGGTCGGCCGTTATTTTGGCGGGAAAGTTTTATTGCTTTTCTATTTTGACTTGTGCAATATGGAGGGTTGTGGATATCTGTTCGGACTAATGTTAAAAAGTTGTTAAAACCTTGTCCACAACCCTCACACATGTCCTACGATATGTGGTCATGGTCTTTCAATAATTATCGCCTTTTTTATATTCTAACGCACACATATGTAACTTACAATCTGTCTACGCCCACATCTAAACTTTTACCCACACACGTAAACAATTTCAACCCAAAACAAAAAACTTAAAAATAGACAACATAGCTAACTTACGGACTAATCTTAGGTCTAATTACTATCTATTTCAATTAATTATATTCATTTTAAACTGTTATTTAACCTAAAATTAAGCTTTACAAGTTTGTAGGGAACTATTTCCCTCCTATTCATTCCTACGCTGTCACCCGTCGCGCCATCCCTGTTGCCGTGCGTTACTATAAATATTTAATGGCGCGCACGGCGCCGCAGCCATCATTCATGCGCGGATCGCGGCGGTGCGCGGGTCTCGTCGTCCTGCACATTACTCCCGCCGTGCGAACTTGTTGCATCTTCTTCCGGTGCTGGAGCGACGTCCTCGATGGGCAGAATGACCAGCTTCCTTACTGGCCGTCGCAGCACTCCTCCCTTTGTCTTGATGTCCACGGTGCGCACGACGTTGTCCGGGCCAGGATACGTAGCGATGACCTTTCCTCGTACCCACACGTTGCGAGGCAGGTTGCTGTCGATGAGCTGCACCAGGTCGCCGACTCGTACTGGTGGTCCTCGTCCATGAGGCTCCCGCCGGTGTTGCAGCTCGGGTAGGTACTCCCGGAGCCACCTGTCCCAGAAGACGTCGGCGAGTCGTTGTGCGGCGCGCCAGCTGGACCTCTTGATGCTGTCCTTCTCGTCGAAGCTGCCCGGTGTCGGTACTCGTCCAGGTCCACCCAGAAGGAAGTGGTTCGGAGTGAGGGCCTCTGGGTCCTCCGCGCTGACTGAGACATGAGTCAGCGGGCGGCTGTTGACGGTGTTCTCCACTTCGGCCAGTAGAGTTGCGAGGACTTCTTCTGTTGGACAGCGCTCGTGAAGGGTGGCTGTCAGTGCTGTCTTCACCGACCTCACCATACGCTCCCAGGCACCTCCCATGAATGGTGCGCCAGGAGGGATGAATCGCCATGAGATGCTCCGCTTGGCCGCTTCCCCTAATGTTGCTTCGTCGCTCGCCTGGCGCAGCTCCTTGTCTGCTCCCTTCAGGTTGGTCCCGTTGTCAGACCAGATCTGGGTCGGACATCCTCTTCTTGCGATCATGCGTCGAAGGGACATGATCGCTGAACTCGTGCTGAGTGACCCCGCAATCTCCAGGTGGATCGCTCTCGTAGTAAGGCAGGTGAAGATGGCGACGTATCTCTTCTGGTTGGCTCGACCCACGGTGACTGTCAGTGGGCCGAAGTAGTCGACTCCGGTGAAGGTGAAGGCGCGTTGATGATGAGCAAGGCGACACGGCGGTAGATCTCCAGTCCTCGGATACGGAGGGGCTTGAGTCTTCATTCGGCAGTGCAGGCATTGACGAAGAAGCGTGCGAGTGATGGGTCGCACGCGCAGAATCCAATACTGTTGTCTGCACTCGTTGATGGTAGCCTCTACGCCGGCGTGGTGAAGCTGGCGATGGATGTGTTTTATCCATAGCTTCACAGTATGATGACTGCCATCTAGTATCATCGGGCTTCTGACTTCTTCGCTGACGTGTTGTGTAGCTTCGATGCGGCTGCGCAGTCTCAGGGCTTCTTTCTTGTACTCGACGCTCAGCTGATGAAGGCGACTCTCTTTGGTGACCGGCTTGGCTGACTTGATGTCTTCTATTTCTTGATCAAAGGAGTCTTCTTGCGACGATTTCATCAAGAGGTCTTCAGCTGTCTGTAGAAGCTCGGCGGTGACGGGAAGAAATTTCTTTTCTTCTTTGGGCGTCGACTTCGGCTTTGAGAC
Organism: Lomographa bimaculata; assembly: GCA_948107665.1. Taxonomy (NCBI): domain Eukaryota; kingdom Metazoa; phylum Arthropoda; class Insecta; order Lepidoptera; family Geometridae; genus Lomographa; species Lomographa bimaculata. Next base: position 5,930,249 of record OX403596.1, on the reverse strand, counting down.
TTGAGGCGACGTCTGCTTGGCTGTCTTCCTCCAGTCCGGATCTGTTTCTCTGTTCTTCTTGCTTCGCTTGTAGTTGACCTTTTGTTTAGGATTTCTGCAGAGTTGAATGAACTGCAGAACCCTTGCTGTTGCGAAGCGAAGTCTATCCCAGGTTGAAAACCTCGAGACATCTGGTAGTCCTTCTTGAAGCTTCTTTCTTCTGTTGGCGGTGACGTGGTGAATTCTCTCTTCTCCCGTCGGCTCCGCCAGTATTGCTGTAGATGCTTCAGTTGGCCAGGAATCTTCTGTTTTGTAGAGAAATTCCGGCCCTCTATACCATCGATGATTCTTGTTGAAGTCGGCTGGCACATCTCTCGTGGCATCGTCGGCGACGTTGAGCTTCGTCGGGATCCAGCGCCACTCGTTGACTGTTGATCCATTTTCTATTGCAGCTAGACGGTGCGCCACGAACGGTTTGTACGTTCGTGACCCCGTTTTGATCCAAGTGAGGACCGTCTTGCTGTCTGTCCAGAACGTCTTCGAGTCCGGCTTCCTCTCGTGTTCCTCTATGACGGTTTCGGCTAGGCGCGTTCCCATGACTGCTGCTTGTAGCTCTAGTCGCGGAATGGACGTGAGCTTCAAAGGTGACACCTTCGCCTTTGCTATGATGAGTGACACGTTGACCTCGTTGTCCGGTGTGACCGCCCTCCAAAATAGGACAGCGCAATAAGAGGACTCGCTGGCGTCGGTGAAGATGTGAAGCTGGAGTGTAGTGGCGTCGCTGTAGTTTAGGTATCTTCTAGGTATGGCCACGTTGCTCAGCTGTCGTAGGTGCTCCATCCATCTTCCCCATTGTTCGGCGAGGTCCTCTTCCAGCTCGTCGTCCCATGTCGTTCCACGGCGCCAGACTTCCTGTAGGATTTGCTTCGCCCTGATGGTGACAGGTGACGCGAAGCCGAGGGGGTCGAAGAGCGACATGACGATGCGAAGTGCTTCTCTCTTCGTCGGTGTCTTCCCCTCGATCAGCGGTGGTGGGATGCGAGTCATGTTGAGGTTGAACGTCAGCTCGTCTGTGTCCGTCTTCCAGATTAGGCCGAGGACTCGTTCTGTTTCTTCCTGTTTATAGAGCTCGATGTCGTCTGTTTCTTTTTTCTCGCCAAGTGCTTCCAGCAGGCGTGGCGAATTCGATTTCCATTGTTTGAGCTCGTAGCAGGCTTTTCTGTGCACGTTGCGCACTTCTGTTGTGATGCGCACGGCGTCTTCTAGACTTCGGAAGCTGTCCAGGTAGTCGTCGACGTAGTGCTTCTGTATTATGGCGTCTGCGGCTGCAGGATGAGTGTTCCTGTGCTTCTCGGCGTTCAAGTTCTTGACGTAAATTGCTGTTGATGGTGAACTTGAAGCTCCGAAGATAAGCGAAGTCATTCTGTATTCTTCTGGGGGCTGGTTGTCTCGTCGATCTCGGCGCCAGAGGTAGCGGAGAGCGTCTCTATCTTGATGACGTAGCTTGACCTGCATGAACATCTCCCCGATGTCCGCTGTGACGGCGACTCGATGTTGCCTGAATCGCATGATGACTCCCGGCAGTGACTGTAGTAGGTCTGGCCCCTTGAGTAACATGTCGTTGAGTGCGACGCCCTTTGTTTTGGCAGCGGCATCGTGAACGACTCGCAGCTTCTCCGGCTTCATCGGGTTGATGACGGCGAAGTGTGGTAGGTACCATGTTCTATCTTGAGTCTTCGTCTTCGGTGCTGGTTCGGCGTAGCCCTTGGTGATGAGTGCTTCCATCTGTTCGGTGTACCTCTTCTTGAGATGAGGGTCGCGATCGAGTTTCTTCTCTATGTTGAAGAGACGCTTCAAAGAATTGTCGTAGTTGTCTGGCAGGATGACATCTTCTTTTTTCCACAGAAGAGCTGTTTCGTATCTTCCTTCTTCGTTGTGGACTGTATTTTCTGTTAAGATACGTAGGGCTTGTTCTTCTGGGTCTGTTCTTGGCTTCTTTGGGTTTATGCAGAGCGCGTCCATCTCGAAGTACTTCTTCATGAGCTCCTCCAAGTTGTCCTCTTCGTGCTCTGTGACGTGTGTGACGTAGTCGATGCTGCGGCCCAGGGTGCGTGTGTGGCTCCCATGTAACACCCATCCCAGTGGCGTGAGAGATGCCACTGGTTGGTGTTTCTTTCCGCGTCGCAGCTTCGATGTGACGAGTAGATGCCAATTGTCTTGCCCGATGAGGATTCTTGGTTTGGCTTTCTCATAAGTGATGAGATTGCTGATGTCACGTAGATGGTCGCATTCTTCGACTTGTTCCCTGGCGACTTCCTGCGCTGAGACTTGAAGATTCTTGATCGTCCGTGCTTGAATGCACTCTTCGTTTTTGTTCGGCCCCCGAAGTGTGAAGTGTACTCTTCTCGACTTCGTTTCTGCTGTCTTCATTTCATTAATGGCTTCTATGCGCAGAGGTTCGACTGGTCCTCGTGCGCCGATGTCGTCCGCTATTTCTTGGTCGATGAGTGTGACCGTAGAACCGTCGTCCAGGAGTGCGAATGTGTCGACGACTCCCGCCGGTCCGGTCACCTGCACCGGGACGATCTTCAGAAATGACCGCTTTTTTGTAGCAGTCCAGGCGGAGTTGATGGTTTCCGATGCCCCTTTTTCTTCGTTTTTCTCCGACGACCTGACGTGATGCAGCATCTTGTTGTGATAATATTTGCAGCTGTCGATGCCGCAAGAGACTGGTTTGCAGCTGTGGGTCTTCGTTCTGTAGCGTAGACATCGGAAGCATAAACGTTGTTTTTTGGCGATGTCCCATCTGGAGTTCTCGTCCGCCCTCTTGAATTTGTCGCAGTCTGCTGTTGTGTGCCCCGTGTTTTCGCATACTGGGCATTTCGATGTTGACTGTTTCTCTGTTACGTTGTGGATCTTCTGTGTACGTCGGACTTGACTGTTTTCTGTTCCGGATCCAACTTGTTCCGGTTGGGCGAAAGGTCCACATAGTTCCGCTTCCTTTTTCATAAATTTTTCTATCTTGATCAGGTCCGGCTCCTCTTTTGCTTGTGTTGCGGCGAATTCATAGTAGCGGTAGCGCAGGGTCGGTGTCAGCTTCTCCACGATGATTTTGGCGACCTCTGGGTTGTAGAGGTAGTAGACGCAGTTCACCGCCCGTAGAATGGACACGGCGTTGGTCACTTTGCTGGAATATATGCAGATATCCCGAGGTGACTCAGTCAGGCGTGGCAGTGCCCGAAGTGTGTCCAGCTCTAGTGTGGCGATAGCTTCTGGTCTTCCAAATCTGTTCTCCAAGGTCTTCATGATGTCCTCGGTGTTCGTGGTGGTGATGAGTAGACTTTCGACAGCTTCTTTGGCTTTTCCCTTCAGGTTTCTTCGCAGGCGGTTGATGTTCTCGACTGGTGAAAACATCTTCTCGGTTTCGAAGTATGCTGAGCGGAAGGGCAGCCAATCCTTATGGCAGCCGTTGAAGATGGGCAGCTCGATGAACTTCGGCCGTTGTCCCGCTTTGATGGCGAGGGTGATGGCTGTGGCGAGCTGCGTGTAGTCTGGTTGCGTGATGCTACTCGCTGGTGGTTGCTGAGGAGTCGGTTGCTGATGATCTTCGTCTTCCTGTTGAGTTTTCTGATCGAGGACGATGATCGGCGGCTGTATGCTGTTCTGTTCTTGATCAGTCTGCTTCTTTATAGTCTGATCTTCTGTTTGCTGTTTGCGGCGTGCTTCATTAGCAATGGCGAGTAGGACTGGCGGTGGCTGTGTTTGTGCGAGCCAAGTGTCCACTCGCTCCTGTGTTTCCTCTTCTGATACGGAGACCTCGTCATCTTCTTCTTCCGTATCTTCAGCTTCCAGGGTTGCTATCTTGGCGGCGGCAAGCTTGACTTGCAGGCGCGCCATTTCTTCTTTGGCTTTTGCTAGCCGAAGTGCTCTCCTGGAGTATGTTGATCCCGACTGTTTCTTCTTATGAGGATCTGGCATCCTGCTCGGCAGTGGCAGGATATCTTCGGTTTTCGCTCTTTCTCTATGAGCTTCTGTTCTTGATTCAGCTGGAGCTCTTGTTCTTGTCGTAGTTCCCGTGGCCTCCGTCGCAGCCGATAGCGCTGCTGACGTTTGTGAAGCTGATGTCTCAGTGGTGGTGACTCCTGTCCCGGATGTCCCTGCAGTGGATGTTTCCATGGTTCCCATGGAGCTGTCTGTTGTTTCTGTATCCGCTGGGGACGGCTCCGTTCCTTGTCTTCGGCCTTTTCCAACCGAGCGAGTGACCGGCATGATGACACTCTTCACGTGTCACGGGTTGGAAGGTAGGTACCGACGCTTGTGTCGGTCTACAATCCCAAACTACGACCTGGTACTGGCGCTTGTGCCGTACCGTCGCAGCACCCCTGTTGGTGGGGCTGTTGGCGCTGATGGGTTCCCTGGTGGTGACGCGTTGGCGCTGGTGCCGACGGCAGTTCCCCGTTGCTAGGGTCGTCGGCGCTGGTGGGTTTCCTGGTGGCGACGCGTCGGCGCTGGTGGGTTTCCTGGTGGCGACGCGTCGGCGCTGGTGCCGGCGGCAGTACCCCGTTGCTAGGGTCGTCGGCGCTGGTGCCGAGCAGCGGTACCCCGTTGCTAGGGTCGTCGGCGCTGGTGCCGAGCAGCGGTACCCCGTTGCTAGGGTCGTCGGCGCTGGTGCCGAGCAGCGGTACCCCGTTGCTAGGGTCGTCAGCGCTGGTGCTGACCGGTGGTACCCACTTGCTGGGGTCGTCGGCGCTGGTGCCGACCGGCGTAATCCCTCGACGATCCGGCTTCCGAAGGACCAAAAATGTACCGGATGGTACTAGTGCGCTGGATTGGAGGGATGTAGGGCAGGGCTTCCAGTGAAACAATTTCTGCCAGGAGGATTCCTTCTTCTTTATTGGAGTGCTATACAGAGCTGGGTACTGAATGCTCCCCATACAAACCGCACAGTCTTTTATATCAATTTGACCACAAAAAAGAACGGCGATGTTATTGGCAGACCAATGGGAGACCCGGAATTTTTACCAATAAGAATCTTGTTAGCTAAGTCTATTGTAACGGTCGGCCGTTATTTTGGCGGGAAAGTTTTATTGCTTTTCTATTTTGACTTGTGCAATATGGAGGGTTGTGGATATCTGTTCGGACTAATGTTAAAAAGTTGTTAAAACCTTGTCCACAACCCTCACACATGTCCTACGATATGTGGTCATGGTCTTTCAATAATTATCGCCTTTTTTATATTCTAACGCACACATATGTAACTTACAATCTGTCTACGCCCACATCTAAACTTTTACCCACACACGTAAACAATTTCAACCCAAAACAAAAAACTTAAAAATAGACAACATAGCTAACTTACGGACTAATCTTAGGTCTAATTACTATCTATTTCAATTAATTATATTCATTTTAAACTGTTATTTAACCTAAAATTAAGCTTTACAAGTTTGTAGGGAACTATTTCCCTCCTATTCATTCCTACGCTGTCACCCGTCGCGCCATCCCTGTTGCCGTGCGTTACTATAAATATTTAATGGCGCGCACGGCGCCGCAGCCATCATTCATGCGCGGATCGCGGCGGTGCGCGGGTCTCGTCGTCCTGCACAAAAGTTGAATATCTATTAAAGAAATTTGACAGATTGTAGTAGCTTTATGTGCTGGCGTCTGTACATAGGGAATACAGAGAAAATTCTGCGTAAGAAAAAACTAAAAAACATTTGATTGTTCGACCAGATTGCCTTCGCGCTCCTACCCACAGAGGCATTAAAATTGAGTTTAGCGGATGATTGGCCCCTTGGATCGGTCTGTCGTTTTGTAAAAGGTTTTAAAATAGTTGTCTGGTGGACATATATAAAAATGGAGCATCAGAATTTACGTGAAGTTAAGTAATTATTTTAGGAGCTTTAAAGCGTCTGTAAAGCAATACGGCCGACGGAAAGTGTCTGGGAGTATTGGCGGCTTATTTTTAAGGATATTGCCTAAAATATACGTAAAAATCAGCTTTGAGAATTTACGTGAGGTAGGTCATGTTTTTATGTACCTTGATTACCTGATACCTGAAAATTGGCCGTCTAAGCAAGCTAGCAGGTAGGCATGCGTTCTTAGTACGTACTAACACTACTCAATCGTCCACATTTCGTTCGTCAGAAAATACGTGACGTCTGTTGGCCCTGGGATCTTGGACTATAATGCAAAAAGTCTTTGGTCGGTAGCGTGCCCAAAATGGCTACGCTACCTTCCCATATTACAATCAAGCATTTTGGTCACGAGTCTTAGCAAATCCATATAAATTTCGAGCGCACCTGGTCACTACGACATGTCCAGTAAGTTTACCCAATCTTGATTTTTCTCTCTTCAATAGACTAGTGTTAGAATGAAAGGTATATTTATTTTAAGTTGACTGACCAAATTATTGGAGCAACGTATACAGCGTTTCTGGACTATGGCTACATTTAAATTGACAGGGGCTCGTATGATGCTTCACTATTCAAGGATAAATTATGTGTGTTGGTATTATAGAAATATAGAACTGATCTGAAGGAAGACAATGAAACTCTTTAATGGCTAGAACAGTGTTTGGGCTCATTTTGTTAATGTTACAGTACCTTTTACTTGGGTAATTATTAAAGCTTCTCTAGAAAGATGTATTAAACACAATCTAAAGCCTCTCAAACTTACGATCTATATATAAGTAAGCATATTTTGTGGCTACCTACGGGCCAATTGCTTTAATATTTCCTAAAACTCAACTATGATTATATTCTTTACAGCAAAGACCCAAGTTACCTATAAGGCATCGAGCTTATAAGTAAATCAAGTGCTCAAGCCTACTACCGGTGGATAGCATTCCCATCATGCTGGTGGCATTGCTTCTCTGAATTGCAGAGCTAATACGCTGAGCCAAATAAGTACCAACATTTTAGTAAACATTATAATTATTAGGATATTTTATACAGAATATCCATACAAAATGTATTGAAGATGGTTCCCTAATTATTAGATCAAAATACTTATGACAACATATTACATTAAAACCAACGTGTTGTATATTTTTTATTTATTTATTTATTTATTTATATATTCAAACTTTCAGGGTGAGCATTACAGGCATACCCAATTTACTCACCCCAGTCCTTATACAATTCATTTCTAAAACAAGTTATTTAAAAATGATTCATTTTACAAACAATCGGAACGTTGTTGTATGGATCATTTGCTAAATCTTTTTTTGTAAAATAATGATTTGTCAAATAAGTGTCGGTGAAATGACAGGATATCATGGTAGATGCCACTTACAAGAACAATGTAGCCAAACACAAGATTTCCCACCCTCAGCGGGAAACAGAACAAAAATTTTCGTGTCATCTTGCTTTCATTTGTGTATCTGCAACAATATAGAAAACAATGCTATTAAACTATCTTATAATATTTATGAGTTAATTAACTAAGAAAAACTTATACCTACTGCGCTTTTGGATATAAATAAACCTTACCAATAGCACAATTATTAATATAGATATTCTGCAGAAATCATCCACCTACTAAAACTATAGTTACGAGATCACGAGTTTACGAAGGCCTGTTATCTAAGGTTATGAGTTCAACATCCCAGGACTCAATGTCCCGGGTACTGGGTTCGATTCCTAGAAGAAGAACAATTTTTCTCACGAAATAATGTTTTGTACTTCTGGTTATTTGTGTGTATTGTATTGTTTCCGGTGACGTAAGACTCAGTGCGGGGCTGTGATTGCAAAAGCGCTTGTGATTCTAATATTATAATATTATGTTTTTGGTAGGTAGTGAATCAGATGAATCTTCTACATGGCGTTTTTACAGACTTACATCATAGTTTTATTAGTAATGCAAATGGAATGGTCTTTTTTGTTACGATGATGACATTTTATTACTTTAAACTAAGATTAAGTTGTTGTTGTTGTTGATATATATTTTTAATATGGAATAGGCAAACCTTTGACCACTATCTCACCTGATGGAAAGTGATGATGCGGCCGAAGATGTTTCATGCTTGTCTAGAAGAGACCTATTCACTCGAGGCTTGAAGACTCCCAGATTATACCGTTTGGGGAACAAAAACGCGTCTACCTTATAAACAGTAGAGTATGGGGTTCGAATCTCGGTGTAAAAGTTTTCTCCCCAAGGGAAATTTTGTGACTCTAGTTCTGGGTGCGACTATGCGTGTGATATGAAAGTTTTCAAACTTAATGTGGGGTTGTGAATGTAAAAGCGTTTATGTTATTGTTTTTAAGTACTTCCAAATCATGTTGAATGTAGGTTAATTTCATACAACAAAAATCTTGCTTTATGAGCAACTTACATTTATGAAATATTTTTAACATGTTCCCTAAATAAATGCCTAGCCCACATGATGACTTGATCTGTAGATCAACTCTACTTTTTATTTTAAACAACTAAGTATTCAATACTATATTTTAGCACATTTTGTTTTCCAAAAGATAAAACAAAATAAACATTCTTGTTCATTTGTAATGATACAAGTAAAATTATTCAAAACAATGTAACATGCGGCACCCAATTGCATAAATTATCACTTATCAGTTAAACAAACTGTACAGTACAAACAATATCCTAGTAAACATACATTTACTCAAAACAATACAGATATAGTTACCAAGGATAGAAATATGAGATATCTACGATTTACCTTCAAAACTTTTAGCAGCACAAATAGTCAGGTATCATAACTTATCACATCACGAATTACTCTCAAAAACGTTACAAAACTGTCCATGTTAAGCACAACCGATGTTCACGCGATCAAAACACGGTATGCTATTTTCGGATACCTCACTACTTAATTGGCATGGGATCTACCAGTTTAATCAGGCCTTCGATTACTTTAATATTATCCAGTTAAAGAGATCAGGGTGTAATGGTTGCAGATGCGTCTCCTCGTTACAGTTCGCTTGGTTGTAAAGGTGAGGGGTCCAGTGAATGAACGGGCCAAGGACAGGATCGCTTTATAAAAAGCCACCGCGACCTTACGAGAGCTAGCTTGATAAAAGGTGTGCTAGTTTCACCTCCCTACTCACGATAAGAATTCCTTTGAGTTTCGACACCTGCCTGGTGCGATGACGGAAAACAAGCTTTAGGGTTTTGTGTGTAAAGTTTAGAATAGGTGGCGGTGATATCCCAATATTTGACACTGTTGCAAGCGCGATTGGGGAAATATGGGACAAAAGCTGCAAGTATAATAACTACGGCTACCTATATCCTTCTATGCTGTACAACAGATTACTTATTAGTGCTATACTTTTACATCAGCCTTTATATATCATAATACTGAAAGAATATTCTTTGTTTTAAATGCAAGTGGGAATGTAGTTCATGCTTTTGTCAATTAATCGGTAGGTATAGTGGGAATGCATGTTTTCCCTCCGAGGGAAATTTGTGTTTCTTGTTCTGGGGGTGTGTGTGTGTGATTTGAATGTTTGTAGTACCCACGACATAAGTCATCGCACAAAGAGCGTGACCGTGAGTACGAAAGTATTTACAAAAAATCCCATCTTTTATCGTAACGACGAAGTGACATGACGCTAAGTATCTAAATATAATACTATACAATACAAAACACTTTATTGTATACCAAAAAAAAAAAAAAAAACAATGACAAATAAAATATTACAATCATCGTGGTAGTACAATGGGCGGTCTTATCGCTTAAAGCGTTAGTTTAGTTTAGTTTTATCGTTATTATATACATATATCACTATCTTATCTCACCTGATGGAAAGTGATGATGATGCTTAAGATGTAGCATGCTTTATTACCTGTTGATTCTAAACTTGACTCTAGACTGTCTAATCTTAACACTTCCAAATTACACGGTTAGAGGAACAAATGACTATAATATTATTAAATTATTTTTATTAGGTACTAGATTATAATTATCTACAATATCGGCACTTAATACCGACGAATTCAGAGGAGGAGAAATTCTAAGTATCTTTCTTGTGTTTACACAAAGGATAATATTATATCCTCTGCATTTTCACTAATACGCCCAAATACTATATTGATTTGGAAACAAAGCAGCTAATTATAGAGTTTCTCCTTTGTTCGAATGATAAAAATAGAAACAGACATCGGACGGCTTTTGTGTTTACCTATATGTATAAGGCCAGCCTGAGTCTGTGTGTCTCGTACAGTCCAATGGATGAACTGGCTTGAAGGAATTGAATATGAAATAAATAAACGCTTTAACACTCGCAGCCCCACACTATGTGTGATTTGATTATTTTTTGACGCATTCCACGAAACACATTTTTAAAATCTGTGGGAATATTTTAAAGATTCTTTATTTCCGTGTCCTGAGCTTTAACTAGTACAAAAAATAAATATGCTATTTGACACATTGTTATTTTATTTTCGTTTATTTAAAAACAAACTAACTGATATTACAAGAAAGTTTACTATATTCTTGGTCTGATTCATTTTCAAAGACAAACACAATCACACTAAGTTTGAAGACTTGTATTGTGGGTATCGGAAACATTTACACATCACACAGTCACCCAGAAGAAGATTTTCAGACTAAAAATGAAAATTTGTTTGTTTGACAAAAGAAAGATAGAAGAGTACAATTTTGAAACTGTGGGCCCCAAACTAAGCACAGCTTGTATTTTGGGAGCCCGATATAACAATCTTAGAAATGCCTGTCTGTATACTTTTATCCAGAAGAATATAATAATACTTAAAAGTATATCTGTGTACGTAAGTAATAGTTCATTTTTGTAAGTAGTTTAATTATCTTAGTACGTACTTATTATTAGACATTACATCATAGGTACTAAGATAAGCAAACGCTGTTAGCACCGTTCGCTGTTACATCGCGATTATTTCATTTGGACCGTGTTAGTACGGCATTAACAAGGACTAATGAAATCGTGACCACAGTAATGGATTTAGACTAGGAAATAGTACTCTCATGCCAATTACCCTAGTGCTAACTACAATACAAACTATACTCTGCTACAAGTAAGAAGTCAATGTTCAATTGAGGCGTGCCATGACCCGTCACTTGCGCACATTAAGTAGTGTTTACATGCATATGCAGCGGTGCGTATTGCATCACTATTAGGCATAGAAATGAATGCTACTTTAAATTCATTTTCATCTAATGATTTTTTTTACTGTGATTTCACCTGTGATTTTTCACAGTCTATTTTATTTTTATTTTTGTTGACCTATTGTCACTCTATCTACATTTTGCTACATAAACGGAATATATGATGAGTGGCGCTATTATACACAGGCACCGGTCACTGACAGTTTATCGACGCTATAAATAAGAAAATATGTTTTGCTCTTCCTTATCCGCCTATACGCCATCTTCTACGATTCATGCCAAGTCGCTCACTAGTTAGCCACATTATATGAAATTACGATTAAATTAAAACTCAGACAGAAAAGAGTTTTAATGATTTGTAACTGTCGAAGTGATGAAAAATAGCAGGTGCGACGATGAAAAGTAGCATGTGTGACGTATGATAATGCATTTCATAAGATTTTTCACATGCGTCTCATAAAATGTTCCATGCCTTATCACTATGGGCATGCAATACAAAGCCACCTGCTGGGTTACTGATGTTTAAAAGGGTCTCTGAAGGAAATACGCTCTGGTAGTTTTAAACGTTATACCGATTAAGTTTATTCGAGTTGTGGCTATATAATCAAAACAAATTGTTAGACGTTGGTACAAACTTGCAGTAGACAGTTTTAGGCGAAATCTTTAAGGAAGAAATTATCTTTTAATTAGCTTTAATACTTACATTTTTGTGTCTTAAATTATGTCAAAAATTGAATACCTACTTCTTGACTTTGAAAGTACGTAGTTAGATAAATCCAATAATCAGTAGACTATTAGAGCCCGTAAGTTATACCTAAGAGGTACTTATATGCAGTGTGGTGTCCTGGTTGAGGATGTATTTGGCTCATTAAGCAAGTATGCGTTCATATGTGAATGTGAAAGTGTTATATGTGTGAAAAATATTGTGGAGGAGAACGCAGTTTTTGACTACCACGTCATTTTCACGAGAAAAGGGAACCTGGGATAGGTTACTTTTACCTTCCAAAACTACAACATTGTTACTTCGTTTCTTCTAACAAATAAAAACCATGCAATCTTATTCGTCAGCATGAGTCAACTTAACTATAATGAATAAGTTAGTTCTCGATTCGTGTGAATATTTCCGTTTATTATTTGAACCCATTCTCAGGGTGATGATTCCCACGGTGCTCTTTTATCAAGTTTTTTCCTTTATTAACTAGAATATCCACTTTAATCGGGATTTGGTCACTTGATTTATAGAGGAGTTCACCCTATATGTATATGTGTCATATCTATATATGTATGGTGTCACACGCCTCATTATTTTTCTACAAGGCAAAGATCAGATCACACCTCAAACCTGTTTCACACTATCAATGTTACTACACCCGCAGTGGGTGTTCCATCATCAACTCAATGTCACTACGGTATATACAACGGTTCAATCTAAACTAGATACTAACCGTTAGTTACTGGGAACTTCCGCAGTGTCAGTTATCCTGACGATCAATAGCATCGAAACTGGATAGTTTTGTTATAGACTCAGGGTAATGGGAGAAAGGCTTTTGTTTGCAGTGCACTGCCAAGTCAGGTAGACCTGGAAGTCAGCGCAAAACAGAGATGAGAGGCACGAGAGAAAGCAGGCTTATAACCAGCATTGGGTCGATACAGACTGATGATGACGATGACTGCCTAGTCCCAAGAAAAATGTGTTTCTGGTTCTGAGTGTGATGTGAATGTTTAGAAGCGACCGGGTCATAGCCGGTAAGTATATATTAAAATTTCTTATATTGATAAGTTGGGTTTCTGCTGTCAAAACTTTTAGTTAATTAGCTGATGATTATGTAGACAGTTTTATTTTAGTTTTATGAAATCCTTTTATTTTTAATCTTGCTAACAATTTCTTCGTCTTGCAAAACAACATATCAATATCAATATTTAAAAACTACCACAATATCAAAGCAAGCCTTGCCGTACCGAGGCATACTCTTCCGTTATAGTGGTATTCGAAAGTTAGTTACATTTTTATTTCATTTCGTTAAAACTACGAATTGTTAATACTTAGAGACTATTTACCAAGCATCTTAAAGAGAAAATGCGTTGTTAAGATAATCTTCTTATTAGGGCTTTAACAATCTCGCAACCCGGGATTATAATATTTTGTTATTGTCATCTGCATTTTTAGCATATGTAAATATAAGTTAAAAAGCATAGAAAACATAAAATAGCCTGTAGCTTGTTTTTCTGCTTGTGAGATTGCTTTCATTCGAAGTAGATTTTAAGCATATAATATGTAACCTTTACTTTAGTGTTAACAATTTACTTAAGAAAAGCAACGATTTAATATTCATCCACATTTATCATCGCTGAATTGTTCTTTTGACAATTTGCTTGTGGTATTGAAGCTTGTTGACGTTGGTTGAGGTGAAAGGTTGGTCTTTTGATAGAAGGAATTATAAAAACTGGCAATAAAATCAGACACCTCTGAAGACATAACAGAAGGCAAAGTATAATATCATGATGTTACAGATATTTAGCTTAACAACTCAGTTCGGAGAATGAATTTCAAATAAATTTTATACTATTATATTAATAACGTTTATTTTAATGATGATGAGTTGGTTTTTATATTAAAAAACCTATTTTTAAACGACTAAAAATAGGAAAACCGCAAGCATCTCATTTTCAGCTTTTCAAATACATAAACTTAAAAAAAACCGACTTTACCGCTTTATTTTTGGAACCTTGATCAGATTTAATGTATTAAACACGTATTACCTATTGACAATAACTCAAAAACTAGAGATCAGATCTTAATTAAATTTAAATGGGACCACATAAAAAGCACAAGTTTCCAAATAAAAAATATTCATCAAAATCGGTTCACAAAGAAGGATGCTATGAGATAACTTTTGAAGTCGGTTAAAAACAAGAACATCGTCAATGTAGTCCACAAAATACGCATTATTGAGGATAACTCAAAAACTACTAGTCGGATCTTGATTTGACAAATTTAAATGAGACCACAAGAAATGTACCTGCTTTTAATTTAATAAATAATCTTCATAATCAGCTCCCAACGAAAGAAGTTATGACGTAACAAACATAAATAAAAATTTAAAAACATCCGTTGAGTTGAGAACCTCCTCCTTTTTTTGAAGTCGGTTAAAAATAGTCTAGGTCTTTAGCAAACATAGGCACTAATTAAAATACTCTAGGTACCGTATACTAGTGACTGTTTGTAGTACACATCAGTTTCAACTCCTTGATGAAGCGTATCTGTCTACTCCAATTAGTTTGATAATGTTAGCTCGTTGAAAATTAGTCAGCGTTTCTCAAAATTAATAAAATTTGTTTGAAACCTGTTTATGTAATGAACTGTTGACTAATTTATCCTTAAAATGGTATTGATTTTTTTACTATTTATCTTGTCATTGTTGATTTAGCGTATCACTCATTAAAATTATATGTTTAAAGACCATAAGTTCACTGAATTATAAACTTATAAAATTAATATAAAAAACTAGTTTGTAGCGATAGCGTACACTTAGTACCTTAAAAAAATGTTGGTCTGCCTGTGCACAGCTTGGCAGATTTATAATTGGCAGGACCTATAGATCATAGCGAGTCAATTATATCCCTAAAATATCTTATCATATTAATTAATGATACTGATGGTCTTTAGAGCTAGGTCGTTACATAAAGTTAAAAAAACTTATTCGGCCGAGTTTTGTCTTGGTAAGTTGGTATGTCCGACCAAATCTTGCTAACAATTTCTTCGTCTTGCAAAACAACATATCAATATTAAAAAACCACCACAATATCAAAGCAAGCCTTGTCGTACGACCAAATGTATGGTGTTAAAAAGGAAAAAAATATCTGATCCTACTCACCTCTGACATAGTCTAAATAATAAAATTAAATCGAACATAGGAAATTTGATAAAAGTTAATAAAATACCATATACACGGTCTTTACAACATAAGTTATTTTGCAACAGAAAAAGTTTGACTAACACTGATATAGGCCAATTTATAGCCAACGTTCTATCTTCGTCTATAGAACAACTGTATTCAATTTGGTGGTACTTAAAATAATGATTCGAACCGTTCTAGAGCGACAGATTACCTAACAGTTATTGCGGGTAGAATCTAGAGCTAATAGTTACGCAGTTCAATGAACTAGTTTCTCAAGAGAATCAAAATGTTTTGAGAACAGGATCTTCAAATCTACATAATTGCTCATTTAATTGCGTCTAACAGACGAGCATCTTGAATTTTATAACTTCTGCTGAGAAAATACGAGTTTTATCAAATGAGATTACATTTTAATTTATTTATCTATTTTGAAATGCTACTACTTAAAGGTGATACTTAAGATAGAACTTCAAGAGAATACCAAATAATAATAGGGAATAATTAATAGGTACCTACATAGGCGCTCTTTGTACAGGTATAACAATTACATTTATAGCTTGCTTTTCGCATGGATGCACAGTCCTGGTGTCAAGTTTTTGTAGCCACCGCCTGAAGACTGTTGTCTTGCGACTAACAACTGATCCGACAAAGGCTTAACAAGCCCTATGAAGTACAATACACTCAGTTGAAAATTCGCTAAATAATGAGGCCTGACACTGCTGCACATTGATAAATATTAGATTTATTTTATTGTACAGATTAATGTGACATACAAAAAACGAAATACCTTGAAAATATTTGTATCTCTACTACGTTTACGAGTACTCTTAATTTTTTTTTAGTGGTTGTTATGATATTACATTGAACCGGTCATAATATAATCAATATAATAGATAATTTTGTGACGAAGTTTACTGTAATAAAATTACATCTAAATACCTGTAAAGCTTTCTCAAATTTCCTTTACTCTTCACTGTTCGTTTCCAATATAAAATCCAGTGGCAATACTGTTTCACAGAAACGATCACTCAGGAGTTTTGCCGCGAACGTGAAAAAATGGCGTTGTTGATTTTGTATAATTTTCCAAAACCTGTGATTCTTCGAGTGTTAATGTGTAATAATGGTGGATTATTAACCGTTAATACTTACTAAATGTTCATAAATGTAGAAAGTTGAAAAACGTGATTTTCGCCTTCGCTCCAAAACTCCAATAGAAGTTCTAGTAAAGTTTCTACCACTTTACTAGGGCATGACTTGACTATGACTGACTACTTGACTTTGACTGTGACTTGTGACTAAGACTTTTATTATGAAGAATAGAAATTGTTAATATTTGTTTAATATTTCGACTGAAGGACTATGCATCCATGGTCATGAAATAATTAAAAAAAAAAAAAAAAGAAACGATCACACATTTATGTTTACAATCGCTAAACTATCGAACAATGTCACAGTCTCACAACAAACACTGGCCACTGGTATATAAAAAAAAAACAATATAATTTGAGCTGTCAACGATACTTTTTTGTCGCTTTTTCTTATATATTTGTATTTGGAATGTCGTTGGATGCGCGCACGTTCGAAGTGTCAGAGGGTTTAGCGCGAACGGTTGCTTGGTGCTCGGTAGAGATACTTGTTACGTCATAACAAGGCCGGCTTGACCGTGGCCTGCGCAAGAGCAGCCTACAGACTGGTCGCATTGGGGATTTATCCAGACAAGGTCGCCGACGGAAATGGCATGACATTTTGTTTATTTTTGAGAATACCTGTTTGTTTCTTGAGATACAATGTAAAGCGAGATGCTACTTTATTTGACCAAATAACTAGAAAAGCTGTGTACAAACACACATTATTATAATGAGAAGACCATAAATATGTTTTGGCCTAGAAATTGTTATTATGTCATTCGCTGATAATTACTCTAAAACGCATGATAATACTAAACCTTGTAATAAATGTTTTGCTTCATACTTTATTGACACATGACTTAATTAATAGGCGGCATATTTAAATTATTTTATTTGATACCCTTCTCAATTGTTTAAGTCAATGAATTAAATATAATTAGAGACATTTTGAGACATAAATGAGATTTGACGACCCAGTTGGCGCAGTGGACAGGTGTCCGCCCTCTGCGCCGTGGGTCATGGGTTCGATTCCCAGCAGGAGCACAAATCCTTCCAAAGGAATATTTGTACTTCTGGTTCGGAGTGGATTGGTGTGGGTGATGTTAATGTTTCCGGCACCCACAATACAAGTCTTTAAACTTAGTGTGGGACTGTGTGTGTAAATGCGTTTGTTTGTTGTTACATTTTAATTGTTATTTAGAGCATTGCAGTGCCACGCAGTGACTTTGTACATCAAAATTCCGGAAACAGTGCAGCTGTTACTATTGTTTACTTATCTATCTAATACCTTTAAACGAGCAATTCTTTAATATATATTTAGAATAACCGAATTTCGGAAACGGCTCCAACGATTTTCATGAAGTTTTGTATGCAAGAGGTTTCCGGGCAGATAAATCGTTCTAGCTAGGTTTCATTTTAGAAAACGTCGTTAAAAATTAAAAAAGAACCTGGTCAATCAGGTACTATTACTGATAGGCTTATATCTCATTTCTTTACCACCCTCGACCACATCAAGTCTAGGGTCGTAAACACGTTAGGCCTAAAATGTACACACCTATTGCAACACTATTGAGAGACGCATCGCATCCGGCCGCATCTGCACTTTCCATAAGGTGAGATAGTAAAAAAAAACGGGAAGCTCAAACGCGTCGCGTCGTTCGGTAGGATCGGAAGCCGCGAACGCCTGATCTGAAAATCACTTCAATATATGGTTTGTTGTTTTGCGTGACGCTTACCATCAATAAGTGTGGTGTTTCCACATTTTTAATAACTAAATTGCAATAGAAATAAAAGATTTTACACTCAATGACTTGTGTCGTAGTTTTAGACAGTTTTTGACCTTCACGTTTTGGGTCTTCATTAAGGATTACCTTTAATAAGCTGGGATATTTTTTTGACGGGCTTAAATTGTGTAAATAATTAAATATCCTTAGACTAGAGCCAGTAAATTCTACCTAATAGTAAAAACATATGCAGTGTGGTGAAGAACTGCCCGTTGGCTTAGTTAGGTGGGTGTTCGCCTTCTAAGCAGTGGGTATCGGGTTCGATTCCTGGTGCGAACACAAGTTTTCACCCTAAGGAAAATTTGTGTTTCTGGTACTGGTTGTTATTATTGTGCGATTTGAATGTTCCAGGCACCCACGACACAAGTCATGCTGTGAAGCTGTGAGAGTGAAAGCGTTGTTTATTATGTTATGTTTATTCAATAGCATCAAATAAATAGCACTAACAAATAACTTATGATAACTAAGTACAATCTCGTTCGCTCCGGGAGGCTCACGAGCCGCGAATGTTTTGTGACGTCATAAACAGCCTTATTGCTCAGATGATGTCGCATAAAATACATTATGGTGCGTATAAAACGGGGCTGAAACGTCTTTCCACTCTATTAAGTTGAGCTTCTAGATTGTTCGCAGTTGTGGGCGACTTTTGAATACATAGGGACTAAATACAAGACCATCTAACAACAAGACAAACTGGCAAACGTCATTCATTTATGGTTGACATACCTCCGGTTCGCTCGAAGCGTTTTGCTTCTACATTTGTCATCCGTACTGCGAAGGAGTAAAAATCTACACTCGTAATGGTTTCATCATCATAATAATAACATCTTTTTTTTTCTTTTTTTTTTAGTTCGTTTACTATGTTGTCGTCATATGATACTTACTAAGTCTCTTTTTTATTTATGTTTGTGTATTGTACCTTTTATCTTATATTATATTTATGTATGATAAGAAATTTCAAATTCCTTTACCTTACCAAATCCCTTTCCTTACGATCTTCCAATACTCTCCAATTGGCAATTCCTTCTCACGCATCTCAAATGTATGGAAGATCTTTTACTGAGCATGCTGTCCGTCTATGGAATGCATTGCCTGTGCCTATTAGGCAAGCAAAGTCTCTTCCTTTTTTCAAAACTTTAGTATATAAACACTACTTATCCATTTGAATCTATGATATAACCTATATTTATGTAGTATATGTATTTTATTTGTACTTTTTATCATTTTAATAATTTTATGTAGTTTATTAACTTAACATATTATATTTATGTAAATGTGTACACCTCCACCGACCTCAGTTGCTACTACAATTACTGCCCATCCAAAGGTTGTCTGGTAGAAATGGCTGAAAGCGATAAGACCGCCCATTGTACTGCTTTATAATATTAATTTCGTAGTTTTAAGTTTGTATCTTTTTGTGTTTTTGGTGTACAATAAAGAATTTTGTATTGTATTGTATTGTTTATATTTATATTTTGGTATATTTGTTGTATGTTATGCTATGTATATATGTAAATATATTTTAAATCGTAAATAATAGTTAATAATAGTCCTTATACTGCACCACCACGAAATTTTTTTTTCTGCACCTTCTCGGTTGACTGGCAGAAAATGCTGTATTAGCATTAAGTCCGCCGTGTACATTTATATTGTGCAAAAGAACAAATAAATAAATAAATAAGGAGTGGAATTCATTGCCCGCGTCTTAGAACGGTATAAATCTTACGAGGCAAGCATGCTACATCTTCTGCCGCATCATCACTTTCCATCAGGTGAGATAGTGGTCAAATGCTTGCCTATCGAGTGTAAAAAAAAATTACAAAGCGGCCAGGGCGCCCGCCCGTACGCACGCTCTGTAAGTGCGCCTCGACCGGTGCTGCTGCATAATCGCGTGTTTTGCAAAAACTACACATGTAGTATTGCAAAACCCCATTCTTCGAGAGATACTAGACTCTAGCGCTTATATAAAAACATCGGCAATGCGGGGGAAGCGTCGCAGGCGATCGTTTTCCCAATTATGAATCGATTTTGATGATTCATATTTGTTTGGTAGATAATTATATCAGAGGTGGTCCAATAAAAAATATATCGAAATTGATTTAGCGCTTTTTTAGAAAATAAAAAAAATATATATAAGCGCGGTTAAGTCAGTTTTTTTTTAAGCTTTGCTTGCGTTTTAGTAAGCGAAGTTCTAGTAAAGTTTCTACCACTTTTCTAGGGCATAACTTGACTATGACTGGACATTGACTCTCTTACTTAACTTTGACTGTGACTTGTAACTAGGACTTTTAATATGAATTACACTTGAAATATATTATTCTCGATTATCGTGAAATTTAAACATGGCGGAAATAAAGAGCAGCACGCAGAGCCAGTAGTTTAAATGGGGTAACATTTTCGGTACAACATTAAAAAGAAAAGAAAAGTTCTGTTAGGGTAGCGTTTAACTACATGGTGATTTAATTATTTAATGTTGATTTGTACGTTATTTGTTACGTTAATTAAAAAAATATTTAACATTATTGTCACAATAATCGTTTTATTTTATTAAAATAATAATACTTTTAACAGTACTATATTTTTATGCCAACCTTACACACGAAAATCGAAGTATTTAAAAAAGAAAATGTCATAGGTTGAGTTCAGAATAAGCATAGGATGAATTTTGAATAAAAAATATATAAATTGCTATCGGTTAAGTTAAGAATACAAATCGGTTGAGTTAATAAAAAAATAGCCGTAGGATGAGACGTCATAGGATGAGTACGGTACAACCCGATACAAAACTGGGTGGTAGATGGTAAACGGTAAAAAAAAAATGTTATTTTTTTAATCTTTAATCTTTTAATTATAATGGTGTATACTAAGAACACTTAAGTGAACAGGCATCTTCTAGACAAGAATCTTCGGTCACATCGACTTTTCATCAAGCGAGATGGTAATCAAATGCTTGCCTAACATGCATATAAAAACTAACAAGACTATAGCAAATCCTATATATATTCATTTTTCAATATTCAGGAATTGCTCGCTTGGTTGGTTGCGCGTCTTTCTAAGCAGCGGGGTTCTTTTCCCGGTGGAAACACAAGTATTCTCCCCAAGGGAAATTATTGGTTCTGGGTGTAATTGTGTATGTATGATGGGAATGTTTCCGGTACCCACGATACAAGTCTTTAAACTTATTGCAGGGCTTAATGTGAAAGCGTTTACGTTTATGTGTACTTTGATCTCGACTATTGTCATAAGCAAATTGTAAAATAACATTGCAAAATTGCTTAATCTTAAAACCTACAAAAAGAAAGCGTGTAGTAGCTCACTCATCTCGAGCGTACTAGAGCTACGAAGAGCTGTTTCAATGATGTTCCACAAGTGTCTCTGAAACGACTGCAACTAAGAGTCTTTGTATGTAGGAAATTGTCAATTAGATGAGCTTTTTTTGCATCATTTTCAAGTTTGGTCATATTACGTAACTAAGAGATTTTATATTTATCTAGGTGCGCCCCGCGGTTTTACCCAGGTAAGTCCCGGACCCGCAGAAATTCCGGGATAAAAGTAATCTATGTCCATTCCTAAGCAATCTAGCTAGTATATCTCTGTACCAAATTTCATCTAAATCGGTTTAGTGGTTTAGGCGTGAAATCGTAACAGACAGTCAGTATTACGTTCGCATTATATTAGTAGAGATTAGTACACAATCAAAATCAAAATCAAAATCGTTTATTCACATGGGCCCCAAAGAGGCACTCATGAAAGTTAATGAATCTATTGCCAGATTCGAAAAATTACAGCCATCTCGAGAAGAACCTGGCAAGAAACTCGGCGGCGCATTTTTTTTCATTCATTTTTTTTTTTAAACATTCCTTATTTCTAATACATAATTTTCTTAACCTAGGTGTTATTATGGTCGCTAGAAAGAGCCTGTGCAGTTTCCCTCCATGCATCCTTGTCATTAATATAGTCTGTAGTCTTATACTAAGCTTTCTTAATTAATGCCCGTTTTATTACAGATTTGAACTTTCCCAGTGGTAATTCAGTAACGATTTTAGGAATTCTATTGTAAAATCTAACCCCATTTGCCATAAAAGATTTATTCGTTTTGCTTAATCTAAATGCGCGCACTGTAATTTTATGCTTATATCTAGTATTAAGATTGTGTGCGTCGCTTCTTAATTTATATTTACTAATATTTTTGCGAACATGCATAATATTTTCAAAGATGTAAAGCGAAGGCATGGTAAGTATGCCTGTTTCTTTAAAGAATTCCCTGAGAGATTCGCGTGGACCCATATCATATATTGCACGAACCGCTCTCTTTTGTAGAATAAAAATAGTTTCAACATCGGCAGCAGATCCCCATAGCAAGATTCCGTAACTCATCAAACTATGAAAATATGCAAAGTAAACCAGCCTTGCCGTCGCTACATCAGTCAGTTGTCTAATTTTACGGATCGCAAAAGCAGCGGAACTCAAGCGACCTGCAAGCACATCAATATGAGGACCCCACTGCAGTTTTGAGTCCATAGTCAGACCTAAGAAAACAGTTTTCTTTACAAGATCTAATTTGTTGTTTTCAAGTGTTACATTTGCATCTACCAAAGGAACATTAGGAAGGGAAAACTTGATACACTTGGTTTTGCTAGCATTTAACAATAGGTTATTAGCAGCAAACCATTTCGAGACTAGATCTAATTCATAATTTACTTCATTTAATTCTACGTCTTTCCTATTTGTTTTAAAAATAAGTGACGTGTCATCAGCAAACAAGACAATATCTAATGCTAGCGAAGTTGTCATATAAGGTAAATCATTAATATACACTAAAAATAGGAAGGGTCCCAATATTGAACCTTGAGGCACGCCAATTTTAACTGTAGACCCGTCAGATGTCACACCATTAACGCCTACTTTTTGTTGCCTACCCGATAAAAATGAATCTAACAAATCAAGAGCAGTCCCACGTATACCGTAATGGTTTAATTTGCTAATAAGCGTTTTATGGTCCACGCAGTCGAACGCTTTGGAGAGGTCACAAAATACCCCAATTGCATCCTGCGATCCCTCCCAAGCCCCGAGAATGTGTGACACTAACTTAGCACCTAGCACCTAGCACTAACTTAGAACCAATACTAAGGTGATTAATGGTTTGCTATTATACGGTCCATATTTTCTAAAACTAAACTTAATTAGATACATAGTAAGCAAAAAATATTACCAGACACCAGTAGCACAGATTGAACTACCTCTTGGCTTAGTTACTCGTAGGTGCGCGTCCGCCTTCTAAGCAGGGGTATTGGGTTCGATTCCCGGCGAGAACACTATTAGCCAAATATGTACCAACATTTTGATAATGCGTTGCTTCAACCAACCCAGAATTTAAGAAAGTAGTGGGACTCATTGCCTGCTTCTTTTCATGATTAATGTTGAAGCGACGGGGGAGCAACGCTACCAGCAATTAGACAAGAAGATTCGCAAAGAAAAAAGCTAACAAGTTTGCTTTCTCCATAGCGGTGTGAGCCAGTGATCCATCAGGCTTCAGCAGCAGATACTGTGAAGGATGGCAGAAGTTCGCTTCAACCGAATTCATCAGGGACCAGAATGCTTTACTCCCTGCGGGATAGGAAGCAAGTTTGGCCTTTATTCGAGTTGTATATTCGTATAGCAACTACCAAAATAAAGCATTTTGGTAGTTGCCAGTCTATAATGAACTATCTTTATCCTACTTATATTATAAATCCGAAAGTTTGTGTGTTAGCATTGTGTTAGTGTGTAAGCATGTTTGTTCCCTCTCCGCGCTTTAACGGCTGATTTGGATGAAATTTGGAATGTACATAGCTTATACCAACGATTAACACATAGGCTACTTTTTACTTGATAATAGCGGGTGAAGTCGTGGGGCAGGGCTAGTATTTAATAAAAAAAATCTGTACCTGTGTACGTGACTGAACTCCGTCTAAATAGCTGGACCGATTTTGATGAAATGTTTTTGTGTGTGGTCAGATGGATTCAAGAACGGTTTAAATTCACAATTCGACTGGATAAATAATGTTTTTTTTTATTTATTTATTTAACCTGGTCCGCTAGTATTTTATAAAACTAATCTAATTAAATACATCTAAAGATAAAAACAGCTTACTACAAACCAAAAAGCTTACAGGTAATATAATACACTATACAGTATACCAAAGTAAGTACCAAAGTAAAAGTAATTAACTCCATCAATTTAAATTGCTATAACCTCATTATGTTTCATTGTTATTCAGAATTCAATATGAAATTTTACGAGTTATCTAACAAACAGGGGGTTGGGAGAGAAATGTAATCACTCCATCAGCTTCCTCTCAGGAAATTATCATTCAAAGGGAGGCTTCAATAAGAATTTTATAATAGCCGTTTTGTAGATGAGTTCCTTTGATATTCTAGTGGTTACGCCGTTTGCCATGACCGAGTTATGTACCTACCTTGTATTTTAATGAAATATTTTAAGTGGATCACAAACAGCAATTCAAACAAGGTGCCATAGAGTTCATTTATTACATGATCTCTCTAAAAGTACTGAATTCCTACATACTATAAAAAATAAATTTATAAGTTAGCAGAAAGAAACAACATTTTGCAACCAAATCGCCGAAAAATATAGTTACATGGCTTACGTAGGCCAAAAATTAAGAGTTGCGTAAAGTTTTTGTACTAGAGAATTGTAATTCTTCTAAAATCCTATAGAAAACTCCGCGATGGCATATCTTTATCTGTTAAAGTTGAATCACAGTTACCATTTCTTTCATTAAAATTTGATTTAAAGTTTCACCCGTGTAAAACCGGAGCGGGTCGCTAGTGTTTATGTAATCATATTAGAGTGGGTTGATGTGACAAATTAAGTTAATAGGCGGGACTTATGACGATTATTATGGGTAATAATACACTTGGACTACTAGTTACACACTCTTAGTAGAAGCGAGTGAAAAAGGATTTGGATTCGATAGAACAACGCGCAAAGAGGCTAATTAACAATGACGCGTTAGTTAAAGCCAAATTGCAAAGTTTTGAACGTCGCCGTAAAGTAACAAGCCTGTCAGCTTTGTGGAAAAAACATTACGGTTAATGTTCACAGGAACTACACAACCTTGTTCCCGCTTCCCTTTTTTCCATCATACATCCAGACGGATGGGGGCGTCGCGTTACCCATTTATGGTTGAAATACCGTTCATTCGCAAGAAACGTTTCACTTCTCCATTAATTTATAGAACAGCTAAAGAATGGAACGCTTCTTCGTCATCTCTATTTCTCGAAAGTGACATTTTGGGTGTGTTGAAAAGAAAAGTGAATAGGTATTTATGAATCAAGCGTTCTCCATTTTAGACTACATCGTCTCTCTATATTTTATATGTGGGTGTGATTGTAGTCAAACGTTTGCTCAGTCAGTTAAAAAAAAGGTCGAAGGCAATTGATAAAAAAGGGACGCATCTATATTAATCAGTGGGCTTCATATGGCTAAGAGCGTATTTTCTGAGAAGATGTGTCATCTTTTTATTAGCTGTTACTACTACTCTATTTCTTCTAAATTTCCTCGTATTTTTATTATTCCTGTATCTAATTTAGATTTTTTCTTTACATTACAATACGAAGTAGATAAATTACATTATTTATAAGCAGTTGTAGTTCAGAAGCCTGCTCGCTGATAAGTTGCAAATCTTATTTGCAAAGTCAAAATAAAAGACAGTATAAGCAATTAAGAACCATAAATGGCATTTTCACTGATGAAATTGCATAATATCGGTGAAAGAAAATCATTGTAAAAAAACTGGCACGTCCTTGAACCATAAAATTCAATATGCAGGGCGGCTTTTCGGAATCCCGGAGTTGGATATTATTCATTATTTATGGTTCCATATATCTTCCATTTATGATTCGCTCAAACCGATTCGCTTCTACGTTTACCATCCGTACTGCAAAGGAGCGGAACTCATTTTCAGCGTCTTTGTTTCCTAAATGGTATAATCTAGGAGTCTTCAAGTCTAGAGTGAATACCTATTAACTCAATCTTAGGCAAGTATGCTACATCGTCGACCGTCTTCACTTTCCATCAGGAGAGCTGGTGGTCAAATGCGTCTGTCTAGAATAAAATAACTTTTTACTTATTTCTACAGTATTTGTTTTTTTGTGTAGTATTCAGTTTGAAACCGAAATACTCACAGTTCGAATGCTAAACATTCTTCCATATTTATTCGAAATGATTTCTAGATGCAAAGGAAATTGCCTACGTCTCCACTGATAGGGTAAATTATACCATTACGTACCAACGTAGCCGATAACAACATTTCGAACGTTCGCTTAGAGACGGGATTCGGAAATGGAATGTTTACCCCAGCAACAAATATATTGAATCATAGACGGAGGCTTTATTGATGTTGGCACTGGCAGAATATAAAAGAAACGAATGTACTTACTCTACTTTTTTTTTTACGAAAATTGGGTAATGCTAATAGATGTCCCGCCCGTCGGGGTGTATTCTGCATTTTTCCCTGCCAGCTTTCACCCGAGCCATCCCAAATCCTTTACATAAAGGAGTATTGCCCTGGTGTGCCGGCATAGTTGTTTCAGTGTGGTGGGTGGTTTAGTTTTTTTATTATTATTCAATATAGATGGTAAGCGATGATGTGGTCGACGATGGAGCAAACTTGCCTAGACCTATTAACTCGCGACTCGAAGACTCCCGTATTGTACCCATCAGGAAACACCGACTCAGGTAAGGTGTTCCATTCCTTTGCGGTTCGCATGATAAATGTAGAAGCAAAACGCTTTGTTCGCATTTGTGGAATATCTACCATATACCGGTGTCGATTAGCAGTTTGCCTGCTTGTTCGATGATAGAATGGCGATGGGGGAACTAGAACGTGTAATTCCTAGGCACATTCTCCGAAATGTATCCGATAAAATACCGAGAGGCTAGCTACCTTGCGACGATGTCCCAAGCTTTGAAGCCTTTCATCGGCCAGCTGCTCGCTGCTAAAGGGCCTCTTGGCTCTTCGCTCTATGGTATCAAGAGCCTCAAGCTGGTACTTAGCTGAACCATCCCAAAGATGAGAACAGTACTCAGATGGATGTTGTGAGAAACATGATAGTGGTGATGATGCTGCCGGACAAAAGCTGTTGGATGTCCCAAAAGCGATTGTTAATAGGATTTTACTATTTTACAATATATAATATTCTGTACCTAGTTTTAAAAAAAGCACACTTATATCACCCACGAATTTTTTAATTTTTTTACATTTGTACATACCTACCTAAAGTTATTTTTGTCATGCATGAAGATTCTAGACCTTTGTCAGGAAGCAATGTGAAATGTCAAAACTGAAGTTTTGCCGCGAGAATAAATAATAGTGTTGTTATTTTTCGAGTATTATTCTGAATGTAATACTGGTGGATTATTAACGGTTGACAGTTCGTGAATGTGCAAAGGTGTAGGAAAATCATACAAAGATAAAAAAGTAATTTTTGCTTTCGTTTCAAATGTCATAACAAACATTAAACTCGAGAGCCACTAAAGAGTTCCACAACACATATCCTGGCTCCTTCGTCAGATTAGGTCCAAGATACTAAATTTATAGTTCTGTCATTCGATCGACTTATACATACAAATTTTAATTTGGATACAACCACTAGAAGTAGTTAAATGACTTCTCAGATATTATTACGTAGTACAAGTGAAGCTAATAAAAGTGTGTTAATAAAGGATCTTAGTAGCATAAGTTTGAAACTTACTTTCTAACGATTTATAATAATAAGCGCCTTCTAATATTTGAAGTTTAACTCTCGGGCTTGGAACTTTGCCGAGAACATAGTGTCTGGAAGAGATTGCTTTAAGCGATAAGACCGCCCATTGTACTACCACGATGATTGTAATATTTTATTTGTAATTGTTTATATTTTTTGGTATACTATAAAGTGTTTTGTATTGTATTGTATAGTGTTAAACACTTTTGACACAACAACTTAAAGTTACTAGTTGCAATTTTATTAGTTTGGAGCTGAGAGGGAAACTAACACACAAAGACTTGTACCGTGGGTGCCGGAAATATTCACATCACACATATAACCTTTTGTGTTTCTGGGGAGAAAACTTGTGTTCCCGCCGGGCATCAAACCCCTGCTTAGAAAAGCTGCTTACCCAACTAAGCCAACGAGCAGTAACCCAAGGGACATTTGTGTCTCTGGTTCTGGGTGTGATTGTATGTGTGATGTGTAAATGTTACCGGCACCCACGGTACAAGTCTTCAAACATAGTGTGGGATTGTGAGCGTTGTGATTAAACTAAAAAAAATCCTGTTAACAGTAATGTCTACGAGCCTGTGTATTTAGTTCAGAGAATAGAGATAAATCATAATACAAATATAATGTTTGTAAAGCCGCAAGAGCTTCAAAGTTGGCATGTCTGGAGCAATTTCATTTTCCGTCTCATTAACCATCTTTCATCTCGCTCGGATCCTCGACGGAGGAATGCTTTGATTTGCGCTTGCTTAATTTGTCTTGGCTGCTTAGGCTTGAAACCATCCATTATTAAATCATAACAACGTATTTTATACAAGAAAAAGGCAGCATATTTTAAAATCTAAAAAAATCTCGATTTAGCTGAAATTTTAAATAAAAATCACGTTTAAACTTTATTATTTATAGTCATTGGCATACTTTTTATTAACTTTATCGTCATGTACCTATACTTTTTACTAAATCAAATTACATGGAAAATGGGTAATAATACCTATTATTACAACACATGTTTACTAATATCTTACACGAACATTTTACCACTATTTCACCTATTGGTAAGTGGTGATGTTGTCGAGGAAGGCAGGTTCTACAGAGAGCCTTTACCGTGTGGCCTAAAAGATAATTTAAGATAATTTTATTGTCTTTCAAGGTCAGCTTGAATACTATTTCGTACTTGAGAGTAGCTACTACTACCTAAGTACTGCTAGAAAAACGTTTTTAGGAAATTAATTACCACTTCCTTGCGGTGCTAATTTACTAAAGCATTCAGGAGCTAGACAGATCTTGATGAAATTGGATAAAAAAAAGCGTAAGATACTGATGCGCAAATTGTATGAGACATTAAGAATTAGTCATATACAGTAGTGACAAAAAGCTTTAATTATTGAAGAAAATATACTTTTTTCTTCAATTAATTTGTGCTTCGCAATTTTGTGAATTTAGCCTGTGTCAAGTAATAATATACATCAAGAGAATTTCAAATTAAAAGTCCTGTAAAAGTCAAGTCAAGTAAAAGAGTCAAGGTCCAGTCATAATCAAGTAATGCTAGGGCATTACTTGACTATGACTGAACCTTGACTATACTAGGGTAAAGTGGTAGAAACTTTACTAGAAGTTTTGGAGCGAAGGCGGAAATAAAGCTTTTTAACTTATATGTATGATTTGCCTACGCTTATGCACGCACTAAGTATTAACGGTTAATAGTCCACCATTATTACATATTAACACACGAAGAATCACAGGTTTTGGAAAATTTAATAAAATCAACTATGGCATTTGTTCATATTCGTGGCAAAACTCCAAAATATACTTGAGAATATAATCCAAACAAATGAGATCCAGAAACATGATTGGTGAAAGATTCCTCGATAGAATTATTTTTCAAAGTTGGCTCTTTTTATTTAAAACTTGTATAGTTCCTTAAATAATATCGCACAATGCATATGAAAAACTGCAACATTTATTTAGATACTTGAAATACTTAAGCTAATATAAATAATGTATAGTTTATATATACGTAGCTCTGATCGATATGTTTATCTCTACCTATTTAATGTAAGGCGAGTGACCAGCTACATAGTGCGACGTTACTCTATAATGTCACAGTCTACCCGCAACATTTTTTCCGTGGAATCTACCTCCGTCTATCTCACAGCCAAGTTGCGATTGATATCCCTAATTTGTAGTATCCTCTCATTTAGAGCAATCCAACCTAATATCGATTGCAACGATTTGTAAACCTTCGGGTTGATTGAATCGAGTGCCAGGTGTGGATTAATGACTGAACGTTATAGCAATATTATATTTCGTAGTACATTCTACTTTTAATAATGTATTAGTGAATGTATACCGTAATAGATATATATGCATAATTCTAGCTAGTGTTATCCAAAGAGGATGTTATCTAGGGATGTAAAGTTTAACCCACTAACGGTATTTTTTTTCATAAATAGACTCCATTACTATCGAGTGCAGTACGCCACTTTAGGTATGTACTTATTATTTTGTATTTGACTATACAAATTGTGTACAAACAACTACAAATGATAGTTATACTTCCAGATTTGTACCAAACACTAATCTATTAATCGTTACATTTTAGTAAAGAGGGCAAATAACGAAAGTGGGCAACGGACTAATGAAAAGAACAGGATTTCAAAAATAGGGCACAGATCCACAATTTGTATGTATGGCCGGAATAAAAGACAAAATCAAAAATAGGGCAAGCAGCGAACAGACCAATCATCATCGTTGGCTCGTTACGAGATGATTTGATTAGTTGTCAGAGTCAAGGCAATTTTATTCATTCCTCCCGTCCATAAGTAATAACACTTCTTATTAGCACTGGAAATTAACGTAAAGAGCACATCTTTAAAGAAAATTAGGAACGTCCGTAGAACGCTATATTAACCGTATAATGTTTTAAAAAAGTAGAGTACGTGCTCTACTAAATAAAAAATGTACTGATAGATGTATACATTCGATCTGAAACCACGTGAGATTTATTTACTACTATAAGAATCTTTGTCCTGACATACTGATTCACTGACTGACTGACTGACTGACTTAGAAGCAACGCACAGCCGCTAGTCCGCTAGTCGTAGACAGTTGAAATTTGAAGGGTACATTTGGCTTGGTACGTAGGGGTGTTTTTCTACCCCGGCGAGAGTTAAACAGGGTGAAAACGTTTGTACGAACATTCTTTGTTTTTGAACTAATAGCGATGAAAAATGGGTATTTGAGTAGTTAATTTTATGTAAAAAAATAACGTTTTAATATTTTTTGCCAGGGGTGCATTAAGGTGGTGCAATGGGGAATGAAATTTCATATGGAAAGTTATTTAATTATGAAGTTTAAATGATGTGAATTATATCTAAATTGATTACTAAATTTCCAATGTACATAGATTTTACTCAGGATAAACACATATGTTTCTTTTTTACTTAATTAATGCGGACGAAGCCGCAGGACAGTGCTAGTTTAGTGCTCGACCACAAGTCAGAACCGAAACAGCGCGGGAGACCCCGACTTACATGGATGTCTGTAGTTAAAAGACGTAGAACAAAACGAAATTTACCCAATGACGACCCAAAAAAGACATCTTTGGAAAATAATTATTAGGAGAGACCCCAAATAAAAATGGGATAAGGCAGACGAAGAAAAAGATATTCTTTCAAACTATACTAAAATTACATCTATCACCACAAGACCTCACAACAAGCCCTCAACCTTATAGGTAACTTAAGTGCTCAGTCCACTATTTGAATTACAATTTGTAACTGACCAACATCACTCACTCAAGGGGGAAAATGCTGCATGGTATCCTTTGTCAAACTATAGAGCACCCTTATCACAGGTCATTTGTCTTCATTGATATATGGGATAGCTTTTTGGGCTTTCCATTAGGAATAATTGACAAATTGGGTTATTGCAACAGGACGCACAGGACGAACAGGAATCTTTTTTATATTATATACCTATTGGAACTAAACGCAAAATAAAAAACCGAAAATACGATTTTTTTGTTCAATAGTAGCACCCGTTTGACCATTATCTTACTTTTTGGTAAGGGACAATGTGATCGACGATAATCAGCGTTTGTCTGGAAGACACCTGTTTACTTATGACTTGATAAATTTGTACTCATCGGGAAAGAAAGACTTAAGCAAGGAGTTCCACTCCTTTGGAGTAGGTAGGTACGCCTAATAAGGTGTAGTCTTTGGAGTTTTGCATCGTTCAGATTCTGATGTTCGTTACTTTTAAGTTCATTACCTTTGCGTTTAATATAATATAATATAAGTAGGTTTCATGCAATAATTGTTTAAATAGTTATAAAATAACATATTTTATGTCCGGATTAGATAGGTACTATTATTTTACGTTATTCTACCGTTTGTTTGCACTAGAATGCTAAACCAAAGATTCGTCGCACTCTGAAACGTGACGATGCGTAAAAATGACGGATTACGTTATTCAGGTATCTATTTTCATAGATTTCTCACAGCTCTCGCGTTATTCAGTATTGATTGATTGAAATTCAATGGCACAAACAAAATGTTGTGCACATTTTCATATAGTAATAATATGGAGGAAAAATAGAAAGCGATATCGAGAAAAAGAAAAATTACGACATCAAGACTAGGTACCTATTAAAAGGAAACACTAGTCCATACGTTAGTCCATACGTCAAACAAGCAAATAAGTTTCGAAAAGAAAAAGTAAAACTTAAAAGTACGAGTAATTAACTTTGTAAATTTTTCATATTCATAAAAGCAGCTTCACCGAATAAACGAAAATTGGTTCCACCGCGTCTGAAATACATTGCAGCAAATATTGAAATTGATATTGCGCCAAGATTAAAGTGGTGAATGCGAAAAACGCTGCATGGGATGACCTTCGCTCCGAACGTTTGGCAACCCTCTCTACAATGCGTCAGTGAGTCATCCGGGGGAAGAATCTTGTGACGCAGTTGGTCTAGTTATAGTATTTTGTTTTACTGCGCTTTTTGTTTTAATGCTGACCCCTTTTTACCCGACTGCGCGACGCACGTAGACCTTCATAATGTGTTTATCAGTATATGTATTATTATGTATCAGTATATGTTTGTTCCTTTGAAGTATTCTAGAGACAAAATGCGTTAGCCAATTTTGATTTTTCTTACGCCAATCGATTTGTCTTAATTGACATGACAGTAATCGAAATTAAAAATGGTGATAGCCATTCGCCATATTGTGAAAAATTGAAAATATAATTCGACGTACTGTATGCAATGGGGTATTGTTGAATATAGGTATAGGTATTTATATAACTAAATAAATAAATAAATTTAGATAATCTGAGATTGAGGAGTTCATTGTAGAGCCATGCGTTATCCAACATTCTGGATAGTATACAGGTTTTGTGCATTTTTCCTGTGGGGCCCTAACTATCTTGAGAGCCCAAAGATTTTAAGTTCATAAGTTGTTGTGGAGTATAAGAAAACTGTATGCACGTGTCTTCACGTAATGAGGCACTGACCACCTTGAAACTGGTAGTGCATATACCTGTAAGAAAACCAGTTTCTAAAAATCCTCATGAATTTCTATATACGCTAATAAGCACCAGCACTTTTGTCTCGTAAGCAAAGCAACTAAAAAAACAAGTAAAGGTTCCATATAACATATTAAATGATTTTTTTAATTACAACTGAACTCAATCAACGTGAATGTCAAGCTTGCTTGTTATTAATTATTTAATTAAGACTGAAAAAGAGACCCTACAGTATTAAATTTACTTTCTTTTGTACGAGCCCAATGAAATAAATATTTATAATTAGTTCAAATAGAGATTAGGCTTGCTAACTTATATAAGGATAATTATATAGCTTGCAAACGTTTAGGATGACTTATTACTAGATGACCCAGTTGGCAAGTTGGGCAGGTCTCTGCCTTCTACTACGCCATAGATCCTGAGTTCAATTCCCGACAGGAGCTAAATTTTCCTTCCCAAAGAACATTTGTGCTGGTTCTAGGTATGATTGTGTGTGATGTAAATGTTTCAGGCATCTACGACATAAGTCTTTGAAGTTTGTGTGGGGTAGTAAGTGTTAATACGTTTATTTCTTATAGTTAGCTATTAGTTAAGTATCTAATATAATGAACTGACGGTGCTTTAATAATACGGGAACATTTGTTAAAACGTTATGAAGTTATTAAAAAATATATATTAAAAAAATAATTACAACGTTATTAAAATATTCCTTGGAGCTAATATCATTTTAACGAAAAACTATACTACGGGTGGAACCAACTTCGGATAGTTGAGGTTAGAATTACTAGATGGACGTTTAGGTTAGTATTATTAGACGGGAGCTATTTGTTTCTTAGCCCAGAAAACATTAATTAAAATAAGATATTATTATGGTCGGCAAAACAGTATAATTTAGATGTCCACACAACAACCTATTAGTTCTCAGAAAAACTCAGATATTTAGAAGACTTCTATTTGAAAATAGTATGCTAAGAACAGCAAAGCCTGTGCTTCAGTAATAAATTCGAAAGGTACATTTCGCAGTAGTAAAAGTAACACTCGTTAAATCATGCAACTGACTAAATGGCGAATAGAAAAAAGTCTGAAAATTATAAATTAAATCAACTTATTACAAAAAAAAATTTAAGGAGCTTGCTCTTAATTAACATCCCTTATAAAATAGTTTTAAATGCTCTTCTTCTCCCTCCAAAAAACTTAATAAGTGACGATATTGTATCTAGAATGAATAGATTCGTACACTATAGTTTATAGCACCATTTAACCATTTATAGGTCACGTTAAGTGTAAGATCTTGTTTTTGTATAATTAACGACCATTTACACAGATAAAAAAAAAATTCACTTAATTTTCTGTACAAGAAAAGCTCTCACGACCGCCACAGTGTCGCGACTGTTTGGCGCCGACCTACCAAATTTAATACTATTCATAACGAAATAAAAGAGTGTATGGGAGACCATATCATTTAGGTTGTTTATTACCTAATCATGCTTTGTATAACATCCTATGTAGATACTTAGTGTACGTAAATGGTGAGCATAATCCTTTCTACGTTTGATTAGATATTAAAAATCAGAAGCAGTTATTTTATCATTTATTTCAAATGTTTCATTTCGATTGCAAAGCGGAATAAATCAAAATAGGCAGATTTATTCCGCTTTGTTTACCTGGATGTTTCGCTTAGGTCAACATAGTAATAATAACCGCTTTCACACTCACAGCCCCCATTAAGTTTGATTACTTATGCCGTGGGTGCCGCAACATTCACAGCACACACACAATCACAACCAGAACAGGAAACACAAATTTTCCTTGTGGAGAAAACTTGTGTTCCTGCCGGTAATCGAACCCGATATCCCGTTGTTCCCCTGCTTAGAAGGCAAACGTGGCACCTAACTATGCCTATGGGAAGTTCTTGTGGAATCATTACTCTTACATGATCACCTCGGGCTTAAATGAACTGTGTGATATGGGCATCAATGTCTAACAAGTGTCAATCATGTTACACACATTTTGCAATGTTCATGACACGCAATATTTGTTAATTTCTAAAGAAATCAGTCATTACAATCATTCATTCACAGAATAGGGAAACATTATTATGTGGCACATTTATTTTAATGTTGTACCACTCTGGATGCCACTAACCTATAATTTATAGTTTAGTTTTAGGAAATATAGGTGATTGGCCGGTAGATATTTTACCTATAAGTAATATTAACCAATTGGCTACTCTACCTAAACGGTAATTGTAGAATAATATTCAGTAACCGCCATGACGGCCTCGGTTTTTAAATTTATTTTTCAAGTATCAAGTATATCTAAACAAAACTAGTACTAATATTGCGAGTACTTTTAATTATCAAACAACAAATTTGATCTAACGACAACGCTCGATTTAGGAATAAAATTACGTAGTATTTTTATTTAATTTCGTCGTCGACTCTGACACCTTTTCCGTGGCTCTGATCAGCTGAGATGAGAGAATCCCATAAAAGTCTGTACTATGTACTAGAAAGAAAGAAAGAAAATACATTTATTCGGGACAACACGCGACGTTACATTATTTACATATTTTTAACTGTTGCTAACAAAATTATCAGATTTCTAGGCACGTTTCCCAACAATTCTCATGACAGCTAATCGATAGGCATGCCGCGTTTTAAGTTCACTTCAAAGTAAACAACTAAAGCCGCGCCCTGTAAGGGCTAGTCGATATGTTGTCAAATGTTTGTTGAGTTCCTGTATATATCTGGCATAAAACTGGCCCATGTTCAAGAACAATCTGATGTTTTATCGGCGAATAGATAAAAGACAGCGTCATTTTTAACCCATGACATCACTGCAAAGATATGGGATAAAGAACGTCCCCTCGTCACCTTATTTGTCTCCTTTCCTTATAACAAAAATAGGGCTACTCTGACGTTTACAATATTGATTCATTATCTTTTATTCAATTAATTCACAGTGCGTGCCGTAGGCCTGCTATAGTCGCACCTTAAACTCTACTATCTACTAATAGTAACATAGCCTGTAATATATTTTCCCCGCGTTATCTCTACAAAGCCTACCAATTTTACTCCTTGTTTGTTCTTTTACCTACCAAGCCTACCAATTTTGTTTATTGTATAGTTCGTTTGCTCGAATATAAAAATAAACATAAACTAACGTAGTTAATAAAATATGTTACATTACTTTAGCAACGTTTTTCCTTATGAAATACGGAGGCAACGGAGCGAAACATATAGCTTTGTTAGCTAAGTTTACTAAAATTTGTATATACCAGTCAAAATTGCCTGATACTTTTTTATATCTGTAATAAATAACATCCCCATTCTATCATCGGACAACCAGACGAACTGCATTGCGACATAATTATGTAGTTGATATTTCACAATTACGCACAAAGCGATTTGCTTCCACATTTATTACGCGCACCGCTAAGGAATGGAATTCCTTGCCTGAGTCTGTGTTTCTCGATAAGTATAACACGGGAATCTTTAAGAGGGTTTAATCCTTTTGTCTTCTCTCTCGCTCGCACATTTCAATATTTTTAATAAATACTATTAGCTACGTGTGTTTTTGAATGTGTTTTTAAACTATATGGACATTAATTCAATTAATGTTTTAATCTACCTTTTGTTTTTCCTATCTTAAAGTTAAACGAAGAAAGGGTGAAAAACTCATTGCAATTTGGGAACTCTGTTTTTTTTTTATCTTTTTGAGGAATTTCAAAAACACATTTCAAAAACACACGTACATAATTGTATATATTAAAAATGTCGGATTGTGCGAGTGAGAGAGAAGACAAAAGGAATAAACCCTCTTAGTCACAAGTGGACAGGTATCATCTAGGCAAACATGCTCCATCGTCAATCACATCATCACTTACATTTTAAATTAGAAATAATTTATTTGTGACCAACATTAAAAATACACAGAAGCAGTAATAAAACAGTTTTACATTAATACAACTCAGCATGATGCTGGCTGTAAACCAGTGCTAATCTTCTGCTGGAGCTGTTTGTTGAAATCACGGCACAAACGTACACTACTAACAAATGAGTATAAAACAAAACAATGAGATCATCATCACTTTCCATCAGGTGAGATAGTGGTCAAATGCTTGCCTATCTAGATACAATTTTAATCAAAGAGAAAGTATATATTATCCTTTGTCAAACTTTACTATACCATTAGAATACCAAAATACATTATTCACTTACATGAGAAATTATTATAATTTAGTAACATCTTATTGTTGGGGGTATTGCACTAGCTAATTATTTGAAGCAGAATACATTTTTATGTTGTTTGGTAGGGTAGCTTGAAATAGTTGGACGTCATGTTCGTTGGATACTAGTACATTCATATTCACATATCGTTTTAGGGTGTAAAGTCAAACTTTGTAATGACAAATAGACTGACAAATGCTTTTAATACGTATATTTAAGAGATCTACAATGTATTACAAATGTTCTATGCTCTTCCATACATTTTCTTCAATTTTCTTTTACAAAATACCGTCAATCTATGAAATTAAACATAAATACCCTCCCATCAAAGTTTGATGAATTGTGTTTAGGGTGCCTGAAACATTCACATCACATACACAAATGCTCCCAGAACCAGAAACACAAATTTCCCTGGAAGAGAAAACTTGTGTTTCCATCTGAAATTAACCCTAATATATCTGCTGCTTAGAAGGCGAACGCGCACCCAACTATGCCAGCGAGCAAGTTAGATTGATATATAATAATCATATTGACACATGAATAAGTATTATACAAGTAACATTACACACATCATTCTATACTTAGTTGTCCCTGTATCCCACACTGTCCTATGTCGTGTGAGTCGACTGAATATAATATTGAATTATTGATAATATTGAAATAACCGTCTCTTAACATTATTCAATAAACATTCAGCACATCATTTCAAGAATGATTAATCTTATTTTCTTCTTATATATAAAATTCTCGTGTCACAATGTTAGTTACCTTACTCCTCCGGAACGGCTTTACTGATTTTTACCAAATTTTAAATGCATATTCAGTAGGTCTGAGAATCGGCTACTATCCATTTTTCATACCCCTAAGTGTTCACGCTAAAAATTTTTATTTTTATTTTTGGACAAATTTTTTTGTTTTTATTTTATTATGATTTAGAATTGAAAAATACATACAACCCTTCATTTTCACCCTTCTACAATCAACCCTTATTTTTCATGGAACTAAAAAAATATTTCCTAGAAATAATGTATATGGCAAAACAACGTTTGCCGGGTCAGCTAGTATACCTATAAGAATTGTAAATATTAATTATAAGAAAGTATTTATTTCTGAATTACGTTCTTGTAATTATTAGCAAGAAACAGAATAAAACCAATTAGATAAAATAAACTTAAATTATGATCAAAGTTAAAATAAAGAGAAAGATCGCAAGATATTAAAATTTCTCCGAAAAACATGAAAAGCCGCCGAAAATATATTATTAATGATAGGTACAAAGAAAATAAAGAAATATTTGTTCTGTAAAGAATTTCAACAGAACATTTTTCTGCTAATTTCAACACGTCATCTATTCAAAACATTTTCTACAACTATTTTCTTCAAAGCTCGTTTGAACTAAGCCGTAAACCTGTAAGCTCACTTCACCCCTGCTCATAAAGCTAGACAAGAAAGCCTCTCTGAAACCTCTCAAAAGGCATCTTGGGGCTCTAAGCATCGTTTACTCCATTTATTCCTAGAAAAATCTTTCTTCACTGAATCTCTTCGGGTCTAGTCATTAAAAATTCTTTGAAACTTTGTGAAGAATTCTTTATGTAATCCAAGTTTGGAACTAGGGTATGCTTACATTACTGCTCAAGTAATTCTATTGTTGAGAAAACGAATATTAATAAGACGTTTATTCTTATTAATATTAGTTTTCTCTTTTTTCACTAAAACAGTTTTTAAATCTCTCACAGGCTAACGTTTGTCAATTATCTCTCCTTGATAATCAATAATTTCGAACCCGGTAAACCTAAAATTATTGGCTCTTAAGAATAGCTGCCGGAACATATTTTTGAGGGATTTTGGAGATTGCTCTTTTGACTTGAGCAACGACTGCATTTTCATACACGGCAGCAGGCCTGGTGGGCGCGAGAAAATGTCCTATTACCATTAAATTATTTAAAATCAAATGTTGAATAAAAAAGACATGCTTATGTATGGATACTAAAATAACGAGCTGGAACTGGATACTTATTCCGAGTTGAAAAGGTGTAAGTGTTAATGCAGGGCGTCGGCTTACTCCATACTCAATTTCATCAAAGTAGGTCCAGCCGTTTTAGCGTGAAGTAACAAATAGATAAAAACACTCCTAAACTTTCGCTTTTATAATATGAGTGTGACAATAAGATATATAGAGAATAAAGCCAAAGAGGTTCTTTCATCTGTGGTTAAAAGTGTTCAATTTCATTAAAACAAATAGTGTAATCACGGCCACTCAGTCCTGATTATTGCTACACGAGACGGCGGGATCGGTCATTAGTTTCGAGCACCGGATAGGATCCCCTCTTATTTGTCATTCATTTACGCTCTTCTTGCTCATTACCTTTTTATTTCAAACGGGCCTTTTTACGTCCCGGGAGCGAAATCTTCTCTAATGGAATTTTATATTTACGAGCGTCTGACTGAGAGCGTATTTTTTTCGTTGGAAATTAGTTTAGTGAATGACTTTGACAGCAGTTTCAGTTATTATTCACAAGAGTGTAATTTGAAGAGTTGTTAGCAAGAGTTATATATACCTCACGGATTTTTTCTATTCGGCTACCTATATGTGTGCCAATCATATGTTTTTAGATTTAGTTTACTTACCCCTCTCAAAGAAATGTCAATTTTACTTGCGGTTTTATTCTTAAATCTATCGCGATTGCTATTCATTGTGGTACTAATCTGCAATTAATCGTGTGATTTTTGTGTAGAATAAAAGGTACTCCGACCAGTTTAGGTGTATTATTCGACATAAAAATCACTCAATGAATAGGAGGTTAGTACCACAATTGATAGGCGGTGTTTTGAAGACTGACTTTTTAGAGCTTTTCTGATAAAATTCTAATTTTTCAGTCGAAGTTTTAGAGAAAATTACGTTTTATGGCGATGCTTTTACTATTGAAATTATAAAAAAGGCTCAATGAAGAAAAAATATATTTGTTTTTCCCGACTTCACAAAATAGGAGGAGATACTCAAGTTGACTGTATATTTTTTTACGTGAGTTACCTTATAACTTCGTACCACGTGAATCAATTTTGAATTGTTTTTTTGTTTGATATTTGTTGCTTTCCAATTGGTCCCATTTAAATTTGATTAAGCTCTAATCAGTAGTTCTTGAAATATCGTCAACAATGCGTATTATGTGGACTACATTGACGTTATTCTCGTTTTTAACCGACTTCAAAAGTTACCTCAAAACTTCTTTCATTGTGAGCCGAATTCGATGATTTTTTATTTGAAAGCTGGTGCTATTCATGTGGTCCCATTGAAATTTGAACAAGACCTGATCTCTTGTTTTTAAGTAATCGTCATAATGCGTGTTAAATCTGATCAAGGTTTCGCCTGAAGAGGCGTACAAACTTGGTTTTGGCTATATATGCCATTGACAATAAAATCCGGTAGTGTTATTAATGATAGAAAAAATATTAATAAATATTAATGAATCCACATAAATTTATGATAAGTACTATAATATTTAGCCAATGTTAATGTCAAAACTATGAGTAATAAAAAAAAAATAGTCTAGTAATAATTTATTAATAAAATAAATAAGAAAATTTATTGAATATAATATCATGGTCGTATCACATTGTCATGTTTTTATGCATTAACATAGTAAGACATTAATTAATGTCTGAACGACACGAAAGACACAACACAAGTCAAGAAATCACAAATATTATTTAGTTATTATTTTTTTTCACATTGTATTTCAAATTATTTTATTGACATTTAACTTTATACTTAATTTAATATTAATAATTATATTATATATTAATTCTACATGTGATTTCACATGCCACCACATGGCAAAATAGAAGGACGATTCAACCATGAAGACCAACATGTATACTCTATTTTCAACGCTATGTATAGCATTAACCATGAGAAAACTACGGGCCAATTGCCTATATTTCCTAAAACTAAACTAAAACTATGTACAGCAAAGTATTAAGTTACCTACA
The DNA here is from genome assembly GCA_948107665.1 of Lomographa bimaculata. Classification (NCBI taxonomy): domain Eukaryota; kingdom Metazoa; phylum Arthropoda; class Insecta; order Lepidoptera; family Geometridae; genus Lomographa; species Lomographa bimaculata. The sequence goes on along the minus strand of OX403596.1, from coordinate 5,888,837 downwards.
AGACATCGAGCTTATAGGTAACTCAAGTGCTCAAGTACTAATAAGTGTACTCTGTTCTGTGTGAAATATACTCATTTCATTTTATTTCAAATATTGCAGTAACACTTTTCCGTAACTTTTAACGTATCTCAGCTTTGTAACTACGGACGTTCTCGGGAAAGTAATAATGGACGTTCTTGGATAGTTTCTCCTTGTTTTGTACACACTAAATTAAAGATCACAAGGGACTCGTTAATGCCTCTATTAAAGCTCGTCTGCCCCATTTCGGCCCCTATACAAACTGGAGTCCAATTTTCTTTCATTAGTGGGTACCATCATAACAACATTGATGCTGCTCTTAGTTAAAAGTCTGTGTGGAATAAGGAATTATAGTATAAACTATAGGTACATATTTTTTTATACCTTATAGGCAAGCATTTGACCACAATCTTACCTGATGGAAAGTGATGATGCGGCCGAAGATGTAGCATGCTTGCCTAGATGGTACCTATTCACTCTTGACTTGAAGACTTCTAGATTATACCGTTCGGGGAACAAAGACAAGGGCAATGAGTTTCACTCCTGCGCAGTACGGATGATAAACGTAGAAGCGAAACGCTTCGAGCGAACTAGAGGTATATCAACAATATATGGATGACGTTTGACAGTTTGTCTTGTTATTAGATGGTAAAACGGACAAGGTGGAAAGAACTCGTATAATTCCTGCGCACACTCTCCAAAATTAATACAATAGAATAACGATAGGCTTGCGACCTTACGTCGGTAATATAAACTTTTATTTCTTTGTTTTGTTAATTAACTAAAGCTTGAATAAATAAATACTTGAACTGCCAGTTAGGGTACACGTCCGCCTTTTAAGCAGCGGGTATCAAAAATAGGGGAATAGTCGAGCTTAATATTATTTAAATAAAACTGCTTAAAAAAATGATTACATTTATTCAAACTTATCGTAAATCGTACCAGGAGATCATAAATCAGCAGATAGTTAATTGATTTTATTTATATAACATTAGTTAATACTATTTATTGTATTATTTTTTAACACTTCCAAATTCGCAGTCCCGCACTAAGTTCGATTACTTGAGTCGTGGGTGCTGGAAACATTCACACCACACACACAATCACAACCCGAATTTGAAACACAAATTTTCCTTGGGGAAAACTTGTGTTCCCGCCGGGAATCGAACCCGATACCCCTGCTTAGAAGGCGAACGCTCACCTAACTACGGCAAAGGGCAATTTTAATACCTGTTTACACTAAAAACCAAATATGGAGTATATTTGGTTTTTAGTGTAAACAGCTAATTATACAACTTTGTATACCCATACAAAGGAGTATAATTAGCTAGGAGTATATTTGGTTTTTGAGATTTGATTATTAAGAAAATGAATTAGCAAAATGCAATTATTACCCAATGATTGCATTTAGCTAATTCATTTTCTTATGTCATTATGATATGCCGAAATTTTTAAACTTGGATATACCATTTTTAGCCGATGGGGTTTGGCCGTTTACTTTTATTACAAACGCCTGGATTCTTAACTTGAATGGTATTATTGTGTGCGTTATTTCTAAGCTCAGCCTTGACCTACAAACCTAAAAACGGGAACAGTGACTCCCGCATCACACAATACAGTACTTCTTTATTAACAAGAATATACATACGTAGAACAATAGCAGAAAATAATGAATAATATCAATATATACTTATATGTTGTAGAATTGGCGGTCTTAGTACTGCATGCGATATCGTCTATGCAACCGTTTGATGGTATAGTCAAAAACAAAATCAAAGTGTTCATCCTCGATCACATGATCACTCACCATAAGTTGATATAATGTTCAATCGTCAGATTTTTCTTTATGCCATTTGGTCGCTATCTCACGTGATGGAAAGTGACGATGCGGCCGAAGATGTAGCATGCTTACCTAGAAGATACCTATTCACTTTAGACTTGAAGACTCCCAGATTATACTGATCAGGAAACAAAGACGTGGGCAGCGAGTTCCACCTTCGCTGTACGGATGATAAATGTAGAAGCAAAACGCTTCGAGCGGACATGAGGTTTGTCAACAATAAATGGATCTCGCTGGTCAGTTCGTCTTGTGGTCCGATTACAGAAGGGCATGGGTGAATCAACTGATGTAATTCGAGTGCAGCTTATCAGAGTTTAATTAAAGTTTAAAAAAAAAACATATAAAGAAAAAGCTTAGATATTTTAACTTTTATGCCATCTTCGTACAGTGGCTTATTTTTTTTTAATCTCTACATAGTATAAAACAAAATCACTTTCCGCGTTCGTCTGTCTGTTTATCCTCTAACTCCACGCAACTAATTTTTATGCTGTTTTCACCATCACTTAGATAATTTTTCACGAAAGGTTTTTAGTTTATATTTAAGTAGAAAAAACAATGTTTGCAATAAAGTCGCCGAAAAATAAATTTACATGGCTCATATACGGATCGCTAGACTAGACTATAGTTCATTATATTATAAGCCGCTTTTAGGGAAAGCTCTAACAAATGTAAATAATCTACTTAAGGACATTTTAGCAATGGCTACAGCTCCGCTGATGCCTAAAAAAGGCATAGGCCCGAAATTTGAAATAAAAATTGGAATATAATAATAATAATACCCTCAAAGTAAAGTCAAGCCATACGAAACATTTAGAGAGAGTTTGAAACTCAGCAAGACGCTGTGGTTACGTAGATTTATGTTTGTTATATCATTCTGTGGTTACTATAATTATAATCAGTGAAACGTTATACATGTACTGTAAAGGTACTCGCTTGATCAAAGGGCAATCCTGAACGATAATAAGGAAATGAAGCTAGGAAAGTCAGGATATGCTGATATTTCTTATGTTAGAACTACCGAGAATAAGGATGTGCCTGACCGTCGGCTTAGTTGGTGGGTGTTTGCCTTCTAAACAGGGGTATGAGGTTAGATTCCCGGCGGATACACAAGTTTTCTGCACAAGGAAAATTTGTGTTTTTGGTTTTAGTTGTGATTGTGTGTGTGATGTAAATGTTTCCGGCACCCACGACACAAGTCATCGAACGTAATGTGAGGCTGTGAGTTTGAAAGCGTTTATATTTGTTCTGTATTGTGTTCTGTATTTTTAACTTAAGCTTAATTCCGCCGTTATCGCCTAAGTCCACTTGATGTGGTGCGCCTGCTGTTACACTAAAGAGGCTCTGATGAAAAACAACAAATACTCCTTACAGGCGGCCGGACACACAAACTGAACGCCTATTCTTCCTCAAGGGTGCCTATTCGGTTTTTTTATCTCTGATAGTCTAGGTTTTGACCACTATCTCATGAAAAAAGTAAGAAAATCATTACAATCTCAAGGACCTAGGTATAACTTATGTGAACTGCCCGCTAATGTAGTTGGTAGTTTGTACTTCCTACGTTGTGGATGCCAATTTCCCGGATTTCCGGTGGGAACACCAATTCTCTCCCCAAGGTAAGGTTTCTAGTTTTAGTTGCAGTAGTATGAGTGATGTAAATGTTTCCGGCAGCCATGATACAGTCTTAGAACTTAGTACAGGGCTGAGAGTGTGAACGCATTTGTTGGCTGTTGTTATTGTCTTGATTTTTTTTAAATTTTTTAAGTAATTTCGATACGCGCCTTTAAATATGGATCTAATTTTCTTGAAGCAATCAAGCTGCGTAATACAATACATGGAAAGCATACATAATCTAGCAGTAGGTAATTGCCTTCAGCAAACATAATTATAGCTACGTTGTTCTTCTAAATAAATAGATACCCTGAGTTTGTCTACCTTAATTAATACAGGAGACCTTATATACAGGGTTATTTAGCATAAAGTTGACTAAGACCCAGATTCTTGTTGTAAAACTTAAATCAAGCAATTTTTCCATAATAATTAAGATGATGTATTCTATACAATCTATAAGTTATAGTTGTTTAAATTACACCGTCCCTCAAAGAATAGCATCGCAGCGACGCACCTTGTAATATGCACGCTAACGCCAGTAGACACCTTAGACTTAACAGTGGAGATAAGTAATATATTAAAAATTAATATGAAAAACCATAAAATAACATTTGTAATTAGGCGTAGGTCTCAATCATTGAAATGCTGTTCCAAGAGGTTTATGTTAAATTAATTGAATAAGGCCTTACTTGTCGGAAATCCATAACGAAAAAGTTAATTTATTATATTTAGTGTTAATCCCGATAAGGTTGTTAGACTTCAGGCAGGATGCAAACGCTGCGATAGTTAGTGTTATTGGGGTGCGAACGTTAGTATTAGTATCGTGGGAACTCCACCAAAGCCTCTGCTCTCGCCGAACCCTGTTCGACACGTGTTTCGCCTCTACGCGAGGCATTCTCAGGAACTGTTGACGCGCCGAGCGCTGAACGAGAGTGTTCTCGGCAAGAGCAAAGGCTTAGGCGGAGTTTCCACGATAGTCGATACTAATAGATACTAACGTTCGTACCCCAATAACACTAACTTTCGCGGCGTGCTTGCATCCTGCTTGAAGCCTAACAGCCTTATCGGGATCAACACTAAATATAATAGATTTACTTTGAGGATTATGGTTCTTTACAAAATACCCTGTATACCTTAAAACACGTTTGGATAAAATAGTAAATAAAGTTTAAAACAGAAATATAGATTCGATAGTACATTAATCAATAAAATTGGAATAGACCAACGGAAATGCAACATCTTATAATGGTTAAAATACCTACCATTCGATAGAAGCGACTTCTACTTTCACTATAAGAATTACAAAAGCGCCCTGCATATTTTGCGAATATAATATTTTGTGAATGTAATATTATGAGAACAAAGCCTGTCGTCGACTGTGTTTCCTGAAAAGGGTTGTTCATGAGGGTGAATAGGTATTTAGTTAGTAAGTACTTTATCATCGACCGCATCTTTGCTTTCCGTTAGGTATGGTTAAAAAATTACATTTAAAAATAAAACGGATTTAAACCAAAACAAGCAAATCACTTTTTTTTGTTTCGTTACTTCATGCGTAAGGGATAATATTTATATATAATATTATAAATTAGACAAATAAATGTTAACCTTTTTAATGCTTACTATACATTTGTTATTTAAACAATGCTGCTTACACTTTTAAGCTATTGCCACTTACAGTAACAGATAAAACACACATAAAAGCATTTAATCTCACAGCACACACTAAGTTAGATGACTTGTGTCGTGAGTGCCGGAAAAAATACACATACACACAATCACACCCAGAACTAGTAACACAAATAACACACGATAACAGGTCATCTATATTTCGTAGCTCCCGCCGATACAACAGCGGCCTCGTCATTGCATAGTCAGTTCATTACGGCAAGGCAATGGGGCCAAGCACACATTGGACCTATAATGGGGTAATTAATAAACGGAGTACGTTTAGGGACTTAGAGTTTATATACAAAGAGCACCAGGCGCGCGGCCCGGGCGCTGTGAAGATTACTTTTGAAACTATTATTCAAATAGTGTATATATATAATATTTTAACTTGTAAAGTTATATATGTATTGTCAATACGTATTAAAAGTATATGTGTATTATTTTATTTATTTATTAAGTTTACATAATGAATATATATGTATTTACAGATATATATTATATATATAAAGTTCTACTACTTATGTATTATTTTTATTTGTTTGTAAGTAATGTTTAAATTGTTTATAATGCATGTGTAGCGTAATTCATTAGAGAACACCACCGACCGCAAAAAAAATCTATTATTACTATCCTGTCCATCCAAAGGTTGCCTGTAAGAGATTGCTTTATGTGATAAGGCCGCCCATTGTACAACAATGATTATTTTTAGATTTTATGTTTTTAACATGTTACTTAACTATCTTATTGGTGTTCAATAAAGAAGTATTGTATTGTATTGTATAAAATATATAGCGCCTAAGGGACTTGATATACAAAACGAGGGGGCGCGTCCGAACGGCAGGCGCGCGCCTGCGACGCTTTCTCCCGCACTGCCGACGCACGACGTTTTGTACAAGCTCTAGAGTTTATACAGTGGCAGCGGCAGCGGCCGAGACGCGCGTCCATGGCGCGCGTACAGGGGCGTCTGGGGCGCTTAGTCCCTTACGGATAAAATCAAGGGGACTTTTAAATTTAATTACTGAGTACACAATTTTCTATATTTATATAACTAGGTATGGTTGTTCAAATTGCATGCTCAAATAGTACACACGAGACCTGATAATTATTTTTAAACCAAATTCTGACTTCATCTACAATATTTCTAACTTATTATAATTAGCTTTTCATGGGACCAATGGGATATTTTTCAAACAACAAATCCATATCTCACAATATACGTAATTTTGTTTATTTGGATGAAATATTTTTTTTACTTAATTTATTGTTGTAATGCATAAACGATTAAAAGTTATCTAATCGACGTAAATTTTCAAATTTTTTGTGACTCAGTGAGCGCGAATTGCGAGCAAAGTTTCCGTTTTTGGCTTAGGCAAAAATGCCTCGGATATTTGGGCCTGTGAGTATGACAGCGTTTATGTTTATCTATGTTCATTTGAGCTGCATACCCAAGGTTTGTGTGAAGTATCTGTAATTTTATAAGATCAACACTTCCAATGAGGCAAGGCTATCAAGCTTCAACATCATACTGCTCAAAACACCTAATTCACTTCCCACGTCATTTGCGAGGTGCACGCGAGCTTTCCCGCAGCAAAGCGAAGCCTTCGTCGCCATGGAAACCAGACGCTGCAGTGCTCGACAACCCGCCTGAGCCCACCCTCCTCCGCAGTACGCGTCCAAAGCCCACAAAGAGCGGGCGAGCCCGTTCCATTAGCGAACCTTTAACGCAATTCGAAAACGCGTTCGAAATACAAACATTTGACGTTTAATTTTTTTAATCGTATCAGTGATTTATTTTTTCATAAAATGCATAGTGTTAGTGGCAAAAAGGCGGGAGCTTGGATGCAGTTCATGTGTTTTAAAATTCAAAGTCAAGTGTTTTTTGTGATGTGTATGTGAGCCATGGATGGATATTGTTCTCTTTATCGGATGTTCAATTTGGGGAAATGGCGTCAGACAGAGCTAATATTTTCGCTGACGATGATGAGGACTTGGTAAGGAGAAATTTTTGTATTATATAACAGGATATTTAAACTCTTTGGATCCGTTCCAAGAATGTTACATAAAGTTTCTTCCGTGAGCGGGAGCGCCTGGGGCATAAAAAGGTACCTTGATATTTTCAGGGAACATTTTCAGAGTCCGTTTTGCAAAAGTTACTTAAATTAAATGACTTTGCTATCAAAAAAGGTAAATGTAAGATAATATTAGTAACACGTAGGTACCTACTTAAATCCGACAAGTGGTTTTCGTACAAACTTGTACCTATGTAGATAGTTCGTCCATCAAGGCCTTCGAGTCCCGAAGCTTTTCGTACGTTTTTTTTTATTTGAAACCACAAAATTCCGAGGACCTACCAACCCAATTTTGATCTGTAAGTGTCAATGTTATCTATTTTTAAGATTAGTTTTTTGTACTTAGGTTTAAATAATTTTTAAGACATCCGGTAGAGAGAGAGATTCTGCTTGTTATGGCTAAAAAAAAATTATTTTCTTGGTATTTTACTAGATGAGCTCTTTACAAAAACATCATCATCATTATGATTATGATCATGAAAAGTAACTAATTCTATATTTGGACGATGCAGGTTTTTTTTTTTTTTTTTTGTGACAGGCTAGTGTTTGACCACTATCTCACCTGATGGTAAGTGACGATGTGATCGAAGCTGGTAAACACACTAGACCTGGAATACGCAGGCTCTCAAGGATAACTGCCGGAACACCGTATTTGGCTTGGCGGCAGACTTTCAACTTGATGGTGGTAAGCTACTTTGGTAGCAAGCCAGGCGAGCAACTCACAAAATGCTCTACCACCTCTCAAATGTCACCTGATTAGCACCACCCGGGGACCACGTGTAGGGAGTCAGACTTAAGGGGTATCCTCCTACGGACGTGGGTGACTCAGCCCCCAAAAATAGTAGCAGGTAATTATTAATCTTAATTAGAACTAGTATCTTGATTAAGCCTTATTCCTATCCGTTCCCAGCTCTGTTCCCGAGGGAGTCAATGGGAATAAATATTACCCTGTTGTCAAGGTAGCAACATAACGAACTATCATTCCTATCTTTCTCCAAATTATAAAAACATTCAGCAATGGAAATATATGGAAACAATTCCATTTGGATAGAATTCTATGATGAAGCAGAATTAGAAAGTATCCTGATGGCAATAATAACGTCATTGTAGGCCTAGCGTGCCTTATCCTCGACTACGTCATCACTTACCATCTATTGAAATAGTGGTCAATCGCTAGTCTATATATTAACAAACATAAAAACGGGAGTGAAGTCACGGCGCACACCTAGTTATAGAAAAACTCTGCAACATTAATCAAACTAAAAGCCTCTACTTGCTTTACGTACATAGTTGTTAGTTATATCTATGATAAAAATAACTAAATTGCCTAGACACATTAGAAACTTCTAACATGCTCGAGAACTTATGTAGCTTGTACATATTTTAACTGACTCAGAAAACAAAGAAGTTATTTTTGCTTGTACAATGAATTATAGATTTTTAGGCTGTTTATTTATTTGATAGAGACAAGTTGTGGGGTAGTCTTACATAAATTAAGGGGTCATTGAAGACGATTTTGGTTTTTAAACGATCAAATTGAGAGTCTTGAGAGAATTGAGTGAAAAATAACATTTAAACCCGTCGAGACAATTTTATAGTGTACTACTAGCCATGCCGCGTTTATAGAGTGAAAAAGTAGCCTATGTGTTAATCCGAGGTATAAGTTATGTACTGTCCAAAATTCATTCAAATCCATTCAGCCGTTACAACGTGAAGAGAAAACAAACATTTACACACAAACTTTCGAATTTATATGATTATAATTATAACATAAAATCTTTGTTATTTACAAAAATAAAATAATAAATAATCAATAAAGAGTACGCTCCAATATTAGCGAAAATACCCAAAACCTTAAAGGAAATTTGTATGGGTATTTTATATAGGTTGGAAATGAATGAACTATACATTCCAAGCGGGACGTCATTGCAGGACATACCATCCGAAATTTGAATAAGAATAGGTCCCATGGGATACAAACGAAATATACGTATCTATGTAAGTACATCTTTGACCGCGAACATCCCAACTATCGGCTAGCTACAGCTGGTTTTGGTGAGAATATGATTATTTTCAACTCGGCTTGGAGGCCTCACCAAGAAAAAGTTTATATGGTTTTGCCTAGATTAATTTGTGAAAGTTTCTGGCAGTAGCGATACAGGACAAAGGTGTTAGAAGCTGTGGGTGTGAAACCGTTTATATTATTTACCGACTTCACAAATGTGTTTATGTTTGTTACCTCATAACTTCGTTCCACGTGAACCGATTTAGGTTTGTTTTTTATATCTTGCTTTCCAATTGGATTTAAATTTGATCAAGATCTGATTAGTAGTTCTTAAAATACCGTCAAAAATGCGTGTTTAGTATATCTAATCTGATCAAAGTTCCAAAGATAAAGCGGTGAAGTCGGTTTTTTTAAGCTTTGCTGGCGGTATTATATCAAAGTTAGTTTTATTGAGTACTAGCTGCGCTCCGCGGTTTAACCCGCGTTAGTCCCGAACCCGCGGAAATTCCGGGATAAAATTTTCTTTCATAAGAACCTTCTCCTGACAATGATAAACACAACGAAATAAGAATTACCGAAAACGTTTCATCCGTTTACGCGTGATGCGATGACCAAGGGAAATAGAGATTATTTTTATATACATATACAGACTGTTTTTTTATTTCATTAGCTACGGGCCGATCGCCTATATTTCCTAAAACTAAACTAAAACTATATACATCTATACAGTAAAGACCTAAAGTTACCTGCAAGGCACCGAGCTTATAGGTAACTCAAGTGCTCAAGCCCACTACCAGGTTTCCATTATGCTGACGACATTGCCTCTCTGAATTGCAATTTACGTTGAGCCAGATTAGTACTAGGATTTTGATCACGCGTCGCCTCAACCAGACGCTTTGATATTTTTTTGAAAATAGTAAGAATACTGTTAAAATGTGAATTTCTAAAATGAGTAGGTACAAAGTAAATATCTGCATTGCAGCTGCTCCGTAGGGGATATTATGTAAATTTCTAGTCCAGGATAAAAGCTTTTCATAATTAATTTAAACATTCATTTGATGCTGAGATTTCTATCTTAATTTATTTTTACGAAGGAGAATTACACACTCTCGTTCAATGACTCTGTAGGTCTATTCTGGTTGTCAAAATACGATTTTTCGAATTGATGCGACGTCGATACGACAGTCGATTGGTTGAAATTTCAGTTGATTCGATGTTCATAACAAAAGAACATCGTTCGATTTCGACGTCGATGTGACGCCTGGAATAGACCCCCTTGACGTCAAACTACGATTGTTCGATTTGATGCGACGTCAATACGACAGTCGATCGGTTGAAAGTTCAGTCCATTCGATGGTTCATTAGAAAAGAAAATCGTTCGAATTCGACATCGATGTAAAGATAATTGAAGCCCGCAATTGACTGGTTCGACGTTAATGTAAAGATTCAGAAATAAATTGACCAGTTAGATTTTAATTTCTTTGTAACTATGGTTTTCTAAAGGATATAATATACCCTGTGGAAACCATAGTTCATCCGTACAGCGAAGGAGTGGAACTCATTGCCTGCGTCTTTGTTCCCTGAACGTTACAATCTGGGTGTCTACAAGCTAGAGTGAATAGGTACCTTCTAGGCAATGTTCCATCTTCGGCCACATCGTGACTTTCCGTCAGGTAAGATTGCGGTCAAATGCTTTTTTTGTTTTTTTTTTCAAGATAGGCAAACTTTAGACCACAATCTCACCTGATGATAAGCGACAATGTGGTCGACGATTCTTGCCTATCTAGCTTAAAAATATATATGTAACACTATAACGATACTTATAATAATTATATTTATGTATGATAATATAACATTTTTAAATTTTGGTATATTTGTTGTATGTAATATAATAATAAATAGCCCTTATACTGCACTACCACGAATTTTTCTGCACTTTCTAGGTTGACTGACAGAAAATGCTGTATTAGCATTAAGTCCACCGTGTACATATATATTGTGCAAAAGAAATAATATATATATAAATATATAATGACTTTAATTATAAACTTACATGAGTTTCTTGCCAGGTTCTTCTCGAGATGGCTGTAATTTTGCGAATCTGGCAATAGACTCATTAACTTTCATGAGTGCCTCTTTGGGGCCCATGTGAATAAACGATTTTGATTTTGATTTTGAACTGCCCAGTGGCTTAGTAAGGTGCGCATTTCCCTTCTTAGCAGTGGTATCAGGCTCGATTGCCGGCGAGAACACAAGTTTTCTCCCCAAGGAAAATTTGTGTTTCTGGTTCGGGGAGTGATTGTGTGTGAGATGTGAATGTTTCGGCACCCACGACACAGGTCATTAAATTAAGTGGGAGCTGTGAGTGTGAAAGCATTTGTGTTTTATGTTTTTATGCAAATTTGGCACGGCACGATTTTATATATGTATAAACTGGACACGCGGATCTAAACACAATGCATATTATGACTAAATACGATGGAGGCAAAATATGATTTAGGAAGCAAAATTGAATGATTATAAATGAAAAGAAGGGTAGACGGCAGAAGGGTGATTTATTGAAGAACGTAGGGAAGCTTAAGAGGTACAAACTGGTGCATATTTTATGGGAGCAAAGGATTCAATTTACGTAATATTAATTAAATTTATTTGCTATAATTAAACGCTGCTGTTCGATTATTATAGCTGTATAATACAATGTGTGACAGAAAGGTGTAGTAATACTCAAGTCACACTATCTTCTAAATGTATGGAGTCTAACAGGAACTTCTAAATTCGCGGCAGCACCATGAATATTAAATTATGATGAATTAAAGTTTAAAAAACACAAATAAGGCATAACATGATAAAATCTATGATTTGTTGAGAAATCCAAGTAAACGACTGTTACGGAAACGTATGTAATCATTAAAGAATTATTTTAAACAAAACATAAAAATAAGCTATGGGTGTCTTCAAGTCTATAGTGAATAGGTACCATCTAGGCAAGTATGTTCGATCTTCGGCCGCATCATCACTTTACATCATGTGAGATAGCGGTCAAATGCTTGCCTATCCAGCATAAAAAAACTGCCATGATATAATATGACTTGGCACCTAACATGCACGAACCTCGCAAAATTCTTTGTTACATCACGCATTCAGTGTTCCTCTCCGGCGAACCCACGGCAGCAAGAGGCGAACAATACGGTAGAAACTAGGTAGGGTGGTACGAGCGAGCATTGTACTTTGCTCTTTATAAGCAGAATGCTCAAGAAAGGAACGGTAAAATTGGGACATGAGTTTTCGCGAAATGTTTGACATATTTTTACAAGATCCAGAGACTGACTATAACAGCATAAGATCGTGTTTTTATACGTTTGTTAGAAGAAAATTTTAATAGCTTTTTGTAATTTGATCGTTTTTCCATACTAAGTTAAATTATAATCCCAATTAAAATATCTAAGTTCATAGTAATAAACAGTATTTACACTCACAGACCCACACTAAGTTCAAAGACCTGTGTCTTCGAGAGTGCCGGCAACATTTACATCACATACACATTTACACAATCACATTCAGAACCAGAAGCACATAATCATGTCCCATAGAAAGGAATTGTTATCCTGCTGGATATCGAACTCAGGATCCACGGCGCAGTGAGCAGAAACCTACCCACTGCGTCAACTGGGTCGTCATATTAATATCTATATATTATAATAAAAAAAACTGCATTTGTGAATGAAATATGGATAAATACGCGCGCTCGCTTCGAAACTAACAAGACCTCTTTTCGTAGTCAATGTCTATAATAAATTATATATTAATAATTCCAAAAGTTTGGGTATGTGTTAGTTTGCTTATTCATTATGTTAAAACGGCTGAACAGATTCAGTAAGATATATTATTATGTAAGCACGTTTTCCATCTTTATACTAAGGTACTTTTTATTTATTAAAGACAGAGAAGTCACGAGGTTAGCAAGTTAAACAAAATGACGATCGAGGCACAAATCGAAATAAATATATTGTTACTTATTTGTATCTAGTAAAAGGCCAAAATACTTTACCAACAGATATGTAGCAACTTCTATATTGGAGAGCCAACCGAAGCTAGCAAAATCTATAGAATATCTAAAATGGTCCAGATACGATCCAAATGTTTAACGATTTAGACAGTTCTCTAGAACTCTAGAAGTTTGTTTCCAAGTGCTAACTTAAGTTTAGGCTTAAAGCTGAAACCACCGAAGGCACCGAGTATTATAGAAACTCTTTGTAAACAAATATATTTCAGTATGGTAACTTATCACATATGAGCAATTATAGTACAAACATGAATGACTGCAACCCCAGAACCTTTTGAAAAAAGCTGTTGGTCTGCGTAATAAATAAATAAATATATATAAAAAATATTTAAAAAAATTTGGACCTGGTTTATTTAATCCTTAGTGAAGAAAGAAACTCGATTTTTTAATTAAACTAGTTTCTAAACTATCGTGAATATACTTTAAATAAAAAGTAACAGGCCGATCTGTACAATAAAGATATTAGACAAAAACTTATATGGGAGTGTTTATTAGAGCAACAGAAGCAAAAAAAAACATTTTTTTGGAATTCTTGTCTGTCTGTCTGGATATTTGTACGCGCATCACGCAAAAATGCTATTTTACCGATGTTGCTACATGCCAAACTTAAAATAAAGGCAATTTTACCGAAAAAAATCTTATTCCCGCTGCTTTCAATTTAATTTTGCCCGGATCTCACGTTCTGTAGTAACTACTACCCGGGTCTCCAAAACTACTAAAAACATTTTCATACGATTTTTACATGTCGATTAAACTTTGCCTAAAGCGATAAATAAACTTTATTTCATTACCATTGGATGTTGGATAGAAAAGTTATCGTCATTTTTAATTCAGTGATAAGTCGCCAAGATATCTTATCAATTTCAGAACCAGCTTTTTTTAACTTAATTAATTTAATGAACTTTGACATTAATGCTAAACTAACACATAACTAAGATTGAAGAAAGGAGCACGAGGGCTTATTTACGCTATAAAAAACGACAAAATCCATGCTGTAAGTTTATATATATTTAATGAAAATAACATAATATACATAAGAGATCATTAGAAACAATTAGAACATTGGCAGCATAAACATAGTCAAAAGTGATTATATGGCAAAAGAGCTCATACTGTCTTAGTCAATAGAATCGACGTTAACTACTAAAACAGACGCCCCCAGTAAGTTGTTTCAAGGAAATCAATCACGTGTCGTGATAAATCGGTTTCGAACTTGTATAATGTATGATGTTTGTAAGTTTATGCTTACGTCACGCCATTTTACGCCAACACATTCAATTCAGACCCGTCAACAACCTGATAGAGAACATATTACGAAGGTGTAATTAAATTATGTGAAGAGGCTGTTTTACGTACTGATCTATGTATCTATTGTTTGTAGTTTAGGGTATATCACAGGGCTTAAACGCGCTAAAAACTATTTTTAGCTTACTTCAAAAAAAGGAGCTCTCAATTACTAAGCATGTCCATCTATTCTTCGATGGCGTGTAACTATGAAGATAAAAAGCATTCGTTCTCAAAATGGAAAATATCACATAAACATCTTGTCCTTGTGTGAACCTTTTACATCTCAATACGAAAGTCAAAACAAATACCGAAACTTTTCCGGGCTCGTGATCGCTTGCCTCAAGCCTCCCAAATAAAAACATAACGAAGTGTTTACTTAACACCGATAAACATACTGGATAAACATTATTCGAATCTTTTGTGGAAAACAATTGCATATACAGGGTTATTTGTAAAATATCAGAAACCCTAACTCTTGTTCAAACCCTTATCCAGTTCTACTACTTTTTACTATACAGTGATATATATTTTCCGTAATAATTAAGATTATGTTTTATTCATGATAGGATTTGTTAACTTGCAATCATAATTGGTATTTTATATCCATAGTAAATCTACCAATATTGTGATAAGTCTGGTACTCATGGCGCCACCATCCGCTTAATGACACCAACCAATCACAACACATGTTTAAATGTAAAGTTAAGTAAATGTAAAGTACCGATTAAAAATCCTTCCTACGAACAGAACGAGCTGAAGAATACCCATCAAACAACTATTTCTGCAGATCAATTCTACTATATCTATGGTTTTGTTTGTTAATATTAGTATCTATTTGCTTCGAGTTTTGCATACTTCTCGCTATATTTATCTGCTCGGCGTCAGATAATATCTCTTTGTTTGAACTGTCAGCTGCAGCTTGAGATATTCAAAGAGATTATGTTGTGAAAACTCGGGTCCACAGCTTTTGATAGCCTTTGTTGTTTCAACAAGAAAATACATTGTTTAATATGATTTATTGTAAAGGGATAAGGGCGGCATACTCGTAACACCAAGCCGCCTTCGATCAAATACACCCTTTTTTAAATGAAATAATTTAATTTGACCATCTAACGATGTGCTCGACGATGGAGCAAGCTTGCTTTATATACCCATTTTCTCGCGATTTGAAGACTCCCATATTGGACTCATCAGAAAACACTGACTCAGGCAATGAGTTCCATTTCTGTGCGGTTCGAACAATGAATGTGGAAGCAATACGCTTCGTGAGCAATTTTGGAATGTCTACCATATAGCGGTGTCGATTAGCAGTTTGTCTTCTACTTGTCCGATAATAGAACGAGGACGAGGGAACTAGATCGTGCAGTTCCTTGGCACACTCTCCGAAATGTATCCGATAAAAAAAACCGACACGCGGTGCCTATGCTAATTACCGAGTGATGATCCGGTGAGAGTCGAAAACGTTCTCAAAGTGGGCTTTCTCCAATCATCATCATCTTTATCAGCCTATGGAAATCCACTGCTGGATATAAGACTCTCCAGTTGCACGCCCCTGTGCACAATTTTCGTCTTCTCTCATCCTTGCCAGCCAACTTACGAAGAACGTCGCTCCAGCGAGCCTGAGGGCGTCCTTACTACATTTGCCAATTCGTGGTTTCCACTCACGAACACGTTACCCCAACGGTTATCGGTTCTCCGGCTAATATAGCTAGCCCATTGCCACTTCAGCTTCGGCAGGCTAGTGTTGCATAACCGCAAATGGCTCAAATTACCTTTTGACGAGGTTTCCATATTTTCTCTATTTATTCCAATCGTAATCGTAGTTATTGTAGCAAAACTGATTCGTAGACGTAGCGCTACGCATTTCAGAGCAACGCGTTACAGTACACATAATATGCTTAAAAGCGTATGGGTAATTAGTTTACCCACGGACTTGAAAGAAATAATGACGTAACCTCATGCAATCACGGGAGAAGCAGGCAAATGACTGTGTGTGAGTGCATCTCGCTGCTCACTATAACTAATAGTTACTAGGTATATTAGCGCCTATTGTCGGACCTTTATTGTATTTGTGTGTGCGTTTAGCTAGCAAAATTTATAGGACGTCGCGTAGGGTGGTTTACCTGCTTTGTGGTATTAGGTCCGTATTATTTTACGTCCGTGGGTTTACCCTGGTGGTCGTGTCGCGAGTGTCATTGAGCAAAATATGCACAATACAGGGTTCCATGGGGTAGAAGAGGGGTAGGATAACGGGCAAAATTTTTGCGCTCTTATCTGTTAAATAAAATTATTTTCTCATATATAATACATAATCCTAATTATTATGCAAACACAGAATTCAGACAAAAGTCATAGTATATGGTATTTTATAAATAACTCTGTATTAAATCTTGTATATAACAACTCTAATTACTTAATATAAACTTTCAATAGCACATAATGCTCAATATATTTCAATACTTAAAGATATAGACAACAATTCAGTCTACAGTTAAACAAAGCCTAAGAGATTTTCATCAAATTCTAACAAATCTTCTTTGTTAAAATCACGAAATGAGGAGAAAATATAAGCGAAGATAATTTGCTTCATTTTTGTTACGTTGAAATCCAAGGCTACAAGGTTTCCTTTGTAAAATCAAATTAATTTGTTGTTTTACAACGTCCTGTTAAGGTCAAGGTGTTTTGAAGGTTCGAAAGCCCTTGGTTAAGCTTGTTTAGTAGATAAAGGCAAATTGGATTTGTTTTCTTTTAAGCCGTTAAAATACATTAAAAAAAGTTAATGGAACAAGATTTTTAAATATTATACGATCCACTAGTCTACGGGTCAATTGCCTATATTTTCTCAGCATTGCAATTCAGAGAGTCAATGCCACCAGCATGATGAGAATGCTACTGGCCACTTGTTAGTGGTCTTGAGCACTTGAGTTACTTATATATATAGGGTTAATTTTTTAATCATCATTTAGTGTTCAAGTTAAAACTTTTGACAACAGATTGGTCAAAATTCGACAGTTTTGATTCATGGCGGATTGTCTTGCTTTGAGAACTTACAGACCTTGAATAATTCCAGCTCCAGTTTGGTTGAGAGATATTTATTCGACACAGTTGCAAGCTCTATGCTCAGTTACGGAGACTAAATTAAATATAGATAACATTGTGCTATATTTAATATCAATTTTAATGCGAGGTTCAATGTTAGTATGAGATATTGTTTTTGTGTCAATTAAATTTAAATATTTTTATTGTTATTGTGCCTTGCAATAACTATCTTTTAAATACGTCTCGCCTCTACTAAGTCTAATGCCTCAGAAAAATCCAAACATTCTAATACATTAACATTTTGTTATAACGAATACACTATACCGATGTATATGTCCCGATGGACAGCCAGCATTATGGGAATTCTACTGACTAGTAAAAACATATTTTATTCATATATAAGCATTTGTTTTAGTTAAAGTTTATATTTGCCTAATAATAAATTAACTTAAAACTGATTTAGTTATTTTTTTTATACGCTTTTACACTCACATCCCCACACTCAATTTGATAATTTGTGTCGTGCGTGCCAGAAACATTCACATCGCACAATTACAACCAGAACCAGAAACACAAATATTCTTTGGGGAGAAAACGTATGTTCCCGTCAGGAATCGAACCCGATACCCCTGCTTAGAAGACGAACGCTCACTCAACTAAACCAATGGGCAGTTCGTATTATTTATTTACACCTTCTATGTGTCATAAATTTTATTTGGTTTACAATAAAACAAGTTTAAACCTTGTCTACCTTTTAGCAAAATAAATTAACCTACGACTAACGTAACACGTAGGCACATAGTTTTGGCAAGGCAAATATTTCTAAGGGCCAACCGTAAATTCCAATGGTTAGCCCCTGATTTTCAGTAACTATGTTATATACTGAAACAGATTATACGAAAACAAACTTTGTTGAAAGACATGATTATTCCAATCCAGTTATTCCATTAAATCTAAAGGACTAATAAAATAGTGGTACATACATGCAAACTCGCTTAAAGCGAAATTAAATGAGTTTTCTGTTAGCAAAGTATATTCAATTCTCAGCACATGAACAAAGGAGGTGGAGCTTTTGATTTCGCAAGTAATTCTATTGCTCCAAAGCAAATTAACTAAAGCAATATGTACGTTGAGTAATAAATATTAAAGAAAGATTCACGGTGCTTGTAAAAGATATAGGTACCTGTGGGAAATAGAATTCGAAAGTTCAATGAATTACGGCGTCCACACAATCAAGTATAAATAGTCAAAGGTAAAATACCTGGGCGGTGATATCTATTAAATCTAAATATCACATAGAGCATCTCTTCTTAAAAATATAATAGCCATTGTATCTGATCATATCACACTTCTATTATAAATACGAAAGTTTGCGTGTTAATTTGTAAGTATGTTTGTCTACATTTCACGCTGTAACGGCTGAACGGATTTGGATACAATTTGAAATGTCCATAATTTATACCTAGGATCACATAGGATACTTTTTAACTTAATAAACGTGAGCGAAGCAGCGGACACGAGTAGTAGAATAATAAAGAGCCAAAAATGTTGATTGCTAAACAATTATTTGATTGTACAAGAGCTTTGAAACTCTATTTAGATTTAAGATTACATATTATATTATATCTGAAATTCTTAAGGTATTGTCTTCTATGTATACATCAAGTTGTAATCCTAGAGATACATTGGAATAAGCTTTCACGTCATATAATATTATCTCGTAAATCATGTCTGTCAAATGAATCCTACTCAAAGGTAATCAGCCAGCCGTCAAGATTACCAAGATTTCTGATTAATAATATATTCGAGTCAATGACATTTATCGGGTATTAAATTCACAACGACATGACAGAATTCATAATAAAGGGCTTAGTCAATAAATTTTGTCCCGGCATTCGTTTTAGCCGGATTTTATCAATATTTCAACCAACTTCGGCATTTGTTTGAACTTTATCGAACAGTGGGAAAAGCTATTAGACCCTTTCTTCTTTTGATATTGGACATTAGCCATTGTTTTCCAATTTCTAGTTTGTAAGAGAACGTATGTTTAACATTTATTGACATTGTAACAACCCAATGGATTTGAATACAATTTTAAGAGATAATATGTGTCCAGTATCATTTACAGAAATACTCTTGAACTATATAGTAATGTCCACTAAACACTAGCTAGGATGGTAGTACGAAACATTAAGCGGGAAAGAATTTTACAAAATACTAAATGATTTGCACTTACAAGAACAGATTATTTACTCACATACATTTGAAGAAAAAATATAGCAATCTCAAAATAAATGATTAGCATAAAGATTTTTAGAAATAGTTCGTTTAGATTTCGACACGTTTTGAATTAGCAAATTGAATAATTATGTTTAAACATTAATCAACTTATCATTAAGCACTCAGCCTTACACAAAATTCAAGCACAAAACTTAACGCTGATTGAAAGAGTAAAATAAAGGAAAAATTATCGCTCGAGGCGGGGATTGAACCTGCATCCATGGGGTCTTATATCCAATATAAATGTAAAAAATAAATAAATCAAGCGACGCTGATTTTCATGGCAACTCACGAGTGAGAGAGTGAATGTGAAAGGATTTGTTTGTTGTTGTATTGTTTGAAATTGTATATCTGTAATGATATATCTGTGTGCTCGATGATATAGGTATGTAGATAATATAGAGCCGAGAACATATGAATTGTTATTCTTGCTAACGCGGATAAAGCCGCGTACTGCAGGTTTTAGTTAGAAATATTACACTGCGAAAAAAAATTATGAAACGAGCACGTAGAACATTATTCCCTTAAGATTGGGCCTTGTTAATCAGGAAGTAGATAAAACACGTACCGTATTATTTAAGAGACTTTATTAGATGTTTTCCTCATTAAAAGTTCGGAAGTTTGGCAAATTATTTTTTTATTAATATTTAATTAAAAATTTGCTGCCGTTTTTATTTTTTACGGTCGTATTATCAAATTGGCGGGTGGTTTATTAGGTTTGTTCTCTAAATATATCTAATATATATATATATGAAATACATAGCGTGTGCTAATTGCGTTTATATTTATAAATTAATGACGTCATGAAAATTGAGATTCGGCGTAGTAGGCTTTTCTTCCGAATAATAATTGTAGCCTCATGATTTATGATATATATACATATGTATTTCTAGTGCCTCACGCTTTTGACCTCATTAGTTAAATTAAAAAGTACTCTATAGTTGAATCCTAAATGTCATCCTAAAATTACACATTTCAGTTGCTTATATACATAATTTCGCATTTTGAATTTTAGTGTGTTAGTAAGTTTAATTTTTAGTGCCCGAGGACGCTGCCCTGAAAATTCAGGACTCTTTTTTAGGCTAAAGTCGAACCTACGTTTTAGGCTGTACATTGCATGTCAGTAAGTCAATGAGTAACATGATGGTGTTATATATATGTAGATATACTTATCTACTTACGTATTTATAGTCGAAATTTATTTTCTGCACAAGCATCTCACGGCGCGACGTCGTGGGAATTAATCGAAAGCAAGAGAGGCGTGGTGGGAACGCGAAGTCATGAAAATGAATGAGGTTATATTCCCACATTTATTTCAGGAAAAACCCGGATTAATTATATAACTAATCCTGGTTTTTTCCTGGAAACAACAGACGCGGTAATATCCAAGATAAAAACTTTTTTTTATGCATATCTCACCTGATAGAAAGTGATGATGCGGCCGAAAATGTGACATGTTTATCTAGAAGATACCTGTTCACTCTTGACTTGAAGACTCCCAAATTATACCCCTCGGGAAACAAAGACGCAGGTAATGAGGTCCACTCCTTCGCCGTATGGATGATGAACGTAGAAGCGAATAATAATTTAAATAAACGCATTCACCCTCACAACCCTACACTAAGTTCAAAGACTTTTATAGTGGGTGCCGAAAATATTTACATCACACACACAATCACACCCAGAACCAGAAGCACAAATGTCCCTTAAGAAGGAAAATTGTACTCCTGCCGGGAATCAAACCCAGAACCCACAGAGGATAGGGTCACCAACTGGGTCGTCAAATTACTCCCGATGTTTATTCTAGACACGCACGTAAACCGCAATAAATTTGTCCCGATAAAATATAGGAAATATTGGCAATATCCAATACCGCAATAAAGGTGAATTATCAGGAAATGGTACAAAAACAAGCGCCCATTTGTGGGTTATTTATTTAAGGAATATTGATCGTTTGTCCCTCAGGTTGGAGACGTGACCTTAACGTTCAAGTGACCCTCAGTGAACACAGTGGACAATCGTGGTTAGTGATTTGTAGACACGCAAAGGGTTTGTGAGTTTAGCAAAGTGGTTATTTGTTCTCGATAACGAAAAGTTTTTCGTTCTTTTTCAATTTATGAAGGTGTTCATATTTTATCAACATACAATGATTTGATTTTACCCGACTGGGGCCAAACAATAGGCGGGTTATGATTTTAGCACCTTATGTATGTATATTTATCTACGTAATGTTTGTTTGTCACGGCATCCAAACTAATAAACCGATTGTATAAAACAATAGCCGTGCTCCGCGGCTTCGACCGCGTTAATTAAGTAATATATATATATATACATATATATATATATATATATATATATATATAGATATATATATATATATATATATATATAGATATATATATATATATATATATATACATAGCCTATATGTTATTCCGGAACTAAACTATCAACATTGTAAATTTCATCCAAATCGGTTTATTTGTTACGGAGATACGTGGTAACAAAAATTCTCACTAACAAACTTTCGCATTTATAATATTAGTAGGAAGTAGGATAGTTTGTTTTTTTTTTAATTTTGGCTCCCCAATCTATGTGCATTTAGCTAGTGTTAAGTAATAAATAATTTTCAAATTAGATAGGTATTTCATAAATTCAGCCGTAGTCGCTAGTCATAGTCAAAGTCAAGTAAAAGAGTCATATTCAAGCATGACTTGAAAGACTCTTAGTAAAGTAAAAAACTCTTTAATGATTTGCCTATACTCAGGAATGTTTAGGAACTATTATTAGAAAGTAAACGCGTATGTCTAACCACCATTATTACCTATATATTGACACTTGTCCGTTTGAAAAACAGAAAGAAAATAAAAGAAAATACATTTATTGTTAATGACACACATAACATTTACACTACAAACAAACAGTAACTTAGTTCTTTGCTGTATATAGTTTTAGTTTAGTTATAGAAAATATAGGAAATTGACACGTAGATTGAACAAACAAACAGCAAAATAAATAAAATACACAGAAATATACACACAAAATAATCAAAAATAAATCAAATAAAAGAAAGAGAAGTGTGAAATGTTGTGAGTGTCATGAATATTGGTTACGACTCAGTATACGACTGAGGTTAGACCTTAGTCACTGATTTTCAGTCGCAACCCATAGTCTTCACGAAATTCAGGACAAAACAATACCAAATATAAGTAGACTAAAAAAAACCATTAAAATAAAAACAATAAACTTATTATAACAAAGAAAAAACATATGCGATAAATAAAAACAAAATGCGGTCGTGGCATTTTTGGCCCACTGCCGACGTGGCAATTGTCAATGTCAGATACGACATTGACATTTGCCGACTGAAAACCTTTTTTTTTTGTTTGCATACATTTTTCTTGTATAACTATATTCTAAGCTACGCTAATAATTAAGTAGCTAATAAGTAACTCCCAGTTCGCAATATCATTTATCTCCATGTAACTCCAACAGTGAGAATTTATGTAACGTTATGCCAGCTGAAATATTATAAATCTGTAGTAGAATAAATTAAGAACAAAATTAAACTACGTGACTGATTTTGAAAATTATTTCTCTCACATAATACTACATTTTTACGCTGTACTAAAATTATATATATTTAGGCTTTATTCTAATACTGATATTTTTTTTATTATGAATCACATTATTTGTAATCCCAGTCAAAAATAAAATATATGTGCGCCTTATCGACGTGCTTTTTTTATTCCTATGTGATTATTTTCCTACACCAGTGAAGCCGGGACTGTTTAGCTTGTATTCAAATTATCTCACATTTGGAAATACTTTTGATAACTTTACAATCAAAATTCACTTCACAACAACCAAAGTGTTTTCAAATATGATAACCACAAAGGGTTGTGATACGAAAATTTGCCTCTATTAGGACATAATGCAGAAGTAAATATCTGAATTTCGTCTGTTTAGTGCCAACCCTTAATCCCTACTTAAATTATAAATAACAACGTTCGAGCGTGTCTGTTTGTATAAGAAGGTAAATATTTGAAACAAGGTAGAATCTCGGCAATGTCTGAATGGATTAAGATGCCATCCTACTAATATTATAAATACGAAAGTTGTATATGAAGTATGAAGGTATATGTGAATGTTTGTTACCACGTATCTCCGTAACGAATAAACTAATTTTGATTAGAACATTTTTAAATCAAAATTGTGGAGAGGTGTTGCTAAAGGTGGATGTTAAGAATGCTTTTAATTCTGTTGATAGAGGCACCCTTCTGACCCAGGTGAAAGATAAAATTCCAGAGTTATATAATTTTATTTGGCAATGCTATGGTAAACCATCAAAATTAATTTACAAAAACGATGTTCTTTTGTCTTCCGTTGGATGTCAGCAGGGTGACCCGTGCGGCCCAGCAATTTTTTCTTTAGCTGTCAATCCGATAATTCAACGTCTCCAATCCAAACTAAATGTTTGGTATTTGGATGACGGAACTCTGGGAGGTGATGTGAATACTGTCTTAAGTGATCTAAAATTACTAATAGATGAATTTAAAATGATTGGGCTTGAACTAAATTTTTCAAAATGCGAACTTTTTGTTTGCGATAACTGTTCAGACAAATTATCGGTTTTACAAAAATTTAACTCATTGGCTTACAATATAAAACTAGTCGACAAGTCTTCACTTCGCCTTTTAGGTTCGCCGATATTAGATGAATCAATTTCACCTTTTATAGAAGAAAAAATTCAAAATTTTAAAAATTCTTCCGACCGATTGCTCAAAATTAACACTCATATGGCTTTTACAATTATTAGATTTTGCCTTTTTGTCCCAAAATTTACGTATTCTTTAAGATGTTGTCCGCTATGGAAACATGGCGCGCTCCTCCAGAGCATGGACAATATCGTAAAGAATACTCTTGTATCGGTTTTGAATATTGACATAGATGATAGGGCTTGGTCGCAAGCTTCTTTACCTGTAAGACTAGGAGGCTTAGGTATTCGTAAAATTTCTAGTGTTGCGTTACCGGCTTTCTTGTCCTCAGTTCATGGTACTTCTAAATTAGTCGAAAAAATACTTTCACATAGTTTGGGTTCTTTAGAAATTTCAAACCAGACTGAGGCCACAAGCGCCTGGGAGATGGCATGCCCAAATACCGGGCTCCCAGTGAGGCTATCCTCACAGAGACTGTGGGATCGGCCGCTCTGTGAACTAGCACGGAAACATCTTTTAGATACGTGTCCTAGCGTCACAGAGCGTGCTAGACTTCTAGCAGTTTCTGTATGGGAGTCAGGGCTTTGGTTGCAGGCCATTCCCTCGCTTAATACTGGTACTCTTATGGATCCATCTGCTTTCCGTCTCGCTATATGCTTACGTTTGGGTGCAAGGTGCTATGTTGCCCATAGCTGTCAGTGTGGTACTGCTGTTGACCACCTCGGTCACCACGGCCTCTCGTGCCAGAAAAGTGCTGGCCGAATTTCCCGCCACGCCAGCCTCAACGATATCATCCGCCGGGCTTTTACCAGTGCCAACGTTCCAGCCATTCTCGAACCGAATGGTCTGATGCGTGACGATGGTAAAAGACCTGACGGAATGACTTTAATTCCATGGAAGATGGGACGGCCTTTAGTGTGGGATGCAACTTGTGTCGATACTTTAGCTCCGTCACATTTTCCTGAATCACAGAATGGGGTTGGCGTCGCGGCAACTTCGGCAGAGCAGCGTAAACGGCGCAAATATGGAAACCTCGGCAGTGGTTACATATTTGAGCCGTTTGGTGTTGAGACACTGGGTCCGTGGGGACCGGGAGCTCATTCTATTTTCAAAATTTTATCAGAGCGCCTGGTTGAGGCGACGCGTGACCAAAATGCTGGCACTTATTTGGCTCAACGTATTAGCATTGCAATTCAGAGAGGCAATGCAGCCAGCATGATGGGAACGCTACCCACTGGTAGTGGGCTTGAGCACTTGAGTTACCTATAGGCTCGATGGCTTGTAGGTAACTTGGCTCTTTGCTGTATATAGTTTTAGTTTAGTTTTAGGAAATATAGGCAATTGGCCCGTAGATTGTACCACTATTAAAAAAAAAAAAAAAAAAATTTTGATTGGATATAGAATATAGATAGTTAAGATGACTGAATAACTGATAGGCTACTTTTACATCGTCAATATTCAATGCAGTGTATTCATTACATAAAAGTGTTTAATAACGATGTCTGTTAAGACTAGTTCCTAAATATTATACAAACGACTAAAAATAATGCGATCAGGTATTTCCCATTTACACATAAATTGTGGAAACGAACCTTATTTTAGAGTTCGTTTTAACGAGTGTTGAGGTGCACTAACAATGCTCTTTCAGGCCATTTACACTGTTAAATGGACCATCTAAATCCAATGTTTATTGAGCTCATTTGTCAGGGTACAACTTCAGTTCAAGGGTTCTTTACAAAATTATATATAGTTATTAGCTTTTTATATATGATGATGAATAATTATACAACTTTATTTTTAATATGGATTTGTATGTCAGTTCAGTATTAAAATTAAATATCGGACAAATCTCGACGATAGTACATTTCCTGAACGTCATTATAAGAGTTTCCTGTCGTTTTTATTTGAAACATAAAAAACGTTTCAAATAATAAGTCACGACTAAAGAAATAATTTTCACATCGTTACATTTACATAACAAAACAGCTTCTACAGGATGTATTCTTCACCTGTATTTTTTTGAGAGGCTAGTCTTCGGGTCATTCGTATATTTCCTAAAGCTATATCAATACAGCTAAAGTGCTCACTAAAAGGTACTAAGTTTATAGCTAACTCAAGTGCTCACTATAAGTTGAATGTTTCTGAACTGCTCAGTGAAAAGCAATTAGCGATAACACCTGCTATACAATCAATACAATATAAATGTTCGTTTTATATATTTTCTTCCTTTAAGCCCATATATGGCGTACTAGGTAGCTTGGTACCCAGTAGCTTCACCTGTTTTAGTGATGACGACAATGATGGAAATAAATGAATACCCTTTGTTCTTAATAGATATTAACTGCTAATACTTCGCGGACCTGTAGCGTGAGCGAATTACATGCTCTGTGGTTTATGTATTGTATTCTCTTTGTTTTATTATTTCGTTTCGGTCGTTGAATCGGCATGGTTTTAACGCTATTATGTCACTTCTGACAGTTTATATGTGATTTTTGACAGTTGTTATGACAGATGTCATATCATTTTGACAGTTATATGTGATTTTTGACAGTTGATATGACAGATGTCATATCATTTTTGACAGTTTTTGACGCCTAACCTGCTTGGGTGCAGGCAAAGCAAGTACGTGACTTTTCTTTTCGCTTCTTAGTAAACTAAGGCATGACGTGACTATAACCGGGCCATTACTTTTTTAATTGACTGTTTGACAAGATTTATAAATAGTTAATACAATTTGAAATATTTTTTAACACTTCCTATTTGAACATAGTTTGTGAATCCACGCTTAGTATCAAAAATAATGGCGTAACATTGATAATTGGGCTAAATACATTCACATTTCTAAACAGAAAAAGGTGTTAAAAATACTCACTGTTGTTATAATGATTATTTTAACGAGAGTAAATGCTAATTTGTTTATAATGTTGGTAATTTATTATGGCTTTAAAGTTCCCTAAACTTTAGCTAACTTAAAAAAAAAAAATGTTTAAATAGATGTCACCCAGCTAATTAAAGTTAGTTGAAGATCCGTCGTTGCGGAGATTGCTCCATAATCCGATGAGTCGAGACGTACTTCTTACGTAAACTTCTCAAGGCTCGAGGGATTACAAGTGTGATGAGATATTGGATTTTTATCGCAGTTTAGAATTAGTTCACGGCGAAATATTGAATTGCCGATTATTTGGTAGTAAAAAAATAAATAAAAATTTTCGGAGTTTGAAATTATGTTAAACAACTGATACAAAAGAATATAAAATCATTTTTTTTAATTACAAAGAAGACACGCACAGTAGATGTAACCCGATACCCTCGCTTAGAAGGCAAACGTAGAGATCGCTATTAGTGATAAGGCCGCCTGTTGTGATACTTTACGTATAAGCTTGTTTGTTACCTTTGTTTTATCTTATCTTATAAAGTGGATCAATAAAGTATTAGCTATCTATCTATCTATCAAACGCTCACCTAATTAAGACAACGGGTAGCTCAAACGCACACATCATACTCACACACACAAAAAAATCCTAATGCATGTCATTGTACTAGAACATAGATACTCATTATAATCAACCCGAGGTATGTATTCTATTTATCTTAACTTATTTTGAATAAGATTTATCAAAAGAGCAAAATATCTACAATGTATGTAAATGTCTATTAACATATATTTTAAATCTGTTTCTGCGTGTGTGTTCAATGTTTCTAGAGCCCACGGTTTTGGCAAAAGTTACCTCTTTCATGTTTATGGTCGCTTAGTACATTAATATCATACTAAAATCTTTTTGGATATTGTTTATAGAAAAAATACTAAAATTGCAATAAAAAATAGGGGGGTGATGGTAGGAGGGAAAATACTTTACGACCTTTTCTAATACCTGCCAAATAAAAAATAAAACGGCCGAGCCGTTTAGGAGTTCGACCACAAACACAGGGACACGACATTTTTATATATTAGAAGATATTATGTACATGTCTAATAACACTTTAGGTATACAACGTATTATCATTGCAATTCAGAGAGGCAATGCCGCCAGCATGATGGGAACGCTACCTTCTGGTAGTGGGCTTGAGCACTTGAGTTACCTATAGGCTCGATGTCTTGTAAATAACTTGGTTCTTTGTGATATATAATTTTAGTTTAGTCTAAGGAAATATAGGCAATTGACAAAAAAAAAGATTGAACAGACAAAAAAAAAATTAACACATAATTACTTATCTTTTTCTGCATGTGTGTCTAATGTTTCTAGAGCCCGCGATGTAGTGTAAAAGCGAATGCAAAAGCCTTTGTTTTTTTCTTTGCAATTCAGAGATTTGTGTTATATTGTAATAGTCACGCCAACTACGCGCTAACTATATTACGCACTACAGTTGCATTGCGTAATTTTGAACAACAAGGTTCCACAAAGCACTACAAAGCATTCCATTCCCTGAGAGTTGAAGTGATTTGTTTCACATACTCGGTAATTTCTCAAATGTATTTATATTCTTTCGTCGCCTTTTCGATGATTATGCTGTCAAAACCAACGGACCGACCCAGTCAAATAAAACTTTCAGAACGTGAAACAACAGAGCTTTTTTATCTGCCAAGAAAATATCAGAGAGAATATTTCAAATTTCAACGCTAAAATAAAAACTATTAATTCCAGACAAACAAGAGATCTACCAGCATAGTTTATTTTTTTAACCTTTGTTTGATATTTCTAGCCAGCGAAAAATAATGAATAAACCAAATTGATCTGTCAAAAAGCAATTATTTTCCACTAAAATATAAGCAAAAAAATATTTGCACAAGTTTCGAGTGTGTTTATGACTCTTCTGAAAGCTCAGTGTCACCGTTGAGTTCGCTGCTAACTTTAGACAATTGAGTTTATTTGTTTGTTTTAATTCTTTAAAAAAGATATCGTTTAGGTCATGCTATTGTCCCATTGTCTGATGCACCCCGTTTTGTATTCTGGCCGTTTCGCCAATTTAAGAACAATGGAGATGGTTACATTAAGCTCGCGTTTTAATCAGGCTCCTGGTTTGAGAATACGTAATTAAGCAGCCTAAATACGTGGACATAGGTTTTAATTTATAATTGTTCTATACAAATTGTTTGGATTTTTCTGATTTGGGTAAATTAATGTGATGATATTCCTATGTGCAATTTGCTAGGGGATCTGATATTAATATAATATTAAATTTGTTTATTTTCATGCATAATTTTATTTATATTACATATAATATAGGTTCACGAAGAACTAAAAGACTCTTACTGAAGATTACAGATTACCCAATATGAAAAGTTTGAAATTGCTGTAATTACAGTATGAGACGATCGCTTATGAGTAAGAACAACTGTTTTGTGGTGTAAATGTTTTCGTTACCCTTTTTTTTCTAATTATGACGTACCAATTACGTTCGGTACAATGGAATCACGATCTAGCCTTAAGACTAATAAGTAATTTAATTTTGACCTAAACTGCTAAGTAGAGTAGTATTATAA
The DNA here is from genome assembly GCA_948107665.1 of Lomographa bimaculata. Lineage (NCBI taxonomy): Eukaryota > Metazoa > Arthropoda > Insecta > Lepidoptera > Geometridae > Lomographa > Lomographa bimaculata. Next base: position 5,858,760 of record OX403596.1, on the reverse strand, counting down.
GAATGAATCCAATAATAGTTTTCTTACTGTCTCTATTATCGGGAAGACACTTTGTTCTTGTGTTCTTTGTTAATAGCACTCACTATATTACACTGTCACATCACTACAATTACTGAAAGGTTTAGTTCTTTTGAGTCTTCTCACTAAGTCTGTGTAGTCGAGGAGCTGGATTGCCTCAACATTTACATGGTGATGAAGTCTTTGTTCATGAGCTTCGGGGAGTCTTTTTGTAACACTAGCGACGAGTTCCACTTTTAGGTCCCTTTACCCTTGATACAAGTTTTTTAATTTAGTTTGGGGCTGTGAGTGTAAATGCGTCTGCGTTTGTTTTTGTGGCTGAACTTGTCTAAACTTTACTAAGAAAAACCCAATAAGATTATTATGAGATACTTGCTCGAATCCCATATCGCGGAGTCTAAGCGCACTTAATACTCTCCTGGACGCCCGACCGGATTGTGACTTGTTTGCGGATGATTGGAAGGTAATCTATATGTATCTGAATGCTTGACATTTTGCAAGACAAAAGTATACTTAATAATAAAATTGACTTAAATATTAATTATTGGTCACCTGTTTTTTTTTCTGTTAATGTATTTCATTACTAATGTAATTAAACAAATAGGTACCTATTTGTGCGAAGGCGAGTAGCACAAGAACACTGATATCCTACACACAGGGCAACCTAGTTAGGAGTTAGGTTTATCTAACTGATCAGCTTAGTTTATTTATGAACGACTTGTATGATCCAAGTTATAACATAAGATGCACGTTACTATTATTATTGCTAGTTGTAAGTACATGGAGTGTTACAAATTAGTTAAGTTTTTGACCAAAATTTTTAATTTTAATTTTCAAAGGTAAACAAAACAAGTGTAGAGTGAATAGGTCTCTTGCATTGGCAAGAATGCTACATCTTCATTCTCATCATCGCTTTCCATTAGTGAGGTAGTGATTTGATCTCTATCTCACCTGCTCGCATATCTAGCCTTAAATATATATAGTTATTCTTATTATAGCTTTTTTTTAAATAAACACAGTTTATTATTACAGTCAGAGGATGTTTTTACCGACTCCAAAAAAGGAGGTACTATGTTCGACTGTACGTATTTTTTTTTATTTATGTATTGTTCACCGATTTTCTCCCATTTGTGGACCGATTCTCAAAATTCTTTTTTTGTTTAGTAGATTATACTTCAGAGGTGGTCCCATATACATTTTATCGAAATCGATCAAGCCAAAACCAAAATATAAGCGGTGAAGTCAGTTTTTTTAAGCGTTGCTTACGTTTAAATTATAACGTTTACTGAGCATATGATAGTCAACAACAAAGAACACCCAACAAAAATAGTTGTTAACCATTTGCAAAGAAAATCTAATAAAAGCGACCTATTTTCCAAACACCCTTATCCAAACCTACAAAAACATCCACAAAAACACCTCGGCGCAAAATGTTATGAACATAATAAAGTACTTCGTCCCTTGGGATTTCTTAAGATCCCATTTCGTTAGGGATCCGTTTCCTTCTTATTTCCACAAAAGCCTTCCACTACATAACTCCTTGAAGTATCCTTTTGACCCCTCTGACTATTCATAAGTACTTAAATTTATATTCTCTGGTAAACATAAAGTTAAACTTTGGAAATTTTGCTGTCTGTGTTGGTGTGAATTTATGAAGCTGTTTTTATTTTTAGCACCACAGCTAGTTTATAGAGCGAGAAATGTGAATTGTTGTTATTATAACAATATTATACTCTTTTTACACGCTTTATATTAAAGGAAGAGGATTTTCATTTCGATAATATCTTAAGAAGGATTATCATTTCGATAATATCTTAAAAAGCACCCCACGTTCTTTATTAAATCTTCTACCTACGGGCCAATTGCCTATATTTCCTTAAACTAAACTTAAATAATATACAGCAAAGAACCAAGTTACCTACAAGACATCGAAAAAAATAAAAATATTTTATTAAATTTTTTTTTTTTTTTTTCACTATTTTTAATTTATATTTATTTAAAAATTAATATATTAATATTTTAAATTTCTATATAAAGCGGGGTTTTTAGTTTTTTTTAACTATTATTTATACAGTTTTCTAGAGTTGTCGATATTTTTTGGTGACAAAGTAATGAAGCAAAGTAAGCATTTACACGCGTATTTTGAACTTAAGCTTATTGTATTAAAATATATTAATCACCTATAAATAATTTGAGCTGCTCCTCGGGTGAGCGTTCGCCTTCTAAGCAGGGGTATCGGGTTCGATTCCCGGCGGGAACACAAGTTTTCTCCTCAAGGAAAACTTCTGTTTCTGGTTCTGAGTGTGTGACTGATGTGAATGTTTCCGGCACCCACGACACAAGTCATCGAACTTAATGTGGGGCTGTGAGTGTGTAACGTTTATGTATAAATAAAGTCCAATAATAGGCTTTATACCAAAACGGGTAAATTGACATTATTACTGTTTTAAAATTACCATATATCAGGTTAAATTACATACAAATTATATAGGTACGTTATTATATCACAACTAAAAGTGCGGTATTTTTGACCTAGCGAGCAGAGCGAGTGAAGAGTCTCTGTTTCATTTTGGGCAAAAATGCTTTTGTATGTCTGGATGTCCGGCTGTTCTTCTCTACAGTGCCTGTCATACTCCTGAAGCCAACAAAGATTTTTACAACAGATAGTTATTTAAAGAAATAATTTTCTGTTTTCCCAGGAAAAAAATAGTAATGATTTACTTTTTCTTTTTTATACTAGATTGGCAAGCATTTGTTTTACTATAACACCAGTGAAAGTAGAGTTATTTACTCTGGTCGTATTTACTATTCCTAGTAAACTCACATCTCCACCATGTTTATCAGTAAAATACCCTTAAATCCCTACCAACTGCAATTTATAAACTCGTAAGATAATGTAAGTCGGGTGTGATCATTCGTGACAAATGTCGTGTTTATCCTAAGGATAAGCCGCATTTCCTTACTCCCACAAGGACTTACGTCGGAGTGCGTCGTATCATTCATGGAGGAAGGTATGGCTTTTCTTATCATGTTCAGATTGCGTCTCGTGGATTACAGTTTTCCTTTTTGCTAAATCATATTGAAAACCTTAAGTTATTTATTCTATAGGGATTTAAACACAATCATTATTATTAGCGTAGTCTTGCGGTTTGAACCACCGTTAATTGGTGGGGTTTATGGGTCAAAAATATTTATATTACCAACACATTCAGAAATAATTCATAAATATAGGGAACAATATTGTGATAATTTTACGCTTTACGCTTTCACACTCACAGCCCCACACTAAGTTCTAAAACATTGGCGGGAATACTTAGACGAAGTATAAAAAACTAAAGGGATATGGTACATAATTATACAAGGTCAACCTCTTCGTGTAGTCCTTCCACGTGACCTCTATTGCCGTGGTGGGAATATGGCCTTCTGGTTTTACCAGTCTGCCTGGGCTGGGCGCTGGGAGCAGTTACTCCCAGGGAATGCGTCGAGCGCGTCGATGGTGGTCGTCGCGCTCTGGTGGGGTCCGGTGTTTTGGGAGGGGGAACGAGCTTGGGCTGGGCTTAAGCCATCTTGCTCCGAGCTGGCCCCCCTTGCGTGGTCTTGTTTAATCCTCCTCTGTCCGTACTGGGCCGGAGTCAACCTCAGGGCTTGTTCGTGCCTATCAGGCGCGGGTGTGAAGCCCGAGGGTCTCACGGCCTTTCCTGGGTCGGGTCGGTGGTCGCGTGTCTCGTCCGGTATTGGGTCTCATCTTCAGTTGCCGTCACTTGCCCTCTCGTTGTCGTCGTCCTTGGGGATGATGTCTCGACGTTTGCCCTGATTTAGACATCTACTAGGCTGGCATGAATGTGTTGTTCAAGAGCCCATTTTTTATTTATTTTTATTTATGATACCACCATCTCACAAGATTGTAAGCGACGAAGTGGTCGACGATGGAGCAAAAAAAAACTGAATGGGTAAAGAATGTTTTAAGACTGTTATACTTTGTTTTGTCTAGACTAAGAATGTATTAACGCTGTTGGACCCGACTTATATTATTAAAGCGCAAGAATTATATAAAACTAGCAGATACACGGCGTGTGCTATTACGCTAAATGAAGCAAAACATTTAATGCATTGTTTTAAGTGGTATAAACCATCTTCGCATTATTGACTTTCAAATGAAATCAGTTTGGAGCACATCGGTTGGAGAGTTTGAAAGTCTATATAGGACATAGGTGGAAACATTTTTTGTATTTTATATACTTACATAGATTAACATAATTTACCCAATATTTGTATGTCCATGTATGGGAAAGGCAAGATTCGTTATTCTACTTTATATTTGGCGTGTATAGGTCGCATCATTTTTGAGTTTTAAGTCTCGGGTTTTTTTATTACATTTAAACCTTCGACACTAATTAATAAGAAGAATATTATTAAGGATAGTTTGTGCTTTGATGCATCAACAATTTTATTAAGGCTAGTTTATACTTTGATGCATCAACAATATTATCAAGGCTAGTTTGTGCTTTGATGCATCAAACAATATTATTAAGGCTAGTTTGTACTTTGATGCATCAACAATATTATAAGGCTAGTTGGTTCTTTGATGCATCAACAATATTATTAAGGCTAGTTTGTGCTTTGATGCATCAAACAATATTATTAAGGCTAGTTTGTGCTTTGATGCATCAACAATATTAATAAGGCTAGTTCGTGCTTTGATGCATAAACAATATTCCGTATTTGATTGAAGACTGACAAAAATAAATTAAGTGAAACTAATGGTCAATGTGCCAACAGTGAGAACGTTTAAAATAAATAGAGAATATTTTTTTTTAACTAGATATATACTTATTCCGTCGATTATATCTTACCCGAAAATATACAAACCGCAAAAATCCAACTTTCCAATATCCAATGAGATTCCGAACGTTCTATCAATCCTAACCGGCGTTCCATCAAACTGGATGGAAATTCCATCAAATCCAGCTTAAAATTCGCTACGTTCTGAACCTGGGCCAAATACCGAAACTTTCGGCTATGTAAATGTGATACTATAGGCTATAAAATGTTCGGCGTCTTTATTTGCTCTTTTTACATGCCTTATTTATATGTTGAGTTTTACCGCGAAAGTGAAGAAATGGCGTTGTGGATTTTGTATTATTTTCCAATAAACATACATATCTATGTATGATTGTCTGTTCCTTCACAGCGTCCAAACTAATCAACCGATGGTAACGTAAACCTACGTTACCTATAATTAAATTCGTCTCAATTCTACAGATGTCATAGGCTAGGTCTACGAATTAATTATAAGTCAGCTGATTCTATAGTAATTAAACGCAAGCAAAGCTTAAAAAAACCGACTTTATCGCTTTATCTTCGGAACCTTGATCAGATTTAATGTATTAAACACGCATTATTGACTATAACTCAAAAATTAGAGATCAGATCTTGATTAAATTTTAATGCGACCACATGAAAAGCACTAGCTTTCAAATAAAACAATAATTATCAAAATCAGCTCACAACGAAAGAAGTTATGAGGTAACTTTTGAAGTTCGTTAAACGAGAACATCGTCAAAGTAGTCCACAAAATAGGCATTATTGACGATATTTCAAGAACAACTGATCATATCTTGATCAAATTTAAATAGGACCAATTAGAAAGCAACATCTTTCAAACTAAAATAAAAATTGTAATCGGCTCACGTGGAGAGAAGTTATGAGGCAACACACATAAAAAAAAATACAGTCGACTTGAGTACCTCCTCCTTTTTTGGGAAGTCGGTAAAAAGCATAATGGAGTCCGTGGTACTTACTAGGTACATAAAGTAGAGACAACATTTAAATAATAATATTACAAGATTCTTATACTATCGACAAATGAAAGACCTCATAAATACCATTTCAATCATAGTAATCAAGTATAACGTAGATTGTTAATTATTGGTTTTCAACTACATGAAGCCATTTTGTATTACTAGTCGTGTATTAGTTTTTTTAATTCCGTCTTGTCTTGACAAAAGACTGATTACAAAAATGTTTATGATGAAAAAATGCTTACAAAGAGCTTTCATAGTATTACATATTTTAGCGGCAATAATTACATTTAAAACATCGAAATATTTAAAATCAGTTCATTAATAGATAATCTTTGGTGGGTAGCTCACTAATACATAAGACTATTTTTCTCTATACCTATATCCTTGTTGATATTATTACATAATCGTGTGTAGATACAGGTTACATATATCAGGTACTACAAGTACTTCAGTTGATAATTAGATTAGACAATATACAATTAACATGAATTATAGGTACAAAGTGAACTGCTCGTCGGCTTAGTAGGGTACCTTCTAAGCAGTTCGGGTTCAGTTCCCGGATGAAACACAAGTTTTCTCGCTTATGAAAATTTGTGTTTCTGGTTCTGGTTGTGATTGTGCGTGTGATGTGAATTTTTCCGGCACCCACGACACAAGTCATCGAACTTAGTGTGGGGCTGTGAGTAAGAAACCGTTTGTGTTATGTTTATAGTAAAATTCCGCAAGTCCGTATGGCAACACCGCAGAACTTGCTTTAAAGAGTCTTGTTAAGTAATTACCTGAGAACAAATATTAAGTTTCATGCCACAATTTATCTAGCATTTCTTAGGTCGGGTGTTATTCCAGCCTAGGTAACTGAATAAAAGCTTTTATTAATGTAGAAGCGAGCTTATATTGAAATGATATTATACCATCTTAATTTGTATAACAAACGAGATTCACGTTACCTTTGTGTTATTTTAAACAGTATAATTTATACATTTGCTCACTGAATACAAGTATAAGTAACCAGTGGCACAATTTACCTAAAAAAATAATCTCGGATAGCTAATCTAAATTTAATTAAATCAACAACGTGCCTTGGCTGATTAAATTAAAGTAGATATAATTAGCTGGATAATTAATTATGACTGTGTATTATCTAATACTGAATTAATTAGCTCTCATCTCGATCTAACGTCATTTAGGACTTCCTTATGTGGTGTAGCAACTCACAGCAATAGACAACATGCATGACATTTATATATAGGTCAAGTATTTTTTTAAATCTTTACAGCTATACTATTACAACTTAAACATCATGTACTTATTTCAACGTTTTTAAATAAGAAAATTTAGTATAACTTTAGTGAATAAAACGTAATAAAAATTAATGGGATATTCTATGTGAATGATTTCGATAAAATTTATACGGGGCCACCTATCTCTCAACAAAAATAAATCATAAAAATCGATTCATAATAGGCGGAATTATCGCGGAACATACACGCAAAAAACATACAGTCGGATTTAGAACCTCCATTTTTGAAGTCGGTTGAAAAAAACACGTACCAATAGCGTACCCATCGTGCCATACTGAGTTTCCCAAGGATTCTGTAGCTAAAGTAATCGTAGGTTTGTTTCCTATCTCGATCTCATTTTGATTTCAATGACCTGTCAATTATCCTTCACGGCAGTATCTTGGCCTCTAATGTCACAAAAATAAGTAAAAAATGGTCTCGTTGAAAATTACATGATCAGTTTTCGAATATTTATTTTGATACGAAATGTTACGTTCTTAAAAAAATAATTTACATTTTCAGCAATTTAGTTACATTACTTACTTATTAGAAGCCACTTAATATCTTAACTGAATGCATGATTACACGTATGAAGATGAGTTACTACTACTACATAATGAAAATATTATAATGTTTGAACTATGACGTTGCGGTCTAAATGAATAAAAAAAATTATGTTCCCAATTAAAACGCATTTAAATAAGACTAAAATGTTTTAGATGTAATTCTACAGATGAAAAAAAACTTAACCTCTATTTCAAAATCACGCATGTTCTATTATTAACATCGAATTGAACTATTAAATATTATCGAATCTATAAGTGACACTTGGAGTGCGGTCCGCCTGGTCGATCGTAACTGTTTGACAAGGCTAAGCATTGTTTAGTGGCATTTTCAACTGAGTGTCACCATGCTTCGTAAGGCAAGCTAAACTGGCGATCCCGGTTGCTAGTCGTAAGACAACAGTCGTTAAGCCATGTCGGATGCCTTCAGGCTGCCTTAAAAGTCCTAACACATGGACTGCCCGCTAGTCTATACGACAAGCAAGCAAACAAACAAACAAACGCATTCACACTCACAGCCCCACACTAAGTTTAAAGACTTGTATCGTGGGTGCCGGAAACATTCACATCACACACACATTACACCCAGAACCAGAAGCACAAATATCAATAGCAAGCATCGAATGTTTATTTTTGAGTAAAAAAACGTGTAAAGGTAAGCAATAGCAACAACAATGTTTAAACTTTACCGACTTGCTGAATAAGCGAGCACTTACAGAAAACGATCTGCAACCACTAGAAAATGGTGGTTGAAGCTTTTCTATTTTCCGAACCCACTTCGCAACCTTTTACTACAAATTTCAGTTTTCAGACGATTTTGCTTTTAATGACTTTTACTTTCTTATTTTCTATCGATTTGTTTTTATTTCACTTCTAAATGAAGCATGCGTTTTATGCGGTCGAAGATAAAGCATGCTTTCTTAGTACCTAAATACTTTTTACTTGTTTTTGAACAACCTTTTATTATATATATAAGAATACAGTAGATGGCAGGGCGTTTAATATTTTGCTGATAGTGCAAGAGATAATGAAAGAGCAATGGCGACGTCCCATACATTATATGACCCAATCTTTTTGGCAACTGCAAGCTACGTTCATTTCAGATATTATTATATTTTTTAAATTCATTTTAGTCAATGATTTCATATGCTATAAGAATTAATATACAAATAGTATTTACTGTGAAGAAGTTGGAAGAAAATAATTGGTAAAGGATATATTGTGTGCCTACTTATAACCTATGTCTGTTAGGACAGTTAAGACATTGTGACGTGGATGATGTTATGCAATAAATGGGCCGGACCAAGCCAATAATAACACAATATTAATCTACAATGTTTTATACAATACTAGCCGTACCCCACAGTTTCGCCCGCTATTATCAAGTTAAAAAGTAGCCTATGTGTTAATCCTAGGTATAAGCTATTTACATTAATTAAAAGATGATCTTACCTCGCAATGTAGTGAAGACGGATTCTGAGAAATTCAACGATTATACATTTTATCAAGAAAACGTAATGGTCGATATTTGCCTGGTGACTTTTTAAGTGGGCGCAGTATATCTTAATTATCAATTATTATAGAATAACAAAAACTGTTTTTATATTACTGACAAATTAATCAAGTTAGTGATTTTCCGTCATAATGTTTTTTTAATGTAGCTTAGTAGTGTCTCTGACGAGAGTCTTGCGAAAATACAATTTTTCATTTGCAAAGAGAAATTCTCGGTAGTTGATTTTTAATAGTAAAATATACTGTCTTATATATAAAATTTTATCGATTCACATTTCAATATCTCATCAAGAAAAAAAATCTTCTAAATTAGGCCAAAAATTTACTAACTTTATATTGCATAGTATTGACCATCTCGGTTCGATTTTATATTGATATTTTGCTACTACTTGCTAGTGAAAAGTGATCCCTGGAAATTTTCTTGTATGGCTCCACATGATGATTCACAGCTGTAATTCACACGATAAAAACGAAAACGTACGCCTAGAATTTACGTGTGCTCGCTTGCAAAGATAATTTACGACTGATAACGAGCTGGACACGACTTTTAAGCCCTGTCTACTTGGACACGACTTTTGTTGGGTTATTTGTGTAACGCAGTTACTTTTCTTATAATTTGTTTGTTAAGCTTGTCAAGCATTCTTGTTCTAAGAGATGGCCCATAATTGCAGCATCATATTTTTTTTTTCATTCACGATAATTTGTCAATATTACGTTTAGGTAGGAGAACAAACAAACAATTCAATCATTATTTTAAAATATGCCTGGTATTCAAGTTAGTAACACGATGACAAGTGACATCTACATCATCGTCGCGCATATCGTGACACTACTGACAGCAGACAACGTTCTTTTTTAAGTAAGTTATTGAATTATATATTATTATGTACCTAGGTTAGTTTAATACACGGGTTTAGTACCTACATAGTAGTGCATTTTCAATTAAATTTTTAGCTGCTACTTGTATCGTTTTTTTTAAATAGGTTACATTAACATGAAATAAATAATAAACGATTTATATTATATTAAATAATGCAGCGTTTTAAGTATTTTTTATCTTTATATTGGCTTCGCAATCTTGTGCATTTAGCCAGTGTTAAGTATTCATATATTTAAAGTGTATTTCATATTAAAGGTCCTAGTCACAAGTCACAGTCAAAGTCAAATAAAACAGTCAAGGTCCGGTCATGCCCTAGTAAGGTGGTAGAAACTTTACTAGAGCTTCTATTGGAGTTTTGGAGCGTATTAAGTTTCATTTTACGAAACGGCGTTAATTTTAATAAGTTACTTGTTAAAAAAAATTAATTCTTGAAACCCTTCTAAACATAATTATACGAGACCTATAAAATAATAAGCGAAAAAAAACATTTCAAACAATCACAATAATATTAATGAACGGAGACTATTTTATTTTTATTCAACTGGGTCACGAGTTGCCCTTGTTCTTTGACAAACAGGTGCGGTCAAAATGCTCCTTTTTTTATCAGTTGCTATTAAATAAATCAGGATAAAAAATATATTTATCAGTCATTTTGCAAGATTTCTCCTATTTTAGTACCAAATTGAATTAATATCAGTTCAGCCTATAACTATGCTGTACATGGTTTTAGTTTAGTTTTAGGAAATATAGGCAATTGGCCCGTAGTTAGGCAGTTGGAAAATTACAATTTTTCTTTGAAAAAAAAAAAAAAGTTCAGCCTATTTGGTAATACATGCTCTTACAAAAGATGCAACTACCATACCTTTAATTCAAGGCCAGAGGTATTAAATTAATATATATGCAATATTTACAACTATAAATAAAAAAAGGTATTGAATTTATTGAACTGCCCGTTACTTAGTTGGGTGCGCGATCGTCTTCAAAGCAGGGGTATTGGGATCGATTCCCTGTAGAAACACCAGTTTTCTCCCCAAGAGGATTTTGTGTTTATGTTTCTGGGTGTGAATGATACTGCTGTATCATTGGAAACTACTTAGACTAGTTTTGTCATGGTAGGACTCTTTTGCAGATTCTGCTTTGGGCCATAGTATTGCCAGAAGTTCATCCGCTAACACAAACGTAGAGTGCAAACGTTACAAGGGCAATATTTCCAATTAAATTACAGAGCACAAAGATAATTAACATCAAATATCTCAGGGTAACGAGGGCAGTGCTTTACCGCGCAGGATTTTGGACTTTATAAGTTTAAACTTTATAAGTTCAAACAATAATCAAAATTATTAATATGACGATATAAAGATATCTAACGACTTAGCCCTTAAATCAATCAATATCTGCATGTCACTATTATGACCAAGTGTGAACTATATTGATACAATTAACCCTACATCTGTTTATACCTACACTTGAAGCAAATAAATGCATTTCAAAGCTCTGGATGGCACTGAACTATAATCAGCAAGCGTGATGCTTAACATCAGGCGAGAAAGATAGATAGATAGATAGATAGATAATACTTTATTGATCCACTTTATAAGATGAGATAAAACAAAGGTAACAAACAAGCTTATACGTAAAGTATCACAACAGGCGGCCTTATCACTAATAGCGATCTCTACCAGGCAACCTTCGGATGGAGAGAACTATAGAATGTAATAGACGGGGTAGAAAAAAAAAACGTGCTCTTTTAGTCTCTCATTTACATAAACAAATAAAATAAAACTACGGGATCCCCAAAAATGGGTACCACTGGGTAATATAGAATTTATATCCAAGATCCAACACAAGAAGAGCTTTATGCTTATTTCATAACAAAGTTCTCTCTTAAAGAGATAACTGGAGCCGTTTTGGGAACGTTTTCTACTTCACCGTAAATTCAGAGGGAGTTTTTTGTGAAATAAGTTCAGGAAAATCTGGAGTCATTAAAAACTTGTTCCCGTATTTCAGACGAGTACGGTTGGATTGGTTTGTTATTCCGGAGTGGTTTTTAATTGGAGCTGAATTTTAACAGGAAAATGTAATTTTATGTTATAAACGCAGCTAGCGCTACACACGTACGGGCAAATTGGAAATAATAATACTATCTTCTTTCTACGTTTATCATCCGTACAGCGAAGGAGTGGAACTTATTGCCTGCGTCTTTAACGGTACAATCTGTGTGTCTTTATGTCTAGAGTGAATAGGTATCTTCTAGGCTAGCATGTTCCGAAACTAATCTCGCAACAATGCGAAAAACTAACCATGAGTGAAATCTTTTTAGTCATAAATATACATACACTAATCTTTGATGACACAGTTGGCACAGTGGGTCTCTGTCCTTTGCGCTGTGGGATCAATTTCCGACAGGAGCACAATTCTCCTTCTCAGTGTTCTAAGTGTGATTGTGTGTGGTGTTAATGTTTCAGGAAACCACGATACTAGTCTTCGAACTTAGCGTGGGGCTGTGAGTGTGAAAGCGTTATTTTTTAAGCATCCAGCCAAGTTCCCAAAATTCTGTAGGTATTATTACCTTAAATTATTTTAGGCATTTAAAACATAATTATAATTAGCGATGGCATTAGGACGCATTTAGGCAAATTATCGATGCGTTGTATGGAGAAATTGCATTAATTCATAACCAACCAATTTTAATGAGAGAACCTAACATCCATTGATTATCTTAGTGGATTCAAGTAGTATTAACTAAAATTAAAGGTTTTTCATCCACTATACCACGTGGTTAGCATTTTTGCATTAGATTTGAACAGGTAGAGTTTTTTTCGATCTTCCTCTGGAACATTTTTGTGGATTCCAAAACATAGTCTCTTGCAATCACCTCCTTATTGTAATTCCAGAAAAATAGCCTTTATTAGTTTTACTGGGCTAAACTAATCAATCAATGAAGGGTACCCAACTAAGATAATTGGTTTAATTTTCACTAAGCCAAGAGGATTAAGTTGAGCTTAGCGTGCCAATCAAGAACGGCTAATTGTTCGTGCTACAACTCAAGTATAGAGTTTTTAGTTAAAATTAATTATAAAACTAAATCACCCCAACAAACAACTCGTAAGTCACACTCACAGCGCGGTCGGCCTGGTCGATTGTTATTGATTGTTTTTTTCGAGAGGTGGTAGAGCATTTTGTGAGTTGCTCGCCTGGCTTGCTACCAAAGTAGCTTACCACTATCAAGTTGAAAGTCTGCCGCCAAGCCAAATACGGTGTTCCGGCAGTTATCCTTGAGAGCCTGCATATTCCAGGTCTAGTGTGTTTACCAGCTTCGATCACATCGTCACTTACCATCAGGTAAGATAGTGGTCAAACACTAGCCTGTCACAAATAAAAAAAAAAAGCAATGTTCAGTTAGGCTAGTTCTTGGGTCGGTAACCGTTTAGTGGGATTTTCAACTAAGTGGTACCGTGTTACCGTTTTGGTTTTTAGTCGCAAGACAACAGTCGTTAAGCCCTGTTTTTGGGAAGTGGCTATAGACTTCGTAAAACGTGACTAACAGATTTTTCTAATATCATTATGTTTTGCAGCGCTAGAAAGTGATAAATCAATCTCTAATTCTGGCGAATTTATTGTTTTCAAAGAACCCGTTAAGTCAACGAAGGGATGATTATGAGAAAATTACTACAAACACAGAGTTTGTCGATATTTTTTACTGTGTAAATCGTAGTGTTTTACAAAAACAATAAAGATTATTAAAATATGTATAGTAAATTCAGGTTTAAATTATTAATTACAATTTAATGTATTCCATGTTCAATCACAAAAAGTTTCTAAATTCAAAAATTCTATTCGATTCACATGGGCCCCAAAGAGGCACTCAACAAAGAGTTAAAGGCCTTGGTGGGATTTGAAAGCGCCGCCACCAGATCGAGAGCCACACTATCACTGAGTTATAATTGCGTCTAAAACTTAAGTTCTCTGAAAGATTAATAGTGCGGTCTGTGCTCCAAAACAGTACAATTAATATCACTAGTTTAACATTGCGTTTGACACAACGACAAACTTTACGAACCCAATCGAACTTTATAATTGAATTTCACGTGACGCTACTTTTCAACCGACTTCAAAAAACGAGGTTCTCAATTCGACTGAATGTTTTTTTTTTGTTTGTTTGTTACGCGATACTTCTGCCAATTATGAATCGATTTTGATGATTTTGTTTCGTTTTGTAGAGTATACTTCAGAGAAGTCCCATATAAATTTCATCGAAATCGGTCAAGCCAAAACCGAAATATAAGCGATGAATTTTTTTATGCTTTGCTTGCGTTTCAATTATCATATGACATAATTAACTTTACAATGTTAACACGATGTTGATTCTTAAAGTTATAACAAGATATCAGTACTTCATAATAATATCCATAAAAGGTATCCTTAAACCTTGAACTGCCTGCTAGCATAGTTAGGTGCGCCTTTAAAGCGGTGGATATCGGGTTCGACTTCCGGTGGAAATCTAAGTTTTCTTCCCAAGGCAAATTTGCGCTCTGGGTGTTATTACTTGTGAAATGAATAATTCCAGACCCACGACACTAGTCGTCGAACTTAGTGTGGGCTGTGAGTGTGAACGCGTTTATTTTAATTTATATATAGATATTTAGATATGATTTTAGAAACGAAAAAACAAAGGCACTTCGATTCTGCCTAGTATGGGTAAAGCTATAAGAACATAATCTAAAGGTATACTTTTTATATTCTCTCACGCAAAGCATAAATAGAAAAACCAAAGAGATCTAAAACTTCCTTCACATTTGGTTTTCTGTTTACGAGCTTTCCCTTAGAGGTGTAAACACTGAAATAAATCGTTTGACGATGGAAACCCTTTCATTTTCCCGAAAAAATATTTGATCGAGAACCCAAAGGATTCCCAGGGAGAGTTATTAGGTCAATGTAAATAGAGAGGGTAGATTCTTTGCGAACGGGGTCCGAAAGGTTACGAGTTTTGACAATATATTTGAGGAGTAGGCGGTACTTTGTTTTAAAAGTTTAATTAAAGATTTTTCTGAATCACCTCGACGAAAAGTAAAAAAGTACCCATATTCTCCTTTTTTCTTATACCAAAATAAATAAATCATCATAAGAACGTATTGAACTTATTTTTAATCAAATCAGTATATTCAAAGCTGATAACAGGGCTACTAAATCAATAAATCTTTAAAAAAGTATTAATAACAGGCGGTCTTATAAATCGCATAAAACAATCTCTTTCAGACAACTTTAGCATGGATATAAATAAAAAAAAAATTACTGCATCTGGCGGAGGTTTACACTAAGAAATAAACAGTATGGAACTATTAATACAAATTTTGTATTACAATATTGATTCATCTCCACATAAAAACTTTTGTCTTTAAGCATTTTAGTCGCTAATAGGTGGTTTTTACGCAGCAAATTTTATTTTCAACCGACTTCAAAAAAGGACGTTCTCAATTCGACTGTATGTTTTTTTTGTATGTACGAGTATATTACGCAATAATTCCGCCAATTATGAATCGATTTTGATGATTTTTTTTGTTTGCTAGATTATACTTCAGAGGAGGTCCCATATAAATTTTATCAAAATCGATTAAGCCAAAGCCAAAACATAAGCGGTGAAATCGGTTTCTTTAAGCTTTGCTTGCGTTTTAATTTACTTGTTTCATAATATCCATCCTTTAAGGGTTTTTTGTGTGTTTTACTGTTGTGCCGTGACTAACAAATGCCCGTGAACAAACCCTAAATTTGCAACGACCAAATAATTTCAAACAATGTTTTAGCACCAGCACTAATATACAGAAAGCCTTAGAAAGCTATTCAACTAATTTGTATTACATGTGCCGGGAACAAAGTCGCGTCCACGCGTTCGCGACTACAATAGTCGTTCGACGTGGACAAATAGCCATTGTTCGCGTGTGATGCCATACATTCTGCTCGGATGTAGGCTTTACGATGCACACTGCAAACAGATTAATAACGTGTTTTTTGTACAATGCATCTGTTTTCTACTCTAAATAAAACATTCCGGGAACATTCACATCACAACCAGAACCAGAAAATCATTTTTTTCTTGGAGAATAAAAGTTATCTCCAACCTGGGAAACTATTAAACCCGATACCCTCGCTTAGAAGGCAAACACTCACCCAACTAAGCCAACGGGCTATTGTAGTATAAAACTATAAACAACTACAGTTTTTGTATGCTCATTGATGCCCCTTTTTTCGTAACCAAAACAGACATCCAAGATAAGATAATTCTTTATTGGTTAAAACTGTAGTGTTAGTATTCGCGAGTTCTTATTGCAGGTAATGTTATTACAGTTGACCCATCTCGGGCGTCCAATGTCACAAAATATGATTATACAAGCGATACAAATTATCAATATTTAGATTATAGATATTTGGAATTTATGTTGAATAAGATACAATAATTATAATTAGTTTGTGAAATACAAAGAACACTACAAAAATTTCAGAGATATTAAATTCATGCTATGTCAAAAAACTTTTAAGGAAATATTCTTTCAAACTATAGAAAACATTATCAGTCAACCAATTTTCCAAAGCACTTTTTGGTAAAAAAAAACGCCTCCAAGCCATCTCGGGGAGAAAATATGTGCGGATGGAAAAAACCAATAGCTGGCTGTAATATTTTGTATTCTTGTCCACAGCGTCCACGTCAGCAGAGCCTGGGCGGCGTGCTGAGGCGCGAGGGTAATTGGAAGTGCTTTATGCTGACGCTCATGATTGCCGGATGTCTAGGATCTGTAGCCTGGTGCAACACTGCAGAGATCGATCGAGACCTTATTGACTTTAGCAAGTGAGTACAAACAACCGAATGTAAATGGAAAAGGACTTCATTCGGACGCCTTATTTCAAAGATTATTGAGTTTCTTGAGCTTTGAAAATTACATAATAATATGTATGTATATATAAGTTCTATAGTCACATGTAGATATCAATCACATTAATTAGTTCTCCGTAACAATTTGAACTTTTATCTTGTAGTTACATCACGCAACTTAATTAAGAATCGACAAACCAATGTGGGGTTCTTTTTTTGTAATATAAAAGAAAAACGAATCTGCATAGTTACCTTTTTGACCACTATCCGACCTGATGAAAAATGATGATGGGGCCAAAGACATCCAGATTGTATCGTTCTGGGAACAAGACGCAAGTAATGGAGTTCCACTCTTTTGCTGTACAAATGATAAACGTAGAAGAAAAACGCTTCGAGTGAGCTGAAGGTACTCATATGTAACTGTCGTTTGACAGTCTTGTTGTTATATGTTAAAAATACGATGGAGGAACATATATCATGTAATCCTTCAAAAAATAGTGTCTGGTTTAGGTCAAGCCATTAGTTTGAATAAACGTAAACATAAACGCTTTTACACTCATAAATACGTTACGCCCTAGAGGCCGTTCAAGTATTACGTAAGCACTATAGGGGGGCGGGGGGGTCTTTGATTTGCTCATTTTTGATGACATGGGGGGTAGGGGGGGTCTAGATGATGATTACGTCATCCGTAGATTTACTTTTTTACACATATGGCAACTCACACATTGTCTATGCTTGAAAATGAATCGCATTTTCGGGGATTCCCACGAATAATGTATAGGTTTAGTTATTTTCTTATTTCTACAATTAAGTAATAAATAGATAACTTCTGTTTATGTGAGAAAACCGGGTCGTTTCGCGCTTTTATTGATAATAAAAGCGTGAAAAGACCCGGTTTTCTCACATAAACATGATTGAAGTTCGCGAAAGTTTAAAAAATTATAATAGATAACTTCTGCTCATAAATCAATAAAAAAAACAATACAGTAAGTAGGTAATAGAAAAATGTTTACGTAAGCATGGGGGGGAGGGGTAAGAGCTTTGCTTACTTTTGCTGACAAGGGGGATGGGGGGGTAAATACATGTAACAAATCTGCTTACGTAATACTTGAACGGCCCCCTACGTTCGATGACCATGTGCCGGAAATATTCACATCACACACACAATCACAATCAGCACTAGAAACACAAATTTCCCTTGGGGAGAATACTTGTGATCCCGTCCGGGAATCGAACCCGATACCCCTGCTTAGAAGGCGACCGTGCTCTCAACTAACGGTACAGTTTGTTTGTTTAGATCTACTATACATAACACAATTTGTACGTATCTACTTACCACAGCACTCGTGGTTAGGTCCTGCCTCACCTAAACGCAAACTTTACCCACACCCACCAATTACCAAGTTATTTTCAGCCACTACAGATCGAAAAGCCAAGATTACATTGCCTTTGTGCTCCGTCGCTTATTAGTTTACTATTTCAATACCAGCTTCAATTTCAAGTTAAATTTGTTTTCTCTTTGTTATTTTATGATTATTATTTACCTTTTTTTCTTTTAATCTTAGTTACGCAATCTTGTGCATTTAGCCAGTTACAAGAAATAAAATGTTCATGTGTATTTTAATAATAATAGTTCTAGTCATATGTCACAGTCAAAGTCAAGTAAAAGAGTCAAGGTCCCGTCATAGTCAAATCATGCCCTAGTAAAGTGGTAGAAATTTTACTAGAACTTCTATTGGAGTTTTGGAGCCAAGGCGAAAATCACGTTTTGCAATTTTGTATGATTTACCTACACTTGTGCTCGTTTACTAAGTACTAACGGTTAATATTTAATAATTATTACATATTAACATTCGAAGAATCACAATTTCTTTTACTTTTTCAAGTTAAAGAAATGGTTATCTATGCGACATTTATCTTTAGACTATGCGGATTTCATATATCAGTTATTACCACTATCACTGATTTTTCAAGGTAGTCTGACCTCGCCTCTGCTGTTTTTATCCGCAATGCCGAAAGAACTCATTCCATCTGCCATCATATAGCTTAGTTGGGTGTACGTTTGCCTTCTTCTTCTTTTTTTGTGGCACTTTTTGTTTACTTTTTTGTAGAATTCTCTTTCTTATGTTTATTTGCAAGCTTTATGCTGTGTCTATTTATGTTATGTTTTGTTTTGTTTTGTTTATAGAGTTAAATAAACATATTTCATATTATTTTTAGGCAGGGGTTTTCCCCCCAAGGAAAATTTGTGTTTCTGGTTCTGGTTGTGCTTGTGCGTCTGATGTAAATGAATCGAATGCTGGGAATGAATCGAATGCGGGGCTGTGAGTGTGAAAGCGTTTACGTAATATGTGATAAGTTGTAACTTAGGTTTCAATCGAATGTAGAAGTAGTATAATATACGTAAGTTCATAAACATAACATAAACATACATACGAAGAAAGGAGGTTACACGAATAAAAAAAAAATTTAAAAATACTATCGACTTGAGTACCTCCTTTTTTGTGAAGTCGGTAAAAAGAAAAACTTTTATCAAAGCATAATAGAAAAACTCATCTATTCAAACGATATATTATTTCCAGCTGCTAACAATTAAATCAGTTACTTCTCTCTCAGGCACCCAATCAAGAGGACCGTTCGGGGGTCTCCGTGTGACGTCGGCTACGCCTATATACCTATTGCCTTCGTGCTTTTGCTGTACTTGGTGTACTTAGTAGAATGCTACCATAGTACTGCAAGAATACAGCTGGCCAGGCGAGTCGATGTAGCCGCGGTTAGTGCCAGGGTCAATGCTATGAGAACCGCCACTCCCAGAGTTTGGTAAGCGTTTTTGATTTTTAAATATATATTTTTAAGCCTTGATCTGTTAGTTCGTTCGATACCATAAAGACCTAAAAAACTTTGTGGTTTGCTTGATCGAACTACGCGATCGAACCTCGCGGCCGGAACGGATTTTATATAGCCAAAAACTGAGCAATAATTGAATGATGTGGCTAAGCGAAACCTACAGTAGTGCGATGGTTTGTTTTTAAAGAAAACGAAATACCATGTTTTGATACGCTCCCAGTCCACTAACATTCTGTGTGAAACATTTTTTACGTTGTACTTTACACACATGTGTTCTATATCTATCGCGGCGGTATTTCTCTATTTAATTTATTGTCACTACTTTAAGGAGTACTACGGACGCCCTTTATTAAAAATAACCTAGGCTATGACACCTGTAGAATTGAGACGAATTCAACGATAGCCTATACGTTACAATTGGTTTACTTGTTTTGACGCTCTGAGGGAACAAACGAATATACATAGATATATTAACATATATGGTGCTAAAATCTTAACACTACATTTTGCTTCACTGTAGTCGAGTAATAACGGCATTGTGTATGCTGCTGGCCTACGCCGTAGCACCTACGAGCTACGAGCTACGCGTTACGTGATCAGTATTGTAAATGTAGGCTAGATCAATGTTCTTTGGTATCATGTATAAAAGTATGTATATGACAATATAGTAAGTATATTAAAAAAAAACTAAATTGTACATATCCTAGGTTCGAGTGTAATTAAGACTTCATTTTGTTATGCAAAGCCATGCACATGCGACGTATAAGACGTGGTAGGCGTTTTAACACAATTCACAAAATAAACTTTTTAATCACTCAAATGACACTGAAAATTTTATTAATGGAGACTTCGGAATCGTTATTCTTAGTTAAGGTAGCTAATAAGGTTGTTAGGATTCTCCTAAAGATTGGTAAAACATTTTTAAATAAAGTACCAATTACATACGTGCGAAGCCCAAAAAAAAATTGCAGCTGTTCAGGAATTACCTGAAACTTTACACACCGGTGCATTGGTGTTCTAATTTTAGGTGGCTCCTAAGTTGTTAATTGACGTCTAAGGTTGTTAAAACGTTTTATTGTGTCTGGCAACTCTTAAATGCTTAGCCATCTCATTTAGGCGACTTTTAAGGTTGGTGAAAATGGCTGTTTTTCTATTTCACAAACTCCGTTTCGCTACTGTTGATGTAACATGTTTACATTGTTATAATGTAATTATATAGTATTATAGATAAAGTTGGGCACGGTCCCCTTGTTCTATTTGCTCTTCCTTCATTCCTGTTTAACACTGGGGGAAACAAGAATGACTGAAACAGATCGAACTTTATGGTTCTAGAGTCTAAAAGGGCAAATAAGAAGGAGTTTCTCATTCTGACTAACGCAGGTGAAGCAATAGTTTGTACAAATAGGAATGTTTCTGAGTAATAAGTCCTATGTGAGAGACATGTGACATATCTTGTGAGATGCGGTTACTTTATTATTGGACTTGATAACATTTTAAAACATGTTCTTTGTTTTTGTTGAACATGCTATTATCTTCAAAATGTTTATTTCCAACAATTTTAGAGCTATTGCAGAATATTTACCTTTTATCTCAATAGATATCTATTTACTACGATAACTTATTAATTAAGTCGATAAGCTACTTACCGAAGATTAATTCTTCCAACGCTACCTCGTAGTATAACTTCGTCAGGATTCGCCGATTACGTTATAAAATCTGTCCATTAATCTTTATGACGTCATTTGGGGCCGGTGACGTCACAAAAATGCGTGATCATGAATCTCTGTTGACCTCTTTAGGTGGTCGTAATTGGGTAGTAAAACTTTTATTTGGTGATTATCTTTGATTTTCGAATACGAGGTTTGATACGCTGGTGATTTTTATGGTCGTAATAGAAGGCCTCTATTGATGCACCGTAGGTATAAAATTTGTGAATTTTACAAAGACGTGCCCCAATCCCATCTCCACATCGTACAATGTTTTGTTCCTTGTCCTTGGGGAGAAATCTGGTGATACTGTCGGGAATCAAACCCGATACGAAGGCGAAGCTCACCCAACTAAGCCAACGGGCAGTTCATGATTCTGTCTTTTTTTTCCATTGCTGTAAAGAAGTTCACAGCAGTTATGAAGTTAATACTATAGTCTGTAAACCAATTGCATTACAACCTGGGGGAAATGTAAAATATATTGTATAAACCGTAATAATGCGGGACGTCAGTGCAGGTTATATCACTCTAATTTAGAATTAGAATTAATTATGGTCGCAAATGGACTGAGAAGAGATAGATATGAAAAATGTTGCGAGTATAAATTGAGGAATTGTTTTTTATCGGCTAGAGTTTAACCATTTCCTTATCCGTAGTTAAGTGAAAAATGGTAATTTTAGATCTAGGTCGATTGTTTTTTATAAAATAAGATTTATTACAGGTGGAAGGCAATATGCTACCACTACGTGCGGCGCAAACGGCAAGTCACGCGATACAGGAACGGCGACTCCTACACTACTACACAGGTATGGCCACACTATATAATTGTTGCAAATCAACGTCATACAAAAATAGTGACCATACCTACACGCTTTTTAAATGTGTGTGTGCTAAGGATGTCTCATTTGCGCGTGCACATGTGCTAAATATGTGTTCATTAACAAGGTTAATTAATAGTTTTATTTCTTAGATGTTGTGTTATTTTTCAAGCACTAAATTAATTAATCTAGTATTTGGTTCAACTAGTTGAATTTAATAATATCAAACGCATTCACACTTACAGCCCCACACTTAGTTCGACGACTTGTGTCGTGGGTGCCGGAAACATTCACATCACACACACACAATCACAACCAGAACCAGAAATACAAATTATCCATGGGGAGGAAACTTGTGTTCCCGCCGGGAAACGAACCTGATACCCCTGCTTAGAAGGCGAACGCCATGCAACTAAGCCAATATATCTATGTCTACTATCTATATGTTGGCAAACTTAGAATCACGTAGGCAAGCAGCAAAGTGTAAACCGTTAGATTGTACGTTGCTTGTCGCGAACTTTTAGTGCAAAGTGAACTATATACGTTTCTTATGTCCATAAATGAAGTTGCATCTCATTTTTAACCGACTTCACATAAGGAGTAGATTCTATGTTCGACTGTATGTATTTTTTATGTATGTTCACCGATTTAAGTTCAAAACAGGTAGATAACTACTATTACTAGTATCAAAATAATTACAGTACCGTACTCTTTGTGTATAGATATATCCTATATCGTAAAGCGTACTTAATTGAGCCGTTCGTAAACGGGAACGCTATAATACAAATAAATTTACCACCCACGATCCGCACCACGATCAATTTGGCACTAAAATAGATTACCGTCAATTTCCTCCCACATGTAAGGGACGGAATCTGATGAAATGCGAGCGTGACATTGCTCTATTATGCTATTTATACTTAAATATTGGCGATGTTCAACAGTGCTCAAATATAGGGTGATGGTGTAGCTCATCATCATCAAAAAAACAGAATATATATATATATATATACAAGATAAATTTAATCAAATACTACAATGTATGGTACTGCAATTCAAGTAAATTATACTTAAGAATAAATTTTACCATGTTATTGTTTTTGTTGCAAAAAATCTATTTTGGTGGCACAAAATGTAAAAAAATATGTTTAAGAAATGTTTACATTTAATGCCAAAGAATGTATGTTACATTAATTATATGAATGGTCGTGATCTGATCAACTAAACAAAATTCATTGACGTATTTAATTTCATATTTTAGTCCACCATATTGCATCAACGGATTTGATATTGTGGGTGTATGTGTTGAATAAATGTGTCCCGTTGTTTTGTTTAATTCTACGTTTGTACCATTATAACCAATAAATTAAACGTTAAAATCAAACTTAAAAAATCAACTGTGGTGCCCATGTTAATCAAGATAAAAGGTCTGTATTTCTTTACTGGCTCTATTGATTATATGTATAAGAAATTGTATTGAAATCCATCAAGCGGTTAGTAACATAATTATACTCACACACAAATTCCAGTATTTATAACATTAGTAGTATAATTTAAAAACAAAAAAGAAGAAGGTTCTTTCCAACACAAATTGTGGATACCCTGAACAACATAGTGATATAATATATTACATATCTTTGGTAACGAGGTTTTCAACAAAGCGTATGAAAAAACATTATTTTTAAATTGACAGTATCGCTGAAAATAAATCAATTATGCCAATGAATTCTCGAAAAACAGCTTATACCCGGGGAAAGTACAAAAAGCAGCGTACTTATATTTGTTAATACATTCCTCTTCGGCAATTTAAACGAAACACCTGTCAGCCTCCAAGCGCTTTATTTGTATTCAACATCTGCCGCTCGATGAAGACATATTCGCGTTAGAACACTGACATGATAAAGCGGACTAAACCTTTGAACTTCTCTGGCGTGAAGGAGTTGTTAACTTTATCTTTCACTGAGTATTATGAAGGACGTAGAAAGTAGGGCGTATCACAATTCACGTTTGAATGACCTATGTTTTTAATTACAATTTAATTAAATGAAAATAATGGTAGTCTCACATCCTAGTCAACGGGCAAATTGCCTTTATTTACTGAAACTAAATTAAAATTATATACGACTCTATAGCAAAAGAGCTCACTACAAGCCACAGAGCTTATAGGTTACCCAAGTTCTCAAGCCCACTGTCAGCGGGTAGAGTGCCTATCATGCTGGCGGCATTGCCTCTCTGAATTGCAATGCTAATACGCGGAGCCAAATAAATACAAATGTTTTGATCACGAGTCAACCACTCTGATATTTTTTTGAAAATAGAATGAGCTCTCTTACAGGCTCTGTGTTTCAATACTAAACGGTTCAAATATAGTTCAAATATACTACTGCCAAGGTTTCCCTATTCTTGCCGTTTGTGCTGTTCTACTGAAGCTACCGCGGCGCCAGCCCATTCTGTGTTTCAAGAAGTGACGGAGCTAAAGTACCAATACAAGTTTCATTCCATACATAATTAGGGTCATTCCGTTAGATCTATTACAATCGTTTCGAAATTGACTTTATATGGTTTTACCATTATTCACCAATCTATGTGAAGCTTAGTGGCAAAAAAGAGATTGTCACTAAGCTTAAAGCTCAACCTTTCCAACCGAAGTCAGTCTTAGTCGCATTGCTCCACCCAGGTATTCCCAGGTAAAAACTAAAAACATTGCTCCACCTACGTGTTCCTATATAGGTGATACCATTGCTCCACCTAGGTATTCCTATATTAAAACCGTTGCTCTACATATGTTTTACTAGGTGGAGCAATGTGGGCATCCTTGCAAACGTTGTTGAGAGGTTGTCTCCAATCAAGAACACGTCTACGCCATCGCTTGTCGATTAGTACCTCTTTAGGTTGCAAATCGAATGGGATACCCCATGGTCGATGTTCTTTGTTGGATCATTTCGTTTTAAATTCAATACTTCAGGAAACTTCAAGCACAGGCCTCTCCATAGCTCCGTAACTTTACATTGTTGGCCAATCGGATCAAGCCAACTTTATAACTATGATACCGCAACTAAAGACATGCACAAATGTCTAATTTTATATGAGTCAACAAAACGTAATATCCGCGCTTAAATCTATTTAACAAGCTTTTATTTAGTATTACCTGTCCAGTTTCCTATCTATTTGTCGGTTTTGTAATCAAATCTTGCCAACTAAATAAGACTCACTTCCCGATGTCCGATTGGAATCAACTTTGGTGTACTTATGTATCTTCGGTGACAATACAATGATATGGTACCATAGAGCTGGTCTGTTGATGAAAAAGAACGGCGATTGGAACTTCTGAACTAATTAAGATAAACCCATAAATTTTGGGCTAGTTTGATTCTTCTTAACAAGGTCTCTGGTTATATAACTTTTGAGTGCTTTTTTTTAATACGTGTGAAAACTTTATTTAAACTTTATAAAGCATTACTTTTTTCTTAATAAGACCCATGCTATTACCTAAACTATTTGTTACAATCGCATAAGTTTTAAAAGCTACAACCTCTTTCTTGACATGGCGTTAGTGTTATTTTCCATGTTTACAATGAGTGTTCGTGTATAGCGATATCGTGAATTCGTGGATAACACGCACGAAAGCAATTAAAAAGAAATAGCAATGTTTTCAACATTGTATTTTTGCTCGTTCAGGTCACAAGGTTCAGCAAAAACGATTTGGAGTTTTCGACACCTTGACGGTAGTTAAAATCGCATAATCCCTGAAAATGTACTTATATCATATTTCATCATCCACGAAGAAGTAGAACTTATTGCCTGCGTCATTGTTCCCCGAGGGGTGTAATCTGGGAGTCTTCAAATCAAGAGTTTATAGGTATCTTCTAGGCGAGCATGTCACATCTACGGCAACATCATCACTTTCCATCAGGTGAGATAGTGGTCAAACGCATGTCTATAAGGCATAAAAAAAAATATCGGACCATATTCGTAATATCCGTTTGTTGCCCATGATCCCGTGGTCTTACTAAACGTACAACTCATTTAGTAGGACCACAGGCAATTTTCAAAGGTGGTATGGTACTACCAGTTTAACTACGATAGACTACCTACTTGATATTTAGGATGATTTTCTAGAATAACAGAAGTATTATTAGAATTTCAAATCTCATATAGGGTCGTAATTTGAAATCTCAAATAGGTCTACAATCTACGTTTCAAAATTATTACCAAAAGTTTTTAAAATTGTATGAGTACATTCACGATACGACAAATAAGCGCTTTGCTTACTTACAGTAGATACATAAGTATAATGAGAATGCCGCTTTGTAAAGCCAAATGCACGAACACACGATCATGGAACGGGGTTAAACAACCATACAAGCTTTGTTTGGCTCCGACCTTTGATCCGATGGGTATCGATGCATATTGATGTCGCTCATGCAAAACATCACCTGTACGTATTCCATTTATGAGGTTGAAAAGCTTCAATTTTGTAGATGATTTCCGAGATGATGCCGAGATTTCCGTAATTTTATAGTATTACCTACCTACAGGGTAACTTGTAAGAGTAGTATGCAATTATGTAAAACTTGGTAATTGTGTGTGTGATGTGAATGTTTTCGGCATCCTACAAAAGTTATCGAATTTATAGTGGGGCTGTGAGTGTGCTTGTTTTGCATTGTTTGTTTTTTTTTTTTTTTTTATTTGTGACAGGCTAGTATTTGACCACTATATCACCTGATGGTAAGTGACGATGTGATCGAAGCTGGTAAACACACTAGACCTGGAATACGTAGGCTCTCAAGGATAACTGCCGGAACACCGTATTTGGCTTGGCGGCAGACTTTCAACTTGATGGTGGTAAGCTACTTTGGTAGCAAGCCAGGCGAGCAACTCACAAAATGCTCTACCACCTCTCAAATGTCACCTGATTAGCACCACCCGGGGACCACGTGTAGGGAGTCAGACTTAAGGGGTATCCTCCTACGGACGTGGGTGACTCAGCCCCCAAATATGTTATAAACATAAAATGTTTATAGATTATGATAGGCAGATCGACTTCATACATATATACTTCATACCTATAGTCACGCCTCTTTCCCATTGGGGTAGACAGAAGCCACATCTTCAGCCTGCTACGATCCTGACACACATCTTTCGCTTCTCCTACATTCATGAGTCTTTTCATACATGCTCGTTGGTTGCGGGTACTTTTGCCCTTTTTTATGTACGTTAGGCAAGCATTTGACCACAATCTCACCTGATGGAAAGCGATGATGCGGCCGTAGTTGTAGCACGCCTTTCTTTAAAACGTTTTCGATCTGGTCGTGATACGTTCGCCAAGGGCCGATCCTAACCAACTTGCCTTATAAATATGCTTCTTCAATCTATTTTCGTCCAATTTCGTCAAGTGTTAAATTTTTTTTTTCAAAAGGAAAATATATTACATTTATATATTCAGTTTAGCGTTTTTTTACGTCAAGATAAGATAAAATGTTTATTAACTGACAAAGGTTTATTAAAAAAAAATTGTCTAAAGATATGGTATGACAATACAGGCTAAACGCTTACCATCACGTGATCAACTTGCTTCTCTCCTTTCATATTATAAAAAAAGTGTTTTTTTATTGGAAACAAATAAAGCTCGTAACATTTTGTGCTTCAAATCCAAGAATGTCCATTATATTGATAGCTGTTTAGAAGAGCTTTGAATAAGCTTTTATACACGCGTTGTAGCTGAGAAATACACGTAAAGTCTCTTTGCATGCAATCGACAGCTTTGGCAGTTTACAGGCTTTGGGCTACATATGCTCAAACTAAATATTAATCTATAGGTGTGGTACACAGCTGATTTGGCCAGTATATTCAATCTTACTTTATCTGGGCCACATTTAGCGCTGCGTTGGTGACTTTAGTTCTAAAGCAATGGTAGACATATACGCTTTACGCGGATACCTCCAATATATCAAGTGGGTACATCCATTACCAATTGTCTATATTTCCTAAAACTAAACTAACACTATATACATCTCTACAGCTAAAGCCTAATTTACCTACGCATCGAACTGACTGGTAACTCAAGTCCTCTAGCCCACAACTATTTATTTAAAATTGTATACCAACTGGACATGCAGTTCTGGATGCACGTGTATCGATTTTGTGAAACAATTTTTTTTACATTTATTATATTTCAAGACACACTATAACTTTTTATTGTATCCAAGTGACACTTATGTTTCCAAAGCAATAATTCCATGGTTCCTATCAATTGATAACTGTTAATTAAGCCAAAACAGAACTTGCAACCTACCCGAAGCAGGAAGTTTCTTGACTTCTGCCTTTATTCTTGGGCTATAACCGAAATTGCCGAAGTTGGAAGGGATTCGATTTAAGGTTAATAGTTCGCCGAATAGAGTAAACTTCGTGTACGGTTAAAACAGTTAGAGATAACCACGATCCCTGATATGTAAGGATCAGATAGTTAATACCGATAAGACACACTACTCGTACATCCAATGACATGATTCTGTGTAGAGTTTATAAGTTACGGCGAATATTTTTGTACTGAAGGATATATAAGAAATAATTTTAGTTAAAGATTTTCGAAACTTAAACTGCATTTTATTTTGACAAACAATGAAGATCTAAATATACGAAAAACTAGCCGATTGGTTACTCCTTTGCCCGTGTGGAAATCGTATCTTTGTCGACGTCTACTTCCCAAAAACCATCTACCTACCTAATTTAAGCTATAAGCTGATAAGGCTAGCGTTTCACAGCGGTTCAATGGGCGGTAAGTTACGCCTGTATTTCAGTAACGAGCAAAAACAACTTAAGAATTACATAACATTCAAGTAATATCTTTTCAACAGGTTTATTACGAGAGAGTTAACACACACAGTGCGAGCACGTCGTTTTCCCACGCGTGTTGTGGCCAGCGAGATGCCTCAAGAAACCTGGTGCTGGATTCCAAGACTCCCATCACTAAGGTCCGCTTCAGCAAGGGTTTCGCTTTTGCAAATATCGAGGCGGCTAGTGGTAAGACAATGCTTTGAAGATATAAGAGTTAATTAATCACTGACGCAATAATTTCCTTCTATAGAGACTTGGGCTCTTATCACACCATCATATCATGTGTGTGTGTTAGTATGTTTGTTACTTCTTCACGCTTGGACGGTTATGGATGAAATTTTGAATGTTTATAATGTTGTTCTACACAAAAGCCTTTTATTTACTCGTATTAGCGAGGGGCATAGCATGCCTGCGAGTGCTAGTGTGAATGTGTTTGACCACTAAATCGGCAGTTTGTTAATGAGATGTCGTCGAGAGTGGTAATCAGGCCAAGAATCTGACCTTAAAGATAGTCGCCATATGTTTGGCGATATATTTTTCTACTACAATCGTATTTCGGCACGTAGTACTAGAGCAGCAAGTGCAAAAAATGCCGTAGTATCGTGTATATCATCACTACGATACGTTCACTAGATCGTAGAATGTAAGACTGTTCCCGGGAACAGCCTTCTCCACTTCTAACTCTTCTATACTGAGCTATAAGCAGTTTAAATTAATAGAACATTAATAAGATAATGACATTAATTCACCCTCTAAACTCTCCGAACACTCAAAATATCTTTAGAACTTGCTCCGGTATTGTTAAAATTCTTAAACGATTCTAACGCTTCTGAGTTATTTATGTTAATAAAAGATTCGAAAGTTCAGTAAACAAAGTCATTTCGTGACCGTTCAAATGGTTCATTAATTAAAATTATTGCTGTTACTAAATTCAGGCCGTTAAATATGGATAAAATGTTAATTATTATTTTTATGGCTCCAAAACCTTGAAACGTACGATTCTATTAATGATTTTATGTATATAAATTATTCATGTTTATGCTTGGTCCACAAAATGTACATAAAAATGTTTTATGATATAAATGTATATATGTGTCACATGTTTTTAAAGTGGTATTTTGGAGCTCTCCGTTTAATACCCATGACGATGGTATTCGTCTTTTTCTCTCTACTTTATAGAGTAACTAGCCGTGCCCCACGGCTTCTCCCGCGTTTATCAAGTTGAAGTCTAGTCTGGTATAGTAGCCTATGTGTTAATCCTAGATATAAGCTATGTGTATTCCAAATGTCATCCAAATCCGTTCAGCTGTTACAATATGAAAAGAAAACAAACACACAAACTTTCGGATTTATAATATCAGTGTGATTTTGTTTTTATAGCATTAGCCGTGGTAGGTAGAACTAAACATTTTTTTTTTATTGGCTACTTTATGGAGTTACACGATTGCCATTTTGTGTTTTATTTAATAAAAATCCTAGCCTATGGCACATCGTAAAATTGACACAAATTCAACGATACGTTACAATCGGCTTATTAGTTTGGACGCTGTGCGGGATCAAACTCACATAACACGTATATACAGTACTCTGAAAAACATAACCCTCCATTTTGCTTTGCCATAGGCGGGGAAAATTAAAAAGTGATTAATTTAGCAACTGTCACAACTATTAAATATATGATGATGGTGTGTGAGAGTGATGCAAATGTATTGGCACCACAGTAATCGTTTTTGAACCTAGTTTGGGGCTACTAATGTGAAAGATTTTATGGTTATGTATATAATAATTACTAGCTGCGCCCCGCGGTTTCACCCGCGTTGATAATGATGAAAAGTGATGATGATGATGAAAAATAGATGTTAGCCGATTCTCATAGATACCGGATAAGCACAATAAATTTCATCAAAATCGGTCAAGCCGTTTCGGAGGAGTATAGCAACGAAAACTGTTACACGAGAATTTTATATATTAGACATACTTACCTACAGCATGTGACGTCTGACAATGTTTTTTTTTGCAGACAGCAAACGTAACCCTCTTCATTTCTTACTAACTACCTGTCATATGCTGTCAACCACACGAGCCCCAAACAATAAAAGTTATGCCGGGTACAGAATGTATAGTATAGCGGTGCACCACAGTTTTTTGCGCGTTTATTAAGTAAAAAAGTATCCTACGTCCTTTAAGCTATGTAAATTTTAAATTTCATCCAGATCCGATCAGTCGTTACAGCGTGAAGAGGAAATAAACATACTTTTTTATATTAGTATGAAACGCGGAACGAAAAACATACGAGAAATGCGACCCAGTTGACGAAGTAGTACCTGCCTTATGCGCAGCGCCGTGGTGGGTTCGATTCCCGGCAGGAGCACAATTTTCCTTCTCAAGGGACATTTGTGCTTCTGGCTCTGTGTGTTATGTAATTGTTTACGGCATGAAACAAGTGTTATATAATTGTTTCCGGCACGAAACAAGTCTTTGAAGTTAGTTTAGGGCTGTGAGTGTGTTTGTTCGAATGTTTGATATACAACAAATCTGTTTCTTATCATCAAATAGCACCAGTAGCTCAAAATCAAAGTGAAACATGTTTGACTTGCTTAAATGTTTGTGTTAGTTACATACCACGTTTTACATTTGTTTTGAGTTTCCCTTTCTGTTGGTAAACATCCCGATGGTAACACAAACATTTATAGTTAGAGTGACCATGATAGCTTAAGATTGTTTCTTTGACTTGATTAATGACAAGGATGCATGGAAGCAAACTGTACAAGTGCTTTCGGGCGATTACATAATATAGATGTATTTAGTTACATAACCCAAAATATTTCCTGTATAAGTAATTTAAGAATGTTTGAAAAATAATTAATGGAAAAAATGCACCACCGAGTTTTTTACCAGGTTTTTCTCGAGCTGGCTGTAATATTGCGAATCTGGCAGTAGAGTCATTGACCTTGGGGCCCATGTGAATAAACGATTTTGGATTTGACTTTGAAGCAACGGGTGTCATGTTTGATTCCTACCGGAAATCAAACATTACACCAGTTGCTTAGAAGGCAAACGACAAACAAACTACGCCAGCGAGCAGTTCTAATTAAACATTATTTTGAGCGATAGGCCTAGAATTTTGTATCACAAATATTATATTTGTTTGGTTATTTAACGCTACATTTTGGTAACAGAGTTTGAAGACCAAAGGTCGCGGTTCTTCGCCGAACACGAAAGGTTCGACGACTTCATGGAGATGAGAGAGGGTTTAGATCTCATCGGAGTCAGCTCCTTCAAGGAGTACATGGTGGCTTACAGGTGAGCTCATTATTTTGTATAATGACATAACATAAATTTTTTTTCATCCCTGATTGGCTAGCACCTCTGTCTTGCCTGATGGTAAGTGGTGATGAGGTCGAGGGTGGCAAGCCCGCTAAGCCTAGAATGACCTTTTATGTTACTTCATCTGAGTGATTAATTAAGTATTTAAATTAAGCCGGTTTTCAGGGATGCAGACCGCTGTCCTTGGTACTCTTCGCAAATCTTGTTCTGGACGTTATCCTGCCTGCTGTTGTCCTGGCCTCTTCGGATCCTCATCGAGTGTAACACTGCATACGTCCATTATACGGTATTTAACGATAGCATACATATCAAATCCTTTTTTATGCTATTTGATCGGGCGACAAATGACATCCGGTTTATTGACCGACCCTCAGTTTCCTGTATTAAAAGCACGTTGGATTCTCGATTTGTCAAATTAATCAGCTTTATTAATTGTCTTTTATGGTAAACTAATATGTAACTTTATATATAACTCTAACTTAGGCCTATTACAGGTATTTAATTCTCTCAACTGTTTCAGATAACAAAAATCTTCGGCACAAACTACGAGCTCGACCCAAGTCGGCAGCTCGACCTCGACACCCACCTCTCCGACACGCTCCCCCCGGTGACCGCCACCAACTACTCTTGGGCTCCCCCCGAAGAACAAAACGCGGTCCAAACATCGGCCCCCCGGCCCTCCCGGACCTTGCCCCTATCCCACGCATCAACCGTCGACAGCTTGGAACTCTTCGCGGCCATTCGAGGTAACTGTGCCTTAGTCCCCTCGTACTCAGAAGCCATGCGCATCGATGCAGCATTGAGGGAAGAACCCACAGAAAGCGTGCGAATTGACGTCGAACCGGCCAGACCTAGAGCTATAAAAGCAGCCTCCTTCGATGAACCTCCGAGAAGACCCAGAGTCACCATAGCAGGTACGCATTCCAGTCACAACATCTCAGCCAGCGCGAGATCCATCGAAGCTAAACAACTGAACAGACGCTCATGGGCGGGAGTCTTAACGACGTCAAGAAGTGCTAGACAGATTCTAGAAGACTTCAGAGCGTCCAATAGCTACGAACCGGTGCCTGAACCGCAAACAAGAAGCAACGAGGTCATGTTGTTCTATTCGAGCGAGCTAGAACCGACTTGCTCGAGAGATCCTTTCGGCGGTCGCGCTCTAACCACCCCGACTGATGAACCGCCTTCTTACGAGGAGGCTCTTAAGCTTCCCGCTTTGAGAAGACTCACTAGATCTATCACTGGAACTGATCTAGCCAATCCTAGACGAGCGTTCATTAGGGACGTGCTCGCGAACAGAAGATCGTGCTTAGAGGGAGTCGGAGTTCTGTCAGGAGCTAAAGTAGTTAGACTGCCTTGTGGTGAATCAGGTGAAGAGACGCCTCTATAGCGCTCCTTGAGCAATTATAAACTCTATGGTGCAATAAATTAGGTTAAATCTGAAACGCTGTTAGTTATAGTGTTTATACGTATTTATATGCTTTGTAATTATTGGAATTTTCTGAGTAAAGAGCTTGTGCTTTAGTACTTAGAATTCATAGGAATTGAACAAAGAAAATATTTGAAGATACACAATGTTTATGATTAAATAAATTTATCAAAAGCTACGATGTTATTACGCTTGGTAACGAGAAAAGCCCTTGTATTTGTTCAACCATTTGTATTTAGGTAAACCGCGAACCGTATCTTCGCAGAATCCCGCAAAGAAAGGGAAAATTAAATGTGTTGGTTTATCTTTCCACCAATTTTAAGAAAATCGATGTGTTTTCCTCTTATCGAACATTATTACATGCTGCTTAGGAAAATGTTACACGTTCCAAGTTACTTAAACATTTTGTTAATTAGAAATGTGCACAAGTTTGATAATTAAGGAAAAACCTGGTGATTGAATGGTGTTTTGTAAGGTACTTTATTTTTTTAGCTAGTTAAAGTAACCACATTATAGTGGTATCATTGACATTTTTAACTTTGTATTTCCCGATAAGTACAATACTGGAATCTTTAAGTCACGACTGAACAAGTATCTTCTAGGCAAACACGCTCCTTCGTCGATCACATCATCACTTACGATGGGAGTACAATTTCTCTACTCCAGAGATTTTTTTATGTCTGGTTCTATTACTACTGTATGTGATGTGAATGTTACCGGTTGTTCGATTTCCGGTGAGAACACAAGTTTACTTCTAAAAGGATATTTGTGTATCTGCTTCTGGATGTGATTGTATGTGTGATGTGAATGTCCCGGCATCCACGTCACAAGTCATCACACTTAGTGTAGGGCTGTGAGTGTGAAAGCATTGATCTATACTTCAGTGTAGATAATAGTACCTACACTAAAATATAGAGTGCTTAATTAAACCCTTATCTAAATCTAATTTAAAACAACCACTCTACATATTATCATGTACCTACCTAATTAATATTCAAAACATACTCCAAGTAAACAGACAATGTTTGTAGAGTTTGTTAACGCTCCTCGCATTTGCAATTAGTTACTAAGTGTCAAAGCTTTATCCGAAGCTATCTACTTAAAATGGACATCGGGTTTTAGCTTAAATTAATGGACTCAGAGCCGACTGAATCCGGAATAGGTACTTATCTAACGACGCGATAAATGCTAAAGGAAACTTGCAGATACACCCGGTAACAGCGGAGTAAAAAGCTTTGTCCAATAATAGTCAAGTACAGCATAAAACTTTTCACCCCACTACAGCGGCGCAAGGAGGATAGTTATGATTTTAGCACTGTATTTTGTATTTATGTAATTGTGAGAACTGGAACGTTACCTCTTATGTTGTTATAGTCTGTGGTTTTGTATGCGTTCTCTCTTGTTGTCGTTGGTCATGGATCAGAGTGATCGGACAAGTGAATTAAACTCGTTACTAATTAATGAAATTACTAATTAAAGAAATGGTGTTTTCTTCATATCTAACAGTAATAATATGTTAGTTTCCTCACAATATCCAATCAAATAAACATAAACGCTTTCGCACTCACAGCCCCACAGTAGGTGCCGTAAGACAACAGTCGTTCGGTCATGTCGGATACATGCAGGCTGTTTGCAAAAACCAGCTTTCCAGTATAACATAAAACAACTAAGTGGCCCGTTAGCCCGCATAATTGGTTTCGTCTTCTAAGCATTAGGTTCGATTCCGAGCGGGAACACAAGTATTCTCCTAATGAAAAATCTGTGTTTATGGTTCTGGTTATGTTTGTGTATGTGATAAATGTTTTTGGCACCCACGACTCAAGTAAAAAGTAAAAGAACTTAGTGTAGGGCTATCAAAAAAACGAGCATCATTTTCAAATTAACAGTGATAGGATCAGACGATTAAAATAAGTAGTAACTACAAATGAGGAAAAAATATTACGTACACATTTTATTTGCCACAGTAACAGTTTTTAAGTACCTACTATGTACCTATGTATATAAGGTAATGTTAATCGATAGAACATATTTATTAATATTTAACTGTATTGTGTTAACCAATAAATAATTATAACAATGTCAGATAAGATTACAAAGCGGGAATAAAACAAATAGCACTCAAAAATTTTGTAAACCGCTTGCCGAAGGAAAAGTGCCCAGAATACTGGCTACGTTTCCACGTCGAATAGATATGCTAATTTTGTGTGCTAAATAAGAGCCAGTATTCTGGTCACTTGTCGCCTCATCTAAACGTTTGGATAAATGTTTAAAAATTTCGTGTGCATCCGGTCCCCATGGACCCAAAGTTTCTACTCCCAACGGAACAATCATGTAACGTCTATCAAGGTTCGAATATTTACGCCGTTTGAGGTTTTCTGCTTTGTTTTCAGCCCCGCCAGCTTGAACACTAGTCTCTGGAAGATGAGACGGCGCCAAAGTATCGACACAAATTGCATCCCACACGAATGGTCGTCCCATCTTCCAAGGAATTAGTGTCATTCCATCAGGCCTCTTGCCGTTGGCACGCATCAAAACGTTTGTTTCTTCGTTTTGTGTATATAATATTTTATATGTATGAACATATTTATATATATACATATAAAATATAGAATGAACATAGTAATACGATTTTCTTTGTATGATAACCACAGATGTTCTAAGGTTAGAAGAAA
This sequence comes from Lomographa bimaculata, assembly GCA_948107665.1. NCBI lineage: Eukaryota > Metazoa > Arthropoda > Insecta > Lepidoptera > Geometridae > Lomographa > Lomographa bimaculata. Next base: position 5,822,202 of record OX403596.1, on the reverse strand, counting down.
GATAAACCAATCCAAAAAAAGCGGAAATCTATATACCTATTATTAAACTAATTAGTACTTAAATAGTTAGGTGAGAATATTATTGTATAAAAATACCTTAGGTATAAGGCAGGCAGTGCCTTGTATCATTGATTATTAGAATAACTAATAATATTGCTAAAATTTCTCTACATTTCGTATAAAGGAACTGTTATACGTATAGTCATTATATTTAAATGAATTGTATAATGTTTAATTTCAAATGTTTTTAGAGTCAAATGTCACTTGTTTATTTCACTTAGATAACTTTCCATAGATATGCTCATATGAATTATTTATTTTAAGTGTTTATAACTCCCCGTGGTTAACTTTCCCGCCTAGAATGTATCATAGCATAGTATAGGGTGTTGATATTTTGTTATGCTTAACGAGCTGGTCCCTACTGGTCCTTACAAAAATAGGATAGGTAATGAATAGGTCGCAGTTAAATTGACAAACCCTTATTTTATCTTAATTTTTTGTGTAAAGCAAAATCATACATGGGTAGAGGAGCAAAGCGAGGGGAAACCTTAGGTTACAGTGAATCACAAAATGTGAGTTAATCGAGCGAAGCGAGCGTGGAGCGAAAGCAACTGGCAAAGGGATAGAAAATAGATTATTATTTTGACACTTCATCGACTGTATAAAGACTAAAATACATTGACTATATATTAGAAATCGCAACTACCGTGATATTGTTAGAGTCGACTATTTACCGGTAAATTATAATATCTCTGGGGAAAATAATTCTATCACGGCTTTTCTAATTCCAAACAATTTAGCTGCGATATCTATGTCAATATTTATATTGCACAATCGGCAAACATTGACGATCTCAGAGACTACATTTTACTGAAGATACTAATTTATATTATGCGCTTCAATTTATTATCTTTATACCTACCCATCTTAAATGTATAAATGTCATTGAAATGGTGTGAAGTACCTAATTTCATTTTTAATTAAGAAATTAATTGGTAACTCACCAAAAGTGATATTATTATAAGAAAACGCTAATTAGAAGCTATCGTGTTTCAATTAATATTGGCTGTTTCATGGAACCAATTAAGATAAGTATTCTGTATTGAGTACCTATTTTAATAATATTACGTATATGATAATTGATGTTATATTATGTGGTATATATAATTATAATTACGGTGACGGTGAGTTGCTGGTATGTTGAAAAAGTGTATGAAACTTGTATATATGAATATAGTAATTAATTAAATATTTTGAAGAAATGCGTTGCACACAAAAAATATTGCTTTTTATGTTTGAGATTAAACATATATATGGTTTGAGAGTTGAGAGCATTTTCAGATAGCGATGGGCTCCAAAGGCACTGCCATATTATATTAATGCAGATAAATTTCTGTGTTCTTATGCTTTTTTTTTTTAATGTTTGATATGCTAGTATTTGACCACTATCTCACCTGATGGAAAGCGATGATGTGGCCGAAGATGTAGTATGCCTGCCTAGAAGATACCTATTGACTCTTGACTTGAAGACTGCCAGATTATACCGCTCAGGAAACAAAGACGCGGGCAATGAGTTCCACTCCCTCGCAGTACGGATGATAAACGTAGAAGCGTAACGCTTCGATGCTGAGCATGAATACATGACCACTATTCAAATCCGTAGCTATTGGAACCATTTTACGCTAGAATTTAAAAATTAAATGTTCTTGATGTCAGGTCAAGAAACAAAATGACGTGACACTCGAAGCGCGGTTAGGCTGGTTCAACTTAACTGATTGACAAGGTTAAGAAACGCTCAGATAGGCCACATTCAACCGTTTGGTCGGATTTTCAACTGAGTGTCACTGTCCTTCGATGGGAACGTTAAGCTGTTAGTCCCGGTTGTTAGTCGTAAGACAACAGTCGTTAAGTCATGTCTCAGGCAGCCTGGGAAATTCTGGCAAGAATGCCCACTAGTCTATACGACAAGCACGGGACAAAATGTCATGTTGAATTTAATCGGATATGATTAGCCTTAATTATTACCCTCTAATATTTCACCTATAATGCAGTTCAGTATAATAATATGAAGACCAAAGTAAACGAATTTAAGCAAACTCTTACGAGTCCCAAGCCTATCGTATGTTCGTGACCCTACCTTCAGATAAATTTTCTTAATTATTATTAAAATTGTACAACCCGTCCAAGTTGAAACTGAGCTACGTGCCTCAACTTCCTTTTGTAAACCTACCAAGGAACGTTTTAACCGGTTAGTTTACTGAGTACTCATTTAGTAAATGATCAGTCTAAAAACTACTGTGCTTGTTGAGTGTCTATGGCAAGCACGTAGATTTTCTACATATTTATTTTGTAGTCAATATAATTTAAACGTAAGCAAAGCTTAAAAAAACCGACTTCACCGCTTATGTTTTGGTTTTGGCTAGATCGATTTCAATAAAATTTATACGAAACCAAAATCAAATTTAAAAAAAAGGACGCTACAGGCAGACTCACATATACACTTATAACATCTTCCTTTTTGCGTACGTTTTTGTTAATAGAAAATCCAACCTATTAAAAGTTGGTAAGAAATATTTTTTTTATTATTTAACACTGGTAAAAGGTGGAAGATTTTTTTTGTCATTTTACGGCTTAAAATTATAACCCTTAATTATGAAATAATCTTGTATATAAACAATATATCAATGTTAAGAAACACATGATTTACAAAGTGCCAATGGATTTAAAAAATAGATAGAGTATTAGTAAAATTATGCATATGATACAACGCGTGACTTCAATCTGTCAAAGTAGAGTAGGGAAACACGCATATAAATGGATGACTCTATATTATTAATTTTTTTTTATGTATTATTCTAAGGACCGATTTTTCAATCATCATAATTATAAACATTTAGACAGCATTTATTTCTTTTATTATAATAAACATAAAATTTTCGATACCCATATAGACCTTTTGACTTATAAGACGACTACCTGACGAATAACTTTATCTTTGTAGTGACTGCTAGAAAAACCGATATTCAATGAATTATGATGCGATATGTCACAAATATCATGCAATATGTCCGGCAATCCACGCATCTTAACTAACGTCAATTGTCTGAAATCAAATCAGCAACTTTGTGTAAATACATTTCAGTGTGATTATAGTTATAAAATACTACACATAACTTTCTGATCAATAACAGAACATTAAAAAAAAAAAATTTTTTTATAGCTATGTTTTTGATCGGAACTGTAGATTATTTTGTATCGAATAAACAACTAATAACTGAATACAAACCCTTACTATATCTCATTAATTAATTCAATATATATTAATTTTACCATTTTTTATCTTATAATTATTTAACTATATCACGTTGTGTTCGAAATCTTAATAATATTTTTTTTAAATATTACTTCTTAATATGAAAATAGAATTAATTATACTACTTAACCATATTATTTTTTATAGTTCTTTGTTAAATTCACTAAAATTAGTAAAATAAATTTGAAATTGTGAATAATTTTGCATGCACATTGTTATTGAAATTGAAATTGTACTATAAGCAAGAAATAAAAGGCTTTTTACCTATTTATTTATTTAACTGGATAACTAATAAATTAATTGGTTTGATTACTAACTTGTTATTTGTCTAAGGATTGAAAACTCTCATTATTTTGATGTAATGCTCTGCGCTTTTGTGAATTAGACTTAGAAGAATACTCCTTTCTTAAACCATTTTCTTTGACTAAAACCAAATTATTTCGTAACTTGTCTGCTATGTATTGTTTATAATGATGTACAAAATTTAAATTTCTTACCATAACTATTAATAATGTGTTTATATAACTTTATTTAGTATAAAAAAAATTACTGATGCTAACAAAATACACTGCTTTAAATGTATGTACAAATACAATTGTTGTAAAGTTATTGAATAAGTAAGAAATCCTGTAATTATATTGTAAGTTAGTTACACATAAATAAGAGAAATTTATTATTTTAAATAAACTGTGTTATCAGATGTATTTGTTTTATATACATGTTTATTACAAAGCCTTTTGAGAATCATCTAATATTACTAGCTATATCCGGCATGCGTTGCAATGCCACATAAAGAAAAAAATCATTTTACCTCTTTCACATTTATGTTTGCCTAGTACTTTACTCAATCCGAGTGACGTATTCCTTCTAGCTAGAGTTCCGTCATATACACACATACAGAAGAATTACATAATATAAAGATAGTAAGTAGATACTGAAGTAGTGTGTAGTGTAGACATTCGATAAATTTCCGGTCACTAGAGCAAAAAAAATGTAACATAGCAACATTAAGATTGATAGAATTTTTTAAACATTTGCGAACTTCGATCATGTTTATATGAGAAAACCGGGTCTTTTCGCACTTTTAATTTCAAAATAGCATTATTTTGACTAACCTCGACGTTTCGGCAGGATTGCACCGGCCGTGGTCACGAGAGATTCAAAACAATGCTATTTTGAAACCAAAAGCGCGAATAGACCCGGTTTTCTTATATGAACATGATTAAGATTGATGCCCTCGACTATGGCGGTAAATTCAGAGTAAAAACAGATTACTTTCTAGCTAGGTTTGGTTGAATTTTGATTTTATGGAACAGTCATAGAGTTGACATTGTAACAGATCGTAACATAGAAATAGAAATATACTTTATTGCATATAGAGGGTTAGGTGCAAAGTTTTGAATACGTGCACTAATTATATATTCTCTATGTATGTCACGTTTAAAAGTATCGCTACAAAATCTACTATATATATATATATATATACATTGCAGATTTGTATACAAGGTTATATATATAGAAAGAAAAGAAAGAAAGAAAGAAAAATAATTTATTTCGACACGTAGCAAAAAATAATAATATTACAAATAACAATAACAGTGAAACACTTATGAACTAATAATTAATGATATAATATTTATATATTATACAATATAACCTTGGCTCATTTAGTTCTAATCTGTTATTTGTAGTTGTTTAAACTACACTGTCCCGTTGAAAACAACACGCCTCGTAATTTCTGTGGTTGAATTGATGTCCCAAGAGGTTTCTGGTATTTTACAAATTATCCTTTATTAAGTAAAAAAAAAAAAAAAACAGGTAAGCATGAAAACAGAAACAACCTACGTTTACATCACGCAAAAGCAAAATACAACAATGTTATTTTTCTATTGCAAGTCTCCCTCCACAGATACGCGGTGAATTACATTCTGTTATTGGATCCACCATCCTTTCTAGTTATATTTTTCTCTATAGACTATTTTTATGAGAAACTGCTGTTCTATGTGTTACTTTATACAAATACCAATAAATGTGCTGATATTATTTTTGAACATATTGGTTAGGTAACTGTATTGTCACACTTGTATTCTTTGTTATAATACGTAACCAATAGGGAAGATAATTATAAATATCACAGGAACGCTACAATCTGGGTGTCTTCAAGTCTAGCATGTATAGCATATTCCATTTTCGGCCGTCATCGTCACCTTCTATCAGGTAAAATATAATGGTAATGTTTTTATCCATAGGTTGCCGGTTCATATCCGGCTTGAAGGACCATAAATATGTACGGTGCGTACCGGCGTACACCCTGAATGTTCTTTGGTAAAAGGTCGTTGAGTAACAAACACGTGTAAGGCCAATCGTTGTTTTATTGAGTGCATTAGTTATTCGCACGGTTTTGCGATGAGCACTGACTCGGATCCACGTTAACTGCTGCCCCGCGGGACGGTTGTACGGTTTGCATAAACCGTACAGTGCTTGCATCCAGCATAAAAAAAACTACTATTGACTCATAGTTAACCATACATTTGAGTATTGTTAAACATTTTGTGAGAACGAATTATTATAAAATTATTGAAAAACGGCTCTATCTCACAGCACTATGAAAATTGATCTGTTTCAAGAATACACACATATATATATATATATATGTGTGTATTCTTATATATGTATATGTACTTCCTTAGGATGCAGCGAGATGATCGTGGCGAAGACCAAAGCCGTTATTCAAAAATAAACAAAATTAATAATACCTACATGAGTATCTTGAAGACATTTTAAACAAAATTATGTTCTTTCGTTCTTACTTAGAAGTAATATATATAAAGCCAGCTAGGACAAGCTTCATGTGGTGACGAAGCAAATCGAGCGACACAAGCGTGTTGCGGCCAGAGAGCTGAAGAATGATTTATTTTCTGACTTTAATATTGAAGAAAAGCTGTAAAGACTAGAATCCCTTACCTAGGCGAACTGATGACAGTTCGCCTAGGCAAGGTATTCTATACACAGCTCTGTCATTACATGAAGTAACATAATATAAATAATGTAATAATTATATTACATTAATGAAATTAATAGTAGTATGGGGCCGAATGTTAATACAAGATACATCTTGGGTACTCACCGTTAGAGTATTAACCAATTCTAAGTCTTAAATTGACAAATACTCAAATTGGGAGTACCCAAGCATATTATTACATTATTATAAAAGATACGAAATTAATAATGAAATAGATATAAAGATAATTGATATCAAAATAATTTCAAAATTGTTTTATTTACATGGGCCCCAAAGAGGCACTAATGAAAGTTAATGACTACTGCCAAATACACAAAATTACATTGTAGACTAAGTATATACATATGTGCCAATGTATCAAGTACATTTTTTAATCAACTTGCGTGACGTAGTACTTGTGTAAACCACATATAACATTTACCCCACAACTTATTCATGAGGTAAAACTCCATGACAAGAAGAGGATCTTTCTTTTCAATGTAGAATATAAAATGTGTGATTTGTTTTTTATCCGTCAGTCTCACGCCATTGAGCAATTTCTTTTTAGGGTTCGACGATCAATAGGACGAAAGCTGTCTATCGCAGGCTAATGATGAAATAAAAAATGGTTCAGCTAATGACCGTAACTTGAGGTTGATGGATACAGTGACTTGATAATAAGCGGGTTTTTTTAAAAAACTTTACTTATTCTATCAATATCAAGTTTTTACACAAAATAAAAACTATTAAGATATAAAGGGGAAATCTAAAGTTGATTTTGCCACTTCTTCTTCTTATCGAGTCAACTGGTCAAACAAAAAAAAATATATAAATTAAAATATATAAACTATATAATTTTTGCTAAATGCGTCGCCAGTGTTACAGCATCGCTGGAGGCATTTGTTAAGTCTTCAGCTGTGCATGTGTTTGGACATGAAGGACAGGACAATAGATGGGACATTGTCTGGTCCTGCGCTCCACAGATGCACCTATTGCGGGAATGGTCTATGTACCCCCACTTAGCCAAGTTGTGTTTACAGCGGCCAACCTGAGTTCTCAAGCGGTTTAGGGATTTCCATATTTGCCACTGCAGCTCATGGCCAGGTGGTAGAGTCTCAGCATGTGGTGTATAGTTAGAAGGTACGGGTCGCTTTGCTTGCCATATCTTCAATCTCTCTTCGCTGGGGGTAGAATTATTGAGAGCTGTGGTATGGGACAGGAAACTCTTACGGCTTTGGAGTCTAATTTGCTGATCCTTATGGTTGTGAAGGGGATGTCTATAATCGGTTTCCTGTTTTCGCTTCTCTAAGGCACAGCAAACCTCCCGCCGCACTTCAGGGGGTGCAATACCTACTAGGGGATAGAGTAAGGTGAGAGGCGTCGGTTTTAGACAACCAGATATGATTCGGCAGGCATCGTTGAGAGCTGTAATCTACCTTGTTCGCATGTGCGGATCGATGCCACACTGAGCATGCAAATTCGCCCGCGGTGAAACACAGTGCCATACCTGTTGTGCGAAGCACGTGTGGAGCTGCTCCCCATTTCGTAGATATTAGGCGTCGAAGGAGATGATTTCGTGCACTAACTTTCTGCATGGTATTCCAGCAGTGACTTTTGTATGTTAAAGATCTGTCAAGCGTGACTCCCAAGTATTTCGGGTTTGGGCAGTGTTCAATGGGCACGCCTCGCCAGGAGATGTTTAGTCTTCGATCAGCTTGGCTGTTGCGCAGATGGAATGCACACGACTGCGTTTTAGTTGGGTTCGGCCTAAGTGCGTTGGCGTCATAGTACTTGTCCAGTTCCTCCAGTGCACCAGTAAGACGTGCCTCAGCTTCAGCAAAGGTAAGTATTTGCGCTGTCAAGGCTAGGTCATCCGCGTATAGGAAGCGATCTGTTAGCGGGGTGTTCGGCTGGTCATTTTGCCACTAACAATGTATTAAGGTGAAGGAAAATTGGTAACATTTTTATAACTTTTGACATATTACTACTTTTTAGGGTTCCGTACCCAAAGGGTAAAAACGGGACCCTATTACTAGGACTTCGCTGTCCGTCCGTCTGTCACCAGGCTGTATCTCAAGAACGGTTATAGCTAGACAGTTGAAATTTTCACAGATGATGTATTTCTATTGCCGCTATAACAACAAATACTAAAAACAAAATAAAATAAATATTTAAGGGGATCTCCCATACAACAAACTTGATTTTTTATAGATAATGGTACGGAACCCTTTGTGCCCGAGTCCGACTCGCACTTGGCCGGTTTTATTTGTATATATTATGACGGCTATATCAATTGTAAACGATGACGGTATTTCTTCAGCAAAATGAGATAAATATTAATATAGGGAAGGCTTTAAAATAAATAAAGATAGCATACGAGTTTAGTAATAATATGGTGACATACATAGGACTATATACCATGTATTACTAGTCTGTTTTTAAGCAACGCATATAATATACCAATAATTAGTAAATTAGGCAAATGAGTATTTCTGTAATTGGGTATTATGTTTTGACTAAATGACGCATGATGAAATAATTATCATAGACTATCTGTGGCCAAGCCGTGGAGGCTTACCCGCGTTCATGGTGGCGATATTTTGTTTTTATGCTCAATAGGCAACCATTTCGGAGAGTGTGCGCAGGAATTATACGAGTTAATTCCCCCAAGCCCATTTTACCATCTAACAACAAGACAAACAGTCAAACGTCATCCATTCATGGTTGACATACCTCCAGCTCGCTCGAAGCGTTACGCTTCTACGTTTATCATCCGTACTGCGAGGGAGTGGAACTCATTGCCCGCGTCTTTGTTTCCTGAGCGGTATAATCTGGCAGTCTTCAAGTCAAGAGTGAATAGGTATCTTCTAGGCAGGCATGCTACATCTTCGGCCACATCATCGCTTTCCATCAGGTGAGATAGTGGTCAAATGCTAGCCTATCAAACATAAAAAAAAAAAAAAAAAAAAACACAATCTTTTTTTTTTTTTTTTTATTTGTGACAGGCTAGTGTTTGACCACTATCTCACCTGATGGTAAGTGACAATGCGGCCGAATATGTAGCATGCAGAACAGTACGTTTATATCTTCTTTCTGTCACTTCTGTGATGGCGATGAATCCGATATACCTTTTACTAGTTTTGAGTATAAGCAATTACCGTTAAAAAAATATCCATTCCAGTTTAGTGGTTTAGAGGTAATTATACACAATTAAGTAAACAACATTTCTACTGTACACTGGCAGTAGAATCATTAACTTTCATGAGTGCCTCTTTGGGGCCCATGTGAATAAACGATTTTGAATTTGATTTTGACTGTAAGTAGGAACCGTGATGAAATTATTACAGCAAAATATATTTTTTAGATAAATATTTCTACGTAAAGATTCAAAATCGCATTACGGTACAAATTTGCAGAATTTTCTGCCGCTCGTTGCAGGAAATCGAATTATTTAGTCCTGATCATGCCTAGATACCATAAATTGTCGATTCCGTTATATGTTGTTATACAAGTACATATATTGTTTTCACCTTTTTACCGACTTCCCAAAAAAGGAGGAGGTACTCAAGTCGACTGTATTTTTTTTTATATGTGTGTTACCTCTTAACTTCTCTCCACGTGAGCCGATGTAGATTTTTTTTTTTAATTTGAAAGATGTTGCTTTTTAATTGGTCTCATTTAAATTTGATCAAGATCTGATCAGTAGTTCTTGAAATATCGTCAATAATGCCTATTTTGTGACGAATAATGCGTACTTTGACGATGTTCTCGTTTACCTGATTTCAAAAGTTACCTCATAACTTCTTTCGTTGTGAGCCGATTTTGATGATTATTTGTTTTTATTTATATAGCATTAGTCATGCTAGGCAGAACTATAGTGATAAATTTAGAAAGGAAAAATTATCGCTTGAGGCGGGATTTGAACCCGCGGCCATAGGTTCTCATGCCCTATTGCTCTAACCGCTGAGCTACTCAAGCCCCGCCTGAAGCGACGTAATTAACCTTTCCTTATTATTAACGTCTTACGGGGACGTGTGACATCAGCGGGTTCAAATCCCGCCTCAAGCGATAATTTTTCCTTTCTAAATTTATCACTAAAGTTCTGCCTAGCATGGCTAATGCTATATAAATAAAACTACTCGTCAAGACGATTCAAATGAGCCCAAACTTGAGACAAAATGAGATTGTGTCGTTTCATTGCGAAGTTCCTTTGGCCACCTTCCAGCTCCATCTTCAGATCAGCACCATGTCATCATAATTTACACATGTATGCAAAATTTCAGCACAATCGGTAACCGGGAAGTGAATCAAATTTTATTTGTAAGATTTGATGACAACATTGGGACAGGTGAAACTAAATAAAAGCTTGTAAAAATTGGTGGCTTGGCCACACCATAATTATCACTTTGCATCTTATACTATAACAACAATATATAGTACTGTAACGATACATACAATATGTATCTATATGAATGTATACAAGTCTAACGTTTAAATAACAAGATACAATCTGCACCTATAATCGTTCAATGCTCTCAATAAATAACAGAATGTTGAAAACTCATTGTAGCAAGTGGAAGTTGGCGAAACAACAAAAGTTGTCGACTGTTGGCGACGCAGAGCAAACTAATTCCGAACGCTGCCTGGCAGGTATCACGAAGTTACAATGCAGTGTAAAAATGGCAGTAGGTAAGTTACCAAACACAAGGAAACTCACCACAAGGCTACATTATCAACCCGAAGTCTTTTGCCTCTTATAGGCTAGTATTTAACCACTATCTCAACTATTCGTGTAAACGTAGACGTGTGTGTTGTGTATTTGAATGTGTAAGTAGTATTAACATACAGTCACGCAAATGCACACATCATCCACATTAAAACACACACCACACACTCATACAAACACACACGCATACAAACGCAGAAAATTCTTGTAACTAGCATTTAAGATTGACATGCAATTGAGCCACAAATGGGAGGAGACACTGGTCCCAGCAGGCCTAGCATGGCGGGTGGAAACTTTTCCCTGGGGAGTAGATAAAAATCTTTTCCCCTCTGTCATATTTTTCCTCGGAGCGAGCATGGCCGCACAGGTGGATATATTACCCACGGTGGATAAGGAAAAAAACGCCATGTCCCTTTGCTACGTCAAAATTAACACCACTTCCTACGAACGAGGACAATTTCTCTCTACCAAATGTCAAACAGAGCAGTTTTATCCACTTTTCGTTGCGCCTATGTTATGAAGGGCGAAATATATATGTCTACGCCTAATGTCAAATAGGGATATACTTTCTCTTTCCACTGTTGCCGTGCTGTATATGGTGGAGAGGACAATCTTGTCCCTTGTCAGTGGATAAAAACAGGGGATACAATTTATATCTCTACGCCATGCTCTAGGCGTGCTGAAACAGTTTTTAACTACATCAGGGTCCACTGGCTTCATAAACATGACTTGTAAGAATCTTGTGTCAATAAAAATTATTATTATTATTAATGTGTTTTGAAAATCATTTTAAGTCTGGCTGCATTATAAAGATTGACAACATTTTTTTCTGCTTGGGTTTGATAAATCACAAGTGGCTTGCCAGGCGAGCACGAAAGAAAATGGATATGATTTGTAGTATGCAAGATAAATTCTACATTTTGCCTTATGACGTCATGCTCCATCTTCAACCGCTTCGTCACTTTCCATCAGATGAGATAATGGTCAAATGCCTGCCTAACGAGAATGAAAAAAAAGCCGCATTGAACAATGAGGCTACTTGGCCGACAGTGATAATATCGTAATATTCTCAGCAGTATACCATATTATGTACATATATTTCAGTAGTGTTGTAGCAATGATGGGTTGTATACGTAAGGAGAGATCATTCCATTTAAAAACTAAACAGACTGCTTGGTGAGGCAAGGTTAAAATATGTTAGTACTAATTCAGCTCAACATATAAGCATTGTAATTCAGAAGAGAATGCCATCCGTGTGAAAAGCACCCTGTCCAGTATTAGTGGACTATAGCAATGGCTACAATCTTAGTCGATAGTAACAGATAAAAACTTTATACATAACACACGTTTTCACACTCACAACTCCACACTAAATTCGATGATTTGTGTCATGGAAGATACAAAACCAGAACCAGAAACACAGATTTTCGTTGGGGAGAAACCTTGTGTTCCCGCCGAGAATCGAACCCGATAGAAGGCGAACGCTCACCCAACTAAGCCACGGGCAGCGCAGCAGTTAATATAGATTCAGTACTCCATTAGCTGCACTGTGGTGACATGTCCAACTTAATTACTTTTATGTCCCAGGCACAAACCGAATTCCCGGGATCCCATGATACCGGGATTTATGGGCTACAATCCCGGGCATTTGATACATGACCGGCTAATGATACCTTTATCCCGGACACCTGCGTGCGGAGTTATAAAGTGAATTAGAAAAGATTATTTTTATTTTGATTATGATCGATTTGCAATAATAAATGTTTTCTAGCATAAATAAAAAGTTCGATGTAAGATTCTTAAGGCATGACTGATTCTTTGTGACGGGAAAACTTTGCAAGTATAAAATAATAATATCCTACTTAATATTATAAATTTGAATATCTGCGTGTGTGTAAGTGTTTGTTACCACGTATCTCCGTAACGACTAATCCGATTTTGATGAAATTTAGAGTGGAGATAGTATAGGTTTCGGAAAAAACACGTAGGCTACTTTTTAACTTAATTATAAGCTAGCTTATATAACAATACTAGCCGTGCCCCGCGGCATCGAGCGAGTAGAGATTGTCTAAGCTGAAATGACGCGCCCCACCTTCGCATTTACGGAATAATTTTGGTCGGATTTATCACCCGACTAGTCGACCGTCTTGTACACGTGCAAATCCATTGTTCAATGAACAATCGACGCTCCCATACAGATGAAGTGTCGTCATTAATATTTGCACTCACACATCTAAATAAACTAATTAAGTAGTGGGGCGCGTCATTTCAGCTTGGACGAGCTCTACTTAATTAGTTTATAGTACTTAATCATGAGATTTGCTGTATATAGTTTAAGGAAATATAGGCAATTACCCGTAGATAGTCAATTGGATTATACAGTAATTACAAAACGAAAACAGTAGTTTCCATTTGGTATTTTTTACAATAACATCAACGATACGTAAACATACATACGAAGGTTATCACGTGTGGTGTTTTCGTAGCGCTTACGTAGATATGTCTACAAGCGTTACGCTATGACTACGGCTACGAGAGCTACAGCATCGAATGTTACGGACCTAGTGTGTAGCTACGTGAACTATTTCAATTAATTACTGATCATTTATAAGGTGTTAAAACTATTACGTAGTTATGACATTATTTAGGTTTCTCTGAAATAAGAAACTTCAGATGAAATTGGAAAGCTTACGACATCTAGTTGCACGGTCTTGTGTGGTAATGTAGCATGCATATTGAGTGTTATACGTTATGAGCCGACAAATTTGTCGTCAATTAAGAGTTATCAGCGAATCATAAAAATGATAAAGTGAAAAAATATATAATTGAAAGCCATAACTGCTATTTTCAGTTATTATTTTAGTTACATCTTTTACGGTTTATGGCCGAACCACATTATGTCCGTGTTGTGAATCCTAATAAGGCCTAATCTCTTACCCCTGGGATTCAATGGAACCCTCTGGTGTCCCAAACAAACATATCTATTATGGAATATCAAAGGAAAGTTAAATATTGTATATAACCCGTAGAAACTAAAATGGCACAAATAATAGTATATTTTTATTATTATTTCTAACAGGCTTAGGTTCGACCAATATCTCACTTGTTGGCGATTTATAATATAAATGAAATAGAATATGGCTGGTTATCAAGGATAGCCAGAACCACACTATACATGAACATAAAAAAATTCACACTCACAGTCCCACATTATAAATGAAGACTTTTATTGTGGCTGTTGGAAAAATTCAAATCACATACACAATCACATCCAATAGCTGCCTAAAAATTTACTGCATCATAATTTGTTGGGAAATTGAAATTACACTAATGCTATAAATCCAAAAGTTTGTGTGTAAGTAAAATTTGGAATGTAAATAGCTTATACATAGGATTAACACATAGGCTACTTTCTACACTACTAATATTATTATAATGTATGTTTTAATAACGACTGCCTTCTCTCATTTGAAACCCATCTTGAAGGAGAATCTCAGTTTAAATTTGTTGGTCTACTACTATTTTATATGGAGAACCACAGACAATATGTGGACTTTTTTTAAACTTAACTTTTGGTGCCAGGATAATTCATACAAATTAAAAATTGGTTTACAACTAGACTATGAGGAAACATTCATATATTGACCATACATACATATGCTGCTAAAATTATATTATATTTCTGTATCCGCATGTAATGAAATAGTAAAAAAGTATTATTAACTTTAAATTACGAAGAAACAGAGAACATTATTTGTCACAATCACACACAACTCACAAACATACACACACACACACCTAAAATAACTACTGAAATTTTATGTCACTTGTTATAGAATTGTACTTACATTACACGAAATTGGACAGTAGCTTACAGTACACTACTATAGCTATATGTGTTCTGTAATACGTACTCTGATTCCCAAGACACAGACCTCGGCCTAGTTTCGGACTCATTGAAATAGTATACCTTTGTAAATAAATACTGTATCTGTTAACATGTGTAAGAACCACATACTGTAAACTTCTTAGGAAATAATCATTGATTATTATTATAACCCTCTTCTTTGCTTTGCCTTAGTTGTGTAAAAAAACATACACAACTATACATCTTCACTGAAACTCGTATAAAAGAGATTTGGTTCTGCGATAGGGGATCAAAGTTTTAGAAATCAATCCAAATTGCTAAAGTTTACAAAAAAAACTATCGAAGTAACGCCTCTGGTACTTACAAAATCAATTGTGTACCAGCGAATGGATAACATCACCGGCAATAGAGGTTCACAATATTGAGGCGGCGAACCGGGGCGGTTAGATCAAAGGGACGCCGCCTTTGATGTGCTACCGAGCGCAGAGCCCTGCCTCTGTCGCACCGACGCAAAGCCGGGTACACGACAAATATGATTAATCGATTTTTGTAGCCAAAGATCTACAGGTTACCTTTGAAAGTACCTATCTTTAATATACGTTCAAACACACGCATCTTTGGAAAATAATTGCAAACTCCAGTATACTAAAAATATTCATCTGATAATAAATATACCTACTATGTTTTTTATGTTGGATAGGCAAGCATTTGACCACTATCTCACCTGATGTGACGATGCGGCCTAAGATGAGACATGCTCGTCTAGAATGTATCTATATGAGAACTACATCCAAAAGTGTCTGAAACGAGGTATCTCTGCAACGGATTTGAATGTTTTTTTTTGTTGTAAATATAAAAGACCCTGTAATAGGACTTTTTACCTTAATCAGGGTCTAGAATTTCTATACCAAATTGCATTCAAATCCGTCCAGCACATATTTACCATGCCTTTACATTTCAACAACAAAGAGAGAGAAGTATATAAATGCAAGTTGATCCGCGTGGCTTCTCTTGCATAAATTAAAAGATATATTTCGGATCGAATAGTGAATCTAAACTATTTCTTAATACACCTGAACACTCACAAGTAAATTCAACAAAATTTGTGTTTGAGTTCACTTACATACACACGTACAGAAGAATCCTACTAATATTATAAATGCGATTTTTTTTGAGGATGTTTTAATTAAGTTGGATAAAACTCCGACATCTGCGAGCTATTTTAGCGAGCACTGCAAAAACTTTAACAGTTATACGAATATAATGTATGGTGGAAATGCTTCTTTTAAATAGTACTGTATAAGTGCGATTATTGATGGATCACATGGATGGATGGTCTAAAGTTAAATCTACGCGGACGAGGTCGTAAGCGAAAGATAGTCACACTTATATTATATATTCGAAAGTTTGTGTGCAAGTGCGATTGTATTTCTTTACGCTGTAACGCCTGTACGAATTTGATGAAATTTGGCATGTATAGCTCATACCTAGGATTAACACATGTGTTAATAATTAAGGTATGAAAAAGTACTTACTTTTTAATTTGATATACGCGGGCGAAGCTACGTGGCACGGCTAGTTATATGTATATACCGATAGCTTCCCTAACAAGTGTGAGTATCTTTCAAATCATAAACAAGTGTAAATACCCCAAGAATAGCATTTCAAATTGAGAACCCCATACAGAAGCCGTTGAAGTGGTAATAAAGCAGTTGATGCTCACTTTGCAGAGGAGCGTAAAGTACCCACCGGTGCCTTTACGGCCCACTTCCTCCGCGGGACTACAAATATTATTTCTTACAGGAAACTTCTTTTTCCTTTTAGGAAGCGAGTTTCTGCTACATAGTGTTTTACCAGTTTTTGTAAGGGATTTTATTGTCTACTTTGCATTTAACACGACGGAAAAGAGTATTTTGTATATTGTGAGAGAACATGATGAATAAGCAACTATACTGTAATCGTTTGAAAGTGAAAGACATTGTAAGAAAAACATCACTGGAATGTTTGTATTAGAAACGGGATATTTACCATGTTTCCTTTGTTTTAAGTTCAATTTAGACTCGTTGCCCGCTGGCGTAATTGGTTGCAAGTCATCTATATAGCATAGTGTCGGATGAATTCCCGGTGAAAATACAAGTTTTCTCCCTATGGGAAATTTGTGTTTCTGTTTCTGGGTGTGATTATGTGTGTTATGTGAATATTTCCACCACGACACAAGTCATTGAATTTAGTGTAGGGATGTGAGTTGTGTGAAAACGTTTATGTTAATATTTATTGTACGTTCGGAATTAACAAAACACGTTACGTAAAAAACGTACACAGTTACTATAAATTCCATTCTTATTCTAATGGAATTTATAGCTCAATAGCCGGAATTGCCAAATACTGATTGAGTCAGACAATGCCGTGTTAGCTAAGTAGTATACAACTCTCCATTCTTCAGAGAACACAAGGCACGAATCATCCACCCACATGAGCTCAAGATAAAGGAGCATCGGCGCCACGATGTCGCGACGGCAGGGCGCCTCGTCCTCGACTTGTTATCCTTCCATAGTAAACTGTGAAGTAAGAGTGATAGTGCTGAAATTAAAGGGAAAGTCATCCTTAGGGAAGAGCTATATGTCTCGTTTGTTACAATGTTTTGTTTGGTTGCGTTTCTTCGCACATCTTGGAAGATACTCTACGGACCAATCTAACCCCCGACGCAAAAATAAAGGTGTAATAAGTTTAACGGGTGAGTCTGTCTATGTCATCAGACCTCCTAAATGGCTGGATTCTTAAGTGACGTAATTTTTCATACAATACGATATTTTCGTCGCCAGAACCCTATCATTCTACTGGCAAGGTGCTTGAAGCATATATCAAATATACAGTAAGTAACATCTTGGCAAATATGAAAAACAAACAAAAATCGCTACGTATAATATTTTTTTCGTGACAAAGGCGCTATTTTCTCACGCGAAAGTGACGGGCGTGACATTTTTCCTTCGCTGACATCTTTCTTTTGTACACGTAAATAGGTGTAACCTTTCAGCAACGTTTTAGATATTACAAATGATGGTTACCTTTTCTATTTCTAGCTTACATCTAATTTTAACAGAATATAAAATCATCAAACGAAATACAATGCATATATTAACACCATACACATGGTGTTAATATCATAACGTACATTTTGCTTCTCCGGGTCAACAGTACTGTACCTTGAGCTAATTTACTCAAATAACTTAACGAGTTTAAAGTTACCATTGGACAAGTAATTAAGCTGAGAATTTGCCTTTAAACAAGAGACTTTACGAGATCAAATTAAAGTTGGAGGTCCTCAAATTAAAGTTTAAAGTTCTCTTAAAATTATGCACGCAGTAAGATTAAATTTAGACTTCTGTTTAAATTTGATCTCATTTAAAGATCTCTGTTATGCTGATACATCGCGGTCTGATTGCTGATTATATCTTTTCATTATAACTAGACGACTAGACTTTGGCGTAATAAAAAGCAACTATATCTGCACGTGGTAGTCCTGCCAATCAAAAACTAAACGAGGTGGTTAAAAATGAGCATTCCCTAGAAGTCAACCCTTCTAGGGTGAGAACGGTCTCTTTCCCTTTTTTGGTTTTAAGGTAGGTCGGCTAAGAACATTGTCAACCACGTTTTAAACGACTTCAAAAAAAGGAGTCGGTTCTCAATTCAACTGTATTTTTTATGTGTGTTTTCTGAGAACTTTTTTCTAGGTAAAGTGATTTTGATGATAATTTTTTTACTTGCTTCCCATGTGGTCTCATTAAAATTTGATCAAGATCAGACCAGTAGTTTTTGAGTATCCTCAAAAATGCGTATTTAATTAGTTTATTATGATCAAGTATTCCGAAGATAAAGCCGTGAAGTCGGGTTTTTTTAAGCTGTGCTTGCGTTTAAATTATTTAAACCAAAAACTGACTTTATCGGTATTATTTCGATGAGACATGTAGAAGTACAGTCAGCTGCAGTAACAAGAAATTAACTTCATATTTTCTAATATATTGTACTTACCTACTAATTTAAAATGTCCGTGCATTTTTTTTTAATTCAAATGATCTGGAGACTTCTCTTTCGCAATTTTTTTTGTTTTCTAGACATGCCTAGGCTAGCATTTGATTACTATCTCATGATGGAAAAAAACCACGCAATGTTACTTGATTAGGTTAGTCCATACGCGTGTGCACTTTTGCCCCTGGTAGCTTGTGTATGCGGTGTACAGAGCTTCACTCGCCGTTTAAAAAATCAATCTGACCTATCATCGTGTCTGTTGTACCATATCTTTATTTGTGTCTTTATATTGATACATAGTAATATCGTACATTAATTATGTGTCATAATTAAATTATCAGAACGTGTATCTTTAAAATTTGGTGAAGGACCTGATTCTCTACATATAATTTTATATATGTAAATAGAAATGTACTATGTAAATATTAAAATAATTAATAACATGTCAAAATATTAATAAAATATTTTATAATATATCAATAAATAATACATCCAATAGGATACGTGAACTTGTGCCCCCTCGCCCAAACGTGCCCATCAAGCTAGCCGTGTTCCCACGCTGTTTAGCGAGAGATATCGGTTGCCCGAGGTATTCGCTTGACCGTGTATTATATTTAATTAATGTATTAGTAATATCAGATTGTTTGAAAAAAAAAAAAATAATTTGCCATCGAGTTCCATGCCAGTTTCTTCTTAACCCGGCGAGCGTAAGGTTTGGTGTAATACACCCGAGGTATCTGATTTTCGTCGATATTTTGAATTTGGTGCGCTGAATGAAGCTGTGCGTTTGAGTAGCTGCGCAGGGATAGGTAAGGAAGTGTTGAGTGACACCGCTTAGTCAGCCGTCGCGCGGTGCGGAAGTTAGACGGTGTCAAAGTGGTTGGCGGGTGAGTTTGACCCACCTAGCGCTGGGTGTTACTAATTTGAACACGTAAAATTTTACTCTTTTTTACTTTATTTTAGTTTATGATTATAATTTCGGACTAAACATTCATCATGTCGTATCAAGGGAATCAAAGAAAATTATTGGAGCTCTGGAATAGTGTTGAGGCGGACTCATCGGGAGATTTGGATAGTGAGATAGAAGTTGACTATATAAGTACAAGAAGCTGTGAAAGCGACATTTGTGGACCATTTCAGAGGAACTACCTAATAAGATACCCAATCCAATCAGGTGATGTGCAATATACTCATCTAAAAAGGTTCGCAAAACAAAACACATGCATGGAACACTCCATATTCACATGTGAAGAATGCGCACGATCTCAAGATAAATAACATAGGTCTGACTAGTTATATAAGATGAAACCTATTCTTATTCAATTCATCATAGATAAACCTATAAAAATGTTCAAGTTTTCATTAAATTTATTTAGTTTAAAATGAAAAGAGGTCAATTAAAGGCTTTAATGAAAAATATGTACCAAAAATGTTGATTATAATTTAAAAAAACTAAATAACTTAAAATAATTGTTTTATTTCAAAATTTTACTTACTAATATATAAAAATTAGACTAAATAAACATAATATTTAATAAAAGTTCGTAATAAATAATAAACTAATAGATTTGCTTCAGTAACCATGTCGGGTTCAAAAAACCCAACCTTACGCTCGGTGTTACAAATTTGAACCTTACTCACGCCGGGTTAAGATGCAAATCCGGCAAATAGAGGCATTTATTTTCATAAGTCCCCCTTTGGGGCCCAATGACTCTTGAACGGCTTGAGGTATTTTTTTTTTTTTGCTAGACAGGCAAGCATTAAAATTTAACATTATTAATTATGCTTGATAGGCAAACATTTGCAACACTACCTCACCTAATGGAAGGAGAAGATGCGGCCGAAGAGGTAACATGCATTGCTAGAAGATACGAGTACGTATTAACTTTAAAGAAATTTTCTAAAACCCTTTTTTTTGTTCTATAATTATTCATGACTATATAATTAAATCTGGTGATACTGCAAAGCACAAAAAGGGCAATAATAAAACAACATAGAACTCATTAACTGAATAAATAAACATTAAAGAGAAACACTCAAAGTATTCGTTCATAATGAACGCCCGCAGCTCTTCCTTTGAGTATTTGCAAAATGCATTGCTGCCCAAAAACTGTTTAAAAATGTGAATTAACTTTAGTTTATTCTTTTAGTGAACTGTTGAGCATTGTATTAAAATTATTCGTTCGCGCCAAACTGAGATCTCGCGCCTACATTTTTCCTAATAGAGAAAAACTTTTGAGGTTACTTGCTTATAACTGTTTTTCTATATAATAATTGTTTGATGTCCGTATTGTTGTTCAAGTACAGCATATAACGGATAATATACGTAAGTTTCAACGTTCAGTGTAAGGCCGTTTTTGAGATAGACCTCGGGACAAAATAGGTCTAAACAGTGACTTTGATGGCCTATCAAATCGTTATTGTCCAACATAGATTTTTTTTAAACCGGTTTTCTTACTCTACTTTTCGAATCTTTTTCAACAATATCCACAAGGGTAGATAAAATAATTAAACGCAAGCAAAGCTTAAAAAAAACCAACTTCACCGCTTTATCATCGGAACCTTGATCAGATTTAATGTATAAACACGCATTATTGACTATAACTCAAAAACTAGAGATCAGACCATGATCAAATTTAATGGGACTACATAAAAAGCACCAGCTTTCAAATAAAAAAGAATCATTAAAATCGGCTCACAACGAAAGAAGTTAGAGGTAACTTTTGAAGTTGGGTAAACGAGAACATCGTCAAAGTACGCATTTACATATCCTATGAGAATTTGAAGTCATTCGCTTATACGGTTTAAACGCTAGTTGCATCTGATAGACGGACAAAGTGCCGAACGACCCAAAACAACTTAGAGATCTCGCATAGCTCAATGAATAATAATAAATAATGTTTTTTATTTATCTTTATTTTAATGTAACACACAAAGCTATAAAAGCTAACAGCGTAAAGTCATTTTTTTGTTTATTCTTAAGCACATTTCTCACACATTCATGTCCGCGCGAAACAAATACGTGCAGCGTTACTGTGAGTGAACATTATAAAAGCCGATTCAGAAATTATTGTGACTGAGTTGCATAAGATACAATTCAAAACACTATATTTTCTAAAATTTTGCTAACACAACAAGCAATAGCAACAAAACATACAACCACTAAGTGTTACAGTTAGTTTGTTGTACAATTAGTTGTATTCATAAATAATAATCTGCCTGAGTTCCATCTTCGAAGCGCTCTAGAACTTTATACATAATACAAAAAAATATATGACCCGAAGCTAGACAGAATTAAAATTCCACAACAAACAATGTAAACTCGAAAGTTACAACAACTTCTATGAGCGTTTAATTTAACTTGTTGACCTACTTCATAAAACTAACAAGAGAGTTGTTAGTTAAACTAACTTGGTAGCTGAGATTGTCTTCAAAGGCAAATATTATACCTACTCTGTGTCGGCCAGCTTCAGATTACATAGTCATATTCAAAGGTCTTGACCACATATCTTACCCTCAGAGATATATGTATATATATGTATATACATCCATTCCTCCGTAGTATAAACTCCCATCCTTTTAATAATCTATCCATCCTATGGTAGACTTTGTTATTCTATTTTTTACTGTAAAATGTTCCTGCATCCGAATAAGAGTTGGCAGTCGTAACACATTTTCAACGGCTACCAAAGTTTGTATCAACAACTTTGAATTTGAATGTATACCACAGTAATATGGAATACTTAATTTTGATGCTGATATGGCGGGAACGCTACCCACTGGTATTGGACTTCAACACTTGAGTTACTATAAGTTAAGTATTTGCTGTATAACATAAACATAAACGACTCCCAGATAAAAATCTAAATTGAAATAAGACAGTTAAAATTTTTTACTCAATTTACTTATCCTGATTTGTGAAGCCGCTGGGATAAGCTAGCATCTACTTAATAATATCTGAACATTGGATTTCAAAGTCGCAAATAAATCGTTATAACTTTTTGCATATTTCAAGAAGATTTCCCCAAGTTAGAAATGATTCAGTGTGATATCCAAAGAAAATGTGTTTCACCCAGTTTTCGGATTAATCTTGCTTTGTAAAGTTCCGAACAAATTCCGAACTTTATTACTTTTTTGCATTTTAATGGAAGTAAGAAAAGAGACATGCAAGTCATTCGGCTGATGGTAAGATACACGATCGCCTACTTATTACTACCGCATACATCAGCAGTGCCACCCAGAGTCCTATGGTCCTCTTCATAAGGCTTTAAACCTTAAGAAGAGGAGCTTAGTACACTGTGTATTGAAAGTTAAAACTATTGTGAGTAATACACATAATGTTTCAATGTTAAATACGGCTTAAAACACGTAAAAAATAATGACTTACTTTGTTGTTGACTAGTTTCGGACAAATTAGTTGTCTTTTATCAAGATGAGTCAGACGCGGAGGCAAGCGGCTCGTGCCTCGGCGCATGACAGGCAACTCACTTATGCTTAAAGTATTACATTTCACAAGTACAGCAATTACACTGCAACACACGATATATTAGTAAATATATATAGTAACATTTTGCTACAGATTGCGTAGTCTGCTGTCGCTCTGCTACATAACTGCAGTCGTTACAATAAATATGAACTTAAAATATTTCCTTGTATTACACAAGTTTCACTTCTATCGTGTGTCTATACGTGTCGTACGACATACCGTGTTTCTTTGGACTTTAAAATCTCCCTAGACACGTTGATGCCTGACTTATTATCCTATACTAAAAATATGTGGTATAGGCAATTAAAACCTCTGCGATGTCTACCGGGTTAGTATACAATAATTAGTAAAGTCTTACTTTAATGAGCTGTTTATTTGGTTTAGGTAGATTTCGTTTTTCACACTTTGTTTATTGGGCAGAATAGCTTCATCGCAAGGGACACGTCACGAGACTTACTATGTGGTGATCTCAGAACCTCAACTTCATGCAAATTTATAATTTTGACCAGAACTAGCTCTTCAGAACACGCCTCAACTTTTAAAGCTGATATACCACACTCCTGAAAGAATAAGATTTATTAACACACCCACAGGGCCACACTAATAACAAAGACTTGTATAGTGGGTGGTAAGTAAATTACATCACACAATCATACCCTTAGCACAAATATCCCTTGGGAGGGAAAAAATGTGCTATTGCCGGGAATCAAACCCAGGACGAACAGCGAAAAGGGCCTGCCTGCCCACTGCGACAACTCATCATCGATTTAATTTTTTATTCATAATTGAAAGATTATAAAAGGATAACATACAAACAAATGATTGAAGTCAGTTCCACTCCAGAGTACTGGTTTTCTGTTAAACTTATTTGGACACTAGCTGCACCCTGCGGATTTACCTGCGTAAGTCCCGCGAGAATTCCGGGATAAAAAATAGCCTGTGTGTTAATCCATCCTTCATATCAAAAATTCGTTAAAATGGTCCAGCCACTTAAGCGTGAAGATATAACTGATATAGAAACACTCAAAAAGTTTCGCCTTTATAATATTCGTGTGATAACACCACGACCATGAATAGGTAACTCAACTAACTAAAAAATATAATCATTTAAGGTATAAGGCTAGGCATATTCCTACAAATAAGATATTTATTTACAAATAAGATAAGATAATTTTTTACCAATTCTGGAATTTCAACATTACTTTCTCCTGGGCCAAGATATTTGTATAGCCATCCCACAAAGTGAGTGCCGTCAACGATGCCTGGAAAATAAAACAATAAGGTATAGATATATAAGTAAAGATAGATGGATAACCACAACGCCAAACACCCTGTACCTATAGATAAAATACGAAAATGGGAGGTTGGTGGGTCGTCTGCTACTGAGCTCCAAATTGACCAAGATTTGTTTTTTTTTTAATTTTAAAGGTAATTTTCTACTGACTTCGCAAAAAAGGAGGAGGTACTCAATTCGACTCTAAATATATGTATATTATGTGTGTTACCTTATAACTTCTTTCCACGTAAACCGATTTTAAATAAAAATAGTAAAAATAAAAAATGTATTCACACTTACAGCCCTACATGATAGTTAGATAAGTTCGATGACTTGTGTCGTGGTTGCTGGAAACATTTACATCACACACAATCACAACCAGAACCAGAAATACAAACTTTTTTTGGGGAGAAAACTTGTGTTCTCGCCAGGTATATTAAAGAATGGTTTAAAGTCACAATTCGACCCGATAAATAATGTAATGATGCTGCAACTGATGGTGGGCTTGGGCACTTGAGTGACTTATAAGCTTTATGTTTTGTAGGAAGGTCTTTGCTGTATATAGTTTTAGGAAATATAGGCAATTAGCCCGTAGTTACCCGTGCATGATAAAATAATGTTATTATAATTTACGCGGGTGAAGCCGCAGGGAACCACTACTTAAGGTATTAAACAACAGTGGATCTCAAATACGCTTATGGTCTACCACATTCAAGTAAAAAAAACTGTTGCAATAATCACCAAAAATGTTCCGGCAACTATCCTTAAGAGTAATTCTAGAATGTACCAACGTGAACGCCATCATACTGTTACGAGTAGAAATGCTTTGCGGCATCTCCGCTTGACGCTGTTTAAAGATGTTGTACCTGGATGACCGAGCTTTGGTCATCAAAACGACGTTTTTTTAAAATTTAACCTAGCTAGATTGATTTAATGGGTAAATTAAAATGGGTGAAATATGTATTTTCACGTTCCCAAACCCCGTTACGCCCATATCGCCGTCATTTTGAAAAAAAAAAAACAAAAAGTGAATCGATTTAAAAAATCTGTATAATTATCAAACCTGCTCACTAACTTTCACGAGAATTGGTTGAGAAATGCGACCTTTTCAGGAGAACAACCGGAAATCCGCTGGACATACAAAGGCAATTTTTCCCAAGCTAAAACGCTTGAACGTTTTTTTATCCTCCTTTAAGCCAGTTTCACAATTGAATGGTTTTTGCTCGATATACATTTTTTCATCAAAATGTATGCTTTTTTTGGCTAAATAGGCAAGCATCTCACCTGATAGAAAGTAAAGATGCGTCCGTTTATGTACCATGACTTAAAGACTCCCAGATCCCGTATGGCTTTATACCATAAATAAATACTAACAGTTAAAAAAACATAACCAAAATTTTTATAAGTGTGACCAAAATTTTGATATAAGATGCTTGCTTTTTGAAGTATTTATTTTGATATATGTTTTTTTGGATGCAAAATTAGCATAAAATGTTTTATGATAAATCTTATCCACTCCGACATTTACACTATCAAAAAATATTGGACACTACAAGGCGCTTTGCTTGCTCTGCTCGCTCGATCAATAAAACAAAGTTTGGTTAGTTATACTGCTAATAACTAAAGAAAGGTTGGACCGATTTTTATGATCCTTGATGTGTCTCTGCCCGGTATAATAACTATCAAAGCATCGGCAAAATACGAAAAACAAATTCACATACATTTGTATGGAACAGCTTTTTTGATGATATCTCGAGAACGGATATTGACCGCCATGAAACTTTGGTGAGTTGTTCTGCAAAGGTTCTTGATCCAAAATAATTAAACACTAGCAAACTTAAAAAAACCGACTTCACTGCACTAGCTTTCAAATAAAAAAATAATCATCAAAATCGGCTCACAACGAAAGAAGTTATGAGGTAACATTTGAAGTCGGGTAAACGAGAACATCATCAAAGTAGTCCACAAAATATGAATTATTGACGATATTTCAAGAACTACTGATCAGATCTTAATCAAATTTAAATGGAACCAATTAGAAAGCAACATCTTTCAAACTAAAAAAAAAATCAAATTCACGTGGAAATAATGGAGAATATGAGGTAACACACATAAAAAAAAAATCTTGAGTACCTCCTCCTTTTTTGGGAAGTCGGTAAAAAGAACGGAAAAGCTTTTGCAATTGGTTGTTTTTATAACTTAGGACATACTGTCGATCTAGGTAGAAAGTACTAGGTAAACATGAACGTGAAAGAGGGAATAATTTCGCCGTTAAGTTTTAAGTATTTATGAAATAAAAGTACTAGGCAACCGCAATAAACGTGAAATAGGAAACATTTTTTGTTTGGCATTGCTACGTATGCCGGGAATAACTATTTATAATATTAAAAAAACATTACAAACTCACCAAGTTTAGTCGAAGAACAGTACGGCATTTCCTCGTGGGAAACTGCGTCAACTGTTACAATGATAAACAATACAAGACACTCAGTAAGAGAGACCATCGTGTTTGTAATTTGAAAAAGGAATACAATGAATGCATTCAGATAACCTGTATAGTATTAGCTACTCATTACTGTGAAGCGTGGTTTATTATTCACCGTTTAAAATACGTTTATCATTAATGTACAGGCAGCCATAAAAGCGCTTTGAACAAATTCAGATTAAATATAGCTAAATTCAAAATAGCTCGGCTTAAAATTTTATGTTATTACATGTTTCGATGTTTTAAACACCTGTTCGTAATAAGCACCTACATGTTTTGAACATTTTTGATTATTGTCTTTTTTTGAGGCGCTGCTGTATATAAATTAGTGTAACCCTTAAAAAATCATATTGAAGGAGAAATAACTGACTCGTGAATTGCAAAAATAGAGACGCGTTTGGTCAGAGAACAATATAAATGATAATTGTACTTGATGCTAATTGATTCTTTAAACGATGCTTCTACGATATTCTACAGCATTTTAATACTGATTTTTGCATTACCGACTAAAACGTTTTGTTTCTATTTATTAGCAAATGTATGGGTCAATCCTCAAAAAGTTAAATTAATGTTTTTCCGCACCGCTAAATGCCGCCTTACTTAAATAACATTACCGTAGTTGTCGATCAGCAAACAAGCGTGTTTGTAATTAAAAGAATAAATAACAAAAAAAAAGACCGCCTCAATCTCATTTCAATATTTTGTAGGTACCTTGAAAAATTAGCAATGTTCAGGTGCTTTTGTTGCTGACTGTACAATATAATATCCGTTTCGAATTAAGTTTTTCAACGTTCATTAATATTTTAATTGTTTTCTGAACGACTATGTGTAACGTTTATACCCAACAATAAAACCGAATAGTTCTATTAATCCTTTTACTTTTACTGTGGCAACGGATTACAGATTGAGTAACAGTGACTACGTAATCCAGTTCATTATGCGTGTGATACGTTTTGAAACGACTTACACATAAGAGGGAAGTTCTCTAGCTGACTGTTATTTTTTATGTTTAGCCGTTTAACATTTATGTAGCCGTTTTTGAGATAGACTCCGGGACGTAATAGGTCTAAGATCAGTGACTTTGATGTCGTACCAAATTGTTATTTTCATTTTTTTTAAGAACAGTTTCGTCCCTACTTGCAAAGTACTTTTCAACAATACCACGTGTATGGGTGCGCCCATAATTTTTATTTTTATCATTTTATTGACTAGTTTTGTCCTTAGATTAATAACATTTTCTGAAAATTTGAAGTTATTTGCTTGTATTGTTTAGACGATACTTGCCCATGACAGACGAACGGACAAAGTATTGAACGAAATCAATTTAGAGATCACGCTTCACTCGATTAATTAAATCCTCCAGACCGTGAGCCCACTGCATGGTACCATATCTCATATCTTATGAGAAATTTACATAAAGACTTTATTTCTTCAATCTTATATGCATCAATAATTGTATGGAGCACAATGAGTTAAAAGTACCAGAAATAGCAGAAAAATCAACAGAAGCATTTATTTCAAAAGAACATAATGAGAGAAAATCACCTGTCACAAATAATTGATTGTAGTTTTTCTCATAATCATAATCATAATCATAATTCATTTATTGCATAGAATGTAGGTTGATAATACAAGCTGTTAAATTAATAATAAATCCCATACAATCTACCCTTTGTACATGGGTGTGCAACGTCATAACATGTTTCTTCTATTTAGTTTTTAAATAAACAAAGTTTATAATGCCATTTGAGTAAAAAAAATATTATCATGTCAATTCAATTATTATAAATCATTAATTAAAATAAAAAAGTGACAATTTTATCCAGTTATTAAAATCAATTTTTAAGTTATCTTTCACTTTAGGTCAAGTTATTATAATATCATATCATAGTCATTTATTTAAATTGAAAATATTCATTTAAGCTATAAAAACAATTATTCAAAAGCCAGGACTTCAATGCATTTTTAAATTGATTTCTATTACGCTCCTTAATATCTTTGGGCAATTTATTGTAAACCTTTATCGCCATAACATACGCGTTTTTCTTAAAAATATCGAGTCTACATGTGGGAAAATATAGCTTATCAAAGAGTCTACCAGACCTTTGAGTAATTGCTGTATGCGTTGCGAACTGTTCCGGATGATTCTTTACGAAGACGCATATTTCTAAGATATACATACAAGGCAGGGGAAGTATGTTTAAATTTCTAAATATTGGCCTACAACTATCGGTTGACCAGGCGCCGCAAATAGCTCGTAAACACTTTTTTTGTACTTTAAATGCTCGTAAAATTTCGACAGAGTTGCCCCATAATAGTAGCCCGTATGACAAAATCGAATATACATAACCGTGGTATGCGCACAGGGCAGAGTCTCTTGACACTGAACTACGTAATTGTCGTATAGCGTAGACAAAGCGATCCAGCCTGTCGCACACATTTTCCACATGGCTCTTCCAATTACAGTTCTTGTCAATTGTGATGCCCAAGAACTTGCATGTCTCTACTTCCTCTATTCGCGTATTTTGATAATAAATGTTTAGTTTTTCTAATTTTGATTGATATGTGTTAAATTGCATGATATTTGTTTTATATAAATTAATTTTCAGATTGTTTGTGTTCAACCAAGTTATAATATTTTTTAAAGTATGATTTATATCATATTCTTAGTATAGATCGGCCTGACCTAAATCTGGCAGCATTTCTAGTAGACCACATAAAGATGCTGAATAAATATTTGAAGTAATGAGAAATGTGCAGATCTTGAATGAGTAAAGTGTTTTAAGGTGAGTGTCCTAAACTTTTAAAAATATTTTGATCAGCATATACAGAATTTGGAAAATACTTCCATGAACATACTTCCATGGCATACACTCAATTTTTACCGACTTCAAAAAAGGAAGAGGTACTATGTTCGACTGTATGTATTTTTTTTATGTATGTTCACCGATTTCTCCCCTTATTTGTGGACCGATTCTCAAAATTATTTTTTTGTTTGGTCGATTATATTTCAGAGTACTTCTCATATAAATTTTATCGAAATCGATCAAGCCAAAACCAAAATATAAGCGGTGAAGTCGTTTTTTTTAAGCTTTGCTTAAGTTTAAATTATTATGAATAAAATTAATTTGTCACATACTTAGTGTCTATAAAAGAGATCTAAATGACTCAGAATTCGGATTGCTTTTTGCCTCAATATATACAGTATAAGGTGTCACATAACAAAAAGTAGATATTAAGTTTCATATGGACTCTATCGGCCGCAAAAGGTCTATGCAAATGCATTTACAAATATAGATTGATTATATATGTTCATATATTAATTTGTACGCTAACATTAATTATTAGTAATCATTCTGGGCTTTCAAAAATGCTGTTGTAAATGTTTCTCTTTACAATGTGTCAAAAGATGTAGTAATACTCAAGCCACACATCTAGCTACTTCTATGGAGTCTAACAGGAACTTCTAAATTCGCAGCCATAGAGGAACTTTTTATACCGGAAATTCGCAGCAGCAGCATGAATATTTTACGATGAATAAAGTTTCTAAAAAATGATGTCACATAGTCTTTGGACCTAGAAATCTGACAGTTGTGGCTTCGGGTAAAATATATTCTTTTCTATGGTTGTGGCCATAACAAAAGGTCAAGGTCACGCGCCATAGATGTTACCGTAGAGTTGTCAAAAATATTTGAAAAATATATTTTTCTATATTCTCCGATTTCGACTTTCGTTCTCTGGCAGACGATTCCTGGCACGACACACATTCACACCACCGAGTATTAGTAGACTTTTTTGTTGCAAGTTGTATATACCTGCAAACATGGGAAATTTACTATCAGGGTACACGTGCAGTCGGGATTAGGCATAACATTTAAAAATCATAATATCAAAATTTTTTTATACACCATTTCAAGTGATAACGTTTAACTTTTTTTAGTTTTAAAATAATGTATCTAAGTGATACTTTTGCACAAAAAACAGTACAAGGAGGACTTAATGCTAGAATAGCATTTTCTGCCAGTCATCCTGGAGGTGCAGAGAAAAGGGTGGCGGTGCAGTAAATATATTTGAAAAATGGAAGGATAATATATGTATAAATATGGTAATACATGTAAATAATATACATAATGTAATAAACTAAACAACAAAAATATTTTTAAATACTATATAACAATAAACTTACACAAATACTAATATATAAACAATACGTAACCATAAAAAGTACTTCGATTGTGTGTATTGCAAGGTCAATTATTAAGGCAACTGTGAACCTTTTTGACAAAAAAAACTCGAGTTTTCCTTTTAAAAGCTTACTTGGATGTATTATTTTGAAGTAATTATTTTATTGATACAAGTAGTCGGGCTTTAGTTAAATGACTAAAACTCGACTACAATACTAATAAACTTGAATCTTGTTAGATTGATCATTTATATTCTTGAAGAGAAACTTTTTTTTTTTTTATGCCAGATAGGCAATCATTTTACTACAACCTCACCTGATGGAAAGTGATGATGCGGCCGAAGATGTAGCATGCTTGCCTAGAAGGTACCTATTCACTCTTGACTTGAAGACTCCCAGATTGTACCGTTCGGGGAACAAAGACGAAGGCAATGAGTTCCACTCCTTCGCAGTACGGATGATAAACGTAGAAGCGAAACGCTTCGAGCGAACTGGAGGCATGTCAACCACATATATTTTTATAGGAAGGGCTTTGAAATTGTGAACCGCAACCTTTTTGTGTGACGAATAATTAAAATGTTTCTCTGTAATACAAAACTTCACTTCTATCGTGTGTCTTTACGACATACCCTGCTTTTTATGTATATTGTGGTAGGTAAACATAGTTTTGAAACGTATTATAAAGTTGGTAAACTAATTAGTAGGCTTGAAGAGATTTTGCGTCTCTTGT
Source organism: Lomographa bimaculata (assembly GCA_948107665.1). NCBI lineage: Eukaryota > Metazoa > Arthropoda > Insecta > Lepidoptera > Geometridae > Lomographa > Lomographa bimaculata. The sequence continues at coordinate 5,790,108 of OX403596.1, read as the reverse complement.
AAGTGAAAACTGTGATCAAAACTTTAATAGTGTCTAAAGTGGTGGTTCCCTCGGCCTTCATTTTACCTTCATGCTTGAAACGTACAGAGAGTAATACAAAACTTAATACAAAGAGACTATAAATGTTTATTTAGAGTGTAGGTCGTGCTAATCAGGTGACATTTGAGAGGTGGTAGAGCATTTTGTGAGTTGCTCGCCTGGCTTGCTACCAAAGTAGCTTACCACCATCAAGTTGAAAGTCTGCCGCCAAGCCAAATACGGTGTTCCGGCAGTTATCCTTGAGAGCCTGCGTATTCCAGGTCTAGTGTGTTTACCAGCTTCGATCACATCGTCACTTACCATCAGGTGAGATAGTGGTCAAACACTAGGCTGGCAAAAAAAAAAAAAAGGTAGGTAGGTGTATCCGTACTGCGAAGGAGTGGAATTCATTGCCCGCGTCTTCCTCGAACGGTATAATCTGGGACTCTTCAAGTCAAGAGTGAACACTATCTTCTAGGCAAGCATGCTACATCTTCGGCCGCATAATCACTTTCCATCAGGTGAGATAGTGTTCAAATGCTTGCCTATCGAGTATAAAAAAAAATTTTGAGCTTATTGATTTTATATTTACCTTATATTACAGGTAATTAAAGATAAACATAAACACTAACTCTTTCACGGTCACAACTCCTAAGTTCTATAACTTGTGTTATTATGAAAACAGAAATGTTTTTATGTTAGTATTTTTAAGTCTAGCATGTAACCTATACATTTAGTCAAACTAGTTATTGTGGAAAATATGTTTGATCAATTAAAATTTTCCTTATATTAGATATTAGTAGGATTATATTTACCTAGTGCGGGGACCGTTAGCAACTAAGATACCTATGCATACTGACTTACATTTGTGATCTTTTTTTTTGGAAATAAACTATTTACTTTTTGTATTTTGTTTTATTCTAAAATTTTAGGCAATGAAAGGCGCGTTGACATTGGCAGGCGCCTTTTCATAAAAAAAGTATTGTCAATTTTTTTTATTTTTTCGTTTATATTTCCATCCAAAGATTGTCTTGAAGAGATCGCTCTTAGCGATAAGACTGCCCATGTACCTATCTTTATTAGTTGGTGTCAATAAAGAGTATGTTTTTTTTGTACTGTATTTTTATATAGCATGTGATTCGTTAAAAATGTTTACTCCTTAAATATAATACAAATAAAAATTTTAGGGTTCCGAAGATAGTGGCAATAAAAGTAGTTAGATTTTAAAACTATATTTATTACAAAAAATAGTTAAACACCTACATCGTTAATATAAACAGTGTTGGCTTAGCGCAAAAAAAAAAATGCGTTATAATACACAAGCCATCAAATTAATTCAATATAAAAAGGATAAAATATCGTGATTTTTGTATAATCACATCCCTTAAAATTCATTTTGCTTTGAAATCGCGAAAATACCAGTTACATTGAACATAAATATTCACGCCAGAGGCAAATTGTTTACTCAGATGGCTTGTTACCAATATTAATGTTTATTACAGGTAAATACGAACGTGTTTGCTTTGTTAAAATGCGGATATATGTTACAGAAAAGGGGAAAAATAAACATGCAACCGTATGTAAAAACACGTTGATTTTGTAGTGAAATTAGACTAAACTTCTATAAAGGCCAATAATTACACTGCAAACATTGCCTTTCAATCCGGAACACAGTAATGTTTGATACACTGCGTTACACTATTGTTTGGCGGTTGAGCAATGGTGTATTGTGTAGAACCCTTTTGCAGAGTCCGCCTGGAGTAGTACCACACCAACCGACTTCAAAAGAGGTGGTTTTCAATTCGACTGTATGTTTTTTTCTGTTTGTTTGTTATGCGATATCTCTGCCAAATATGGATCGATTTGACTATTTTTTTAATTTGGTAGAGGTGGTCCCATATAAATTTTATCAAAATCGGACAAGCCAAAACAGAAATATAAGTGTTGAAGGAGGGTTTTTTAAGCTTTGCTTGCATTTCAATTATTTACAATATGGTGTTAAGTTGTCGCCATGTTGAATTTTCATAAATTTCATGTCTTTAGTATGACACGATTAAGACAAATAGATGTACGTAAAATCATCAAAATAGACTCAAGCGTTTGTGGTATCTAGAACGCCACAAAGGAACAAACATACACAATACAAAGGCTGATAAACACATTACCTCGTTTGCGTCGCGCAGCCGGGTAATAAACGGTAATCACAATCAAAATCGTTTATTCACATGGGCCCCAAAGAGGCAATCATGAAAGTTAATTATTCTATTGCCAGATTCGCAAAATAACAATCGCGGGACCGGGATGGTTTATACATATTTACCTGGTATTTACCTAGTTATTACTTATTTAAGAGGGTTTGTTCCTTTTGTCTTCTCTCTCGCTCGCACAATTCGATATGTTTAATAAATACAATTATGTACGTGTGTTTTTGAAACTGTGTTCAACTAACTATTTGGACATTAATACAAGGATGTTTCAAACTTCTTTTCGCTATCATATCCTTCAATAAGATGAGAAAAAACACAGTATCCAAATTTCAATGTGATTTTCACGTTTTCTTCGTTTAACTTAAAGATATCAGAAACGAAAAGTAGATTAAAACATTAATTGTATTAATTAAAGTCTATATAGTTGGTTGAAAACATTTTCAAAAACAAACATAGCTAATTGTATTTATCAAAAATATCGAAATATGCGAGCGGGAGAGAAAATAAAATAAATAAACCCTCTTAAGTACATTGTAATGTTTATCAAACATAAACATACTATTATTTATTCTATGATCGGTTATTGAATAAAAGGGTCCATATTCAATAACCGATGTCAGATCTGCAGAGCGTACGCTGGCCCGTGATCCAATTTCAGTATAGAATTTGCCTCGGGGGGCGTCCGATTCGATGCAATCCAGCCGCTGGTCTTGCAGTTTGCATAATTTTCCTCCATCTTGTATAATATTCTATATCTACGATGGAGCGGTTCGAAGTTTACACTTAGGATCGTTCTGTGTGAATTTCGTTATTCGTGTGCTGGCAGTTTTTGCCTTAGTATTAAAATTCGATGTACCTACTTTCAAAATGTTTTATCTATTTTTATATCTACAAAAATTACGAATCTTAACCAAATAATAAAAACAAACGCATTCACACGCACAGCCCCACACTTAGTTCGAAGGCCTGTATCGTGAGTGCCGGAAACTTTTACATCGCACACACAATCACAACTATATTATAGATAATGTGCTGTTTCCTATAATTAGTATAAGATTTAAAGAAATACAAAGTTCGTGAAATTCTGATACAGATGCATCTGTATACGTTACTCAAACCCTACAAATTCTTTATTAAAGCCAGAAGACATTTTCTAGTATCTACGGGAGGCTCGATCCGTAGTGCGGTGGTACGGAACCCTCAGTGTGAATTTCGACTCATACTTAGCCGGTTTTGTTAACACAAGCGATATACTCTGTGATCCGCGCCTTACTCAGAGAACCAAATTAAATATTATAATTTCCTTAACCATTAGCTACTGTTAATTAATTATTAATAGTTTATATAATAATTTATGATTAACTTTCTTAATTGTTGGTAACTTTTTAATTACCGTAATGATTGATTTAAAATGTAATAGACGATAGAATTACCTCGTAATTTAACCGGTGCGGTGTGAAGTTAGATGCCAAAAATATATATGACAATAATATATTTGCATGAACAGACACACATGCACACGCACACGCACACCATAATACAAACTACACATTTCGTAGTCAATGGTAATTTCAACTGCCCGTTGACTTAGTTAGGTAAGTGTTCGCATGCTAAGCATCGGGTTCTATCGGGTTCGAATCTTGGCGCGAACACAAGTTTTCTCCTCAAGAAAAAATTGGTTCTAATTTTAATGTTTCCGGCACCCACGACACAAGTCATTGAACTTAATGTGGGGCTGTGAGTGTGGAAGCGCTTTTATTTATAATAATAAGTAAGTAAAATCAACCAATATACAGGTAACATAATATTAGTATAAAATTGTAATTGCGTAGATAGAGAGACATTCACGATAAGACACAGTCTAAACGCTAGTGATGTATTGGGGTACAGCAGTAGATTTTAAAATCGCTCCGACATGAATCGAGCGTATAAGCTTACCTACGACGTGCTATCAACCCATTTCCTTTAGTGCAACGCCTTTACATTGGCCAACTTTTTCGTAGCCTTTTTTACCGACTTCCCAAAAAAGGAGGAGGTACTCAAGTCGACTGTATTTTTTTTTATGTATGTTACCTCATAACTTCTCTCCACGTGAGCGGAATTCGAAATTTTTTTTTAGTTTGAAAGATATTGCTTTCTAATTGGTCCTATTTAAATTTGATCATGATCAGTAGTTCTTGAAATATCGTCAAAAATGTCTATTTTGTGACGATTATTGCGTACTTTGACGATGTGCTCTTTTACCCGACTTCAAAAGTTACCTCATAACTTCTTTCGTTTTGAGTCGATTTTGATGATTTTTTTTTTATTTGAAAGCTGGTGCTTTTTATGTAGTCCCATTGAAATTTGATCAAGATCTGATCTCTAGTATATGCTGAATAGCCAAGCCACTACTATATCTATATTTATGTTTACCTGTTTGAAAGTGATGGGAGGAATTGCTTTATTTACCGACTTCACAAAAAAGGAGAAGGTACTCAAGACGACTGTATTTTTTTTTATTTTGTGTTACCTCATAACATTTTTCCACGAGTACCGATTTCGAAAAATTTTTTTATAGTTTAAAGTTGTTGCTTTCCAATTTGTCCCATTAAAATTTGATCAAGATCTGATCAGTGCTTCTTAAAATATCGTCAATAATGCGCATTCTGTGGACTACATTGACGATGTTCTCGTTTTTAACCGACTTCAAAAGTTACCTCATAACTTCTTTCGTTGTAGGCCGATTTTAATGATTATTTTTTTATTTGAAAGCTGGTGCTTTTTATGTGCTCCCATTGAAATTTTATCAAGATCTGATCTCTAGATTTTGAGTTATCGTCAATAATGCGTTATTAAACACGCATTACTGACACAGTAATCTTCAAGTCTAGAATATACCTATTCACTCTAGACTTGAAGATTACTGTGTCATAATAGAAGCAGTATAATCACTATACATGATAATTAAACGCAAGCAAAGCTTAAAAAACCGACTTCACCGCTGTATTTTCGGAACCTTTGATCAGATTAAATAAACTAAATACGCATTATTGAAGATAGCTCAAAACTACTGGTCATATCTTGATCAAATTTAAATGTGACCACATGGGAAGGACTTTCAATTAAAAAAATTATCATCAAAATTCGTTCATCTAGAAAGAAGTAATGAGGTAACACACAGAAAAATTACAGTCAATTTAGAACCACCTTTTTTTGAAGTCAGTTAAAAATCTGCTCGTGTAAAGGCCTAACCTGTCGTGTGTAACGAATGTTTAATTCATGTAGTTAGATGAGATTACGCCGTCAAAGAGCGGCGACGACGTATGAATATTACATTTATTTACAGCGACGAACCAAGTTTTTTAACCATAGGTGTCTTTAAATTATGCAATTTTACGTTTAAATGATCGTGTTAAATTTATGAGTCACTAGTAGCGCCCCGCGCACTCCCAAGAACTCTCAGGGATTCAGGATTGAATTGTTATAGTAACAACATAATTTAAGTAGCAATTGTACATTACATTAAACTAAAAACTAAATTAAAATTAAACAAAAAAAAAAAAAAAAAAGACTGACAACGTCAAAGTAAAAACAGTAAAAATATAAAAAATTATATAAATTGATTCTGAAACGGATTTTGCGTATGTGACGAAGTGCAAGTGGGGCTGGAAGGGATTCCCAATATTATATGCTATACGTTTTATACTTCGGGATCGAAGTTGATGGTGACCTTCTAATAATTGAGGATACCAATCATGGATGAATGTCATAAAAATGCTTGTCCCCGATGTTATACCTTTAAATATTCGTTAGAATCTGTTGAATAAATATTAAACTAATATTATAAATGCGAAAGTTTGTGTGTGTGTGTATGAATGTTTGTTACCACGTATCTCCGTAACGAATGTACCGATTTTGATCAAATTCAGAGTGTAGATGGTTTAGGTTTCGGAATAACACATAGGCTACTTTTTATCTTAATTAACGGGGCACGGCTAGTATTAAATAAATTATAAATAGTAATAAGCCAGTTATGTAAATTCCATACTAAACCCCTCATTGGCCCGTAGTCAATTCCCTATATTTCCTAAAACTAAACTAAACTTATATACACCTATAAAGCAAAGACCCAAGTTACCTACAAGTCATCGAGCTTATAGGTAACTCAAGCGCTCAAGCCCACTAACAGTGGATAGCGTTCCCATCATGCTGGCGGCAATTAAATACAATTAATTAATAAATTTTTACTTTAATAATTTTCTTTTAATTTTTTTTTTCTTTTCTTTTCTTTTTCTTTTGTTCGGCACTTCATAAATTTTGTAAGGGTGAGTCTCATTTGTTCAACACTAGGTCTCGCTAAAGCATGTATTGTTGGGTTACAGCGAACATCTGGTCATCTCCATATTCTAACAAGTAATGGCATGAAATAATACAGTGTAAACTCCATATAGCGAAATTGAAGGGAAGGTATTTTAGTTATACGGAAACAAAAAGACAAAAATAAAGTCAATGTTCTAAGTCTTACTTGCCATGTTCAAAAATTCTAAAAGTCTAGAAATATGATAACACAAATACAAGCAATAGTAATAATATTGTAATTAAATACTAGAACTGCCCATTGGCTTAGTTATAGGAGCTTTCTAAGCAGGAGTATCGGGTTTGATTCCCGGCGGTAACACAAGTTTTCCCCTAAGGAAAATTTGTGTTTCTGGTTCTGGTTGTGATTGTGTGAGTGATGTGAATGTTTCAATCACCCACGACACAACTCATCGAACTAAGTGTGGGGCTGTGAGTGTGAAAGCGTTTATTTTTTATATTTGTGTTTATTTATATGTAGTAAGTAAACACATACGTGCTAGGCAATTGCATCCTTGGTGAAACACAGAAATGAACATATTTCTAAGAATTCCATCGTGCGTACAAAATATTATCAACTCTCTCAAATATTGTATTTTAAGGTCAGTCGGCGCGGCGTCCAAATAATTACATTGTTTCGCTATTGAGAATAATTGTTACGCTATATAGAGTGTTTCAATACAAGGGTAACAATTCATACCTTAGCTTAATTTTTCTTTCGTTTTAGAAAGTTTTTCGTTAAAGAGAAGTTTTATAATATATTCTATATATATCTTTATATACACAAATGAATCTCTATTTCAATTGGTCATCGCATCACGCGTGAACGGATGCAACAATTTCGCTAATAATTTTTTGGTTGTGTTAATTATTGTCAGGAGAAGTTTCTTATGAAAGAAATTTTATATACAAGATACACTGTATTATGAAATGTAATTTGTGTTTTTTTGTACATCTAGAGTAATTACAACACTAGAATAGTAAACTGCCTATTTTATTTTATATCCTTATTTTGTTATTTAAACTAACTAGTTACCAGCAAACAAATTAAATTATGAATTCTCTATTTCCTTATACTCTTTGATGAAGGGTATTTTATCAAAACGTAAACTCAGAAACAAAACAAGTCAATAAGCTATTACTATCACAAGCAACAAACGGAGAGAAACCAATTTTCCTTCACAGCCCGCCTTTCACATTGTTCCAGTAAATCGATTATCCATCGTGGATGACTTCATCTCATAGGGCGACAAACAGACGCCTTGCAGGCGCCTCCATGTCTACAAGCCGACAAAACAAACCCACATTATCTAACAAACCAGAAACATCTCTAAATCGAATACAACAAAAGCTATTTCACTTTACTCTAACCGCAAATACAATATTCTTCTGTCATGGGACCACACTGGATTACGTCATATCGCGTCTTGCCAAGTTGTACGTAAAGCACCATTATATCCTGATCTTCAATACAAAGGCAACCTTTAAAGCGAACGTGTCTTTTGAATTAGTTGTATGTAATAGTATTTATTGGGAAAACGAGCCCAAGGTTGTGTAGCAAAATAAAGTCAGTTAGAGGTCGGGTTTGTAGGGGACATAGTTGGACCAAGATTCTTTTTTATGTTCGTCTTGGTCTACATTTTTAGGAGTTATGTAAGACTTTAAAGAAAAACATGCCTAAATTGTATTATTCAAGTTACCTATAAGCTCGATGCCTTATTGTATTATAACTTGGGTCTTTGCTGTATAAAATTTTAGTTTAGTTTTAGGAAATATAGGCAATTGACCCGTATATAATCTTACTACAATTATTTGAGACGACTCAAAAGTTGTGTTATTTATTTGCCGCGTTTTGTTTTTTCAATAATATTATTTATGATTAGTCTCAGAACATGCCCTCAGGTAACAAGCCCACAAATATTATAAATGTATGATGAGTAGTCATAAACCAGGTTTGGGTAAGAAATTAAAATATTTAAGAATATAAAGTTTTGGGTTTTTTTTATTATTTAAGTGTTTAAAAATTATTTATTATTATTTTTATGATATCCAACATATAATATGTTTTATATTTATGTTTTATAATTGTTATTTAGTATATAGACTTTACTCAAAGCGCAGAGAGTAAAATTAATAAATAACATATTACGATACCTCTACGTTTTATGCCGTAGCACGTGCTGCGCTTCGTAGCACTAACCATAGCACTTTCTACAGAACCGTAGTTAAAAAGTGCTACGTTTCTACTACTATTTCTACAACTCAAGTTGATTTTTTAGTATTACACAAGAGCTACACACTTGCTATCCTGTGCGTCTTCGCTAAAATTAAGTAATAAAAAAGTTAATAAATCCTATTTCAAGGTATAGTCTACCTACATATCAAATTTCACCATAACCGTTCAAGCTAATCTAGAAGCTCTTCATCTCACAACGTGTTAGCGTACATAATTTTTTTTTCTTGGTGAACTACGACTGTATTTCAGTACAAGGTGTCAAGCCAGGCGAGAAAATTCTACCATGGCTTTCATCACGATGTTACCTTTACAGGAAGTTCAAGCCCGTCGTAGGATTCGAAACTGCGACCCCTGACTAAACGGCAGGTTTCCGATGTGAAGAAAAATCTTGAGAATATATCTGGGGTGGTGCTACACCTTACCTCAGCATTGGCATCGGCCTCACAGAATTAGACTACGAATAAGTTATTAATCGTAGGAAAAACATAGCCCCCATATTTTTTTATAAACGCCCAGTATGTGCTGACTAGTTTTCCAAAAGAGTGTGAAAGCGTTTATGTTTTATGTTATGTTTACTATAACATGTTTTATACTTTTTTACACTTTCAAATTGAACTAATAATTTGTGTGTATAAACAATCACATGCATTCGAAGTACAGTCAAAGTTTTTCAGTCTTCTTGATAGCAATGTGGCAATGTAACTTGAATTATTATGGGTTAACTTATTTAAGACCAATTTGATCTGCCTTTGGTATCGTTTTCTGTTGATCTGCGTAGTTTGTTGCGCATCTGCCTTTTTAGCAACCGGTATCGGGTTCGGTGCCCGGTGCGAACACATTTTTTCCCCCTAATTTCTGTTTTTGTTTTATGTTTAACTCATGTTTAACTATAATAAAAGTCTAATAAATAAATGTTTTGTCAGAAAGTAAGAGTATGACGAGTTGAGTTAACTAGAGTTGTCTCATAAATATTTAACTGAATATTTACTATCCAATTTCAAGATCTAGTAAATTAAACACGAATACATGAATGATCAACTAACTACACCAAACTCGCCGTAACTAAACGAAGTGGTTATCAATCTGAAGATCTCGGTGATTGAGCCTCGCTCGGGCGTATCAATTACTCGCGCTTGATTGACGCCGTTCACCGATTGAACATACGTGGCTTAGAACTGTGGTATTATAAGTGTTATCTAATAGGTATCCACCTATAATAGGAAATTATAGGTTTATTTTGAATATTAGGTCATGTAGAATTGTTTTTTTTATGTGCAATAGGCAAGCTTTTGACCAGCATCTTACCTGATGGAAAGTGATGATGCGGCCGAAGATTAAATTAAATTAATTAATGATGATTAATCAAAATACAGATTTAGCTAAACTACTAACCTAATACAAAAAGTCATTGGTCGGCAGTGTGCCCAAAATGCTGGCTGCGTTACCTCGTTGCACTGCAAGACTTAATTGCTGTGCAAAATACAAACCGGCATTTTGGTCACGTGTCGACTCTTTCAGATAATTACAAGATTAATGATTAAATCTTAGAAGGTATAACATTTATTCAATTTCGAAATTTAACAAATAAAAGTTCGTAGGCAATTTAATATCGTATACTAGTTGTGCTCCGCGGCTACGCCCCCGTCAATTAAGTTAAAAACTAGGCTATTTGTGATTCTGGAACCTAATCTATCTACATTCTAAATTTCATCATAATCTGAAAATTAAAACTATCGTGAGTATTACACATAATTAATGTTGTGTACGGCTTGAAACACGTCTAAATTTCGACTTACTTTGTAGTCGACTAGTTTCGGACAAATTTGTTGTCCTTCATCAGGATGAGTCAGACGCGCGATACGCAGAGGCGAGCGGCTCGAGCCTCGGCGCGTGACTGACAAAGTAAGTCGAAATTTAGACGTGTTTCAAGCCGTACACAACATTAATTCATCATAATCGTTTTATTCCTTACGGAGATACGTGGTAACAAACAATCACGCACACACACACACACACACAATCCCCGCATTTATAATATTAGTAGGATTCGGTATATCACATAACAAGTCGGATTCATACTCATAATGGTGCCCCTGACAATCAACAAGCGTGGGTCCGGTAAATCACAAAATCATTCTCAAGGATTCTCGTCAGGCAGGCGGCCGGTATTACCGTCCTTGACTACATCATCATTTACAATCAGGCGAGAATATGGTCAAACGCGAGCCTATTAGAGATAATATTATTTTAACGAGTACCTATATAATATATTCTACTTTTTCAAACTAATTTGACGTGTTCATGAGGAGGTGACAGTTCTGACATATAGAATAATTGATCGCAAGCAAAGCTTAAAAAACCGACTTCTTCAACTTTGATTAGATTAGATGTACTAAACACGCATTATTGAAGATATTTCAAGAACTACTGATCAGATCTTGATTTATTGATTTAGAGAAATTTAAATGAAACAATAGAAAAGCAGCATTTTTTAAACAAAAAGAAATCAAAATCGGTTCACGTGGAACGAAGCTATGAGGTAACACACATAAAAAAAAAAAATACAATCGAATTGAGTACCTCCTTTTTTGTGAAGTCGGTAGAAAAAAAAGGGTATACTCGTTCATTAGCCTTATGGTTGGTGATTCACACTGTGTTACTAATTTGTTGCAAAGTCATCAGTAGTAAAGTTATATGTTTATTAATAATTAAGTGTATGACGAGGTGGTGTCGAGACATGGCGGCGCTGCTCCGTCCTCGCTCGGGCGTCACCCAGTCGCGACGTCCGCATTTTGCGGACGCTGATCTCACAATACATAACATGAGAAATACCAACTTCTCCAACTTATAATGATGGGCAAAGTGGAAGGAAAAATACAAGCAAGGAAGAAATCTTGGCTAGAAACATTTATTTTTATGCCCTAAAGGCAAATATTTGACCACAATCTCACCTGATGGAAAGTGATGATGCGGCCGAAGATGTAGCATGCTTACCTAGAAGATATTTATTCAATCTTGACTTGAAGACTTCAAAGAAGATTGAAATGACCTCCACTCCTTCGCCGTACGGATGAGAAACGTAGAACCGAAACGCTTCGAGCGAACTTTTTTTTAATGCCAATTAGGCAAGCATTTGACCACAATATCACCTGATGGAAAGTGATGATGCGGCCGAAGATGTAGCATACTTGCCGGGAATTCACTCTTAACTGGAGGTATCTCAACCATATATGGATAACGTTTAAAATTTTGTTGTGTTGTTTTGACTTTGTTAATTCCCCCATGCCCTTTTTACCAAAAAAGGGCATGGGGGAATTAACTCGTGTTATACCTACTAGTGCGCAGGTTCTCGTAACTACGCACATTCTCCAAAATGTAAACGGTGAATATCTGCACATTATCACAAAAGTTTCCAAAAATCTGTCAGAGCGCCTGGTTGAGGCGACGCATGATCAAAATGCTGGCACTTATTTGGCTCAACGTATTGGCATTGCTATTCAGAGAGGCAATGCCGCTCCTCCGCCGATATGTAACTCAAGTGCTCAAGCCCACTACCAGCCGGTAGCGTTCGTCATGCTCTAGTAAACCGGTATAAAGTTTACTAGAACTTCTATGGGAGTTTTGGAGCGAAGGCGATCACGAATTTCAACTTGGTAGAATTTTCCTACACTTATGCAAGTTTACTAAGTATTAACTATTAATTATACACCATTACTACACATTAACACTCGAAGAATCACAGGTTTTGGAAAATTATACAAAATCAACAACGCCATTTTTTCACTTTCGCGGCACTCTCGATTCAGCATTTGTCCATGTGCATGGGCTCGTAGCGCTTTTCAATCTACCCCTGTTTTCGGTCAAGATGTTCGCCTAATTGATGTGATATAAGCGGTTTTACAAAAACAAGAAGGCAAAAACTAAATTAAATATGAACAGTGACAATACAGTTACATATATAACGTTCTATACAATATTCTACTTTAACACTGCGGCATTAGGTACCTCCTAGCGATATTGTGTAGTAACGTGTCGCGCATGACTTAGCAGTTTGCACGCCTCGGGGTGGTAACCGTTTTATCGTCCTTTTTATTAACATTGGATTTCGTACGTGATATAATAAGAACTTGCTGTCGGAAAATGTTTACAGAGGATCCATTTTTTGGAACAGGGTTCAGCCAGTCAATAATTTAGTAAACAGTCAAATTTCAATGCGTCAACCTGGCAAGAGGTGGCGCAAGAAGTCTGAAGTGGCTGTTTATAGTATCGGAGGCCAACTCACTTTGGGTCACTACGCCGTTCGAGTAAGTAATTACATTTTAATATGCGAAATGCTGGTTGGCATAGTTGGGTTCGATTCCTGGCGGGATCACAAGTATTTTTCCCAAGGAAAAATTGTGTTTCTGGTTCTGATTGTATGTGAGATGTGAATGTTTCCGACAACCACGGCACAAATCATCAAACTAAGTGAGGGGTTATGAGTGTGAAAGCGTTAATTATAGTAACATATTATATTGTATTATCATACTTCTATGTTCGCAACAACGTACTCGCTCTTATTAATTACCTCCTACCTAAAGGGCATGCTGAAAGAAAACTCTATGAAGTGTTAGGTTCGCCTATGTACATCTTTTGTTATGGCCTAATTTACAATAATGTACCACTGTTCCATTGATATGTGTACAATAAAAAAAATAAGAACAGTTAAATTTCACCTAAAAGCACAAAGCTCTCTCGAAAGATAAAGTAAAAACTAAGATACGTCTAAAGTAATAAGCGTACATTCGCAGGAGACTTAAGACAAACTTACCTTGCTGCGACTTGTTACATATACAAGTAAATATACTAATTAGTATTAAAAAAAAACTGCGTAAAAAGTGAACTTACTTTTTAACCGACTTAAAAAAAGAGGAGGTTCTCAATTAGACTGGTTTTTTTTTGTGAGTTACCTTCTAACTTCATTCGTTGTGAGCCGATTTTGATGATTATTTTTTTATTTAAAAGCTGGTGCATTCCATGTGGCCCAGTTTAAATTTGATCAAGATCTGATCAGCAGTTCTTGAAATATCGTCAATAATGCGTATCTGTGGACTACATTGATGATGTTCTCGTTTTTAACCGATTTCAAAAGTTACCTCATAATTTCTTTCGTTGTGCGCCGGTTTTGATGATTATTTTTTTGTTTCCATTATGTGGTCCCATTTAAAACGTTGAAAACTTATGTTCTCGCCGGGAATCGATCCCGATGCTTAGAAGGTGAACGCATACTTAACTAAGTCAACGGGAAGTTCATTATAAGTAATAAAGTTTGTTTGAATGCAAACTTAAGATTACAGATAGAATTGTGTATGACAAGACTACTTCGCATATTCGACTGTTATAGATATTGTGTTCTATAGCTCTTGTTTGTTTCAAAATATGTCCCTGAACTTCGTCGCGTCTCGACGTCGCCATGTAGACGGTGAAGGACGTAATGGCGTCTTCGAGTCTGTACAAGAAATAAATAGGATTACATCATTATACTTATCTTTCTAAGTACGACCATGTAGAGACTAGATACCATATAGAGAAATTTGTTTTAGTGCGGGGAATAGCTTAAGTGCGCTATTTAAATCTGTGCTCTAATTCCTTTTTTCTAAAGTTGTACCTTAAATTTAATTAAACGCAAGGGAAGCTTAAAAAAACCGACTTATATTTACCGAATAATCATCAAAATCGGCGCATAATGAAAGAAGTTATGAGGTAACTTTTGAGTCGGTTAAAAACGAGAACATCGTTGATAGTCCACAGAATACGCATTATTGAGGATAACTCAAAAACTACTAGACAGAACTTGATCAAATTTAAATGGGACCAATTGGAAAGCAACACCTATCAAACAAAAAATAATTTCAAAATCGGTTAACGTGGAACGAAGTAATGAGGTAACAAAAAAAAATACATTCGACTTGAGTACCTCCTCCTTTTTTCGTGTAGTTGGTAAAAAAGAAATGTATATATACCATACTTTATTACTACATTTTGTAGAGGTACGACTCCCTTGCAGAGTCCGCCTGGGGCAGTACCACAACATTGCCCATAGAGCAGGCACTGACGCTGTGCGGAAGCCGACCGCGCTCACATCCTTGCACGCCATCCGTTCGAGCTAGGTGCGTCCAGTGCGTGTAGGCTATATGATTCGGTTGAATGAGAAATAAATAAATCTGATAATCATGTAGTAGTAGTCCTTCCACTAGGCCTCTGTTGCCGTGGTGGGTATCTGGCCTTCTGGATTGTCCAGTCTGCCTGGGCTGGGCGCTGGGAGCAGCTACTCCCAGGGAGTGTGTCGAGCGCGTCCGCGGTGGCCGTCGCGCTCTGGTGTGGTCCGGTTTCTTGCAGGGACTGACCCGAGCTGGGCGTTGGTCATCTTGCTCCAGGCCGTCCCCTTGTATACATGTGTGGTACATTTGATTTGTTTGGCCGGAGTCGACCTGGGGGCTCGCACAGCCCTCCCGAGGGACTCACGGCCTTTCCTTGACGTGATGGTGTGTCTTGTCCGGTGGTTGGCCTCATCTTCGGTCGCCGTCACTTGCCCTCTCGTCGTCGTCGTCCTTAGGGATGATGTCGCGAGGGAGTGCACTCCATGCCGTTACGTCAGGCGGCCGGGCGTGGTGCGACGCAATATTCCTCAGGTGGGGGTGTGGTCCGTTGTCTGCGCGGTCGTAGATGCCGCGCGCCAGACGAACCACGAACTCCCCCACCGTTTCGATTTTGACGTCCCGCGCTATTACGTCATTTAGACGTAACGGCCGGCTCCTGTGCACTGTCTTAGGACGACGTCCTGTACGACTTGTAGCCGCTTTCTCTGCGACTCCGAGCATAGTGCATACCATGCCGGGGCAGCGTAGGTTAGCCTGGTTCTAATGTAGCTCTTATATACTTATGCCGATTTTAGTCCTCAGCGGGAGTTTGGAGGCGAGGACCGGTCGGAGCATGGCGCGGGCGGTTTTCGCCGTGCGCACGGCGTGGTCCACCTGCGGGCGCATGCTCAACGACCGATCGATGTGGACACAACTGATAATCAAATATATATTGATCAAAATAAATACATATTCTTTAGAATAAAGTGTAAACAGTAATTCTTTTTCTCATTTTCAGGTGTCGTAACCGGCGTATCAAATGTCCCTGGGACGCTGATAATGTAAGCTGCGAGTAAGTCGATACACGGCCTTCTTATCTCGCAGTATTAAATGTCCTTTGAAGGATATATTAGGTGAGAACGAGGAAAACGTCAAGGTATTGTGTTTGGTCGAAGTAGGTATGTTTTCGGTATCATTTTCTTACGTAATTGATTTCACTTTCGCAACCCCACATTAACTTCGATGACTTTGTCATCGTGACAGGAAATATTCACATCAGACACACTCTCCTTGACAACTCAGTTGGTGCAGTGGGTAAGTTTCTGACCTCTGCGCCGTAGGTTCTAGGTTCGATTTCCGGCAGGAGCACCATTTTCAATTCCAAGAACATTTGTGCTTCTGGTTCTTAGGTGTGATTGTAGTGATAGGTAAATGTTTCTGGCACCCATGATACAAAACGATACGATACAGTGTGGTTTACTGCAATAGATTTCGATATAATAGGTGATTCTGTAACAGAATTTAAAAGCAATACGAGTATGCGCGTATCTAATAACATACCCAAACCAAACGAGCTGGTATGTGTTCAAGCAGATACAATGAAGTTAGGTATGAAATAGATATCTTAATATCTATATCACCAGATATTATGAAGGTACTTTCTCTAGTTCATTACATTCTCGTTAACAGAAAAGTGACCCCATTATCAAGGGTTCGACATTGTTTACGATAATGCTCTAAGACATTAAAATGCAGTGGTTAGACTTCTAGCTGGTCCACTTCCCTATTTTGCAATATCAGCACTGCGCAAGCAGGACTAGTGAACTGAGTGAACTGCCCGTTGGCTTATTAGATGCGCATCCGCCTTCTAAGCAGGGGGTATCAGGTTCGATTCTCGGTGGGAACACAAGTTTTCTGCCCAAGGAAATTTGTGTTTTCTAGTTCTGCGGTGATACAAAATCGTTTATTCACATGATTTCCAAAGAGGCACTCATGAAGGTTAATGACTCTATTGCCAGATTCGCTAAACTAAAGGCATCTCGAAAAGAACTGGGCAAGAAACTCGGTGGAGCATTTTTTATTACTTTACTACTGCGACTATATAATAAATACATACGTAATATATTTATTATGTAGGTGGCAGAAAGTTTTGCCTCTATGCATGCTTATAATTAATGCGTAGTCATTTGTTTTATAATAAGCCTTCTTAATTAATGCCCGCTTTATTACTGATTTAAACTTTCCCAGTGGTAATTCAGTTACACTTATATCACCTGGTGTTAAGCTATATCTAGATATATAAAAGAAAGTCGTGTTAGTTACACTATTTATAACTCAAGAACGGCTGAACCGATTTAGCTGAAAATTGGTGGAGAGGTAGCTTAGAACCAGACGGACATAGGATACTTTTTAGGAACGTAAACTTTTTTTTATAGGTGTATAAAAAACATTTTCTCATACGTCACTCAGATTTGGTACTAGGCAAACATGTTTATGAAGGAGGTAATAATATAGTCACGTGGCATTGTAACGCATGCCGGGTATGACTTCCTAAACATGCACATTCATTGACTGTTAGGCGGAACGAAGGTCGCCGGGACAGCTAGTATACTATATTATAATGACTAAGTATAACCTATTGAATGGCCTTCTTTTTCTTAAATATCAAAGCAATCACGTCCCACAATGTCAGCATAGATTTCCAAACCCCAGTTATGAAGAAAGCTCTCATTTAAATTCAATACATGACTACGTCGAGGTTGATTTACCTAAATTTGAATTTTATCATGCCCGCACTTGGCTATGAATATGAAAGTAGTATCTTGAAAAATTTACTGATTACTTTACGTACCTATATAAATAAAAATGAATGGTAGTGGGTTTGAGCACTTGAGTTATCTATAAGCTCGATGTCTTATAGGTAACTTAGGTCTTTGCTGTATATAGTTTTAGTTTATTTTTAGGAAATATAGGCAATTGGCCCGTAGATATTATATAATAACTCTTGATCCCATAAAAAGTTTGAAAAAAAAAAATTACAAGTTTATTTTGATTGATTAAAGAGTTTTGCTGCGAAATGGCTGCAAAATGAAACATTACTATTACTAAAAACTCAAAAAACTCGACTGCGAAAAATGTAAACCTATGTTTTACGTTATCACCTTTTAATCGAAAGGTTTGGATAATGTTTTTTTTAAGATATTAACTATTTTGCGCCAAAAATCCGCTTTTATTTATTTTTTCAAGGACTCTTGCGTTTTTATGACTAATGTAACGATACCTTAACTGTCAAAATCCATCCATAATAAAGAAATGTACAAAATATATGCATACAAGATATGCGAGATAAATTTTACCCTTCTTCGGGTAAAAACGGCGTTGTTGATTTTGTGTTATTTTCCTAAAGTTGTGATTCTTTAAGTATTAATGTGTAATAATAGTCGATTATTATCGGTTAATAATTCTAAAACGAGCATGAGTGTAGGCAAATCTTACAAACATATGTACCCGTTTCTCAATCTTAAAACTTTTAAGAGATAACATTTAAAATCAAATTATTCACATGGGACTCAAAGAGGCACTCATGAAAGTTGATGACTCTACTGTCAGAATCGCAAAATTACTACCACTCAAAAAGAACCTGGCAAGAAATTCGGCGCCGCATTTTTTTTCCTTTTTGAATGACTAGAGTGATTGTATTAATATATACAATGTGTAACAGAAAGGTGTAGTAATACTCAAGTCACACATCTAGCTAAATGTATGGAGTCTAACGGGAACTTCTGCATTCGCGGCAGCACCATTAATATTGAGTTATGATGAATTAAAGTTTAAAAAAAATATGTCATTTGCAACTCTATTTCATCAGCTACCGTTCTACACCACATAGCCTTTGGACCTAGACATCTGACAGTGGTGGCCATAACAAAGGTCAAGGTCACGCGCCACAGATGTAATCGTAGGGATGGTAAAAAAATATTTTTTTAATTTTTGTACGGAACAAATATCTCCGATTGCCGCACATGTAACTGTAAGGTTGACAAAAGTATTTAAAAACATTTTTTTTAATTTTTGTACGGAAAAAAATATGTTCTATTTCGACTTTCTTTCTCTGGCAGACGATTCCTGGCACGATACACATACACACCACCAAGTATTACTACACCTTTTTGTTACAGGTTGTATATATATATCTACATTATGTAGTTGCTAGAAAGCGTTTGTGCAGTTAGCCTCCATTCTCATTGATCTTAACTAAACCGTAACCACATAAGTAGGTAAACACAACCTCCAAACGGTGACCTAACAAGCAACACGCCATAACAGCTTGTATCGCGAAGGGTGGCGAAGTATGGCGTCATAAAACGGAATCGGGTAGGTTCACGCTGCCTTCCCCGATAATGTAACGTTACGGGATCTTATGGCCTCATTTACTTGAATGACGGTAGAGAAACTGGCTAGCGGTTAAATTTTAATCAAAGGTACAGATTTACAAATGAGGACGTCAAATTGTGTTAGCTTACGTCATACGCAAGCTTGAATTAGTTAAAGTCAATGTCAAAACATAAATTTTGGTCCAAATTCAAGAAATTTTGCTTATGAACATACGATTGTTTATCTGAGATATGGAGATATGACATGTAAAAGTTTATAATTATTTTTTTTTTTTGTTGCCGTTAGAAAGTCAACTTATGACTGAGTAACCTATATATAGTATAGGCTTTATTTTTATAGGCTTTATTTATAGTTAGCTATATTTACTAGAAAAAAATAGAGATCCTTAGAAATCCCTACTAAAATCAAACCAAGGTGTAATAAAACTAGCCATAAAATTTCTTTCATCGCATGCGCTGCGGAAAGTATTGATGATAGAACAAAAAATGTTTCTATAATATTGTAGGTACATATCAATATCTACAAAAAACTTCGCGAGACCCAACTATTGTAGTTATGTCACTAAAACTACTTTTTACCGACTTCCCAAAAAAAGAGGAGGTACTCAAGTCGAGTGTATTTTTTTTTTATGTGTGCTACCTCATTATTTTCTTCCACGTGAGCCGATTTCGAAAATTTTTTTTAGTTTGAAAGATGTTGCTTTCTAATTGGTCCCATTTAAATTTGATCAAGAGAAATATCGTCAATAGTGTCTATTTTGTGACGAATAATGCGTACTTTGATGATGTTCTGGTTTACCCGACTTCAAAAGTTACCTCACAACTTCTTTAGTTGTTAGCCGATTTTGATGATTCTTTTTTTATTTGAAAGCTGGAGGTGGATCAAGGTTCCGGTGATAAAGCGGTAAAGTCGGTTTTTTTAAGCTTTGCTTGCGTTTAATTATTTACATTTTAAAAGTTGTTACAAATGCCGATCAAAATCAGACCATGTTACTATATATTATGAATCCGAAAGTATGTGTGTATGTTTGTTTTCTTTTCACGCTGTAACGTCTAAACAGATTTGGATGAAATATGGAAATTACATAGCTTATACCTAGGATTAACATTGGAGATACTTAGTCGAATGTCCTTTTAGCTTCGCCACCTCTTTCTGTGTAAATTTCATCTTCTATTGCTTTAGGAGTAAATTGAAGTTTTAAATATGATCTCTTGGTATTTTTTTCTCAAACATACAATAAAATAATAAAATATAATCTACGAGAGCATATCTTTAGTAGTTCTTTCATTTTTACAAGCCTTTATTTAGTTTCACCAGTCCCGGTGTCTGTCTGTAATTTAATCTTGCAAGTTAAATTTGACCCACTTTTCTGCTTCCGATTGAGCTAAAATGATGATAATGCAATATTATTATGACGAGCTGATCTGATGATGGCACCGGTAGGTGGCCATGGGAACTCCTGTACTAAAACGACGCAACCAGACAAATCAAACCAGCCCAAACTCCCATTGAGTTTGGGCTGGTTTGACTCTTGTTGACAAGTTCTCTGGTTCTTTAAATTTTTAGTTATTTTTTAATAACAAATAGTAAAAGCTTTTTATTAATAACTTGTTTAGCCCCGCGGCTTTGCCTTCTGATTATGATGATTAAAGTAGCCTATGTTTTAATCCAGAGTATAAGCCACCTACATTCCAAATTTCATTGAAATCGGCTTTATATTTACGGAGATACGGGGTAACAAACATTCGGATTTATAATATTAGTAGGATCTTTTTTAAATACCACTTGTTTCTACGATGAGAATCCAAATCAATACTTACTCAAAGAAAGGGTTCAAGAAATTGTTCAAACCCAATCTAGGTGTTCTAGTTGTATTTGACACAGTTACCAATAAATCTTTTATTCAGGCCGTTCATTCTATACTGTCAACTGATAAAACATTACTAAAGTGGATGGTGACCTGTTTTTAGATTATGTAGGGCTTGTGTAAAGAAGTTACTATAAAGTTACATCTATTTTTAATTTACGATCGGCAAATGTTAGACTCGCCAGATGGTAATTAACAAAATTTGGTTACTCCAAAAAAATCTTTGAGTGTAGTCCAAAGATTCAGATATTACTTCCCTCTAAGAATGAATTTCCGCTCCATAGTTTGTGCATTAGATATACCTATATATATATCTCTCTACAAAGATATTCCCCTATTGACCTATCAATTGAAATGTGCCGGAATTTAGATTAATACGCAATATGATGCCGTTTGTCGGTGCCGTTTTGTCAGAGTGAACTGGGTTGTCTGGCGCCTCTACCGCGTGCACTGCGTCACCTCAATGCTGTGGTTCGCCAACACCAGCTCGATTTGTTTCATTGCACAAACCTAGAGTTTCACAGAATGACAGAAGTGTTTTTGGAGAGGTGTATTTTATCGAAAAAGTATGTTTAAATTCATAAACTTTGTTTAGTTAAGGACTGGGGTGAGTGAATTGGGAATGCCTGTAATGCTCATCCTGAAAATTTGAATATATAAATAAATAAATTAAAATGATGGTTTACCATATCGATAGAATAGAGTATATATTCACTTTTATAAGTGCCTCCTTGGGACCGATGTGAATAAATAATTTGGAATCGGAATATTACGATTATCAGTAAAAAATATACTACGTTAACATATTTGAGTATTTTCTTTAATATTTGGCCTGATCGGGAGAATGAAAATTACAGCCCCAGGTATAGACTCCAAAGTACAATTCTAAATTCAATTATAAACTGGTGACAGAAGCGTCAACACCACCCGACGGTAACTGCAGGCGACAGTGTCGCTGCAGGTGGCTGTAGTCTGCATCATATCGATTCTATCCGCGACTGCACAATCGCTCCACATGTTATAGATAGAACTACGATTAGTATTCTAAGTGGAGTATATATGCAACGCGACACTACGCATGGCGGCGACATCATTGCATTCAGTAGCTTGAACACTTTCATTTCAACTGACAAATTCCCCTTAGCCAAAAACCAAAACGCGTCGTCTCTATTCTAACAAGAGAAACGGTTTTCTAATGTAACAGTCTTAAAAACTTGTGTACTAAAGTTTCGCTCTTCAATAGTCAGAAGGCGACACTGTCGCCTAATGTTGAAACGCCAACGCCGGAAGTTATTTGCTGAAAACACATATAAACCAGTAGTGTTGCTGCGGTCTGCCGCTGCGGTGGGGCGGCAGTGGCGCTGTTATTTTGCGGTCATGGGTACAAATTAGAATCTTAACTTTTTAATTTAAAAATGCCCGCTGGCGTTGTTTGACTTCTAAGCTGCTGGTATCGGGACTGATTCCCTGTAGGAGCACAAGTTTTCTTTTAAGGGGAAATTTGTTACTGGTTTTGGGCGTGAATGTATATGTCACGTGCTTTTTCTGCACCCACGACTCCAGTCATAGTACTTAGTGTGGGACTGTGTGTTTTTCTGCCCAGGCAACGCCGAGTGAGTCAGCTAGTCTAGAAATAAACGGGGGATTATGACCTCGTGAGTTTTTCATTTAATTTTGACAGTTACCAGCAACTTCTTTTGATTACGACCCTCTTTCCTAGCTATAATTTGACGGCCCATAATTATACGCAATTTATGTCTTATTTCAATGTTTCATCTGCTTTTTAATCTTTGGATATAATTATGTGGTACTGGTGATAAAATAAGGCCCGTAAAAAATAAAGACTACAAAACAAAGTTCTGCTAAAAAGTTCCTTTATTACTCAAAGTTTTAGAGAATTTAAACGAATAAGTTACTTATTAAAAACTTTTAAAGACAAGCTTTTAGACTCTACCATATTGGATTTAGAATGACGTCACAGAGCTAACTATATGCTTTGTACATAGACTAAATAAAACTTCTTATTTCTTTGGCTTTGTCATCCAAATTAAACGTGAGTACCAAATTTCAGTTCAATCGGTTGAAGATATCTGCTTCAAAATTTAGTTGCAAGACAAAGACATACATACATTGCAAGTGAATATATATTTTATTATTTTTCCATCAATAAAAATATAAAAAGTTTAAAGATGGTTTAGACGATCTTTGATGTTCGGCAAAGTTCCCAAAATGCAAGTTAAGAAAAGCTTGTAAAATAAACATAGACATTAACGCTTTCACACTTACAGCCCCACACTAAGTTCGATGACTTGTGTCGTGGGTGCCGGAAACATTCACATCACACACACATTTACATAATCACAACCAGAACCAGAAACACACATTTTCCTTGGGGAGAAAACATGTGTTCGCGCCGGGAAGCGAACCCGATACCCCTGATCAGAAGGCGAACATGCTCTCAACTAAGCCAATGGGCAGTTCACAAATACAGAATAGACTAATTTCATAATGCAATAGCAGCGGATCAGGCTGTCTGCTCTATATTGCACGAACTTGTACTGCTTGTAACTTAGTCTGGAGCCGGATGGATAACTTGTTTCTAAAAACTTTGCTTCAAATATAACTAAGTTAAAACATATTTGTGACTAAACAGACGGAATCTGATACATGTGCATAAACTGCGAGATTATATCTATTGTAAACTACCTAGCTAGTAGAGCTTTACTTCTCATCTTAGTACCTAAAATATGTCATTCAAAATTGGAATATCTATAAACATTCTGATATACAGACGAAGTAAATTTTTTTTATGCTGTATTGGCAAGCATAGTTGTCAAATTACTATGTTATCTAATGGAAAGTGATGAAGCGGCCGAAGATCGTTAAAAAAACTTTGAAGTCCTATAAAAATAGTTGATATATCAAAAGAAAGAGCTCCGTGAAAATTTTGGAAGTTTAGTTTAACCAAACAAAGAAATTGCTTGTTGACCAAGCCATTTCTTTGTTTGGTTATAGACTTTGTTAAGAACTACTAAGATACTTGAAATGCAAGCAAAAAAACATGCGGGGCAGTCTTTGGGGACAGCCGATAGATTAAATTTATATAATTACTAGCCGTGCCCCGCGGGTTCGCCCGGTATTATCAAGTTAAAAAGTAGCCTATGTGTTAATCCTAGGTATAATCTATGTACATTTCAAATTTCATCAAAATCCGTTCAGCCGTTAAAGCGTGAAGAGGGAACAAACATACTTACACACTTACACACTTACAAAAAAACTTTCGTATTTATAATATTATAGTAGGATTAGTAGGATATAAATTTATATTATAATTTATATATAAATATATATATATATATACCTCTGAAGTATATTCTATCAAACAAAAAAAACATTAGAATCGATTAATAATTAGCGGAATTATCGCGTAACAGACAAACAAGAAAATATCATACAATCGAATTGAGAACTTTCTTCTTTTGAAGTCGGTTAAAAAAACTGTTTTGTTGACCAAAGTTTTGCTTCAAAAGGTAATTATTTTTTTTAGTTTTATATTAAAATAATTTATATTGAACAATCAAAAAAGCTAAAATTTGGTAAAAAAAAAACCGTTTTTCTTAGTATTTCTTTTAGCAGTTTTTTTAAAAGAGCTCATGTGCTTTCTTGTCTTATAGTGAACTACCAAAAATGTAGAAAGTCTAAAATTAAAATATTTATAACTTTTAAGCACCAAATACTTATAGAATCTCTTTGACACCTAGATTTACGGAACTTCTCGAGCTCGAATTCCAAAGAAACGCTTCGAGTTAAAGTTGAGATCTTCGCACAAGTTAGAAGTTTTCCTGGCAATGCGGGTTATCTTATGATATTAAAGTCCTTTGTGCTGAAATGATTGGGAGCCATTATGAAATTCCACTAAGCTGCGAGAAAAATTCTCGATAAGTAATAAGTTTCCCATCGAATAGGTGCTCGTATTTTTAAATGTTGTTCAAGGCTTCCGGCTGCTATCTTTGAGAGCTAGTAACTATCCTAGTCCTAACGAGCTTACCGTTATCAACGGCACCACCACTTCTACAGAAGAGATAGCTGCGCCATAGTGTATTTACCAGTGAGTATAAAAAACAGATAAGAAAAAAAAAATTTTTCTTATCTGGTTAGTTATTTGGGTTTACCTGCAGGATTGTACACTACTTGCCAATGACTGTATATACATATATCTATCTAATACCTTTAAACCAGCAATTCTTGTATATACATATATAATTATATAATCTAAATCTCGGAAACGGCTCCAACGATTTTCATGAAATTTAGTATGTAGGGGGTTTCGGGGGCGATAAATCGATCTAGCTAGGTTTTAATTTTAGAAAACATCGTTTTAACGATCAAAGCTCGGTCATCTAGGTACTATTTTTTATGCTTGATAGACAAGCATTTGACCACTATCTCACCTGATAGAAAGTGAAGATGCGGCCGAAGATGTCACATGCTTGTCTAGAATATATCTATTCACTCTTGACTTGAAGACTGCCAAGTCATACCCTTCGGGGAACAAATACGCAGGTAATGAGTTCCACTTCTTCTCTGTACGGATGATGAACGTAGAAGTAAAATGCTTCGAGTGAACTGGAGGTGTATCAACCATATACGGATGACGTTTGACATTTTGCCTTGTTGTTATATGGTAAAAGGGGCACGGTGGAATTAACTCGTGTAATTCCTTTGCACCCACTCCAAAATGTATATGATAGAATACTGATAGGCTTGCAACCTTACGTCGGTGACCGAGACTCTGCAATTTGAACTTGACCAGCTTATTATCGCCAAAGAGTTTATTCTCGCGTCGCTTCTTCTTCGTCACATTCATTCAATATATTTTTTTCGTCTTAATCACTGAGAAGGCGGCAAAAACAGTCTTATCGATATCAGACTAAAGTATTCATTTCAATAACAACCACTTTTAGCATTTATCGTGCAAAAAAGACATTCGCAGCGGAAAGAGCTATCGAACCGGAAGACGTTATCATGAATAATTCAGCACTCTCCCGCGGGCGTATGTTTTAATATTGCATGGACTCGAACTGTGGATAAATGGTTGTCTAGTTTCACATTCATGTATGGTGATAGGTGCTAGAAAATCTTATACAACGGTCATTAAAGAACGGTCATAATGTATGTAATATTAATAAGTATGTATAAGTACATTTATTAATTTAAATACGTGTCGAGGTACACCACCGTCCCTGTTTGTAATATTTTTATCATCTCCCTTTGGTTGTCTGGAAGAAATCGCTTTGAGCGATAAGTGCTTTGTGCTCCTATGTTATATTTAAGATTTCTTTGTAAGTGTTATTTATTTTGGTGGGCAAATAAAGAATTTATCTATCTATTAAAGACCATGATATAGAATTTTTTTTTTTTAATTTATTTCGTGGGCAAATAAAGAATTTATCTATCTATTAAAGACCATGATATAGAATTTTATTTTTTTTAATTTATTTCGTCAATCCAACAGCGTTACATGACATAATATAAATATTAAAGTATTATACATAAAGTAAGGCCAGAAAAGGATGACACTTATAGATTTTACATTTACATTTAACGAACTAGAGGAGTAAAGAGGTATCTCGTATTGCTTGCGAGTATACACATTTTACGGGATATAATTATGTTGCAATAATTTCATAAACACCATGTCTACACGCCCGCATTTTAGTTGAGAATCGACCACTGGGCAGAATAAATGAAAAATAATATTTTCTTATTTGTTTTTTTCATACTAACTGGTAAATACACTATGGCGCAGACAGAAGTAAAATCAAAGATTGTTAGGAATAGGTAAGTATCTAATATTCTCGTAATACCTGTACCTACAACCATGACCTCTCGTCACATGACACTATATAATAATATTCCGTGGCACTATATAATAATATAGGTAATATGAAAATATCTAGATTCCGAGCGTTGACCGTTCGATATTTCTTACTGACTCACGGTAAAAAATAAGAAACAATATGTGGATAAATTCCATTACAGAGTCCACTGGGATTTCTATTTCTTTCACGTGTTTTCCTCTCAACATGCCAGGCTATACAAACAGATAAACAGTAAATCAACTTAATCGATTCAAGTTTACCCAGCCCATTCTGATGGCGGTATGAGCGCGAGCGTGATGACGCAAATAGTTGGCATGTAAGGCATTGGAAAGCTCATGTCTTGATTTTTCATGACCTCCTAATATGACTAGTTGCTATAGTGAATACGCTATTCTAGCTGCGCTAGATTTCTGTTACCTACAAAAAACAAGCACATTTTTTTTTTTTTTTTTTTTTATGTTGAATAGGCAAGCATTTGACCACTATCTCACCTGATGGAAAGTGATGATGCGGCCGAAGGTGTGACATGCTTGCCTAGAAGATACCTATTCACTCGAGACTTGAAGACTCCCAGATTATACCGTTCGGGGAACAAAGACGCAGGCAATGAGTTCCACTCCTTCGCTGTACGGATGATGAATGTAGAAGCAAAACGCTTTGAGCGAATTGGAGGTATGTCGACCATAAATGGATGACGTTTAATAGTTTGTCTTGTTGTTAGATGGTAAAAAGGGCATGACATTCATCATTTCCACTGACATCCACACTTATTTCAACGACTTATAACATGGGTGCCAGAAAACATTAACATCACATAGACAATTACACCCAGAATCAGAAGAACAAAATGAAATATACCTTGAGAAGCTAACCTATGTAATTATTTTAAAACGGGGTGTGTCATAAAGATATACGATAGACGTATTTTTTTTCTATCACAGGGAAACATTTTAATTATTAATCACAGTGTTTACCCCAACCACTTTTCGTCACATAAAGCGGGTCAGAATTTCAAAGTCCTCAAAAAAAAGTTCCATTCGAAAATCTAAATAAGTTAAATCGCGTTAAAGTTAACTTACTGTTTTTATACTAAAGTGAAAGAGTAAGAGCGCGGGTAGGGAAAACAATAATCTAATTCAGTCGTCTAATTTTGTGGATATATCAATTTCTTTGGTGGCGGAATTTTATAGAAATTTTCAGACCGATTCCTGTATTGAATCTGATGAAGTCTTGTCTTTATTTCTTCATTTCAGTACGTCATCATAAGAGCAAATTATAATAAACTAGCTTTTGCCCGCGGCTTCGCTCGCGTTAAAAGTATTATTTTAAAATTGACAAAGTTTCATACAAACTTTCATCCCCTATTTTTTGCCCTTGGGGGTAGAATTAATCAAAATCCTTTCTTAGTGGATGCCTACGTCATAACATCTACCTGCTTGCCAAATTTCAGCCCGATCCGTCCAGTGGTTTGGGCTGTGCGTTGATAGATCACTGTGTCAGTCAGTCAGTCAGTCACCTTTGAGTTATATATATTTATATATATAAATATATATATAGATATTCTGTACCTACCTATATTTATTATTATTTTTAGTACTTGCTACACGTTAGGTATTTTCCAAGCTTCTATTTAATTGCACCTTTTTTCTTTCCCGTTGTCTGTCTGTTTGTCGGTCTGTAATAAAATCTTGCAAGTTAAATTAGAACCACTTCCCGATGTCTGATTGGACTAAAATTTTGTGTATTGAAGTATCTTCGGTGACAATACCATGGAGCTGGTCTGGTGAAGGAGACAGAAGATGGCCATTGGACGTTCTGAACCTAACAAGATAAACCCATCTAGTTTGGGCTCGATTGATTAATCTTGACAAGTTCTCAGGATATTTTCATTTTTAGGCCTTTTTATTTACAACTGGTAAAAGCTTGATTCAAGCCTTTTAACTTTAAACAAAACTTTTAAAAGTATTACATGGTATTATTATCGGATATACATTACGGTGAGTGTGCTACGGAAATACACAATCAGATTTCCCCATCCCCATTCTATCATAGGACTACTAGACAGACTGCTAAACGATACGACGGCTATAGAAAGATAGATATACCTATACTTTAAGAAATTAATAACAATGAATAGTAATAATTTTGAAAATAAGCGTCTTATCGCTAAAAGCGATCTCTTCCCGAAAAACTTTTAGATGGAGAAGAGTAGCGCAATGAAATCAGAATATTATTATTTCAAACTGATAATTAACTTTTATCCCAACAAAACATAGTCTATGATACTTAGGGATAGTGTAGCTATCTATTAGTGAAAGAATTTTCAGAATCGGATCAGTAGTTTCAGAGATTACCTTTTACATACAAACAAATAAACTTTACCTCTTTAGGTATTAGTATAGAAAAATCACAATAAAAATACAAGATGATATACATATGGAGGCTAAAAACAAAATGCCGCCGCCTTCGTCAATGTGCAAAGTCCTTAGATTTTCGTAAGCCTGTTGTCAGTGCTCGCGGCCTGACAAGAGTCAACCTCGTTATTCTCAATGTTACTTGTTAAAACATCGGTAAAATACCTTATTTACGATCTGGCTACAGAATATTGTCTGGAATCACTTTTGATGCCGAGATTTCGAAGGATTTTGTTGTTTTCCTATAAAAAGGTAATATGTAATTATGTAATTTTTTGAAGAAGCTTTTGTATAGTTTTTCAAAGACCATCACTCATTAAAACTATTTGTAAATTTAATAGCAATAGGGACTATGCTATTTCTTTCCTTAACACAATGCCGGTAAAAAAATATTCGTAGAAACATTAATAGCAGTAGAAACATTAGTAGAAATATTAGTACCTGGATGACCGAGTTTCGCTCGTTGAAACGACGTTTTCTAAAAATGAAACCTAGCTAGATCGATTTATCGCCCCCGAAACCCCTTCATACTAAATTTCATGAAAATCGTTAGAGCCATTTCCGAGATTCAGATTATATATATACAAGAATTGCTCGTTTAAAGGTAAATTTTATACGAAAGTTTGTGTAAGTGTGTTATGTGTATGTTTGTTTTCTCTTCACTGTGTAACAACTGAACGGATTAGGATGAAATTTGGAAAGTAAATGGTTTATACCTAGGATTAATACATAGGCTACTTTTTAACATGATATGCGGGTTAGATAATATAGGCAATTGTTCCGTAGATAAGTAATAATAGTGGTAAGACAAAAAAATGGATAGAAAATTGTTTTTAAATTATATTTCCATTGTAGTTATTTATTTATTTTTGCTAATGATAGATACTTACATATTTATAATTCAGACACGATGTAATAATTGTTAATGAATAAATTACTTTGAATTGAATGGTGTCTCCTTTAATTTTAAAGCTGCTTGTTACAAACTTTAAAAAAAACAACCTTTTTTAGAAGTCCGCCATATTGGATTTAGAGTGACGGCACTTTATTTATCAAGTTATTCAAGCTCTTTCATTTTATACCCGTATTGTAGGAATGCATTAAAAATAACGTGTCCGCCATTTTAGGTGTTCTGCCATGTTGAATTTAGAATGACGTCACACAGCTTACCATGCATTGTCAACCTAATTAACTTCATCTCAATCGGTTGAAGATTAAAAATTCTGCTTTTAAATTTCTGCTTTAAATTTGATTTGCAAGATTTGACCCGAACAAACATAGTTACATACATACATTGCAAGTTAAACAAAAGCTTGTAAAATGTGCGTTAGTTTAAATCGAATGTAAGATTGCCGAGAGTTATTTCCCATAACAGGGGTCGGCAACCCGCGGCTCGCGAGCCGCATGCGGCTCTTTGGATGAGAAGCTGCGGCTCTTTAGTTACATACGCAAATACGCAAATATTATATATATAAAAAAAACGTTCTGAATCGACTAACGAGAATTAGGCACCATTTCTATCGAGCCATTAACAAGTCTCCAAATGCAGCAAAAAAGTACATTTATACAGTTAAAACAAGTAAATTATGGGATGATTAGGTAGGTATAACGAGTGCTTATCGTTTTCTATACTCATAGTACAGTAGGTATTATTGTTGGCATTAAGGATTATTGTTGGCAAGAAAAAAAAAGTGGCTCAATAAAACTTTGAAATTTTGTAAATTGTAATTTATGAATCTTCCGACTCAAAAGGTTGCCGACCTCTGTCCCAGAAATATCTATAAAGCAGAGTAGTGTTGTTGCGGTCTGCCGCTGCGGTGGGACGGCAGTTGCGTTGTTAATGTGCGGTTTTGGCAAGGTCTTGGTTACAAATTGAAATTCAAACTTTTTAACTGTCTTATATTTTATCCCTATCAACTCAATTATTTATTTTACATATTTGAAATAAAATCCCCTTCTTTTATGATTAATAAGCAAGCACTTTGTAAACACTAACTCACCCTTGTTAAATTATCTTTGATCTTACCTGATGAAAAGTGACGATACTGCCGAAGATGTCACATTTTTGCAAGATTATGAAGATGTAGACTATTCACTCCTCCCAGATTCTGGGAACAAAGACTTTCATGAAATCCACACATTGTTGCATTAAAATATATATCTTAATATATAGATTTCTTCTGTAGGTAACTCCTCCTAAATAGCTGGACCGATATTGAAGAATTTTTTTGTGCATATTTCTATAGGTTCCTTTATGGTTTGAAAACACAATTTGTCCTGGTAGGTGGCGCTGCTGTCGGTATGTCACCTAATTCTAGGCCAGCCAAGGCGACGTCTGCCGGTCGTGCCTAGAAAAAGTTGCGTAACAAAAAAAATATATACAGATAAAATAAGAACCTTCTCCTTTTTTGAAGTCGGTTAAAAAATGAATAAACCTGACTGCGTAAAAAGTGAACTTGCTTTATTTATTTTAAGTTCTTACAGACTTTTTCGTTAATATTACTATTATACGTATTGATAATTTAACTAACTTCAATAATTAAATTGACTTTAACAATAAATCCAAGCAAATATAAATTATACATAGCTTTCATAAATTATAAATTTTGACTTTACATGGGTTTAATAATTACTTGGTAATTAGACTTTACATAATAGCAGCCTGCTCGCAACATTTAAGCAATAAATCCCTTTTAGCCCAGATATGACACGGGTTTGTAAATATAATAATATATTCATACATGAAATATTGGCAAGGAACTTCAGTAAATACCAAAGGTACCGCAGTTTCGACTCGACTCCTATTACTTGCTTGATATGCTGTTATGAAGGAAAAGTTCAATCTAACGGCGAAAACATGAAAATCTCGGAAGTGGTTACATATTTGAACCGTTTGGTGTTGAGACACTGGGCCCGTGGGGATCGGGAGTTCATTCTATTTTCATTTTTAATTAAAATCTATCAGAGCCCCTGGTTCAGGCGATGCGTGATCAAAATGCTGGCACTTATTTGGTTCAACGTATTAGCATTGCAACTCAGAGAGGCAATCATAATCATAATCATTTATTTGCTTAAAATGTAGGTCAGTAAGGTGGAAATGGTTAGTATAGTACCAGATATATTTTGCCGTGTCACGGCGTGCAAATTTTAATTTCAATTCTATTAAATTATATAATATTAAATTAATTACCAAATTAAATTCCATTAAATAATGTCACAATTAATTCTATGTCAATTTATATTAAAAATTATACATTCAATGCAATTCCGCCTGCATGATGGGAACGCTATCCACTGGTAGTGGGCTTGAGCACTTGAGTTACCTATAAGCTCGATGTAAGACATAGGTCTTTGCTGTATATAGTTTTAGTTTAGTTTTAGGAAATATAGGCAATTGGCCCGTAGATGTTAGTATCAGGGGAAAAACTTACAAGTTGAGTGCGTTTGACATGATTTAAATACTACAATATAAACACTAGTGGCTCTGTGAGCTACAGACTTCGTGTATTTTTCAAAACGGCTGAAATATGCTTTACGATTTCAACCTCCATATCTCCGCCATTTTGATAAATTTCTAAAAACTGAATAGACTAAAAAAAACTATAATTATCGAACCTGTGCACAAAATTTCACGAGAATCGGTTGTGTCATGCGACCAGAACAGCCGGAAATCCGGACATCCAGACATACGAAAGCCTATTGTGGTATATTAGTTTGAGTGGAGAGGTGAACAGACTGAAATCCGGACATCCAGACATACGAAAGCCTATTGTGGTATATTAGTTTGAGTGGAGAGGTGAACAGCCTGAAATCCGGACATCCAGACATACGAAAGCCTATTGTGGTATATTAGTTTGAGTGGAGAGGTGAACAGCCTGAAATCCGGACATCCAGACATACGAAAGCCTATTGTGGTATATTAGTTTGATTGGAGAGGTGAACAGCCTGAAATCCGGACATCCAGACATACGAAAGCCTATTGTGGTATATTAGTGTGAGTGGAGAGGTGAACAGCCTGAAATCCGGACATCCAGACATACGAAAGCCTATTGTGGTCTAATAGATAAAGTTTTGTACATATTTATATCTAGTTCTAGTTATTTTTGGTTAGTTTTAATTTATTTTTTAGTTTAATGTAAATTTGATGCATTAAATTTTTAATTAAAAAAATAATCTTATAAAAAATGCTATGATTATTTACCACGAGTTAGTAATTCTAACAATGCCTTAACCCTTTCCCCGTTAAGAAGAAAATGTTCCCCATAATGACGGCGATCGCTTTTCCAGCGGCCGCACTAATATGCCTAAAATGTTTGATGACGTCATTGTACTGAAAGAAAATCTATTTTGCAAATACCCTCGGTGCTCATTAGAGCGGTTTTTGTATCTATTCACTACGAATAAGTCTATTCAATTTGTTTAATATGTATGTATTCAAACTTATTCAACCTAGACAACTTTGGGGAAAGGGGATTTATTCAAGGTCTAGCAATCCCTACCTACAAACATTCTAAAAGCATGGGTAGTTTAGTTTCTAATTAATGTTTAACGATTTTCTAAACTTATGACATTATTTATGTATCATAAATTAACGAAGAAAGGGTTATGTCTTTCGTAAACTTTCGTGTTTCTGGATCTGGTTGCAATTGTGTGTGTGATATGAATGTTTCCAGCACCCACAACACAAATCATCGAACTTAGTGTGGGACTGCGAGTGTTTACGCGTTGATGTATGTTATATTTTGTTAATATTATATCTCTGAAAGTTAATATGCAGGTGTGAATTAATGTATGATACGAGGTATTTCTGTAACAGTATGTTTGATACGAGGTATTTCTGTAACAGTATGTTTGATACGAGGTATCTGTGTTACATAAAATAGCATCAGATGTCATTCTATCCAAATTAAAATTTATATATAGATAGGCGAAGCTGCGAGGCAGAGCTAGTTATTCATAACTCCAATAATAATATCTGTATTCGAGGAAGGGATCGTTGTAATTGTGATATAGGTATAAATCCTGAATAATTGACGTCAAAACCTCGAACTTGTTTTGACAGCACGAGTTGCCCGAACTTCTCGGCCGGCTCCAGGAAAGTTACAGGACTCTGACTACTTCTGACTTACACCCTCCTAAGTCTGATTTGTAAGGAGTAGGGAATTAGGTGCGTGCTCTCCTAACAATAGACATTGTAAGAAAAGTTATTGAGTGGATTTAATGTCTTAATCGTTAGAACAAATAAGATAAGAAGGTCTGTTTGTGCGTTTAAAGTCAAATAAAGAGCCAAAAGGAACGACGGTGAATACAGATTGTGTGTTTTTTTCTTTTAATTATGGCTACGCAATCTTGTGCATTTATACAGTGTCAAGTAATAATATATTTCAAGTGTATTTCATGTTTAAAGTCCTAGTCACAAGTCACAGTCAAAGTCAAGTAAAAGAGTCAAGGTCCAGTCATAGTCAAGTCATGCGATAGTAAAGTGATAGAAACTTTCCTAGAACATCTATTCAACAACACAGTTTTCAACATTGTATGTTTTGCCTATATTTAATAGGCAAAACATACATGCACGGTTACTTAGTATGAACGGTTTAAAATCCACCATTATTACACATTAACATTCGAAGAATCACAGATTTTGGAAAATAATACAAAATCAACAACGCCACTTTTTCACGTTCGCGTCAAAACTCCTGTAGATATTATGTTAATGTTAAAGTCTAACCATTTTAGTAACAACTAAAACTGCTAAAATGGTATTTTTTTAATTTAATATTAGTTCTGCAATTTTTGTGCATTTGACCAGTGTCGAGTAACATAAAAAATCAAGTGTATTTCGAAATAAAATAGTCAAATTGTGTCCTAATAAAGTGGTAGAAACAGTGCTACAATGATAAACGATGCCGTGATTTATCATCGTACAATAAGAGGTTACATTTTTATAAGATAGTAAACCAGTTAGATAGCAAACGATGAACGGCTGACATTGTTAACTTGTACCTACAAAATAATTAATGGCTTATACTTTATATTCATGACCTGTTCTTTTTTTTTCTTTTATATTTGGCTCCGCAATCTTGTGCATTTAGCCAGTGTCTAGTAATAATATATTTCAAGTGCATTTCATATTAAAAGTCCTAGTCACAAGAAACAGTCAAAGTCAGGTAAAAGAGTCAAAGTCCAGTCATTGTCAAGTCATACCATAGTAAAGTGGTAGAAACTTATTATTATTAAAACTATCGTGAGTCGTATTCATGTCGAGTTTCTCGATTAAATCAAAAATAACGTGAGTATAACCGGAACTAAATCAACATGGTAGAAACTTTACTAGAACTTCTATTGGAATTTTAGAGTGAAAGCGAAAATCACGTTTTTCAACTTGGTATGATTTGCCGTCAACGTTAGCGTTAGCGTTAGTGTTAGCATTAGCCACGTGTTAGCAATTAGTGTTAGCCACGTTAGCGTGACTTACGCGTTGTCGATGTCTAAATCGACTATTATTTCGGCTTCATTCTAGAAATCGACAACGCGGAAGTTACTGTAATTCCTGTTTTAATTTTAATTTAATAGTTCAAAATTTGCGTGTATTTAATCAAATTATTGAATTGATGCTTCAAAAGCCAAACAGTTTTAAAATAACGCAAGAGGCAGAGTAATCACTTTTTTTTGTTTTATTTATTTCTTATAATTTAACAATAATTTACAATACAGTTGTATCGAAAAACCACTGGGTTTGTCTCGATACACTAATTCGCAACGCGCGCTTACTTTACAACATTGCACAGTAAAATTAAGCTAGATATAATCATTAATACAAGATCGGCAAGCACCTATTTGTATAGACGATGCACTGTTCACGGGCTCGGAGCTCGCACGGAACCGGTTCTGCAACCAGCCCGCGCGCATGCAGCGTCTATTCAATAATTAAATACAGGATGTTTAAAAGTAGCTCTATAAGCTGTATCAAATCAAATCAAATTTATTTGTTTTGCAATAAATAAATTTGATTTGATTTGAAAGGGCGTGTGGTTTTTGTGAGGGAAAAGGCATTGACATGAATCTATATGATGTAGATAGATTTCAGTTGACACTAGCAGAGAATCTTCCACCTGGCCATCAAGAACCCTGACTGACCTGGAAGTCTTTAAATAGACTCCGTACTCAGGTCGGTCGGAGTAAGGATAACATGGTCCAGTGGGGATCCTCAGAAGACAACAATATAGCCTGTCTATGCGCAGAAGATCAAACTATGGCACATCTTATTGCATGCCCTGCTTGTCTTGTTACCTGCTCGCAACAAGAGCTCATGGACGCTGCACCAAATGCAGTTCGGGTGGCTGAGTTCTGGGCCTCAGCTATTTATCAGTTTGCCATCGACACGCTAAGAAGACTAGCAGTCAACGGGTACCTAAATTGTTGTTCCGATGAAAGCTATGTAGTTATTACCTAGGTATGTAGCACGGATGCTACATACCTAGGTATGTAGCATCCGTGCTTCAGAAGGCATTGTAAGCTATAAAAAGTCATCTAGTATAATCCACACGACAAGCTAGCGCGAAAGCGGGCGAAGCAGCGAAATAAGGTCACTAAGAAGGTGACCGTAGACCCTGCTACGAGTTTGAGTTCGAGTAGCTACGGTACGATTATACAAATATAATAAATTAATCCTACTAATCTTAAAAATCCGAAAGTTTGTGTGTAAGTATGTTTGTTCCCTCTTCACGCTTTAACGGCTGAACTGTTTGGATTAAATTTGGAATGTACATAGATTATACCTAGGATTAACACGTAAACGACTTTTTAACTTGATAATAGCGGGCGAAGCCGCGGGCCACGGCTAGTATAGGTATACGATTATATTTAATTGTATCTACAATTTTCAAACAAGGTTGACTAGAATCAAGTTGTAGTTGTTAGACTTATAATGTCCAACTAACTATTAACAATAATTTGATCTTTATATATATATATATATATATATATATAAGAATTGCTCGTTTAAAGCTATTAGATTTCATTAGGTACATCACAAACATATTTACAATAAAACATTAAACGAAACGCTTTAGCACACGTTTACTTGTTACTTGTATCGTGGGTGCCGAAAACATTCACATCACACAAACAATCACAGTCAAAACCAGAAACACAAATTTTCCTTGAGGAGAAAACTTATGTTCCCGCCGGGAATCGAACCCAATACCTCGATGCTTAGAAGGCGAAAACGCACCCAACTAAACTAACGAGCAATTCGATGTAAATTACGTTAACTCTTCTTGGTTTTTTTTATGCTCGATCGGCAAGCATTTCACTATTTAATAATTTTATAACACACTATCACAACCAGAACCAGAAACACAAATTGGAATCATATGTTGAAAATGAAAATGAAAAAATCGTTTATTTTAGGATAAAAAGAAGGTTGTACAGACAAAATTTTTGGTAAAACGATGACACCTGCAGTAGTGTAAAACTGTGTCGCAGCTGCCAACGCCCTCCTCCGAAAAATTATGATACAATATTCACAATTACAAACAATTATACTGTTTCAGACAAAAATAAATAATTTAAGTTACGAATCTATCTAGAAAAGAACTATACATAATATCAATCTTAATTAGGTTACATAGCTAAAACTGTTTTTTTTTAACTGTATATGTGTGTGTGCGTGTGTAAGTGTGAATGTGTGTGTGTGTGTGTGCGTGTGTGTGTGTGTGTGAGTGTGTCTCTGTGTGTGTGCGAGTGTAAGTGTGAATGTGCGTGTGTGTGTGCGTGTGTGTGTGTGAGTGTGTCTCTGTGTGTGCGTGTGTGTTTATTTAGTAATTGTTATAAGGTCTTCTGTGTCTTGATATGACAAGGATTGTAGCCATTCTTTACATTTTATTTTGCATTTATATGATGGAAGTGAATATATATTGAGTTTTTTGTTAAGCCTATTGTACAGCATCGAGCTGATATAATGATAATGTCGACTTGCAGTCGCCGTACGCCGGTATTCTTTGTTGCAGACTTTGTCAGTTCTACGCTTAGTGTTAATTGTGTTTGGATCATAATAAATTTGAGAATGCTTTCTTAGGACAGTTTGAAGGATAAAAAGTTGTCTTACTGAAGGAACATGTTCCTTTCATTCTATAAATTTGTGAATTATTAAATTGGTAATTCATATTGATTAACTGGGGATTTGATGTGCAGAAGCACCACGTTTAAATTAGGTGTGCTCAAGCAAGTATAATACCGCTCTTAACCTCCCACATTGTGTATATTAATAACTAAACCAGACAGTCTGGCAGCTTATCCATTAATATCTCATCAACCTGTCTCAATTAGCAAATGGAGCAAATTACCTGAAGTGCTTTTAACAATACGTAAGCTAACAAGGCAATAAGGGCTATTTCTAAACTAAATATAAGACGCTATTAAATTAAAAAAATAAAAGGATAATTTCACCGCTTCCGGCACCCACGTCATAAGTCATCGAACTTAGTATGGGGCTTAAATGTGAAAGGGTTTAAAAATAGAATGGCCTAATATTGAAAGCCTTATTTTTTAGTCGTTACTCAATACGACCAATTCTTAGAGGCTCCTAAAATTTACCTTATAATGCATTTAGTGATAAATTTAGAAAGGAAAAATGCTCTAACCGCTAAGCTACTCAAGCCTTGCGTGAAGCGATGAAATTATTTTTCATTTTTTATTTATAGCGTTTAGTGTGGGGCTGTGAGAGCGTGAAAGCGTTTATGTTTAGGTATGCTCTAAATCAGTATGCAGATACTTGACAGTTAGAAAAATATGTCTAGTCTAGAGCTAAGAGATTATAGTTCGAAGTTCTAAGATAGTCCAAAGAGCGTTTTCTCGTCAGCCGGGAGCTAAGCCTGTGGGCATGAATCTATAAGTTTTAGGTGACTTGTCATACCAACCTACGAATATTTACCTACTAGGTACAAACCTACTTGCATCATGTGCAACGCAGAGAAAATTTTATTATTTGAATCACCTGAATTACTAAAAACATAACAATATTAATTTTTTTACACTTATTTCATTAATTTATTTGATATCTACACGGTATCTACGCATTTTGTATTACATTAATTGGTTGTAGAATAATGTTGATGACTGTGTGTATGAATAGTATTGTACTGAAAAACCTAATTAATTATAACTCGAAACCGAGTTTAATTTTCTTTTCATTTTGGCTTCGTAATCTTGTGCATTTAGCCAGTGTCAAGTCATACCCTAGTAAAGTGGTTGAAACTTTTAGAACTTCTATTAGAGTTTTGGAGCGAAAGCGAAAATCACGTTTTTCTACTTTGTATAATTTGCCTACACTTATACACGTTTACTAAGTATTAACGGTTAATAATCCATTATTGCAAACTAGCACTCGAAGAATCACAGGTTGTAGAAAATTATACAAAATCAGCAACGCCATTTATTCACATTCGCGGCAAAACTCCCGAAATGCAGTTTATTTTACAGCCATCTCTTGGGATTTATACAAACTATCGTGCTTGTGGAGCATGGTAATTTTCAGTCCTAGGTCTTCTCTTTTAGTTAATCTTACTGGAACACGGACAAATTAACACATCCATTAAAAAATAGATGGCGTGATATACAAATTATTGAATAGCAATAGATGACAGTCATGAAAATTCAGAGAAAAAACCTGGCAACACTAAATTTAGCTAGCTATTTTGTCTATGGAGTTGTCACATGACCTCTTTATTTGTCCCCGTGACCACTATTGTGAAAATTCAAAATAATTTACGCGTAATGTCAGCGCTAAGAAATAGTAAAGTTAAATCTGAGATTGGACTGCATGAGAGTTCGTTCGATGGCAGGTAATTCAAGTGACAATAGCTAATATTGAAGCTAGATTACATAATTAATTTAGGACTTGCCCAGGAAGGTCACCGATGTAGTTCACAGTTTGGCAAGATTTTAAGAATTTGCTTTTAATCTTGTGTATTAGTGTTTTGATTATTTAATTTATTGCTTGCAGTGCCGATACCGAATATATAAGTCTCATGAAAGACGACGGAACTTATGGTAAGTGTATTTTTTGTCACAGTATCAGTTTTAAAACCCTACTAGTTCCTATGTTTAAAAACAAATTCCTTTACCATACCCTTAATTTGAACTTCTACAGTTCACACCTAAATCCAATATATCTAATTAAAACATTGTACCCAATAGCTCGTAAGGTTATTATTAAATTAAGGTTAAATTTAATTAAGGATTACATTTTAGGCAGTGAAAAGAAGTCACACTTAGAATCTCAAATATATTTGAATCCTAGTATTACCTAGTTAATTATACTGTAAGTTGACAAAATAGGTAAACTGCTATTTTGTGAATAATCAGTCTATAATCTAATATTGGTGTGAAACATATTATCTAGAATTGTTTGTAGCTCATATTTTCTTAGACTGCAGATGTTGTTATAAATTGTTCTGCTGCCCTCGTTTGTCGCGCGTGCATTTTTGTGGTGTATGTAGGTGTGTGGACTTGCCAAAGTATGTTTTACCTATATATAGTTAGTGATTGTTTGTGAGTATGAGTAATGTGCAAATTACTATTAAAGTTCAAAACCATCAAAGCCAGTCTGCTGTAAGTATGTAACAAACAGGTATCAGGTTTGATGCCCAGTCGAAACACAAGTTTTCTCCTCAAGGGAAA
This sequence comes from Lomographa bimaculata, assembly GCA_948107665.1. Classification (NCBI taxonomy): domain Eukaryota; kingdom Metazoa; phylum Arthropoda; class Insecta; order Lepidoptera; family Geometridae; genus Lomographa; species Lomographa bimaculata. The sequence continues at coordinate 5,748,950 of OX403596.1, read as the reverse complement.
TTTGTGTTTCTGATTCTTGATGTGATTCCAGTGAAATTACAGAGCTTTAAGAGATTTGACACCTAATATTTCAGTAATTTCCTGAGCAGGATGTTGCCTAAGTTCAAAACTCTGGGTGGCACTGAACTGTAATAGGCAAGCGTGATGCTTACCATCAGACAAGCCTGTTGACTAAATTATCATTATTTTGTATAATACTAAGAAGGAGTTAGTTGAAAAATATAATTTTTCGATAAATTAACATTTATTTACACTCATAACGACTCACCGACGTCTGGGCCGATCGTGCCTCTCTATCCCTTGTTCCGCGCTCTCATTTGCACACTCAGGGGGAATGTGACACTTTCTTGTGCATGCAGCCGGTGTTCATCAATTTATAAGACGTTATCACGTCAAAAACCCTAGCCAGCTGCCTTAATTAATTCACAAATATTTGAATTTCAGGTAATGGTGTTGCTTATAAATTAATACCAGTGACAACAAGCCAAGATACAGTAGCCAGTATGCAGGGTTCACCTCCCCATGGTAAATTATAAGTTCATTAATTCCAAGTACATTCTAATACTAAATAAAATGTTTTTTTTATACTCAATAGGCAAGCATTTGACCACTATCTCACCTGATGGAAAGTGATGATGCGGTCTGGTCTAAGCTGCAGCATGCTTGCTTAGAAGATACCCATTTACTCTTGACTTGAAGAGTCTTAGATTATACTGTTCGGGGAACAAAGATTAAATGGCAATGAATTCCAGTCCTTCGCAGTATGGATGACAAACATACAAGAAAAATGCTTCGAGCGAACTGGAGTATGGCTCTAGGATGCTGTTATAGCTGTTCCAGGGTGATGGCTGGTGTTGATGGATTTTGTGTGTGAGAACCATTATGGTGGTATTGTTGTTGGTCAGATACATGGTGCGCATAGAAACTCAGTTGGCGCAGTGGGTAAATCTCTGACCTCTTGCCGTGGGGCTCGGGTTTGAATCCTGGCAGGAGCATAATTTTGATTCCCAAGAATCCCAAGAGACTTTAAAATTTGTGCTTCTGTTTCTGTGTGTGATAGTCTCTGTGCAATGAAATGAAAATGTTTTCGGCACACACGATGCAAAAATGCATTAAAAAAACTTTGTGAGTCACTTCAGTCTTTCATCACTTGTGAAAAATATTTGAACAAATCGCTTCTGTTGCCTAACAGTGGCCACCCTCACTGTTTCGTCTACCTTAATGCAGCCTCTACATAGGGGACTATTAGTAGACGACATCATATGCAGGTTTCTTGTTAGTTAGTGAGTTTAGTAACTGATATAATGATATACCGTACTACTGTGATGGAATATCGTTTTATTATGAGTAGCACATAGAGCTTGGTGTCAGACTTATCATCTTAGCTACAATTTCAATGACATGCATTTAATCTTTTCCAGATACATATTTCGTGAGCATTGGGAACCCAGTAGAGGTATATGCAACAAATGCACCTACACCGAAGAAGACAGTCAAAAGAGAGGCTATCAGCCAACAATCCAAAGTCATCTCTGCAAAAAAGGTTGGTTAAGTTATACTTGTCGTTGTAGAACTTTGTTATGTAGAACTCAGTGATAAAAGCGCGTCTGGACTCCTGTTCAGTGTTACTTAACAGATCACAACAATTTATATTATCAATGTGAAAGTTTTGCGAGTGTGTGAGTTATGATTTATTGACTCCTACACGCTGGATGGATAATTGTATATGGATGATAATTAAAAACAGGGTTAGCTTTTGTTGTGAATTCATAAAATTTAACAGCTGTATTAAGCTTAAGTCCAATCGGACTTAAGGGGCCTACGGAGTTTGATTTGCCCATACAATCGTAATACCAAAATTATTTATAATTCAAGCATATTACCACCACACTGTGCTGTTATTCAGATTTAAAAAATATTAATCTAGGTTCCTGGATAGTTTTTATTCCAAAATAATTACCTAAAACGAAATATAAACCAATTGATTTTCACACATTATTACGACGTAAATGTCGCATCTTTAACTTATTCGTTTTGTATTAAAAACTAACACATTTCTTTTGTCATTATAACAGGAACGTAGATTATCACTTCAAGGTACTATTAATGTAAAAAACAAAGGCTAAACATTACATTTTCATTCATAATTTTTGAGCACAATTTACATGAGTTAATTCCCCCATGCCCTTTTAACAAGACAAACTGCCAAATGTCTCCCACTTCTAGTTGACATACCTCATCGAAGCACTAAGCATGTATGTTTATCATCTGTACAGCAAAGAAGTGGAACTCATTGCCTGTGTCTTTTTTCCCCGAACAGTACAATCTGGGTGACTTCAAGTCTAAGAGTGAATAGGTATCTGCTAGGAGGATACTTCACTTTCCATTAGGTGAAATTGTAGTCAAATGCTTGACATCTAGCATAAAAAAGTTACACATTACTTTTTGATCCAGGAATGAGTTCACCTAGATAGTTTTTGGTGTAAACTTTAAAAAAAATGTTACATGGAGACTTAAAAATTTCAAAATTTCAGCGAGATGATAAAAGACGAGCAACTCACAATGAAGTAGAAAGACGACGCAGGGACAAAATCAACACTTGGATCATGAAGTTGGCAGCGATGGTGCCTAACTCTGGTTTACCAGACTCGGCCAGTAAAGGGGGCATATTGGCGAAGGCCTGCGACCATATCACTGAGTTAAATGAGAAGCAAAAGAGGTAAATGTCTACTAAGAGATTGTGAGAGGCATTCATTTTAATAATGATAAATAATTTGAACAGCCCGTTGGCTAAGTTGTGCGCATTCACCTTCTAAATAGGGTGTGGGTTAGATTTCAGGTGGAAACACAAGTTTTCTCCCCAAGGGAAATTTGTGTTTCTATTTTTGTGTGTGTTTGGTATGTATTGTCAATGTTTCCGGCACCAAGGACACAACTTATTGAACTTACAGACTGTAAGCATGCAGTGATGATGTAAGCATGTTATCCTTAAAATGGGACTAGACACCATTAGGTGCTACACAATGCTATTTTCTACTCGAGGATGTTAACAATGCTACAGTGGTAGCTAGACAGGCAATCATTAGCAAATATCCATCCACTATGGATGGCATCACGATTGAATCACTGGTAAATCCCATGGTTCGAAACCTCGAATACCTGATGGACCTCCAATGCAACTAAGCTATCTTTTCTCCTGAAAATTTGCTTCAAATCTCTAAGCCTTACCTCTTTTATTACAGATTAGAAAAACTAGAAGTCGAAAACGAAAAACTAGTTCTAGAAGTTCTTAGGTTAAACCAAGAATTAGTCGACCTGCGCAAAGAGAACACATCAGTAAGAAACCAGCTGGCAGACAACTGCATAGTTTTTAGCCACAGACAGAAGGACCAGAAATCTTAAGGCATAACTCCGAAGGCGTTTGCAGACTGGAAACTGCAGTAATTCTGTACGAAATTGCGCTATTTTGTGTAGTTTGCTGCTGTTTGCAGTCTGCGGTCGACTTCGGAATCATAGGCTTATCGTGAATTTTGGGAACACGTTAGTGATAGAAGCTATACTACTCCGAATCCTGGACTTTAATTTGAACTCTCAGCAGTTAGTTGTAAGGTCGAGAGTATCGAGCAACGCATTGTCGCGTGCACCCAAAGTTCTTTTTAAGGTGGTGAATTCGGAAACGATTAGCGATTTGCGGCGCTTATTTATATTTAACGTATGGACTTAAGGAACTACCACTGATCAAAGATATGTATGATCCTATAGTGAATTTGAGTTCAAGTTGACAGGTGTAGTGTATTTAAACTGATCTAAACAAAGGTTCTATATGTGGCGAATTTTACCTCTGCATATCATCGCCCACATTACCAGCCTAAGCGAACGGACTGATTGAATAAGTTAAGCATGTTCAGTCAGACCAGTACTTGGATGGGTAACCGTTTAGTGAGATTTTCAACCTAGTGTCACCGTGCTTCGGAGGGTACGTTAAGGCGTCTGTCTCGGATGTTAATCGTTAGCCATGACGGATGCCTTCAGGCGGCCAAAATTTGGTCCAAATCAATTAGAATCTTCGTCAAGATCTAATGAAGATTCAAAGCCAGTTGGAGTCTATAGAAACAGCTCTTTTGTCCCTCATAATTTACGCTCAGCGCTCCGCTAAACGTCTCCGAATTCACGACGTCAGCTCTAGATAAGTATTGAACTTGGAACTGAGTGCAACAAGGTGCTGTCGATTGTGTTTACTTAGTGGAGTCACAACTTAATGCCTAGACAAATGAGTAACTGATGGAATAACATGACGATACCCGTGTATATTGTGTAAGATCCTATATTATTTTGCTTATATAGGTACAAGGTAGGTGAAGGATGATCAAGGATCTTATGTAAAAGTAAAGCAAAATATTCAAGTACTTAGTCAATATTATTCATAGTGATAAATTTAGAAAGGAAAAATAGTTTTAATAGGAATAGTAGTTTCTATAAACTATTTCGGTAGATGACGTCACACGTCCCCGTAAGACGTTAATAATAAGGAAAGGTTAATTTCGTCGCTTCAGGCGGGACTTGAGTAGCTCAGCGGTTAGAGCAATAGGACATGACCCCCTATGGCCGCGGGTTCAAATCGCGCCTCAAGCGATAATTTTTCCTTTCTAAATTCATCACTATAGTTCTGCCGAGCATGGCTAATGCTATATAAATAAAATCAAAATATTATTAATTGAAGGACCACCTGCCGGGAATTAAATATTAATATATCTGAGTCCTACGTCTGCTTTCTCGCTCTCACATATTTCAAAATATGTACTGCAAGGTTGATAACAATATTAAATGGCACTGTTTTAGACTCGGAGAAAGCTGTCACGCGTGAAAAGTCAAGTTCAAGTCGCGTTATTCTATTACTTATAATCATTTTCGTTTAGAATTCGGAGCACCATAAATGTTCAGTTACTAATGAATAGATATAAGTACTTACTTTAAGTTTATAAATAAGGCGGGATACTTTTCACTTGAGAAAATCACGTGCCGTGAAAATCGAGAGGTGTTAGAGATTTATGTTTTACTTATATACTTTCCTTATAAAAACCTTAGTTATTATCTTTGTATATTTTGTTGTTATTTTCTTACTTCATTTTCTTATTGTTTCGTGTTTGTAGATTCATTTCATGAAAGCCAAATTATTGTAATTATCCTTCTTTTCTTGTATATAAATATATATGTATATAGCCTCCAAAGTGAAATGGAGATGTGTGGAAAAACTCAAATCAAAATTATTTATTTAGCCTCCTCGTCGATATTTATATCTTCTAATATAGTTAATATTATATTAGAATAATACTTAACAACACAAAAGTATTTTACTAAAACCTATTTATTCGGGCAAATTTGTCAAAACTACACTGACGAATTGGCCCCACTGGTTTTCTTGAGAACTGTTAACATTATTTTTACATTAGATCGTATTATCTATACATATGTATATACCAGTGGTGACGGGAGCGTCAATAGAAAAAAATTGAATATTTGTATGCAACTTCCTTGAAAATTATTCATGACAGTTCATGTCTTCATTTTGCTTAAAGGCACTAACTAAATAAAGAAGTAGCATGTATCTGTGATACATCACTGAGATAGTCTATATTAAGTATGAAACAATTGTTGTATTGTTTTATAACAGTGAGACCCATTGGTACAAGCTCCAAAAAAGTTGCACTACAAATTAGCTTGAATAACAAAAAATAACTACGTTAAATTACAAAATATGTTGATTACTCAGAATTTGCTTAAATCTACACATAACAGTGATAAAGGGTCTAAAAATGACCATCCTAAGCGTCATCATAATTTTACTAATAGAAGATAATATATACCATCATTGGTAAGTAGTGCACAATCCTGCAGTGGGTTAAAATCGAAAATTAAGCAGAAAAAATAAAAAAAAATACCTCGTGTATAAAAAAAACCTTACTCTGGTAAGTAAATTGTGGTGCAGACAGTTAAGAAGTAACTGTCTAAGTAAACTATGCACAAATATCTAACAATTCTCGTAATTCATGAACAGCATGCTGTGACCTCTTATAATCTCTCGTCACAATTTATTTCAATGATTCCGCAGTACTTAGCACTCGTAGCAGTCATAAGTTATTATTTTAACAGCTGTCTAAGAGTTGCCATATTTTTCTTGATAGATACTACTAAACTGTCAGCACTACAATTTATTTACCACTAAGGAAACTAAACAATTTTGTAGCTGTAAAACATTTTTTTATTCTTCTGCTCAGTAGTCGATTCTAAGCCACCCCCTGCAGGATTGTGCACTACTTACCAATGACGGTATATACACCAGAACCTTAAAAAACTGCTATGTAACATACCTGTTTAAAATAGTTTCCCTGACACACTAGCCTTATGGCACTACACGTTATGGCTTTACCAGTCATAATTTGTAAGTCAACGTGTTTAGAGTCTTTATAGAGTTATTCAGTTCCACGAAACTAGTTTCCATATTCTGAACAGCTAACTTTTTAGTAGGATAACGATAAGTTCTAATGGGTCTAACATTAGAGTCTAAAACTGTTTCTAAGCTAATTTTTAACTATGTTAAATGTGTTTGGTAGTATGGCTGCTTTGTGAACAAAAATACAATAATATGCGTAATGGTAAAGTTTACAGTGATTGTTAACTAAACTACGTCCGATTCAGTGGTCGTTATCTGACCCCTTATTACGTATCTTTGTTGAGAGCATTCTATTTGAACTAAGCAAAAAGAACCTTATTTCTTAGAGAGTGCTGATGTTTTCGAATTGAAACCGTTCTCAACAAAGATATGGAATAGGGGATCTGTAATCCTCTTGTATCTATTTAAAAATAAAAGGTTTACTTTCTTAAAAAAATCAAAAAACATATCTACATTACGACGAACGTATCAACGTAGATCGAAATTAGGCACAACCTTTATTATAAATAATTGTTATATTCAGAAATACTGGATTTATATTTTAAATTAACAATAGATATTTTTTTATTTTTGTTAAATGCATATCGAAATTATTCCGGGATAAAAGACGAGACAATGTTCGCGCAGATATAATTAAACTGTAACTAAATCCAAGCTATGTTGATACGTTCGTCATTATATAGATATATTCTTTCCTTTTTAAATTCAGACTTAGCAATTTGGTTTCCGCCTATTGAATCTGATTGAACAATTCCATTCGACAATTGTATTTTTTAAATTCATATCTTCGCGTGAAGTTTCAGTTTTGTCATATCATTGGATTTCTTTATCATAAATCATTGTAGATATGTTCATGGCTAAAGCTGCATTTACAATAAGTAATGATAATATAATAACGAAACCAAACTTGTTAAATCATTCATCACTACGAGGAGCAGTTCGGTGATTAATGTTTTGTATTTTTTTTATTAGTTCCGTATTATTTCAATATAATCGTGTTGTTGAAATATTTAGACTTTTATTATCCGTAACTATTGTTAGATCTGCGCGTCTGCATCTAAGCTGCGGGTATCGCGCTTGATTCCTCTCACCTCACACACAATCGTGAATGTTTGTTACCGGCACCCACGTTTGAAGTCAGAAGTTCACTTTAAACACTTAGCTGCGACTGTGAAGCTGTGATCACGGTCATGTTTTGTATACTTTTTTTAGGAGACTTTTATTCTATATTATGAATACCAGTCCTCTTGGAAGAGTGACATCCTATCATCCTATTGGTCTTCCGATCATGGCGTTGCCAGGTTGGAGAAATCTGATATGATAGGTTTGACCACTATATAGTCCTAGGAACGAAGTTCTGACTCAATCATAGATCTCACCTGTGTTATTTTCAAGATAAGCACTAGACCTAGAATTTGGCTCTCAATTATAGCGATATAAATAAACTTAAAAGCATTTAAAAATTACACACAATTGATATATCGACTTAAATCTACTAATAATAGCACGCTACGTCGCTTAAGTCCGGGGTAAGACCCGATATCGTTTTGATATACCATCTCTGAACCTACAGAACGGATTTGGTTGTTCAAAATGCTCCTATGAAAATCTGTGATGATTGATCATTGTGGTAAAAAATGAGCACTTTTTGAGCAACAAGGTAATATGTAATATATAAAATTCTCGTGTCACAGTTTTCGTTGCCATACTCCTCCGAAACGGCTTGACCGATTTTGATGAAATTTTTTGTGCTTATCCGGTATCTATGAGAATCGGCCAACATATATTTTTCATCATCATCATCATCATCACTTTTCATCATTATCAACGCGGGTGAAACCGCGGGGCGCAGCTAGTAATTATATATAAAAATCAAACTGAGCTAAGAAAAAAGTAACAACTTAGTGAAAGTCATAATAAACCGTACTACCAGACATTTTGTTTAATGGTAAAGGAAATCTACAGGAATACTAGATTAAAATTATAAAAAATATGAAGAAATAACATAATTTATTATCACAGAAATAATACCTATATTTACCATCACTTCATTCGATTGCTTTAAAACTAGTTCCAACCATAGTTATGTACTGGATCCCACCGTTTCCTTCCTGCTTCAATTTTCATCTGCTATATCTATATCTTCATCTATAACTTCCATGTCTTCATCTCTTATCTTCATATTTTCCTTTATTGCATCCGTATGTTCATCTTCCGTGTCCATAACTTCTACGTTTTTATTATTTTTTGCTGCTTTCTTAACGACCGTGGTCACTGTGACTACTTGGTTTCCATTTTTATTTTCGCTTAGCTTCCGTCGGTTCTCAATACACTTCAGACTTCTGTAATGCTGCTTCAACAAATGGTTAGTGATAAAACTGGATTTGCACACGTTACATTCGAATTTAGTCATATCTGAAACAAACAATAAGCAGTTAGAACAAAAACATTTGTAATTAGAACTTATTAAATGCAGTATTTGATACTAAAAGCTTATCAAAATGACTAGCATCAATCCGCTTGGAAGATGACTACCAATTATTGATGGTGTAGTGTATAAAAACCTGAATTAACTGATTAGACCACCAACGAAGCATAAGTACCTAGGCACCTAAGCGACTCATCATGTCATTGTAGCCTCCACATAATAAACACCTATCCATCAATATATTTCTTCGTCAATGCCTACCACCTAACCTTGGATACCAACCCCCCAATATAGGATGACATCCCCTTGGGCTAATACTATATCACAATGGAGTGTGACCGAACAAAACAAATAAAGGGAGTTTGTGCAAAAATATAACTTGAACAATAATAATATTGGAACTACCACTAATAATAATATTGGAACGACCCAGTTGGCGCAGTGGAATGGTCTCCGCCCTCTGCGCCGTGGGTCCTGGGTTCGATTTCCAGCATGAGCACAAATTCCTTCCCAAGGGATACTTGTGCTTCTGGTACTGGGTGTAATGTGTGTGTGATGTAAATGTTTCCGACACCCACGATAAAAATATTTGAACTTAGTGTGGGGCTGTGAGTGTGAATGCGTTTGTTTGTTTTGTTTATAATCATATTTTGGCAAACCCACTGATGATGTGGCACATTCACTGTACGGTATAATTTTGCACAGATAATGAGAAAAGATTAGAACGATGAGGCTGGGGTACCAAAATAGGTAATAGGTGAACATTATATTATATCGATGATCAAAATGCTGGTACTTATTTGGCTCAACGTATTAGCATTGCAATCCAGAGGCAATGCCGCCAGCATGATGGGTTTTTTTTAACGTTTGGGAACGCTACCTACTGGTCACCATCAAGTGTTCAAGACCACCGGCTTGAGCACTTGACTTACCTATCAGTTCGATGCCTTGTAGGTAACTTGGGTCTCTGCTGTATAGATGTATATAATTTTAGTTTAGTTTTAGGAAATACAGGCAATTGGCCCATAGATACATTATGAGATATCTATTTTACAGGCAATAATATTATTGCACAAATAAGTTGGAAGTGAAATATATATACCCAAAGATGGTGACATGTGGGTAGAGTTCCTAAACGTAACTCAAGTGTTCAAGACCACCGGCTTGAGCACTTGAGTTACCTATAAGCTCGATGCCTTGTAGGTAACTTGGGTCGTAGATTTATATAATTTTAGTTAAGTTTTAGGAAATATAGGCAATTAGCCGTGCCCCGCGGCTTCACCCGCTATTGTGAAGTTAAAAGTACCCTATGTGTTAATCCTAGGTATAAGCTATGTACATTTCAAAATTCAATCCGTTCAACCGTTAACGCGTGAAGAGGGAACAAACATACTTACACACAAACTTTCGGATTTATAATATTAGTAGGATCAGCCCGTAGATACTTATGAGATATCAATGTGGCCATCAATTTTACTTGCAATTATATATTTCACTTTCAACTTTTATTTGTAAGGATTAACACTGTTGATGTAAATATAATTCAGAGAAAAAAGTAACAACTTAGTGAAAGTCATAATAATCCTTACTACCAGACATTTGTTTAATGGTAAAGGAAATCTACAGGAATACTAGATTAAAATTTTAAAAAATATGGAGAAATAACATAATTTATTATCACAGAAATAATACCTATATTTACCATCACTTCATTCGATTGCTTTAAAACTATTAACTAGTTCCAACCATAGTTATGTTCTGGATCCCACAGTTTCCTTCTTGGTTCAATTTTCATCTGCTATGTCTATATCTTCATCTATAACTTCCATGTCTTCATCTCTTATCTTCATATTTCCCTTTATTGCATCCGTATGTTCATCTTCTGTTTCCATAACTTCTACGTTTTTATTATTTTTTGCTGCTTTCTTAACGACCGTGGTCACTGTGTCTACTTCATTACCATTTTTATTTTCGCTTAGCTTCCGCCGGTTCTCAATACACTTCAGACTTCTGTAATGTTGCTTCAGCAAATGGTTAGTGATGAAACTGGATTTGCACACGTTACATTCGAATTTAGTCATATCTGAAACAAACAATAAGCATTTAGAACAAAAACATATGTAATCAGAACTTATTAAATGCAGTATTTGATACTAAAAGCTTATCAAAATGACTAGCATCAAACCGCTTGGAAGAGGACTACCAATTATTTGGTTGACGACCCAGTTGGCGCAGTGGACAGGTGCCCGCCCTCTACGCCGTGGGTCCTGGGTTCGATTCCTGGCAGGAGCACAAATTCCTTCCCAAGGAATACTTGTGCTTCTGGTTCTGGGTGTAATGTGTGTGAGATGTAAAAGTTTCCGGCACCCACGATACAAGTCTTTGAACTTAGTGTGGGGCTGTGAGTGTGAATGCGTTTGTTTGTTTTGTTTATACTCATATTTCGGCAAACCCACTGATGATGTGGCACATTCACTGTACGGTATAATTTTGCACAGATAATGAGAAAAGATTAGGGTATGATGAGGCTGTGTTACCAAAATAGGCAATAGGTGAACATTATATTATTATATCGATGATCAAAAAGCTGGTACTTATTCGGCTCAACGTATTAGCATTGCAATCCAGAGGCAATGCCGCCAGCATGATGGGTTTTTTTTACGTTTAGGAACACTACCCACCGGTCACCAAGTGTTCAAGACCACCGGCTTGAGCAATTGAGTTACCTATAAGCTCGATGCCTTGTAGGTAACTTGGGTCTCTGCTGTATAGATGTATATAATTTTAGTTTAGTTTTAGGAAATACAGGCAATTGGCCCATAGATACATTATGAGATATCAATTTTACAGGCAATAATATTATTGCACAAATAAGTTGGAAGTGAAATATATATACCCAAAGATGGTGACAAGTGGGTAGAGTTCCTAAATGTAACTCAAGTGTTCAAGACCACCGGCTTGAGCACTTGAGTAGGGAATGCAATCCCGATCTCGCGAGATCGAGATCCCGCGAGATCTCGTGTCATTTTTCGAGATCAATCCCGAAGAATAACATGACGAGATCTCGCTCGAGATTGGCGGGATTGGAACCTTCTGCAAATAAGATTAATACCAGAAGCAAATATAGAAAACGAAGACGAATTTCCTCTTTCAATAATTACAGAGGATTGAATGTTTGTGCAAAAAGTAACACTCTTCAAGAGGAATCAGAAGAGACTCTGAGAGCATCTAAAAGTCCTTTTTTGCGTGTATCTACGACGAGTTTAGATACGTTAGAGTCACTAATACAGAAAGAGATGTATTTATATGAGTGTGGAGGAACAAGGGGTAGTTTTTACAGTTTGTTTACTCACGTTGGTGCCAACCAGAGTTGAATCAGTGAGGGCATTTTCAGCTGCTGGGCACATAACGACGGCCATAATGCCGTTTACGAAACAGCACTCTCAATTTTCTTTGTTTTATAAGAAGTTGTTACAAAAATCACCCCTACAACTAGACTTTTATTTGACTTACAGTATTCTTATATTGTTTTCACTGATTTCCAAAAAAATACGGATATTTACCACATATTTTTGCTACAATCTGTGAGTCGCAAAATGTTTGCATCTGCAGCCTCACTTAACAGACTGCGTAACTTTTTACCCACTGCGACTAAGGCTGCGCTTGCTCAATCACTTTTGCTCCCTATTCTCGACTATGCCGATGTGAGCTACCTAGATCTCACTCAAGAACAGCTCAATAAACTTGAACGGTTACAAAATTTTTGTATTCGTTTTATTTATGGCCTCCGTAAATATGACCACGTCTCAGAGTTTCGTTCAAAGCTCAAGTGGCTCCCTATACGGCTGCGTCGGAATACACATTTACTCTCTTTTCTTTATAACATTCTTTTCAATCCCTTTACTCCTTCTTATCTGAAAGAAAACTTCAAGTTTTTTGACTCCTCCAATTCTTTGTTGCTAAGGTCTTCGGAAAACTTACGTCTCAAAATGCCAGCGCACAGTACGAGCTTTTTTGATTCATCTTTTACCATTGAAGCTGTGCGTCTGTGGAATACTCTACCTGTGGATATCAAACGTGCTCAATCTCAAGCCTCTTTTAAAACTCAAATAAAAAAATTTTATCTTTCCAATATCTAATCATTACTGTATGTGAATTGTGTAGGTCAAATGTATTATAGTATTGTAGGTACTTATGTGTAATTATTTATTTATTTTATGTAAGTTTATTTAATTAGACAATCTGTTATTTTTAATGGTATGTATTGTTTATGTAGTTTAAAATTTTAGTATTATTATTATTATAATCTATTTCATTAATTTATCGCGCCACCATCCCTACTTTCACTTTTTGTTTATATTTCCATCCAAAGGTTGTCTGGAAGAGATCGCTCTTAGCGATAAGACCGCCCATTGTACCTATATTTTATAAGTTTCTCTGTAAGCTGTATTTATCTTTTGGTGTCAATAAAGAGTTATTGTATTGTATTGTATTGTATTTTTTAAACTACCCGAGATCTTGAAAATTCCGAGATCTCGCGAGATTGTAATTTCTAATATCGCGAGATCTCGAATTTGCGATCTCGGGGTCGAGATTGCATTCCCTACACTTGAGTTACCTATAAGCTCGATGCCTTGTAGGTAACTTGGGTCTTTGATGTATAGATTTATATAATTTTAGTTTAGTTTTAGGAAATACAGGCAATTGGCCGTGCCCCGCGGCTTCACCCGCTATTGTGAAGTTAAAAGTACCCTATGTGTTAATCCTAGGTATAAGCTATGTTCATTCCAAAATTCAATCCGTTCAACCGTTAACGCGTGAAGAGGGAACAAACATACTTACACACAAACTTTCGGATTTATAATATTAGTAGGATCAGCCCGTAGATACTTATGAGATATCAATGTGGCCATCAATTTTACTTGCAATAATATATTTCACTTTCAACTTTTATTTGTAAGGATTAACACTGTTACTGTAAATATAATTCAGAGAATGATCTTATGTTAGAATGTTGCCAGAGTGGCAGTAATTGAGGCAGTACCGACGCAGTGATATGTGTTGTTTCGTAAATACAACAATCCTATTGAATATTTATTTATTATTTATGTAAGTGAATTGTGTACATACTCAGGTGTCTGTACATATGGCCAATTAGAAGAGCTCGACGTTTGTACACTTTCGGACAGTACTCGCAGGCGAAATTGAAAGTTTTCGTATGTGTGCTGGAAAATTAAAAGATAAGCAAATTGTTATTTATCCATATTCAATATAAATTGACCGAACGAACAGCGCAAGCGAAGCATCCCTGTTTCAGTTTGGTTAGATAATTAATTGGGATTTTTAAAGTGAAAACTTCTTCAGCGGCGTTGTGCACTTTTTAGGGATGAGTAAAAAAATTTTAACTCGCTTCAGGACACGTGACCTGATCGAAAATTCGTAAGACGAAGGGAGAGAGTAGACCACCGGAGCGGCGTAGGAGAGGAAGTAATATTCCCCTCTCTTTCTACCGCCTTTCTATGGTGATGATGGTATTGTTATTTCAAAAATGCACAACGTTAATGTTCAAGTTTTCACTTCTGGCGGCACTCCCGGAGTGCAACCCGTTGTTTTTTTTTTGTAAATTTTCATTTCAACACAGCTAAGTACACTCTCGATCAAGTCATCTTTCAAACAAAAAAGAACTAAATCAAAATCCGTCCAGCCGTTTGGGAGTTGCGCTGCCACAGACAGACACACACACACACATAGCGGTCAAACTTATAACAATTACAACTTTTTCGTCGGAGGTTAAAAATATTACAACTTACTCCATATGCGTTTCCAAATCGCACGCCCGGTAGAATCCTTTGCTACAAATAGTACAATTAAACTTGTAGCTTTTCGTGTGCCTCAGGGTGTGTATTTTCAAAGAATTCACAGAGGTGCTCACTTTCCCACACGTAGTGCACACAAATTTCTAGAAGAAAAACGGTACTTGAGATGCTATACAAAAAAAAAATCATTTATTCAAAATAAACGTACATAAATCAAAGTTACTATTGGTCCCTGCACTTAGGAAGCCTGTATCGCACGACGCCAGCGTCATAGTGATAAACTACGATAACATGGCACGCCCCTCCAAACTAATAATAAAAGACGTCGCTAGTCGGGCAACAAATCCTTGGATTTGTTTTTGTTTGACAGCCGTCTCAGCACGCACACATGCGTTGTGAGTCTTGGTGGCGCTTTGTAAATACTTTCACAAATACATTCAAACGTTTTGCATTTTGGAGGGGCGCGTCTTGTTGTCGTAGTTTATCTATATACCTTGATTGCAGTGTACCTAAGTAGTTGTTTAAAATCGAATAAAAAAATATATTGTGTGGGGTGTGTGTATGTATGTGTGTTAAAGGGCTATACCTAAAGTATTTTCTTTATGCTAGCAACGATTACAAAATTAGTTGATAATTGAGGCTAATTTAAGAAGGGAAGAGGGCGAGGTATGCTTATGATTGGTCGATGCGTGGTTGGTCCGTGCTTGTGATTGGTCTATGCAGTGTCAACGTCAGTTGGGGAACAACCAATTATAACTACTGCATTGATGCTTCAAAATGCCTGCTGTTTTTGTAAGGGGGGAAAAGATACTACCATGCAACTGGTGATTTTCTTCTTTTTTGTTTGAGTTAGGTTAGGTTATGAAGAGTACAAGCCGTGATGCCGGGCGGTCTACACGCGTACTGGATTGATGAAGGAGCACCGACTTTTTCGAAACTAGTCTCGTAACAATACGAGTAAAAAAAAACCGTGAGTAAAATCGTTAAATCCTTAATAAATAATAAAAATACCGAAATAATCGCGCGTTTGTATTTCCGAAGATATAACTAAATCAAAGTACAACCTCATTAGTTTTAGCATCTTGTGTAATTTTCATTTTTCCTTTAGTTATTAGATCCTTGTGCGCGCTCATGTGTTTTGACAGTCCGCCTTTAGTTTTAAATGTAAGCGTACAGATGTCGCACTTATATGAATCCGGGCCCTGGAAATGAATAATTAAGATGTAAACATATAGTACCGCCCAGAATATAGTGAGACTCATTGGGAGCCCACCTACTATTTTTTCTGTTTTCTTCACCTACTATTCTTACTTATATTCTGAGCTATTTTGCTAGTCCATCAAGAAAGATATAACAGAGTCAAATGCTTACCTATCGAGCATAAAAAAAATCTATACAATCTGTAACAGAACGGTGTAGTTATACTTGGTAGAGTATGTGTATCGAGCCAGGAACCATCTGCCAGAGAATGAGGGTCGAAATTGGAGAGATTTTTTTCCATACAAACATTTTAAATTATATTTTTCAAGTATGGTGAACTTAAACTGTTGATGAGATAGGGATACAAATGTCATATTTTTATAGAAACCTTAATGCTTCATAACAATATTCATGCTACCGCGCATTCCGAAGTTCATATTGCACTCCATACCATCTGGCTAAATGGCAGATGCGTGGCTTTAGAATTACTACACCAGTCTGTTACACAACTAAAGTAAACTGTGAAACTAAAGTATAAGATGACGGTCTATGTGGACAAACCCGCGGGCATAATAAAGCTAAAAGAACACTCACTTCATGATGCCTCTTTATATGCTTATTTAGGTTAGATTTATCTCTAAAAGATTTCCCACAGTGTTGGCATATCTTTGGCTGCTTGTATTCCACAGGTATTTTCTGCGTGATTTTCACCTTGTGTATATTACGAAAATGCATTTTCAATACTTTTTGCGAAGCATATATTTTATCACAGATCTTACAAAGGCGTTCGAACAAATCATATTTGTCATCTATAGGTGAAGAAGGGTTTTCAAGTGGATCATTAACATCATCCGCTTTGCCCTCGGGCTTGTCTTTAAGGAATTCAGAACATATACTAATGTTGAGATCTACTGTATCCCCATCATAATTCAATAGATTTGTTAGACTTATATCATCATTTTCCCCCATTCCATCCATCGCTTCCTCTTTAAAACCTATCGGTGCATTATTTCCTGTTTCTGATTCAGTATTTGAAATATTTTCATCGTCGTCAAGCAGAATAGTATCATCAATTAACTTTATGGCTTCTTTGCTAGATTCGGAATTCAAATTGCTCAATACTTTATTGTTAGTTTCGTCATATATATACGACGCTTTCATTTTTTTTACGTTTTTGTATCCTTTACTTCTAGTGTATGGCCTTTTAATAGTGTTTAGTTCTTCTGATAATTGCTTTTCATTATTATTATCCTTCAAAAACTCTTCTAAAGCATTTGTAGCATCAACTTCATCAACGCCCTTTTCCGAATTCGGAACAATATTGTATTGCTTATATTGTAATTCTTTAGATTCATTTGGTGATCCTATTTCTTTAGATATATTTAGTGATTCTATTTTTTTAGATTTATTTAGTGATTCTATTTCTTTTGATTTATGTAGTGATCCTATTTCTTCAGATATATTTAGTGATGCACTTTGTGTACCACCGTTTTTTGATAAAACTTTTATAATATCTGTTTCATCTATTTCAATATTGATATCTTTGTTTTTTGGTGTCATACTACCAAATAAAATGTTGTTGATAGTAGGTGTTGAAGCGCCTGATTGTATACTTTCTGAAAACATAAAAACAAGCATTTATTTCTGACACTAAAAGCTTCCAATACCTTTATTGTCGTATAGCTGTGCCCATTTTTTAGTAAAGACGTTTTTAAATCATTCAATATTCATAAAAAATTAAGAGATATCTCTTTGCAAACATACTGACACAGACAAACTTTCAGATAATAATAAATAACAATAAGTATATATACGTAGTAATAATGACGCTTACTTTGAGGAGAAACCAGTAATTTATCCAAAGAAAACTCTTGACTGTCATCATTTCTCAGTGCTAATTCTAGATTCTTATCAATAGAATCATTGATCTGATTGACATTTAATACTAATATATTTTTCTTTAATTCAGCTTTTTTGTTAATATATTGCTCAAGTTCGTCTTTTAATGGGGAATCTATATTTTCCACATTGGCTTCTTGTCTCGAATCTAAGTTATTTATTTTTTTGTTTATAGATTTCACACTACCCGTTATAAATGTTATTTCTTTATTACTGATGTCTGATTCTACAATAACAGGGTTAGATGATTTAGCTTTGTTCAAGAATTGTTTCAACTCTTTAGTAAACGGCGACTGACTTTTATCAATAATAGTATTAATTTCATTAATACTTTGAAGTTTGCTCTTATCCACATTGCATGCAAGATGTCGAGTTAAAGGGAAACTTTTAACTTTTTTGTTTGCAATGCCTGTATTAACTATAATAGAAAACTCATTTTCATTTGCTGCCACCAGTGTGGAATCTTGGGTGTTTTCTTCACGAGATATGAAGGCTTTAACACTGTTTACAAACGGACTGATATCATTGTTTACCGACAGTAAATTGTCATTGAAACTCTCTAGTGTTTCAAATATGTTATCTTCAACAGCGATGTTTACGTCTTTACTTTGAACGCAGCCATTTTCTTGGATTTTATTCATGGCTACTTCTTTAGCTGGTTCTTCACTATTTTTCACACAATACGCAACATCTATTTCACTCAGTGTAGTGTTATTTGCAGCGTCATCAAATTCTGTGCAATCAAGTAGAGGCATATCATTTTGCGTTTCATTAGGTTGCCTTGCTTCAGTAGCATTTTTCACAGAATAGTTTATATCTACGCCACTAATATCCTTGTTGTTAAGTATATCAATGAGTTGGATGCTACCATCTTCAAGGATGGGCATATCATTTGGGACTACATCAGTATTGTTTGGCCTTTGAACTTTTTCTGTGGAGTCATAAAAAATGTGATCTTCTTTTTCGTCAGTGAATCTTCTTGGTGTGTAGCTATGGTCATTATTTTGAGAGCGAGGTGTTGAAAATGCACCAAGGCTGGAAGGATAAACATTCATTAGAATAATGAATCGACTTATTACATCTTTATTTATCACAAGGGATAGGCTTACCTGAGATCCAGTCCAAAATCGTGATCAACTGACACATCATCTTGCAGCCAATGAGAGTCCAATGAATCATCCAGAATGTCTGCCTCTTCTTGTATAACTTCTCTAATGATACGGGCTTCTGTCGGCGGCATCTCTTCGCCTTGCAGCATGTCAGTCATAAAGTTTTGTATGCTGGTGCATGTTGATTCTGGAAATTATAAGGGTAAACGCTTTCACATTTACATCCTCAAACTTAAGTTTAAAAAACACCCACACCACATGCAGAATCATACACAGAACTAGAAAAAATAATTTTCTTTGGGGAGAAAACTTGTCTTCCTTTCGAGAATCAAACCCGACACATGCTTAGAAGACAGACGCCTAGTCAATTACGCTTTTACAATTTTGTACCTACGTTCCCATAGTTGGGGCTCAGTCTTCTCTCAGATCGAGAGATGAATAAACAATAGACTAACTACGTGGTTACATCCTGGACAATCTATGATGTCTTCCTTGACGTATCCGTCAACGGCGAACCTTGTTAGCTTCGAACATGAGAACGAAGATGGCTGGCGAATCCAAATTTAGTTTTAAAGGTCCTATTGCATGGCGCACAGTACAATTGGCCCGAGTCATTATAGGTATAGGTATAAGAAGGCTTAGGCTGGTTCTTTTTGCAAAGGCGTTTGGCATCAAGATCTTGGAGCCGATTTTTTTCAAATTTGGTAACAGCCTTATTAACAGAGTTACGCCACTGTGATCTCTGATGCGCAAGCTCTTCCCCATCCCTTAAAAGGCATGTCACATGCTGTAAGATGGCGCTTTAGGACATCTTTGTAACGCAGGAACTGCCCTCCAGGTTTACGTTTACCTTGCTTCAATTCGGAGTAGAAAACTGACTTAGGGAGTCTAGAATCACTCATGCGTACCAAGTGTCCGCACCATCTCAACTGACCCTTAATAAGCATAGACTCAATGCCGTATTGCTGTGTTCTTCGCACAACTTCTGAGTTTGGAACTCGGTCCTGCCACTTTACACATAATATATAGAGTAAACATTTTATGTGGAAGGTGTCAAGACGCTTAATGTCACCTTTATAGAGGCACCATGTTTCAGTGGCATAAAGTAATATTGGCAGTACGATTGCCCTGTACACAGCAACCTTTGTGTGCAATGGAAGATCGTGCGAGTCCCAAACTCGTCTTCGAAGCTTCCCGAAAGAAACTGCCGCTTTTGCAATCCGTGAAGATATTTCAGTCTCCAGGCGATTATCATTACGGATAATACTGCCCAGATATATAGTGAGTAAGCATATGCGCTGGTGCAAACCCACTCTTTTGTCCCATGCAATCAGTGTCCGATGGACCGGTTACCCGGTACGACCGGTGATAGTTGGGATGTAGTGATATGGCCGCAAAACATAAAAGACCCTGGCTGGCGCCCTTAAAGGCATTTCACATCACCTTGCCACATCGCCGCGGTTGCCGAAAACGATTGTCTATCGACGAAGCACGCCTTCCGCGCCAAAGTGGACTTTGTGTACATATTGGAGGATCATCCAAGATAGCTGTTATTGTTCACAGCCCCCTTCATTAGGTTTAGCCCACGGATCCACGTGGTTACCGGGGTGTGGCCACTGCGTACACTGCAGTTACGTGGAGCCACTCATGAAGAGATTATGGGCAGGTAGTAGCGTATTCAAAGAGTTGAAATGCATTTTGTAACGAATGCATCGATCATCAACAAGTTGACATTGAGCGCTACTGTACTCCCCACTACACCCCAAATAATGGACAATCTATAGAAATATTGCAAATCAACATGACTCGAAAACTGTTACAGTCCATACACGTTCTTTCAAATATGGGCGTGCTAATGTTGACTCATTCACGCATATATTTAATTCACTGACAGCTAGAGTATGCGGCGCCACGCACCGTATGAAAATTAAATCTGACCACTAATCGGCGGCTCTTTAGTTCCATACGCAAATATTATTTATTAAAAAAAAAACTTATAAAAACGTTCTGAATCGATAACGAGGATTAGGCACCATTTCTATCCCGCCTTTAACAAGCCTCCAAAGGTAGCAAAAAAGTACATTTATACAGTAGAAGCAAGTAAATTATGGGATAATTAGGTAGGTATAACACGTGCACAGCGTTTTCTATACGATAGTCATAGTACAGGAGGTATTATTGTTGGCAAGAACAAATTTTGTGGCTCTATAAAACTTTGAAATTTTGTAATTTTTTACTCTTCCGACTCAAAAGAAAGCAGAGTGAGGTTAAACACTCTAGCCCGTTTAGTGCCCCAGATAAACACAACCAAACAACGGCTTTGAGAGATGGTTGTAAAACACTAACGTCTGGCAATGTAAAATTTATAGGAGAATTCCCGCGAAAAGCTGTATGTGAAGTCTAACTGAAGATTGATGAATGAAATTGACTGAAATAGATACTATAATTATGCGAATTATAGTCATTAAATTCATAAGTGCCTCTTTGGGGCAAATAAACAATTGTGAATTTGAAAGAAAGAAAATTCATTAAGTCGTGACAACACCCAGTTACATTATTTACATAGAACAAGGCAAAACACACCAAAATACTAAAATAAACAATATAACGCCGCGTCATGTCACGAATGAGGTTCCGACTCAGCATATAACTAGGTAAGTAGGTGGGCAGGACCCACCCACCTACCCAGTACTAGTTTTCATTTGAAGATCACTATATGTATATAATTTCTATTTCTATAAAGTACGTAAAAACCACCTAACAATCAACATTGTAGGCATATAATGCAGCCCAATATTAAATTATGACTGTGACCTGTTACGGAGTGCCTTAGCATATTCAAATATTGTATGTAGTTTCTGGACATGGCAGTTTCGGACCATTTCAATGTAATTCATATGCCTGTGTATTGTGTATCTAAATCCACAAAAAAGTATCAGTCTGTATAATGCAGGAAAGTAAAGTGTTAATGCACATTGCAAAATGTACCAAAAACTTAGGTAGGCATGAGTGGCACTGCAAATGAGTTGCTCTCCAGGAAGTCATGTCAATTACGTCAGTAATTGCTTGAGCGGTGCTGTGTATTCAGCTGTTTCCTGATTTGGCAAGAGTATTAATTAATCAGCAGGAGCACCACGTGCAAGTGAGGTAACCTTGGGTGGCTAGATATACCGCCTATAATCCCCTTATTATTTTGAACAGTAAAGGAGGGTCTCCCAAGTCGAATTAATTTACATACATGAAAATATTACCATTATCATCCTCATCAGCTCTTTGATTTGCCGGCGTAGTAATTCTACTAGCCACAGGAATAGGAACTCTGCAAAAAACATTAATTTTATTCAAATTAGCTTCATAGATACAATACGAAAGTCAAAAAAGCAGAAGCCACAAAATGGCTTCCTATTCATTAAAACCAAAAAAAATTTTCAATTTATTTCCATACAAGTTATTAGTGAAAGAACTTTCAGAATCAGATCAGTGGTTTCAGAGATTACATTTTACAGACAAACAAACAAACTTTACCACTTTATATTATTAGTATCTATAGATATATTATTAAAACAATATTTCTATGTTTTTAACATCTGTTTTGATTATATATTAAAAGCTTTCACACTTACAGCTCCACACTAAGTTCATGACTTGTGTCATGGGTGCCGGCAACATTCACATCGCACACACACTCTAAGTCACAACTTGGCAAAAGGTGGTATGTATCGGAGGCCAAGACTCACTTTGGGTCACTGCGCCGTTCGAGTAAGTAAGTATTATATGCATATATGTTTCAATTATAATATACTGTTCTTACTGCGGGAGGGCCTGGTGACTTGTAATACAGGGTTTTGTAAGACCCAAGTCAGGCACCAGCTCTCACAAAGTATTAATTACAAAATGTCTATTTACTTAAGACTAGTTTTATCAAATCAAATCAAATCATTTATTAACCATTATAACAATGTGCATTATACTAGGTACGTCAATTTACATTCATCATAATAATAATTGTCAAATAATATACAGTAAATCATTAATCATATATATTGCAATAACATTAATCAAGTAATTATAATAAAATACATTAATTAACAAATTATACAATAAAAATACAACTTAATATTATTCTTATGAAAAAAATGAAGATTATGCAATAATTAATTTTAGTACTGCCATTGTGATGAGAAAAAAGGAAATATTATTTATTATTATTATTAGTTTCAACCTTACCTTAATGCCAAAGTGTCATCGACAATCTTGAGGTAGGCACTGAAGTCCGTGCCGACCTCATTTTCCTTTAATGCTAAATAGCTTTTGAACTTTTTGTCCGAGTTGCGGCATTGTTTCTTGAACTTACACGACAGCTTCATGTTGAAGTGACATTCTTTGCATAGTTGGAATGTAAAGGTATCATTGCGTTTCACCTGAAAATAATTACAATCTCCACAATTATATAATAAATATAGCCAATAAAATATTCAACAAAAACACTTCCACACTCATAGCCCCTAAGTCGACTCATGTAATGATAGAAACAGAAATCAAACTAGATAGATAGATAACTCTTTATTGTATACCAGAAATACAGGAAAATACTTAGAACTAACTTATCGCTTTAAGTGATCTCTTCCAGACAAGCTTTGGATGGAGAGGAGATTGCAAAATGTATTGGGACTCAGGTGTACCACATAGTTACGCAAACTTTATAATAATGCATTAAGCTACTAAACAAAATAATTACTATTTATATACTAAAATAAATAAGTACATATATGTATATCATATACATTCTATACATTAGAATAAATACATAAACAAAAATATACATAGAATAGATATAAACTTGCTTAATGTGTTGATATTTATGTTTGAATGCCGCTTTGAGCTAAGTAATGTTTCTTGACTCTCTCTTTGAAAACACATAGTGATGGTGAGTGCCGGATAGTGGTACCCCTGTTTGGAATGAGAATGCACACCGAACTAGTCAATAGACCTTAAATCTTCTACATAAAGGTTTAAATTTGCCCATCTTGTATTAATAATTAATAATGTATTAAGCAATAAGTTTAATTATAAAATTCAAAATCGTTTATTCACATGGGCCCTAAATAGGTACTCATGAAAGTAAATGACACATAGGCTACTTTTTAACTTAATACACGCGAGTGAAGCCGTACACATCTAGTACTTAGTGTAGTTAAGTATTTAATCCAGTATTATTGGTAATGTAAAGATAAAGAATAGAGTTAAACATTATTATCTAGTTCTTGAAGTTCTTTTCAAAAAAATTTTTGGGGAGTGCCATAAAACCCCGGTTGGCAAAGCTCCTAGTTCATCGGGCCGGGCTGAGGACCTGAAAAACTTGTTTTACCGAACCTGTACAAAATTTACAGAAGTTCATGAAAGTAGGTACCTGTAAGCCAGTGGAGTAAACAAATAGTCTTCTATTACTCTCGCAATATTGGAGTAGATCCGTCGGATCATTGTATTTGTTGAGGCAACCTCTACAGAATCCTTCCATTACAAATAGTTTACTATCTTTGTTAGTACATTTTTACTACTATAGCATAAAACAAATTTAAACAAATTCACACAAATATTATACCGAAAAATGCACTTCACAGATTACAATGTATGTAGCAAGCTAATGTTCTTGTATGTACAAAAACAAACAGAGTGATTACATTATCTTTGCTTGTATGTATTTTCCGGTAAAAAAGTTACTCTTTGGTAAGTATTGTATACCACAGACCACAGAGAGTACTACGTATTGTATACTCTTTGGAAAAATGCGCCAGTAAAAATAATTTACTCTATGATGGAGCGCACCATAGAGAAACAAATCACTTCGTTTGGGAGAGACTGCGTTTTCCGTCGTTCAATGCCTTCGACTTCGGTTGTTCATTTATTTTTATCCACGCGCGAAGGCTTCGAACGAGGCTGCGTTCAATGCCTACAGCTTCGGTTGATTGGTTATTTTTTATCCACGCTCGAAGGCTCCGAAAGAACATTTGACAGTCAATTTCATACAACAATTTTCATCTTCAACTTTATTGGTAGCTCTATCACTTATCTGCCAATATTTTCTACCACTGTCACTAACCGATTGTGGGAAAATAAGTGGATTACTACCCTTGACCGATTCAGTGATCAAGGATGGTAAACAATCTATTTTCCTGCGTATCCATACCAATCGTATATTTTAGTAGGTACATGACTGGTGAATAATAGTTACTATTTTCGAGCCATGAAAGTACAAGGCTAACATAAATTAGAAAAGATAACACTTAAAATCTTGGGCGATATACCTGGGCAGTCCCAAGTACTAAAGCACTTGCGATTCCGCCAGTACTACCCCTTTGCTGTACAATTTTACCAATAACATGTGACGTGAATTAAAAACCGTCCACAAAAAAGCTGACAGGAATATATCGAGCCATACTGAATGAACCTTTTAGAGTAACTTCATCAGAATTGCTCAGCGATATAAAAATAAAGTAAGCTTATTTTAAAGATGTCATGGTACGAAAATTCATTGTATTATTAAAGTGAGATTGTTATCAGAGGTCGTGGTTAGGCCCCAGACTGTAGACGACCCAGACATAGTACCAATAATTAATATTATAGTAATCTACATATGACAGTAAATTTTAACCAACCATTTTCGTACTCATCTTCCAGTATGACTTCACGTACAGCGTTTCACTGGAATTCTCATATAGATAATTGAAAATGACGGGAGCCAGATTAAAACTTTGTCAAGGCGGTTGTTTGGATGTTATTAACTGAGGCACTGTACACGCTAGAGCGTTTCAACACGCAATACCCAAACTAATGCTCTAACCGAGCCTCCGAACGGGCTAGGGTGAAAAATTGTAACCAGAGCGTAGGCACTGAACGCAGCCCTCGTCATAGGCAGCTCTTGCACGCTAAAAATTTACCAACTCAACTATACAAACTAAAATTCATACAGAGAATACACTCCATTTATTTCACTATCTCGGGTGGAGTACATTCTTTTCTATTAAATATTTTAATTGCAGGTAAAACATCGCTATTATTTCTTTTCGTCCGCTTCCCCTACATTATGTAAACATTATGTATGTAACCAAAGATAATGTACCTAATAACTAAGTTGTGTTAGTCACCCCAAAACCACAGATATTGGAAAACCGTATATATCCGACTGCCATTTTAAGCTTAAAATCCATAGAAAAAAATATTATGAAGTTATGCTGGTTTTGTGGGCTGATTGTTCCTGAAGGTTGCCTGCAGTGCATTGCCGTTTGTCAACACACGACATTTCCATAAATATTATTTTGATTTCATTAAAAATGGAGAAAACACAAGATAATACGGATTCTGTGAACGTTACCATTAATAAACCGGCACGAGTGTTGCATTTCAGCGATGGCGTGGAAGAAGAAATCGAAGAGGAACACGCAAGCGAGCTCAAGGCCGTACCTCATGAAGTCACGAATGTTGATCCGGTGAGTATTCCGGTCTCTGTTCCATTGTTTTGAATGCAGTTACCTTTTCCATATATAAAATTAGGGCAAACCTTGCAGCTAGATAGCCCGGAATTACAGCGGAGCAGCGCGGGGAAGCGCGACCTAATAAATCGTACCATGAAATACAATATATACAATGCATCTGTAGTGCTGTTCTACGTCGCTGTTCAATTACTGCGTAGTGCGTTTAGTATGTTACTAATCCATATAAGTAAATAATATTAGCTGTGTCGAGCAGTGCCTCAGCGCTACAGTTCGCTTAAGCGCTTATTAGACTATTCAATTTGTAGGAAATCTAATTAGCAAATTGAAAGATGTAATCGAAGTAAGGATAGTTAGATTCCGATTTAGTGCCATTGGAAGGTCCCGACCGCACTAATCTAATTGTTTATGATTTAGGTTGTCTGTCCCATTTGGGTCGTCTCAAGTTTTATATTTTGAATTTGAATCTCTTGCAGTATTGATGTCAAGTTTGATAGGGGCTTTCTTGTAGCCTTGCTACACCTTGTTAAAATTGATAATGTTTTAGAGACTTTAATATATATGTAGGTACCCACTTGACATTGTTTCCATAAATATCTGAAACATTTACCAAACTATATTTGTCAATGACATCATGGTCAAATTTAGATTTGACTATGATGTCATTGACATTTAGTATGTTTAAAATCTATCTTTATTCATTATTTAACAAAATAATATTTGAAACTAGATGCTTGTAGGTTTCCACTCATATTTGAATGTTTGCTACTCTATCACACCAATACAACTGAACCAATTTAGCTAAAAAAAATATTTTCTTTATATTTATTGCTTAATACAGTATATATGTACTTAAGTACAGGATATAACGGATATTATACGTAAGTTCCAGCTTTAAATGTGAAGCAGTTTGTGAGATGACCCCAGGACAAAATAGGTCTTAAAACAGTAACTTTGGTGGCCTACCAAATTGTTATTTTCCAACATAGGTTATTTTTAAACCGGTGTTGTACTCTACTTGCAGAACTCTTTTCAATGATACCCCACAAAGGTAGATAAAAAAATAATAAAATACTTTTTTCTTGCCCCACAAGAGTAGATAAAATTAGAGAATAGAATAGATTATTTATTTATCACCCAAAAATGTACACAGAAGTGTCTAGGCACAACTATGAAAAAAAAACAACGCACATAATCTCTACGCCGTGGGTCCTGGGTTCGATTCCCGGCAGGAGCACTAATTCCTTCCCAAGGGATATTTGTGCTTCTGGTTCTGGGTGTAATGAGTGTGTGATGTGAATGTTTCCGGCACCCACGATACAAGTATTTGAACTTAGTGCGGGGCTGTGAGTGTGAATGCGTTTGTTTAAATTGTTTTAAATTGTTTTTTTTTTTAATTGTTTAAAATTGTTTATAATCGATTGTTTAAGAAATATGTTAAAATGAATTTTAACATATTTTCCTTTCACACTTTCCTTTATTAAGAAGTTTGCTTTGACTTGAAATAAACCATCATATCTTTATAACTCATAGATTTATTTTCAATTACAGCAATCTCTCACATGGGGTCCCTGGTTCTCCCACTACGCCTGGAAATCTGGCGGCAAAGTCCTCAACGCAGTAGATTATGCAGGAGAATCTTTAGCTTCCCTTTTCGGAATCACTACGCCAAAGTACCAACTAGAGATCAGCGAACATGAACGGATTGTGGAGGAGAAAAAGAAGATGGAAGAGGAATCGGCAGGTTGGGTACCGAAGAATGAGAGGGGAGATATTCCTTTGGTACTGAATGAACCAGTCAAAGACTTGAGTAAGCATGAAGCTTAATTTAGTTCAAGATCTTCGTTAAATTCAGCTAACATCTTTGTTAAAATAGCTGAGATTATATAATAATCAAAAACTAAGCACCCAACTACCAAATTTTTCATATATGATACTAAGACGTCTGACCAATTTGGTGTAGAAGATCGTATTTCTATGTTTAATACATAATCTCTAACAATTTGTCCTATTTATTACTTCTAATGTATTGTTAGAGTAGGTTTTTTTCACTGCAATGGGCAAGTCTCTGCCCTCTTGCCGTGGGTCCTGAGTTCGATTCCTGGCAGAACCTCAATTTCCCATCCCAATGGCCATTTGTGTTTCTGATTATGAGTGTGATTGTTTTCGGTACCCACAATACAAGGTTTTTAACTTAATGTGGGGCTGTGAGTGTGTATATGTTTATTTGTTTTGTTTATTAATTGTTTATGGCAGATAAGTAAACAATTTGCATGTGTTAAAAAATATTTTGATTTTGTTGCTAGACCAGGCATTGTGCTCACTACATAATCATAGGATTAAAAATCCCCTTGGGGAGAAAATCTGTGTTCCCGAGAATCGAACCCATTACCCCTGCTTAGAAGACAGATGCACACCTAACTAAGCCAACGGGCAGTTGATGATTTAATATTATCTAGATTCTAGAACATCGTGGTATGTAATGAGGGTAGATGTAAATGAAAGACTGGAATAAGAATGGATTATTGTAAAGAATTTACTGTGTTCACTTCAAAGATTGGTATTTATTTTAAGCATTTCCCATTGCATAAGTTTTGTTGTTTACCAACATAATTGTTTTAGTAACATTTTATAGTTTCAATGTTTCCAGTGAAATCACAGGGCATAAAGGGATTTAACACCTAATATCTTAAGGTGACGAATGCAGTATACGTGTAGGATTTTGACCTAATATAAGTTCAAAAATCTCTGGGTGACACTAAATTGTAATGGGCAAACGTGACGCTTACCATCTGGTGGTCCTTTAACTATATAATTTTTTTTTTATAAAATGGTAGGAGTATAATAATCATTATTTATTGTCTATTAATGTATTAATTTGTAAATTTTAAACTTTCTCGTTTCGAACAAATAGTTTAGGTAAAATCTAAGGACTTAAACCCGCTAAATAACTATTTTTATTTACCTCGACGTTTCGACCAAGTTGCATTACTTGGCCAGGGTCTAAAGAAGACTAAAACGTTTTGGCCGAAATCGAAATAAATAAAAATAGTATTTTAACGCGATTATGTCCCGAGATTATGTATTACCTTAACTCTGATGTATTTATTTAAGTCTGTATGTAAATCATTAGTATTGCACTAACACTATGAAAATATAATTATTAACTTAAATAACCCTAGGCTCGTTAACATATATTTTTGTTACAACTAATTGATATTTTAATTACATCACATAGTACCTACATTAAATGTTATTTTTAATTAAGAATTTTTAATAATTAATTTCGAATTTTAAGATTTGTTCTAAGTAATTTGCATATTGATAATTAATTTTAATCTGTTGAAATTGAAAATTTTATTGTATAATTTACTAATAAGAATATTTATTGTTGTGTTTGTATGAAATAAATGTGCTTACAATAACATAATGATTGATTATTTTAAATAACAAGGCTAGGCAAGTAATAACACATTATATAAATATTCCGTGTTAATAATCTTTTTTTATTTTTTTTTAAGTCACAGGACAACATGCCAAATTTCAGCCAAATCAGTTCAGAAGTTTTGGCGTGAGGTAACAAATATCCAAACTTTCGTATTTATAATAGTTGTTCGAATGTCTAATACTTGATGATAATACGTCCAGAAAATAATAGATTCCCAATCAAGAACAACTGATAAACGCCATCCATCCATTCATGGTTGTCATACCTCCTTTCACTCGAAGCGTTTCGTTTCTACGTTTATCATCCGTACGGCGAAAAACCATTGCTCACGTGTCTTCAAGTCAAGAGTAAATAGGTATCTCCTAGGCAAGCATACTACATTATCGACTGCAACACCGCTTTCCATCAGGTCGAATGCTTGCCTATCGAGCATAAAAACGTTCATAAAAACAATTAAAATATTATTTTCGGAAGCACCATCTATCGTTGAGTAGCGTATTCTTGATTAATATATTTGCTTACAGATATTTTGACTTCTAAACTAGTAAACCAGATGGCGCTGTTTTAAACTTTAGTACTATACAGATATACATAAATTTTTTCGTTGCCAAAATGTTTTGTTAGGTTTGCATTATTGGCGCGTTTTGAGGTAAGAAATTCATAATAATTATTGTTAGTCTAGTTTTTGTTTAAGCTAGTGATAATGCTTTTACTCCGCTTGATCTAAGCAAAGGTGATGAGATGTATAACTCGTTGTCGTAGCATAAAGATCTTTCAAAGTAAAACTGAGACCCTCCATAAAATTTTTCATTACTTTTAAAATTCTCAATCGATTGAAAATTCGGTGCATAGGCGTTCAGTTTCAGTTTTAAAGATCTTCCACTTTCCCTACCAGCTTTTGTGCCGAGTAATGACTCGGAATTATGAATTTAAATCAGATGTGATTTAAAATTCAAAACAGAGTTAAGTCAAGCTGTAATTTTTAGCATAAGACAAATTGTAGCTCTGTTGGTCACCTTGAGGTTACTTTAGCACTTCGAGGGCACAACTACACTCTAGCGAATTTGAAATCTTCGACTTAATTTTATTATTAGTGCATTTTAATTCCATTCTTCATCCACGGAGATAAAGACGATATTAGCTTGTCTTCATCTCACATTATAAATTACAGGAATGTCGAAATCAAGAACGCTACATAGGACGTTCAGTTTGTCAAACTATTTTAGACTTAATGTGATCACGAATAAGGTGTCATATCGCTTGCATTGTGTGCATATGTTATTGTTTGTCGGTGTTTAGCATGTGATATGTCGAAATGTAAACGGTTCGAGCGCTGTCCGCAGATCAATATGCGTGAGGGTGTTTAAGCCCGTGCGATTGGCCAACGTGTGGGGGGCGGGGCATGTGTGAAGCGGCGCGCGCTTTTGCACGTTCGACGCTTTTTGGCGCCAAATTGGACAGCAAGGTGAGTTCTATTTTCGAAAATTGAACGGACTATGCTATGACTCCTATTTTTTACATCACTTTGACTTAGACTTGTTTTACAAATTGTACATTTAATTAACTAGGTGTCTTGACTTTGACTCAATTCACTTATCGAGCGAAGCCAAAAATGGGCGACGGATGGACATAGATAATAACGATGCTGCTCCTTATGGAATCTGGATGTATTTTTTTTATTAAGTTGTTTTTTTGGTTAGCACAATCAATGGATTTAGCCACAATTTCAGTTCTTATAAATTCCTACTACTAGGTGGTATACATATTATTATTATCTACGTTACACCAGCCAATAATTAGACTTAGATAGAGATCTAATTAGCCAAACTAAGTCATACACTTATAATTCGTTTATTAGTTATGTTTGTTTGATGGACTATTGTTTATAATTTAGCAAAATATTCTTGTTTATGTAGTTTATACGTATATATTTTTACTGACCTGGCTATAATCTCGACAAATTCCAAGATTCGAATTTATAGACACCTATCAATACTTACCTATTTATATACGTAAACAAGAGGCATGCTTCATTCTTCTAAAAATCTTGTGGCGGTTCCACCAGACACCGCGTGATATGGTTAAAAAAAAAAATATTGCCTCATAATTTATGACAAAACCCATAATTATTAGGTAATTCTATAATTCGTTAACATTGCAGGTCATTCCGGACAATGTAACATGACACAATAACGGGCTAGTGTTGCCAGTTCATAATATTCTATTTCCCCCAAACTATTTTACCCCATTCAATTAAAAAATCGCGAATATAAAGAGGCGCGTGGTCAAACCAGTTTGCGTAAATCAACTTGAATTTCTGGTTTTCAATCTATAATTTTGCGTGGATTTGCCAAACATAATGTTTTTGTATGATGTTCATTGTATGAACT
This sequence comes from Lomographa bimaculata, assembly GCA_948107665.1. Taxonomy (NCBI): domain Eukaryota; kingdom Metazoa; phylum Arthropoda; class Insecta; order Lepidoptera; family Geometridae; genus Lomographa; species Lomographa bimaculata. The sequence continues at coordinate 5,716,719 of OX403596.1, read as the reverse complement.
AGTTTTCGCCAGTTCACGCTTTTCGGTTTTAATAAATGATTGCGTTTTGTTATTTCATTGGCGGTGAAGTTGAATCGCACGTGTCATCCATAAAATAAATTAATAAATAACTGTTTCGGTACCGTTATATCGCAAGAAGTACGTGTTTCTATTTATGGATCTTAGCTAATTGATACTTTATTCAATTTCATTTTAAAATCATTCACATACAGATGCATTGCGCTTTATAATATTTGCCTACTTAGGTATACCTACATACTATGTTAAATGAAAAAAATCTATAGATTTAAGATATGAAGGTTGTACAGGTATTATTTTTTTAATGGATAATAATATCAATCTTTAAAACATTTAACCGATTTAAAATCATAATTTATTTCCCAATATTGCGGATGAATACCTAACCTAACTAAGGTGTTTTAAAAGTTCGGCACAGACCCAATAAAATCTATATTTTAAAGCAAATATAAAATAGATGGTTTGCGTAAATATATATTATATGCATGTCTAATGATGGCCTCTTATGAGAAAAAGGTAGATTGTTTTGTGACAAATGTTCATACTTACAATACTGTGACCATATAGTTCTATCTTGTGATACTTTCTATATATATAATCAAATAATAATTAATAATTTTAAGTAATTTGGCTCACACATGTAACTCTACAGTAGCAATTTCAGAAAGCTACTGAATATAAAGTTATACTTACATACACATAACTTTAGAGCAAAGAAACATTTCAAATTCAACAAATAATGTATTAATCAACACATAGAACTAGTGAGTAAAAAACATGACCTTTCGAAACTTCATAGAAAGGTATAAAGTAAACCTTCATTTCATCGATCATGATTTTTTATTAAACTGCGTTATTATAGTACCTACTTTTTTATTTAATTATATTAATTTAATTAATTATAAAGAAACGTGTTATATTATAGAGAACTATAATGTCTTCTACTCGATAGGTCTACCACCACATTTTATTTTATAACTAGGTATGTACATACCATATAGTAATAAGTAAATAGTTGGTCTGTGATACCAGTATTGATTAAATAAAATCGGAAGTACATAATGCAAATTCCGAAACTATAAAAACCCTATTCAATACAAGCTGTCAGTCAAAATTGCATAAAACGGATCAATGCAAAGGTGTGCGCCGCTCTTTATGCAAATTTTATTCTAATCAATCGCAATAACGTACAATCAATCTTCGACTTTATTACATCTGAGTAGAGTCTATAAACTATTTTATAGATTGTAATAAAAATAATATTTGCATGCAATGTAACCGGTAAGGAAAGTTTTATACTCTGTTGTTAGGAATAGAGCTGCAATTTAAAATTCGCTAGTCGCTTTGTGATCTTTTGAAATTCGAATGCGTTCTAATTTGCATGGCGCATTGTCAAATGAGCTTTATTTTTAAAATGGCCACAAAAGGTTTTTTTAAACTACGATGCTATAGTTAAATGTAGAACATCTGCTCTAGCTTTGCAATGGAAAGTCATTGAGAGGGATTCATATTATTTTCTTTCTAAAAAAAGACAAAACATTTTTATATAGTAAATATTTTTTTCTACCACATATAGAACCGCTTAAAAATATAATCACACTGCGCAAGTGAAAAAATATGGTCGATAGGTACTATAAAGGGATTTAAAAAAGGCCATTTTTCATGTCGGCTAAAGTAGTGCTTATCTATTTCGGTCACTTACATTTCCTGACTCGAATGATAGACTTTGATTTTGACATAGGGTTGACAAAAGTAGGATAATTATGTAGTAATTTCCAAATCATCTAAGATAGCTGATAAAAATAATTGCATTCGTCGTATGTACTATTTCCTACTATTATTGTACTTAGGTACCTACATCATTTGCTATTTCTCAAGTTATTTTAGTATGTATAAGTACAGAGCGTTTTACCCTGACAAAAAAAAAAACTCTAACCAGTAAAGAGATAATATAATAAGGAGATTTTTACCACCAGATGGGTGGTAAATGAGTCATGTTGGCAGCACTGAATTTAGTTAACGCCAATGATCATATTTGGATAAAATTGTCTATAACACTGTAGCAGTAGGCAATAAACAGACACGAATACTATAAGTATTTTTTTCCATAAAAATAGTACATCAGTAGGTAACAGAGTGCCGCACGAGACTGCAACAGCATAAGAGGGCAATAAAATATATTCCGTTCATGTTTCTTTCTACCACGGACATACAAAATACGGAGTAATGCCCCATACACAATGGGTGAAAACTCCTAAATTTAGCTCGTCATAATCTAGTAACTATTTAGTTGTCTGTGACATCTTGCAGCGAGATGCACGCATACACGGACATTTGCAATAATTTGCATGCACGAGGCTACATGCGTATTTTTGTTTTTTTTTTATTTGGCTTCTTAATCTTGTGCATTTAGCCAGTGTCAAGTAATGATATATTTCAAGTGTATTTTAAATTTAAAGTCCTAGTCACAAGTCACAGTCACAGTCAAGTAAAAGAGCCAAGGTCCAGTCATAGTCAAATCATGTCCTAGTAAAGTGGTTTACTAGAACTTCTATTGGAGTTTTGGAGCGAAGCCGAAAATCATGTTTTTCAACTGTGTATTATTTACCTACACTTTGCACGTTTACTAAGTATTAACGATTAATAATCCACCATTATTACATATTAACAGTCGAAGAATCACAGGTTTCGGAAAATTATACAAAATCAACAACGCCATTTTTCACTTTCACGGCAAAAACCTCTACATGCGTATTTCTTACAAGTCCTTACTTGCCCGTAACTATTAAAATGTAACTAGTTGTCATAGCAAACTTTTGAAATAAATATTATATTTACTAAAAAAGTGCCTGTGGTCCTAGCACCTACCCAAAATAAAAATATCTACCAAGACCGAGCATCAATCGAAGTGCATCTGCTCGGGTTGCATTTCCGGTGCATAAATAATAACAATAAATTGTTAACCATTAGCAAAGGGTGTGTTGTATGCAAAATAGTTGGCATTACGTACTAAGGTTACAAATAACTTATGCGGACATTAGAGTTTGATTCATGGAAGTTTTTATAATAATTTGAAATCCATGATAAATATACTGTTAATTCTGGATTCAAAATTCTTAATGCAATTGATTTTTAACTGTTTAAAGGGTAATATGATTGATTTTTAACTGTTTAAGGGCTTAGTTAGGTGCGCGTACGCCTTCTAAGCAGCGTGTATCGGGTTCGTTTCCCGGTAGAAACATAAGTTTTCTCCTCAAGGGATAATAGTGTATCTGGTTCTAGGTGTGATTTACTAAGTAAATGAGCTCCATCTTCGAATGCATCGTCGCTTTACTTTGCGTGTGTCACTTTGTCAATCTTACTAATATTACGAATCCGAAAGTTTGTGTGTAAGTGTGTTAGTATGTTTGTTCCCTTCTCACGCTTTAATGGCTGAACGGATTTGGATGAAATTAGGAATGTATATAGCTTATACCTAGGATTAACACAGGCTACTTATTAACTTGATAATAGCGGGCGAAGCCGCGGGGCACAGCTAGTGTCATATATATGTAAAAAACTTTCCCAATTTTACGCTACAGTTCCAAACAGCTGTCCTGCAAATCTCCAAACCAGTTTCCGCAAAAATTGGCAAACCAGTTCCACCCCAAACACTTTAAACTTTAAATACGAACACAATAGATATAACTACGGTAGAACTGACCAGTGGGCACACAATGGTCGAACTACCCGATTAATTCGCTACACAATGATCAGGGGGTAGGTCCGAGAGGTCATATTTAGGTATAGGGTGAAGGGTGAAGGGTCACGGTAAATAGCGGAGGGAGTGACGTGGTGGTTGTATGGAAAACATGTCGACGTGGGGAAATTTATGCGATTGGCTCGTGGTCAGTATGTTGAGATGTTTGTGTGAGAAATGGATGTTAACAAAAACTTTATCAATATACTAGCTTTTGCCCGCGGCTTCGCTCGCGTTAAGAAGTATTATTTTAAAATTGACAAAGTTTCATACAATCTTTCATCTCCTATTTTATCCCCTTGGGGGTAGAATTAATCAAAATCCTTTCTTAGCGGATGCTTACGTCATAACATCTACCTGCATGCCAAATTTCAGCCCGATCCGTCCAATGGTTTGGGCTGTGCGTTGCTAGATCACTATGTCAGTCAGTCAGTCACCTTTGAGTTATATATATTTAGATTTTTTTAATGAGGGATGTGATCAAAATCGGACGTCATCAGATGCACTGATTAATCACAATTTCTGGGATAATAGATATCTCCGGAAATCAAGACCAACTTAATATACATTAGAAAATAATTTAAACATAAGCAAAGCTTAAAAAACCGACTTCGCCGCTTATATTTTGGTTTTGGCTTGATCGATTTCTATAAAATTTATATGGGAACACCTCTGAAGTATAATCGACCAAACAAAAAAAAAGAATTTTGAGAATCGCTCCACAAATGGGGCAGAAATCGGTGAACTTACATTAAAAAAAATACGTACAGTCGAACATAGTACCTCCTCCTTTTTAAGTCGGTAATAAGAGAAAATTTATTTATTTGTTTAATATTCAGGATTAATCAAAACACAGATTTAGCTAAACTACTTACCTAATACAAAAAGTCATTGGTCGGCAGTGTGCCCAAAATACTGGCTGCGTTACGTCGTTGCACAGCGAGACAACTACAAACCGGCATTTTGGTCACGTGTCGACTCTTTCAGTCTAGAAGAGAAAATTAAGCATATTTAAAAATACATTTCTATTTCCTTTTTATGTAATTAAGGGACGAGGCGAAGCCTTATGGTAAGCGTCACGCTTATTTTTTTTTTACCATTACATTTCAGTGCTACCCTGAGTATTGAACTTAAATATTGAAAAAGTCTTGCGCGGCAAAGCACTGCGCTCTTCACCCTGAGATATAAGATGTTAAATATCTTTATGCCCTGTATTTCAACTGAAAACATTGCCCTTCATTTCGATAAACAATAATGTTTGTACTACTGCTAGCGGTTGAATGTCTGGCAATAATATCGTATTACCATAGGCGGACTCTGCAAAAGAGTCCTATCATTACATTACATAAGAATATCTAATCTCTTGTCTTTCCATCCAAAGGTTGTCTGGAAGAGATCGCTCTTAGCGATAAGACCGCCCATTGTACCTATCTTTATAAGTTTCTGTGTAAGTTGTATCTATATTTTGGTGTCAATAAGAAGTTTTTGTATTGTATAAGCGGAATTTGAACCCTTTACATTTACAGCCCCGCGATATGTATATACAATACTGAACGCTGGCGTAATTTAAAAAAAAAAATCCGCTTTTACAATCACAGCCCCACACTAAGTTGACTTGTGTCTTGGGTGCCAAAAACTTGTATCGTCGGAAACATTCTCATCACACACACAGTGACAACCAGAATCAAAAATACAATTTTCCCTTGGAAAGAAAACTTGTGTTTGCGCCGTGAATCGAACCCGGTATGCTTATATATGCTTTTAAGGCGAACGCACACCCATCTAAGCCAAAGGGCAGCTACGTTCAGTTTGGTGCAATCAATGTATTGGGTTCGATTCTTTGTGGAAACACAAGACAAATTTCTCCCAAATAATTTTTGTTTCTGGGTTTCACTGTGTATGTGATGTGAATATTTTCACTATCTACGACATAAGTCATCAAACTTAATGTGGGGCTGTGACTGTGAAGGCTATTATGTCTAGGTTTTTTTTTTGATTACCTAGGGTACTTCTTACTAAATTTGGTAGACGTTCATGTCAAATTTATCACTCCATTTACGAGTAGAACAAATAAGTACTTATTCGTACTTACGCCAAGTGTTTCAGAATAACGTAAACCAATTTTTTAATTACATTAACACGTAAAAGTCAACAGTCTGAAGGACTCTCGATTATAATGATATCAGATTGGATGTAGGGCGATACTTATCGAGCTAAATAATGCGCTCTTGTGTCAAATAAAAAAAGTTAATAAAAAAATACGATCGAAGGCACCAAGTGTGAAATTCGAGATGTTATCTTTTTAATCTATTGTCTGATGTGACAGATGCTTTAGAAGGGTTATAGTAGAATGTGTCTTGCATCAATATTGTAGACTCTACATGGTAGAAAACAATTTGATTATGGCTATTTTATACTATACCTAATTATTTACAGAATATGTAGCCAGCTTTGTCAATTATTTTCATTTTCATAATCCAACAGCATTTACAAAATATACATAGGAAATAAAAATGTTCTAATAATAAATTAATATAGAATATAGCCAAAATTTTAGTGTGCTTGTTTCTCTAAAATGTACCTAATATTAAAGCCAACTAAAATATTACAAGTAACGTTTAACAATAATGAAGTCAGGTGCACTAGTATGTTGAAATCGTTTTTCTAGATAATCTAGAAAATATTCTTAGAATTTCGTAAAATACATGATAATAACAATAAAATTTATCAAAAATAGCTTCCCGTCAATGTCTAACGCCATTATCTTTAACACTACAATCAAAGATTAAAAACAAATAATGATTTAAATATACCTCAAAGCGAGAATCGCAAAATGTTTGTTGGTATCTCTTTACATTAACTTAACAACATTTTGTAAATAAATCCCTAATATTGACTATATTTGCTCTGTTTATAACATTACACATAATATAGTTTGGTTTATTTAATACAAAAGTAATTGCTTTTGTGTTTTAACACGCTATTAAATAAACAAAACGTATCAAAGAAGCCATAAAATCCTACAAAACACCTCTAATCCAGAACATTAAAAAATGTAAACCCTCACAAAAAATGACAAGATTCGCAAACGCAAATTCAACTTTAACACCGACATAACGAACCATCCCGAACCGCAGTAGCACAGGGTTAACTCTATAAATAAAAAAAAAATCAATACGTGTCTAACCCTTTCAATACACAAAAAGACCAATTTATGAATGCATCACCGGTGCGGCAGTGTCTCATTTCAATAACGCATAATAAAAAAAGATAAAACATTTTTTTTACCCACGACTTTTTGGGGTCACGTTTTTTATAAGGGTTGAATCCTTAATTTGCAACAAGGTGCATACGCAAAATAGGGGATGCGTCGAGAGATTTAAATAAGTTCTGTAGAAAAAAAACCATAGAGAAAAAGCTAAAGGGTTGATATCACGGTTATTTTTTCCCATGGGTTTAAAAGAAGGTGCTTTGACATTGACGTGTCGAACATATTAATAATATTGACCTTCATTGATGCCTCTTGTAGATTCTCATGATCGATTTGTAATGGGTTCATGGGATATTTAGCAGGTATATATGACAGTTGAATTTTGTTAGTTCCACTCAAAGATTTCGAGTCGGACTTCGATTCTTGCAAAGTTTAGGCTTATTTTGGTTGATTTGAAATATTTTGTTTAGTTTGATTTTAAGTTTAAGTAATGTGTCTATGTGTACCTATGTCTCTATGTAGATTTTTTTTTAATTTTGGCTTCGCCATCTTGTGCAATTAGCCAGTGTCAAGTTATAATAGATTTCAAGTGTATTTCATATTAAAGTTTCCTAGTCACAGTCAAAGTCAAGTAAAAGAGTTAAGGTACAGTCATAGTCAAGTCATGCCCTAGTAAAGTGGTAGAAAATTTACTAGAACTTCTATTAGGGTTTTGGAGCGAAGGCGAAAATTACGTTTTTCAACTTTGTATAATTTGCCTACACTTATGCGCGTTCACTAAGCATTCACGGTTAATAATCCACCATTATTATACGTTAGCTCTCGAAGAATCACATGTTTTGGAAAATTATACAAAATCAACAAACCATTTTTTCACTTTCGCTGCAAAACTACCTGGAAATTTGATATTTGGTACATTCCAGTATCCTGTTGCCACGTTTAAAAAAATAGAATCTTGATGAATTTACTACTAAAATACGAGTTATGTGCAATTTTGTGCATATGTTATAATATGAGAAAAGAGATACAAATGTGGGTAACTTATTAAAAAAAAAAAAAAAATTACCTTAACGCTCCTGATTCCCATTTTCTTTCCGGTCGAGTGCCGCTGACAAGTATTTAAATATTTTTGGGGATATCGGTGATTGGGCAGATCAGAAACCAATGGAAATGCATTTTCTACCGATTTCAAATTTTTTCCTAAGTCGACTGTTTTTTTTATGTGTATATTTTTTTGTTTGAAAGACGTTTCTTTCCAATTGATCCCATTTAAATTTGATCAAGATCTGATCAGTAGTTCTTGAAATATCTTCAATAATGCGTGTTTAGTGCATTTAATCTGATCAAAGTTCCGAAGTTAAACCGATGAAGTCGGTTTTTTTAAACTCTACTTGTGTTTAATTATGTTATCTGGGATTTATAAACATACTACTATGTCAAATTTCTCGAAAATGTAGTTCTAGGTGGAGTGGAGTTTCTAGTCGACTCTAGTTTCTAGTTGAGGGTGGCAAGCTCGCTAAGCCCTGTGATGCTTGCCGTGCTGGAACACCCTTTTAGGTGCTTGATGACAGAGTTTCTTTCCTACAGTGATGGCAATGAACCTTTATATATAGAAAATTATTACCATAAGATTAATTACTAACACTATATTAAAATTACTATTATGTATACGTACATAAAAAATTACTACTACAATATTACTGTAAAGGATACCTAACAATAAGCTATATTATGTGTTACCGGAGAGGGTCGCTGTAACCCAGCTATACAGGCTCATAGGAGACCTAGTGCAGGAGACAGAGAATTACAAAGGTACATAATATCGTAATTATTATTCACATAAATATTGTGTCCTAAATCAAAATGTACCAAACACTGTTCTTCCTGAATAAATAACTTTTTATCTTTTTAGCTTTAAAGCGGGTTATCTACGACTCTACTATCTATGGAATTGTAATATGCCATACCATGAAAATATGTTTATATGGTATGGCATATTAATTTCTATTATGGACTTGAAAAATAAAACTTCCTCTTTAATTTGTGGATACCGGAAATTATCTTTACAAGTATATTATTTGACGGCAAACTCATTTAACGGTGTACGTACATCGTATTATAATTTTATTCATGTGCCTACTTACACGTGCTTACATAATTAATATACCAGAATCCATAGGTTTAACGTTTCAATTATTTACAAGCACGTTCGCGAAGATAATTACCTATTCAAACCTGAATTATTGAGGCACCATTACCACGAGCGTGCCTTGAGATCAATCAATAGGTGCTTATTTATTAACATGCTGTAGTTATGTATACTATAAGTATATAGGTATGTAATTTAGAAACAATTTGAAAATGGAATCTTAAATCTACACTGTTTTTTATAATCTGTTTATAAACAAGACGAAAGATGTAAAACTGAAAATTTTGGAGTTTGGTAAAATGAAAAAATGGCGTTGTTATATTTGTATAATTTTCCAAATCCTGTGATTCTTCGAGTGTTAATATGTAATAATGGTGGATTATATACATAGTGAAAGTGAATAAGTGTAGGCAAATCATAAAAACGTGAAAAACGTGTTTTCGCTCCAAAACTCCAATGAAGTTCTAGTAAAGTTTCTACCACTTTACTAAGTCATGACTTGACTAGAACTGGACCTTGACTCTTTTACTTGTCTTTGACTGTGACTTATGACTAGGACTTTAAATATGAAATACACTTAAATTTAAATTATATAATTACTTGGCACTGCCTAAATGCACAAGATTGCGAAGCCAAAATTTTAAGAAAATAAAACTTAAAATTGAGGCAGCAGTACCATGATCGTGTCTTCAATTTAATCAATAAGTGCTTATTATATACATGCATTAGTTGCATTTATATAGTTCTGTTATAATTCCACATGTGTCTATATATAAGGATTGAGGAGATATAATAAGGTGTTATGAATTATTGTTTGAAAATATTTAATCTACAGATAAAAGTGATTCTTCAATTACACGTGGACCCATGTTGTTTAATAAGAAGAAGTAGAAAATCATAGTACAAAAAGGCTACCATATATATTTGAAAACAAATAATAAAATGCTCTACCTACAGCACACTATACGTAAAGAAAAAAAGTGTTTTACCTCTTACACGTTGCCTAGTACTTTAATACTATACCGAAAACTTAATGACTAAACTACTACTTCTTTCTTGTCCATGTTTGCCTAGTACTTGAACAAATTGGACAAACCAATTTCTGTCCAAAATTATGAAAAAGAAGCGACATTTCCAATTTCGAGATATCTAAAAGCCGTTGCATACAAAATGTATGACGAAATATTCTTTTTAATAGTCATTTTGCTATTCGGAGCGGAGACAAATCAAAGATCATACAAATCTACTAATATTAATCATAATAATCATAAATCTAAGTTACTAACAATCCAACTTTGGTATATGATATATCAGAATGGACGTGAAATTTAAATTTTTTTTGTCCACTTTGTGGTAACACAGACGCCATAATAAATGTGTTCATTCATATTATAGGGTAGTAGTCTGAACCTTTTATAATGACATCCAGAAAATTAAAACTAATTCTACAACAACGCAAGGTGCAATAATTTGATTAATACGCGCGCTTTGTTAGAACAAACAAAATTGCGTAACGCTCATAAAATATAAATTAAATATTTAACTAAAATAGTGGTAAATAAACCTCGAACCATAAAATAAAAAAGTCACGAGGGAGAGTGTAATAAAATCAAAGTCTGTCTCTGTGCATATGAGGCAGCGTATCACTGATGAAATTTTAATGAAATTTCTCATTTGTTTTTTCCATCCAAATCCTTTCGACTAGAGATTTCCCCCTTTTGCTTCTAGCTTTCACAATATCCATGTGTAACTTCCTTACGTCCAAGTTCTCAGCATCTGAAACAAAACAAACAGACATACAGATATTTGCCTTACGAGATTAGAATTAGAAACAGGAGTAAAGACAAATACAGGGTGGGGTCGAGATACGATGCGTCTACAATCAGTTGGGCTTGCGAGTGACACCAGGAGTTCAGATTTTGTAGGATATCTATGTTGTATGTAGGAGGTAATTCTAAGTGATCGTTTATCTATTATTTTATATAATTTAACGACACAATGACACTGAAAATACAAACCCGGATATTGAAGACTATGTTTTATATCGTAAATTATATAGTTCTTAAAATGTATAAAAAATAATTGAATTATTTAATCAGTTGATAAACTTTTTTAATTAGATTGATATTATAGATAATTTTGATCCACCTTGGCCACGGCGGACGGCGTCACGGCGTCGGACGTCCAGCGGCAAGATGGGTTGACGATATTTAAGCATTGCGGTGAACCGATTGTTCGACAACCTGGACAAGACCAGCAAAGGTCCGAGGCGAATGGCAGAATATGAGAGAGGCCTATACCCAGCAATGGGATCAAAAGGGCTGTGGATGATGATGATGATGATAAGCTAAGTTAATTCCAAATTTCATTCAAATCCCTTCAGCCGTTAAAGCGTGTAGATATAAAAAAACATACGGGTTGATAATATTAGTAGGATAATCATAGCAGCTATTTGCAGTTAGCTTATACGCTACGAGTAAACTACGGCAATTCGTAGCATGTTGCTACGCTAATGATGCACTAGTTTATTTTATAAACGCCAACCAAAAAATCGCTCTGGTGTCAATGTTTCGTTTATCTGCCAAAGATGCTACAAAGTCTACCAGTCATGTTACAAAGTCTACGAGTGCTACTATTGATTGATTAGTTTGTAAGAAAATATTATCCGTTATGTTAAGTTCTTATTAAACTTGTAAATTAGTTATAATTTTACCTGTATTTTAATAAAGCATAAATTTTAAAGTATTTTGAGCGCCACAAAGAAAAACAAACATACCTACATACATATGCTGATAAATACATTACAAATCTTTCTAATATAAAAATATCTCGTGTCACCTTTTATATCGCATTTTTTGTTTCAACATATATTTATCAAAAATAAACAATTTCATTCTGCATTATATATCAGAATGATCGGACTTGGTAAAGTACTAGGCAAACATAAACATGTAAAGGGTAACAATTAAGTTTTTGGTAAGGTGTTAAAGTACTAGGCAACCATAAACGTGAAAGAGGTATAACTCTTTATGTGATATTGCAATACCTGCCGGGTACAGGTAATATTAGTATATACAACATGAAACTTGCGTCCCACAATCTACACATAACATGGTTACAAAATTAATATATATAGGTACACTTTCCATACCCCTTCGCCAGTACCTGTACCTTCACCAAGCGGGCAATTTTAGATCTCTGTCCTGTACAGGATTTCCCTTTGCGACGTGCGCTCAAACAGGAAAATGTAACCCCCTGAACGCCTCCCCCCTGCTTAGTTGACGAACAAGTTTGTGTGGGCCAAGGGGTGAGAGGTGGCGAGCTGTCGGTGATTTGAGGAAATTGTATCAATGTCAAGATTGGGTATTTCTACTGTTTTCCCCCTTGTTTGTTGTACAGAAGAAGTGATTGGGCTGTACTCCACGAGCACTGTTTTATTTTCTAGCTGTCTAGGTACATTCTTCTTGCTGTGTGTAGCCTCTGTAGCGTCGCTGTTTGGGTCTCCATGGAACTATTTGCTGCGGCTGGACAGATGACATACTGAGATTTGCTGGGTTACTCTCGGTTTTTCTACTGTTTCAGAAATAACATGGCTGTGGTTTCATATACTACTCATCAGCGCCAGCGCAGTTGGTTAAATGTTGGGCAAAAAGGTGTTTACTGTAGTACATTTATTTAGGTAGTTATTGCTATGTATGATTGTTCTTAAAACTTAAGGACATTTTAATGTTTTAAATTAAACTATGATGTGAATTGGCGTAACTAACGCGGTATCGATGTCAAGATCGACGAATTTATTGTTTTAGCTATAATTATATTATAAAGCTTTACAGTAGTTTTTTTTATATCGAGCTCATAAAACACTTGTTTACTTATAACTTCAGTACTGTATACGAGAAGATTATATGGCTATTCCCACGAGGTCAATGGAGAGATATAGAACTTTGATGTTACTAAAGATTACAAAAGCAAATCGTTGTTCTGATGTCAAGTGCCATGACTCCTTATAACATTTGCAAAGTCGCTTAGAACTTTGTATAACAAATAGTTTCATGTTATCTCGTTCCTCCCGCTAAGACTAATGGCCAGTAAAATAAAAAATAATTATCATTGTGTTATTTTTTGTAGATCGCCATAAGCCTGTCGTTTGTCCCACCCACCTAAACATGCGTTAGAGCCACCCTGCTTAGGCGACCAAACACGGGGGGGTATGTACCATCGCATGATATACAGTGCCCCTTAAACTAAACGGATTACCTTTGATATATTACGTGGATACGCAATTCAATCTCGGATAGTCGATCTTCAGATTAGATGTGATTGCTTTTTGAGTGTGTGCATGTAATTACGGAGATCTCTTGTGTGGCTTGAGGCGAATGGGTAATGCGCTGTGTGAATGTGTGCTCGCAGCGATTTTTGTTGATTTCCTTTTGTTTTTCATAGTATTTTAGTTCTAACGTTGTAGACAGAGTACCTAATAAATAATAATTAAACGCAAGCAAAAGCTTAAAAAAACCGACTTCACCGCTTTATCTTCGGAACTTTGATCAGATTAGATACTAGTATTATACTAAACACGCATTATTGACGATATTTCAAGAACTACTGATAAGATTTTGACCAAATTTAAATGGGACCAATTGGAAAGCAAAATCTAAAAAAAAATGTTTCGAAGTCGGTTCACGTGAAAAGAAATTATGAGGTAACACAAATAAAAAAAGAAAAAACAGTTCCCTTGAGTACCTCCACCTTTTTTGTGAAGTCGGTAGAAAAGATATATATTGAAATTTTGATTTGTTTTTCTTTGTAATTTTGCTAGTGTCTACTACAAGCGTTTTACTCTACATACGTGCGCTTTACTGACGATGGAATCTGATAGCCCCTTATAGATTTTAATGTGCCTTCAATATAGAAAGTAATATTACCTAAATAAAAATAATACTACTGAGAGTCCGCGAGGCATCAAAGACGCGCTTTGGCTCAGACTCCGACTCTATCTTCCTTAGTCCATCTAGGTATAGGTCTACAGAATTTATGTCAAATTTTAAATAATTATCAAAGAATAACAATTAGCGGGCTAATACCAGTCACGGCAAAATGCTGGCAACCATTGGTAAGCATCTAAAAGCTGGTTTGACTTCTTTTATTTCTGACAGCGCTTACCTTTGATTTATTACGCGCTTCAATATATGTCGCGCTTCTGCCTGAATTAGACGCAGTGCGGTGATTAAACGTAGAATAACATCAGAATCTTTTTTTATAGCATACATTAGCTATCCCCGGCATGAGTTGCAATGCTACGTACAGAAATAAATCATTTTGCCTCTTGCACGTTTATGGTGGCCTAGTACTTTAATGCTTATTAAAAACTTATTGACTAATTTATAACCTCCCCGTATTCCCGGTTGACTAGTTCCTTATCAAATCCTAGTGATGTATTCTATCTATGAGTTTTTTTCAACCGACTTCAATAAAGGAGGTTCTCAATTCGACTGTATGTTTATTTTTTACAGGCAGACGTGACTTGATTCATACAATTCCTAATCATATTCATCAAAGTATATAAATACTTTTATTTTAATGCCCGACAGGCAAGCATTTGACCTCAATCTCACCTGATGGAAAGTGATGATGCGGCCGAAGATGTAGCATGCTTGCCTAGAAGGTACCTATTCACTCTTGTCTTCAAGACTCGCAGATTATACCGTTTGGGGAATAAAGACGAAGGCAATGAGTTCCATTCCTTCGCAGTACGGATGATAAACGTAAAAGCAAAACGCTTCGAGCGAACTGGAGGCTGTATAATAAAATAGGGTAATATTTATCGTGCCTCTATATCCACCAGAAGATTTCGAATTAGGTCTTAATGTCAAGGAGTGCTTAAGTTTTCATCAATCACGTCGTCGGCGTTGTTTTAATGCTGTTAAAGTCTAAAATAGCACGACAGCTTAAATGTATTCTTTTTTATTTCTCTTCCCAAGCCAGACAGTCCACCAAAACCACTCGACAACAATCAGTGTTGCCATCACAATGTCTATTTCTGCACCATTTCACGTACAGGTGACATCCCCTAATGGCGGGAGACCACAATGGGGTTCGCATCACACGTTCCAATATTACTCGGAGGAGTGAAGGGCATGCGTGGTTGGGATCAGGAAGTGAGGCTTAGATGTGGTACTTTTAAACCGACTTCAAAAAAGAACGAGATTCTCAATTCTGTGTATGTTTACCGATCACTCGAAGACGCATGAACTGATTTGGAAAATTCTTTTTTTGTTTTAAAGAGTAAACTTCCCATGTGGTCTCATTTAAATTTGATCAAGACCTGACCAGCAGTTTTTGAGTTATACTCAATAATGCGTATTAAATTCAAAATCAAATTATATAATCTGATTATAAAGGTTCCGAAGATAAAGCGTTGAAGTCAGTTTTTAACCGATTTAAAAAAAGGAGGAGGATCTATGTTCGACCGTATGTATTTTTTTTTATGATCACTGATTTGTCCCCATTTGTGGACCGATTCTCAAAGTTCTTTTTTTGTATGGTAGATTATACTTAAAAGGTGGTCCCATATAAATTTGATCAAAGTCGATCTAGGCAACAAAACCAAAATATAGGTTGTGAGGTCGGTTTTTTTAAGCTTTACTTACGTTTAAATAATTAAGCTTGGCTTGCGTTTAAGTTATGCCTCAAAACACACATAGGTGAACCGATTTTGATGACTATTTTTTCAGTTGAATACTGGTACTTTCCATGTAACCCTATTTAAATTTCATTAAGATCTGATTAGTACTTTTTGAATTATCCTCAACAATGCGTATTTAATTAATTTATTCTGATCCAGAGTTCCGAAGATAAAGCGGTGAAGTCGGTTTTTAGCTTTGCTCGCGTTTAAATTATGTAAGAAAATTTGCACAAGGTTTTGGTACTTATTAGGAGGTATGGCGTTAATCGCAATACCACGGTAATCTGTCGTCACTCACACGGCTCGTAGTTGTGGTCACCGGCTGTCACAGATAATCTCACAAAGATTTTTTTGCTCAGATCCGAGCACCCTTAGAAAGGTACGGGCGGTGGGGACTCAACTAAAGGTGTTCTCATTTGCTATTTAAAGTTGTGCTAGAAATGTACCGAGCGTATAGGACGAAACTTGCGTCCATTAGTCGAATTTAAATTTATATCTGAGGTTCTGAAACCTTGCGTGCTACCAACAGTTTTGCATGCAGAACCTCTAGTATGGTTATCTGTACTCTTCGCTGCACTGGTCATCGCCCATAAATAATATTTATTACATTTTTCGGCTGGCAGTACTCATTAAATTTAGAAGAACGAAGATGAATTAAACTGACCATCTACGTTCTAAATATAAACACAATATCTGCATACCCCAAGTGAACAATACCATGTTTTGTACATTTTCATTTTACTTTGCGATCAAAATGTATAATAGAGCTTCAAATATTAAACAAGTACCATTTTAAAAACAACTGAAGAACTTGGCTAATTTCTAAAGAATTTTATAATATAAAAGAATACTTCGATAAATAATAAGTTCTAGTAATATTGTATATATGTTAAGTGTCATAAAATGCTGTCAAGTTATGAAGACTAGCCAATGTTGTAATATTATGTTGTGTTGTTCGTTATGTACCCATTATTTTAAATTGCATGAAAAGGGCAACTGTTGAAACGTAACAATATTTTTGTAAGATATAAGCCTTTATACACAGTTTTTGGCAATAAAAAAATTGTGATTTGTGATTTATGAAAATATTCGTGGGCTATAGTAAACTGGTCGTATCCAAACCGCAAGCTCGGCCATCGATCGAAGTTCTATCAGTGTTTTGTAGCTTACATTTCGGAGACTGAGCAGGAATTGCCTTTTAAACCTTCTCACAAATAGACAAACTGACAAACGTCATCAACTAAGGATTGCCATACCATCGTTTCGCTTCTACGTTTAATAGTTGAACCAAGGAGTGGATCTCATTGCCCGCGTTTTTATTCCCCGTTATAACTTGGTATAATCTGTCAGTATTCAATTGCAGATTAAATAACGTATATGCAAGCTACATCATTGCTTTCAACAAGGTTACATTTTCAGTCAAATATCTGCTACAACGCATAAACAAAAAAAACGCGAAAGTAAATTACCTAATCGCTATGAAAATAATACCAAAACTATTTCACTCTACAAATTTGTATGAATAGGAGAGACTAAAGAGTTATATATCAATAATAAAGTGCTTCCATCCCTTTCAGACATTCAAAACGATAAAGTGCCTTCTCCAAAGCACTTTTCAGAGTTTTCAGTGGTTTATCCATAGGGCGTGTACATACGGGGAGCGGGGGAGGCGCGTGGACAGGCATTCGAAATGAAGAGTGCTCCACTACTTCGTCTGTCTGCCCTCTGTTGTTAAGTAGTGTGGACAGGGACTTATTTTTAAAGGTTTGGGTGACATGTTTTCTGTAAAAAGGAATTTAACATCTATATCTCAGAGTGCTTTGCCGTGCAGGAGTCTGAACTATATAAGTTCAAAACTCAAGGTATCTAAGGCTGAATCGTAATGGGAAAGTGTGACGCTTACCATTACCATGACACACACAATTACATCTAGAACTAAAATCACAAATGTCTGATGGGGAAGAAATTTAAGCCCTTACCGAGTATCAAACTGGGGGTATCAAACAGGACACACGGCGCAGAGGGCAGAGACCCGCCCAAAGCGGTCCACTGCAACTAGACAAACTGACAAACTTTATCCACTTATGATTGCCATACCACTAGTTTTTAACCGACTTCAAAAAAGGAGGTTCTCAATTCGACTGGATGTTTTTTTTGTATGTATGTTACGCGATATCTCCGTCAATTACGAATCGATTTTGATGATTTTATTGTTGTTTGGTAGAGTATACTTCAGAAATTGGTCAAGCCAAAACCAAGATTTTTTAAGCTTTGCTTGCATTTCAATTATTTCGGAATGTTTTGCTTCTACTTTTCTACGTAGAGCCATGGAGTGGCACTCATTGCCCGTGTCTTTATTCCAGGAACGCTTTAACACGGTAAAATCATTGCTTTCCACTGGGTTATATTATTATCGGTTAAATGACTTCAACAATGCATAAACAAATGAACGCAAATGTAAGTAACCTCGCTACGAAAATTATCGTACCAACCCTAAACTTTTTACTCCATAAATTGGAATGAAAAGTAGAGCCAAGAAGCCTAGAGCATATGGTAAAAGTCAGAAAATTTCTGACTTTTACCATTAAGACTTAGTAAATGTTAGGTTTCACAAGAAAATCTCAGGATTCACAATCGTTTGACCTTCAACAGTTACATATACAAAAAATCTTTTCCACACTTTGCCACCCTTTTTCCGTGAGGGTAGTTGTACACGCTAATGGCGGACCACCGTTTATATTGAAATACTCCATCGAATTGTTATGTGGGCAAATTGTGAGCTGAGTGCAGCCTAGTTGATGGCTTTAATATGCGGCTTGTTTATAGCTTGTACGCGAACGGAAAGTGCACATCCATAATTGCATGATGGAACTTGAGAGCTCATTAGATGTTACAGAGAATGCTCTTTAGAGTTTAGCTGCGTTCTTAATTGAGTGAATTTAACATAAAATAACGCTTTTATACTCACCGGACCAGCCTAAGTTCATTGACTTGTGTCGTGACATTTATATCATACATACAATCACACCTAGAACCAGAGACACAAATTTCCGTAGTTTTCGTGAGAATTAGGCGTTATAATAATTGTCGACCTAGGTTTCGAGCATGTACGATGCTCTTCTTCGGGATGAGTTTACGCCGCGAGATTGAGAGGAAGACTCATCCCGAAGATGAGCATCGTACATGCTCGAAACCTATATCGACAATATCGATCAAATGACGTGAGTGATAGCCGTATTTGAATATTATTATAACAGTAATTTGTCATGATTGTTTTAACGCCCTTAACCATTGTGTTATTACTGATAAATACTATCAGGCCCAAGTCCATCAAAGTAAATTAACGCTCTGATGCTTTAATTCTCTGGTTTAGTCACCGTTTCATTTAAAAAGCCGTTCGAAATTAACACAATAACAACCAGAACAAGAAGCATAAATTTACCATGGGGAGAACATTCCCGACACTCGCAATCTATAAGGACATATAATTTACAACAAATTCTTTCTCTCCCGAGCGGTGGGCTTTGACACCTGTAACACAGTTTTAAACTAGCTCAAGTGGCAAAAGCCTAACACTATATCTGGGTTCCATTCGTTTTCCAAAGCTTTTTGTAATATTAA
Organism: Lomographa bimaculata; assembly: GCA_948107665.1. Lineage (NCBI taxonomy): Eukaryota > Metazoa > Arthropoda > Insecta > Lepidoptera > Geometridae > Lomographa > Lomographa bimaculata. The sequence continues at coordinate 5,697,296 of OX403596.1, read as the reverse complement.
AGTACCCATAAGCGTTTACTTATATTATGCTCTGTTACTTACGACTTACTTTAGCTTAATATCAAAATTTATGTATAAGTGTTATTAATTGAGTATTCTAAACTATGTCAATAAAGATATTATTATTATTTTTTACCTTCTACACCAAAGGGCAGTTCAAATTTCTATCCAATATTCGATGAACAGTGAACAACAACTATCCTCGGCATCTCCCTATCTACCTGTTTCAGGTATATTCGGTTGTCACGGCGACGGCAAGATGGCGGGGTATGCGGTTACAACTCGGCACCGGTACGGATTGTTCAGTTTTCCCGACCGGGCGTATGTGCATAATTACGGTATATACCGGGCTATGTGCCACGGTCGCTAATTACTGGTAGCGATAGCAACACAAGCGAAAACAATATTTAAACTCAGCAATATGTGTTTAAATAACACTTTCAATATGTATTAGAGCATATTAGACGTAGATATACAAATATATTATTATTGACATCATATTTTACATTCATGCTTCACAAGCATGTGCCAGTTAAAGTGGTCATAACCATATTTATGGAACATGATAATAAATAACATACAATGTCAAGAAAAGTAGCGGATTTTAGTGCCATGCGGTTCGTTGTCACTAGAAATCAAACTCAAAAACAAACTACCTAATATGTCATAGCCAAGTATGACGCTTACTGTCAGAGACGGTTTTATTTGTATGTGCTGGTCTGAAAGTAATGCTAGTATAAACATTTTTAGAGGCGTAATTAATTGATATCAATATGATATATATTTTATTTCTGATAATTATATTATTTGCTTGAATGAATGATTTTTAACCCATTTTCACCAAAGTGTCACACAACGGTATACATAAGTATATATTTTATACCAATAAAACAAATATTCATAAATGTATTATTTCACATTTAGAACAATTGAAAATTAAATTTTATATACTTTTATACCATTTAGTGTACATATTAATAGTTATACCTACTTTACATTGCGTTGGATGTATCATAATCAATATCATTATAATCTGAAACAAAAAATAGAATTGTTAGGTTAAGGCACTAAGTTGAGGATGGTGTATGTAGGCGTTTGGCGGTCACCATATTGAATTTTGATTATTTTTATTTTATTTGATTTTTATTTATTTGGAAAACCAAACAGCCTTCTTACAAAATAAGTCAAAAACGTAAGAATTATTGTCATATCTTTAGTGACCCTCGCAAGATAAAGACATATCGATTGACGTAAGAATAATCAAAATTGGTTTAGGCGTTTACTCTCTGGAGAGCTACAAAGGAACAAACATACATACATAGACTGATAAACACATTACACTCCTTTGCGTCGCGCGTCGAGTAAAAATTAGTTCAGATTTTACAACTTTTTTGCGAACCGTACCACTTCTGCTGAAGGATTAGTTGAGGAGGATTTAATAAGAGTTCCCAAGATAAGTGTAGCGAGCTCACCTATCTAATACTCATCAACTTAAACACCTACGTCACCTACGTCTACGTGATATACCTAAAAGTATGAGGGTGTTCTTAGGACGATACGATGTTTTTATAATCGAGCGAGTGGTCTTTGATTCTTTTATGCTCTTTATATGACTTTAATAGAACTTATACTCTTTTAATCGTATTGGTTTTCTTTCATACAAAACCAGATGTCCATAGATCCAATATCCATAGGTATATCGTATGTATATCGATTTCAAGATTTTCTTTATGATTCGGATCATGAAATTAAAAAACATACTAGATACGCTCAAGTACCATTTGACAAGTAAATATAAATACTAAATACTTTATTTTTGATTTTAAATGCTACAACACTTAATGTCAAAAACAAAACAAGAAAAAATCTAACTTTACACGTGTATATTGTTACTGATTCGTTATTGCTAAGCTTATATTATCGTAGACCTTGTATATAGACAAATCTTTACGAGGTTTACAGGTGCATGATTTTGAATATTTTGTTAAACTTTCATATTGGTAAAAAAAAGTTATAGGGTAAAATTTAATATTATAATTTGTAATAGCTTATACCTAGGATTAACCAAAGGCTAACGCGAAGCTTAGCTAGTATTTTATATATAGTCTTACAACATTTTAAATCTAAACTGAAACAAAAAGAATATCTGTACGATATTTCGTATTCGTACTTACAGCATTATTAAAATTAAAATTAGAATATAATATAGGTAATAATTATATGTTTTTGACATAACTGATAGTTATTAATGTACGTGCCGTAACAATATCTGAAAATAAAACTCTACTAAACTTTTTATAAAAATTACTAATTTCTTTTAAATTTTAACATGAATACCACACGTCTTCAAGTTTATATTTTGTACTTGATCATAGTCAGTCAATAAACTCAAAAGAAACGTGCGAAGTGAAATCAAAGCATATTCCTCCGGATATTACTAACACGGTTATACAGCAATCGCCCGGGGAGTTTACCTTCACGTGTATAGAGAAATAGATGTGATTGTCGTTCTGTCTGTGAATGTCGTGGCTATGAAAATTGTACAAAGTATTGTTTCACACACGCGTTTGTGTATCTTGTGTGTTGTAACATTTGTGACTTATGACGCGTTTGTGAAAATTTTAAAGTATCGGTTTGACTTACGACGCTTTTTTTAGTTTTAAAGTTAATACATCGTGAGTAGGTACTACACATAATGGTTCAATGTCATATACGGCTTAATACAAGTAAAATAATATGTCGACTTACTTTTTGTCGACTAGTTTTTTTGGTTTTGTTTAAGTTGTGTGAAATGTAATTTGTGACTTATGACGTGTTTATGAAGATTTGAAAGTATCGGTTCGACTTATGACGCTTTTGAAGTTGTGGGTAGTAAGTATCATTTATGACGCGTTTATTAAAATTTTCAAGGTATCTGTTCGACTTACGACACTTGTGTTAGTTGTATGAAATATCATTAGTGGCTTATGACACGTTTCTCAAACATTCATAAGCATTTGTTTGACTTAGGATGCTTTTGAAGTTGTGTGACGTAAGTATCATTAGTGACTTATCAAACTTTTATTTAACATGTTTGAAATATCATTCGTGACTTATACACGTTAATGAACATACACAAATGGAATAAAAATGGAAAAAAGTATTGTAATTTACGACGCGTTATATGATAAATCAAAATAACTCAACCTATAATTTTGAATGATGTTACAAAAAAGATAATAATAGAACATCTACCAACATAACAATAACAATATAAAGTGTTAGTTACTGAGAGAGGTTTTTACGTAACCAAGACTGTTAATATTTCTAGGCATTCAGACAAAGCAAGAGGCAAAATCCAACAAAATAACTTCATATACACAGAGGGACATGAAACGGATATTGTGAGGCCTTTGGCGTTCTCGGAGGATATTAACATGTATGACAAAATGAGGGTAGATGAGTATTCATATCCGGAGGATGTCGCCTTGATGGAATAAAATATTTTTGTAACTTTTTATTTTAGTTGAGTTAATAATTTGCTACATTTTATTATAAACGGGACAATTGCCTATATTTCCTAAAATTATATACATCTATTCAGCAAGAACCCAAGTTAGACCAAACCCAACGTAGATTTGATAAAAAATGGTTCCACCACTCTTAAATCTAAAATCTCAATTTTTCAGGAGAAAAAGCCTTCTGCGTATGTACCTATATGAAAGTTGTTGATTTATAGGTCGCACGAGCTAATGCCTTCTCAACAATGTTAGTTTTCATCCCTACTAGTTGTAAAGCTAGAGTCAGTTTATGGCTAGCAATTTGGATTTCCTACTTTTATAGCCCAATCTTATTTGACCCACTTATTCCTTACATACTCTAATGGGGCTGTAACTTGAAGGGTGAGGAAATAATGATGCGAGCGATATAAAATTTTAATGCTTTTATGAATGTTTTTACCCGACCGCCACGCGCCAGAAAAGGGTTATGTTTTTACCTGACTGCCAAGGAAGGGTTATGTTTTTTTGCGCGTATCTTGTACTTATGTATGTATGTTTATAGAACTGCCTGTTGGCTTAATTGGGTGGCGTTCGCCTCCTAAGCCCCTGCTAATCGGGTTCGATTCCCTGAGGGAACACATTTTTTTTCCGCTAGGAAAATGTGTGTTTCTGGTTCTGGTTGTGATTGAGTGTGTAATGTGAATGTTTCTGGCACCCACGACACAAGTCATCGAACTTAGTGTGGAGCTGTGAGTGTGAAAGCTTTTATGTTTGTTTTATTTTTTAATTTCTTTTTTACATCGTATCTTCCAAACGGGTGGATGGATTTTGACATTTATTCGTTTTAAACCTAAGTGTCCTTATATAGGTGTTTGAAAAAAAAAGGCGAATTTACGGCGCAAAATAGTTATACGTTATTAAAAAAAGGGATAGGGTATCAAAAACGGAATAACATTGTTTAGTGCATTGACTTGTTATTGAGCGAAGTGAGGTCTCTAAAATAAGTCTCTAAGGTCTAACAGTTAGTCTCTAAGGTCTAACAGTAGGCCGAGCTTTGAGTACAATATTGTCATCACAGACGATTATAGCGCGTTTTTTGTTGTACATGGGGGCGCATTTAGCGGAGCAAAAAGATGGCGGTAACGCAAGAGAGCGCGAACTGTGCTCAGATTTTTAATATTTTTCGTAAAATTCTTGAAAATTGAAAATATGTTTCACAGTTTTGGTTAAGAAGTATTTACTAAACAATTTTTTTAACAGTTAGTATTGATTTTCGGCATAATTAAAGCTTTTTTCTTGAACCAAACATATTTAAAATTAACAAGGAAAAATGAGAAGAAAACGAAAGTAACCTAAAAGCGAGGTCTTAGATCTTGGCGAACAACTTGTTATTATTACAAGATATTATAACGAATACATTTTCGCTGTCCTAGGGTATAAAATTATTAATATAAACTAAAAAAAATACTGTATTTTTTCTAGTTTTCCAAAATGCATAGATTTACAAGTGTATTTATTATATTATTGACTATTAAAACCAATCTTAAAGTAGTATTTTTTTACCTCCAAAGCCAGCTATTTCTCCAAAAAGTAATTATTTAAATTATTGCACTATTGGATAACTCTTTAAAAGCACAAGCCAATTATGTAAATACTCACAGCCAATCAGTAACATCCCACGGAATCGTCCAATTAGGCCTTCTTAATTCAAAACATTAATTACAGGTTTACATAATGAAAACCTTACACGTACACAATTACTGCTAAGCAGCACCGGTCCCGCCACAAAGGTTCTCTAAACGCCGAAATTTCCCTCCCCCCACCTACAGGGTGGCGCTAAAGCTCACCCCCTCTCGGGCTCACACGTCTATCCATTTGCTAGCTAGTTCCCAGCTAAATTAATTTCAAAGCTCCTTATGTTACGTGCCTTGCGGCTTTCCTTTAGATGTGTGCGTTCTATCTACTCGCGAAAGGCTTAACTGATATGTACGGTAGGCGTGTGTGTGTGTACATAAGTTTACGGATAGCGTCTTGTTAAGGTTTGAATTAGAAGGTATAAATTAGGAGTGGATATGCGTTTGTCTCTTTTATTACTTTAACTTTAAAGTATTTATCTGAATAATTATAAAGATCTAATACTTTTTTTTTTTCTTTTTTTCAATCTTTATTTATTTATAGAGGGTTTTATTAATTAAAACATGTCACCCTCATAGGGGCACTCTTATTACTAACACCTTCGCTTAGTACCTATTTTAACAATTTTGTACAAACATTTAGCTTTCGCGGACAAGGGAGACGATAAAATACTATTAAATAATCCAACTTCTAACAAATTGATATTGTTTTCTATAATATACAAGCATCTTTCTGCTTCGTTCCGGGCACACTCAGCCAAAATGTGAGTTACATCTTCAACCACGTTGCATTCGATGCAATTGGGCGAATTACACTTTCCCATTAAAAATGCAAAGCTATTCAACGGAATGTGACCAGAACGAAGCCTGAAGGCAGTCACAAAATCACTTCGGTTCATATCAACTCCTACAAACCAGGGGAGTTGGGAGAGGCTAGGTTGTATAGTTCTGTACCAAATTCCTTTACTCAGTGATCTCTCATCAAAATGTACTTTCCACAACTCTAAGCACTTACAACGAACCTCGTATACGACGTCACTAAAATAAGGTAAACATTCAAAAGGCATTCCGTCTGTTATCGCCTCCTTAGCAAGTTTGTCGGCCTCTTCATTACCGTACAAACCTATATGTGACGGCACCCATTGCAAAACAATTTTTTTGTTATGTATCTTACTGACGGCTTCCAATATCTTATAGGCTATCGGTGCACCTCGAAAGGTCGAGGCACAACGAGCCAAGTGCTGCAGCGCACTCTTAGAATCCGTCAGTATCACAAAGTTACCTGATTCAAACGACTCGACATATGAAATTGCTTCTGCTAATGCTAATAGTTCTACGTACATAATAGACATTTTATATTTTAATTTGAATTTTAAATTTGCATGTGTTTGAGTATCGAATATAGCAAATCCCGATTCAGTCCCATCTCGAGACCCGTCAGTATAAATTGAATAATAATCGGAATAATTTTCATGTAAATACTGTTGACAAATTATCTTCAAATTGTTTCGGTTATATTTATGTTTTGCTTTGTTTACCATATTTACGCTAGTTTTAATTACAGAGGATAGGTCCACATTGCTAACCCACGTGTCTAAAGCATACCGCTCCAATTGTCGTGACTCATGCAAAGGGTGAGACTTTAACGCTTCATAAGCCGCCACTAACAGGGGCTTCTTCTTGTGCCTCCAATACGAATTTTGACACAAATCAGAAAGATTAGTTATATTAGCGGTAACGACAGTGTCTGGGAAAGATTTAGCTTTTAACCAATATTTGCCTGCCAAATAGTATCTACGCACATGCAATGGTTGAAGGTGAAGCTCACACTCCATTACGTGTATCGCAGTACTCCTCACAAAGCCACCAATCACTCGTAAACATTGATTTTGCAGTCTATCAAGTTTTATTAACTGACCTCTAAGTCCATTATCATATAGAAAACTACCGTAGTCAAGTCTCGACCGGATAATAGAAATATAAAGCCGCCTTAAATGTCGAGGATGAGTTCCCCATCCAGAACCAGAAAGAACCTTAAATACTCTAACAGACTTTGAACATTTTTCTACTAATTCCCCCACGTGTTTTGTCCATTTCAATGAGCGATCCAGCCACATACCTAGATACCTAACGTTTTCCACAACTGGCAACGGTGTACTGCCGACTGTCAGATTTACGCTCGCTCTTTTAAACCCTCTCTTAAAAATACATATTTTGCTTTTTGTAGCTGATATTTCTAGGCCAATATTTGAAAGCAATTCTTCTAAAATATTCAAAGAATACTGTAAATTAGTAACTCCATCCTCTTCGTTGGAACAAACCGAATACAAAACGAAGTCATCCGCGTATTGAGAAATACATACGTTATTACTAAAAATATCTTTGCATATATATACCGTTGCTAAATTAAATAGAATCGGACTTAGTGAATCGCCTTGACTTAAACCAAGACCCGTATTTCTACATATGTATAAATTATTATCAGTTAAAATTTTTAGTCTTCTCTCTTTTAAAAAATTCCACAGATAACTGCATATTTTCGAACCAACCCCAATCCGGTCCAAAGTTTGCATTAGCGTGTTGATATTTACGTTGTTGTATGCATTGTCTATGTCCAAAAAGCATCCTATTGTGATTTTATTTTCTGAGAAGCCAGCCTGAATATGTGAAACTAAATTGACAAGGTTGTCCAGTGTAGAACGGCATTTCCTGAAACCCGTAGTATATGGTGACAAAATATTATTTTTTTTCTACGAACCACTCTATTCTGTTTACTAACACACTATGAAAACACTTACATAAACAAGACATCATGGAAATCGGTCTAAGCGAGGAGGGAGACAATGGGTCCCGTCCAACTTTAGGTATCGGCGTTATCGCTATATCTCGCCATTGTATAGGTACAAAGCTGTTTGAATAAAAATCATTATACAGCGAAAGCAAAATCATCTTACCGTTATCAGGAATATGAGAAATCATTGAGTACGAGATGTTGTCACACCCAGGTGACGTGTCCTTGACTCGAATACACCGTTCAAGTTCCTGCTTTGTAATAGTCGCGTCTAGTTTTAAGTTGATAGAAAAAAACAATGGGTCTCTCGGTGATACGTAATCGGGAGTCATGTTATGAAGAAGTGCATTTGCCGTTTTACTATCGACGTACTGTCGCTCGCTTCTATGCCCCTTGAACCATCTCATCTTTTGCCACATTTCACTTTGTGAGATCGATCCATTTATTGAATCACAGAAGACTTGCCAAGCTTTATCTCTTTCACTGCGTATTAACCTTTGAGCATCGCGTATTTGCTTATTTAGAATAGTTAAATTGTCGGGAGTTGGATTACGTCTAAACGCCGAAAGTGCTAACCTGCGTTTGGCTACTAGCTTCGATATGCTTGAATTCCAATAGGGCTTAGGAGAAAATCCATTTCGTGGGTCTGTATTAAATCTTATGAAAGGAATGTGGAGGTCAGCTGCTATATTCAAATATTCAACAAATTTATCGTAATCCGTTTGGAGATCGCCTACTCGAAAATAATTTGAAAACAATGTTTTTAATAAAACCATATAGCTGTTCCAATCCGCTTTTTTTAAATTTCTTTTTATTGTATTTTTAGGTATAGTATTAAAACTAGCAGTAATTTTTATCAATAAATGGTCACTACCAAGTGTCTCATTTAGAATCTTCCAATCGAATAGCAAAGCTAAATCTGAAGTTGCGAAAGATATATCAGGCGCGGATTGTTGAAGCTGATTATTAACTAATTTTATTCTGGTGGGTTGGCCATCATTAAGTGATATAAATCTATTGTCTAAACTAGCATCAAAAATTTGTAAGCCTCTCGAATCAGTTCTGTTAGACCAATTGGTATGGTGCCCATTGACATCTCCTAGCAGCAGCGCTTTCCCTCTGACTAGCGAAAATAATCTATCCCAATCTTGCTGACAAGTACGTACTGAGGGCGCACAATACACAACCATAATATATTCAATTTGAAAACAGTTAAAGACTCTTATACATACCATCTCAATCCCCGAATTATTTATATGAATCTCATGACGTTGTGATTGAATAGATTTGTGCACGAAAATAGCTACACCGCCGTAACCATCGTTCCTATCCCTACGATAGATATTGTAGTTTGTTACCTTAATATGACTATTAGGCTCCAGCCAGCTCTCACAAACGGCAGCAATGTGGACTTTCTCCTGACATAAAATGTTTTCAAAAGCAAGTAGTTTAGGCCTAACACTTTGAGCGTTCCACTGAAGTATAGTTAAGTTCAATTTTTTACTTGGTTTGTTATCCATCATAAATAAAAAAATCTAAGACTTTTTTTAACATTGGCCAATCCGCAATATTGTCTACCACAACTAAAATTAACCATTCGACACAGCACTTGAGAGAATTTTTCACTTTATTTTGAAACGATGCGCCTCTCATAAAAATAATCTCCTTCAGTCTATTTAATAACTCGCTAAAGTTGACTTCTTTTTTTGGTTTACACTCTGTTGGCTCCGAAGAGACATCCTGAAATGTAATGGGCTCCTGGGGCTTGGTGATGGAAGGTGACTCAAATACATATGGCTCCGCTTCTTTTCGACGCCGCTGTTTTTTTGAACGCTGCGTTTGTTTGTCTTCCTCTCGATGGACTATCGCCTTTGTTGTGGTAACATCAACAGGTGTTGTTTCCACGACCTGGGTGGGTAGAACTTTTTCTAGCGGCGAGAACAACACCGACGTAGGCGTGGGGTTGAACGTAAACACTTTGGGTGACGACTCAGCAGGTGACCTTGGGGCTACATAAACAGTAAGAGCTTTTCTGTAAGTGCAGTTAAATTCCGCCATTATTTCTCTCAGTCTCTTTTCTTTAAGGAATGCAGGGCAACCCTTAAACATTGCCATATGCATCCCTTCACAATTAACACACTTATAAGTCGTCGTTTCACAATTTGGGTGGTTTTCACCGCATTTCGGACAAACAATCTTGTTTGACGGACACCTTTTAGTCATATGTCCTAGCTTCCAACAACGCGAGCATTGAGAGACAGGAAAAACATACGGATCGACTCTGATTCTCAAACCTTCGACAGATACATACGTAGGTAAGTAAGCTCCCTTAAAGCATAGTCGCACCGATTCACTACGTGTCCATCCTTCCTTTGTTGAACGTCGGTTGAGACGAAATATAGATATTAACTCAGCGGGCTTAGGGCACTCTATCTTACTGTATATATCGACGTCCGCCATATCTAAGTCTACCTCTCGTATTACACCGTATGATAAATTCTTTTCCATTGCTCGTTGTATGCGCCAGCCCTTATCCAGGAATTCCTTGCAATTCTCAAGTCTTTCTGCGCTAACCTCGTTTGTAATCTCGATGCGTACCCTGAAGGGACCCATGTACTTTACTCTCGCTACATCCGTAATTTTATTTTCTTTTAATAGTTTCGCCAATGCAAATTGCTTCGGCAATTGTTCACTCCAAGATATATACATCTCAATTTTTTCCACCGTCGGTTTATATTTCTTCACCCTCGATTTAGCCGTATACACTGACCACTCGCTTTCTTCATCACCAGGTTCCTTTCTCTTTTCTGGCCTCTCCAACGAATGTTCTTCAGTAAGAATCTCCAAATCCATCTCGGCTTCCTCCTCATTGTCTTGCACCTCATCTACATTCAAAACCTCCTTCTCGTTCATTACGGGATTAGGTTCCATCGTTATCGGTCGCCGGCCGCCAGGTAGGTAACCGGCTCGCCGGCCACAACAATAGGAACCGATGCGCGCAAGACGTAAACAATTACCGAGTACGCGAGCACCTCGAACGAGTACCGTGTCGAGACTCAAGATCTAATACTTCAACAACTAAAATTGAGTGTGGAGCTAGGGAGCTTTCCTCAACCACTAATCTATTAATAACCGATGACAATGCGGTGTGTTCTGATAGAGATCAAAGCAAAATTCACTTAACCGAAATTAAAATATCTAAGACTATTGCGGTGCCCCACAGGGTCTATATAGAAATGTACTCTTAAAAAACACCTGTTTATTACTATTATTATAGATTGCAATAAATAAATGAATATAAATATGAAAATTTTCATTATATAATTTAACAAAATATTTTGTTCATATTATACGATCAATAAAGACCACAAGAACAAAGTGTCTTCCTTTATTAAAGTCTGTAATTTAAGTGTTTATAGAAACATTATTAGTTTATTCAGTTTATTTTATTTATTTATGTATAGACGAGCAGCAGAATGCTGATATGTCTATATCACACAGTGTTGAAAGTCATAACAGTTCAGTTTTCTTACAAAGTTTGTTTATTAATTCGCAATCAATTGTCAAGCTTGTTTTTAAATCCATTTATTGTGATAGCAGAAGCAACATCTTCCAGTAATCTGCTCCAAGTGAGTTACGAGTAAGTGAGATACGAGAAATGGCTGTCTTTAGAGAAATGGTTTAAATCAAATTATAACTACCTACTTATTTTATTTCAGATATGTGCCTAGATTTTGGTCTTTGATGAGAGGCCGCAATTTGGTATCTACTTAAATTAATTGGTAGGTATTTAGAATATTTACCGAATAAACTGAACACATATTATTACATAACAAGCAAAGCTTAAAAAACCGACTTCACCGCTTTATATTCCGAACCTTGATCAGATTAAATATGTTAAACCCGCATTATTGAAGATAACCCAAAAACTACTGATCAGATCTTGATCAAATTTAGCAGCTGCTTTCAAACAAAGAAAAAATAGCAAAATCGGTTCACGTGGAAAGAGGTAACACAGATTAAGGTAGAAAACTAATTGAATACTTGCTAAGTATCTAATGATTCAGTCACAAAATTTGGTAAGTTAAATATATGAACCCACGGATGATAAAGAATCAAACATTTCTCTAACATAAAGACAGCCATTTCTCGTATCTCACTACATTAATGACATACGTTTATCGTACATACGCCGCAACACATTTTCATAAATTCAGACTCGATATTTGACCCAAATAAAGGCAATTCAGCGACTACTACCCAAGCCCCCCCTTTATCCCCCTCTCGGGAAGGGGGCCGAAATCTCCACACGCTGTATAAACAAACTGACAGGCCTTCCGGTGATACCATACAGATATTGCTTTGGCCGGGCTTATGTAACGTATTTTATGTAGAGGACAGGGAAATTGGAGACGTGAGAGAAAGTGATATGAAGGGATGAAAGGTTGACTAGTTTTTTTATAAAAGCTCAGATAAGCTTTACACAGGAGTATATGTAGCTTTATATGTAGAAGATACATATGAAGCTACATATACTCGTGTGTGTTAAGATTGCTTATGCGTATCTTACTGTATCTTTTGTTGGATTAAATTTAGTTTAGAAACTTTTTACGATAAGTAGGGTTTTTTGTTTTCACAGCTTCACACTACGGGACTCGAACCCTCGTCTTCTGAACACCGGCCCCGTGAGCTATTGCTACGCCATCCGAGTTCACTACAAGAATTGATTTAGTCTTGGTTTAGGGGTGTCTTCATTTATCTATGATTGATTGTTTTCATATTTCATTTATTTGTGGGTATATATAATATAGTATTGAGTGAAAAACAAAACAAGCTGTCGGTTGCCTGATGATTATCGGTCGTCAATATGCCTGCACCTGGATGAATACCTATTCACTGCGTTTTCAAGAACAATTTAGCTGCAACCCATTTAATGATTGTAAACATAAACTGAAACAGTATCAAGATCAAAGACTTCTATCGCAGGTGTTGAGTACATCACCCTTGGAAGAAAACTTGTGTTTCCACACGGGGAATCAAACTTGATAACGGCAGCCTGGTTAGAATGGAGACGCGCAACAACCAAGCTCAACAGTCAACTGATTTGATCATAAAAATAAAAAACCTCACCTAAAGAAGTCATAATAAGCAAGAATGCTAGTCCTTCGTTTAGCCATCATCAAAATATTTTGGTTTAGGCAAAACAATAACAGAAACTAATTAGTACCTACCATTTAACAAATAAATTATCTAAGGTATAGAGATATTATAGAGTCCGTTAACAAAGGAAACAACTAAACCAGCTTAAAACAATTAACCCTAAAGAACGCACTATGGTCTAAAACACCAACCCGTCACGCATTTCCATATCCATCTCCGTGGCTGTCAACCTCGGTCCTTTATACCAAACTTGACGATCAAAGAAATATTACTGAGATTAATTCTGCTCCCTCCAAAAACAATGGAAGGGTTAAACACAAAGGGCGTAGAGGTTTGTCTATAACTCTGCATGTGACTCGCAAACTTATTGTTTTAACTTGATTGTGAGCGAGCGACAAAAGGTTTACTTAATTCGGTGTATGGTATTTTGAAATAGTGCGCTTGCTTTTGTTTTACTTGTGCAAACTAGTCGGTTAAAAATATGCAGTATAGGATGATCGCCTTCTTTATGGCGGGAAATCATTTTTTTTTCTTTATTTCTATTTTGGTAATTATTTCCATGGTGGTAGGGCATTTTCTCGTGTACTCCTAGCTTGCTAAGCTACTATCCTGTACCTATAACAAAGTCCTTGTTAACCACTCAAGTAGAAAAGTCGCCAAAATCACTGTTGATTCGATGATGTTGCAGCAGTTATCCTTCAGCGTCAGTTAGACTTGACCTATCGTGTTTACCACCCTCAACCACATCGTCACTTATCAGAGTTAGTGATCAAACGCTAGCATATTAGAGTAAAAAAAATACATCATATTTACAAGACATCTCAATATTAGGTATTTGTTCGAAATAAATTCCAAAACTACTGACAATTTCGGAGGCCAATTGCATGTATTGAGTTTGGAAGTTCCGTCTAAAATGTACATTTATGTTGAACATGTTTACTAGATAATGTACAATATTATATTCTTTGGATGTTGCGGAAAGTCGGAATACATCATCAAGTACCACTATTACCTGGCCCGGCATACAGTAAAAAAATATGTTAAAATTTGAGTTTCCCGCCAAACACAATCGCCATCAGCCCGTCACCTTAGGAGTAAGTAACCTCTTTAGAGTGGAAAAAATAACAATCTCTACTTAAATATAGGAAATATGTATAATGCCTAACAGTAGTGGTATTAATTCCCGAAAATACCAAATAAAAATGAAAATGTTTCGGCCAGCCAGATCAATCAAAATACCAATAAACATCTCACAGAGCGAAAAATAAAGCTACGATGTAAAACGTAAAAAATGGCGGCAATTTCTTTTTTTTCTGCGGCTGAATCACCGACTACGTCATGGCTTCAAAAAGTCTATCAGAGCGGAATACTCAGTTCGTCAAATGGTAATCAGAAGGGAAGCATTATACGTTATGGTTCAAATATCACAAGCCTCGGTCGGTATGAGATTTTTATTCGCTGAAAGAGAAACATAGGTATACATAGGATTGATTGAAAATGTACGCTCATGAACACGGGTTTAAAGAAAAAAGCTTACCTACGTACCTACATACCTTTTGGGCGGGATTTTTAGTTAAGGACTTGATAGATAATATGTAGCAGGTAAATTGCCAGTCGTTTTATGATGTTGGGTTGGTTTAAATGGTATGAAATATCTTTGTCCGGCGAAAATATAGCCACTATCACGGTTTGACAATGATTTATTTATAACGTTATATATTTTTTTAAATTTCGGCGTCGCAATCTTTTTGAATTTAGCCAATGTCAAATTATTATTTAATTAATAAATAATAAAAAACTAGCCCTAAGTGACGAGTCAAAGTCTAGATTTTGTTATATTTTTGTTTATACTTTTGTTAGAGTTTTGGAGCAAAAGCAAATACTCGTATCACGTTTTTCAACTTTGTCATTTGACTACACTCATTTACGTTCACGAACTGTTAATAGTTAATAATCCACCATTATTAGATATGTAATTATGACGAATTTATATTTCATATGTATGAACATTCGAAGAATCACAAGTTTTGGAATAAAAAAGGTACTAAATTACCATTTTCACTTTTGTGACACAATTCCGACGTCACATTTTTCTTTTTCCTAAAGAATATTATTGCCATGTATAAATAAAAAAATAGCAGACGTCTTATTGAAACAATTTTCAAGCTTCAATAAAAAAATATATTAACTAGTCACATGTCACGAAAACCGCATTTTATCATCAGCAAAAAAACTTTCTCCCGAGCACGTAAGCCTACTCGAAATTATTTTATTCGTGTGACAACATTATTGGACTCTATACCGGTTGGTTACGGTTCAGAATCGATTAGTTTTCTTAGGTTGGTATATGTGATGTGAAGAACGCTAGTTGTTACGTTGGTAACAAGGAGGCGCATCAAAGGGCGTTTTTCAAAGCGAACGTGATTCTCGGCCGATGCTCTAACAAGTCTGCCGCCGGCAACTCGGGGGAAATTTGACAACATATTTAAAAACCGTATTTATTTCAAGGAGTAGATGTTAAGGGTTATGAGAGCTTTATTTGATCTTAACGAGTAAGTACATGATATGACGTAGCTGATGTTATAGCTGATGGATTACCTTTGGAATATAATAAGTACGTAATATATTAAGTTGTAATAATATAACATATAGTATAATCCGGGAGTCTTCAAGTCAAGAGTGAATAGATCATCAGGCAATCATCTTTGGCCGCATCCTCACTTTGCCTCAGGTGAGATAGTGGTCAATTGCTTGACTATCGAGCATATAAAAAAAAGTTAACTATGTAACTCAGTCAGCATTTGGCGCACACTGTCGACCAACGCTATTTCGCATTATGAAGTTTGTATTTAGAAATTGATTTTGTTTATATAGCACCATGCTAGGCAGAACTATATTGATAAATTTTGAAATGAAAATATATCGCTTGAGACGGGGTTTGAACTCGCGGCTATAGGATGTCATGCCCTATTGCTTAAGCTGAGCTACTCAAGCCCTGCCTGAAGCAACGAAAATATATTTTCCTTTCTAAATTTATCAATATATTTAGACAGTTTATGTTTTATGTTTCTTTTATTTTGTTGTAGCTTCTTAATTAAATTATTTTTTCACGACATAGGGACTAGCGCCTCGGGCGCTTCGTATATTTTGTTACACTAGAGCCTATACAAAACGTCGGGGGGAAGCGACGCGGGCGCGCGCCCTCCGCTCGGCCGCACGCTTTGGTTACATTGTATATCTATGTCCTTAAGCGCGGTGCATTTTATCTTCACAGTATCAAGTCCCTTAACCGTTGCAACCTTTTTTTATTCTTATAGGTATAGGCAAGCTGTTGGAAAGCGATGATGCGCCCGAAGATGAAGCATGCTTGCCCAAAGGATACCTATTCACTCTTGACTGAAAGATCTTAAAATTTTGAATTCTGCAACAAGTCATATTTTTATGAAAAATATATGGTTCTCTTACTGGATAAATTAATGTCGCAGAGCACTAGTCATGTATCACATAAAGGTACGAACACATACAAGTAATATTATAGTGACTACACGAACGCCTGGATTAAAGCCAGCACATAATATCGGGCATACGTCTCCGTCTCCATCACAATGCCTGATTGGAACGGTGAACACGTAGGTGAGACTTGAGAAATTACTTCGTGTATCAATGGCCCAGCTTTCAAAGGAAAGTAATACGTAACCTTTGGGTTATAAAGAGTTCTGAGAGTGAAAAATGTTATTCAGATCAAGTTATTTATTGACGTTTATGTTTTATTTATACTTTATATGAATGAAACGACTTGACTAACGATTTAAGGTCGACTCTTGCGACCTAGGTTTCGGGGATGTCCGATCCCCATCATCAGGCGAGTTCACGACGGAAGGTCACGGCGCAGTCGACCTTAAATCGTGAGTCAAGCCGTTTCATTTATATAAAGTATAATGTGAGTCACGAAAACTTTAATAGTAAAATTTTTGTATTTTTGTTTTATTGCTGCGTAAGCTTTGGTTTTCTTCAGTTCAATCAGTTTTTTATTCGTATCTTTACTTACCATCAGATTTGATATAGGTTTAACTCATCTGTCTGTATTACAAAAAAACAAAATACAGTCGTTTTTTGGCGCGAAAGTGAAAAAATGACGTTGTTGATTCTGTATAATTTTCAAAAACCGTTAAAACTGTTAAAACAAAAAGTGTTATTGTGGATGATTGTGGATTATTAACCGTTTATTCTTAATAAACGTGCATAAGTGTAGGCAAATCATAGAAAGTTGAAAAATGTGATTTTCGCCTTCGCTCCAAAACTCCAATAGAAGTTCTAGTAAAGTTTATACCACTTTACTAGGGCATGCTTTGACTATGACTGACTACTTGACTTCGACTGTCACTTGTGACGAGGAC
Source organism: Lomographa bimaculata (assembly GCA_948107665.1). Lineage (NCBI taxonomy): Eukaryota > Metazoa > Arthropoda > Insecta > Lepidoptera > Geometridae > Lomographa > Lomographa bimaculata. The sequence goes on along the minus strand of OX403596.1, from coordinate 5,679,835 downwards.
ACTATTATGAAATATATAAATTTGTAATTTTTGTTTACTATTTCGACTGAAGAACTACAACAGTTATGATTGGTTAATGTAAAAATCTTTTTTTTTTATTCATGATAGGCAAACTTTTGACCACTATCTCACATAATGGTAAGCGACGATGTGGTCGACAATGGAGCAAGCTTTCCTAGAAGATACCTATTCACTCGTGACTTGAAGACTCCCATATTGTACTCATCAGGAAACACCGACTCAGGTAAGGAGTTCCATTCCTTTCCGGTTCGCACAATGAATGTGGAAGCAAAACGCTTAGTGCGCATTTGAGGAATGTCCACCATAAATCTGATACTATGATCCGTTTGAATGAAGTTACCTATATCGATAAATAAAAATTTTAGATATTTTTAAATACCTACTGTTGGAAACCTGTGTAACTTGTGACCCTTAGAAAAAGTATCGAATAATAGAAAACTACATTTACAAATTAAGGTCACCTACATATTAGCTATATTATATATTATTTATTTAATAAATATAAATAGGTTTATGGTTAACAAGATTTATAAAAAATAAATGGCTAAATCCCTCACGAAATAACCCGTTATTTCTGTTTTACCACCAAGGTGAGATACGGCCGGGTATTTGTCTCTATCTCATTGTGACAGTGATTTATAGTGGCCGACTTACCCCACCTCCCCTTGGGTGCTGCCATACGTCTTTGGCATAGTGTTGTTTCAATTATATATAAGTAGGTGTCTTAAATTAGTTTGGTTTATTAAATTGCCGGTATGTATGCTTAGTTGAAGTATTAGAAATAAATTAAATTAAAATAGAAATAATTATTGTGAGTATACGTAATAAACTGTGATATATTTAATAAAGATTTGATTGATTAAATGAAGAAAACTACTAAACATGAACTAACGGACTCGAATATATCGAACTTTAGTTCTACTGACTAATAAGAATTATGTCGTATTTTTTGTTTCTATATCCTACTAATATTATAAATCCGAAAGATTGTGTGTAAGTTAGTAAGTATGCTTGTTCCTTCTTCACGCTTTAACGGCTGAACGGATTTGGATGAAATTTGGAATGTACATAGCTTATACCTAGGTTTAACACCATAGGCTACCTTTTAACTTGATGATAGTGGGCGAAGCCGCGGGGCACGGCTAGTTGAAAAATATAGCTTTAAACGTTTTGAACCTGTGGTCATGGGATACAATGCCCTTAATTGTAAACGCTGAGCTACCCATCCCTACTTCAAACGATCAAATTATCCTTTCAATATTATTAACGTCTTATAGCGACGTTTGACGCCATCTGCCGAAATAGTTTTGAACTACTACTACTAACTACATACTCTAACATTGCATTTAGCTAAACGTTGTGTTGATAACGTCCACCCAAATTAATTGATTTCGTTTTTATAGAGTCAGCCATGCTAGGCAGAACTTAAGAACCTAGTAAATTTGTAAGGAAAATATGTCTAATGTGGAAAAATATGTGGTTGAAGATAGTACTCGTAAGTACGCTAGGCAAATAAAAGAACTAATGGATCTCGGGTTCAGCTGGAACATTAAAGTACTTGGTTAAAGATTTTCTACCTGGAAATTGGCAACGTGATAACGAGTTTTGCATTATGATATGCATTATAAACCTAGTTCAGCTACAACTTAAACGGTCAAACAAAAGACAACGAATGTAGAGAGAGATAAACTTATATAAGCCTGTAGAATTCGGCTCTACGACTCGACGGCTCTACCAATCAATCGGCAGTTACTTTGACTCTTACTTATTATTTTGATAAAAAAAGCAACAATAATTTAAATAGTCCAGTATTCATGACTCAATTTAAAACTACAGCATCCAATTAAACCTCCTTTCTATAAAACCCTCACGTTAAAATTAAAATAGATCCAAAGAATTCCACTAAAACGTTCTTTTGACATAAACTCGTGCGTACGGAATTTTATTTAAAGAGACCCAATTTGAAGGCTTTGAGGGAGCCCTCTATATCACATATAGGGTAAAACGCCCACCCAAATACACATACCAGTATATGCGTAGCTATATGTACGAGTATATATGTGTGGAGAATATACTCTTAGCCCGGGGCCCGTCAAACACCCTGAAAGTCACGTATGCCTGGTCTCACAATGTTATTATCCCACACCTACACAGCTACCTATGTGTGCGTAAAGGCTCAGCCCGGGCATCACGGCCTACACGACCCCGGCCGAAGGGACAAAGCGAAACGGGTTTGTCCCAAGGGAAATTCAATATTCGGGACTAAACCTTAACTCCCCTTTAAGACACCCCGTCTGCCACCCCCGGAATGCTTATATGGCCACGACGTGTATCGATTTTCTTGCCAAATGGAAGATTGGTGTCGAACCGTTCTCAGCGGACGAATGAATGATGTATCGGACTGAATATTGCATATGTGTGTGTGTCTGTCGGGGGATTGTGTTTAGCCACCGTATCGGCGTTGATGGAAATCTCTTTTGGATATTGAGGTGAATTTTTTATTTCGGTAATGCATTGCGGTCGGCTAGGGGGTAAAGTAGGCCCCTAACCCCTAAGTATTTCGCCTTTTGAGTGTAGCGGCAATTATCCGACGTATTGCTGAGTATTTTAGGTGATTGGATCATACTTCAGGTGTTGCTCTGATTTTTGGAGGGCGTATTATTTGAGTGATCAAAGGGACGAGTATTACAAAGCTGATGTAATGTATGATAAAGCTAATAAGTAAATCCTACTATTAGTTTGGTTAACAAACTCCCTTGCGTCTAATTATCAATTCTCATCATTCGACTTCCAAAAAACTATCAATGTTTTAGTAGGATATGGTTTGTTTAATGTATGTACAGATGTAAAAGAGGAAGACAATTGACTATTTAGAGTTAATTTCGAGACTGCTTTACGTATATTTTTTTATTGATTGATTTGACCCTTAGACTAGAGAGTGTGCCACTAAGATATGAAATATCTATAACGAGTTGTGTCTTCTCGAAACGATGGCATGCAACTTTGCCGAAACACCGAGATAAATAAAAAAAGTTTTATGCGCGATTTAGTCCTGATTTTACTTAAACTATAGTTGTATTTTTTTCATTTATTAAACATTTAAAACGTATATTTTTTTATATTTTTGCATTTTAAAACCACTAAGGTTTGTTATATAATACTACAATTAGTCTACATTATACCTAAATAATAAGAAATTGGTTAGTGCACATGTACGTCATCGTCAGTATTCAAGTTCCAAATAATAAGACTTTACTTTAAAGTAATTTGATTGTTTATTTAACAGTAAAATATCAGTGTAGTTATTCCACAGTTAAAACTTACATAAAATAACAGGCAGGCTGTCAACAAAGTACTAAGTTATTCAAAACTGAGGCTCTAAGTAAAATCTCGACTTTTATGCTTCCTAACATGTCATAAAGGAGAGTCGTAAACTCCGCTCGTAAAATATTCTACTACGAATTTATAAATATTTACGTATATTATAGACATGGTACGCTTTATCATAAAGATTTTAGATCTTTAGTCTAGAATTACTCTTTATTATATTAGAATTTCCTTTTGTTACTTTTTTTATACCTGATTACATTAGATATACCTACATACGAACTTCTATTTTCGTTTTGGCACCGCATACTTTATGCATTTTGCAAGTATCAAGTATAGTGCCTGGATGTCCGAGCTTTGCTCGATTTTTTTTTGGTAATTGACGATTTCTAAAAATGGAACCTAGCTAGATCGATTTATCGCCCCGAAACCCCCTGCATACTAAAGTTCATGAAAATCGTTGGAGCCGTTTCCGAGATTGTGTGATTTTTGTATTTTATGATGTTATGGATTATGTCCGAAATAAATTGTTTTTTTTTTGGGAAACCTCGGCACTGTTTACATATTAAAGCTCTTAGGTAAAATAGGTCCCAAAGGGTCCAGTGTCTCAACAAGGCACTGAACCCTTTGGGACCTATTTTCAAAAATGTATAAGACCGTCTGGTTGATGCAATGCGTGATCAAAATACTGGTACTTATTGGCTCAATTTGGCATTGCAATTCAAAAAGGCAATGCCAACAGCATGAAAGGCACGCTACTCTGTAGTAGTAGGCTTGAGCACTTGAGTAACCTATAAACTCAGTGGTGATTAATTATAGGTTAAGTTAATTAATTTTGACACCACCAGATTTTTCATATAGTGATCCTTGTTTTTTTTATTCGTGATAAGCAAACGTTTGAACACTGTCTCACCTGATAGAAAGTGAAATCGTGAAGTGCGGTCGACGATGGAGCACGTTTGCGTAGAAGATATCTGTTCACTCGTGATTTGAAGGTTCCCAGATTATAATTTTTTTTTGTTACATAAATATACATGTACTATAAACAAATTACATTCGCAACTAAAATAGTTTAATTACATGAAATCATAATTGTAAAGTCTTCTTTCATGTTCCACCTGACAATTGAAATTATTAGTAGCTTTAATAAAGCACGTGTATTTAAAAACGTACGAAGAAAAATAAAATATTCATCAAGCTCACTATTAAACCAATCTCCTCTCGAGCTTATTTTCTAATCTAACAGAATCACCTCTGACAAACAAATGAATGTCAAACTTTGTAACATGTTACACAGTACACACACTCGTATGGAGGACATTAGTATTAGTAGATTCTGTCTTTGAAAGGCCCCTTGTAGGGGGCATGTTTGGGGTAAGACGTGGGTGAAGTGGGGGAGGGGGTTTCCAAGATGGCGTCGGACATGCCGGCCATAAGGGTAAAAGGTTTACATTTATGTGTATACTTGTATTGGTCAGGGTTATTGATCTTAGACTGGAGGTATTCTTGGGAAAGTCGGGTACGTAAGTCGGGAGAAATGTTATGATGAGTTTTTTTGCCGCGAAAGTGAAAAAGTGGCGTTGTTGATTTTGTTTATTTTTCCATCACCTATGATTCTTTGAGTGTTAATGTGTAATAATGGTGGATTATTAACCGTTAATACTTAGTAAATGTGCATAAGTTATAAAACGAAACCTACAAATTTGAAAAACGTGATTTTCGCCTTTGCTCCAAAACTCCAATAGAAGTTCTAGTAAAGTTCCTACCACTTTACCAGGGCATGCCTTGACTGGACTTGACTTTTTTACTTGACTTTGAATGTCACTTCTGACTAGGACTTTTAACTTTGACATTGGCTAAATGCAAAAGATAGCAAAGACAGAATAAAAAAAAAGTATGTTATTGTAAGTAGAGTTCGAGTGTTGTACTTTTTTATAACAGGTCACACAAAAATTACTCTAGAGTGAGATGAATACAATATAAAAGATATAGGGCTAAACTTTTGCATACATTAAATAATAAAAAAAATAGCGAAGATACTAACTTTAATTACAAAGTAAGTATTTTCAAAATATATAAACGCAACTACGATTCAACTGTTCTGATCCAATCGTTTTTATTGTACCTACTCTATTCGATTGAATTGTTGACTACCCAGCTCAAGTTATGAACTTATCGGTGATTTGACAGTGACATGACGTTTAAATGTCAAATCAAACGTCATCACATGTAACTGTAATGTGACTTTATATAGTGTTTTATAAAAAGATAGTAAACTCGATTGCTTTTAAAGCTAGCTAAAGTTTTAACATAGGAGTTCTGTTTATTGGTTTTATTATTTTTATATAATACGTTAAGATTTGATAGAGATAAGTAAGTAAGATGTATATATAAATACTACACCCGCGGCTTTGCCTGCATTAATTAAGTTAGAAAGTAGCTTATGTGTTAATCTTGAGTATAAACTATGTACATTGAAAATTTCAGCCAAATCAGTTAAGCTATTACAGTGTAAGGATAAAACAAACATAATATGCACTAACACATTTACACATAAAGTTTTTGATTTATAATATTAGTGTGATTATAAAAGAGCTCACTAGGTACACGTAAGAGTAGCTATTTCTAATATACTGTAATGGCTATATATTAAAAAATTACCTTAATTTTACTATTCAGATACAATTTACATCACTATGACATCATAAATAAAAAGCTTTACTTATGAACTTTAATTCCCTATTACACCACATTAATGCACCCCTAGTAAAAAAATAATGACAAATTATTTTTTGATATTAAATGAACTACTGAAATAACAGTCCAATTAACCCTCTTAGGGATAGAATTTCCAAAAATCCTGGTACACCACTACGTACCTCCAAATTTTAAGTCCCTACGACCAGCGGTTTAGGCTGTGCGTTGTCTCTAAGTCAGTCAGTCAGTGAATCAGTATGTCAGGACAAAGATTCATATAGTATTAGAGAATTAAATATTGCAGTTAATTAAATATGGTACTTCATGCGTGTAAATTATAAATATATATGCAGTATATGTAGCTGTCACACATATGGGATACCTACATAATATACTATCACATTGCGGGCGTGAATGCTTTTGTTTTAATCATGTATATCTGATAGTTATAAGCTCGATTATTTCCACAAGACTGTATCATTTTCAAACATTTAATTCCAAAAACAAGCATCCCAATCCTGGTCCATTCAGAAGGGTTGCCATCGTCATAAATTACTCTCTGTTTATCGCTAGAGGAGAGGGGGGTAGGTCCCTCCCGCGGTTTTACAGTTTATCGTCCCTTCGTATGAGCCCTTCGGAGGGCCTGAGGGCGCAGGGAGTAGTGAATTACACAAGTGTTACTCAGCGGAATGTACCCTCCGACTTGGAGATTTAAGTTCGGTCGTTATGGAGACGGGAAATGGGCAGAATCTAAGGGTAAGAACTAAAAATGAATGCTATCTAAAATCGAATTCAGATTATATCTACGTCCATATACATTTCGTTAAAATTACCAAAGGATAAGCATATTATTGATTGAATTTAGCTTAAGATTATAAAAATTACTGTTTAAAATTGTATTAAGTAGGGATTCATGCAATACCTTCTAGCTTGTTCGATTTTTAACCCCATTTTCAATAACTCTTTTGCGATCGGTTTCTATTTCAATGAAGCAAATGAACCTTATTTCCAAAGAATATTGTCGTTTTCACATTGAAACCAATCGCAACAAAGATAGGTAATAGGTCTGTTGTCACTAGGCGAAGAACTATTTACCTTACTTAATGCAAAAGTTCAACACAAAAGTCACACAACAACAAAATGTAGTTATTCGTGTAATAAAAATCCCGATGTTCTTTCAAAGAAAGTTCGCAAAGTATCAAGTTTTCTCGGTCGGAGTTTCTGCGCCTTCCATACACGCGGTCAAGCGGATTTTGTGTCATAGAGTGAAAAAAGTCTAGAGGTGATGATAAAAAATACAATATCATGTAATATATTCTACTAATTTGCTATGTGGGTATTATTTAGTTTATTCACGCGAAGGTATAATCATTATGTTTGAATAGACATACATTTTTTTTCTATTAATTTTGGCTTCGCAATCTTGTGCATTTAGCCCGTGTCAAGTATAAATATATATCAAGTGTATATCACATTAAAAGTCGTAGTCACAAGTCATAGTCAAAGTCAAGTACAATAGTCAAGGTCCAGTCATAGTCAAGTAATGCCCTAGTAAAGTGGTAGAAATTTTACTAGAACTTCGTTTGGAGCTTTGGAGCGAAGGCGAAAATAGCGTTTTTCAACTTTGTATTATTTGCCTACACTTACGCACGTTAACTAAGTATTATCGGTTAAAAATCAACCACTATTACACATTAACACCCATTATTACAAGTGACACAGACTGTCCCAAAACTGTTTGACTCGTGTCATATTTGTATTGATAAAATAAGCTTTTTACATTGTATTATAAGATATGAAAATTTGAATTTTCTTTTGCGTAAAAAAATTATGCTTCAATAATTCATAAGGTAATCTAAAATTAGACTAGATTTTCTACTTTTGAGTTTTTACTATGATTTAGCATGAAAATGTATGAAATATAATTTTACCGATTTTTTAGTATAGTAGCAAAGTTGAGCTTTACTTGGCGAATTGATCATCATTTCAAACGTTACTGACATTATTGCGCCTGTTGCACAACATAGGTAAGTAGTACTTATATTTCCATGAGCTGTATTCGATATTTGTATTGAGAATCATAGGTAGATTCAGATTCAGATTGTTTATTGCCTCCATATATACAGTACAAGGTGTTACATTCCAAAAGGTAGGTACAATGTCTCTTATGGACCCTGTCGGGCGCAGCAAATTAAGAGAGAAGAGGACGCAATTCTTAATTATAAGATTTTAATATTGTCTTTTAAGTAGTCATACATTGAGTAGTATGCTTTCCTTATTAATAGTTGTTTGAGGTTTTTCAGGAATTTCGTGGTATTTATTTCATTTGTAAGGTCTGCTGGTATCCCCTACGAACAAATTATAAGTCGTATCCCTCATTAAAATAAATCCATGATTAGTTTCACCTTGATTAAGAGCTGTAAAGTAAATAATTTCAAACACGATAATATACTTTAGACTGTTTATTAGGAATCACGGCAGAATAGAACTATTGCCAAAAGCCTTGCTGAGAAACCATCTCCTTATTTACGAAACTACTCTCCCGAAACTAGATCTAAAACTGGCACTAAGAAAGAGCCAAACACAGCTGCACTAAAGCAATTTCGGGACTTCTAAACAACTCTGTGCCGTTGACAATGAGGTGGAGGCGTGCGGTCTGCGGGGCCGAGGGTGGGAGGGGAAGCGCGGGGAGGGGTAGTGACACAGGCTACCGGTCACCACCGCCCGTATTGATTTGTTGTATCGCTCGTCCTGCAACTGCTATCTCACTCCCACCTCACCTTCACACATCTGCGCGTCCTTTACTCTATCCCTCCCGCGCTCACGTGCCCATATACACCGTATGTGAACGTATGAATGTGTGCGTGGGTTACTATATGCTTGCACACGTGTGGGTGGCCGGCCGAATATTATGTACGCACGTTTTCGGCACTGGTTTTCCTTCTATTGTATCGGTGTTACTTTGTTAGGCATCGCGGTTTTACGATCTGAGATGAAGAATTGCAGTTTTATTGTAAATCTTAGGGAAGCAAGGCACTTAAAGTTTGTATGAAATAACTTTTCGAAGGCTTAATTTGCAATAGAATCAATGTTTGATGATAGGAGTACCTATATCAGTAGTGGAGGCTGTTGCTGTCCGTGCATAACAATAGACTCTTATTGCACGAAAATATGCTGAGTCCCACAACGTCTTCTTCTGTTCTGCCAAGTTCTACAATTATCATCCGTACAGCGAACGAGTGGAACTCACTGCCCGCGTCTTTGTTCCCCGAACAGTATAATCTGGGAGCTGTCAAATCTAGAGTGAATAGGTATTTTCTAGGTTAGCGTGCTGCATCTTCGGCCGCATCATCAATGTCCATCAGGTAAGATAGCAGCCAAATGCTTACCTATATGCGATATAAAAGTGCTAATATAATGTAACTTATATAAAAAAGTAATGGACCTATATCTGCCATTTATAAATACTCGTATAATTGAGGCAAGATTTTCATTTTCATTGTTTGACATATTTATTAACTAACTTGACCCAATTTGAAACATAACTTAAATGTTGTAATCCATCCTATCCTACTAATATTATAAATGCGAAAGTTAGTTTGTGTGTGAATATTGGTTACCACGTATCTCCGTAAAGAATAAACCGATTTTGATGAAATTTAGAAAGTCTATAGTTTAGGTTCCGGCACAACACATAGGCTACTCTTAACTTAATTAACGCGGGCGAAGCCGCGGGGCACGCATATAATAGAAGGTATTTGTTTTATTTTTATTACATATTAATTATATCATTATACATATTAAAAAATTAACAAGATATAGTAATATAGATATAGTAATCTTAATATACAAAAAACATATACTATACCTAAGTATATAATAATGCCCGCTGGCTGTTGTTTTCTGCTTTCTACGCTGCAGGTATTAGGTTCGATTCCCGGCTGGAACGTAAGTTTTGTCTTCATTAGTCTCCAAGGATAATTTCTGTTTCTAATTGTAGTTGTATATGAGTGATGAGATGTTTCCAGTTGGCAAGCGTGTCACATCTTCGGCCGCATCATTACTTTCAATCAGGTAAGAGTGATCAAATGTTTGCCTATTTCGCATTACAAAAAAAAACTTTAGTGAGTGTGAAAGAGTTGGTAACATTAATAATTTCTGTAACGCTATCTAAACATTAATTAATTTGTAATTTACTAACTGATTCTGGAATTGCTAGACTCACAAGATACCCAAATTACTCCCAGATGCATTCTAAAATTAATTTACACACATTGCTTACGGGTCTGTGAGACCCAAGATGGCGTCCCCGTCTGTCAGACCGTGTGCTAATTACACAGACACTGCATCTGAATACTAATACACACATTGTTCTATAATTCTAGAGGTGGTAAGTGCTTGATTACACAATGAACAATAAGACAAACTATCAAACGTCATCCATTTATGGTTGACATACCTCCTCATATAGTTTGCTCGAAGCGTTTCGCTTCTACGTTCATCATCCGTTCAGCGAGGGAGTGGACCTCATTGCCTGAGTCTTTTTTCCCCGAACTGTATAATCTGGGAGTCTTCAAGTCTCGAAGGAGTAGGTATCTTTTAGACTAACACATCTTCAGCCGCATCATTAAAAACATAAAACGATCGACTATATTAATGACAAGGATGCATGGAGGAAAACTGCACAAGCGCTTTCTAGCGACTACCATAATAACACCTAGGTTAAGAAAATTATGTAAAAGAGTTTAAGAAAGTTTAAAAAAAAAAGAAGAAAAAAATGCGCCATCGAGTTTCTTGCCAGGTTCTTCTCAAGATAGCTGTAATTTTGCGAATCTGGCAATAGAAACATTAACTTTCATGAGTGCCTCTTTGGTGCCCATGAATAAACGATTTTGATTTTAATTTTGATCACTTTCCATCAGGTGAGATAGTGGTAAATTGCTTGCCTAAAAAATAATGCAGTTAATTTTAATTTAATCTGCGTTAACACTGAAGAATATATTTTATTATGCTATTTTCTTGCACGGGCTTGAAGTTGTCATTTTACTAAATATTATTGTATTTTTTTCCTCTGTTTCTATTTTTATTATGATCAATTATTGTTAAATGTACGAATGAGCCAATTTTTCATAAAAGGAGGATCTCGATTCTACTGTATGTTTTTTTCCGTATGTTACGTTATATGTTTAGTTATGTTACGCAATATCTCCGCCAATTATGAATCGATTTTATGTTTTGTTTTGTTTGGTAGAGTATACATCAGAGGTGGTCCCATATAAATTTTATCAAAATCGGTCAAGTCAAAACCGAAATATAAGCGATGAAGTTGGTTTTTTAAGCTTTGCTTAGGTTTCAATTATATATGAGAGAAAGTTACTTAAAGAAAATGAAATTTATATATACGTTTTAGTTCAATAAGTAAGTACTTATTCATTATATGATAACAAGTATAATTTAACAAACTGCATATTTGATAACAATATTATGCAGGTTTTGTATAATAAAATTAAATGAAATACAAAATTACTACAAGTGATACATAATGGATCAGAGTTGTTTTAGGTGAAATTAGGTTTCAACTTAATTAACAAATATTGAAAGTGATACGTTATTTTTATGATGAGTTGTTTGTTAACTTATACTTATTATTAAATATTTGCACAAGATGTTCTATCGCTTAGATTTCAAAAAGTTTTCCGTAGAATTACATCAGTTGATTCCCCCATGCCCTATCTATCATCAGACCACAAGACAAACTGACAAGCGTCATCTATTTATAGTTGATTTACTTCATATTCGCTTGAAGCGTTTTGCTTCTACACTCACCGCGTCTTTGTTCCCCGGTAAGTAAAATATGGGAGTCCTAGTCTAGAGTGAATATAGCTTCTGGTAAGCATGCTTCTCATTGGCCGCATCATCAATTTCCATCAGGTGAGATTTGAGTAAATCTTGTTAAAAATCAGATCACATAGATCAGTATCCAAGTAGTTCCTAGGCATCAACCACAGAGCGATGTACTGATAAGTATTGTACCATTTGCTTTGTACAACAGTCACTTCTATTTGTATTGCTCAATGAATGCAACACATCCATGGAATACTGAATAGAGCATGTGAACCATATTAATTGAGGTATTTAATTAGAATCAGTCTGAATGCCGGATGCAAGCGGTGTTTGGTTACAAATGCTGAACACTTTAAGTGAAGTGCAAAGTCTTGTAAAGCTCTACTACAAAGATATAAATGAAAGTGGAGTTAAACGAGAGTGTATACTTTTTTTGCACACCACGTGCATTTCAATCATTGTAAAACGAAATCATAGCTATTTAGTAGAAACCTTAATAACTAACTACTTTATACAACGATTTATGATGAAGTTGTTATTATTAGGTAATAGTCTAAAGTAAGTTTTGTATTTTATCGTCCGAAATAGCAAACAAACGGAGTAAGAACTGGCAAATACCAGTACAAAAATGCAGGCTGGTTAATTATTAAAACTTTTTGAAAAAGCTTTAAATCAGCTGCAAAATTAATTAATGTAATAATGTGTTGCATTTATCTCTTTAATTTTTTTTTAATAATAAACCGAAAATACCCTGATATAAGGTCACCTTTGGAACTATAAACTTAAAATTTAACAAAATACTATCCGAGTTTTAGTGCGTATGATTGAACCTTATATGATTTGCCTACACTCATACAAGTTCACTATCTACTAACTGTCAATAATCCACCATTATTACACATTAAGGGACTTGATATAGGTACAAAGCGCCCGAGGTGTGCGTACCGAGCGCTACTCATAAGCATATTTTGTAATGTTTTTCCTTACCTAAATTATAAGTTATATTCGTTATATACAGTACTACCACATTTCCAGTACTTGAACAACAAATACGGATATTAGATTATTATTTTTAAGAAAAAAAGTTATAAGCATTTAACCTGAAAAGTACCCAACAGGGTCTCTAATGTACTGTAATTTATTTCTACCACCTATCTACATTTAGAGAATGCAATAAAGATTTGAATTTGATAGTTTTTCTGTATGAGGCAAAATGTAGGCGCGAGATCTCAGTTCGGCGCGAACTAATTTAAATCATTGTAACACTACACACAGAGAGAATGTTACACCATTTTTCTTCTACTCCATAACAAACTGTTACCATATCTTTTCTCACCACACACAAAAAAAAAGTTATACAAGAATAATCACACCATTAAAGTTCCAGCCACGTCACGCCTAAGGAATCGTAGCGACCCCACACTTTTACATAAATAGTGCAAAAGTAAACAAAGTGAGAGGGAAAGTTTTCTCGTTTTTCATCCTCTGGGACCCTTGTGAGGGGTTGAGCGAATTTCCAACGCAATAATAGCGTTGAATTTAATTCCAATTTTTCATATCAGTTGTAGCACTTACAGATTTTTGTGTTGTCACTTACAATTTTACACTAGGTGAAAGTTAGTGTGTTTGTATGTTATTTCTTCACGCTCAAACGACTGGACTAATTTTGATGAAATTAGTTATAGAGGTAGCTGACACCTTGGACTAACACATAGGATTATTATTACTTTTTTGATTTACTGCCGCGAAAGAGAAAAAATAGCGTTGTTGATTTTGTATAATTTTCCAAAACCTATGATTTTTGAGTGTTGATGTGTATTTATGATTGATTATTAGCCGTTGTTATTTAATAAATGTGCAAAAGTGTAGGCAAATCGTACAAAGTTGAAAAACGTGATTTTTGCCTTCGCTCCAAAACTCCAATAGAAGTTGTAGTCAAGTCACTTAACTTTGACTGTGACTAGGAACTTGTGTACTTCTATTATGAAATATAGAATTTGTTATTTTTTGTTTAATATTTCAACTGAAGGACTTTGCATCCATGGTCTAGAAATAATTAAAAATAAAAACTAACCTATCTGTAATTAGGAATTAAAAGTGCTTGAACCCTGATTAAAGTGCACGCAATTTATTTAGCTAAATAAATTGGAAACAGTTTAATCAATTTAGTTGTTAATGCAACTAATGAGAAAAACTATCAAGTCAAAAATGTTGAAGTAAAAATAGCAAGAAAGAAACAAAAATGTACCCTTAAGATAATTTATTAACAACTTATTCAGTACCTAATGATTGTTAATTATCTCTCAGGTCAGGTCCTATTTGCGGTCGTTGAGCCCTTTATTTTGCGTAGACAGGTATTTACTTCAATTTTCCAAGAAAACCATAATAGACCATGATTGTATAGAAATATATTCCAAACACAAACTAAATTTGATCAAATCAACTATTCAAACAGGTTTCTCATTATCTGACACAAACAACTCAATTTCTCCAATGTAAGAAAAGAAGTCACATCTTGAACTTTTAACCCCGACTGACCTTATAACAAAATACACGCGCGTTAACAAAATCACAAATTAAACGTAAAATTTCCAATAAACCAAACCCTAAGCCGCCGAACCGGTCTTACGGGCCCAAGCTGCGAAAATATTAGAAGTACATTATGTAGCGAGCACCGAAGGGTCAGTACGGTCCGTCCGAGGTGACCGCTCCCCTTCGAACGACCCAAACGCGCGTCGGTCAAATCTGAATAATGTTCAAAAAACGAACGAACAGGCCCGCCAATAAACAAACCGTATATCATTCTTTATTCAAATATATTTTTAGTGAATGGTTGACCCGTGAGCCCACGCGACCATTTGATGGTTAAATATTTTCAGTGGGCAACACCGACCGCCGGACGTAATTTACGACTTGCGAATTGGCGGGAAAAAATGTTTCTTTTTATACGGCGGTGATTTATTTTCGCGCCCATAATTTTGTTTGCTCATTTTTCGGGGAAAAAGTTTTATCATCGAACGGTATCGGCCTAATTGTAACGATCTACTTTATTAATAAAATGACTTGTAATTAGGTGGGGAGAAAAACGCGGGAAAATGGAGTTTAACTCAGTGTTTTCCTCCCTCGTTTATAATTGTATTAATTGTGTGTCTGATGCGTTTTTAATTTTATTTCCATTGGCTGGGGTGTTAACGAGGGCAAACTGTTTATGTTTTAACATTGTATCTTTTTGTCAAAATGCTTGGCACTTATTTGGCTCAACGTATTAGCATTTCAATTAGGAGCAATGTCGCCAGCATGATGGGTAGGCTAAACACTGGTAGTGGGCTTGAACACTTGAGTTACCTATAAGATCGATGCCTTGTTAGTAACTTGGGTCTTAGCTGTTTTATTATAGATGTAATATAATTCTAGTTAAGTTTTAGGAAATATAGTCAATTGGCCCGTAAATAGCAGTAGGTACATATATATCAGGGAATTTGAAAAAAAAAAACATTACTTCTTTAGTGTCTATGGTTTTAGACGAATTACAAACCTTTTCAATATAGTTCGAGTAGGTATTTCCCGTTTTTACACTACGTCACTTATTACTAATATTATGGTATATTCTGCTAATAAGGCACTCTGATAATTCTTCTAATGCAGTCATTAATTAAAAAAGCTTATAATAAAACTAACGACTACATGAATGACAAGGATCTATGGAGGCAACTGTACAAGCGCTTTCTGTCGATTATATAATTTTGCTATACATAGGTTAAGATAATTATTCCAATATTAGTCATCTAAGAATGTTTGAAAAAAAATTGGATATAATGCTTCGCCGAGTTCTATCCAGGTTCTTCTCGAGATGACTGTAATTTTGTGAAACTGACAGTATAGTCATGGATTGTGCGTTTTTTTTGGTTTAAATTTATAGCATGTGCTTGTTAGTCATGTGTTGCACAGAGCTACAAAAACATTTGAACTAACTATATTTAATACGACTACTTAATAATATAGTATTTAATTTTATTCTAAAAGCACTCCAATATTCATGCAGTCATATTACAATCAAACATTCAGAAGTACGCAACATTAGGCACAAAACTAACATGCGGGCAAAGCAAATTTATAGCCGAGACGGCTTTCAAATTCAAACATGGAACATAAATTTCTAATATTACCTATATTGAGCTCGCCGGATCTAAAATTAAATTTTGCATGCAGAATGCCGGCAAGGGGACGCCGTTTTATTTGGTAGGCGTATATAATTTTATGACAGGGACCAATGGTTTGCGAGACATGACATGCCTTGCTTTGTTATTAAATATTTTTGGCTTTGTTTTGATGGTGGAGTTGTGATACTCTATGCTTGTTTATATTCCTCTCTAAAAGTTTGTCATAGTAAAAATCAAGAAGGAGGTTGTGCAAAGACTCTCAAAATGGAGAAAAGATAGACCAAAACAAAAAAATAATTAGTAACCAAACTTCTTTCCATTAGGTGAGGATAAATGCTTGCCTCACGAGAATGAAAATAGAGAAAATTACGAACGAAGACGAACGAAGACGACGAAGACGAGGGAGCAAGAGACGGCAGAGACTGAGAAGACCATAGATAGGACCGGAAGACTCAGAAGGGGGGCACAAGCCAAGATAGGCAAGAGCTCCCGCCAAGATTCCCCGAGGGTAATTGCCCTCGGCGCCCAGCCTAGGCAAGAATGGACAACATTGAGGCCTACACCTGACGCGCAGAAAGCGCCAGAAGACGAATACTTGACTTGACTTGAGAGAAAATTAAAAGACTTACAGATACAACATAATTTTTACAATTATCTGAATACTTAAATATATAGTATCTATATATCCAACATCATTGAGTATTTATTTATCACAAGAATTTTGTAGTAAAATAGCTACCAATGATTTTGTAGCTAAAGCCGTAGGTTTGTTTACTATCTCGATGATAGCTACACACCGATGAAATGTGATTTGGTTTACGGATTTGTAATCGTTTACAGTATGTGAATAAAAAAAAAGAAGGAGGTTTTATATGATATATCACAACTAATTTTAGTTATCAAAACTAACATATTTTTTTTTTATTAAAGTACAGGGTTCTTTTTTCTGCAATGTTCCAGTTTTAACATAGAGTTTTCACATTAATGGGAAGTCATTGAAATTTATGACTTTTGTTTTTCCGTTATTTTTTGTTTTCTTGGTTTCTATTTGTTTTAGGCAATATTTGTTTGTCCACCTTTATTTTCTAAGTTTTTCCCGATTTTTGTTTGTCTTTGTCGTCGATTTTTTTGTGTCGAGCCTACTAAAACTGGCACGCTTATGGAAATGTAATGGTTAAAATAGTTTATTAGTTTTTGAGCCTTAAAGTTCTTTTTATTAAATTTTAACTCAAATCCAAGATGAGGTTGACTTAGTTATATTTTTCATCTGTTATTCTAATAATATTTCAAAATAAATATTAAAGTTTCAACAGTCTATCTAGAAACTACTAAGCTTCATAATTTTAACTATATATTACACAAATAATTAAAACGCAAGCAAAGCTTAAAAAAACTTACTTCATCGCTTATATATCGGTTTTGGCTTGACCGATTTCGATATTATATAGGACCACCTCTAAAGTATACTCTACTAAACAAAATAAATCATAAAAATCGATTCATAATTGGCGGAGATATCGCGTAATATACATTAAAAAAATTAAGTCGAATTGAGAACCTCCTTTTTTGAAATCGGTTGAAAATGTATGAAGTTTAAGTACTACAAGATGCTTTAAAGCATTATTATACGTAAGCAAACTTCACCTACCCTCTGCATTACCCACAAAGAACAAAGGCGAATCGAAAGTAAACATCTTAAAAATAACATGTTACGTCCCTCCAAGGTACGGGGTACCTCCGAACCCCTGCCACCCTCACATGGTCATAACGACCGCCGATAAGGGTCTCGGAGACCCTCCGTAAATCACCCCTATCTGCGGGGGTGCGCTATATACTGGTAGGTATTTGGACATTGGAGTTTCGGGGTCCATTTTGTTGAGGATTTAAATGGACCGAGGAGGATTCGGTTTATTTTGTAGATGTAAATAAGAAAATTTTTAGAAACGTTTCTAGTATTTGTTTTTAGTTTTTTTATTATTATTTTGAAAGTATAATAGTAATACCATAGAAATATGGCAAAAGAAAAGATAAATTAACAAAACGTAATATTATTACTAATTTAAGAAAAAGGCGCTATGTTTCTTTTGAAGTAGGTATGTAGATAATCCAACATTTTCTATCCTGTACTAATATATAATGCTATCTACGGGTCAATTGCGTATATTTTCTAAAATTAAACTAAAACTATATACAGCAAAGAACTAAGTTACCTACAAGATATCGAGCTAACATTTGACCACTATCTTACTGATGATAAGTGATGATCGAGGATGACTAAAACGTAAGGTAATTCACACGTTCATTTCTTAGCTATTTTTAAAAATTATACCTTAAAAAAATATTGTTTTATAAATAAATAAAAAAAATATAGAGGTCTTATTTGTATTTTCATGATACCTTGGACAGTTTTCATTTTATAAATAAAGTACCTAGATAACCGAGCATTGCTCGATTTTTTTATTGAAATCGATGTTTTCTAAAAATTAAACCATGCTAGATCGATTTATCGCCCCCGAAACTCCCTGCATACTACATTTCATGAAAATCGTTGGAGCCGTTTTAGAGATTCAAATTATATAATGTACATACGTTCAAAAATTGATCGTTTAAAGGTATTAGATTGTACAAGAATATCTTTTGTATTATCTTTATACTATATAGTAAAATATGTCGATAATGTATACTTATGTATACTAGCCATTCCCCACACTTCGCCCGCGTTTGTCAAGTAAAAAAATCCCAGGTATAAACTATGTGCTAACTAAATTTCATCCAAACCCAAAGCCGTTACAGCGTTAAGAGAAAACAAACATACTAACACACTTACACACGAACTTTCAGATTTTTATCTTGGTGTCATTGTCCCTTCATATACCAACTACGCCATTGTGTATACTTCATACTCTTCAGAAGTCCAAAATAATCCAACAAAGCCAAGAAATAAACATCACACATCATATACATTAAAGATTAACGTCCAAACGAGAATCAGGCCTGACATGCTTCAGCCAAAATATAAAAAACATCTTAGCGCCTTTAAGACCTTAACAGACGCGGCGTGACTTGAGTTTATTGTTACTTACGAAAGAAATAAGTAAAGTTACATACAAATAATAAAAAGGTCTTGTGTTAGTGAAGACGCGTTTATAAAATCGTGATCGCGGCGTAATTTGTCATTTGCTACATAACCATCATTGAATTCTTCGCTGGCGCAGTTCGATAGCCGTGTGCCTTCTGGGAAATTAATTTTCTCCCCAATGGAAAAAAAAAGGGTTTTTGATCTGAGTGTGATTGTGTGTGAGATGTTATTATTTGAGGCATTTATATATATATATATATATATTTGTACTTATTAAGTTTTGTTTATAAATATTCAGCTAAAAACTAGACTCAATTGCCAATTTCATATTTCGTCAAGATACACATAATTAACCTGGTATTCAAAAAGTTGTTATAATTTAAAAATCTGGGAAGCTTCAACAACAAAAAAATTTGATAAAAATTGGTGAAAATAAAAAAAAATGCGCTTAAAGAATTCCTTTGAACGAAATAAATATTGATTTAATTATCGCTTTGTATATCATGTCCCCTAAAGTGCAGCGCTAAAATGACGCCTAACCGGTAAAGCCACTAAATATATAAAACAGGCAGCAGGTTCGATAATTATATGGAATTTTTATGTTTATTAAGTTCTTGTGAATGGTGTAGATACGGGCATTAAAAACGTCGATCGATAAATACGCCAAATCTTCAGCTCAAAGAGCCACTAGTCATATTTTTACTCTACTTAAAGTGCAGCGTCGAAAAAACGTCCAACCTGTAAAGGGACTAAATATATAAAACATCTCAGCTTTCCCCTGAGAGCCGGTGGCTCTAATGTTTTCTTTTATTCCATCACGGGGAGGGTAATCCATCAGGGTGGGTGATCGATTTTCCATGCAGAGGGACCTCAACTATGGTTATTGGTTGTTTTAGGAGAGTATTTGTATAGGTTGTATTGGTTAGAGGAATCTGAGGCCTTATGTAATAACTTAAAACAATAAAAAAATCAGAGAGTCGCCGCCAGCGTAATGGGGAGGCTTCCCACTGGTAGTGGGCTTGAGCACTTGAGTTACATATATTTTATGTTAAGTGCTTTAAGTGACTTGGGTCCTTGCTGTATATAGATGTATATAGTTTTAGTATAGGCCATTAGCCCATAGATAGAATATTAATATGTATTATGTATGTTTGTAGTATATTTATAGTATGTATATTTATAGGTATGAAATAAATATTTTATTGCTACATATTATATCATATGTTTTAAACACTGGTATTGTAATAAATATCTCGTAATATGAAATAATCGCACTTATATTATAAGCAAGAATATATATTTGTGTGTGCTTTGTAGAATATTTGGAGCTCTCTTCACTGCGCAACATCCAGTTTTTTTTTCTAAATCCATGACATGCGAACACTCACATTTTTTTTTTTGATTAATTTGCTGTGCACCGCAGACATATCTCTTTAACACATTTGCGCAAATAGAACTTAGGTCATCTCAAATTCATATCTATTATAGGTACATATACCTCATACCAACATTTCAATACAAACCCTAAACACAAACAATAACCGATTGAAAAATTGGAAATCATCCCGTTTGGCGTTTACCCCCGCACAGGGGTGGATTTACGTTAACAGGAAGTGCCCCGACGAAATGGCGTTCTAAGCCTTCAGATACGGTTTATATAAGGTTTTATATACGTGTATATACACATTGTATGTTTAGCCAGCGAGATTTGCTTGTTTGTTTAATGCATACGTTTCGTATGGGTAGAATTGTTACTAAATATAAACGAAAATATAGATAGATAGATAGATAAACTCTTTATTGAAGACCCTAATTAAGACAAAAACAAAACAGGAAATAATTATTTACAAAAAAAGTGTAACAATAGGCGGTCTTATTGCTAAAAGCGATCTTTTTCAGATAACCTTTGGATGAAGAGGAGTTGGAAGTCGGTGTTTAAGAAAATATATTAGAGTGCCTGGTTGAGGCGACGCGTAATCAATACTTACTAATTTTCAATATTTTCATACATATTTGCCGCGACGTTTAGCATTGCAATTCATAGGTGCAATGCCACTAGCATGCTAAGCACGCTAACCCAGTGGGCTTGAGCACTTGAACCTATAACCGCAGAATGCGTTGATTGTTAGTCAGGCAATTAGCGACTCAAGAGTTTTATATATTTACATTTATTTTTATACAAACAAGTTGTGATAAAACATGCATAGTTTAGGTAATACCACGGGACTTTTCGGCCAAGTTGCATGGTTCCGAGAAGACTGAAGAATACGTTAGTTAGTGTCGGAGAGGGCGAGTATTGTCTCCAACTATCCGCACTTATATGAAAGTGTTGTCACGACACACAACAACTACTCGTATGTGATCGAATCGCGAAAGTTTAAAAATTAAAAAATCTTATGCAGTTTCTTAATTATGTTTTAAAGGCACTTAATCTTATTTGGTGTTATTCTATTACCTAGTTCGCTGATACATAAATACATTATTTTCTTTCCTTCTACTCGTTTTTAAAAAAAATTGTTAACCTATTTTTCAAAACAAGTTTTTTAGGAGCTATTCTTGAGTGCAGTAGTCATGACAACGTGGCACTTAAAATGGTCTATCATAATGAAATGCGGACATAATTTAGTGTGCTTTTGACCGTTGAAGAGTTCTAATATATAGCCCTAATCCTGGATGTCTATTCAGGTCATGCTTACCAGAAATTAGTTTAATTCCTGGTAAGCATGACTTTAATTTGCCATTTTATTTATTGTCATTGGAACTGAAATCGAAACTGAACCAAAATGTAAAACTTCAACTCCTTAGGATAAAGTGTTTTTAATTCAGATTGCATGATTTGACCGAAACAAACCAACCTACAAACATTTCAAGTTAAATGTAAGCTTGTCAAATTTGGTTTTCAGTGATATATCTTTTTACGTTAAATGTTATTTGGATAAGGTGTTGCATAAATTTATATTTTCTATATTAAAATTCTATTTTTTTATATTATATGTATGTGGTTAGTTAAAAAATAACATTTAATACCTAAAACTATAATGTGTCATATTACGCTCTACTCATATTTATGATTTTTATGTGTACTGTACACACCGAGACGTCGTCGGACGGTCTACGCGCGTACTCGACTGATAAAGGAGCACTGACTGCTCCGAAACTAGTCTCGCAACAATTCGATAAATCGACCGTGAGTGAAATCTTTAAATCCTAAATATATATTATACTTATAAATCGTTCTACGCTCTACTCTCCTAACACATATACCTAAAAACAGAAAAATGCCATCTTCAACATATAAAATAACTAATATCTCGCGAAATAACTCATATTTTTTAATCACACACTCAGCGTTTACGTCGTCGTAAAACCTACGTCCTAACGTCACCGGTGTAAGGGTTAGACAACACTGGCTCTGATAATACATGCGACTTTCTATGTTGCTTATTATAATCAATTTAAATTTTAAAACTATATCGTTTTTTGATTTGCATATGTATAACATTAGCTGTGCCCAGCAGCTTCATCGGTATAAGTCTGGATAAAAGTTTTCTATGTCCTATTACAGGGTCTAAATTCTCCGTCCGTTACAGAGATATCGCTTTTCAAACATACAAAGGCGCATTTGGTATAGCAAAGTAAAAGTATGGTGGTAACGCAAGGTCTCGAGTGTCATGCGTCGATTTCTAGGGATTTTTTGTAGAAAAATGATAAACATATCCAAATGTATCTAATTTATGTGATAAAAAATGGATACTTAATATGTTTTTGTAACTGTTCGTATATATTTACAACAAAAGGCTGAAGACAATTCAAAGAAAAACGCAAAATACTATAATAATGGCATCATTTTCAACCAAAGAATATATCGAGCTGAAGTCGTTCAATTGTGCATCTGCCTTTATAGAGATAAATAATTAATCTAAAATATCCTAAATAAAATACACAAAACGGTGTTCCAGCAGCTATTTTTAAACGCGAGTTGCAAATATATACCTACAACCTGCGGCGTAGAAAAGACTGCACCGACAGGGTCGTCATAACTACTATATAAAAATAATGATACTAATTTTATTCGTTCAATTTTAAGACACAACCAACATTACATATGACTTCAAAATGCCAACTATTCTAAAATCACAATTTTGCGACAAGTCGTTGCGACAGTCATGCCCAAGGAGACGCCTCCTAAGAATGAATGTCTGAGTTTTATGATGCTGAAGTGGATTTGGCTCAAGGCTATTCGAGATCGCTCGTTTGAGGGTGCTAAAAACTGATGCCGGGAAGGGGTAGGTAAGGTACTTTAAGGGTGCGATAGTGTTATGGGCTGTCGAAAAAATGGTGGTATTAAGAGCTTTCCTAACTTTAAGGAAAACTCTTATGCCAATGTAAAATAAGAAGAAGTTATTTAGAAAGAAAGGATACAAAAGAGGTAAGATAGTGGTAAAACTAGTCCATATTAGCAATTTAAAAATAACTGAAACCATCGTAGCGAACAATAATGGTCGTAATTGTGATGTGAATGTTTCGGGCACCCACGACACAGTCATCGAACTTAGTGTGAGGCTGTGAGTGTGAAAGCGTTTATGTTTATGTTATGTTTAATATTTAATACATGTCAAGCTTTTTGCTACATGTACTCATATGGAATGAAATATATTGAATTGCATACTAGATATATATAATTTTTCTTTTAATAATTAATTCAAAATCGGTTCACGTGGAAAGAAGTTATGAGATTACACACATAAAAAAAAATACAGTCGACTTGTGAAACTCCTTTTTTGTGAAGTCGGTAGAAAAATTGATCTTTGTTTGTGAAAAAAAATACATTATATGACTATCTTGAATACAGTTATCAGTTCTCACGAAGAGAGAATTACCAACCAACTTCACGGTGTCGCTTTTAGATGTCGGTGTGCGTCCGCATCGTAAAAATTCACTCTCATCATTTTTCCCAAACGCGCCAAAAGAAGTATAACATCAAAAAAATCTATAGGATTACACTGGATCGGAATAGTTAGTAGCAATAGGAAGATAAAGACAATACTGCTTACACATCAAAAACTTCCTGTTTCTGTAAAGTTTGTTTAAAATTCAAATTAAAAGTATATATACCATTGATATCGTTTGCTTCAAGTAACCTTCGACGCCTTCGAATCCGAGACTACTTCAAGTTTTCGTCGTGTCTTCAAATTAGAGATTGTCTTCATGTCTTCAACTCGGAGATTTCTCATTTCCAATTTCACCTCTATCACAAGCAATTCCCTCACCACAACCTCACGTATCGGAAATCACTAACGCACTAAACACAATAATCTTTGTTAGAGTTTCGAAGTTAATAAATGCAAAAAAATACAGTGAATAGTTAACCCCTTGCGCTGCGCTTACGCATGGAAATTAGATCAGTAGGTAGCGAACGGGGCCAATGGCTGTCAAACTTTTGAACCAATTTAAGGAGTTTAGTGTGAATAAAAAGGTGTGTCTCTTTCTTACATTATTATTTACTAGTTGCGCCCCGCAGTTTTACTCGTGTCAGTCCCGAAACCGCAGGAACTCCGGGATAAAAAAGCCTATTTGTTAATCCAGAGCGTCAACTACTTCCATACTAAATTTCATCAGAATTGGTCCACCCGTTTGTGCGTGGAGAAGTAACAAACACAGAAATACACTCATTAACTTTTTCCTTTATACTATTTCTGACTTGTTTCAATTACCGTGGTAAACACAATTAGCTATGATGTGCCTGAATTTTGATGTTGAAATTATTAACTAATTACTCAAATTTAAAGAATTTTTAAACATTGACAACTGATATATTATTAAAGTTAATCCTACTTATATTTTAAATCCGAAAGATTGTATGTAAGTGTGTGTGTGCAAGTGTGCAAGTATGTTTGTTCTCTCTTCACGCTTTAACGGCTGAACGGATTTGGATGAAATTTGGAGTGTACATAGCTTATACCTAGGATTAACACATAGGCTACTTTTTAACTTCATAATAGCGGGCGAAGCCGTGGGATTCCTAGTATCTAGAAAACAGCTGCTTTTGTTTTTAATGATCTCGAATAAGATAAATAAAATAATTATGTTCATCCGTTTGGTAGTTAGGAAGCCACATAATGGTCAGTATATACGCAATGCATAATCTTTTTTTTTATTGTCGGGATGAGCTCGTAGTCTCAGTGGATCCAGTATTTGAAGTAGATAGTATGAAAAAATATTAGACGCAAACTAGGACCCCCTTCATTTTTAAGGTTATAGCCCAAACACAAAGGAAGAAATTATTCTACCTGCAAAACTTTGAGAACCACCGAAACAGATCGTATATCGCGATTGTGCAACAATTTTTTGCACTGCTCATTAATTTGGAGTTCAGACAATATAACCCTTCGATGCGCACCGTGGTCTCCCGGGCCTTTGTTCCGTTATCATTGCGATTGTTCCGGGAACATCTTTTTATATGCAGATTAGGGTCTATCAGACCTGGATTTAGATTTAAATAAACGGAAACAGTGTTGCATGTTTGAGTTGCCATTAGATGGTTTTGTTTGAATTATTAATATATTTATTAGCAGCCAACGTTCACTCTTACATTAAAGTATAAGAAAAGTTAACAAAATTCAAACATTATTTTATTTGGTAGGTGTAACGTTTCATGACGTCACCCTCGCAAAACATCAAATAATAGACACTAACTACCAATTGACATGACCAATCATGCGTAACGAGAGATCAATAGAAAAACAGCAGTCAAATAAATCTAACGAGCTCTCACATCTGCATGCCATTGGAATAAATCAAATCACCATTGAATGCATCCGTAAAATATTTTTGAACTATTTTGAATGTGTGATAAAAAAACTGCGTCCCTCGTAAGTCAACCCGTTCACTGACACGCATTGAACGGACATAAAAAAGTTACACCCATATTTTGCACTTCCCAATATCGAATAATAGGGTCTATTTATGCATTCTCGATAAATGAAGAGCAGTTTTTTTAACTTCTATTATAAATCAAAATGTATTATTTATCTTTAGACAATCTGAATCTGCATCCTATTGTTATTCGGGATGTGCGGTGAGTCAAGGGTGTAATGTTTTATAGAATCATGCGTTACTATATTGCAAATAATAATAAAACTCCATCCTATAATATTCAGATGTTAAATCTTAACGGCAATATTTTTGATGTAAAAAGCAAACACATAGCGCAAATAAATAGGGAAATGACCCTTGTTTTCGTAGCGCAACTGGCAGATCTTATCGCGCGCATAAATTAAGGAGTACTAGCCGGCCATTTTGAATATTTGGAGTACCGGGGGTGTATTCGACCGTGGGGCAGTAATTGTTTGATTGGAGTCGAGAGGCTGCATGCCGAGATACCAACCGGCGCGCATTGTTATCGGCGCTTTACCCCGTGAAATGTAGTACTCAAGTCGAGCGTTTTATCTAAAGTACGGTATGCCAGATTCGCACCTACGGTGTTTGAGGGTTAACCGTTAGAATTTTAAATTAAAATTCCGAATTTGTATTACACACTATTATTATTCTGTTTATAACCGATCGAACTATTTTGCATAATTTTGCATGTGCAACAATAGATATATTTTTTTCAAAAAAATCGTTACTAAAAGTAACCCTATCGAACTGTACAAAGGATAGAACTCAGATTTTCAATTAGTAAAATATCGGTTCAGCTTGCATAGGAACAGTTGCATATTATTAAATCTATCAATGGGTAAAATGTTCAAAGAACATCTGATCGGCAAGGTGGCAGGAACAGAAAAAATGTCACACAGAAATTGTGTAACCCTTAATCCGGTCTTTTATGCATATAATTATTATTTCCGTATCAAAGAAAATAACAGTCGCTTTTGCATATGCGTTTTTGACGGAAGTGTGAATAAAAAATGTCACCCTCAGGTAGTCAAAGGGTGACCCTAGAGTTTTTTATAAGGGTAACACGAGATGGTTTTATTGGGAATTGAAGATGATTATTATGCATGCGTTCTCAGGAGGATTTGGCGGATCGCCTCGGGCGAGAGCGAAAAAATATTAGAGTACTTCCTTTGGGGTCCAAGTTATTTGTCTAGTATCAAGGGGTTGAAGGATAACGGTTACATGTCAAAGTGGACTGTTGTTAAAAAAATCCATGCCAAATCGATGATTGTAATATTCTAAATTCAAATCAGAATACGTCATAAAACTACACCGAGATTCATCCCATTCGTTCACATTTTTTTTGTTATAAATGTACCCAAACAGTCGTTTGAGGGTTAGCCTATTGTGGCAGAGTTTGTTTAGTTTTTTTATGGGTTTTAGTCCAGGTAATCTCGTGTCCTCTCACCAGTGCTCAATGGGTTTTGACATATAAAAGGATTATTTTTTAATAGATAATTAATGACGTTAGGTAGCTGTCACGGTTTGGTTGCTGGTGAATGTAACTATGCTGATATTTGATATAATTCAATTTTGAAAATAGATTTTTGCTTCGCTGTAAGTGCATGTTACCAGTGCTACGTATTACATGTCAAGATAAAAGGGACCATTAAACTAAGTTCTAATAAAGTCTATATATGTATGGTCTAATACTAAGATCAGACTATGAATAAAGTCTTCGAAATTTAATCTCAATTATTAGAGATATATTTATTAGTTGTAAAAAAAAAAAAAGGGCATTATAACATATAAAAGGATGATATATAAGGAGAACAGCTTTTTACCACAAGCCGAGTTTTTTCTTTTAGTAATAAGTAACGGACCGCAAGAATCTATCGATTTCAAGCAATTTTTCATCTTTTTAATCATGCATTCATCCTAATTTGTGTTCACCGATCACAACCATTAATATGATATTCTAAAAAAAATATTGGAAAAAGTTAAAAAATCTATCAAATGTCTATAAGTAAGACTTATTATTAGTCGAATCACACTTGTCAGTGAAATCTCATTAAAAATAGTTTTTCATTGTATTAATAAGCCATCATAAGCAAGCTAACTAAGCGAACCAAGCGCAACTTAGCAAGCTTACGTGTTTTCACCAATCCGTGTTACATCTACAATCCTATACCAACACTTCAAGGTTATTCATCAATACCCTCTTCCCAATCAGGAAACAAAACACCGTCAAAAATGAGGTCAATGAAAAGACGAAAACAAAAGACAGCTGATAGAGTTCATTGACCTACGGCAAGGCGGGAGTAACTTTCATTCTTAAAGCGTACCAAGTTAGTAACCTACTTTTCATTAATAAGAAGAGCTGAAAAAATGCAAGAAGAAAGTATCAAAGATTGAGCGAGCGCGAACTTCGCGAACAGTTAGGTGAGGTGAGTGTGGATACGACGGTAATTAAATAGCTTAAAATTTTGTTTCATATAATTTATTTAGTCTATATTGTGCTTAGAATGATAATGTTTTGCTTCTACATTTATTATCCGTAAAGCGATGTAGAACTCTCTTCCCGCGTCATTGTTCCCCGAACGGTATAATTTTGGAGTCTCTATGTCTAGAGTGAACAGGTATCTTCTAAGTAAGCATGTTAAATCGTCGCTTTCCATCTAGTGATACAGCGAATAAATGTTTGCTTTTGATATCACACTTCACACTACTATTATAAAGGCTATAGTTTGTCTGTTTGTTATTTCTTCACGCTGAAACAGCTTTTTGATGTAATTTGGTATAGCTGCTGACGACCTGGATTAACACAGGCTATTGTTGTGTTGCGGTTCCGGGACTTACGCGGGTAAAACCGCGGGGCGCAGATAGTCAGAAATAAAATAAAAAACACAGGAGAGGTATATCCACACAATTCTCACCTTCAATTTTTCCCGGAGTTCCCCGCAGACGCCGAGACGCTGGAAAAAAAATAATTAAAACGAGCGCCGCCGACGAAAGCGAAAGCCCGCCGTCTGCCGCGTAATTAGTACAATGGTGTTTCCCGACTTTGAACTTTTCAATCGCTCGTCCTTAAAAAACGAGAATATTAAATTATAACGTTTTGACGATGTTAGGTGGCGTCGTTACTTTTGCTACAGTTGTATAAATACAGAAACAGAGAATAGGATCTTTCTTATTTGGTACAAGAAGTTATTGATTATTAGATTATTTGTTTGCAGTACATGTATAATCTCACACTACAATGTAAATGCGAATGTTTGGATGTTTGTACGCGAACACTACTGAACAGATTTTGCTGAAATTTTGAACATAGGTAGACTTTGAACAAAGAAAAGGATAAACCGCCTTCTATCCATCCGTCTGTCAGAGGAATTTAGTGATTAAAACATACAAGCGGATATCTTCAAATTTTGAGAGAATATGTAAAGCTGTAGACCAAAGCCATAAATGCCAATAAAAATATTCACGAATTTATTTTTCTGCCCGTTATGATATCTTTGAAAAGAACTCCGCAAGTAAAGTACGAAACCGCTTTAAAAAACATCTATGTTAAAAAAATAACAATTCTGGTAGGACAACAAAGTCATTGTTCTAAGACCTATTTTGTCCCGTGGTCTATTTAGAAAACGGCTAACAAAACTCATTTAAAGCTGAAATTTACGTATAATATCTGTTAAATCATGTACTTGAACAACAAATTCAAACAATTATTATTAAAAAAAAATATAAGCAATTAACCTAAAAAACTATATAACGCAAAATGAGGTCTCAATTTGGAGCGAAAAACTCGTTGTTCAGTCATTTATACGAATATAAAAAATATCTGTCAATTGTGAGCCAAACATATAAAATTTTTTTTCGTTTTTACGGGTAGTTTGAAAATTTAAAATTTAGAACCACCCATAAAACGCGAAAAAGAGACAACACCTCTGATACCTAAAAAATAACATAAAAATATCTGGTGGTGGCGTAGCTCGCTTTTAAAGTCGTAAAAAGCTATGAAGCGTCTACATTCAATGTACTATTACAACGACCTAGACGAGACGGTCACAGGTATACCTATATATACCTTTCAGCTGTGTAGGTAACTTTTATTGTGTGAGTTTATCTTTATCTAGCTGTACCAGACATGCGTTCGATCCACGTAACGAATAATTATCCGAAAGCATCGGTACCTTCATAGCACACATTCACCTGCGCGTGCTTTACTAAACACTATCATATATAAAAGCTTTTGTTAAATAAACATAGTTAAACGCAAGCAAAGCTTAAAAAACCGATTTCACCGCTTTATCTTCGGAACCTTGATCAGATTAAATGTACTTAAAACTACTGATCAGATCTTGATCAAAAGGACCAAAGGGAAAGCACCAGCTCTCAAACAAAAAAAAAAAATCAATTTCGGTTTACTTGGAAATAAGTAATAAAAAAACAGTCGAATTAAGTACCTCGTCTTTTTTTGTGAAGTGGGTAAAAAAGTATTTACTGCACTTGAATCATAAGATTTTATTTTGCCATAGTGCGCGCGCAGACGAAACGAATTTGAGGGATACATGTACTATTACTTAGTATTAGGTACGTATTGTGCTATATAATTCAGAGGTACCCTAAAATCTCGTCACATAAAATGACAAACAATACCTTATTCCCCCGAAAAACTTTCCATGTTCATCCCAAACAGAATATTAAATAACCTACCCAAAAACAATTACCCAACAGAAAGATTGGCGAAGCCTTTTTAATTTCCCCAAGCCTTATGAATATCCACACGCTCGTGAAACCAATTTTTCCTCTATATTGAAAACTTGGTTTGGAAAATTAATCCTACCTAATTTCGCGTACGTGAAATATGAGGTCGCGTTAGGGCTCGCACACACGCGTGACGCAAAATTCGTTACGCTTACGTCGCCATAGGGTTGCCGAAACTACCTCCCGCCCCGCTACATCAATCTTCACCCCGCCACCTACGGCCGTATAATACAATAATATATGTCTAACTTTCGGACCGGCCCTGTAGGTAGCTCCGTCTCGTTTCTACTCGATGAACTCGCGAACAAATGAGAGGGATGGAGATAGGTGGGGGCGTCCTTAAAGCTTAAAGGGTGTAGGGAGTATGTGGGGGTGCTATTGAAATTGAAGCGGGGTTTAGGCGCGGATGACGCCTGGCTGGAGAATAGATGGAAATTTCCTCAATTTAGCGTTTTCGCCAACAAAGGACATTGTTTAATTTTTGGTTTTGTCGGTTTACAAGGTGTGGCGAGCTCGGGGTCATTTATTGGGTAATTTTAGAGAGTCGATTTTTAGTACTAATTATTATATTTCAGGAACTGTACTACAAATATTATGGATTGAAATTTCTAGAAATATGTAATAAGTTAATTAATTAGATAATATCTAATATAAAAAACAGAGTGTGTCGTAAAGACACACGACAGAAGACTTTTGTATTACAGGGAAACATTTTAATTATTCATCACAATGTTTACCCCCACCACTTTTCGTTACACAAAAAGGTTGCGGATAAGAATTTCAAAGCCATCTCATAAAAAGTTTCACTTCAATATTTCACAAAAATACTCATTACTAAAATATCCACCTAAATGCGTAGAGCCAAAAAATCTTATACAAATCTTATACTAAGCGGTAGGAGTTTTGCCGCGAAAGTGAAAAATAGCGATGTTTATTTTGTATAATTTTCCAAAACCTGTGATTCTTCGAGTGTTAATGTGTAATAATGGTGGCTTATTAACCGTTAATACTTAGTAAACGTGCATTAGTGTAGGTTAATGATACTAAGAAAATACTATGAAAAACGTTTTCGCGTTCGCTCCAAAACTCCAATTGAAGTTCTAGTAAAATTTCTACCACTTTACTAGGGCATGACTTGAGTATGACTGGACCTTGACTCTTTTACTGAACTTTGACTGTGACTAGTGACTAGGACTTTTAATATGAAATAGACTTGAAATATATTATAACTTGACACTGGCTAAATGCACAAGATTGCGAAGCCAGAAATAAAGAAAAAAAAAACTAAGCGGTAATGTTTCGGGAGATAAGCCTGTACAAAAAGAATTTGTTGCCCATTAGAACCTTATTTATGAAGTGCGATAAAAATTGATTTCGTCTAATTCACAGACCATTTTTTCGTTTTCTAGATAGAATTGCAGAAGTATTTGTTGCATGTCCTTTGAGTCTAAATTTTTAACAATTCTGCGTCAATGCCATCTTTATTAGGTGGTTTACCACATTGAACAGTTTTTATAGCGTGCTCCATCTCTGATTTTAGTATCTTGGGTTCTTCGTCTTGTGTATCAAGTCAATGTACTAAAAATTCAAACAACCCGACTGCGAACAATGTGAACCTACTTTTCATGTATCTCCTTTAATTTCCTTTAACGCGTACGAAATACTATTTCGCGCCAAAAACCGTTTTTTTTTTAAAACACCTATCTAAGGCCCTTGAGTTGTTAAGGCCTGGTAGAGTCGCTTTTAGTTACAAGGCCGCCTATTAAACATGAACATAATAAACGCTCTCATACTCACAGCCCACACTAAATTCGATGACTTACTGTCGTGGGTGCGGGAAACATTTACATGGCACACACAATCACACGCAGAACCAGAAACACAAATTTCCATTGAGACGGAAACTTGTGTTTCCACCGGGAATCGAACCTTATACCCACTGCTTGAAAGGCAATCGCGCCAACTATACCAACGGGCAGGTCCCTATTGTGCTTTACGCATAAGTTATTTTGTAACTTTTTATATCATAAAGTCGAAAGATAAAGTATTTTATATCTATTTAACTCGATTTAAAGCTTACTTTAACTAGTTTATATTTGTATTTTCATTTCCTACAAAATCTTTTGTCTCAAAAACAAGTCAATACGACAATCCAACTCGCGACAGGCGCCTAAATCCGAAGGCAATTAATTAGTGAGCGAACTTTTGCACCGCGATTTAAATTCGCGGCGCGTTCGGTGCGCAGGTGTGGAGAGAGCTTTATCCTTGTTTGTTTAGACCGCCGGATTTAGTTTGGTGTATTGATTGGGGTCTTTGGTAAACTTGTAATAGTTTTTAGCTTATGAAACGTAAGACATTACTTTACTGTATCGTGATAATTTTATTATTTTTAATTGAGGTTTTATTGTAGGTATATATTAGGTAGGTATATATTTTTTCGTTTTTTTTAAATGTTGTTAACAACAAACAAAACATTTAAAAGTTTTTGTTCTTCAAATATATACTGGATATAATATTGACAGACATAATAAATAAGTTTTAGCTTTAAATATGTAAGCCGTTTTTGACATAAACCCCGAGACAAAATAGGTCTAAAATCAATGACTTTGGTGACCTACCAAATTTTTTTTTCATAAACGGTGTCGTACTTTACTTTCAAATTTCTTTTCAACGATACCTCACACGGGCAGAAAAAATAATAAAAAATATGTTGCTTGCCACCGCCGTTTGCCCCCAATTTTCATATATGTAATTTTATTCCCATTACTTTAAATATTCTCTGAGAATTTTAAGTTATTAGCTTTTACGCTAGATGCCTCTGACAGATGGATGGACGGACGAAGTGCTGAACCACCCAAGTCAATTTATATATCTCACATCCCACGATCAATAAATATAAACGCTTTCACACTCACAGTCCCACACTAAGTTCGATGACTTGTGTCGTGGGTGCCGGAAACATTAACACCACACACCAAATCACACCCAAAGCTGGAAACACACATTTCCTTAAGAGAGAAAACATGTGTTCCCCATGAATCGAACCTGGTACCCGCTGCTCATCCAAATCCGTTTAACCGTTGCAGCGTGAAGAAGGAACAAACATACTTATACACAAGCTTTCGGATTTATAATATAAGTCTGGTTATTTATTAAGATTCCATCGTATAATACTAGTTTATTGGAGATATTAATATTACAATTACTTGAATAAATACTTGCTAATTAGCTAGAATTTCAGAGTTTGCTAAACAAAGTTACCAAACATTTCCTAACTTTCTTGTGATCATACTCTTAATAGATATAGAATCAGTAGTTATTACTTTCAGCTGTTAATATTTTGATGATAGACAAGTGTGGATTCAAATAAAATACTATTATTTCTATTTTATTAGATAAAGCAAATATAAATATACCACACGAATATTATAAAGGCGAAAGTTTGTTAGTGAGTTTGTATGTTTGTTAATTCTACACGATCAAACAGCTAGATTAATTTTGATGAAATTTAGTATGGAGGTAGCTGATGTAATGTATGTAGGTAGACATAAGTTTCTAAACTACCCACGATATAAATAAATCAGTGTTGTGCTAGCTGCAATCGGTGTTTTATTACGTAATTACAAGTATCCTATCGACTGCGCCACTTATAATTACGTAATAAAACACCGATTGCAGCTAGCACAAGACAGATTTATTTATATCGTGGGTAGTTTAGTAGGTAATTTTAGGTTGACTGGAAGAGATCGCTTTTAGCGATAAGTCCGCCCATTGTACTTTAGTTTTTTTTTAAGATTACCCCTGTTACTAACTGTATTTGGTGTACAATAAAGAATTTTCTATTCTATTCTATTCTATGTCTACCTAAATACATTACAGCTGACACGCTGGATTAACATATAGGCTTTTTATCCCGAAATTTTCGCTGGTCCGGGACATACGCGGGTAAAACCGCGGGGCAAAGTTAGTAAAAAATAAACAATCTTTCAGTCTGTGAATCCATAATTATGGAAATAATTACTGATAACCAAAATAACGACGTAATTGTGGTAGTGGGCAAGTCTTTGCTTTTTGAGCCGGGGATCCTAGGTTCGATTCTCATAAAAAAACTGACATAAAACAAAAGTTGCGCTAGCTTCGAGCTTCTTTTTGAAGTGGTTCTAATAATAGCAATACTAATGATTACTCATTCATAAATAATAATAATAATAATAATTACCAAACTTTACGCCACATATTTTTTATAAATAAAATGAATCTTTTTTCTTCCATGTTTGCAAAAATTAATAAACTGTTGGTTAACATATCTGACAGATATACAAAAACAACAAATACATAATACATCCGAAAATTTGCGAATGGCTCAAATGCCTTATTTCAGCTTCTTCTATTACTGGTTTTATTACACGATCAGAACTTGTTAAACATTTTTTGGTCTTCTGGTTTCGGGACCGTCTGATTTCCAATCTAAGCTATTATCTGATACTGATATTCCTTGTATGTCCTTGATAGTGGCGAAATACTACTTTTGTATTCTAATGATATCGTAGCAGTTTTTATTGCCTACAAAAACGGATAAACGACCTAGCTAGATCGATTTATCACCCCCGAAACCTAAATTTCATGAAAATCGTTGAAGCCGTTTCCGAGATTCAGATGATATATAAACAAGAATTGCTTGACATTAGATAGATTCAGAATACACAATGATTATATGATTGATGCTTCTATTTTTAGGCAATGCAATGTGTTCAATTCTCCACATTTATAATATTTCTGGTCTGCCTCCACTGGACCAAAAGCTAGGTACACCCTTGATTAGTAGCAATTACTACTTTTTTTTGGGCTTGAGCACTTGAGTTTCCCATAAGCTCGATATCTTGTAGGTAGTAACTTAGGTATTTGCAGTATATAGTATTAGTTTAGCTTTTGGAAATATAGGCAATTGACCCGTAGATAGGTATTAGCAGCAACTAAAAAAATGGTTATATTATTCCATTAAACAGTTCGCTTTTAAGACTTTTCAGTCTACACACACTGAGGTTTACCAAAACCAAACTCAAATAACGAAAGGGAAAGTCACTAAACTTAAAACTCAAACATTCCACCCAAATCATTACACACACTACCCCCACATACATACACACACCTACATCGCCTTATCTCTGGCGTCAGGCCCATACTTAAGCTGGAGGGTAACTTGAAATAGGAATAGTCGCATTAGGCCCCAAAATTACAGACGACCGTCACTGCCTAACGTGGTAAAATTGCCCGACCACCTGGGGGGTTAACCCTCTTACTCCCTCTCTGTGCCACAGTTGATAAGCAGTGGGATTGTAGGAATAAGAGGTGTGTAAATGCCGTCTATAATTTATAGGTACTGAATTACAAAAAAACAACTAAGAATTGTCTAAACTTTCCCAAACTGCAATTATGTTTTTATGAGAAAACCGATTCTTTTCGCGTTTTTACTTTCAAAATAACGGCCGTGATAACGAGAGATTAAGAGTTCCTAGAGACCACGTTGGGTGCAACCCTGCCGAAACGTGGAGGTTAGTTAAATAATGGTATTTTGAAAATAAAAGCGCGAAAAGACCCGGATTTCTCATAAAAACTTGATTGTAGTTCGCGAGTAGTTACAATCAACTTATAGACAGTACAAAAATCAACAAAAATACATTCTAACTCCCCGCACTAAGTCCAAAGACTTGCATCATGGGTGCCGGAAACATTTATATTACATACACACAATCACACGCAGAACCCGAAGCGCAACTATCTCATGGTGAGGAAAATTATGCTTAATTATGGACCTACAGGAAAAAGACCAAGACTCACTGCGTTGTGTTATTGCGTTCCTCCGTTTTTTTCAAAATAGCAAAACGCACACTATTGACTAGTCTGATTCGTGATGTCAGTTTGCTTTTCTGATGTCAATGACCTATCAACTTTCCGTCACGGCAACCATTGGGTCGCGAACTTTGAACTGGAAGCATAAACGTTGCTTGAAGAGAAAAAAAATACCATGTGCAGATATGTGTATATATATCCCCAAGGGAATTATGGAGAGAATGGTGTTTCTGGTTCTGAGTTTTATTATCTATATGATACGATTGTTTCCAGCACCCACGACACAAGTCATCAAGCTTAGTATGGAGCTGTGAGTGTAAAAGCGTTTATGCTATAATGGTATCAATGAAAAAAATGTTTTCAACTGCATAGATAATTTATATAGATTGCTTATTAATTTCTTAATATTACGTACGTCTCTAGAACAGATCTTCATCTTTGTAGTTGCTTTTCTGCATACACTATGTCTTCACTAACTCGGGTCCTTAAGTACCTCCTTCGCCGCACCAATTCAGACTTTACGACTTTTATATTAGGGCTCATTTCTGATCGTTCCAATCTCGAATGGACGTGAAACTTGTAGGTAAACGTTGCCGTTTGACCCCTCTTCGTATTTTTGGCCGTAAAGGGGTTTCCACACCTATCAGCGCGGATTCAGTTACTTAGTACTTGGTGCTCGCAATTTTCCGTAGTCGGTTACTAGACCGTATGTCAGCAATATTGTACGTGAGTTGGTTGCCACTTCAGTATAGCCGATGTCTCTTTCGATGTCGGATTTATTTAATGCTCGACAGGCATGCATTACCGCTATCTCACCTGATGGAAAGCGAAGATGCGGCTGAAGATGTAGCATCCTAGAAAATATTTATTCACTCTTGACTTGAAGACTCCAGCAGGGGCATTAGCAGCTTTACGAGCAGAGTTTACTTTTATCTGTTATCAGTAAAAAAAAAAAACAAAATTATAGTCACTTTAATCAACCAATGGATCCAAATTTTTCAAAAGTACCTAATACGAGTTAGCTAAAAGTTTAGAGTCGAAAGCACATTCTGATCAATGCTCAGTGTGGGAAGACCCTAAAAGTACGGAAAGCGGGGTGCCGTTCCAGTCATCAATAATGTTAGAAGGTAAGCTTTATACATACGGGTTACTGCACGTGGAATGGTTTATGTGGAACACCGAGTACGGATTTTTAGTATATTAGAACATACCTACTAGGCTGAGGTAATGAAACCTTGAAAAAACCTTATTGTTTAATCATACAATAAAAAAATACGAAACCCTAGAGAAACCTGAAAAAAGAGGTTTATTTAGGGTTTCATATTTTTTTTAAGCTAGACAGGAATCTTGCCTCTGTGTCTATGACCTCATGGAAAGCAATGATGCGGCCAAAGATACAGCATGCTTGCTAAAAATACACCGATTCGGGAAAACAAGACGCGGGCTGTAATTTTGCGAATCTGGTAGTAGAGTCATTAACTTTGACG
Source organism: Lomographa bimaculata (assembly GCA_948107665.1). Lineage (NCBI taxonomy): Eukaryota > Metazoa > Arthropoda > Insecta > Lepidoptera > Geometridae > Lomographa > Lomographa bimaculata. The sequence goes on along the minus strand of OX403596.1, from coordinate 5,641,724 downwards.
AGTGCCTCTTTTGGGCCCACGTGAATAAATCATTTTGAATTTTTAATGAGTTCCATTCCTTACTGTACGGTTAATGAAAGTGTAAGCAAAACGCTTTAAGCAACTTGAAGGTATATTGATTATAAATGCTAAACGTTTGACAGTTTGTCTTGTTGTTTGTTTTAGTTTTTATTGTTAGTCTTACCTATATATATGAAATAAAAATAATGTTTCTATCTATGATGTCCTTTATATACTTTAAAACTATCCAACCGATGTGTCCCAAATTGGTTTCATTTGAAAGGCAATAATGCGATTTAAAGACCACAAAAACAATGAATTAAATGTTCTTCTTTTTCAAGTAGTAGCACACGCCAGGTATCCGCTAGTTTTAGGCATTAAAGTTCTGTTCGCTTAAGTTTACCCATTTTTGGCTGTTATACTCGACAGCCATTTTACAGAACCCCTCTATCCTTATCTACACTATTACGAGACCACGGCACAGAATATGTAGCAGTATACTCGATAGAGCGACAGAGGGTGGGTGCTTATCAATCACCAACGGAATGGATAGAATCCGTAGACCGCGGGGACTAAGATGGGGTTGGGCATGACTTTGGAGTGTTATATATAAGTATGCTTTTGGTGTAATGGAGAGACGTAATGTGTACCTTCAGAAATGTTATAACTTTAATAAAAAATGTATCTGCCTTTTTAGATATCAACATTATCATTTATTTGCTATTATCCCACTTTATGTGGGATTGGCATAACATGTTTAAATAAACTAAAAATAAATAAACGCTTTCACACTCACAGCCCCACACTATGTTCGATGACTTGTGTTGTCGGTGCTGAAAACATTCACATCACACACACAATAACAACCAGAACCAGAAACACAAGTTTTTCTTGAGGAGAAAACTTGTTTTCCCCCCGGGCGTCGAACTCGATACCCCTGTTTAGAAGGCGAATGTTCACCCAACTTAGCCAACGGGCAGTTTACTTAAAACATAAAACATAATAACTTTCACACTCAGCTCCAACACTAAGTTCAAAGATTAGTATCGTGGGCGCTGGAAACATTCACATCACATAGTCACACCCAGAACTAGAAGAACATTTCTCTTGATGAGAAAACTTGTTTCTACCGGGCATCGAAACCGATATCCGCTGCTTAAAAGGCGAAGGCTCACACAACTAAGCCAACAGGGAGTGTTTTAAAACCTTAATAAATATAACCAAATGTCTACTTCCTTAATTACAGGATTTTAAAAAAAATTTAATATTGACTTAACTGATAATTGGTTTATTATTTATTTCTATTGAACTCGAAAACTTAGAAATAATGTTAATTCCAATTTAATTATTTCTTTTTATGATGTACCTACAATACAATACAAATGGTTGTCCACGTGGGTGGTTGGCGGCCACTGACTTTTCTGGTGTTAGGCATTTCTCAATAACGTATTAATTTTATGAATTAAGTAAGAAATTTAAATTAAAATAATCCCTTTGACAATTTTTTTATTTAGAAAAAATAAACGCCAGCATTGTATTCCCGACGACGACGGTGGCGAGATGAACTACACGCCTTCAATAAGGAATGGCCAGACACTGCAATGGGCCGAAAAACATAGATAGGAAGGTCTATAGCCAGCACTAGGATAACACAGGCTGATAACAAAGAAAAAAAAAAATACTCAAAATAATAAAAAATACGTAACACCTTCGCGTAGAATTACTAACGCGTGGAAGTTTTTTATGTGCTACAGAAACGCCGTAGCGTTTTTGTAGCGGAGTTAAGCGTAGCAACAAACTGTAGGCGACTGAAGTCCTACACTGTAACTTGTAAGTAGGTATCAAAATGTTCTTTATGCCTACTGAAAAGAGATCAAACAGACAGTTGCCTGTAGGTCACATACTAATCAATTCTGTTTGTGTCAAAGGAATTTGTCTGAAGAAAGGTAAAGAAAGATCAAAGTACCTACAACACATTAAGTCTCGTGTTAGGTTATCTCGTGTTAGGGCTCGTGTTAGGGCTCGTGGTAGGCTGGCTAACGTTCTCCATTTTTAACTGTTATTTAGCTAAAACAGTAATATTTAAGGGTTAAAGTATCATGAAATTTTAAAAAATGCTTAGTACTATTATTGCCCATTACCTCCATAAACGACATGGTTGATATCTTTGCTTTGGCAAGCTTCACATATTCTTAAACTGCTATGAGTTCCATTTCGTCACGTTTTAAAAAAAATCATATCGATTCAATTAAGACTTCAACTCCAATTTTTGTGCTTAAATAAAATTAAATATTGAATCACTAATATTTAGTATAATTTATTATTTTACTTATTGTACAAAGATATTATTAATATGTTTGTTATTATGATGATTAATTCGCAAGAATTGTAAATCATAGGCGATATTGATGCCATCTAGTGTTTGTGAACTCAAACTTGATCGATCTTTGAATATCACTGCTACTCGTCGCAAGGTGGCGTTGCTTGTATTCTAGTTGGAATATAAATTTCTAATAATTGTCTTACAAGAATTTCGTTACTATTTTTTACAGCTGTGCCGATATCGTTTAAATGTTATTTCTAGTTGGGTTTGATTTGTTGTACGTGGCTAATTTACGTCATTAATTTGGTTGGCTCAAAATATCTAGCATTTTTACATAAAAGTACAACATTCAATGATTGTATGTGTATTATAAGAAATTTATGATGCTGTTATAAATTTTTATACATGGCATTTTAGATCGCAGCGTTTTAGATCGCAGTTGATTCGTATCTCAATGGGCAAAATAATTGAAGAAGTTACAATAAGGCATCATTAGGCAACATTTCTCTGACCCACATTATCAAATCTTCCCCTCGTTACACTAAAAACGTGAATACCACACGCATAACTCAGAATAAGTAATTTAGAACGATCTAGAATCTTAAACACAGCAGTGACATTTCAACGGTTGCCTACCCACAGGTGAACTGTCAGCGTTTCGGAAGAAACGATAGAATGACCATAAAGCAGCGAGTTAAAGGTTTTTTTGTGACTAGCAGCTTACTTATAGCCCAGTTAAAAACATATGAATATCCAAAAACTTCACCGACAAAATAATATATGAATTATAATTTATCCATAGTACATGATTTTATTTTTATCACAACGTTAATTGTTTTAAAAATGCGACCTGTAAAGGAGAACAGCCGGACATCCACCGGACCTACGAAGCCATTTTTGCCCAAGTTGATGCTTCGTACACATGACACTACAAATAAATATGAAATATGGATGTAATGAGAAGTCGGATTCTGTTCAAAAGATCTCCGTCACTTCGTGAAGAATAAATAAGCCTGTATCTACCTGGGCAGAATACATTTTACAAAGCATAATTATAATCTAGACCTACTTAATATTACTTGCGGACCTATTAGTATGTATGTATCATAAAAAACCCTAAATGTATGAAACATTATATAAAACATGGATATGCATTAACCTAGAATAAAAAAAAACATACATACATACAATAGATAATAATTCTAGGTTAATGCATATCCATGTTTTATATATTTTTTTATACATTTAGGGTTTTTGCCTCATTTAAATTGTATAGCTTCCAATAGTGCACCCCGATATATATCTCCAGAAATAGCAAGATGTCTGGTAGATAATGCATTAAATCATCCTACAATACAATACAATACAAAACACTTATTGTATACCAACAAATATAAACAATGACAAATAAAATATTACAATAATCGTGGTAATCTAACAACAAGACAAACTGTCAAACGTCATCCATATATGGTTGACATACCTCCAGTTCGCTCGAGGCGTTTTGCTTCTACGTTTATCATCCGTACAGCGAAGGAGTGGAACTCATTGCCCTCGTCTTTGTTCCCCGAACAGTATAATCTGGCAGTCTTCAAGTCAAGAGTGAAAAGGTACCTTCTAAGCAAGCATGCTACATCTTCAGCCGCATCATCGCTTTCTATCAGTGGTCAAATGCTTGCCTATCGTACATAAAAAAAAATTTGGTAGAACAATGGGCGGTCTTATTGCCTAAATCAATCTCTTCCCGACAACCTTCGTATGGAATAACAGAAGAATGAATAGACGGTGGTGACCTCCTACGTACACAGTATTTGTGCATGACGGTTTAAATAAATAAATATAGGCAAATTTTTATCGCATATATTAACGCAGGCAAAGCCACGGAAAACCCGATAGTCTTTTAATAACTCATTGCAGTCCTTTGTTTTCGACTTAAAACTTCTTTTAATTCTCATTTAATTTCTCGCAAATCCAGGCCCAAAAAACGAGATGTCCACAAAAATCCAACCGAAATGGTAACTCCAGAAGCGAGGGGTAAATACGAAGAGGAGTAGAACTATTTGTCTTGCAAGAGACATGTGGATCGTCGGTTTGTTTATTTGGATTTGGAATGACTTGTCGAAGAACCTTCGAGGGGAGGGTTAATTTAGGAGATGGAGACGCGCTTGACGGTAAATATGCTGGATAAATAGTATACAATATAATTAAACCAGAAAGTAATGTTTAGTAGTGATCTAGTGATAGCACAGTAATCTGATTAATTAAATAGGTTTTAAGTCGACTGTTAAATCATATACTAGTTTGGGGCCCACAGATAAGATTCACAAGACCTATATTTTGTATGCTAAATCAACTGTACTTAAGTGTTAATTCATCTGTAAATATTTTACAATTAAAGTAGTATCTGTAAATAAACGAATTTTAACTTTTTTTAACTTTTTATATATGGTTGACATACTTACAGTTCGCTTGAAGCGTTTCGCTTATACGTTAATCATCCGAACAGCGAAAGAGTGGAACTCATTGCCCTTTGTTCCCCGAACAGTATAATTTGGGAGTCTTCAAGTCAAGAGTGAATAGGTACCTTCTAGGAAGGCGTGCTATATCTTCTACCGCATCATCGCTTTCCATCAGGTGAGATTGTGGTCAAACGCTTGCCTATCGTACATTTAAAAAAAACATGTACCAGGTAAGCTGCCGATTAACAAACGTGGCTTCGAGGAATTGACGTCAGGCGAGCGCCCGGTCATAAGAATTTGCCGACCCCTGTCTTAACCACATCAGTTTACAATGTATGAAAGCATCTTATAGTTCACCCAAAATTCCCGCAGCTTCTAAGTTTAACCAAACTAACATTATAACTTAGAAATTACCGGTAGTTACTTCATAAGTTACAAGTTGGGGTATAATAGCTCATGTGTTCCTAAAATATATGATAATTATCCTATAATTATGGTAATTTAATCAAACTGTTGCCTTTCGCTAATTACTAAACTAACTTGGATGCTTAAACTAATTTACAAGTTTAGTTTTTATTAATGTTTTAGTTAGGGTACAGTTTTCTTTAAATTATATTACATTGAATACTAGCTATACCCTATTATTATAAAACGATATTAATGTTAAAACTATCGTGAGTATTACACATTATGTTTTAATGTTATATTCGGCTTAAAACACGAAAATTTCGTCTTACTTGTATCGCGCGTCTGACTCATCCTGATGACGGACAACTAATTTGTCCGAAACTAGTTGACTACAAAGTTAGTCGAAATTTTCGTGTTTTAAGCCGAATATATATACATTTTTTTAAATAAATATAAACAATTTCAAAACTTAACTAAGTATATCTACATACCATACTATATAAATTTTCAGATTACAATTTAGGTAGGGAAAGTAGGTAGGTACACTAATCTGTGGTGGCCGTGCTAGGTCATACCTGTGTTACAGCCACCAAGCTCCTATTCCAGTACACATATTTAAAGTTAAGTAAGTATTATTATATAATATGAATACAATATAATGGTTCGAATTAAGAAGACATACTTCTAAATACTATGTCGTACCCAAATGAAATATAATATTATAAAACGATTACCTACATTAATAACAAGGATGCATGGAAGCAAACTGCACAAGCCCTTTCTAGCGACTACATACTATAGATACACCTAGGCTAATATAATTATGTATAAGTGATTAGGAATGATTAAAAAAATATATATATGAAAATAAATGCGCCATAAATAATTTTGCAAATCAGGCAGTAGAGTCTTTAACTTTCATGAGCGCCTCTTTGAGGCCCATGTGAATAAATGATTTTGATTTGGATAGACCCTGGATATAAAGTTATGCACATTCTAATTTTCTAAATCCGATTAGCTGTTACAGCGTGAAGATCAAACAAACATATACATTTACATACAAACTTCCGCACATATATAAATAGTTTACTTATAATATTAGTAATAAATAAATGAAAAAGTAGCCTATATGTTAATTCTGTGTATAAACTATGAACATTTAAAATTTCATCCAAATCCGTTTAGCGGTTACAGCGTGAAAACAAATAAACATATACACTTACACATTTACTCACAAACTTTCGTATTTATTACATCAGTGTGAGAGAAACGAAACATTTTGACTTGGCATGATTTTATTACTCCCGACATTTTGTATATTTTATTGACTTATTTTTTTTTTTGCTCGATAGGCAAGCATTTGACTACAGTATCACCTGAAGGAAAACTGTTTAAAATTTGTAATTTATTTAATTTAGAATTAAAATATTGAACTTTATGTCTGTGGGACTTGGTAAACAAAGTATACTAGACAAACATGAAAGAGGTAATAATTAAATATTAAGTTTGAGGCATAAAGTACTAGGCAACTATAAACGTGCAATAGGTAAAACGCTTTTTCTTTACGCGGCATTGATGTATCAATTTACCAAAGCATTTACTAAATCTACATTCAGGTGCATAAGTTCCAGCAATTTAGGAAACTTTCCCGTCGACATGGCTCACTGGGGCGTGGCTAATATCTTTAGTATCCACAATTAGCGATTGTTGGAAAACTTGCGCAGTTATCGCGAATGACTTATGTGATACTAGCTGCACCTCGCGCCTTTGCGTACGTTATAAGGATAAACGATTGCTTGGTGCTATTCTAGGGTAATAGTAACTTTCACGATTCGAACACATGGTTTAGGTAATCTCGGGATTTAATCGCGCTAAAACAATTTTTATCCGACTTCAAATAAAAAAGAGGAGTTTCTCAATTCGAAAGCTCCTCATAACTACTTTCGTTGTAAGCCGATTTTGATGATTATTTTTTATTTTAAAGGCCACATGGAATGCTGGGTTTCATTTAAATTTTATCAAGATCTGATTACTAGTTTTTGAGTTATCGTCAATAATGCGTATTTAATACATTAAATCTGATCAAGTTTACGAAGATAAAGCGATGTAGTCGGTTTTCTTAAGCTTTGCTTGCGTTTAAATTATTGTACTTCGACGTTGCAGCCGAGTTGCATTAGCCATAGTCCCGAGAAGACTGACATACGTCGAGGTAATTAAAAATAGTTTTTAGCGTGATAAAGTCCCGGGATATCAACTGTTAACTGTTCTTGAAACATGCATATATACAATGTTTTAAGACTTAGACGACGCAGTCTAATAAATCTAATTCAAAAGATCACTGACCTAGTTTCAAGCGATGTTTGAGTAAACCGACTCCCGCTCTAAGCCTGATATTCAAACGAGTTCCTTCAAACAGGTGCCAAACGGATGTACACCCGGCGACGGGATCTCTTCTACATATAACGTTAATCTTCTATAGTGTACTAGCTATACCCGGCATTCGTCGAAATGTCACGTAAAGAAAAAACGCTTTTACCTTTTTGACGTTTATGGTTGCCTGGTCCTTTAAAGCCGTATACTAAAAACTTATTGATTAATCTACTTCATGTTCATGTTTGCCTTGTACTTTACCAAATACGTCACTATTTCCTGTCCACACCCTGAACACAAAAAAATAATAAAAATCGTTCCAATTGTTTTGGAGGAGTTGAGTTACATCCACACGAACAGAAGAAATTCGTATATACATGCCTAAAATGTTTTGTAATGTATCTGTTGAATTAAGCTTAAGTTTTTGGTGATGAATAAAATTATTATTAATATAGAAAACGTTACAGCTAAAAACTGAGTGTGGCTAAAGCTAGGTATAACCCAGGTGCAGTAGCAGTTCGCTGAAATTGTGTTACACCAGTTTTATTGCTAAAAGAGTGTTTATGAAGGCCGCAGAACAGGTATCTGAGACGGATTAGAAAAAGTGTATCAAAAATACAAGTAACTTTGTATAGATGCCAATAGAGAGTTGTCAAAAGAAAAAAACAACTTTATCTGAAGATATAGTCTCACATATTTTTGACAGACACGCATAGGATATAGTGTACGATAGATTGTTTGATTCTAAGACCACCAAAGAAGGGGACTGTAGAAACGCTACGCATCGAACTAATATAGACATAAACGATTTCACTATCACAGTCCAACACTAAGTTTGATGACTTGTGTCGTGGATGCCAGAATCATTCACTTCACACACACAGTCACAACCAGAACCAGAAACTCAAATTTTCCTTTGAGTGGAAACTTGTGTTCCCGCTGGAAGTCAAACCCCTGCTTAGAAAGCGAACGTTCACCCAATTAAGCTGATCAAAAAGATCGTTATAAAATGCCTTTATCAGGATAATTATGATTGGGGATTCTAATGGGTACCCAATATCCTCAGATGAAAGGTATATCCTACTGTTCAAAGCACCAACATCACGCATCACCCTTCAGCATGACACGTTTAATTAAATCCAGCATTAGATCCTGCCCAATCTCCCATAATTAGACCTCGGGCGGATCCCCAAGTTCCTTCATCAAGGCGCTGCCGTTAGTTTAGCCTTAGTTTAATGTATGCACATTATCTAAGCAAGTTCGCTGCTATCTAACCGCATACAGTATGAATCAGTAGTTTAACTCAAACCGAACATAGTTATATAAGATACTCGCTAACCCGGCAAGCGTCGCAATGGTTCGTAAAGAAAAAATGCCTTTTTCTCTTCCGCGTTTATGGTTGCCTAGTACTTTAATACCTTACTGAAAACTTAATGACTCATTATTTATTCATTATGTTTATATTTTCCTAGTACTTAACCACATCTGAGTGAAGTATTCTGCTGTCTGGTACGTTAAAATACATTAAACGCGTGACCCGCGGATTCGCCAATACCGATCTACAAATACTTACGAGTACATGATTTTCGGGTTGACAAAATAAGTACCTCTCAAAGAACGTCGAGAGGAGAAAATAGAGTGACTGTCATCAGTAGAAGCTGCGTACCCTGATAAACTGTTGCAAGAAAAGTAAGCTGTGTTATGATGGAGATTAGACAAATTATGTTCTGGTTTGTTTATAATCATATACAAGTTTCTACGTTTATAAAGGTAAATAATAGATTACATTTATTTATGTTAGACCCGAGGTCTATTTGTTTGTAGGTCGATGGTACCTAACTTATAAAATTTGGCAAGTTCAAGTGACCTTTGATGACAAGTTAATTTCTTCATAACAGTTAATGGACCTGCCAGTGGATGGATAACAGAACACGGTATTTGTAGTTCTTTTCTTTTTGTCTTGTTTTAATTGTGATATTTTAGTTTACATGAAATAAATAACGTTAAAGTAGTGGATTTAAAAATGTCGCTTGAGGCGGGGATTGAATCCGCGGCCATAGGGTCTCATGCCTTATTTATTACTGTTACCGCAGAGCTACTCAAGCCCTGCCTGAAGCAACGAAATTATGCTTTCCTTATTATTATCATCTTACGAGGACGTTATTGCATGACTAATGCTATAAAAATACGTATTATCATATGTACTGTTTATAGCAGTGTACTGCAACCCAACATCCCTCCCACCCCCTTGAACCCTCCTGTTCGTTACGTGTGCTCAATTTAGTTTCTATGTACTTCCTATATACTTTACATAGTTGCATTATGATTTTGATGGAAGCAATATGTGTGGTTTTGACGTTGAATATGTATTGTGAGATTCTGCTACACTATTTTGAGTTGATTGGATATGCATATCGTGTAACATATTAGTCATATAATACCTTTATAGTGATATTTCATCAAAATAAGATAAGGCAATGATCATATATTTATTTAACATGTGCATAAACTTATAATACAGAAGCATGCATGCAGATCTTATTAGTAAAGAATTAAATTCAAGTTAGTCTCAATGCCTAGACAATTTGCATATGGTGCTCCGATTCATCATGTTTTAGTAAAAATATTGATATCTATAATTATAACCAAATATGCCACTGAATTGAAAAATGAGAAAAACGCAAAAATAAATTAAATCCCATTCCAATAGGTAAACGTTATTTTAATAAAACCTTATGTGACATCCCCGACATAATTCAGAATGTGTATTTATATATTACGGTTATTTGTTAATCATTACAGGACCTATTTACGTATGCCTGTGGGTGTAAGTTTCTATTAATATAACAATGAAAAGTTTGACTTCCAATAGGCACCTCTGATGCAGACATTTCATCGGAAACGGAAACCAATTGCCTTAGTTACGTACGTGTTGCCAACTTGCACACGGAACGGAATAATTCAACAACTAGGAATAATGCTACGGACTTTATTGCGGCACGTCAAGGAATACTATTGCTTTTTTTAATGCTATATTAGTCCCTATTGTCCAAAAAAATATATAGTTTAGGCAATATCTCGGAACTTAATCGCGCTTAAAATCTATTATTATTTACCTCGACATTTCGGCCAAGTTGCATTGGCCATGGTCTCGAGAAGTAGTGGAGTCTTTTCGAGACCATGGCCAATGCAACTTGGCTGCAACGTCGAGGTAAATAATAATAGTTTTTAACGCGATTAAGTCCCGAGATATTTACCTAAACTATGCGTTCTAATCGCGACAACAATATATAATTTTAAGATTACCTTTGCGTGAACTGAGTATAATAACAACATTTTAAGTAAACTTGTGTGGCGTTAAGAATACCTCAGTGTACGAGGTTCACTCGCACTTGACAGTTTTATTAAGAGCATACGAGTAGTAGTTTCTAGTAATATTCTAATTAAAAAGTCTGACTTCCAATTGGAACCTCTGATGTAGGCATTTCATCAGAAATCGAAACCAATTGCTTTAGTTAGGTATGTGTTGTTAGCTTACACACGGAACGGAATAATTCAACAACTCGGAATAAAACTACCTATCTTATTATAGGCATTATAAAGAATACTTTTACTTATTTGAATGCTTATAAAATTACTTTTGCGTGAACTCTATACAGTCTAAATACACATAGTGTCACACTCACTAACAAACTTGTAGGTTTTAGATAGGTGTTCCAAGTAATAGTATTACAATTAATACACATTCATTACCAACAAATTCACTAACACACATGACAAATCGTACAATTCAAAACACTTCCGCTTGCAAGCGGAAGTGTGTGCACATCTATCTTAATCTACATATATGTATTAAGCTCTACGAGATATCAACTAAACATCGATGTTTCCAGTGATATGTTTTTAAGAACTTTGTATTTGCTGGTCAACTGATTCTGACCAAAATTTATAGTAAACATTGTTCTTCAAGAACTTTAAACTATAGGGCATTATTGGCTAGATGCATGAAAACGCAACACATATTTTTGTCTTTTGTCTATTGAATAAATAGTTTAAACGCAAGCAAAGCTTAAAAACCGACTTCACAGCTTCCTCTTTGGAACTCATAATCAGATTCAATAAATGAAAAACGCATTATTGAGGATAACTCAAAAACTATTGGTCATATCTTGATCAAATTTTAATGAGACCACATGGGAAGCACTACATTTCAAATAAAAAAAAATAAGGTTCACCCAGAAGAAACATATAAGGTAACACAGAGGAAAAAAAAGTCGGTTAAAAATTACGAAGATATAGTGTGTTGAAATTCCGCGTGGCATCACGCCACACTTTTTACTGAGGTGTGACGTCACGAGCCCCTACTCCGAACTTTGACGCTCTTTATCTTTGTAAATTTTTATTAATTTATTACATAAAAAAATACATGTCCAATATGTTTTGATAATCTAACAGATGGACTAATTAGATATTTTTACCTAGGCATCATCCTTATTATTTTGGTCCTTCTCCTAAAAAAGAGTTTCGAGAATATAATAGACTTAATTGAGACTTGATTGTTTTATTTACACGGCAGATAACATCTCAGGTCACATCCAAACACAAAGGCCAAATTACCTCCTCGAAATTACTCGCATGCCTCTATTTACAGTTGCTATGTACAGCCGGAGCAATAAATAATTTACATAAACTCACACGGTACATAGTACATAGGCGCAGTCCGCGGAATACATAATGTGAGGGTAACAAAGCCGCGCGTGTACCTACCTATTGCCCACCGAATTCTAAGACAGTCGGTGGTTCAAGTTATAAGAGATATATTATTAAATTTTCTACCTACGGGCCAATTGCCTATATTTCCTTAAACTAAACTAAAATTATATACAGGAAAGAACCAAGTTACCTACAAGACATTGAGACTATAGGTAACTCAAGTGCTCAAGCCCACTACCAGTGGGTAGCGTTTCCATCATGCTGGCGGCATTGCCTCTCTGAATTGCAATGCTAATACCTTAGAGAATAAATAACTAGTACTTATATATACTCTAAGGCTAATAACGTTGAGCCAAATAAGTGCCAGCATTTTGATCATTTTTATCTTTTAAATTAACAACAACAACAAACGCATTCACACTCACAGTGCTGTTTTTATCTTAGTTTTCTGTGAGAAACATAAAAACGCTTTCACACTCACACAGCCTCATACTAAGTTCGATGACTTTTGTCGTGGATGCCGGAAACATTCACATCACGCACAATCACAACCAAAACCCCATGGAAAAGAGAAAACTTGTGTACCAGCCGAGAATCGAACTCGACACCCCTGTTTAGAAGCGAAGACGCACTTAAGCCAACGGGCTTCATGAACATTGTATAATTTACTTTAGTCGCTCATAGCGCGGCCCGCTATCATATCTGATTGGCAAGGTTAAATACTAGATACGAGTAGATACAAGTTAAAACTAGCACTTTTATAATAGTTATCTTCCTTACTTTTTTGCACATAAAGATACATATTGCATTGCCTCTCGTAAATATGCGTTTATGACTTTTATAGTGTTATAGAAATAGAAATAGAAATCATTTTTATTGCATAAACTGTGTGTGAACTAATAATTAGGTACATGGTCTTAAACTTAAAAAGTAGTATGTATCAACAGTTTTTCCCTTTCGGGCGTACAATTCGACATTTGGATATTATACATGTTTTGTTTTTAAAAAAATAGTAATAGCATTTTGCGTACATACATTTTTTTTTACATAATATCTTTAAATATCTTTAAATTATTTACACATTATAATTAGGCTACTTACAATATTATACTAAGGGATGTCAAAATATACAATATCTGATATACAATAACGGAACAAAATAGGTTAAAAAAAAATTGATGTTGTTTGCATTTAATTTTATATCCCTTACCTTTTTATATGTTATAAATATTCGAACAAAAAGGATTCCGACCAATATTTTTATTATCAGATTTTGTTATGAGTGCCGAGTAAAAACAATAAGACACGCGTTTTAGACCACATTCTGGTATCACCCTCTCAAGCAATGTTTTTACTAAACATTGCTTGATTGCCAGTGTTTTGACGAATGCCACAGTGCTTCAAAAAGCACGTTAAGCTGGTCCCGACTGTTAGTCGTAAGAAAACAGTCGCTAAGCCATGTCAGATGTCTTAAGGTAGCCTGAAAATTTTGGACTCTACGACAAACAATCACAACAACGTCACACGATGGGAAACGAAACCTCATTTGTCATAGTGTTCGCGGTGTGTCCGATCGGAAATTAACTAGATTGATTTATCGGCCGGGGCCACCTTTCAGATATAACTTCGTATATAATCTACTAATTTACTTCTTAGTTACGCTTTATTTGTGTGTTGTAGTAATTTATTAAATAAAGTCACAGAAACAAACGTTCTTCCTGCGGCTTTACTGTGAATTTTGATATCGACATGTTTTACATAATTAATAATAATTTTTATTATAATATGTGTCTGATGCATTGTAATAAAAAGGTTCTTAGTTTAAAATGCATTCGCAATTACACTCACAGTCCCGCACTAAGTTTGATAACTCGGGTCGTGGGTGGACCGGAAACATTCACATCATACACAGAATCACAACCAACACGAAACACATTTTTTTAAAGGAGAAAACTTCTTTACCCGCCGCCCTATACCCATGCTTAGAAGACAAACGTGCACTGAATTAAATCAACAGGCAGTTCAGGTACCTGCAGATGGCGTCAAAAGTTCCCAAAAGACGTAAAAATTTGTAAAGGACATTTTCGTCGCTTCTAGGGCAGGCATGGGGAGCGGCTAGGGCAATAGGGCATAAAGCGATATTTTTTGATTACTCTACAGGTCCTTACTAAATATCGCTTATCTCTTTTACTTGTGGCACATCACAACAGAGCGGGTAAGTAACAAAGGAGGAATTCCGCCTGAGCCATCCTGCCGCAAACAAACGGCGCAGTTTCGCATACCGTCCGCGAGATGCCGCGCGTCACGCCTCTGTGATCTCATTGTATGTGCTTTATTAGGTAGCTGTGTGTGTAGGTTTTGGCATTCTATGTTTTCTCCTCTTTGTTTAAGGGGCTCCATCAGAAATATAGCGAATTGGACTTGACTTTAAATCCAGAGAGCATTTTCTCGTGATCGCCTGGCTTTATTACGCAGTACCAAAATACAGTTGTTCATGACTCTTGTGATACACGTAGTGCAGTACACCTGGTCGATCGTAACTGATTAATAAGGTTAAGCAATTTTCAGTTAGACCGGTGCTTAGATGGGTGACCGTTAAGTGGGATTTTTAACTTTCACCGTGCTTCGGAGGGCACACTGAGCCGTAGGTCCCAGTTGTTAGTCGAAAAAAAACAATCGTTAAGCCATATTGGCTGCCGTCAGGAGGCCTAAAATTCTGATACTAGGACTTCCCATTAGTCTATAAAACAAGCAAGCATTAATGTTTACCACTCTTTGTTAGCATATTTTTTGTGTGATTATAAACAAACTTAATTTGTGTCTAATCTCTATTACAACACATCTTACTTTTGCTTGTAACAATTTATCAGTTAAGTACTGATCAATTACGACTACACTATTTTCATCTTACATAGTTTTTAGCGAGAGGGGATTTTCGCTTCAGACCCTAAATACACGTACCCATTGATTAATCGAAGACTACTAAACATAAAACAAAAGAGGACCAGTTCTTGCTTCCAACGTATTTGGTACAACCTGCCATATTATGTATATACCTACCTTTATACATATAATCTGACACGTGTACCCAGATATGCCCGGGATAGGTTTATTTACCGTATTTGCCCGGGGCCTCGGCCGAAGCCGACGTTACAAACGTTTGCATTACCAACTGGGTATTTTAGAGATGCGCTAAGGTCGATGTTAGAAATTATACAATGAGAAACTACTATTAAAGAAATTGCTTATTGTGAAAAGGCCGCCAATTCTACAACAACTATTATTATAAGTTTTTATTTTATTGTCATGTTACTTAACCATATAATTGGTGTTCAGTAAAGAAATATTGTATTGTATTGTATAAGATTATTTTTAATTATGATTGTTTTTGACAAATCTTCACTAAACAATTCCACATTTATTATTAATAGTTGTTTGTCCTGAACTGACACTTACGTGTACATTTTGTCTAATAACAGAGAAAATCAAGAAAATCTTTCGAAGTTAATTACTTTTATTTCCTTTGTTACAATCGACACGAGGTAAAAGTAATTCCTTAAGTAATTTGGGTGATTCAGCACTTTGTCTGTCCGTCCGTTTCTCAGTAGCATTTAGAATCTAAACTATATAGTTTTGCTGGTATCAGCGAATAACTTAAAAATTTCAGAGAATATGTGAAGTTGTGACCTAAAGCCATTTCAAATGTATGCAATGGAAATATCAAAGCGGCACCCATACACGAAAGGGAAGGCAAAATATTTTTTACTGCCTTTCCATTCAGGCAGTAAAAAAAATTTTGCCTTCCCTTTCGTATGGAAGGGAAAGAACTTTGCTTGAAACAAACCGTTTTTAAACTAAATCTATGTTGAAAAATAACAATTTGGTAGGACACCTAAGTCCCTGTTTTCAGATCTATTTGTATTTTGTTCCGGGGTCTATAAAAAACACTACATATTAAAAGCTTCAACTTACGTATAATATCCATTACATACAGTACTTAACAAATACAATAGTAAAAAAAATACTAGTTACAAAAAAATTATAAGCAATTAACTCTAAATGTTTTATCTATTAGGCAAATGCAGGAGCGAGGTCTGGTCGAGGTTTCAGTTCGGGGAACTACTATTATTTTAGGATGATATATTTAAAAAGCATTCGGTTTCAATATTTTTTCTAATAAGTTAGATAAAAGATTGAAACCGGATGCACAGTGGAAAACGGATCTATGACTGAAACAAATTTATTGAGAAAATAATAGATAGCTTGAACTACAACGCCCATCACTATTTCGCTCGTAACCCGTGGTGCTTGCGGGGCAAAACCGAATTTCCGAAACGTCTAATAAGTTGGATGGTAAGCTGACAGCACCGTGCACTATGTACATGACAACACCAGCTTAAACAGACCCCCACCACCCCCTATCACGTACATTCCAGCCACTTGATATAAGGCATGTGGGTAGGTCGATAGCTCTAAGTAAAACGGTCGGTTTCGTGCGAGTCTCATTTGCCTTCGCTAGTTACTCTGTAGTGCGGAATTAGGAGATGTTTAGTTAGATGCAGAGATGTTTGGGGGGTAGGTGAAACGTTTTACTTGATAATTATTAATTTATAGCGAGCCCGGTTTCGCAGGAGTGTAATTTTCAGTGGATTTTGCAAAAATAAATTGTCTTTACTACAAACTATTAAGAGATTAAATAGAATTAACATCTAATATCTCAGGGTAAGAGTGTTTTACCGCGCAGGAGATCAATCTTTTTATTTTATGTGGAATATGCAAGCATTTGACCACTATATCACCTGATGTAAAGTGTTGATGCGGCCGAAGATGTGACATGCTTGCCTAGCAGATACCTATTCACTCGAGACTTGAAGACTCCCAGATTATACCGTTCGGGGAACAAAGACGCAAACTAGGTATATAAGTTCAAACTCTGGGTGGCACTGTACTGTAATGGGGAAGCGTGACACTTACCATCAGGCGACCGACTTGCCCGTCTCGTCTCTCAATTATATAAAAAAAACTTTTGTTGAAAATTAAGAATACAAATTTGCCAAATCGGCCGACTCGTTCTCAAGTTCATTTTCATACAGACGGCAATTGACTTTTATAAAAAAACGCAAGCAAAGCTGAAAAAAACGACTTCAACGCTTATATTTTGGTTTTGGCTTAACCGATTTCGATATAATTTATGTGAAAGCGTGAAGAGTAAACAAATATACTTACACACTTACACACAAACTTTCGCATTTATAATATTAGTAGGAAGTAGGATGGTCGTTGCTCGTTGATAGCATAATACTAGCAAATAATATCTATTTGAGTGTAATTTTTTCTACTTATTTATCTTTTCTTATTGTAAAACCAAAATATTATAATTTTTACAATATTATTACTGTAATATATAAATAAACAAATAAAAGTTTAAACATATACGCTTTCACTCACAACCCAACACTAAGTTCGGTGACTCGGTGACTCGTATCGTGGGTGCCGGAAAAACATTCACATCACACCAGAAACACAACTGTTCCTTGTAAGAAAACGTGTGTTCCCACCGTAGATTGAACACGATACCCTCTGCTTAGAAGGCAAATGTGCACCCAATTACGTTGATGAACCACTATGTTGATGAATCAGCAATAATTATTTACATTTAAAAATAAACGTCTAAAACAAACTGAAAAGATGAACCAATACCGATTCTCAACCGGAAGTAATGTTCCGTTTTTCGCCGTCTGGCGCTTAATACACTAATTAGATGAAAAACGGAGAAAGAAACGGGAAGGGGGGTGGGGGACGATTCACTTTCCACTGTTGGGGTAGGTCCGGGAAGATTTTTACGTCAGTTTTCAGTCTTCTTTCAGTGGGTGGGGTTAGCGAGAATTGGCTTATTTGGCGGGTGTTTGTTGAAGCACCTACTCATTTAATTGTAACAATAGGTATCATGGTGAAGATATAGCCTCCTGTAACACAGTTACTATGACTAAAGCAAGAAGTATAAATTCTACAATATTTTCTGAAAGAAAATACTCTAATAAGAATTTTCTATATCTGTTTTGTTGTATAAGAACCTAGCTCTACCTCATGGCTATTCTCGCGTATTTAATAATGAGAGCATAAGCATCTTCTAGTCAAAAATGTATACCTAGGTATTTTACCGTAGACCGCATCTATTGGTTTCTATCAATCGCCATAAAAAGATAATCTGTACAAAAATACCCCATATCTTTTTACGTTTTTTTTTTTTTTATACTAGATAGGCAAGCATTTGACCACTATCTCACCTGATGGAAAGTGACGATGCGGCCAAAGATGGAACATGCTTGCCTAGAAGGTACCTATTCACTCTAGACTTGAAGACACCCAGATTATACCGTTCAGGGAACAAAGACGCAGGCAATAAGTTCCACTCCTTCGCTGTACGGATGATGAACGTAGAAGCGAAAAACGAGAAAACGCTTCGAGCGAACCGGAGGTGTGTTTGTGATGAAGTAACAAGCAGATAGAGTGGTGATTAACGAGGAGACAAAAACAATTACAAGTTTATTTAAGTGTTTAAATTATTTGTGGTAAATAAAGTAAATTTATTGGTTGCGTGTTTTTAATTCTTGTTATATGTTTTATTATATTTTTTTCTTATTGGAGCCACTGTAATTTTGTATCATTACCACGTAGTTGAATACCTATATGAATTGTGTTTCATATACATCGTAATGCTTTGTAAGAATGGGTTTTAAATCTACAAATGAAAAACATGATTAAATCATGAGAAACAAGCACCGATAACATTTTGGATGTTTTTAGTTACTTCAAGTTGTGGGTTTAAAGAAATTCCAATAAGGCTTTTTCCAATATTGAATTTATTAAAGTTTAATGCCTCTTCATTTGACTTAATTTACTTGCTTAAGTCTCACTATAAGTTTAACTACTATTATTAGTATTATAACTATTGTAACTTTATAAAAAATAATATTGTAAATTTAGATTCTAACTAGCAGAGCTTTTGGAAGAATATTAAACCTAAATTTCGTGTCAGGATAGTAACCGAAATGGTTTAAAAAACTTATAAGAATGCCGTAAGAATGACACCGATAGCGCAGCGACCAATTTTCCCCGTACCGAGAATCTCGCTTTCGCGAACATTGCCGCGTTGAGCAATCATAATGAATATTTTATTTTATCATAGCGGGCTCCCCACCCGACAGCCCTGAACTTGACACCGAGCGAAAAATTAGTTCACAAGGCGAAAGTGAACTTTGTACAGAGTTTGCACTTTTTGAGACAACCTAGACTGAGATAAAAGAAGTTCTGAGACGCCGCGAGTTCCGCCCCACTACGCGCCCATTCAACCACCCCCATTCAACAATACGCACGCTTTTACGACACTATTCCGTCAAGTATTAATTACGTAAACTATAAAAAACCTTTTTAAACAGTTCAAAAAGCAAACGAGAGCGGGCGAGCACTTGTGAATTAACATACTTTACTCAAAGCTACCAAACTAACCGCGCAAGAGAGAAAAAAAAATCTAACGTATTTCACGCATTCATTTGGTGTATGAGGCTAATTAAAAAAGTACAGAGGTTGGCTCCGCGAGTGGTGTAGTTCCGCTACTCTCCGGCAGGCGGCGGTATTCGCTTTGACGGATCCCGCTGGTGGTTTTTTGTGATGTTTGTGAGCTCTCATTTTTTAATGAGGGAGTGTATGGAGTTTGAGCGCCGGGGCTGTAGGGCGGGCCGGCAGGCGCTTTGTGCCCGGTAACCGCGGCCCGGTTAGGCGTGCGTGCAAAGAGTGCCTATTCCGGCGTGCCTGGCGCTGAAAGAGTTACGTTTGCTGTTCATTTATTCATTGCGTTTCGTAAAGAGCTAATAATGAGGGGATTATGTTGTCTGTATGAGCTTTAGACCGAGCTTGGCTGATGAGTTTTTGTTCTAACATGGTTGGTTATCAAAATCCATATAAATAAGTGCAAAATCATGATTAGGTAACACGTTATTACATACATACATATACATATAGCGTATACATCAGAATAACACATAGGTTATAATTGATAAAGATGTGAATTGTCCAAAATATAACGAGGCTTACGAGCTTTTCTGGCGTGCGCTGCAAAACCCATAGAGTTACACGTATATAAAAGTGGAAATGTGTATTTAATAGTCCTACAAAAAAGCCCGCAACAGCATATATCCATCTTTTATATGTAAGCCATTATCGCCATAATAGTGAACCATAAATACAATAAAAATTAAAAGCCACGCGAAGTGCTAATCCTGCGCAGACGAAGTCGCGGGCACCAGCTAGTAATGTATGATTTGGTACGTTCGAACTTAACTGATGATGGAGCCTAGTAGAGAGTGAAACTTTTTATGGTTATACTCCTCGAATTTAGACTAATGCTCATGAAAATTCAATATGGCGATTGTGAGACGCCATTTTGTAAAAAATACTACTAACTTTGTCAAATGGGGTATACTTATGTTGCTCTTATCATTTAAAATTTCGAACAACCCCTTAGGACCTTCTTCTAGGACTTAGATATAGATTTTTTTATATAATCACATAATGGGTCTTATTAACGAATAAGTAAGAACACTTTTTCCCAGCCGGTTATTTTAATTTTATAGTATCCTTACTAATATTATAAATGCGAAAGTAACTCTGTCTGTCTGTCTGTTACGCTTTCACGCTAAAACTACTGAACCGATTTAAACGAAATTTAGTACACAGATAGTCTAGAGCCTGAGAAAGGACATAGGCTACTTTTTAACCCCGAATTCTGGCTGGTCCGGGACTTACGCGGGCAAAGCCGCGGGGCGCAGCTAGTATGACATATTTAGTTTATATAAACTAGAGAAAATTTATTATATGTACAGCAGTAAATACTAAGAATTAAAATATAGAAAGATCAATTAAGCCATTGTTTTATTGTATTGAAACAAATAATCTAAGTATATTATTTATTTTATAATTATAATTATATAATTTATTTATTTGAACTGCCCGTTAGCTTAGTTGGGTGAGCGTTCGCCTTCGAAGTATCGGGTATCGGGTTCGATTCCCGGCCGAAACACAAGTTTTCGTCCCAAGAAAAATTTGTGTTTTTGATTCTGGTTATGATTGTGTGTGTGATGTGAATGTTTCCGGCACCTACGACACAAGACATCGAACTTAGTGTAGGGCTGTGAGTGTGAAAGTGTTTATGTTTATGTTATAAGTCTTATTTTATAGAATAGACCGTGTTATTTACACCGTAGGCGGCGTAGAGAAAGAAAGTAGAAAAATCAAGAAAGTGGTAACCATTCTTTTTTATGCTACATTAAACTGGATTTGACTGAATTCTGATTTGATTATGTATTTACATTAAAATTAATATTCGATCTCGATACAACAATCCACGATAAGAACAAATTACGTAATTATTACCTTTTTTTAACCAATGCCGTGAGATGGTCCCCCAAAAAGGTTATTGAAGTATTTATAGTTTATAAAAGTATTCATATTTTCATGTTTGGTATTCAAATGTAAAGATTCAGTTTGGCCAAATTAAAATAAAATAAATTATTTATAACAGCGACATCTATACGCGAGTAGCTAGTTCAAAATGTAAATGATAGAGGTCACTAGTTACATTACTAGGAGGTTATTTCGTATCTCACAATTATTTCTTCGCCTCGATATGTGCCTATCGTAATTTTTTTTTTTAACTCACATCGGAATACACACTAATTAATAATAACATAATAAACAAGTAGGACAAATTACATAATATATTGAGCATTACATTATACTTATAGATAAAGCTCTGTTTTGTAATGTGTGTGTGTGCAGATCTGTGTATGTGTGAATTTTCTAGCTTTTTTAAAGTGCTATAAATAGTTGTTATTATTTTTATGCCATACTGCTATAGATCCATCATAAACAATGGAACAAGGTATTTTACACGTACACGCCCTTCTCAAAAAAGTTTCAGCACCAAGAAAAATCTATGCCACAACAAGAACCTCAAATTCATCTGTCACAAAAACAAAGAAGCAATTCGAAAAAAGGAAAGTCCCTTGAAAGCTGCTGTCACATATAAAAATTTACCACCTGATGTAATAGAAAATTTAATATTTTTGGAATTAAAATGCCAAATCCAGAGTGCAGGGCGTAGGTTTTAGTATCAGCTAGAAGAAAAGAGTTAAGATGGTGCGGTGGAGGTATTGCCTGTTTTTAGCCATGTTACTGATTTTGCCGAACAGGTCAGGTTCAAAAGAAGATGACGATGACGAAACGTAAGTAGAAAGCAAATATATATTAAATATATTAGAATAGCAGTTGTATGCGCAATACTCTAATTCAAATATTGATATCTCAACGTCACTCTACGTGTTTTTCTGAACATGTATCTAAAGTTTATTTGAGACTGTATATATTTTGTCTTGGGCACTTAGCTGAGCTTCTTAATAGTTCGTAATGGTAAACATATTTTTTTAACGCTTTGTAATAGTTTTTTGACAGGTATAATTAAAGAGAATAAATTGAGGATAGTAAAAAATTTACACCAAGTGTTCGTTTTGTATCGTAGATTTAAGATCTGGAGAGGATTTACAATTTAAAGTGAATCATTATCTGTTCGGCAGTTTAACTTCGGCCGCATCATCTTTCTCCACCAAGTGAGATAGTGGCCAAATGCAAACATTTTCTTTGGGAAAAATCTTGTGTTCCTATCGGGAATCGAACCTGATACGTTGCTTGAAAAGTATACGCGCAACCAACGACGCTATCGGGCAGTTGAATAATTGAAATATATATATATATACGCTAATTTATCTATATAACAATAGCATAATTATTTTATATCTAGCATTTTTTAGTGTTAATTTTAATGAAATAATATACAAAAAAATTAAATGAAGAAAGTTGTTCCCATTCCTCATCTGTCATCATGTTGACTTTATGATAATTATTCAAGATAATTTAGTTTTGGTAGGGCTCATATTGCAGAAGTCTGTACCTCCGCCTGGGTTTGTACCTCAGTTTTACTAGACATTCAACAGCCAAGCAGTAATGTGCAAAGATTATTTGTATTACAGAGATTTAACATCTAATATCTTAGGGTGACGACAGCAGGGTGCTTTGCCGAGAAGGATTTTGATCTAAGTTCAAAACTTTGGTTGGCAATGTACTATAATAGGCAAACGTGATACATCAGGCGCGGCAATTAAAATTTTTAAAAAGACCTATTTTATTATGACGAGCACACCTTCTCGGCATAATATAATCCGTTCATGTTAAAACCTTACTGCATTTGTCAGGATTTATTTTGAAGAGTCCGCCTGGGTCTGTACCACACCTTAACCAGACATTCAACAGCTAAGCAGTTGTGGGTCCTCAATTTTTAACTTTGATTGTAAATATCCAGACGCGTAGATGATGCTGAAGAGGAAGACGAAGATGACGATGATGAAGATGATGAACAGCCAGCTGAGAAACCCGTTGAACGGTCTGGCCCTGTTAGAAAGAATCAGCCAGTAGCATCTCCAACAGTGGCTGCGGTGGAAACGGTCACGAGAACTGCGCCTCGACGGCCTTTGGAGTGCTATGTATGCGCCTACAAGTCGGAGACGCAATTGAGGTCTTGTTTAGACCCTACCAAGTACAGGTAGGTTAATAAATACATGTAAAAAGTATAGGTAGATGCAAGGTCTGTTAAATACCATCCATTCATAGAGGACTAACCTCCGGTTCACTCGAAGGGTTTCGCTTTACCGATCTTTATCTGTACAGCGAAGGAGTAAAACTTATGCCTGAGTTATTGTTCCCCAATTCCCCTGCTTAGAAGGCGAACGGCCACCTAACCAAGCTAACCGGCAGTTCAGACAAACCTGTCTAACACTAAATTTACAAAATAAGTGGACAGATTAACCTAAGTGGACAGATTAACCTATACAAAAT
The DNA here is from genome assembly GCA_948107665.1 of Lomographa bimaculata. Taxonomy (NCBI): domain Eukaryota; kingdom Metazoa; phylum Arthropoda; class Insecta; order Lepidoptera; family Geometridae; genus Lomographa; species Lomographa bimaculata. The sequence goes on along the minus strand of OX403596.1, from coordinate 5,617,505 downwards.
TGGATACAATATAATGAGAAAAGTTCTTCCATCGAAACTAGTTACTAAACTACGGTTTCGTAGACGGCCAAAGGGATGATAATAAACAAATTAATAACAATTTGCACAGTCTTATCTCTAATACTGTTCGTCTGTCTAATTTTACTATTGCTAGGAACAATTTAACAGCGTACGCAGCTTCGACTGACTATGGTCGCACTATTTTCACCTAAAGAAGTTTTTAGTGAGGCCGGATTGTTGGTTATATTTAAAGGAAGGAAAATATCAAAGAAAGAATAATGTCTATCTACGTGCCTGTCACTTTGTAGCTTCCAAACGGATGAATTTATTATTACTTAATGTTTGTTTATTTCATAACGAAACGTTATTTTTTAACGTTTATTTTTTAGCAAATTAACTTGACTGTTAAAACATTTATTGTTTAACTTCTTTGATAGTGTAAATAAATTTTAAAATGTATAAAATTTTAAATTGTTTTTTAGGATTGTATGCATTAAATTTAATGCGGTTTTTTATGTCGGATAGGCAAGCATTTGACCACGTTTCTTGTTATTGAAAGCTAGTTTAAACAAGATGGTTCTTAGTTATAGAGTTCCTGGTGATCTTGCGTTCATTGTTTTAGTTAGGATCTACATTTTGACTGTCATTTGTTTCAGAGTACACACAATGATCTGCCACAGTGCGGACGACAAGTGTTTCACATCGGTAATATCAAAAGGTTCCACATATGAGGCCGTGATGCGCGGGTGTCGGTCTGGGTGCAACAGTAACACTGACACTACATGTTGTGAGGTAAAATGACATATTGTGTTTTGTTAGAACACGCAAGTAATGCACAAGACGCTATGCGTCACGCTTGTCTAACGTCGGCAGAGCCACCCAAAGTGTTGATGAATAATATACCGCGAATAAAACTACCACGAGACCCTGAAACGCTCCTGATCCTGGCGCTTACCTATGCTTTTAAATAACCTGTAATTAGAAAGAAAGAAAATACTTTATCTGTGACTTAGCAAGATAGATAAAAGAACAATAAAAATAATATTATAAAATATACATATAAATGAAAGTCACAAATCGGCCCCAACTCAGCATAATGCTGGCAGATGACCAGCGCTGATCTTCGGTAAAATCGGTTCGGTGAAATCACGGCATAGGCATATACACAATACGCGAACACAACAATAAACAACTAAACAAATTTAATTACATTAAAATCTCTCCATTTTAGCCGGAAGTAATTCTTGCGCAGTCCTGCAATTCAAATGTTTGGTTTGAAAAAGGGTTGGTAGTTAGGTATCTACCGTCCCAAGCCGTCTCGCAAGAGATCATACTACTAATTTTGTTGATAAGTAATTCGTGAACTAGAAGAAATGAGAAGACCCTGGGAAGTTAAACCCTGATAATAATTTACCTATTTCAATTGTATAAATGTTCCTTTTTGGTAGCTGTGGAGGCTTGGCAATGGCTCTTCTTAAGTTTAAGTTATGTATATTTTGTAATGATAGCTGTAAGCCACCCAAATACAATAAAATAAAATAATTATAATCGGATGTGAAAATAGTGAAGGGGGAAGAACAATAGGGGGTCTATTCCGGGCATCGACGATATATCTTTACATCGACGTTGAAATCAAACGATTTTCTTTTCTTATGAACCATCAAATTGACTGAACATGCAACCGGTCAACCGTTGTATCGACGTCGCATCAACTCGTAGTTTGACGACCAGAATAGACCTTCATCAATCCCAAACAAAAGTCAACATATTCATTCAGTTTATTTTTTGTTTTTTATACTGGATTGCCAAGCATTTGACCGCTATCTCACCTGATGGAAAGTCACGATGCGGCCGAAGATGGAACATGCTTGAGGACACCCAGATTGTACCGTTCAGGGAACAATAACGCAGACAGCGAGTTCTACTCCTTCGCTTCTACACTTACAAATGGCGTCCTTTTTTCAGCTTAACCGTTGCAACAACCAAGCCCTAGCGATGCCAGTGGCGGCGCCACACGTCCTCACCGTCAGCAAAGCAGACAAACCCATCCCGCCATCTGTTCTCTTCTTCGTGAGCATACTTCTTGTGCTACAGACCGTGGTTAAAGTTGCCATTGTTTAATCGACCTACGCGACACCCTGCATTTGTATCATAAACGCTACACTGGCCGAAAACGCATACGTATTAAAATGCGGTGCTTTGAAAACCTGCAAACGATTTCGGCTAAGGCAAAAACATACTTAAAAGCGACAAAAGGTTTTTTATTTACTTAAAACCTTTGAATTATCATTATCGTAATCGCTGAAGTCATTATTATAATCGCTGAATTAAGAAACTAAAATTTATAGATACCAAAATTAATTTCGACCAAATTGAAAACATGCTATATATTATTAAAGGATTGTCTGTCGTTATTTTTCTAGGAATATAAATTGTTGACAGACACATAATATAACACAGTTAATCATGTTGTATTATTACCTTAATATAAAAACCTTTTTGGCAGTGTTGTGAAGTGAAATTAAAAAGTGAGTGGTGTAAAGATACGTGAGTTTTTATAAGATGTAATAATTTTGTTGGAATCTTTTTATTATAATGTTATTGCATTTACGAGGTTGTTTTATTGTGCAAAATATTTTGATGGCTATCACTGTTGACAAGATTTCTCTTCTTGTAAGTACCCAGTGTGATTTCCATATCGTTAACGTCATGCATATTCTAGATTTTTGAATTAAAACGTAAAAGAATCATTTATTGTTTATAAATTAAATGTTTAAAATCATTTATAAATTTTGTGCCTATACAATATATAGCGTCAATATAGTATCTAAAAACATATCATAAGGAGCATCATCTAATAGTCGCCTAGATATTCGCACTCATCTATAGTAGACAACGTTCTTTTCCACTTTATAATAGAACAATCCAAAAGCATCAGTGTTCCGGCAGCAATCAAAGCTACTTCCACTTCTGTTTTTGTCCATGATTACCTCTCCACTTTAACTACATTATCACTTAGCCAACTGTTGAGATACCAACTGCTGTAATCAATAATAAAATAAAATATGCTAGTACAAGACAAGTAAAACGATTGTCAGATGGTAAGCGACACGCTCTACTATACATATCTGCCGTGCCAGGTGTTCTAGTGAAATCTCGAGTTATGTAAACTTTTGATAAAACTCTTCATTTTTATTCACACAAGAATGTTTGAGCTGTTATTTTTGTAACGGCTGAATGGGTTGAAAAAATAAAGTAAATAAATACAGGTGAACCTCGCGAAGGAACAGTTAACCTTGTACAGCCAGATGAACTAAGATGGACCATGGAAAGCAATAAAAACCCCTGGTACACCCAATTATCTTGAGGTGGACCACGGGAAAAATAAGTTGCACATAGTACAGCCATGTGGACTATGTAGGTGGACCACGGGCAATGAATGGTTTTGAATACATTTAGTGTTTAGATAAATCAAGCCAAAAGATATCCGAGTCCTTTCTGGATCCTGCATAAGTTAACGCTTCTTTTAATCACTATTCACGCAGGCAAAGCTGCGAGGCGCAGCCAAGGATTGAGTTATTTCATGACATTATGCTGAAAAAACGGTTTTTCTGATGAGCAGAGTGGTAGTTGGCCACAACAGTACTCTATATAGGAATATACTGTGGCGGAAAGGTGTACCAGTAGAGGAACTCATAAATCAGGAAGGAGTACCTCTCCTATTTGGAAAACTTTTACGCAAAGGGTGAATAGGTACTGAATGGCTCTACCTTGACTCTTTCTTGTGTGAGAGAAAGGGTAGAGGAACAAACCAGTATTTCTTTTTACTACCTAGTTATTACAAGCCGTGCCTGCGCCCACATTTATCAAGTAAAATAGCCTGTATGTTAATGCTAGGTATAAGCTATGTACATTCAAAATTTCATTCTAACCCATTCACCCGTTACAGCGTAAAACAAACCATACTTACAGACTTACACATTTAGATATTTAATTTTTAGAGTATACTTAAGAGGTGGTCCCATATAATTTTTATCGAATTCGGTCAAACCAAAACCGAAATATAAGCGATGAAGTCGGTTTTTTAAGCTTTGCATGCGTTTCATTTATTTTTAATTTTTAATGCTTTATATTTCTATTTGAATTTAAATAAATAAGAGATGTAGCTACTTAAGGAGCGTAGTAGTTACTTACTTGAAGGAGCGTAGTAGCTCCTAATTTAATAATAAAACTTACATTATAAAAAATCCTGTATACGATACCCGAAATTCTTCAAAGGGGTCCTTCAAACCGACCCTTGTAAGAAGCTTAAGGTTGAAAAGAGAGGGTCACTTCACAGAGGTCAAGTCACCTTTCCGCCCAATTGGGCGGGATGTGAGAATTGGATGAATAATTCAGGGCAGTATATCACGGCAAGTATTTTTATGAAGGGATGGTGTGTTTAAGGAATTAGCTTTTTTAGCTATTAGAGGTAAGCGAATATATATTCTAGGAGATCGAGTGGTTTTTGGATTTTCTGAAAAGAAAATATCTATTTACTTTGTGTATAGCACATAATTTTTTTTTCTAGGTACAAATTGTTTTGTATACATTTTATTGAAGTTTTATTTCTCACACAACATGATATTTTTAACTTTGACTCCTGTCTTCTCACGGTGAATTTTAACGAAAATGATGATGTAAAGTAGTTTTGATTTATTTTAATGTAGCCTTTGTACTTATCAGTATTGTATAAGCTATGTCCATTCGTTTACCTATACCACTCATCCAAGTAAGAACCATCGAGAAAAAAAAGATAACGGTTTGTAAGGTAAGAACAAAGTTCGTTTAAAACAAATAAACACATGCGAACACATGTGACATTCAAAATAGAACAGTCTGTTTAAAACAAATGAACATATGCGAATACATGTGACATTCAAATTAAGAACACAGTTCGGTTAAAACAAATGAACATTAGTAAACACGAGTGACATTCACAATAAGAAAACAGTTCGTTTAAAACTAATGTACATTAGTGAACTTAACACTAGAAACCAATGTTCTGAAAAGCTGCGGGGCGGGTATCTTTGCTAAATGCTCTAGTTAGAGCGCGAGTTACTTTTTTATCTGTATAATAAATACAACATAATTTTCTGAATCTCTACACCGCATATATAAAGGATATCTCAAGCTAATTTCACACGTTTCCTTTCATTCCTTCCTAAATTGATATATCCGCAATCCCTGTCATAAAAACACAAATCCCAAATCTCGATAACACGAACCCCTAACCGCATCCTTCAAACCACGTGTGAAAACCAACCCATAGGAAATTCCAATAAACTCAACAATTTCCACCCTCGGACTACCCTCATTTTGGGGTGTCCAGCGTGTTAAGAAGCCAGTTCACTTGTTCTCGACATATGGACTCAATCACTTCGACCCTCTTGCAAAATAACCTCACATTTTATGTGAACTTTATGTATGTTGTTTTAGGAGTTGTTTTATGTTTTTTTGTGGATTAGAAAAGTTGGTAATTTAGAATTTTTGTGGGAAGGGAAATGTTCGATTTCCGCACCGGACTTGGCGATTTTTATTGGGCATAAACAAGGGTTCTTGGTAAAGTTTGGTCAAACAATGTGAGAACGAGTTCGACAAATATTGGGTACGTTAGCGTGTTTGAGTGGTTACACGGGTGACCTTTTTGTTTATTTGAGTTGTGAATAACACATGAATAAATTGTTGCGAGATTTTACGGACTCTTTTGCGTTGCTAAAAATGTTATGTAGCATTGGTTGTTTACTACATTCAGTAGGTATAATTATATATACATATCCATTATATAATATATATTACTAGCAATATGACTTGTACTCAAACTACAATTACTAAAATTAGACATAAAGACATATATTGATTTGTGGCAAAAATTAATTAAAAATTAAAACTGCCAAAAGGGTACAAATAGTTTATGGTTTAATTTTTTCAATTTTTACCACAAACCGTCCCCAACTCAGCAATAATTAATAATTATGAATCATATTAATCGTTAATTTATATAACATTTTATTTTAATCAAATGTATGACGTGTTATTATGACTTATGAATATATAATATGTTATTTCTATGTCTATGTCTAATTAATAACCGCTGTAGTTATGGTAAGAAATATAATATTGTGTTAATTTTAATATATATTTTAAAATAATGATAAAATAAAAATTATTTATAATCATTAATTATTTGAAGAAACCTTAAAAAAGATAGGTTAAATTTAATTTTTATTCAGGACGTTAATTAATTTGCAGCTCCTAGAGATGCTAGTTATGTTTAAAAAAAAATTAATTTTGAATAATATAATAATAATATACAATCTGTAATAGTAATTTGGCTCACTGGGGTTTCACAAATAGAGCACCTACTTTTAATTATTTTACTTTTTTTTACCTACTGAATTATTTTACTAGGCACTTAGTAATTTTGCAAGAAACAATATTATTATATCCAACTAGATCATCATTTTTCTTCACCACTAATGTAGGTCTACATTAGTGGTGTAGATAATTTATACAAAAAAATGACGATATATTTTGTCAATTTTCTGGACTGATGGAAAGTGAAGATGCGGTAGACGACGGAGCACGATTGCTTAGAAGTTCACCTGTTCACTCGAGACTTAAATCCTTTCAAGTTCAAGAAAAGAAATTGTAGATCAAATCAAAGCTGCATGCAAGAACAGAATAGCGCAGTCATGTTGTAAATAGTTGTTCATTACCTTTAATTCATTACAATTCAAGAAGCTCATTCCGAACTAAAGATAAAATACGTTTCCAAATTGCATGTCTCAAAACAAAATTAAGTGCACATCGCACAATCCGAAATAACCGTCCCGCAGTAAATACATCAACAAAAGGAAAAATTATGACCAAATATTTTCCGAGAGTGCGACCGCCGCCAAATTCCGGCTATTTATTTATCGCTGGTTTAAATATAAAATTTTCGGACGAGTTAATGCACTTTGCAGACCAATCTTATATACAGAGTGTGTGCACTTTTGCAGGTTTTTTTATGCTGAATATGATCAGCAAGCATTTGACCAGTATCTCACTCGATGAAAAGTAACGATGCGGCCGAAGATGGGACATGCTTGCCTAGAAGGTACACGGAGAAAAAAAAATTGTACAACTAAAGTTCTCAAATACATATTTTCTTGTATATAAAGTTACAGCTACTACGTTTTTTTGTGATTGTTACTAAATAATTATAGTTGTCACATAATACATAGCACTAGAATGTTAGGAACAAAACAAGACATTTTTCTCAGTGTGCCATTATCGCAGAAATAAATTGCCCGCTGGCGTAGTTGGTTAAGTGTCTGCCTTCTAAGCATCGGCCATTGAGTTCGATTTATTCCCACAAAGACGCGCCGTGCGACGTCGGCTTTGTGACTAACCTTATTACCTTACTTACCAAAAACATTTACCAAAAAAAATCAATTTAGAACCAAAAACCATTGAAAAAAGACAACCCAGTTGGCGCAGTGGACAGGTGTCCGCCCTCTGCGCCGTGGGTCCTGGGTTCGATTCCCGACAGGAGCACAGATTCCTTCCCAAGAGATATTTGTGCTTCTGGTTCTGGGTGTAATGTGTGTGTGTGATGTGAATGTTTCTGGCAACCTCGATAAAAGTCTTTGAACTTAGTGTGGGGTGTGAGTGTGAGTGCGTGTTTGTTTATTTGTTTGTTTGTTAAATGTTAAAATGTGTATTTAGACGTCATATTATCACAACATACTCGTTCTTATAAATTACTTTCTACTTAGGTTTCGTCCTACGTAGGGTTTTCTGGCAGAATACTCTATAGTTAAACCGCCTTTACACATATTTTGTTATGGCCTAACTGTAAAAACTTTTTTTTTATAGATGTGTGTATAATATCCGTGTATATACTTACTTTTATAATTATGTTATAATAATATATGTATTTATTACATATTGAGGCAACTTAAGCTAGTTAAAGCTAGTCTTAAAAACATATATGTAAAAATAATACGAAAGATATTCTTACGTATTTTTTAACATATAATTTTTTAGAACTCACAACACCACAGTCCTAAAATTATTTTACTATCTCCTCTCCATCCAACGGTTTTCTGGCAGCAATCGATTTAAGCGATCCGTTCGCATTGTACTAGCCTAAGTTATTTTTAATTATTTTTTTTCACTTTTCGTTTAGAATTGGTATACAATAAAAAGTTCATCTATCTATCTATCTTATTTCTTGAAGTCTGCGTTAATCCCAAAATCTATTTGTTTGTAGGTCGATGATAATAATAATAACTTAAAACTAAAATCTTGCATCACCCTATACGTACGAGCACTTCAGTCTCGCCACTGCAGTTCGCGGTCATCTGGCGATCCGCCAACACCAACAAAAAAGTACGCAAATACTGTCTGTTTGTCCGGCGGTCATAGCGGCCAACAAACCGCATTACTCATTGGGTACCTTGTTGAACTAAAACGGTATCGGGTCTTTGTTTGGACGTGTATGTGTAGGTTATGTATACGTGTATGTTAAAGGGTTTGTTTATGTTTAAAGTTGTGCTGTTTGTAGGTGCACACGTTTTTTTATGTGCGTTTGAGTGACGAGAAGAGCAAGGTACTGAACTGATGGTAAGCGTTACGCTTGCCTTATTAAATTCAGGTTCACCCTGAGTAAGAGTGAGTGAGAGATAGAGAGAACTTAAATAGTTCAATATTCTGAAGCATTGCGATCGTTACCTGCCCCCCTATTACGTATCTTTGTTGCACGTGGTTTCTATTTAAATTAATTACAAGTATTGAACTTATTTCTTAGGAGTTTTGTCAATTTAGTATTGAAACCGTTTGCCACAAAGATAGGTAATAGGGGTTTAATTATCTTTTACTGTATTTGCACTGGTAACATTGCGCTTCTATCGGAAATATAGTTATGTTTGTACACTGCTGCTAGCTGTTCTGGCAATGTTGTGGAGCTGGCCCAGGCGAATTGTACATAAATGTGTGTATGTTCCTTCTCTTCACGCTGTAACGGTTGATCTAATTTAGATGAAATTTGGAAATATTTGAAAATACGAGCACTTTTTGTTGGTTTTCTATGAAACACACAAACAAATAAAGGCTGCCATAAAGGAAAGATGACCAGCCATTAACTTCAAAATCTAAAAACTGATGTCATGAATTAGTCTAGATCCAAGGGATTCAAGAGCGTGCGTTTTCTATTTTGCATTTCCTAAACATTTTATGTAAGAATATTAGGTTATAAGTTTAAATGTATATCAAAAGTTTAATGAATAATACTTTATCTATATTTAAACCTCAAGTAGTTTTTTCTTTGGTGCGAAAGTAAAAAATTACAGTGACGATTTTGTATTATTTTCCAATATTTGTGATTATTCGAGTGTCAATGTGTAATAATGACGGATTATTTACTATTAATAGTTTGCAAACGTGCATAAGTCTAAGCAAATCAATTAAAATTGACAAACGTGATTTTCGCTTTCGCTCCAAAACTTAAGTAAAAGTAACGTTTCTATCACTTTACTTGATCATAACTTGACTATGACTGGATCATGACTCTTTCACTTGACTTTGACTATGGTCATGATCATGGTTATATGAAATATCTAGTTCATTTGAAAATTATTTATGACTTGACGTTGGCTAGATAAAAAAAAAACCTTATGCATATTCCCTATTGGTGTACATAAATAGGTATACACATAAAAACACATGAATCAAGAAAACGTACACATTTTCGAAGTCAATTTTAACGACTAAACTTAACCGTTTAGGATCCATGACTAAACACAAACCAAACCCAACCCAAAATCATACATCTAACTGTAAAACAGAACAAAACTTAAAAAAATACGCAAACTGTCAAAAAAAAACCGGTCAATACAGGATCAAACACAATACTCGATGATTTTGCATAATTTCATTGATCCAAATAAGCGTGGATCATTGATCATCGATCGATAATACGCATTAAACATGTCACTATCTGCAATTGTGGTTAAATTAGTGATGGGCTATGTTGTAATATCGATAATACGTACTCGTAGGACATAACCACGATGTGACAAATATCGATTGATTAATGTTAATTTATATTTACAAATTAATAATTACTTGACAATTATACTATAGTACTAACACTGATAACAACACATTACACATATTAAACAACAACAATATTAATGATACATAGTTATGACATCTTATTACGAATTAATTTGATATATTATTAATGAAATATATTATCTTTCTGTGCTCTAAATGGTTGTGCCCAATGGGGCCTCTAATGTACTGTCATTTATTTTGACCACCTATCTACATTTAGAGAATGCAATAAAGATTTAAATTTGAATTTAAATTAATTGTTCTATTTTATCGATGCTAACGTGAGCGAATTAGCTATTATGTTACTAGCCGTGCCTCGCGTTAATTAATTTACAAAGTAGGTAATGTGTTAATCCCGGGTATAAGCTATCTAAATTGCAAATTTCATCCAAACCCGATTACCGGCGACAGCGTGAAGACAAACTTTCGGATTTGTGATATTTGTGTTAATATTATTTAATTTTTATAGCAACTATTGTATATTTTACAAATTTTAAAATGAAGAATTTTTGTTGATAATTATTATGGTCTATCTCACCTGATGGTAACTGACGGTTCAGTTGACGATGGAGCAGGTATGCCTAGAAGATACCGGTTTACTCGTAACTTAGTCGTGGACTTCAACTTCTTTGCCTATTCGGATATTTTTGTCCCAATTGGAACAAAAGTGGTGATCTTGTTAAAACGCCTCAAAAAAACAGTTCAAAGATAAAATATATCTTCAATCAAATGCACATGAGTTCAAAAACTCAAAATTGTTAGTAAACTTTGAGTTAATATAACATACATATATTTGTTTGTAACATATAGAACCACAATACGTTTTACTCAATGCACATTAGCTACGTTTGTTCCAATGATTTAGTAGTTTCTTTCGATACATTTTTATCGACATCAGTAATCACATCACTAGCCCAATGTTGTGCAAATCTCAGTGTTGACCGATGGACCATGGCAAATGAGACGATCGATCATGCAATACTGCTTTGTCCTGTGACATCACCAGGTGTGGACCCGGCCTAAACATGACTACTGTATGACTGTAAGCTGGTTTAACGTTGCTTCTTTGAATTTTTTAAGGTTTTGAAAGGGCACGTGCGGATTTCATGCAAGTTAAGGTTGGTTACACATTAAAAAGTTTAGATTTTCAACGTTTTTTATATCCCTGCCAGTGAACCCAAATTTTTTTTATAATAGTTATGTGTTTGCCATCCTCTATCACGTATATGATCACTTATCAGCTGAGATAGATGTCAAATGATAGCCTATCAAATACAAAAAATATACATTAACTAGTTATTCCCCGCTTTCCTGCCCTCAATCTGAGATTTTTTTGAACCTGTACACACAAAAATTTCATCATTATTGGTCCAGTCGTTTAGGAGAAGTTCAGTCAAATACACACGTACAGAAGAATTATATATGTAAAGATAACTACTACCTTTTCATTTTTTTGTACTGATGGGAAGCATTTGACCACAATCTCACCAGATGGTAAGTGATGATGTGGTCAATGATGGTAAACACGCTAGGCTTCAAATGACTACCTCTCAAGGATAACTGCGAGAACATCATTATCAGTTCACCTAAAACCTGATGTGTGTGGCTTGTGAGGAAATCATACAATGTTATAACGTCAAATTATATTATAAATAATTATAAATATATGTATATTTTTTTTATAGTGGTCAAATGCTTGCCTAAAAAAACGTCATAATTGACGGTAGTTCAGTGTTTAGGCCATGATATCTGGTAAACAATTGCTATCCTTATCCATTTGGAAAAAGGTTAAAAAAGCTTAAAACTGTTACTGAAATATTGATAGATAGATAGATAACTCTTTATTTTACACCTGAAATAAAGGAAATGCATCAAAGACCTTAAAACTAACTTAGGCTAGTACAATGGGCGGGTTTATCGCTTAAAGCGATCTCTTTCAGACAACCTTTGGATGGAGAGGAGATAGCAAAATGTATTGGGACTCAGGTGTACCACATAGTTACGCAAACTTTATAATAATGCATTAAGATACTAAACAAAATAATTGCCATTTATATACTAAAATGAATAAGTACATACATTATATATCATATACATATATATTTTTTCCTTGTAAACGAATCTGTAATGTATCACTTAGTCCTTCTCACTTTCTAAAGAAGGATAAGTTTTTGTCACTAAGTTACAATTTGCGATAGAAAATTTCAAAGTCCAAAAGTTAAGTATGCGGGTGATGTCCACAGTGGAACCACAGAGGAACTGCTGTAGTGGAACAGCCTACGGAACCGTTAGCAGATAACAAATTCACTTATCTACCGCTCGGCAGCCGACCAAGTTTTTCAACTTACGACCTTAGTTCTTTGGTAGTTTATATGAAGCTAGAAAAGTATGGAGGCGGCTTTTTTAAAGACAAATAAAACTTGGGTGGAGTTTGATCTCTCTTCCAATAAGGATTTCTTGCAAGAATAAAACTTGAAATAAATAATTGAAAATATAATATTAAAATTTATTTGAAAACAAAATAAAATTAGATAGACAATATGAACTGCCCGTTAGCGTAAGTGAGTGCGCGTTCGCCTGCTAAGCATGGGTTCGATAACCGGTGGAAAAAAAGGTTTTCACCCTAAGAAAAATTTGTGTTACTGGTTCTAGTTGTGATTGTGTGTTTGATGTGAAAGTTTCCAGAACCCACGACACATGTCATCTAACCTAGTGTGGGGCTGTGAGTGTGATAGCGTATATGTTTATTCTGTATGAAAAATATTTTAAAAAATTACATGTGCAGTAGTGTAAAACTGTGCCCCAGCTGCCAAGGCCCTCCTGTGAAGAGTATGTATTAAAGTTCTAACAACGTCGTATTTTTTTTTTTTTTTTTATGCAGAATAGGCAAGCATATGACCACTATCTCACCTGATGGAAAGTGATGATGCGGTCGAAGATGTGACATGCTTGCCTAGAAGATACCTATTCACTCTCGATTTGAAGACTCCCAGATTATACCCCTCAGGGAACAATGACGCAGGCAATGAGTTCCACTCCTTCGCTGTACGGATGATGAACGTAGAAGCAAACCGCTTCGAGCGAACTGGAGGTATGTCAACCATAAATGGATGACGTTTGTCAGTTTGTCTGGTTGTTAGATGGTAAAATGGGCATGGTGGAATTAACTCATGTAATTCCTGCGCACACTCTCCAAAATGCAAACGATAGAATACCGATAGACTTGCGACCATACGCCTGTGACCTAGGCTGTGCAATCTGGACTCAATCAGCTTACTATCGCCAATAAGTCTTTTTGCCCGTCGGTCAATAGCCTCAAGACCTTCAAGCTGGTACTTACTTAGTTACTCGTATTTTCTAAAGTAATTATTTTAAATTATGAATATCTATCTTACAAAGAAAATATTTCATATCTACTGTAATAAAATGTCTTTACATTATTTACAAGCTATTTTAAATTCCCCTGATATGTATTTAGTAAGAAAAAATAAAACACTCTTAAAACATGCCTTAGGGAATATTTTTCTTTCAAAAAACTCATTATTTTGTGTTTGTAGCCCTAGCACGATAGTCACAAAGTCTTGTTTTTAAAAATCGCATCCACAAAAGACCAAAAGCTTCTTCCATTCTTTCCTACCCTTCTGGGCAGTCCCCCGGACTCTAATTTCCTCGCCCTCACACTCAGTATGGGGGCTTGATTGAAAAGTTTAGCCTTAAAACTTGAAAGTCTCCATTCTCGAGCTACTGTGGTTTGCCAACTTTGAGGACCTTTTGGGTTCGATTGAGTAGTTTGTTCGAGACTTTGTGATGGTTGAATTTTTTTGTGTGTCAAATGTTTCATACATTTTTTTTATCGATGTTATATGGGTCCTGATGATCAATATCGCCTGAGTGAAAATGTGGTCGAAACTGGTAAATACGCTACGTTCAAAATGACGGGATTACTGTTAGAAAATTATTTTTTATTTATGTAGCGAGCCAGGCGAGCATGACAAAACGCCGTACCACCATGGATTTCATAGATAAGATAAGACAATTGTTTATTGGCAAAAACTGTAGTGTTAGTATTCGCGAGTTCATATTGCAGGTAATGTTATTACAGTTGACCCATCTCGGGCGTCCAATGTCACAAAATATGATTATACAAACCATACAAATTTTCATTATTTAGATTATGATATTCGGAATTTATGATGAATAAGCTACAATAATTATAGTTAGTTTGTGAAATTTACAACACAAACATTGAACACTACAAAAATGTCGAAGATAATAAATTTATGCTATGTCAAAAAATTAATAATCATCACTATAATAAAAGAGTAGCCCTTTTTTCCTGGATATAGATCCAGTATTTCTTATTTCAATCAGGATTTTTAGGTATCTTCTAGGCAAGCATGACACATCTTCGGCCGCATCATCGATTTCCGTCAGGTGAGATAGTGGTCAAATGCTTGCCTATTAAATAAATTATTTAAAATCAATGACTTATTATTATAAAAAAAATATTTAAAATTTCTTAAAATTCTAAACATTTTTTTTATTGATGACTCACACTATGGGTTTAAGATTCTTGGATATAATTAACACTATTTAGTTTCGCATTTTATAACTAAAAGTTATTTTATAAGTTCATTAATAACACAGACCCGCGCTCCCAAATACGTATAGCCATCTTTAGTTGTCGTAGTTGGTTGTGCGTTTGTCTTCTAAGCAAGGGGCATCGGGTTCGATTCCCGGTAGGAAAATAAGTTTTCTCGATATTTTTTTCTGGTTTTGGGTGTGATTGTGTATGTGATGTTTACTACATTTTGTTTACTACACCGCCAACCTTCAAACGTAGTGTAGGGTAGGTGTTAAAGCGATGTTATTATTGTCATAAGACAGTACGATATAAGAATGTATTAACTAACTGTCAGGGCATGGTCGAGGCAACACGTGACCAAAGTGCTGGAAATTATTTTGCACATAGATTCCATTCAACGTTGCCATAATTTCGGGTACTTTGCCAAATAACTGCTGTCCATTAGATTAATGTACAAAACATTTCAGTTAATAAAATGATTATTTTCGGTTATATTTAATTTAGCTTTTAGTTAATTTTAGTTGAAATATTAAGTATTTCAAAAATAATACTAACTGTTAGTTTAAATTGAGGTTATGAGTTTGTGGACATGGGCCTTAAGTTTGGACCTTCCAATCTAAACTTCCGTCGCCATACACCTACTAATAACATAAACGCTTTCACACTCACAGCTCCACACAAGGCTCGATGATTTGACTCTGGTGCCGGCAACATTCACATCACACACCCAATCACACCCAGAACCAGAACACAAATTTTTCTCGAAGAGAAAACTTGTGTTCCTGCCGGGAATCGAACCCGATACCCCCGCTAAGAAGGCAGACGCGCTCATAGCTTAGCCAACGGGCAGGTAAAATAATCTTCAATCGGTATGTATCTTTTGAAGACTCATACTTAAACATAACACCATTATAATCTAAGACCTGCAACATTCTGTGCCACACAATGCGTAAACCACGCATATTGAAACATTATTCAAGGCGATCATTACCATAATAAATGTTAATAAAGTCGAGTACATGCGCATTAGCCGGTTGTAAATCATCTCGGGGTCGCTATTGGTTTTTAGCTGGGGTATCAATTATGGCGGACTGTGGCGATCTCTTGCTGGAAAGTAGCTCTGCTTTCAAACAGAAACACCACCGTCAAAGACTGACACTACATTTCAGCTTCAAAAATATTAAGGTTTTTTTAGTTGCGTCCTTGTTAGAGTAACGTATGTGAGTTTGACTTCTACATTAATCAGCTTTTCGAAAGTCAGGATTTGGTCGATGCTTCAGGTGTTGTAGCACGTTTGTTTATAAAATACATCACTCTATTCTTCAAAAACCCTAAATTACACTTAACGGGATACACAGCAGTAGATGTCAGAGCGTTCGATTCATTTGCTATTCTTATAATGAAAGTGGGAGACCCAGACCAAGATTGGGAGTAAGCTCTGATCTGTTTCCGTTGCAAGCCAGCGTCGAGGACACAGGGGACGTTGACACTTTTTCCACACTCCCTGATAAACGGAGGCTAGGAATAACCTTTCCTAAATCTAAGAAATTTAGTTTGAAGGGTAAAGCTACTTTCCCTGCATAGAGCGGGCGTCCATAATCGCGCTTTCGGAGACTGCGCCCACGCCAATTGTCCCGTACGTAAGACTTTGCGGCTTCTCTCATGCATATTCAGCAAATTTGATGCTATGAACACAGTACCGTAACTGTAAAATTATAGTATTGTTTGAAACAATTAGAAAAAAATACTGACAGTTTTATAATATAATTAATGCTTTCTTCTGCACCCTCTAGCCCTATTTTACCAACTCTCTATTTCATAAACGTCTATTTTGTCAGTAAGACATGGTACTATAAGAGACATACTCCTAAATTTATAGGTAATAACTTTAGTTGCCGATGCATTTTGGTATTTCCAAAGTATTAGTGAAAACCATTTGACTTTATTTTAAGACTTAAGAGCCGTTTCTTAATTTGAAGGCTTCATTGATGAAATCTTACAAAATGGTATTTATATTAATATTACTGTCCTCTCTAATTTTATTGTATATTTTTCACGATCGTCTTGTTGTAGAATTAATTTGGGTCCCCTTTTCATTTTCGTGAATAGCCATTTCTTATATTGTTGTTGAAGAAATATGCAAGCTTAATTACTGTAAAACAAAAAGCAGATATCTCGCTCGTAGAAATAGTGCACAGGATGTATGTTGCGCGGTATTTGATGCGTTGAGGTAAAATATTTTCCTTAAAAAAAGTAATAGACGCAAATGCTTTCTTTGCTCTTCTTTGGTGAAGGAAAGAATCCTGTAGAGCGCTTAGTGTTTAGTAGGTATTTCCTTTAAGTTTAAATACCTATATTAAATATGTAAGGTAAATATTAGTCTTATTTATACCTAAGTCCCTCTTAAGTTTTAATCAATCGCTTAGCTACAGTTTAGCAAAATTTTCACTTATAAACGCGATTTAGCGTCAAATGCTTAAATAGTTGTCAAAATTAAACACCGCCATTGCCTTTAAAACTTACTTAGAGGCGAAAGTGCGGGACTTATTCTTTTAATAGTAAATTTGTCAATACTTTTTACGTAAGGCCCAAAATTGTTTACTTCGACAACCGTTGAATGTCACTGTCTTTCATTTTCATTTCAACAGATTAATAAAACCATATTTTGACAGCTGTATTCGTATAATTTCACTTTTAGTCGACTATTTTGGTTATTATCGTGTAAATTTCGTGTATTATTTTCGATTCTCTGTGCGTTTCTTAACTAAGCAGCGCCTAACTAACGTTTATAAGTGAAAGAAAGTTAAACATTGATTATGGGCTTAAGAGCTGCTTAACCAAGCATTGCTTAGCGACTTTTTTGTAAGTAAGACTGTATATAAGAATAAACATTACAACCTTTAATTGAAAGATCTAGTCTTGTAAAACGTGCTGAATTTCTCTTAAATCTTTAACCTCTAATGTTATTAGTACCATAACTCCATACCACTTGTGATGTAAATTCATTCATAGCATTGTCCGTACGTTGCACAACCAACAATTAGTGTACTTGTGCAGGACCTCGGCTCAGAATTACTAATGTAGAATTACAACGCAGCTTATGCTCTATAAATAATTTTACACTGTTTTGCTGTCGACTGACTGATTGTTGAAATGTGATTGAGTGGGTAATAACCGGTGATGAATTGCCCTGGACGAGAGATTGGGGACATTTGGATATATTGCTGCCAGAGAAGCATAATTAGCTGGATAATGTTATTGTTTCTCAAGGTTACTGATAGTAAGGTTAGTGATACAAAGCGTAGTCATCATCTCCTTTCACATTTTCTACTGTGGAGTTGGCAGAACATATCTTGAAAGAAGATAATGGTTGAAGTATGGTTTCAAAAAATATGAAAATATGTTGAGAATAGAATGGTTTTAAAACAAAGCATGTAGTGCCGACTCTACATAATAGATAACGGTAGGTTGATGATGACATTTTCACTTAAAACTTCTTCGCAATGTTTTGAGTCCCTACAAACATACCTTATGTTTTCTAATTATTTCCTCGGTCCTACAATAAACTTGTTCTTTCATCAATGTGTATCCTAAAACAGCAAAGGGCCACGTTCCCATAGTAACCAGGCTTCGGCCATGGTGCAACAGTCTGGGGCCGAGAAGGCCGCAGTCGTTATCGGTCACGCGGCGACCTTTGGAGATGCTCTCGCGCATGTGAATATCGCAGGTTAGTGAAATGCAAGGGTTTGAATCAAAGATAGTAAAACGATGTATAAAAAGCTTATCTAAATAGACATATCGTGATAACTGAGTCCATGAAACGTAGACCTAAACAGAATTATTCATGAACTAAACGATGTATTAATAAGAAGTAAAGGAATTACAGTTCAATGATATGAGCGAGGGTTGCCGATCGAGTAAGTACAACAAGAGTAAGTACAAATCCTACCATGAGATTTAGTGAAGAGTCTGCGCGTATTTTCTATGATCCCAACGTCTATTATCAAAATATGCGTAAATATAATACTTATTCGATGACATTTCAATGTATAAAGTTGACATTTACGTCTATCCACTTGTCCGTTTGACCCTCGGACCCATGCCTTTCAAAGGACCAATGCTAATGTTATTTATTGTTGCTATGATATTTTATCCTTTTCATACATCCTTTTGTAGTAAACATAAAGAAGTTTCGGCAGACGGAACAAACTCTTTTGTCTATGAGGAATTATTTTAATTCGGTATTTTTTTGCCCAACTTAGACGTTTTGGCAGAATTGCATCGGCCTTGGTCACGACAGACTAAGAGCATAGACACGATTTTCTCATAATGAAATGTGATTGCAGCTCGCAACACTTTAAAGTTTTAGGTATTATAAAATCAATATGGAGGTAACCGACTTCGCCTTGTCAATAATAATGTATCTACTATTAATTTAATTAACAACATTTTGAACTCAACTGTCACCTTTTCTTCTTTCAAGTCAACGCTTAACGCTTTCACACTAACTGCCCACACTAAGTTCACCCACTAAGTTCATTCCTCATATCCGCTCGAAGCGTTTTGCTTCAACATTTGTTATCCATACAGCGAAGGAGTGGATATCACTGCTCGCATCCTTGTTCCCCAAACAGTATAATCTGGGAGTCTTCAAGTCTAGAGTGATAATCTTCTAGATAACCATGCTTCATCTTCGGCCGCATCGTCACTTTCCGTCAGGTGAGATAGCGACCAAATGTTTATCTATCTGTCATAAAAAAAAAATTGTATCGTAGATGCCGGAAATATTCACATCAACCACACAATCACAACTAGAACCAGAAACACAATCTTTCCTTGGGGAGAAAACTTGTGTTCCCGCCGGCAATCGAGCCCGATACATCTGTTTAGAAAGCGAACGCTCACCCAACTAGGCCAGCAGGCAGTTCAAGTCAGTATTGACTGAGTCTGTAATTCGGTAATAGTTAATTTTTTGGGGCTATTAAGAATTGGACGGATCAATACCAACTTTAAGATAACAGAATATTATAGACACAACTTATAGACATGTAATCATTTAACTTGGCCAAAAGGTCCTTAAGGTCAGCCCGTGTTCCTATAGACATGTCTATGGATAAGAATCTAGCTAAATACTATCCATGTATTTGCGAGATTACTTCAATAACTTAGCTCATACAAGCGTTTTCAATGAGTTTAAATCATGTAGGCTTCCTTATTAAGATATACCTCAGAGCGTTTTCATATCCATCGTGAAGGGACGTTAATATATAATAGTAAAAATAGACCGCGTTAAGGATCTGCGCGTGGTTAATAATCCACCATTATTACACATTAACCCTCGAAGAATCACAGGTTATGGAAAATTTACAAAATCAATAACGCCATTTTTCATTTTCGTGGCAAAACTCCCATATCTGTTGCTATGTGTGTATGTATATAACAAATTGAACAAATACGCTTTCCATAGACTACTTACTACCATGAACAATAAAAGCAATAGACTCATAGGATGCAACGTAACACTACACAATACCAAGAAGCGGAATCTATAAAACCACAACACATCGATTTCCTTATTCCGTACCATCTTATATTCACGCAATAATAATATTATTTTATTTCAACAACTACTTAATAAGATGTGGTGACCGCACACCAAACATTCACCATTTACAATGGTGGGTGAAAATGTATTATGTCATTTAGGGCGGGCTTAACTGGAAACCATGGGTTAAATAAAATATTTATATCTTGTAAATTTTCTTACCAAAATTATGAAAATGTCGGACATTACGTTGATATAAATCGATAAAAGCAAACGCATCACTATTTTACGGTCTCATCCCTACCTACTATCATGTCAAAAATGTTTTTTCTCTCTCTAACGTATACAATCTTAATGTCAGTAATAAACTATTTTATTAATTACAAATAAGTTTTCTTAGTAATTTTTAGCGCCTTGCTTTAATTGTATCAAATTATAATGAATTCTACCTTTCTCAAACCCCCGGGTGCCCTCTGAACGGTAAAAAAAAATTGAGTTTTTTTTTTTGTTTGATGGTCTAGCCTTTGATTGAACTTTTCATCTGTTGGTAAGTGTTGATGTGGTTGAGTATGGTAAGTACTAGACCTACTGAGTGATTCTTAAGAATAGCTGCCGCATACTTTTTGGTGCGTGGTTGTCAAAAGTCAAAATTGTATCACCATCTCCTGATTAACAAACAAACAACAAACTAATTCTCACTAACAGCCCCACATTACGTTCAAAGACTTGTATCGTGAGTGCTGGAAATATTTACATCACCCACACACAATCAAACCAGAAGCACAAATACTCTTGAGAAGGAAAATTGTGCTACTGCTGGGAATTGACCCAGGGCCCAGGGCGCAGGGGGCAGACTTACCCACTGCGCAAATTGGGTCGTCTTGAACGACCGTTAAGTCACAGAATCACAGTTAGCATATGAAGTACGTGTTTGTCTGTAGTGGTTACATGCTTTTAACCGGAGTTTGGTAAACTCATTGACAAGTGCAATTGTATTGCAAATGCGTTTATAAAAACTACAATAGATGTCAGTTGGTTACAATATCAAATAGTTATTATAAATCTTATAGCTGACTAGCTTTTGCCCGCGGCTTCGCTCGCGTTAAGAAGTATTATTTTAAAATTGACAAAGTTTCATACAAACTTTCATCCCCTATTTTATCCTCTTGGGGGTAGAATTAATCAAAATCCTTTCTTAGCGGATGCCTACGTCATAACATCTACCTGCATGCCAAATTTCAGCCCGATCCGTCCAGTGGTTTGGGCTGTGAAGAGATAGAAGATTAGAGCTAGTGGAACCAGCCCTGACTTTTTACTTCGCAAAATGTTTATGTATGAAGGTGTCAAAACACTCTGTCGAGCACAAATTGCCGGTAGCCAACTAAGGGCATGCATTTAAATACCATTTGGACCAATGCTTAGTACCATTATATTCTTACAATGGTCTAGGACAAGGGACAATTCTACATCAGATGGTTCCGGCTCTGATAGCCTTCTAAGACGATATATTGCCGTCTTATTCAATTTAAATATATCTATTGTCTTCGCCGTCTCTTGTTTTGAGGATATTATTCATAATAATAATTGTGGGAAGCTTTAAAGGTTAATCGTGAGTTCGGTTTTGTTGAAAATTTGATCAGTTTTCGATAGACAATTTGTGTTATTAAGGTCTGATGGAGTAAATATTGATGAAGAGTATTCTCAGATTCAGTTACCTTGTTTTTATTACTCTTAAAATCAATCATAAAAGAGGAGAACTCCCAAAACCTATAAACAATCAATCTGCACTATATGGACTTCAGGTGTTATGTACTTGCTGTGTCAGCTTTTATGATAATGGATAATACTGAGTTAAAAGCCTTTGTGGTAGTCTTAAGGATACGCTTGGATAACTCAATGGTTAGAGTGATAAGGTATGATGCCATATGGCTGCGGGTTCAAGCCCCGCTCCAAACGATAAGGAAAAATCCTTTCTAAATTTACTATTATAGCATGAAAAATAATTGCCTGTATGTTGAATTCATAAGTAACCAGACAATTAATTACAGCTTTTACGGTAAGATACTCAATACCGCTGTTATATTAATTTAAGTGTTAATTTAAAATTATTATGGAAAAACCGTACCCCGCGGCTTCACCCGCGTTATTTAAGTTAAAGATTAACCTATGTGCTATTCCGGAACCTAAACTGTTTATTCGTTACGGTGATACGTGGAACATTCACACATATTCACACACACAAACTTTCGTATTTATAATATTAGTAGGTATACTCTGAATGCTATATGAACTCTATAATGATTTTTTTAGTTACTTCTTGCCAATTTTAGTTAGATTCCATTGGATTTGCCTAGAAATGTTATTTTACAATCTTTTGAATGTAATAATAGCAAAACATTTGATGTTTAATTGCAACTTAATCATATCAAAACGAATAATTTGTGGCTTTCAAAGAATTTTGTCAGGGAGGTTTAATTCATAAAGAAAGGTTAGTGTTAGTTTTAAAGTCAAGTGCAGACAGGGAGCACAGCTACTAGTTTATTGATTAAATGAAGCGAGATTTCTAAGACTTGGGTTAATATTAAGATTTTTTTTTAAATAAATAACCACAGAAGTTTTTCTATATTTGGTAAAATTAATATTAGGCGCGAGATCTCAGTTCGGGGTGAATGACTAGTAATTTCAAAGCGATGTGATTATAACAAAAAGAACATAACAGAGCAAAGCTAGGGAAAGAAATACAATCTAACAAAGGCATCCTCAGAAATCTAGAACTGAACGTGCATAATATCATTATTAACCTGTTGCAGCTGTCACGATGACAGACAAACAATCAACTTTCACGATGGCAGCCCACATCTGAATCCACGTGACAACTGCGGAGACGTCCAAGTGACAAGCTGACGGAGACTAACATTTCATTGATGTGTTCTGACCCCCTATTACCTATCTCTGTTGCAAACGGTTAACAAAACTTCTAAGAAATAAGGTTCATGTTTGCTTAATTCAAATAGAAACCGCGTGCAACAAAGATACGTAATTCCTGACTGACCTGACTGAGGGCTGACCTGCCCCCTGATTCAGAACGTTTCGGTAACTAACCGAATCGATACGATTGGATAATTTTCTCGTACGAAAACTAAAATACATTTTATCGTACGATAGCTAACCGAATCGTACGGTAATTGAGTTATAGTATAGTTTTAAATTAGGGACAGTCCCGCAAGCCAAGGTGCAAGCGCAGTCTACACCTCACGCCTGTCTTTTGCCTTTAGGAAAAAAAATATGTTTTAGTCGACATTTGACAGATTCTACTTTTGGCATCATTTTTTATTTTATTTTTTATTTATTTATATATTAAAACTTTCAGGGTGAGCATTACAGGCATAGCCAATTCACTCACCCCAGTCCTTAACTAAACAAAGTTTATGAATTAAAATATACTTAATTAAATCAAACAATCACATAATTACATTTTAGATAAGTTGGGCAAACACCTCTCCAAATCATAGTCTACTATTGCCAGATTATATGACCGATTATACATTGAACAGATTTTATTTTTAATTTGGCTTTGCAATCTTGTGCATTTAGCCAGTGTCAAGTAACAATAAATTAAAAGTCCCAGTCACAGTCAAGGTCCAATCATAGTCAAGTCATGCCCCAGTAAAGTGGTAGAACCTTTACCAGAACTTTCATTGAAGTTTTGGTTCGAACGCGAATATTACGTTTTTCAACTTTGTATGATTTGCCTACACTTATGCACGTATACTAAGTATTAACGGTTAACAATCCAACATTATTACACATTAGTACTTCAAGAATCACAGGTTTTGTAAAACTATACAAAATCAACAACGCCATTTTTAAACTTTCGCTGCAAAACTCCATTGGACAGATTCTGCATTGGACAGATTCTACTATTGCCAGATTCAACATATGACCGATTCTACATTGGACAGATTCTACATATTCTATATTTAATTTACGTTAGTTGCTTATTTTTTTTTCCTTATTAAACTGTTTATATTTTGTACTTGTTGTTAAAGAACAGGATGTTATGATAATATAACCAATTTTCTACGTAATTTTATCCAAATAAAAAGCTGTATTTAAGATAGACCTAGGGACAAATAGGTCTAAAACGGCAACTGCACTGTCTCATCTAATTGTCAGTTAAAATTAAAGATATTTGAATATATTTTAATGTTGACTCTTGAAATCTATTTAGAGGTTGGGGCATCTACTTACTCCAAACCTTTATGTTTTCGCAGACGCCGCATGAATTCGCATTCGTCGTTTTTGTTTTTTTTTATAAGAAAATGTATCATTTCATAAATTTTACTAAAGTTGAACTTTGATTTTGTATCAATTTCTTGAAAATTCCTATTGATTTGGTTATTTACTTTCGCTGCATCTTGTAGCTTGACGACTTTGTAGGTTGTTCTTTCGTTTCTTTTCCTAACTTGTAACATTTGCATTGTGTCAAATTATCTGAGAACATTATTATGTTTAATACATGTGTGTCCATCTTTATCAAGTTATTAGTAAATTGTTAGTATGTAGTTGTCTTTAGAAGTACAAAAGATTTAAACTGTATGTTATTAAAAATATATTTGTATTTGACACTATGTGATCTGGTTAAAAAAAAAAAGAAAAATAAAGCTCATATAAGGATTACAAACGGAAGTGTGTATGAAGAAAGATATAAATATTGCTTGAAATGTGTTTTCATCGGGATTTGTTTCAATTTATAACATGATTTACTGATACTATTATTTATAAGGCAGATGCTCAATCCACAACGCCAACGGGCAGTTCATAGTTTTTTTTATCTGTGAACGGCTAGCGTTTGACCACTATCTCACCTTATAGTCAAGGATGTTCAACAAGGTGGTGGCTCTCAAGTACAGGTAGCTCCCGTAATCATATTTTTTAATAATTAAGACGACAGATCCTATTCGTATTAAAATTTTTATTCGATGTGTTTCGGTTGGTACCAATATTACCGTAACTTTTTTTTGTCTTGATAGATAAATATATGACCACTAACTAACCTGGGTAAGTGAAAATGTGGTCGACGATAATGTAGGTGTTTTTATAGAAGATATATCTACGAACTCGAAGATTTCAAGTTGAAAAAAGAACGGTATAAAAAAGAATGCAGATAAAATTAATTTACATAAATTTAAAAATAACTCACAATACAAGTTGACAAAAACATTCGGCTAACGTCACATCCACGACACTAACATTGACCCAACTCGAGTTGATCCCTGACTTACACCTCTATGACCTATCGAGGCTTCGGGACGTGTGCTATAACGTGACCTTAAGCATTATACCGCACAGCTTAGAATAATCTCTTCATAACAATTTTGTGTCTGGATTTTGTATTCATTTCTTGTTCGTAGTTTTTGTAGGCTGTGGCAATGGTAATGTTTGAGTTGTACAGGAGAGTTATAGATCTCGCTTGGCCTCTGGCCTCAGATTTGCGTCAATTCATGGAACAATTATGCCGCGTGTAACTGTTAGTGTTTCGGTATCTTCGGGCCAATTGCTTATATTTCCTAAAACTAAACTAAAATTCAATACATCTATTCAGCAAAGACCCAAGTTACCTAAAAGTCATCGAGCTTATAGGTAACGCAAGTGCTCAAGCCCACTACCAGTGAGAAGTGTCCGTGTTTCGGTTGATCGTTACTCTATCAGGGGTTTGTGTTTTACATTGATATGTTATTGGTACCATCTATTTGCTTTAGGCAAATTAGATTTGTGCACATCAAGATCAAAAATATATCAAAGCGCCTGGTTGAGGCGACGTGTGATCAAAATGGTGGTACTAATTTGGCATTGCAATTCAAAGAGACCTATAAGCTCGATCCCTTGTCAGTTATTGCCTATCCTTATTACTAAGAATTAAATATTACATAGCAATTTTATATATCTTAAATATTTGTATCTTCTAATCAAACGTGCTTCATCTTGGGCCGCATCATCACCTCCCATCAAGAATGATAGTGGTCAAATGATATCGAGCACAAAAAAAAAATAGTCTTGAGGAGCGAAATTGTAAATTTTTGTTCTTATTCGGAAATGCAGACTTTGACTGTGATAATTATAAAGCTGAAACTGGAAAGCGCAAGATCTTTCAAAGTGCAAGAATCATATGAAGATATACCTTCTGTTCGCTTGAAACGCTTCGCTTCTACGTTTTTTATCTGTACTGCGAAGGAGTTGAACTCTTGCCCGCGTCTTTGTTCCCCGAACAGTATAATCTGGAAGACTTCAAGTCAAGTGTGCATATATCTTTTAGGCAAGCATGCTACATCTTTGGCTGCATCATCGCTTTTCATCAGGTGAGATTGTGGTCGAATGCTTGCCTTTCGAGAATAAAAAAAGCTTCATGTAATTATTAAAAAATCATAGTTATTGCTACCGAGGTTTCTGAGATATCCTCCCAACACCGGGAGAAAATCACACAATCAAATAAAGTAACGATAAAGCTGATCGAGAGAAAGTACGAATGGTGTTACCATGTTTTACGATTCATCCCATAGGTAACCTTAAACGGGCAATAAACGACCGATTTAAGCACGCGTTAGATAAACAGTTGTTATACGATTTGAAGATGATTGTGAAAGTGGTTAGGACATTTCGAAACTGTACAAAGAGCTGTAAATATCTCTATTATTCAAATACATTTGTTATTTTTTCTGAATACAATTCGATTGCCGTGCGATAGTCTTGCAAAAACACGAAAAAGGCTCGATAAATTTGTTTTTATTATTCACTAATTTTCTTTTTCTACCGACTACATAAAAAGTAGGAGTTACTCAATTCTACTGTATTTTTTTAATTTATTGTTTTATCTGTGTTACCTACCTCATAACTTTTCCACGTGAATCGGTTTGATTTTTTTTTGTTCAAAATTGCTGTTTTTCCATTGGTCTCATTTAAATTTGAATAAGATCTGATCACTAGTTTTTGAGTTAACGTCCACAATCAAGGTTCCGAAGATAAAGCGGTGAAGTTGATTTTTTTAAGCTTTGCCTGCGTTTATTCTTAAACCAACTCTGTACATTTACAGAGTTGACAGAGTTTAGAAAAAAAGAAAATTATAACAAAAAAAAAACAATCAATTAAAGCTATCGTACTTGTAAATTATTTTTTTTTTATCTTTTTGAAAACGCAATATTTTCAAAGGAAAAGATTGCACCCAAATAGAATTCAAAACTTTTTTATTCTATTTAAAGTAAATATAAGAACTACATGCAGACTAAAAACAAGCCATCCCCGTTGCATGCGTAGTAATGCCACGTAAAGAAAAAAGTGTTTCAGCTCTTTCACTTTATGGTTGCCTTAAATTAATGACTTATTTATCTTTCATGTTTATATTTGCCTAGTTATTTACAAAGTGCAACTAAAGTAATCCTATACAAAATATTAAAAAAAACATTGCATCTTATCCAAACCTTTACTGGTTTTCATAAAACAACTCGCAAAAGTTTCATCACAATCACATGAACGACAGTGCATGAAATACGAACAAACAAACAAAAATAGATTTAGATGTTCCGGCAGTTATCTTTGAGAGCCTGCGTATTCCAGGTCTAGTGTGTTTACCAGCTTCGATCACATCGTCACTTACCATCAGGTGAGATAGTGGTCAAACACTAGAAAGTCACAAATAAAAAAAAAAAAAAAAAAAAAGATAATCTAGTAATCTTGTAACTTCTGTGAGGCCTATGTTATTTCCACTTGTCGTAGTCCCAGCGGAGAGTTCTGAGTGATTTTGCAAATTCGAAGGCAATTTGAAATGAGTCATGCTCGTAGGTGTGACTTACAAGAGTTACAAGCAAAATAATAGATGTAATCAATTAATTTATCACTGTACGAAGTAATTGTATTTCCATTATAGCCTAAATTAGCACTAGAGTTTGAGTGATAGTTTCGGTTTCTACAAACATTCAATACGATTCACTATTCATGCAACTCATAATAATTACTAGGTTCAACTATCCGCTTTTTTACTACAATTATACTATTTGTTATATAATGACAATGTTGTTGGGTTGAGAAACGACTTTACGCGTTGTCGATCTACAACTGATTCGTATTAATTAGTTTATGCGGATATTAGTTAGTGCGGAGCTTTTACCGTCCTTCCTCGCACTGTGCGAGCTTATACAATTCTGATAATAAATAAAATAATACTAAATATATACACGAATATCTATTGACTAGTCAAAAATTGACCCATCAAACAAGTCAAGGTATATAAAACCGTTTAAAAGGAAAATAAAAACAACATAGACAATTTATTGAAACAGCCTAACAAATTTGATTCATCTGTTTTGAAAACAAAGTTGAATTATTTCCTGTTACTCCCAAATCATACTATGTAAAGTAGCTAAAATTATGAAGTTTAAGTTGGAAGATATTTGGTGTTTGATAAATTTCTTAATAGTTGGCACATATGAAAATAAACAAATGTAGGCACTATGTGCAACAGCAACGGTTTTTAATATTTATTCGTTTTGTAGTTTAATCATAAATTTTTGTTTTTTATGCGTTATCCAATATACCTACCACTTTTAATAGACATTAGTATCTATATCTCCTCCTAAATACATCACATAACAGTTTATCCAACAGTTTTTAAAAACTAAAAATAGAATCACTTATAAAAGTGCCAAAAAGCTAAGCATACAAATGTTAAGCTCTCTTAACTCAGATAAAATACTATAAACTGTACATTGAATACTGGTGGGTACAAAAGTGTTAACTTTATTTGATATTAATGTGACTTAATGTCCCTCACGTCAATCTATAACGAAAAAAAAATTATTTAATAGTAATCAGTCGTTAAAATATCTCGGTTTTTATTATATGAAATAGTACAACAGACGTATTCAGCCGTCAAAAACTGTCAATAATTAATAACAATTGTCAAAAATTACATAAAAGCGTCAAATACAAAGCCAATTCAACGACCGAAAAAAAATAATGATATATAATACCTAAACAAATATAATACAATACTAAAACCACAGACATTAGGTTAAACGATTTTTTTATTCATAAAGAACATAGTTCGCTTATAATAAGTTTAAATACTAACCTATAACTAACTTAGAACACAGACATTGCCACATTGAATGGCAATAATGTCTGTGCAAATTTTGCCAGCATTTTGAAAATGCAACCATAGATCCACGTTCACCATGATCAGTTCTAAGCCCCGTGATTCTGAAACTTTTAAAATAATTTTGAAGCACTTCTCTACGCACCAGTACCAGCGATGACCATCAACCACGAGCATCAGTGACCCCGCGACGGTCATTTATAAACACGACCATGGGAACTTGCAGATAACGCATCGCACGTAGACCCCAGACCCTCGTAGACTGACTTTGTAGAGTCGGTTCTTGAAAGTACCACCTTTGAAAATGTCTTGCTCGGCCCTAATTGGCGGTTTTTGCATCCAATAATAATGGAATTAGAGGAGTCCAAGGGGAGATGCTGTCTATTTACATTTTATTTATACAAGAGCCCGGATTTGCGCGGGTACATTTTCCGGTTGATTTTCTAAAAAAGTTTTACATCTTGACAATTACAAACACAACAAAAATAACATCCAAATCGGTCAAGCATATTTCCACGGCAATTGTGTTTTTATTATACATATAATAATAGATTATAGATATGGAGATATATAGTTTCATAATATGTACAAAACGCAGTCTAATTTATTTTTGTTTTTGGAAAAAGTGTTTTCGAAACTAACTTTATAAAATTATTAAAATAAAATACATAAACAAAACTATTTTGAAAATGAATCAAAGTAAGTAATATTATTGAAGAATAAATACTAATACATTTCGGTATTATTTTTAAACTTCTAATACATTTTAGGTTATCTGGTTATTATGAAATTAATTTAAACCTATAAATGTAGTAAAAAAATACATTGAAATAAATGAACTGAAATATTGATTATATATATATACACAAGAAGAAATGGCCTCTCACCTGTTTTTGTCAACTCGTCATTTTGAAAGGCTTAACAACTTGTAGAATCATTGAATTTTTTCCTACGGGAAAAAAATATTAAGAAACAATGACAGTATACTTACCGTCTATGACTTATCCTGGCATTATTTTGCTAACTTGTCAACAGCACTAACAAATTATCCTCCATTGAAGCCCGACGTCCATGACACCGGTATCGGAGGATCGCGACGTGTGCGCAAGAGTCAGCGATACCATCTGTTCTCATGGTCCGGTACTTCCGAATGGCTTTACTTCTTCTGCCATATATTTTTGGTGTAAATACAAAAGGTTTCAAGGAAAAAACCTTACAGTAGCTCTAGTTTTTAATCACGCACTTAGCATGCTAGTTTTTCAATGCCTGTACTGTGTTTTTTTAATTAATGACGAACTAATGACGATTGGTACACCATTGGAATCACGATCTAGCCTTAAGACTACTTACTTTGATCTAAACTGCTAAGTAGAGTACCTCCTATATCATGAATGTGTTCAATAACACTTTTCCTACTGTCTGTATTAAATGGAAGACACTTTACTCTTCTGTTTTTGGTTAATAGAACTCACTATATTATAATGTCATAACACTACAACATTTCAAAAGTTTTAGTTCTCTTGATTCTCCTCACTAAGTCTATATTGTCGAGGAGGTGGATTGCACATAGTGATGAAGTCTTCGTTCATGAGCTTCGGCGAGTCTTTTTTACAAACGCTTACACACTCACATCCCTAAATTAAGATTAAAGAATTAAAATGCAGGTGCTATAAACAATAACCTCATGCGTATACCAAATCAAACAGAAACACTAAATGTACTAGGCGTAAAAAAAAAAAAATCTTTGTTGAAAACGACTATTTTTTATCGGTTCAAAAAAAATTGCATGGCGTATTAAGCGAAGTTTTCATTAATAAAAAAATTCTTAGGAGGAACGCAGGAGGAAAAAAACTAGAGTTCAGTTCAACTTGTAGATTTGGTCTATCATTTGTATAGAAAATCATAATCTATTTTTGACTGGCTGACCCGTCAAACTTCGTACCGACAATAAGAGATGTCTGAATTTATCTATATCAACTTAATAATTCACAAACTCAAATTATTAAGAAGGTTTCCAAGGATTCCAAGCCCAATATTTGACAACAAACATATATGTCACATTTGTCTGTGGTTAAATATTTATTTATAGTGCGTTCAGAAATTAATTTTAGTCAGTTTGTACTAGAAATGAAATATTTGTTTTTACTACTTTCCTTGCAATTTCTTCATATTTTCTTACCTTTTAAACCTTCCTTGGACTTCTACAAATATTACCTCACAATAAGATATTAAATGTTAAATCTCTTTGATTCCTGTAATTTCACTCGAAATTATGCAGTTAATATTATTAGATAATATAAGATCTAAAAATAAAGAAGTGTACACGTATTGTAATAAGCCGGGCCTTAGGCTATGTTTACACGGTCCGACAATACCGGGCACGCGTATTCGCGTTACCACATTGCCCACGCGCTTGAATCTATTAACCAGTGATTAACTTGTACTGCAGTGGAAACAGTACCTAAACTTTAACCGATTTTAGTTACTAAATTACGAACAATAAAATTTCACTTGTATGCTGGTGCAGTTTGGTGACTTTCATGCAGCGGTTATTTGAATGAATGGACACAAGCTTCCTCCCCAAGGGAAATTTATGTTTCTGGTTCTGGATGTGATTAGAACTGAGCATTCGCAATTGTCGGCAATTATTTATTTTTATAGAATTATATTTTTATGTAATATTTATATTACCTTGGTATATCACACTATCACACTTCACACTAATATTATAAAGGAGAAAATTTGTGAGTATGTTTGTATGTTGGTTACTTCTTCTCGCTCAAACGGCTGAACCAGTTTTGATAATATTTGGTATGGCCCTCCAAACCAAATATTATCAAAACCAAAATCCCACTATTCCACTAGGTAGTGGACACCCTGGATCATCAGATAGGCTACTTTTTATTCCGGCGCAGCTAGTTGGCCACAAAAATTGATAAAATTATTTATCTATTTGATGTTTTCCTCATATTGTAGACAAAATAAATATTTAAGGCTGGATAGAAGTTTAAAAGCGTTGTTCCATTTTAACTTTAAAACAGTTTATATGTAAGCAGTACCAAAGTATTTTTTAATTCTCGATGATTACATTGTAAGGTTATGTACTGACTTACCAGTACATAATGTCTGTATTCTTGTGTGGGCAGGAGAGAGCCTCCACAATCACTTTTGTCTTTCAATGGCCGTGTTGGTAATATTTTTCGTGTAGCGGAAGTGCTTATTCATAAGTTCTTGTAGAGAAGCCTTTCTTTGTTTTATGTTCGATAGGCAAGCATTTGATCACTATCTCACCTGATGGAAAGTGATGATGCGATACTTGGATTTTGCAATTGTTTTTTTTTGAGTTATTTTAATTCCATAATTAAACGCAAGCAAAACTTAAAAAACATACTTTATCGCTTATATTTTGTTTTTTGTTGATTTGCTCAATAAGCGCCAGATCAAATTCGATCGGCCACCTATCAAGTATGTGATCTACCAAACAAAATGAGAATAATTAAAATCGATTCATAACTGGCGGAATGATCGCGTAACATACATACAAAAGAAATACAGTCAAATTGAATCCACTTTTATTAATTTAAATAAAAAAATATGAATTTTCGAAGTTGCTTTATAAATGATGGAGTTCTGAGGTAACAAACATAAAAAAAACGAATTGAAAACCTCTTATTTTGAAGTTACATAAAAAGGATAACACTACATAAAGGACTTCAAGTCAGTTAACAATTAAAAACTGACTTCACACAGTCACACCCAGAACCAAAAATTGTGCTCTTACCGGGAATTGAACCAAAAATCCGCACAGAAAAAAGTAAAGACTGGTCATTTGCGTCAACTTCTTAATTCTAACAGACACATGTATCAATCGTTTGCTTCTGTTTTTAACCGATTTCAAAAAAGGTCTCAGAAGAAGGTTCTCAATTCATCGGAATCTTTTTTTATGTATGTTCACCGACACTCAAAGATGCCTGAACTGTTTTTTTTTTTAAATCATTTCCCATTTGGACCCCTTTAAATTTGATCAAGGTATGAGCAGTACTTTTTGAGTTATCCTTCATAATGCGTTTTTAATAAATTTAATCTGATGAAAGGTTCCGAAGATAAAGCGGTGTAGTCGGTTTTTTATCCTTGAGTTTAAATTATGGATAAAAAAAATACCTATAACTCTTCTCTGCCTTGTGACCGTAATGGAACACGTTATGTAATCCTGATATATGAAGATCTGAGAAGATAGGTACATTCATCACGAGTGGTTTAGATGTACTAAGCATTTTATAGTCCAATTAAACATGCTGAATCCTGTAGAAAGTTGTTAATAAATTAGCGTCACTTAGCGTCATGTTCCGGGGTCGCGCGTGAGTGGACGCACGCTCTCGAAGTCGTCTTCCTTTCCTCGTATTGCCAAAATTATGTGACACACATCATGCTGAAATTATATTTGGCAAGTCTATGCCCTCTTCGCCGTGAGATATACCTAAGTAAATATTATTTGACGACCCCGTTGGCGCAGTGGACAGGTGCCCGCCCTCTGCACCGTGGGTCCTGGGTTCGATTCCCGGCAGTAGCACAAATTCCTTCCCAAGGGATATTTGGACTTCTGGTTGTGGGTGTAATGTATGTGTGTGAAGTGAATGTTTCCGGCGCCCACGAGACAAGTCTTTGAACTTAGTGTGGGGCTGTGTGTGTTAATGCGTTTATTTGTTTGCTTAAAAAAAATAAGAATGTTAGAAAAACATATGAAAAAATTTGTAGCTTACCACCATCAAGTTGAAAGTCTGCCGCCAAGCCAAATACGGTGTTCCGGCAGTTATCCTTGAGAGCCTGCGTATTCCAGGTCTAGCGTGTTTACCAGCTTCGATCACATCGTCACTTACCATCAGGTGAGATAGTGGTCAAACACTAGCCTGTCACAAATAAAAAAATAAAAATTTGCCTCCGAATTTCTTGCCAGGTTTTTCTCGAGATGGCTGTAATTTTGCAAGATTAGATTTAGATTCATAAAATTTTATGAATGTCTCTTTGGGCCCATGTGAATAAAATATCTTGATTTGAGCCCCGGGGTTCGATTCCCGACAGGAGTATAATTTGCCTACCCAAGGGACATTTCTGCTTCTGGTTCTGGGTGTTGTTGTGTGATTCATGTGTAAATGTTTCCGGCACCCACGATATAAGTCTTTGAACTTAGTGTGGGGCTGTGAGAGTGAATGCATTTGTTTTGTTTGTTTGATATAAGATATTTTTTCAATATTAATAACGTTTGCAACGTGTCCGCCTGATCAATCGAAACTGTACCGATTGACACTCACAACCCCACACTAAAAGTAATTCAAGTAATTTCAGTTTGATTCGTTGTACTTATGATTTGGTCTATGTTCAGACCTACTAAAAAGATCTTGCTTGGATCGTGACTTTGACTCCATGTATCTTCTACGTAATTAAAGTCAAATACTGACATAGTTGCTACGTATATTGTCATATATATATATACAAATTATCTACCTACTGCCATATTTTAGCTTAGGTGGCCTGAATACACACTATGCTTTCCCTAAGCTAGGGGCCCTACTATTGACCTACCCACATGTTATCAAGATGCGTTGCCAAGCGCTTTGGTCTAAAAGTTTTGACCTGTGCTTTTTATACGCAACTATATTTCTGAGGCTTGGTATCAACACAAGTGTCTTCTGTTGGTAAAACGCTTAATTAAGAACGTTTTACCAAGAAAAATCTTTCAGATTACATTTTCTTAAAAGTTTTCCCGGCTGACGCACATAGGCTTGGGTGGTTTGGCAGTGGAGACACTGACTTAATTTGTAGATTGAATTGGTTAAACTTTACAATACTAGCCGTGCCCCGTGGCTTCGCCCGCCATTATCAAGTTATAAAGTAGCCTATGTGTTAATCCTAGGTATAAGCTTTATTTTTATAAACATTCTAAATTTTATCCAAATCCGTTCAGCCGTTAAAGTGTGAAGAGGGAACTAACATACTTACACACTTACACACAAACTATCGGATTTATAAATTACTAGCTGCGCCCCGCGGTTTCACCCGCGTAGGTTCCGGACCCGCGGGAATTCCGGGATAAAAAGAAGCCTACGTTCTTTCCCAAGCTCTGGACTATCTGTGTACCAAATTTCATTCAAATCGGTTCAGTAGTTTTGGTGTGAAAGCGTAACAGACAGACAGACAGAGTTACTTTCGCATTTATAAGTATAATAATAAGTATATAAGTAATAAGTAAGGATTAGTAGAATAGGATAGTAGGATTATTATCAAGATTTTCAATTTTCCTATATTTAGAGCGATGGTTTCCTTAATTTTGTCTCTGTCAGCATTTTTAGACCGTCTGAAGGTATCCGATACATTATTCTTATGATTAACAATCCGAACAATTCGTTTTTGTTTTTCTAAAGCCTAAAGCGTACAGATGTGAATAACACGTCCACATGACTAGCTAAGCTGGATACTTACTTATTACTGCGTTACAAATAAGAAACCTTAAAATTGTAACAAAAACTTGGTAGTCTTTTTTAAGCTATTGCATAGCTTCTATCGCGGACCTTGAGCGTGGAGACCGAATCCAGAAATTCCGTAACGAAATAACCTAACACCCCCCACTCCGAACGGCACAGCGGTGATACTTTTTAGTTTTGCCATCTATCGATGAATAGCAGAACTTTTAATGACTTTTTGAAATATCACGCTTGTCTCTTTAGTTCCGCAACTCGCCTCTAGGTGGCAGGAAAAAAAATACTGCATAAATAAAATAAATAAATAATTATAATTGAATAAGTTGATAAAAAATGCTATATATGCAATAGCTTTACCGCGGCAGTCCCCGAGTGCCACACGTCTTTTTTTATTTTTGGATTTCTCTTTGGTCACATCAAACATGTAGCACTATGATGCAACAGGAGTTTACCCGTTAAGTTACACTTGTAATCTTGTACCTTTTTTCCCCGTCGAGTAACACAGTCCGGTCACAATAGTCACATTCCAAAAATTCTTCCCGTTGTGTCAAATAATTCTTGACAGTGGAAGAAAAAGGAAATGGTCCTTAGTACCTCTCCTGACACCGATACCACACGATAATCTCGCCGAAGATGAGTAATTTAATAGAGGCGTGTATTGAAAATTACTGTGTGTTTTACCATGCGCCTGCGTACCACCGCCATCTAGCGGTGTGTAAATCAATCTAGATAATAGATTTGTTTGCTTTATTTTGAAGTGATATTGGTTTATTGATAGTTTATGATAGTGATAGACATTTTTAACTTCCAAAAAGGAGGTTCTATGTTCTACTGTATGTATTTTTTTATTTTTTTTATGTCATCAATTAACTTTCAAATTATTTTTTTGTTTGGTAGATTATACTTCAGAGGTGGTCCCATATAAATTTTATCGAAATCAATCAAGCCAAAACCAAAATAGAAGCGTTGAAGTCGGTTTTTTAAGCTTTGCTTACTTTTAAATTATTATATATGTTATGTTCAAACAGTAAATATTATGAAAGACACGTTTAACTTAAGCTACGAAGTGTCCAAATAAAATACCTTTTTTAAATTGCTTGGTAAGTTAGGGATTAATTTGATAACATATATATATATATATGCCTGCATATATTAGGTAATTTGTAAAATACCAGAAACTTATTGAAACATCATTCCAACCATTAAGTCTTTCGTGATACGACTATTGCGTATCACGACGTGCGTATTAGTTCAAGTGGATTTAAGAACGGTTCAGATTCTTAATAAAAAAAAAGTATTTTTTTTAATGCTTTCACACTCACAAGACAACAAACTTTAAAAAGTTTGCACAGGACAACGTTTGTCGGGTCCATTAGTGATATTCAAATGTTCTTCCCTAGCCGTATAGTACAGTAATACTTGGTACTATGAAATCTTTAGGAGTTTACCGCCATATCTGCCCCCTACTTAGTCAGGGGATGGAATTCCTAGATAGTACATTGGCGATGTGAACACGATCTCCTGTAAATTACGAGGTTGAATTGTATTAGGACCTCGGTACACTGTAATGTATACTTGTAGGTATTAGAGTAATAATGCATATCAGCTGCAATGGTGAGAATATTGGCGCTGAGAACTGTTGAACAGCTAAATCATGATAGATAGATAGATAAACTCTTTATTGAACAACATATTTGTGACAAAACATAATAGAAAATAATTACATACAAAATAAGTGTAACAATAGGCGGTCTTATCGCTAAAAGCGATCTCTTCCAGACAACCTTTGGATGGAGAGGAATTACGCAACAAAGTTGGACGTCGGTGTTTTAACATAACAAAATTCAGAAAGATGCAAGATTAAAAAAATATGTAAAT
This sequence comes from Lomographa bimaculata, assembly GCA_948107665.1. Lineage (NCBI taxonomy): Eukaryota > Metazoa > Arthropoda > Insecta > Lepidoptera > Geometridae > Lomographa > Lomographa bimaculata. The sequence continues at coordinate 5,579,730 of OX403596.1, read as the reverse complement.
CATAATATACCTACTTAATTATAAATAATGATATATAAAAATTAAAACATGATGTTACACTTATAAGAGTAACTACTCTTACTTAAATACAGTAAGAAAAAAAGTACTATGATCATTATCATTCAAAAATCTGCAAACTGATGACGTCACAAATCAGTCTAGCCAAAAGAGTGCATTTTTATCACTTTTTCATTAAATTATCCGAAAAAAAAAACCTTTATATAGGAAATATTGTTATGCGTATAGTTATAAACATTAAAAAACAAAAAGAGTGTTCGTAATGACACACGATAGAATTAAAACTTTTGTAATACAGGGAAACATTCACAGTGTTTACCCCAGTACTTTTCGTCAACCAAAATGGTTGCGGATAAAAATTTCAAAGCCTTCCCATAGACGTTTCACTTTAATATAAACAACATCAAACAAACGCATTCACACTCACAGCCCCGCACTAAGTTCAAAGACTTGTATCGTGGGTGCCGGAAACATTCACATCTCACACACATTACATCCAGAACCAGAAGCACAATTTCCTTCCCATGGGGTATTTGTACCCCATGGGAAGGAAATTGTGCTCCTGTCAGGAATCGAACCCAAGACCCACAGAGCTGAGGGTGGACACCTGTCCACTGCGCCAACTGGGTTGTTAAGTCAATATAGAACTTAACCTGTGCTTAAATCTCATTCATACACTACAATACAATACAATACAATAACTCTTTATTGACACCAAAAGATAAATACAGCTTACAGAGAAACTTATAAATCAAAGTACAATGGGCAGTCTTATCGCTAAGAGCGATCTCTTTCAGACAAATTATCTATAGCCAAGAATCTTTGTTCTAAAAATATGCGGAAGTTATCTAAACACATTAAATGACTTCACGGTACTAAATTGGCTTAAGATCTCTGTACAGTGTCTGTAGAACAATAACAAACGGCTATGGACCGGTGAGAACAAGGCATTCGGTGCTGTTGGACTTCATAACTCTTGAGTTCATCACGATTGAAAGATCTAAGACACAGCGATGAGTTTGGCCATTACCAATGTAGCAATGTGGGGTCTGTGGCGACTTTTGACATTGCAATACAATACAATACAATACAAATACTCTTTATTGCACACCAAGAACAATATTAATTAACATTAGAAAAAATAACAATATAGCAGTACAATCGGCGGCCTTATCGCAAAGCAGCGATCTCTTCCAGGCAACCTTAGGATGGAGAGGATAAAAAAGTTTAACAAAAAGTGTTCGGTGGTGCGGCAATGATCATTATACATACATGCAATATTTTAAACATACATATAATTATAAATGTAATTAAACAAACCATATACATATAGTTACATACATAAATAAATTAAAGATAAATACAAAATATATAAATAATTTACAATATATATATAAATATTATAATACATAATATTTATATATGTATTGTATAATACATATCGCAGTAACATATATACGAGTATCCTACTAATATTATAAATCCGAAAGATTGTGTTAGTGTGTAAGTATGTTTGTTCCCTCTTCACGCCTTAACTGCTGAACGGATTTGAATGAAATTTGGAATGTATATAGCTTATAACTAGGATTTACATATATGCTACTTTTTAACTTGATAATAGCGGGTGAAGCCGCGGGGCACGACTAGTTTTATATTTTTATCTAACTTGTAAGCGGAATTCTGGCATAGAATTTGATCTGCCCGTTGGATTAGTTAGGCACGCGTCCGGTATTTTAAGGTATCGGATTTGATTCCCAAAAGTAACACAAGTTTTCTCCCCAAGGGACATTTGTTTTTCTGGTTCTGGGTTCGAATGTTTCTGACACCTACGACTCAAGTCTTAAGTGAACATAGTGTGCGGCTGTGAGTAACAAGGCGTTATGTTATGTTGTGTTTATAGAAAAAATAAAAGTATAAATTGTATAATAATAATAATAATTACGAAAATAGAATAAATTAATACCATTTCTTTCCCTTTGTATTTTTATTTGAGTTTGAGAAACATTTTCTACCTAGACATTTTAAATTTTTGGAACTGGTTCCGGTAAGCCATACATACCGTTTTTATACTTGAAATTGGTAATTCATGACTGTATATATGTACAGAACAAACCAGAAAATGCACTATCACTATTAAATTAAACGTGTAAGTCATTCTTATTCCCTTTTTTATTTTAATTGAATAGTTCAAAATATACCTACGTGAAATTTTATAAAATTATTCTCTATCATCATGGATTTCATAACAATTGACGTTACCCTCATCGGAACAGTTCAACCGGATAGCACTCTCACGGCTTAAAATGTTTTTTTAATATAGGAAATGCCACCGACATAACTATCCTGTGAAGAAGTACCCTAACCAAACCAATCCAGAACTGATATATCACATTAAGCCACAATCACACCATATTTATAGAGCGGGTCGTGATGGTCCAGCACTCTTGGCACAGAATAAATAATAGTTACACTCCTGGCTAAGTGCGAACGTGGTGTGTGAACTGATAACTGATAATGGGTAAGCTATCTGCTATATGCATGGTTTATGGATTCTAATTGTGTAGAATTGAATTACGCATTAAAATCTTCTTCGTTTTCATCGAACATTATATCAGAAATTCGACACACTTGTAAATTGTACTATTCAACAAATTTTGCATTAGTTTTCTGACTTTCGTTTGTTTTTTTTTTCGAATCCCATTAGATTGGTACTTTCGAATTTCTTTTGTTTGTCTATTCTCTTTTTTAGAGTTTTAATTAGTCCAAGTTGTAACTACAAATTACAGCGACGCTATTTCTTTTAAGCAACTTTTTTCAGGAATGTTAATGGTTGAACTTATGTTTATCTTGAATAAAAAAAAACAAAACATGGCGTACGTCCAGTTCGCTCGAAGCGTTTTGCTTCTACGTTTATCATCCGTACAGCGAGGGAGTGGAACTCATTGCCTGCGTCTTTATTTCCTGAACGGTACAATTTGGGGTCTTCAAGTGTAGAGTGAATAGGTATCGTCTAGGCAAGCATATTACATCTTCGGCCGTATCTTCACTTTCTATCAGGTGCGATAGTGGTCAAATGATTGCCTATTCAGTATTAAAAAAAATGTTCTTGAACACTTATGAGCGTGATTGATGTTGTGTACGGCTTGAAACGCGTCGAAGATTTCGACTTACTTTGTAGTCGACTAGTTTCGGACAAATTTGTTGTCCTTAATTTTCGACGTGTTTCAAGCCGTAAACAACATCAATTATGTGTAATACTCACGATAGTTTTAATTTTCATACTTATAAGCGTGGTTTCAAAATACATGTATTGTGTGATTTTTCTGGCACGCGCGATTCTAGTCTTCTTAACGGTATCACGTAGCTTAGTAGTACGGTCTATAAAGTGAGTACAGGTTTGGGGTGTAAAACCATTTGTTCTTGTTATCACACTAATTTTTTTCCTGTCACACCCACATCCACTCTATATAAATCCGTTTCGTGACCGAGCTCCGCTAATGTGTAGTAAACCGTATGACCGCGATGAAGATAGCACCTCCTATATTAATTCATTGCCGAGCCTCTACACGTCGTCGGTCATTATCTGCGCTTCCTGGCCTCGTTAGAATTCCTTACACCCTGTAAGTTCGCACGGTTTAATTAAAGTGAGGTAGGAAGTATTTGAGGATTGCCTACCTACATTTAATAAAAGGAGAGCGTTATTATGACAAGCGATGCATTTGGGCTGACCAAAATCGATTCAAGTCTCTAGACTCTAGGATCCTGTAGGATCCTAGACAAGGTAATATAAAGACCTACAAAAAAAGCTATTTATTATGTTGGTTATGGTATGTACCTATGAAATGTATTCACTTGTTTCTTAAATACTTACACAAAAAAAACATGTACAAAATATCCTTTTTAAAGATTTTTACCTATAAGTTACTTCGGATGCAAATTCAAAGATATAATGCGTCTTTGTACCCTGAACAGTACAATCTGGGTGTCTTCAAGTCTAGAGTGACCTCCTTCTAGGCAAGCATGTTGCATCTTCGGCCGCATCGTCACTTTCCATTAGGTGAGATAGCGGTCAAATGCTTGCCTATCTTGTAAAAAAAACATGGTTGTAGTGGAACAAATGCGGTTTACATTAATCTAACATTAGTATGCAGTGTTTTTATTTATCGTGATTGTATACAATGTTTACAATTTATCCCCAAATAATCAAACGGACACATTTGAAGTCTAAGGAATCCTGGACAATGTAATAAAAAGGCATGGTCTAAACTCTAAAATATCATCATATACATACACTTCTTATCTCCATTTGGTCTGTATACAATTTCTTCGCTTATTGCTTGGTATTAAAAAAAAAAAATGAATAATAAATTAACACACAAGCAATAATTCATAAAAATAAAAAAATCATTAACACACAAGCTTTCGGGTCTATCATATTAGTGTGGCTAATTAAAGAAGGTCTCAAATGATGGAGGAAACCGTCGCGTATTGTTGGTTACCATGGTGACTGAAATGTCGGCAATGCAATGCAATAGTTTAATCTGGCGAGAGCACGACCACACGAAGCAACCGCCCGTTAGACCTTGTGAGACCTGTTTCACAAACATAAACTTATGTTATTTTTTTCAGTACAGAGGCTCAACTACTGTTCGTTATGCGGTTGTAAACATAATTCAATTTAATTTTTCAACCGACTTCAAAAAAGGAGGTTCTAAATTAGACTGTAAGTTTTTTTTTGACGTCATAACGTCTTATAAATCGATGAACACCGGCTGCACGCACGAAAAAGTGTCACGTTCCGCCTGAGCCTGAGCGTGCGAGCGATAGCGCTGAACAAGCGATAGAGAGGCACGATCGGCCTAAACGTTCGTCCTACGACCGTTATCACATAAAATTATAGTCCGTAAACCGACATTACAGACAACCATATTTTTTTTTGTATGTAACGCGATAACTCCGCCAATTATGAATCGTTTTTTTTTGTTTGGTATACTTAATAAAAAAAATATCGAAATCGGTCAATCCAAAACCGAAATATAAGGGATGAAGTCGGTTTTTAAGTTTTGCTTGCGTTTCAATTATATTACAAGCAATTGAACTGAATAAAAAATATCTTTGTTTTTTATGCATGATGTTGGTCATCATGTGGCCTGTTTTGGCCACTAACTAATCTGATGGAAAGAGAAGACTATAATATATTTAAAGAGTCTCAGGTTATACTGTTCAGGGAACAAAGACGTGAGCAATGAATTCCACTCCTTCACTACAAATAAATAATGGAGACAATATGGAAAAATTCAATATGGCATTGAAATTTGATAACTTGTCATGTTCATACACCCTGACGTATAAATTCGCCTTACGCGCTTGTTCACTAAAACAGCATAAAGGAACATACATACACAAATATTCTGATAAATATCTTTTTTTGTTCGATAATCAAACATATGGCCATCATCTCACCTCATGGAAAACGACGATGCAACCGAAGATGTATAATATGCCTGCCTAGAAGATATCTATTTACTCATGACCTAAAGACTCCCAAAGCACTTCCTCCTTTGCGTAGCGCAGTCGGCTAAAAATGGTGTAACATTATAAATGATAAGCTGAAGCTTATATGTAATAATTACATTTATATCTAAGTAGCATTGTCACGAAAATTCCGATGTCACCATCACAATATTTGAATAGAACACAATCCAAGCCTAGGCTTGTACTGTTAAGTATTCTGTGACCCAGGTCAAAAAGTCACTTAACCCTCGGTTAGCGTTGTGACACACGCCCTAGCCGCACGGTCGTGTCATCCGTGTGGCGTAAGCGCAGCGGACGGCGAAATATCAGCGCATCACCTCATTCACCTAATGACTGGTACAAATGGCTGCGAGGAACGAAATACCAATGTCCTGATGCCTATTAAGGTATGATGTATATGGCATACAGGCTGTAGTTCAGGAGTGTAATGTGTCATTTGAACTGCCGGTAGCCTTAGCGCCTTAGCTTTCTAAGTAGAATTCTCGGGTTCGATTCCCGGCTGGAACACAAGATTTTCCCTAAGGGAAATTCGTATTTCCAGTTCTGGTTGTGATTTTTTGTGTGTGATGTGAATGTCGCATCACCTCATGCACCTAATGACTGGTACAAATGGTTGCGAGGAACGAAATACCAATATCCTGATGCCTATTAAGGTATGATGCATATGTATGACGTATATGGCATACAGGCTGTAGTTCAGGAGTGCAATGTGTCATTTGAACTGCCCGTAGTCTTAGCGCCTTAGCTTTCTAAGTAGGATTCTCGGGTTCAATTGCCGGCTGGAACACAAGATTTTTCCCTAAGGGAAATTCGCGTTTCCAGTTCTGGTTGTGATTTTTTGTGTGTGATGTGAATGTTGCATCACCTCATGCACCTAATGACTGGTAAAAATGGTTGCGAGGAACTAAATATCAATGTCCTGATGCCTATTAAGGTATGATGTATATGTATGATGTTTATGGCATACAGGCTGGTAGTTCAGGAGTGCAATGTGTCATATGAACTGCCCGTGGTTTAGCTGGGTGCGCTTTGTAAGCAGAGGGGGTATCGGGTCCGATTTCCAGCTGGAACACAATTTATTCCCAAATTAAAATTTTGTTTCTAGTTCTGGTTGTGATTGTAGTTTACGATGTGAATGTCGCATCACCTCAAAGATGAAAAAAATGGTGATCAATATCTACGGGCCAATTGTTCAACAATAATTTTAATGTAAGTGATCATATCAGTTTTCAATCTTATAATAAAATTATGATTTATATTTCATCTAAATGATTATGTAATAAAAGTAGTCATAACAAGTTTCATAAGCTACGAAAATTGATCGACATTACTAACGAGCTCACGAGTTGTCTAGCAAATCGATATGAATACACACGTTTGAAGCTTAAATTGATTTGTTAGTATTGTAAGTGGTGCCGTGAAAAGGCTAACTAATCAGTATTGGGACGCTGGTTGTCCTTTCACGAGTTTAGTCTTCACGTAGAAGCCGGATCTTTTACTGATCTTTGAATTGAATAATCTTTAGCCTAAATATCAGCCTTGTTTGGCTCATTTACATTTGAGCTTTTCAATGAACGGTAGATCATAGTATTTTAATGAACAAAACGCTACCTTTACATATAGGTTTGCTTTAAAATCACTTTGATTGTATGTATGGGCTTTTATGTATATAACTAGTTGTTACCCGCGGCTTCACCCGCGTAATTTAAGTAATCTATGTGTTAGTTCTAGGTATTAGCTATGTACATTTCAAACTTCTTTCACATCTGTTCAGACGTTACGGCGCGCGGCGTAAAGAGAAAACAAACTTTGAACTGCCCGTTGGCTTTGTAGGGTGCGCGTACGCTTTCTATACAGGATTATGGTTTGATTCCCGGCGGGAACACAGGTTTTCTCCCCAAAGAAAATTGTGTTTCTAGCTCTATGATTGGGTGTGATGTGAATGTTTCCGGCGTCCACGACACAAGTCATTGAACTAGTGTGGGGCTGTGAGTGTGAAAGCGTTTATGTATAACATACTTACAAACATGATTTTTCAATAGTTATTAGGGGCGGAGACAAACCGCAAATATCTAAGATTTTTAAAAATCTGTCTATCCGTTCTTGAGCTGTAATGGTGTAACTAACTTGACTTTGTTTCATGTAAATTGATTTGTTGCTTGCTTGCTTGTCATATGGGCAGCCCTCGTGTCAGGGCTTTTCAGACTGCCTGAAAGCCTTTAGCCAGTATAGCCATACTGCCCTAGGCGGAATCACGAAGTCCTTCCGCTGTACAAAAAAAATAGAGACAGTGTAAACCATTGGAAACATAAGCTACATTTTGTCTTTATTACCACGGGCCAAAGTACATCCCTCTGATTCAGAACATTTCGCTAACTTACCGAATCAATACTATTGGATAACTTTCGCTTTAATAATTTAAATGCAAGCTAAGCTTAAAACAAATCTTCGGTACCTTGATCAGATTAAAAGTATTAAACACACATAATTGACAATAACTCAAAAAATACTGATAAGATCTTAATCAAATTTAAATGGCACCAATGAGAAAGCAAGAGCTTTCAAACAAAATCAATTCACGTGGAAAGAAGTTTTGAGGTAAAACACAAAAAAATACAGTCGAATTGAGTACCTCAAGTCGGTAGAAAATACATTTTATCGTACCATAACTAACCGAATCATACGGTGACTGATTATTGTATTGTATGGTTCTGAATCAGGGGGGCAGGGCACATACTGTTTATTCATAATCGACTGCAAAGTATAACTTAGATTCAAAGTGGCTTTATAACATTTTGTAATGATAGTCGTCTAATTACTTCCATTAAGGCAATTGCTATGCAAACAGAACATTCAAGTGGCACCAGTCCACTAATCGTCATGACCGTCCTGACCTATGATCTTCGGATGGAAACGCGGAGTCAAGGGTATCTGGTATTCCAGTTATCTGTGACGGATGCTGTAACAAGGTCGGTGTGAATAGATAGGTGTAAAAGCCTTTAATGGGCCCTGAAGTGTAGTTAACTACCAGACATTTTTGTGATGAAATTTAGATCCAATTAAGACTGAATATTTTCTATTTATGCTAGATAAGCAAGCATTTGACCATCACACCACTCAATGGAAAATGATGATGCGGACGAAGATGTAGCATGCTTGCCTAGAATAGCTATAGCTTATATTACAGTGCCACATGGAACATTTACAAACAAAGTCCAGATATCGACGTACGTTCATTGACACCGCAGATATGTGACTCTGATACTGGCAGGTGTGCCGCTGACCATGTGGCTAATAATTTACTTTTCTCCTACTTTAATAATAGAAAACAAGCAACTACTTTAATACATTTTGACAAAGAAACAAAAGCGGTAGAACGTATTGTGTCAGACTATAAGAACACTAATCTAGGAGTGCCACAAGGCAGTATATTAGGTCCTCTTCTTTTCTTGATTTACGTCAATGAAATGCCTACGCTGCTAAAAGAACTTTGTGTACTGTTTGCAGATGATGCCACTATACTTTTCATTAACGATGGTCTTACTGACATTGAATACTCAACAAAAATAAATAAATCAATAAAAACAATTACTGAGTGGCTGAATACATTAAATTTAAAAACAAATTTTAACAAAACAAAACTGATTGAATTTAAGAATTATAAAAATACGTCTACTAAAATATCAAATAGTCAGATAAACAGAGTTAATGAGAAGAATTTCCTGGGTATGAAAATAGATCAACACTTGAACTGGAAATCCCACATAGATAGCATAAACAGCAAAATTTCTAGTCAGTGTTATGCGCTTTCAGTATTGACTGACGTCTGTTCGATAGATGTGGCACGCACCGCACGCAACGCCTATTATGGAAACGTATATCCATTGCTGACGTATGGCATCATATTCTGTAAACATAGATAGCACTTTTATACTACAAAAACGTTGCCTCAGAATACTATATTGTTTGCGTAGTGATAAATCACTCAGAGAACTTTTTAAAAATAAAAAATATTTAACACTCACAGCAATATACATAATGGAACTTAGCTTGTTTGTCAGGAATAATAGATATATTTTCAAAACGAAGTCTGATGTGCGTGTAAGAAGTACTCAAATGAGGTGTTACAATGACTTACATCTTCCATTTATACAGTGTAAGATCTTTGAGAAGAGTACCTATGTATCTAGCATAAAGGTCTATAACCACCTCCCTAAGAGAATAAAAGAACTTCCTATGAATATGTTTAAATCTGCTTTAAAAAATTGGTTGACTGAAAATGTTTTCTATAGTTTGAAAGAATATTTCCTTAAAAGTTTTTTGACATAGCATGAATTTAATATCTCTGACATTTTTGTAGTGTTCTTTGTATTTCACAAACTTATTATAATTATTATCTTATTCACCATAAATTCCAAATATCTATAATCTAAATAATAAAAATTTGTATAGCTTGTATAATCATATTTTGTGACATTGGACGCCCGAGATGGGTCAATTGTAATAACATAACCTGCAATAAGAACTCGCGAATACTAACACTACAGTTTTAGCCAATAAAGAATTTTCTTATCTTATCTTATCTATAGAATAAGCACTTTAGCTGTCACCCCTTTTGTCGCCGTGTCCAAATTCAGACATTGGCATGGAATCATAGAGCCATGCATCGCGGCTACATAATTTATTACATATGCCTATATCACTCTATAATATTTGATTTGAAGTTCTAAACTCCTCACCTTGCAACGTAAGCATAGACTAAATAAGAAAGTCTAACGTAGTGTGTTATATTCCAAATACCTAGTCATTTAATAAATAAACAAGAAATACTATAAAATGATTTTGAAAATTAAGCTTCACTAATTGTAAATACAAAATGGGACTCCGAAGTTATATAACCGAGAAATCACGAGAAACAAAGAAAGTCGAATCTAACGAGCTCAAACTCAATGGTTTTATCTGGTTTAGTTCAGAAGTTTTTATGGCCATCATCGGTCTCCATCATCAGACTAGATCCATGGTACCATATCATTATATTGTCACCGAAGATACATAATTACACAAAATTTGAGTCCAATCAGACATCGAGAAGTGGATCTAATTTAGCTCGCAAGATTTGATTACACATCAAGGGATAACGGGATAGGTGAAACTTAATATAAACTTGTAAAAATTATTTCTTCTCTATCGATCAAGATCAAATCACAACGAAAACGAATAACGAGAAACATTTAGTACGCAAGACATTGCCTACTAACTCTCTCTCTGATCGATCCTTCATGACTGAAGATCGCGATCACCATTTCCAGTCCAGTCGTGAGTCGCCTCCATCGGTTCCTGTCTGAAGCCATTCGGACTACAGTCTCAAATTTGATACTAACAGTACCTTGAGAGCCTGCGTATTCCAGGTCTAGTGTGTTTACCAGCTTCGATCACATCGTCACTTACCATCAGGTGAGATAGTGGTCAAACACTAGCCTGTCACAAATAAAAAAAAAAAAAAACCAAGCTAATAGAATTGTTAAACGCTTGACTTGACAATACCTAATAATTGTATAAACATGAATAAGGGCAAATCCCAAGAATTATCTAATACAAAGCAGATTTCCTGGCTGCGAAAAAAGCAAATGCCGACACTCGAGCACCTACGTATACGAAGCATTCAATTTATTCGCTTTTTGCGCGTTCAGGAAGCTAGGCGTAACAGTAAAAGACGAAATGTGGGAAAATTGGCTGGAACAATAGAGATGTAGTTTTTTCGGTTGGAAGAGCGCTCGTCGATTGTAATTACGTGCGAGACCCGTGTGCAGTGTAACGAGGGCTGGCTTTTACAACGATTGGTTAAGATCTGATTAATAACCACGTGTGCTGGATAAGTTAACTCACTACAACTAAATGAAATAGCCAGCTACGTCAAGGAATTTTCTTATTTGGCGCTTCTCAAAAAATAAAGATGACATAACATAAACGATATCACACTGATATCGCCACACTAAGTTAGATGACTTGTGTCGTCGGTGTTGGAATCATTCACATCGCTCACACAATCACACTCAGAACCAAATTTCCCTTGGGGAAATAACTTGTGTTCCCACTGGAAATCGAACCTCAGCTTAGAAGGCGGACGCGCACCTAGCTAAGATAACGGGCAGTTCATATACAGTAACAAACAAGACTTAACAAACATATTATTAGGTACTTGATCGATGATAAGAGATGCGCATTAAAAAAAACATATTAACAAACTTTGTCCGGAGCAATACGAACACAACCACAAAAGAAATAGTTAAGTAAATCGGTCTACCTATTGTGAGTTTTTTCGAGAATAACGCATGCCAAGGTATTTTATAATATAAACTAAACACTTAAGCTTTGCTCGGACTAACCATCGTTTAACTTCATAGAACTTGTCTCTACAAGTTTTTCACGAGGAAAAGCTCACACAATGCGGGACAAGAAGCTGAGAAAGCGGGCCCATTTCCATGGACTGGACAGTTATTGTTCAGTGATCACACCATTATGATTGCCTGATACCATCAACTATCTACCTTCTGTTAATTGAGACATGGACTGTTAAGTGACCTTCCTGGTTTCCGATGTAAGAGCTTATTATTTTAGTATAACATATTCTCGTTTATTGTATCTTTAGTAGCAATTTTCTGTATAGTGAGTGTTCTGTATAAACTTTTCTGTATAGTTTGTTAGTTATCTTATACCTACATAGTGTATTTGTTACCTTATACCTTGAGAAAGAATTAATGATACCGTTAAAGAACACGTTATGGTAGATACAAATATTGTCTTGTTCTAATTCAAATGGCTTTGTAAATAAAAAAAACGTAGTGTCCTTTTTATTTGGAATTGATAACCTTGATTTTTTTTTCTATCTTGTGTATAAATTAAGAAACGACACATGCAACCTTCATTCTATAATAATATATAAGCACACAATAGCGGTGCGTGCATTTAGCAAAACGAGGAAATCTTATAGCGAATGGGTTAGATTTTACAATAATAATCCTATAATAATACTGAAATTTTATGTTACTTGGTATAGAATTGTACTTACATTACACGTAATTAGACAGTGGTACACAACTATAAATCTCTGTGTTCTGTAATACGTACTCTGAATCCCAAGACACAGGCCTCTGCCTTGTTTGGGACTCATTGGAAAACAATATCTTTGTAAATAAATATTGTATCTGTTAACATGTATCTGAACCACATGCTGTACCTTTTTTAAGGAAATAAACATTATTATTATTATAATTGTAACTGAAAACCACTGGGAAAGTTTGAATCAGAGATAAAATTGGCATTAATTAAGATAGCTTATTATAAAACTAAATAATACATTAATGACAAGGATGCATGGAGGCAAACTGCACAAGCGCTTTCTGGCTACTACATAACATATATATATACCAAGGTTAAGATAATTCCTATATAACTGTATAGTGTAGTAATTACTTTGAAAAAAAAATACGTAGAAAATGTACTAACCAGTTGCCAGGTTTTACTCATAATGGCCGTAATTATGCGAATCATCATTACTTTCTGAAACGCCTCTTAGGAGCCCATCTGAATAAAATATTTTGATTTGAATGAACATGTTATTTTAAATTAACCGAGTATAGGTCATGTGCTATTTTACCATCCACCTTATTAGCAAGAAACGGCATTTAATCCACCACCCAATATGCCAACTGGCCACCAAATACGGGCACGAAACTTTCCAACTAATTTCCAACCTCGCGAATCGTGCGCCGAGGATCCACATGAGTAACGACCACTGTGCACGTGAAACTATCAGTCAAACTACTTAAACATCTGCATAAGTCACGTCTCACGATTCTAGAAGAGTAACAGTTTAATAATGTCCGCGCCTGCGACCCCACCGACCTCGGTGAAATACGGTTGAACGGACTTAGGGCCATATTTTCCCCCATGCATCGTACTAAGTCGTGTCTTCCTTGGTGGAAATAAAACGCGAGGTCCATCTCTGGGGCCATCGGAGCCTCAGATGCGCTATTTTCCAAATAATTACAAAACCACGCAACTGCTTAAACAACGCATGCAAAAATGTACCTAATCTGTTCATTATACAGTTGGAATTGCTTTGAGCTGTTGAAACATTAAAGCCAGAAGTAAATATAGGGCTCGGATAATGTCATGGGAAGAGCTCAATGAACGTGCGGACAGCGCGTGGACTGCCGACCGGAGGACTAGCTTACTTATTCCGATCGTTTTTTAAATGAATTTGACTTTTATTGCGTTCAAAATAAAGATTAACTGGACTGTAAGCTTGAGTGAAGGAAGCTAAGAAAGGCTTTATGCGATGTTCACTATGGTCTTCCGTCTTAATAAGTGTAAATCTGTTAAGTGTCATCGCTTTGCTTCAACCGTTCGTTTCCATTAGCAAGACGCGTCGTTATTTTGTTGTTTATGTACGTACTTGTAATGTATGATTCACTACAAAGTTCAATATTGAATATGGTCAAGAGCAGTTGCTCTTTTAGCGACTTTGCAAGAAAACACACACCGCATTAAGACATTTATGCCAATTTTATTAGCTTTAGCTATATTTATTAGCTGCTTAGATTTCATATTGCTAATTGAATTTGTGTTCATGTTTTCTAGATTTTAAGTTGTCTTTAGTAAGCGACATTAATCTTGCCAACGAACATAAACTGAAAGGGTCAAAAGGTTGAGGGTCGAGGGGTATTAACAGCTCTAGATAAGAAGAAGAGTCGCGTGGCCGCCTGCCCTTTCCCGTAGGAAGCGGCTCGGCTCGGCTCACTGACCCATTGCCTCGCCACCTTTATTTGCAAGTACTTAGCTTACAATGAAGTACAGTAATTATTTTTGTGTATGTAGGTGCGACGAAATAGAAAAATTGTTAATAGTAAACTATGCAAACGAATTAAATACAAAGCTGCTATAAAACATAGATTTCAAATTCACTAATTCAACCTTATTTTTGATGATATTAAATGCTGTTACCGAATCGTACATTCATAGAGATATAAGAATGTAAAATTTCGTTGGTGATTCGCCTTCTAAGACGGGGTCGGGTTATCGGGTTCGATTCCCAGCTGGAACACAAGTTTTCTCCCCAAGGATAATTTGTGTTTCTGGTTCCGGTTGTGATTGTGTGTGCGATGTAAATGTTTCCGGCACCCACGACACAAGTCATCGAACTTAGTGTGGGGGTGTGAGTGTGAAAGCGTTCATATGATAGGTAAAATTAAGGACATCGACCCTTAATACCCAACTGAAAAAAGACAGGTGTTCACACCTTCACAACTAATTTTAACCCTTTTAACACCAATGCTCGATGAAACAGCTGATAACCTGCATCTCTATAGTCTCGGTCGATTGCGAGACAATCAAATGCCAAAATAAGGTTAAAGGTAATAATTGCTGGCACAAGTAACCCTGCCAATTGATTTAAGCAGGAATTTGAAGACGATGCGGATAGGGTTATCAATAAAACCAATTTCGAGTGTTCAGAAGTCACTTAAGAAATTTTAACTGCAGATTAAAATAGACTGCAACATATTGCAATAACTATTTATTTGTGTTTTAGAAACATAAATGAACATTAATGATGTATAATGAAGCTTTTTTTATTCAACTTTTGTTTAGGAGTTTTACCTATTTTGGCGTGCCAGCCCCATGCCCATCATACCCTAATCTTGGTATCTACCTGTGCAAATTATACTGTACATAGAAGTATGAGTATATTTTCAAATAATAGTCCCGTGTAAGTAAAATTTTTGCACAAAACAATCTTTTTGATTTTAGTTCGGTGAAGCTAATGCTCGGTAATGTTATTAATTTGTCAATTTTGTTATAGGTACCATAAACGCAATAGATAAAAGTGTACAATAATTTTACTTCACCATACCTAATGTTGAAATGTTCTAACAAGTACACAAGAGTACTTTAGGGCGATAGGAGTATATTTAGCAATCGCATGTGCTCGAGTTTCTTTTTTTTCTTAATGACTGTAACTATTACAGTGTTACTAGTTAGGCAAGCATTGGAAACCCTATCATCATCAATTTTCAACACGATGATGACGATGACTATTAACTTCTATAAAAGCTCACATTACAGGATTTGAAACAGAACTTCATCATTAACATCTCTTCTTTCGTAACCCTGAGTACCATCAGCCCCTTGATGCAGAACCATATGGTAACTCAGTTACCGTACGATTCGGTTAGTTACCGTACGATATAATGTATTTTTAAAGAGAAAGTCATCCAATCATATCGATTCGGTAAGTTACCGAAAAGTTCTAATCAGGGGGCAAGACGCGGGTTTACTACGACCGATAGGTGGATTTACGAGGAGCCGCTATCCCGGCTTTATACTATTAACTACGAGCCAATGCTATATTACCTAAACCTAAATTCAAATTATTATTTATACAGTAAAAAGGCTCACTACAGCCACCGAGCTTAGCTAATACGTTAAGCCATTTAAGTACCAGCATTTTTATCACGCGTTGCCTTAACCAGGTGCACTGATATTTTTTTGAAAAAAGAATGATTACCAAGTTTATTAAAAAATATCTGATGAGAACATTCAACATGTGCTTTCTCTGATGGCTCAAAGACATTGCCAGTTCCACTCGTGAACTTCGACAACTCCCAAGTAAGTACCGTACACCTAATCATGTTATTATGGGAATCGAACCTTACATTATCATGGTCAAACATTCACATTGGCGAGTTCCCACATCGACTCTGTATGTAGGTTGTAAGCATTGTAGGTTGAGAGCTGTAGTAGTAAATCGTTAAGTCCTTTGAATTTCCTACCCAAAGGTAGGCATGTTTTGATTCGAGGGTTAATCTATTGATAACGTTATTTTATCTCGCTTTTATATATGATACTTAAATTGAAGGCTAGAGTAGCATTATATATTTCGTTTATTTTTCCATCACAGCAGTGCTGTATAAATTGTTAGTGAATTGTGTTAAATAACATTATAAGCAGAATTGTTTACCGAGCTGCCACGAAAGATTCCAAACGTGTCAATGAGACCGACACGAGTACGTCCTGTGCAAGTGAAGACAGATAGCGTTGATTTTTGCTTAACATGCTATTTTCATACATTCCTATGTAATTTTTTACAAGCTTTGTGACAGTTATAATGTACTTACATTAATGTTTATTATATTTTTGAATAAATAAAAAAAAAATTGGAAAAAATAATATAATAATAACTATGTTATTGATAAATATATGAAAAGTCATGATAAAAAGCTAACATAAGTAATTTATTTTAGGTAATAAGAACAATGCTAATGTTTAATGACACGCAGACGTAAATTCAGTAAAAATTAAACCATGATCAATTTATTTTTCATTGTCATCGTACTGTATGCATCAAAATTATATATTTTGGGTAGGCAAAAGGACACTGGCAAAACAAAACACGTATAATAAATGTCATTAATAAAGGTGGTATCAATAGTGATCATCAGCTCCTACACTACTTCGCCAGGCTAGGAGCTCACGTGCACTCGTGACGCTCGTCACTCGCAGTCGAACTCTCACGGACTCTGGAATATAAGTATCTAGTTAGACTCTGCATATATTATATCCGTAAACTATAGGTAAATTACTATAAAAATGGTCCCAATCGAATGTTTAGTGGGAACTGGGAAAAGAAAAATAAGCGGAATTCTTTCTATGGTAAAATTTCCATGCGTCAACTCACTAGCGGCTTGCAGTCGATTGCTTATATATTACCTTCAAACGAGCAATTCTTGTAAATATGTATTTATATAATCTGAATCTCGGAAACGGCTCCAACGATTTTCATGAAATTTAGTATGCAAGGGGCTTCGGGGGCGATAAATTGATCTAGCTAGGTTTCATTTTTAGAAAATGTCGGTTTAACGAGCAAAGCTCGGTCATCCAGATACTAATATATTAAACCAAACAAAAATAAACTTTAGAAGCGTGCGTTCGTTATCGATATTTTTTATTGTTTATATATCAGTGTAATATGTAGTGGGAATTCTGCAGAAGAACACATGAACTAAGTGTCTTACCCTTAAATAGAGACATTAGGAAAAGTGTTAATGGACACATTTTTAGTCATAGCTATGTAGCAGTTTATGATGTTAAAGTTTAATTACTGACTAGCCATATTTTGGCTAGATTCCAATTAAAAATAGGGACCTTTAAAAGGGCCGTTTTGCTATACTTTTATTACTTAAAAGCTTTTAAAAGTATTGAAGTAAAACTTATACATAAACACGTATTTAAAACAATTATGTCGAAATCTAAAAAAGGTAAGGTTCAAAACAAAGTTTTTAATTAAAATGCTATCGTTCCTTAAAGTTTTCTCAGATATGGCGAAAAGTTCAATTTCTACAAAAACAGGATATGTCGTAATGACACTCGATAGAAGTGAAACTTTTGTATAAAAGGGAAACATTTTAACTATTCATCACAGAGTTTTCGGGAGTAAACGCTGTAAGGACCACTTATCATCACAAAAAAAGGTTTCGGATAAGAATTTCAAAGACCTTCCATAAGAAGTTTCACTCCAAAAAAATCATGTTAATTCTTCGACGAACAGTGATCGCTTTGGTTGATTTGCGATGATTGTAGCCGAACAAAGAATAGTATTTACTAGCTGGATTTTATACCATTGAAACAATTTCCATTCGTGACGCAAGCGCCATAGATCGCACCAAACTTATCTGACAATGGCATCAAAACAAAGTCAAGAGTTTGCGACCTTTGCAGCGATTTGTTGTTGCGAGACCGCAATATGGCAATATAGTTATCGCTAGTTGGATTACGCGGATTTGTTCGAGGTATTTATTCATCTTATAGAAATTTGTGTAGTAATATCATAAATGTGTTTTCTTTTTTTTCTCTCATTATCCTATGAGTTGATTTATTACTACAGATCAAGTGCAATATTAGCTATATTGCACTCGATCTGTAGTAATACATATTTTCAAATTAAATTTAAACGGGAATTAGCGTAATTTACGCGTTGTTGAAAGTCAATCGAAGATCGAAAAATGTTTTGTCTCCATCCGAAAGCCTTTTTTAGGAACAATAATAACGTCATTTCTTTTTTTTAATGCCTTCCTCTCCAGGGGTGAAGGAGAGGTGTGTGTGGGGCTCGAACTCAAGTTATTCCTGTTGAGTTCAATAGCTCGTTTTTTCATCTTTGATAGGCAATCATTTGAAAGTTATCACATTCCGAGCCATAGAAAATATTCTGACTATCCATATATTAGTTTAGTACCAGAGATCGCAGAAAATTCATTTTTTGACACTTGGTACAGTAGTTTGACAAAACGAACGTTGCGGAATGCAATGTAACACTAAATCATCATGTACTTAAGTACAGAAAGCGAACAGTAATATTCCGCTATTTTTTACACAAACTGACACACAAACCTATACAATAATACATGTATATTTTATTATTATAGTTATGATAATTGTCCGCGGTTTATTGTACGGATTGTGCCGTGTCTGCCTGTCAATCAATTTGCCGAACATTCTGATCTACATTGGCTTATTTGTAACGTTATGCAAGATGAGTCTGATCCTAAAGAAGTATGGGAGTGAATATGGTCCAAGGTTGAACGTTTTGGTATAATTTATTACTTTTACAACTAATTTTAATACCGTGATAACTATTTTATACAAACTTATGGCATTTTCTCATGCTGGCCTTGCAATCATAATGTACCACCTTAAAGAATGATTTTATTATGCTGGATAAGCAAGAGTTTAACCACTATTTCACCTAATAGAATATTTGTGTAACATAGACAGCTGCTGCAAATCTTTTTTTTGATTAGCGACGGATTAGAGATTAAGAATGTTTAAAAAAAAAAGATGAATGAAAAAAAATGCGCCGCCGAGTTTCTTGCCAGGTTCTTCTCGAGATGGCTGTAATTTTGCGAATCAGGCAATAGAATCATTAACTTTCATGAGTGCCTCTTTGGGGCCCATGTAAATGAACGATTTTGATTTGATTTGATTCGTCTACTTGAAGTCATTAACGGTAGAGAACTAAGATTGTACTACAGGAACCGAACCAGGTGGCTACCAAAAACAACCGTTCGAATCCCGATTGGGTTCCACCATCAGTAATCATGTAAGTGGTGCTTGCCACTAACTTAAAGCTGAATAACACCTTCTTAAATGTCTTGGATGATCAAAGGATGGCTAGCAAAATTGGCACTTATAGTCACATAGCTGCATCATAACACGAAATCTGCGAGTACATTGTGTTTGTCAATGGTTAGAGGTTGGCGATAATGCTAAACGTGAGCCATGGGACGGACACTTGTGAAATATTGTTAGGTGACTGCACGAGGACTCACGCTATAGTAGGTATATCGGAGGTGTATACCAAAAATATATTTAACTATATGAACGTTTTTAGCGTTAAAACTTATAAACCGATTATCAGTAGTAAATATAAGTAGTAAGTATAATATTATACCTACGTATATTTGTTAAAAAGATATACTTTTGCCGTCCGTGGTTTTCTAAAAGTAGTGATAAAAGTTGACAGACGAGACGAGCAAGTTGCTCGTCTCGTCTGTCAACTTACCATCAGACAAGCAAGTTGCTCGTCTGATGGTAAGCGTCACGCTTGCCCATTAAAATTCACTGCCATTCATAGTTTTGAACTTATATAATTTTCGGCAATGCACTGCACTCGTCACTCTAAGATTTTAGATGTTAAATTGCTGCAAGTCCTATAATTTCACTGTAAGTTTATAACCATAATAGTCTTATAGGTCTCTTAAAATCCATTATAAAAGGTTTTCTTAAAATATATCAGCAAATACATATTCACAGTTACAAAGTTTATCTTTGATGACCCAATTGGCAATAGGCATAGTTAGCAAGTCTTGCATTTCAACGCCTTGAGTTAGATTCTTAGCAGGATGTCAATTTTGCAAGGGACATTTGTGCTTCTGGCTCTGGGGGTGATTGTAAGTGTGGCGTGAATGTTTCCGGAACCCGCGGCACAAGTCTATAAACTTAGTGCGGGCTGTGAGTGTGAAATTTATTGTCTAATTTTGTTATGGCGTGAATGTTTCCGGCACCCGCGGCACAAGTCTATAAATTTAGTGCGGGCTGTGAGTGTGAAATTGATTGTCTAATTTTGTTATATAGGATATATATATTATTTTATTGGTAAGAAACAAAAATTATATCATGTTAAAAGTTATTGAAGTTTGGGGAGTTAATACGGTCCAAGGTTGAACGCATTGAGAAATTTACTTTTAACTAACTTTAACCTATTTTCCTTAGAACCTAGTCATTACTTAAGTTGATATATCGCCATGGGACGGACGCTTGTGAAATATCGTTAGGTGACTGCACGAGGACTCACGCTATAGTATATCGGAGGTGTGTACCAAAAATATATTTAACTAAATGAACGTTTTTAGCATTCAAACTTATAAACCGATTATCAGTAGTAAATATAAGTAGTAGGTATTTTATTATACCTACGTATATTTGTCAAAAAGATATACTTTTGCCGTCCGTCAACTATCACCGGTCGTACCGGGTAACCGGTCCATCGGACACTGATTGCATGGGACGAGAGAGTGGGTTTGCACCAGCGCAACTGCTTACTCACTTTAAACAACTCACGCGCAGATGAACCTTGGCAAGATTTTGGACTGAGAACGTAAGCCCTATGGCGATGGAAGGATGGTGGTGGGAATTCGGATCATGGTGTGTCCGGTTCTTAGCTATCTTTCTGCACATAGGCGGTCAGATGAGAGTGGTCGCTCCTGTAATCGAATGATGTGGGAGGACGGGTTCGGCAGCACATCTGACGACCAAGCAGCCCTATTAAGGATCGCTCTGCTTGCCCCTGCACAGGGGAGGGGCCTAGAAAAGGTGGCCCAAACATAGTCCACCTCATATATAGCCCGACGGCAAACCGCGGTCATCGGGCACCAATACAAACGCGGTCGAAAAATGCACAAAAAAGTAAAAATTACTCGTAGTAAATCTTTCAATTTTGCAACATGGAACGTACGAACTTTGTTGGACAACCCCAATAACCTTTGTCCAGAGCGAAAAACAGCCCTCATTGCTAGAGAACTCTTTAGGTACAACATAGATATTGCCGCCCTTAGTGAAACTCATCTTGCGGACAGCGGAGAACTCTGTGAAATCCGTGGTGGGTACACTTATTACTGGATAGGGAGACCGGCAAATGAGAGAGCAAGCAATGGGGTTGGCTTCGCTATTAAAAACAGCATCGCGAGGTCACTCGCAGCAATGCCTAAGGGCATCAGTGATAGGCTTATGTCGCTTCGTCTTGAAATAAGCAACAATAAATACCTTCACTTAGTAAGTGCATATGCTCCTACAATGACATATAGCGACGAGGATAAACAAACATTTTATGACGACTTAGGAAAGGTTTTGCAATGTATACCACCCAGTGATAAAATCGTCCTATTAGGTGATTTTAATGCCCGAGTTGGTTCTGACTACAACGTCTGGAAGCAGGTTCTTGGACGTCACGGAGTAGGTAGATGTAATACAAATGGAGAACTGCTATTATCGCTGTGCGCAGAATTTGACCTGTGTGTGACAAATACCTTCTTCCGTATGGCCGAAAAGTACAAGACATCTTGGATGCACCCACGCTCTAAACACTGGCATTTAATTGATTATGTCATTGTACGCAGGGCTGACTTGAAAGACGTGCTTATTACCAGAGCATTGCGAGGAGCAGAAGGTTGGACTGATCATCGTTTGATAAGGTCAAAGTTCTGCCTATACTACAAACCTCCTCGGCGGGCAAAACACAAAATACCGTCACGACTGGCATTTGCTAAATTGTCTCAGTCAACGGCTCTACAAATAAAAATTGATACCGAATTCAACATGACACCACTTGACACTACAGTGACAATAGATGAACATTGGCGCACTCTAGCGCAATCACTTCACGAAGTTGCTCACCGAGTAGTTGGAAAACCGGCAAAGAAAAACCAGGACTGGTTCGACGATTCCGATTCTGAGATCATGGAACTTGTGAGCAAATACAGGAGTCTGTTGCTCGATAATACAAGTGTTACGCAGAAGGAAACCATACAGCGTGACCTTAAATCAAAAGTACGCAAATTGAAGGACTGTTAGTGGATGTTAAAAGCGTTAGAGTTAGAACATCTTGCCAATATAAATCAAAGTGGTTTGTTCTTTGAGTGCTTGAGAACAGTTTTTGGACCTCAGTATAAAAAGGTTTCTCCGATATACTCGCGCGATCAATCAAAACGACTAATGGAACATGGTGAGGTGTTGGATAGATGGGCCGAACACTTCAATGATGTCCTAAATCCAGTCAGTCAAGAGGCAGATCTTGCATATATTAACAACATTGAAGCTCTACCAATATCTTCAGAGCTCGATGACCCTCCATCTTTTGACGAGTTTCTTCGTGCAGTAAATCGCCTCAAAAATGGCAAGGCCGCTGGTTCAGATAGTCTCCCAGCTGAAATATACAAATACGGTGGCCACAGCGTACAACACAGACTCTATGAGCTAATACAACGCGTGTGGGAGTCTGGGGTTATTCCGCAGGACTGGAAAGATGCCACCATTTGTAAATTGTATAAAGGAAAAGGTGATACTTCTGACTGTGGGTCTTACAGGGGTATTGCCTTACTTAGTGCGGCGGGCAAAGTCCTTGCTCATATTTTAAATCGTCGTTTGGGAGTTCTGGCAGAGCAAATCTTGCCTGAAAGCCAGTGCGGTTTCCGTCCAAGCAGGGGGACAGTCGATGCTATCTTTGTAGTCAAACAGTTACAAGAAAAGTTCCTAGAACAGCATCGTTCGCTTTATATGTGTTTTGTTGACCTGGAGAAAGCTTTCGACCGTGTACCAAGATCTGCTCTTTGGATTGTTCTCGCAAAGGCTGGGTGTACTGAAAAGTTCATCGCACTAGTTCGCCAATTCCATGACAATATGTCAGCCAGAGTGCAGCATGGTGACGACTTCACAGACCGATTTTCAGTCACCAGCGGAGTCAAGCAAGGTTGCGTGTTGGCCCCTACTCTCTTTGCTGTTTACTTTGCTTCCGTTTTGAGGGATTCATACAATTGCTGTATTGGACAAATCTGTCTAAGCGTCAGAAGCGATAAGAGCGTCTTTGATCTCTCTCGTTTCAGATCTAAACGATTGGTACAAGAGATCTCTATTGTAGACGCACTTTACGCGGATGACGTTTGCTTGTTAGCTGATGATGTAAGTAGCTTGCAGTTATACTTAACCCGTCTTAACGAATCATGTCAAAGATTTGGTCTTACTATAAGTGTATCAAAAACTCAAGTTCTAAAACAACCAGCGCGCGGTACGTTACCCGTTACCTCACCGGTATTATTGGACGGCAAGCCCCTCGAAGAAGTTACATCGTTTCGGTATCTGGGCAGTATTATCCGTAATGATAATCGCCTGGATACTGAAATATCTTCACGGATTGCAAAAGCGGCAGTTTCTTTCGGAAAGCTTCGAAGACGAGTTTGGGACTCGCACGATCTTCGATTGCACACAAAGGTTGCTGTGTACAGGGCAATCGTACTGCCAATATTACTTTATGCTACTGAAACATGGTGCCTCTATAAAGGTGATATTAAGCGTCTTGACACCTTCCACATAAAATGTTTACGCTATATACTACGTGTAAAGTGGCAAGACCGAGTTCCAAACTCAGAAGTTTTGCGAAGAACACAGCAATACGGCATTGAGTCTATGCTTATTAAGGGTCAGTTGAGATGGTGTGGACACTTGGTACGCATGAGTGATTCTAGACTCCCTAAGTCAGTTTTCTACTCCGAATTGAAGCAAGGTAAACGTAAACCTGGAGGGCAGTTCCTGCGTTACAAAGATGTCCTAAAGCGCCATCTTACAGCATGTGACATGTCTTTTAAGGGATGGGAAGAGCTTGCGCAACAGAGATCACAGTGGCGTAACTCTGTCAATAAGGCTGTTACCAAATTTGAAAAAAATCGGCTCCAAGATCTTGATGCCAAACGCCTTAGCAAAAAGAACCAGCCTAAGCCTTCTTATACCTATACCTATAATGACTTGGGCCAATTGTACTGTGCGCCATGCAATAGGACCTTTAAAACTAAATTTGGATTCGCCAGCCATCTTCGTTCTCATATTCGAAGCTAACAAGGTTCGCCGTCGACGGATACGTCAAGGAGGACATCATCATCAT
Source organism: Lomographa bimaculata (assembly GCA_948107665.1). Lineage (NCBI taxonomy): Eukaryota > Metazoa > Arthropoda > Insecta > Lepidoptera > Geometridae > Lomographa > Lomographa bimaculata. The sequence continues at coordinate 5,554,913 of OX403596.1, read as the reverse complement.
CTGATATATCGCGGTATTAATGATATTCGCTTACGCAGTACAGTAAAAAAACAGTATTTGTATGATAGATTATAAATAGTCAAAAAGAAATTGACGATATTAATAATCGAAAGTGTTTTCAAAATAATCTATTTTTTTTCATAGGTGGCGAAAGCATTCACGTGACACACACAATCACACCCAGAACCAGAAACACAATTTTTTCATGTGAAGAAAACTTGTGTAACAGCCGGGAATCGAACCCGATACCCTGCTTAGAAGGCGTTCACACACCCAACAAAGCTAACGAGCAGATCAAAATCATAATATATTCACGCCCCAATTAACCATATCCATACTTCTATTCTTCATCCTGCTGCTTCCTGCTTCCATTTATACAACCAACTAAAGCCGAGTTCACACTAGTCCGTGAGAGCGTCCGTTTGTCCGGCACGATTCGAACACACGACCGGCACATCTCAGCCTTTGTTATGTCTTTGCATACGGCAACGGGAATTTATAGCCGGTATATAGATTATAATTACGAACGTAACGATGCTTGTTGCTGTTCCGATACCGATACAGGATTCACTAATATCACTCTTAGTACTGATATCGATATGAAGAATACTGATGAGAGATACCGATACAGATAAAAATATTTGACGACTTTTATTTTAACACTCCGTCACAATTGTTTCCTAATATGTTTTAAAAGTATTATAGCTCTGTGCAATGGTCTAAGATAAGTCTCATTTCAGTGAATTACTGAACAACGGTCTTATCTAAAACAAAACATCATTGTTATCTCTTACAAACCCATGAATTTCATTGGCAACTTTTCAGGGAAAATTAATAAAAGCTTATACAAAACTCTTTTATACGGCTGTCACGCAAAGCAAAGGTACAGCTTAATACAAAGCTATGACCTGTGACCTGGTAGCCTACCATATATTCTATTATCACCTATTACAATTTGTTATCTAACGAAACTGGAAATTATTTCTTTGTCCACCAAGAAAGCTTAATATACCTTTAAACATTTATGTGTCCTACATAAAATGTAGAAGTCATCGTGTTTGATAGTAATTATGATATAGCAGTAAAAATAGCCTATATCGTTTTTTTATGGCTTATCGTTAACAATATGTTATTTTATCATATTTTATCAATATACGTTTAAGGTACAACAAACATATATAGTTAGTTAGTTGGTAGCATAATTTAATACCTACACAAACGTGTGGAAGAGTAAGATTAATCCTGTTTAAAAGTTAATCGAAAATTAGTTGCTTATAATTAAAAAAATAAATAAACTCAGAGTCGCACAACGAGCTATGGAAGGCTATGCTCAGAGTTTCTCTACGAGATCGAATCAGATATTAGGAGATCCGTAGACGAACGAAAGTCACCGGCATAGCCTGACGGATTAGCAAGTCGAAGTGGCAATGGGCAGGGCACATAGTACAGAACTGATGGCCGATGGGGCCGAAAGGTTCTCGAATGGAGGCCACGGACTGGCAAGCGCAGTGTCGGAAGACCGCCAACAAGGTGGACGGAAGACATAATGAAAGTCGCAGGAAGACGCTGGATGCAGGCCGCTAACAACCGTTCTTTTTGGAGATCTTTGGGGGGCCTATATCCAGCAGTGGATTTTTTGTGGCTCAGATGATGATGATGATGTTTATTATTATACTATTTGTATATAATAGTACAATAATTATATTTTAACAGGTATATGTACATCGAATATATCGTATCAGTGTTGGTACATCCCTAACAGACAGATAATATATACCAATAGCTGGGAATCATCAAAGTTAGTCTAAAGAGGGAACCAATGGGTTATTATTTTATTATTAAGTGGGATAGTTAGGTTTGCCTTATTGGAAATGAGTGACGGCAATGAGCGGTTAAATTTACTTTGTTGTTTGTTACGTTTGAATTTTATACGAGTATGCAGGTTTGTACTGACCAAGGAAACAGTTTCCTTGAAATAATTGCGGTGGATATGTACGCCGTTTTATAAAACTAATTATACTCGCCATTAAAATTGAGTTATACTGTAAATATTTTATAAATATAATTGACTAAAATAAAAATGTATCACTATTCTAAAATTAAAAAAATTGTGGGGCTTTGAGTGTGAAATTGGTTAATACACTTAGAACAAGTACTCGATTTTTTTTATTAACAATCTTATTAACATAATCATATCACACTCTTGATGGATTAAACATAATACTTATTAAATTTGGTGACTGAACTCAAGATACATAAGATCATAAATAATAGTTAATAGTTCTTATACTGCACTACAACGATTTTTTCTGCACCTTCTCGGATGACTGGCAGAAAATGCTGTATTAGCATTAAGTCCTCCGTATATAGATATATTGTGTAAAATAATAATAAATAAAATAAATAATACACTGTTTAATTAGTGTAATCAAGTGTAGTTTTAAACAGCAGAAGCACGTCCTCTCGCTCCAAGTGCACCTCATTAACATTAGAGGACTGCACTCTAATATCGATCCAGTCCACTTTCACCTTCAGACTGCAAAACCTCATTTGTTATTCCTCACGGAGACGCAAATCAGATGTCCAGCTGACGTGGCTTACCTATCAAATCCCGGCTACGTTCTGGAACATAACTTTAGACCTCGTGCCGGTGTGTGTGTGTTTGCCCGCGATGACATCTGTATTCAGCGTCTCCGTGACCTTGAAGATCCTAGTTTTTCAATAATCTGGATTCTTGCAGACACTGGCGTTGAAAAGATTATTTACGCTTGTGTATATAGATCGCACAGTGGTGACCAGGAGACCAGCAGGCTTATGGACTATCTAAGTGCTAAGGCAGATCTAACCCAACAAAGGTACCCTTCCGCTCAGCTAGTGCTTATGGGGGATTTCATCGCCCATCATTAAGATTGGCTTTTCCCATACCAGAGCACTGACCAGGCTGGTCGAGAAGTTCGCAAGCTTGCCTTGACGCTAAATCTCACGCAGCTGGTCCGCGAGGCTACAAGGGTACCTGACATTGCTAGTCACACTGCCAATTGCCTTGACCTTTTTTTGACTACTGATCCAGACCGCTACTCAGTGTCGGTATCATCACCATTGGGTAGTTCCGACCACTGTCTGGTGAAGTCAGTATCTACATATTCTCCGCCTGATCTCAGCACAAAATGCAGCCGGCGAATATGGAGATATAAGTCAGCTGACTGGGATGAGATGCGCTCCTTCTTCGCTTCTTATCCATGGAAGCGTATTTGCTTTACTTCTAGCGATCCCTCCTCTTGTGCAGATGCCGTGACAGATGTGATACGTCAAGCGATGGAGTATTTTATTCCATTCACCGACGTATCCATGACTGGCAAAGCTCGCTCATGGTTTGGTTCTGAATGTGGACGTGCGGAAGCACTGAAACATGAGGCTTACCTGCCCTGGGTAGACGCTCGAAACTGTAGGAGTACGGATACGCATTTAAAGAAGAAAGCCTTCAATATTGCTTCCAAGTCCTATAAAAAGGTCATCAAAAAGGCTCGCTTCAATCACATTAGCCGGATTGGGGCCAAACTTGCCTTGCAACCAGCCGGTAGCAAAGCGTTCTGGTCCCTGGCAAAGTCGGTTGAAGCTAACTTTTGCCGCCCATCACTGCCTCCACTTCTAAAACCAGATGGTTCACTGGCTCACTCCGCGGAAGAGAAGGCAAACCTTTTTGCTTCCTTATTTGCAGAGTCTTCACGCCTTGACGTTGCGGGTGATGTACCTCCTAGTCTACTTGGATGCGACGTGGTCATGCCAAAAATTCGTATCCGTCAGACGGAGGTACGCAAAACGCTTTGTAGTCTTGATGTGAATAAAGCCAGTGGTCCAGATGGAATTCCTGCTATTGTCCTTAAGACCTGCGCACCCGAACTTACTCCTGTACTGACACGCCTATTTCGCCTCTCTTTTGTGACTGGTCAAGTACCAAAATGCTGGAAGACTGCCAACGTGCTACCTGTGCCCAAGAAGGGTAGTCGTGCCGACCCCAATAACTACAGGCCCATTTCTATCACGTCCTTGCTCTGTAAAAGTATGGAACGTGTTATTAACAAGAGGCTGTTGGCATACCTAGAAACCAATGATCTTTTCAGTGACCGACAATACGGTTTTCGCCAAAACCGGTCCACTGGTGATCTTCTAGCGTATGCCACGCATATCTGGAGTGAGGCAATTGAGAAGAACGGAGAAGCACTTGCTGTTTCTTTGGACGTATCGAAGGCCTTTGATAGGGTTTGGCACGATGGCCTTATTGGCAAGCTTCCTGCATACGGTTTACCCCTCAGCTTATGTGATTGGATATCAGACTTTCTGAGGAACAGATCGATACAAGTGGTTCTTGACGGCCGCTCATCAGATCGGATGGCAATTAATGCTGGTGTTCCTCAGGGGTCCGTTCTTTCCGCAACACTCTTCCTGCTGCACATAAATGACCTGTTGAAACCCGGTATCTTTGGGTACGCAGATGACAGCACTGTTGTTGAGAGATACTTATCTGATTCACGAGCTGGTGGCGCACAGATTCAGTCACAAAGAGAGGCAATGGTTGAACGCCTAAATTTGAACCTGCAGGCTGTTTCCGATTGGGGCGATGCCAATCTGGTCAAATTTAATGCATCGAAGACCCAGGCGTGTCTGTTCTCAACCAAAAAGAGCCCTTTTGAGCTTGCTCCATCTTTCCGGAATGTGTCGTTGCCGGTCATGAATCACCTTGAGCTTTTGGGTGTAACTTTAACGTCCAACCTAAACTTTGGCTCTTATATTGAATCCAAGGCTAAACTGGCTGCAAAGAAATTGGGAATCCCCAGCAAGGTGAAGCGGTATTTCACTCCTGGACAGCTTCTCAATCTCTACCAAGCTCAAGTCCGATCTTGTATGGAATACTGCAGTCACCTCTGGGACGGCTCAGCCAAGTACCAGCTTCAGGCTTTGGATTCAATTGAAAAGCGAGCTAAAAAGCTGATTGGCCATACTGAACTAGTTGAGAAAAGACTTCAGAGCCTCGAACATCGGCGCAAGGTAGCTAGCTTATGCGTGTTTTACAAGATACATTTCGGAGAGTGTGCGATGGAACTGCATGATTTGATTCCTCCAGCTCCCTTCCATCATGGGACAACAAGGCGTACTAAAACAAGACATCCTTTTATGGTGGATATTCCTCAGATTAGAACCAAGCGTTTTGCTTCTACTTTTATAATGCGAACTGCAAAGGAGTGGAATACTCTGCCTTCGTTCTTGTTTCCCGATAAGTATAACTTAGGCCTCTTCAAGTCAAGAGTGAATAGGTACCTTCTAGGCAAGCATGTCCCACCGTCGACCGCATCGTCGCTTTCCATCAGGTGAGATAGCGGTCAAATGCTAGCCTATTTGTCATAAAAAAAAAAAAAAATTAAGTTAAGTAATTGTTTTCTATGCTAATTAGGCAAGCATTTCACCACTATCTCACCTGATGGAAAGTAATGATGCGGCCGAAGATGTGACATGCTTGCCTAGAAGATACCTATTCACTCTTGACTTGCAGACTCCCAGATTATACCCCTCGGGGAACAATGACGCATTTATTTATATTAACAAATTTTTTATTTATTTAAATTAACCTATTAGCATTAGAAAAGTGTGTTTAGATGAGATGTTTTGCAAAATAGTACTTTACCTTAATATTAAAGATATATATATTTTTTTTACTAGCTAGAAGTTTCAAACCATTTACACGATAATTTGTTTCATTCATCAATCATCAATTTATTGCTTTTACTAAACATTCTAAATAGATGACCACCAGTCCTTCCCACATCAAGCCATCCAATCAAATCTCTTAATCAAACCTAGCATCACAAAGGGCAGTGCATACTGCACGATGCAATCGCGCGGCCAACAACGCGCCATAAACGTTGAACGCTGCGTTTTACGAGCGTTTTCGCTTTCGCGCCATTTGCAATAAATCAACGACGCCACCGAGTGGGCGACATGCCCCGAGTGTCGATTCGAATCATGGTCATAGTGAACAGCGCGGACGAGCGGTCTAGGTAACAGGCGGTTATTACTCAATTCCTTTAATGCAGTGTAAAATAGAAACCTAGGTTACAAAAAAAACCTAGTTGCTAAATGTATTATGCGGAAGATATGTTTTGCGCACTATATACAATTAGCAGGCATCGGTAATAGAAACTTACCTCGAATTCCTTCGATTTATCGAGTAAAGTAAAGAATCCATCTTAAATAAGCGCTTTAAACGTTTAAAACAATTTCACACTCACAGCCGTATACTAAGTTAGATGACTTGTGTCGTGAGTGCCGGAAACAATCACATCACACAATGACACCCAGAACCTAAAATTTCCCATGACTGGGAAAACTTGTGTTTCCACCAGGAATCGAACCCGGTACCAGCTGTTTAAAAGGTGAACACTACTTACCATGCCCCGCAGCTTTGCCCGCGTTTATCAAGTTAAAAAGTAGCCTATATGTAAATCCTAGGTATAAGCTATGTACATTCCAAATTTCATTTAAATCTGTTCAGAAAAAAACAAACATACTTACTTATAGGTACACTTACATACAAACTTTCGAACTTATAAAATTAATGTGATTAGTGTTTTCAGTGTCATGTTGTATGTCCGTGGTATCTTATGTGCGCGGTATTTTACCGCTGCGATATTTTCCCCGCTCGTCTGCAACTCCTCGTAACGGGACATATTTTCACTACGGCGCCATGGACTATACTTACGAGAACGTATGTATGTCTATTTCTCAATTTATTGTCAATGCATGTAAACGTCTCAATTTGGTCCAAGTCAATACAAGTGGGTAGGAGGACCTAGATGCTGATAGATTCGTCTAGGCATTAACTTTACCTATCAATTGTATTTTATGGATTTAAAATGATTAAGAATAAAATAATGAATAAGATCAATTAAACTTACATGACTTTTTAAGTTTTTTTTGTAGCTCTATCGTCATAATTGGGATGGCTGTAATATTACCTCCAGAATAAAACAGATAATATTAATTGAGATTTGTCTGCCCCAATGTTATAGTTTTTCCGTTATTAATTTATTTTTCCGATTTTAACTTGCCTTTTACTGATAACAATTTGATTTTTTCATTGGATTTCCCTTTGTTAATTATCTGTATTGTTAAAAAATGTTTTTTCGTACTAACACCGTCCAATATGGTAGAAACACAGGTAAAAAGCAGGTTCTACTATTGATTGACAGTAAGAATTAGTAGCGGGGGAAATAAATGATAGAAAATACACAAAACTAACAGTGGCCCGCGGATCGCACGCCCTAGCTATTTATGTACATTCCAAATGCGACCTAAATCCGTTCAGCTGTTGCAGCGTTAAGAGGGAAGAAACACAAAATAAAAATCAAAATCGTTTATTCACATGGGCCCCAAAGAGGTACACATGGAAGTCAATGACTCTACTGACAGTACAAACTTTCAGGTTTATGATATGAGCAAAGCCAATATTACACAATCTTACGAAGCTTTTGCAATAAATTCTATTATCGAATAGAATAAACAACATTTGCTTAAATTTCAACAATACCGAGCACCAAAAACAACCGGACAATAGGCTCTAATTTAGGGTTCTCTAGGCCAATTTGAGCGGTCTAAGGAGCCCACGGGTCCATAACAGGTTATCAAAGAGTCGTATGTTTTCATTAGGTTGGACCAGTGCGCATGCGTGAACTTTATGTGATAGTTTTGTTTCTTATAAGAGCGTGGTGAGAAATCTTCTAAAATGGAAGAGTTTTTTGTAAATAGTTATGTGCTTTTGTACGATTGTTAGAACTGGAGTGGGTACTTACGTATTTAGAAGCTTTTATTTAGTTTCACCCGTCCAGCTATCTGTCGGTCTGTAATCACAACTCGCAAATTAGATTCACTTCCCGATTTTCGATTGGACTCAAATTTGGTATACTTATGTGTCTTCGGTGACAATACAATGATATGAGAACTAGCCGGTCTGATGATGGAGGCGGAAGATGGCCATAGGAACTTCTGAACTTAATGACATAAAACCATTGAGTTTAGGCTCGTTTAATTCGTCTTAACAAGTTCTCTGGTTACAAAACTTTTTAGTCATTGTTTATTTACAACAGACTGTTAAGAGCTTGATCATAGAAAACTTCTTAAAAATATTACTTGTTTCTAGTTATTTTTAACTTTGTTATAATACGAGTAGAAGTGTTTATTTTTGCTTGATAGAAAAACATTTGACCACCATCTCACCTGCTGGAAAATCTTTACTTTCTTTTTTACTTCTAACATGCTTTGGTATAAATCCACCTGTAGTCCAAATTTTCCCAATATAATATACCAACATTAATCATCCCATCTGCAAAGTACCGAAATTAATTGGCAGCGTCATTGTGAACTGCCCGTTGGCGCAGGGGTATCGGGTTCGATTCCCGGCGGCCATAAGTTTTCTCCCTAAGGAAAATTTGTGTTTCTGGTTCTAGTTGTGATCGTGTGTGTGATGTGAATGTTAGCGACACAAGTCTTTGAACTTAGTGTGGGGCTGTGAGCCAAATAGCTGTAAGTCTTCAGAGTAAATAGATTAGTATATTAGCTGCTAGCAGTTAGTATGTAAACTTCTTTAGCTGTATCGTCGCTTTTAATAAGAGGAGATGGGAGAGTGACTAAACTCTATATATACGAGTACTTAAACTTTAAACTGCTCGTTGGCGTAGTTCAGTTCCCGGTAGAAATACAAGTTTTTCCCCAAAGGAAGCGTGTGTTTCTGGTTCTAAATGCGATTGTGTGTGAGATATGAATGATTTCGCCACCCTCGACACAAATCATTCTACTTAGTGTGGGGCTGTGAATTTGAGGTTGTTAAATGTTTTTTTTTTTTTTTTTTTATTTGTGACAGGCTAGTGTTTGACCACTATCTCACCTTATGGTAAGTGACGATGTGATCGAAGCTGGTAAACACACTAGACCTGACTTATGTAAGTGTTTATGTATGTTTGACGTGCAGACGCTAATATACCCAGTCTGGGTCGTTTACCATGGTCCACCTCGATAGTAACAGTAGACTACGGAGAGAAAAGTAAATTAAAAAACCCTTTTGGTACATCGATTTAAAAGATCTAGCCAAACATCCTATCTACACGTTTTAATTTGCAGATACTTAACGAAGTTTGGCAAACATGTGGACCAGGCATAACACAAGAAGTGTTTGATGATAGTGTAGTAGCCGAGAGATTTCTGATAATGTTTTGAATGATTGGAATTGGTTTGATAAGTAGGTAAGGTCAACACAAAACTCAATAAGCGCGTGCACTCAACCGATACCTATAATAATCCTGTAATCGCCCTGTCCGGCCATCCGTCACAATTAATAAACGATTGCGGTATCCAACACAAAGATAGCGTTTATTAATAACTTCTAATTAGGCAGAAGAAGTACTTGATAACATATAAAATGAGTAAAAAAAACGCTTTCGCTCTCAAAGCCCCACAATTCAAACGCAACCTACTAAATCTTACTTTTAATTTAGACGCATCTGCTACAAGTCTGTATACTAAATAGTAAAGACATTTCTGTTGTACATAACTCAATTTTAACAAAAATGTCAGATACATCTCTTTTCCTGGCTAATTGCCTATATTTCCTAAAACTAAACTAAAACTATATACAGCAAAGAACTAAGTTACCTACAAGACATCGAGCTTATAGGTAACTCAAGTGCTCAAGCCCACTAGATAGTGCAATAGGAAAATGAAAACTTTTTTTCTTATGACGGCAGAACTAATTATATAAAGCGCCCGAGGCACGAGTACAGGGCGCGCGCCTCGGGCGCTTTGTATATAAAGTCCCTAATAGTCTGGGCGCTTTCAGGGAACGGAAGTTGTAGGAAAGATTGTTATTGGATTACTAGGGACTCACGTCAAGGAAAGGCCGTGAGTCCCTCGGGAGGGCTGTGCCAACCCCCATGTCGTCTCCAGCCCAGTACGGACAAATTCAATGACCCACACATGCAAGGGGACGGCCTGGAGCAAGATGGCCAACGCCTAGCTCGGGTCAGTTCCTGCAAGAAACCGGACCACACCAAAGCGCGACGGCCACCGCTGACGCGCTCGACATACTCCCTGGGAGTAGCTGCTCCCAGCGCCCAGCCCAGGCAGACTGGAAAATCCAGAAGGCCTGATACCCACCAATGCAACAGAGGCCTAGTGGAAGGACTACTAGCTGACCCGGCAAACGTTGTTTTGCCATATACATTATTTCATGCTGTATTATAAAAAAAACTTTGGTTTGGACCACCCTTAACATTTAGGGGTATGAAAAATAGATGTTTACCGATTCTCAGGCCTACCAGATATGCACACAAAATTTCATAAAAATCAGTCAAGCCGTTTCGGAGGAGTTTGGTGACAAACACCGCGACACGAGAATTTTATATATTAGATGCTTGTATTTGACGAAAAGTGATGGTTTAATTTTATTTTGCTAATTCTAATTTTATTAGAATAACTAGTTGTGTCCAGTGGCTTCGCCCGCAGTATTATGTTAAAAAGTAGCAAATTTCTTTCATACCAACCTGGTCCTAGCAATTAAGAGCACAACAAAATAAAACAGTCAAATCTCGAGTCGCTCTCGAGTATCTTTTATACATGCGGCATTTTTATCGTTAAGAATGAACAATTTACGGCTTCCTTGTTGCATTATGCTTAGCCTATATAGAGATACGGAGATTTATAGATGTTACGGAAGCCAATTCACAATACGCTGCCAAAGACCACCTAACCTCTCCCTTTAGGGCGAATCCATCAAAACTAAAACAATTGGCTGCCCTTATGATTAATTCGTAACATTCGGGAGTAAAGGGCAACAAGCCCAGGGGTTGTGTAATCTAGCAGCCGGAGTTTTATGCACGTTTGCTTGGGATACTTAATTTTGTTATGGCTAATATTCTTCATACTTATTTTTCTACCGAAGAGACGGTTGAAGCGCACGCTTGCGCAGTAAATAAGTATCTAATTAATCTCTTTTAGAGGAACCCTTTCATTATTTTTCACCACCTTCACCTTTCACCACTTAAACAAAATTTGTCACTATAACTAAAAGTAATTTTTTGGCAGCTATTCTTGAGAGCCAGTTATGCTAGTTACGCTAGTGTATTAACCATCTTCTAGAGTGGATGAGAGGTGAGAAAGTGGTAAAATCTTAGCCTATCAGAGGTAAAAAAATATTTTTTTTACGAAACCTAATATCGCCAACAAATGTATTTACTTGGAATTACGGCATAAATGTATTGAATCAATTAAATAGTACAGGGATCTTTAAAAAGAGGAGTTTATGTACCTGTATTTTATTTTTTCGATCTGCCAGCTTGCGAAGTTGGATGCGCGTTTGCCTTCCATGCAATGACACCCGCAGCGGGTATCGAGTTGTAACCTTGTGTTGAGTTGGATTCCCGGTGGGAACTCAACACAAGATTTCTCTATAAGGAATAAAATATGTTTCTCATTCTGGGTGTAATTGTGTATGTGACATGATTTTTTCTGGGCCACTACACGAGCTTTTCTTAAGTGAACACAAGAACTTAAGTGTACGAAATTAGAAATGAAGTTATTTAACTGTCGTAAACATTACCATTATAGCCGCAATGCAACTACAAAGCTGTGTTTACACGCGACAATTTATGATTGACGTCTAAACGACGCAGGACGGTATCGTGATATCGTCGCACAACAATTGCTGCCAATAGGGTAATTGGCGACCGTCCGCGCGCCAATGGTCGCACCATTATGGTTGTACAATTCCGGCCGAATTAACTGAACGCCTTATTTTAACCGTCAATCTACTGAATTTCATGGCAATATACATTTTTGGAAAACAAAATGTTAGTTGACAACATTGATAAATAAAATTCGTCAAGAACATTGCAAACACAAACTTATCAAAAATAACTAAATGAACAATTTGAAATAATAAATATGAAAAAAATCTTATGATAAAATAAATGTTAGGTAACGTCAATTTTCAAAAACGTTGAAAATTTTTCAAATTATATGATATTGTCTTGGTTTGTTATCTTAACCTTTGAAAGCCAACGTTTGTAAAGCGGTTGCAATTAACTACCTATGTCAATATGCTAATAAAATATTTGGTTTCACAACATAAATAATATCGATCATATTTGGCACTTGGATTTTCTATTAGTATTATTAGAAAATTAAATAATCTAATACGTTATCATTTATTGCCTTATAAGACAAATGTGCATAATCTTCCAAAATAATTATGTGTAATTGGTATGTAAAAATCAGTAAGCACTTTACTATTAACATTACATTTAATTTATGCAATATTGTGAAATATGAGTAACTTTATCAACGGTTGACCCTAAATTTATAACATACTAGGTTTGTATTGTTATATCATACCAGGAAGAGTGAGAGAGGGAAAAAGAGGATTATGAGTTTAATGCAGGTCCTGTCTCATAAACGATGAATGATGATGATGAAAATGCACACAGCTCTTCAAAGCAGCCGTAGAATACTAGGAGCATTGTGGAAATCCGATTAAAATTATTTTGATAAAATTGATAATAATTTACTGACATTAATGAAAGATAACGTGTGTGTTTTAAACGAGATAATACAACCTATCGGATCAACTGAACGGATTTTAATGTTTGAGTTATGATGCAGTGTAGTCTGCATGTTTGAAAGTAAATATAACCAATTGATATTTGTATGTAATTTTTAATGTAGAATAAACGCTTTTACACTCACAGCCCCCTAAGTTTCCTGACAACAATCACATAACACACAACAATACCAGACCCTTGAAGTATCAACATAATATCTTTTCATGTTTGCTTATGCGTAAGAATTGATTGCATTTCTATAAGTCCATAAAATACTCAGCTCTACAATAATCGATTTCTTTGCAACGTACACATTTCATGGCCCGCAGTGTAACATGGCCGCGGACACGCGGTGTTATCAGGATGTCCCGTCGGAACCGACGCATATCGGGTGTACCGACAACCTGTATTCGTGTCATAACCTCACTGCAGCACTAGAGAGCGATAGATTAGATTGCTAAGGTCATTTTTATAGTAAGAGGTAAGTACTGCCTTCTAGGCATCGGGTATTGAGTTTGATGAGAACGTTCATTTTTATCACAAAGGATCAGAAAATGTGTTTCTGATTCTAGGTGTGATAGTGTGATGTAAATGTTAACGGCAAACATTACACAAATTTTAGAACTTAGTTTAAGGCTAAAAACGACGCATGTATATATGTCTGTATAAAAACGACGTAACGTCGCATCGTCGCACTCCATCAGGTGAGATTGTGGTCAAACGCTGGCTTAGTCTCAAATAAATAAAAAAAATGTGCTAGCATTAATATTAATTGCAGCACTCACAGCGCGGTCCTCCTGCGCAATCCTAAACGATTGATAGTCTTTAGTATGGCCAGTACTTTAATGGGTGACCGTTATGTGGGATTCTCACACCGTCGGTCTTGATTATCAGTCGTACGACAATAGTCCAGCTCTGGCAGACGCTTTCAGGTGCCTGAAAGATCCTGATGCTGGGGTCGAGGTCTGTCTACTTGTCCATATGACTAGCATGCAAGATACATACTCAGTACATAATATATCTATGCGTATAATTATAATCATATAATAATCATAATAGTATATTTTTTTAACGTCACTATATTTTTACAGAAATCAGGAATATAAAGGGCATTGGGTAAAAGTGGCGTTGTCTTTGATCATCCGCGACCAGTTAAAAAACTATTGCCATTAATTAATTCTCTCAAAAATGAGCAACATTTATTACTACAACCACTACGTAAATTATATCGGAAGCAAGATATCGAATTTCAAAAAAATAATAAAATGATCGTCTAGATAGACAATTAATAAGACTTCCCTATAGTTTTTAGTAAACAATAATTCATTTCATAGAACCCAATAGTAGGTGAATGAAATTGAACATAACGATATAACATATAATAACATATATATATAACATCAGATTAATTATAAGTTATCTGAGTGCCATAGAACTGTAAATACCTAGAGTAGTATTAGAAATAAAGTATTATTTATGGGATAAATGTTTTTTATTTCTAACTTACTCATTCCAAGTAAAATAATAGTATTTTTGAAATTAAAATGTATTTTATCGCATACTTGGACGATATTATTCTTCTGACTTTAAAATCTAATATTTTGGCTCCGATAGAAGTTACGACGTATTTTGTTTTTTATAATAAAGATACACCTGTAGTGCTTAAACTTAATACATTTTGCATCAGTGGTCGCATAAAAAAAAATGACGCCATGACTCCATATAAACTTACCCAAAGCCCTTTTGCAGTTTCGTGTCTTTATTACTATTATAAACATAAACATAAACGCTTTAATATTCACAGCCCCATATTAAGCTCGATGACTTGTGTCGTGGGTGCACACACAACCAGAAACACAAATTTTCCTTGGGGAGAAAACTTGTGTTCCCGCCGGACTTACATATCGTTATATAGAAACGACCATTGTTGTAAATCAAAATTATGCAAGATTGGGCGTTATGATAAATTACCTTATGATTCATATCTCTTCCCTAAATGGCAGAAGTAATTGCCTCATCACCTGTCATAATATTAACTCAGGCAAAAGCTTAATTACATTTTAATTTCATCAGCCAACATCATCATGGATATCGGTCAAGGCGTCTAGGGCACAAAGAGTTAGTCCTGCCCACGCCCAGTATTGTTCTAAGTCCGTTCGTCCGTCTAAACCATCTACATTTTAATATGAATATCAATAACTAACTTATTTGTTCACAAATGTCAAATCATTACCTATAACTTAAATCCTATTGTGATAGTAATAAGGTCCAGATTATGATCGTCCTGTAGAGCAGACGGTTGCATTATAATTTGAGCTGTACAAGTATTGAAATAAAGTTTGCATTAGACTATAATAGTTTCTAGATGGTCGATGTTTTTGGCATGTATTGTACAAATGGGCTCATTGTCAGAAGATCGAATTTGCATGAGATATGAAAGTTTAGGCGTTGGAGATGCGATCAAACTTCTCGATTATTAAAGGTTTTAATGTGCTGAAATTTACTATGAGTCATAGATAATTTTCTTATAAGAAATTTGTATCCAGAGCAAAACGCGAATAAACTTTTACATTTTTTATTAGAGCCATATATATTTTTAACGAGGTCACAGTGGTAGATAATCAAGCAACTGGTGTACAAACTTCTTGCTTTAGGCTGTCGGAAATAGGTTTTCTTTCCCGTGATTTTCTTCTCCATCCAGGTATATAATATAGTTCGTGTTTTATTATGTGATTTCCATTTACTTCCGCCTTTCATTTGTTTATCCCGATATACACGAGCTTCTTTAAAGATTTTTATATAAGTTTGCCAAAGTTTGATTTTAATTTGATAAACAAACGAACGCAGTCACACTCTTATCTCCACACTAAGTTCAAAGACTTGTATTTCTAGTGCCAGAAAGTTTACAAATTACACATACAATCACACCCAGAAGTAGTACCTAGCACATATGTCCCTTGGTAAATCGTGCCCCGTCGAGAAAAAAAGCCATGACAAAAGTCTTGAACACTGCGTCAACCATTTCTTAATCTGGTTTGATTGAGTAGATATTCTTTATTCCTCGCTACGACCGCGATCCCCGTTATTTTGCTAATTACAACAAATTATAATACGGGAAGTAAACTATCTTTTTAAAGTTGCTTAGTTGAGTAAATATAATTGTTGCTTACTAAAAATAACAAAAATTGCTTGAATGGCGCTTTATAACAATAGAAAATAAATAGATAGGATATAAGTACCTACCAATAAGATAAATAGGGAGATATATTCAATATGTATTATTAAACATGCTATTTATTTACAACAAAATTTTATTTTTATTCCAAATTTTTGGAATTTGAAATTTTAAATTATTATATTATGAATAATTCACACTTGGTAGAATCATCACGAATTCCATCAAAATTAATCATTTAACAAGATTTTTTAAACGTAGTGTAATAAAAAGATGTTATATAATACATGTTATAAGCATGAATACAAAAAATAACAGCGAACGTGCAATAAATCAGGTTTTAGGAGCCAAACAAAACGACTCCATCACAGCTAAACCCTCGGACAACCAACGCTGCTTACACTATCCCATTGACTGACACAGTCCGTTCGAAATCTAACTAGAATCTCCATTTCACCTACATAGGATCCCAATAGCATATTGAAGTATTGAATCATCATCCCGAGGCTGCGATTGAACTAATAAATAAGCTTCGGTTCCTCTCTGCCCACGGGTTCCGTTGTGAAACGCATCTATTAAAGATTGACCTTTGAACTATACCTGTGAATCTGGAAAAGACACTTTATAATTAAAATGTATTTTAATTCATTCACTTAGGTCTCTTATTTGACTACCAAACTTTTGAATTGGTATATAAAGATTAACATTTTTGTCTTACTGATTCCCTAAAATGCCGTAAAAGTCAACATAATATACTATTATCTTTTTGACTTGAAGAAAATGGTGAGACGTGATGAATTTTTCACAAGTTCCATTAAAAATAAAATATACTATTAATTAATAAAATAAAAAAGTAAGAAAATAGGGCTATTTATAGTACTTCAACCGTTAAATGAAGGCTGTAGAGATATAATCCTTTCTAAAATGTAATGCCCTTTCAGCAAATTTATTTATAGATTGTTTGTCAAAAATATAAGAAAAAAGTTGAATTAAACGATCTCTATTACAGATCAAATTATATGCCTATCAAAGAATAAAATATATATTACGTACAATATGGCTCAATACAAAGTCATTTTTAGCTTAACATGCAGTGCACATAGATTAACTAGCCGTACCCCGCGGCTTCGCCCGCTATTATCAAGTTGAAAAGTAACTTATGTGTTTATCCTAGGTATAAGCTATGTACATTTCAAATTTCATCCAAATCCGTTCAGCCGTTAAAGCGTGAAGAGGGAACAAACATAATTACACACTTACACACACACAGTAGGATTAGTATGATGTTACTTAATTTTAGTTTTCGAAAATTAAGAATTTACCCCGTAGACTAGTTCCATTTCTAGTTATATACATACAGTACAAGAGTTTGATAGATCTGTGAGTCACCACACCCCCGCAGATTTGCAGACAGCCTGGTGCGTTCAGGGCTATTCAAATGTTCTAAGTACTTGCATAGACATTCAAGTAGATTTTAAAATATATTTATTTACCCACAGTGCACGTATCATTGACTTTATAGGTGTTAAGAAATATATTAGTATGCATCGGCATGGCTCCATCTGGGGTAGGTTCGTTGTTTTAACGCCGGTTGAAGACTTACTTGTGGTTAAACTGAACTGCCCGTTGGTATAGTTGGTTGTGCATTCTAATGTGTATTGGGTTCGATTCTCGATGGGTTCACAAATTTTTCTTAAGGGAATTTGTGTTTATGTGTGTGTTATGTAAATAATTCTCGAAATACAATATGCAAGTCATCAAGTCACGAGTGAAAAGGTATCTTCTAGGCATAGCTTGCTCCATTGTCAACCACATCGTTGATTATCATCAGGTGAGATGAAGGTTTGCGTATCTCGAATAAAAAAATAAAAAACAATTCTTCAAACTTAATGTGAGAGTGTGAAAGCATTTTTTTATTTATTCATTGTTGCATATCATAGTCCATACATAGAGGACCATTAACAGGAGTTTGGTGAGCACAGATTTTGGTAATATTACTAGAACTATAAGTACTTTTTTTTATATTTCCTGAATAAAGAAAAAATATATATCACGTAGCTATACTAATTATAGAACTACCTAAAAACATTATTAATAGAAAAGACCTTTGCACTTACCATGCTGTTGAAATTAATAATTCGGTACAACGATTTCATTTATAGTTAAACTATTTACGAGTTGTAAACTTATATACATACTAGCTGCGCCCCGCGGTTTCACCCGCGTTGATAATGATGAAAAGTGATGATGATGATGATGATGAAAAATAGATGTTGGCCGATTCTCATAGATACCGGATAAGCACAAAAAATTTCATCAAAATCGGTCAAGCCGTTTCGGAGGAGTATGGCAACGAAAACTGTGACACGAGAATTTTATATATTAGATTTACGAAATTGCTCATTCATAAAATCATATCCCTATCATAATCATCATTCATTACATTTTCTACGACACAAAGTACATCTGTCAACAACTTGATCTATCATAATAAAAAAACAAATAACGGTACTGCCAACATTTCAATAAAGCGCATAAAAAGTGGATAAAACATCTGCGTGCGCGCTGCGTTCGATATTCAAAAACATTTTTTTTCGTAAGAATAATGGTAACTTGACTACCGCACGATCGAATGACGTAGTTCTTCTATTGAGCTTAAAAAGTTGGTATACATGTATAATGCAGTATTTATATTTGTCTATACTAGCTTACCCGCCCCAGCTTCGACCGGGTGGAAAATTTTCAGTATTTATATAAACACTAGTACCTATTTTTGTATGTACGTATTTTTGAAGTGAAACTTATTATAGTGGGAGTTTGAAATTTTGATCCGATTTTTTTTTGTGACGAATTGTGGTGTTTTGTTAAACACTGTGATAAATAATTGAAACGTTTTACTTCTATCGTGTTTTTCTTTTATCACACACCTTGTTATTTTGCTAAACTTAACAACCTTCTTTCGATTGCGTTATCTCAACGCTTGACGTTTCTTAGTCTTAAAAATCTCGAGAATCGATCGATTTGGTTGATTCTTTTTTTTTGTGTTCGTTATTGTCAGGACAAGGTTTGTATGTATTTTTTTTTATTCACTGGAAATTGCACCCGCCCGAAGCCGGGGAAGATCGCTAGTAACTAATAATATTACTTGTAACGAACAATCAATGAATGTGCATGTTTAGGAAGCCATACCCGGCAAGCGTTACAATACTACGTGACTACATTATTACCTCCTTCATGTTTATGTTTGCCTAGTACTTAACAAAATCCGAGTGACGTATGAGAAAATGATTTTTATAAACCTATAAAAAAAAATGTGACGTTCCTAAAAAGTATCCTATGTCCATCTCCTGGTTCCAAGTTACCTCCCCACCAATTTTCAGCCAAATCGGTTCAGCCGTTCTTGAGCTATAAATAATGTAACTAACACGACTTTCTTTTATATATATAGATATCCAGCTGTAACTAGTAATTAGCCCTTACTGAAAGCTCTCGCCTATATTTTGCCTAATAGAGTAAACCATTTATGGTTAACTAGCCGTGCCCCGCGGCTTCACCCGCTATTATCAAGTTAAAAAGTAGCCTATGTGTTAATCCTAGGTATAATCTATGTACATTCCAAATTTCATCCAAATCTGTTCAGCCGTTAAAGCGTGAAGAGGGAACAAACATACTTACACACATACACACAAACTTTCGGATTTATAATATTAGTAGGATTGCTTATTTATAACTATTTTTTATCTCTTAGCTGACCCGGCGAACTTCGTACCGCCAATAAAAGTTGTCTGAACTTTGGCAACAAACATCCTACTTCCTACTAATATTATAAATCCGAAAGCTTGTGTGTGAGTGTGTAAATATGTTTGTTCCCTCTTCACGCTTTAATGGCTGAACGGATTTGGCTGAAATTTGGAATGTACATAGATTATACCTAGGATTAACACATAGGCTACTTTTTAACTTAATAATAGCGGGCGAAGCCGCGGGGTACGGCTAGTATATTATAAATGTCACATTCATTGTCTGTGATCAAATATTTCAGCGTTCAGAAATTATTTTTGAGTCTAATCTTTGACAGGTACGAACTTAATGATCTTTGACGGTTTTTATGGGAAAACAAAATAGATGTAACACTACTTTCCTTGCACTTTTTTTGTATTTTCTCACTATTTTAAACCTTCCTTTGACTTTTACAAAATTTTAAATCCAAAATTAGGCGAATCGGTTCAGCCGTTCTTGAGTTTTTGTGAGACTTACAAACGTCAATTGATTTATATGAATATATATATAGAATACACACAATGGATTTGTTTAAGTACAGGGTATAACAGATATAGAACGTAACTTTCAGCGTTAAATATGCAGCCGACTGTAGATGGAATCCAAGACAAACTAGGTATAAAACAGTGATTTTGTGGTCCTATAACATTCATTTACCAACATAGTTAAAAAAATAGTTTCTTACTCTACTTGCCAAGCTCTTCTCAACAAAACCCCACAAAGGCAGAAAAAAAATGACCGCCCACTTTCGTGTACCTACTTATTAGTCCCCCTTAATATTTTCTCTTTAGTTGCCATAGTTCGCTTCGAGCCGCAGCTTTACATATTTACTAAGAATTTGAAGTTATTGGTTGCCGTACCGTTAAGCCGTACGCTTAAACTTTATTGTCTGATATAGATGTCTCTGAACAGATTGACAGACGAACGGACGGACAAACTGCTAAAAGTTAACGTAAAAACCTCGCTTTGTTTGGTCAATTATTATTATCAACAGTGCATAAATGCATCGTTCGCCTGTATACTTTTTCATTACTGATATAGGTAATGGTCGTTCATTATTATAAATACCTGTTTGGATTATCAGCTGACAGATAACTTGCGATAAATTTAGAAAGGAAAAATTATGGCATGAGGCAGGGATTGAACCCACAGCCATAGGGTGACATGCCCTATTGCTCTAACCGCTGAGCTACTTAAGACCTGCCTGAAGCGACAAAATTTTGCTTTTCTTATTATTGCGTTTTATTGGTACGATATCACCTTAAGAGACGTATGGTCGCAAGTCTATCGGTATTCTATCGTTTGCATTTTGGAGACTGTGCGCAGGAATTACATGAATTAATTCCACAATGCCCATTTTACCATCTATCAACCAGACAAACTGTAATCCATTTACCTCCAGTTCGCTCGAAGTGTTTGCTTCTACGTTCATCATCCGTACAGCGAAGGAGTGGAATTCATTGTCATTGTTCCCCGAGGGTTATAATCTGGGAGTCTTCAAGTCAAGAGTGAATAGGTATCTTCTAGGCAAGCATGTCATATCTTCAGCCGCATTATCACTTTCCAGATAGTGGTCAAATGCTTGCCTAATTAGCATAAAAAAATATTAATTTTTTCTTTTCTATATGTACTATTTCATTTCAATTATTTATCAGAAAATAAAAATATATACAAAAAAAAATTGGAACTTCTATTGTATTAGCCAATTATTTTGATTTCCATTTTTTTTAAATTAAATCAATATTTAAGCCAATTTTGCTATCTTAAACCAAGCTTGTAAAAACTACATTCTTCAAAAAAATACAGATGCAACACCGTGAGAACGTTGACCAAACCAATTTGCAAAGTAACTATGCATATTATTTCTTTACACTATCTTAAAAAACTACCCCAGCTTTTTATATCACCCCTCACATTTTTTATTCAAATAGCAAGGTAACTGTACCCCAAAGTTTTTTATTTTTGGCAAACAAAGGTCTCTTTTCTTCGGGATGTAATTTATTTTTTTAACGGTCCAGGAGTTTTGCGAATAGCCCGGGGTCATAGGTGACTTAGGATATTTCTCAGGGTTTTTTAATAGTTTCTTTTATCAATCCGCACATCTGCTTTGTCCGGTGCCGTAAAGATGTTCACGAATCGCGTGAGAATCTCAGCTCTGTTTAGATAATTTGTATTGATATAAAATTCAGAAATAAAGAATATTTTTATTAATAAATAGACAAAAATTTAACCGCTAAGTGTCAATAAGTGTCAACCTGAAAAAGTTAACTGAAAAATACTATATATCATCGGTATAATCTGGGTGTCTTCAAGTCTCGAGTGAATAGGTATCTTCTAGGCAAGCATTTCACATCTTCGGCCGCATCATCACTTTCCATCAGGTGAGATAGCGGTCAAATGCTTGCCTATACAACATAAAAAAAAAACTTTTTAACATTGTTCTACCATAAGAGTGTAAAAAAAATACAAAGTCTTATGGTATGTGAAGTGTCACAACAGGTCACATATCACTAAAATCTATATCCACTACCAGGCAATCTTTACTGGATAAGTAAACATAAGCATAAACACTTTCACACTCACAGCCCGACACTAAGTTCGACGACTTGTATTGAGGGTGCCGGAAACATTTATATCACTGACACAATCACACTCAGAATCAGAAACACAAATTTCACTCGGGGCAAAAACTTGTGTTTTACCGGGAATCGAACCTTATACCCGTTCCATAATAGGCGGACGCGCACCCAACTTAGCCAACGGGTAGTTCAATTAGGTAGTTTTTATAATTTTCAAATCATTATTGTTTGTTTTCTTCCTTGTCTTTTCTACAAACCCCTCTACTGTGATGTGGCTTATTTAGAGCGTAAATAGAGCAGTTTTGATAACTAAAATTTTCCAAGACCGTCGTCACACGAAATTTTCTGTCTCTAATCTCCAAAACACAGGCTTCATTCAAACCCAAACACACTCTTTTATCACACGAAAGCCCGCACGTTCAATGCACGTAGCGTTTAGATATTCACACATTGGTCCCAACTGGACATAAACAAAAACGCATCGCCGCGTAACCAGTGATATCTCATTACCCGCATGTACCCGAAAGAGGACAATGAGTACAATCGATAATGCTAACACGTGTGCCGTGGACTGTGATCGCTTTGTTTTTGTCAGCTTTTGAACGTTAGGTTACCCTTCTACAATATTAATGTTGAAGACCTGGAGCTTTCTCTTTGATCTGTATATTATTATATTTATTTTGATGAACCAAATAAAATAAAAGATGCCCTGAGCTCAGTCGTACTGACTGTCTGAGGCATAGATTTGAGTGGATGAACTCAATAAGGGGTTTTTTTAAATATCTACTTTAATTAACCTTTTTTAGTTACCGACGACGTAAGGTAGCAAGCTTATCGGTATTCTATCGCTTACGTTTTGGTGAGTGTACTTAGGAGTTACATGATATAATTCCTCCATCCTACCATGAAACAATAAGACAAACTGTCAAACGTCATCTATTTATGGTTGACATTCCTCCAGTTCGCTTCTATGTTTATCATACGTATAGAGTGGAACTGTACAATCTGGGTGTCTTCAAGTCTAGAGTGAATAGGCACCTTCTAGGAAAGCATTTCCCATCTTCGGCCGCATCGTCACTTTCCAACAGGTGAGATAGTGGACAAAGGCCTGACTATCAAGCAAAAAAAAAGTATATCAATCTGTTTTCAATATATTTAACATTAATTTTTGGTTATTACCTACAGTTTTACGTATTGATTTTGTGTTGCAATTTATACCGTGTTTATACCATAGGTCCATTCTGAAGCAATTATGTACTCATCTGAGGTCACTTATACGTTATAAGTGTACCTATTACACTATAATTGTATACTGTACTAGCGATCCGCCCCGGCTTCGCCCGGGTGTGATAAATGAAGAACCGCTCGACCGATTTTGTGCAAACTTCACATAAACCATCTACTAAATAGTCCGAACAAAGCCTAAACATTTAGTTTGGATAGGTGAGCCCGTTCTTCACTTATAAAATTACAACGAAAAGTGGTATTGATTTTTATATTTATAGATAAAGATAGATGTATAGTGTCAATTAAGCGATTTTATTTTTATTTTTACCTATCGATCTAGACTGCAATCTCTTAAGTTTCCTATTTATAAACTATGACTACATTCGGTACAATCTTGTACGGTGCCTATTTTTTTTAAAACTACATTGTTAAAATTAGTTAGATACGAAAAGCGATATTGATAGGAATACATTTCTAACAAAGCCCCTGATGAAGTTTGTTTTCTCAGGAGCTACTAGATGTAGTTGTTTAAAACACGAACACTACACTAACTAACATTAAGTTGAATTAAAATTAATTGATAAAATTTATTTTCACGACTGATCGTAGGTTTTAGGTTATTTTTTGCACATACGAAGTAAAACATACATCTAACAAACCTAAGCCTCGGGCAAGTTACAAAACTACCTCCGTAAAGAATTATTTTACCAATTGTAATCAAACGGTCTTGCCGTTTGATTACAATCCTTAAAAAAAACATCCTCCAGTCCTTTACAAAGAGACAACCGAAGCGTTACACATGTCTATCTCCTCTAAAGAAACTACCCAAAAGGATTAACAATTCTGTAAAATCCATCGCAATTTTTTGACAGCACCTGGTCGCCAATTTTTTGCGTCGTCAGAGATAAAGTCGGTTGCATCAGATAAAAAATGGACCCATCAGGTCCGAAAAGGGTATAGGGTGGGACAGTAAAGGGTATTTCAGATTGAATTTAAAGAGTAGCCCCCGATAATGATTCGTCGGTTTTGATTTGTGGGGTTACAGATAAGGTCATTGTTATGAGTTGGAATCGAAAATATTGGGTAAAAGTGTATGTGTTGAAATACAGTTTCATCTGAATGTGTGAACGGCAGGGGTTTGAGATTTTATTAATATTAAATTAATGCAGGTGTCACAATCAAAGTTGGTTGTTAATTTTTATTTACATAAACACCTAAAATTAAAAGTGGCTTAGTTCTTTTGTATTATTTTTCAAAAAATCGAGGGTTCGATTCCCGGCAGGAGCACAAATTCCTTCCCAAGGGATATTTGTGCTTCTTGTTCTGGGTGTAATGTGTGTGTGATGTGAATGTTTCCGGCACCCGCGATACAAGTCTTTGAACTTAGTGTGGGGCTGTGAGTGTGAATGCGTTTGTTTTTTGTTTTGTTTATAAGAAAAAATGAGTGATTTATATCTTTTCTGGGAATTAGTCTATCAGGGGACTGGTGTGTGTAATTTAAAAAAGTCAACAGCTTTTAATTACAATAACAACAATACAAACAGATTTATTGACATAACTGGATACAAAGTTACAAATTACCGCCTATGTATTTCGCTATAGATTTCATCGCCTAATTTCGTTACTGGTTAAGCATTTTTTCATACATTTCACATCAACTGACACTAAGTAACTCTATTGAACTTCATATTGAAAATTAGTTCCAGCTTCTAATAATACTCACTCAAATCTTTTGTTGTCCAAGAAGAACCAAATCATCGTGCGAAATTATTCAAACAATTTAAATATTCAATACATTTAATCAATGCGAGAGCCAAACGAGTCATGGCAACTGTGACCCTCACGATGGCATAAAAAATCTCACCCTTGGTTTTTTTTCAACCCTTTTATGCATATCCTGTGTCAAGCCCGTACAGCGTTACAAGTCATATTTAAATAATTTATGTCTATAGTGGTCCTTGGTTTTGCATCTGCCATGGTAGTCATATATGTAAGATTTATACTGATGAGGGCTAAACCCTAAAAAACAATTTTATGACAACGTTAATTAGCAAATGAATTAAATGTACATAGAATAAATTATCTTTTCTGTGATTTTTAGCATGGATTGGAATGGTTCCAACCAAAAAAAAGTAAAGCTTTTAGCAGAAGTCACAGTTTTAAATCGTCGCAGCTTACAGTATGTGATTGTAAGGACCGACATAAACAAGCAGCTTTGAAAAAAGGAGGAGGTTCTCAATTCGTCAGAATATTCTTTTTTATGTACTATACCTCAGAACTACCGTCATCTATTAACCGATGTGGAAAATTACAGTTTTTTTCGAACAGGTATACGTTCATATCCCGTTATTGATACAAATATTTATAGTGTAAGTGACCATGGTACCTTGAAAACTTACATTATCCGTTCAAGTTGGTACCAGATCCGATTAAGGATTTCAGTAATATTTGCAATTAAATTCAAATATTCGTTATTTCAACTCGTATATTTTATTTTTAATTTAAAATGATAATAGAATAACAATTTAATATTAAAGTAAGTTCCCTCCAGTTCGCTTAAAGTGATTCGCTTCTACGTTTATCATTTTTACTGTAAAGGAGTGGAAATGGCTTGAAGTCAAGAGTGAATTTTAGGCAAGCATGCTACATCTTCGGCAGCATCATCGCTTTCTATCAGGTGAGATTGTGGTAAAATGCTTTCCTACCGAGCATAAAAAATCAATAACAGTTCCGCATAGATCAAAAATGCTATGGATAGCGATGTTGTTATGTATTAACTGATTTTACAAGAAACGCAAAAGGTATAAGCGTGATGAACCCACGGGAATGCCGAGATAAAAGAATTAGAGCCTATGTATCCAGGGAGTCAACTACCTCCATACCAAATTATATAAATTGGTCCAGCCGTTTGAGCGCGACGAAGTAACAAACACGCTCACAACCTTTCGCCTCTATAATGTTAGTGTGATGAAGTGTGATTCGGCTTATTTTTCCACAACTCGCTGCAGACCTTCCACGAACAATAAACATTATGATCTTGAACATGAAATACCCAAAATTAAAATCAGAATTGAACAATGCAATTTGAATATCGAAACAATATACAACTCAATTGACACATCGAAAGTGAAAGGGATGAACGCCATTGTGTTGGATGATTGTCGTTCCGTCTAAAGATCGTGTCATTCTCAGTGGATGACGAAACTGTATCGGTAATGTTGATGGGTCCGCCCTCGGACTGATATAACCTTGGTTCTTTATTAAAGTTAAGGCTCTGACAGTTTTGCATTTTGAAGCGAAAACTTCTTTAGGCGCGTTGAGCATTTTTTGGGTGAACAAAAATCATGGAACTCGCGTCATCGTCACCAAACGCTTTCCATAGTTACGAGTACCTACTTAGTTTTCACTTCTGTCGGTAGTCCCCAAAGACTGTCCCACATGAATTTTATTTTTAAACGGGCGTTGATATATTTTCAAACAAACATTTGGTTACTTAATCGTCTTACTGGTTTCTTAGATTTAACTTGATCAGGAAATACAAAAATTTATGTATGATTTGTCAATTCAATTGTTACTGATTTGGCGCAAAGGAAACTATCTACTTACTTTTGACACGATTGTATGTATTTTTTTAAAATCGAGAAATTAATGTTGGTACTTATTTGGCTCAACGTATAAGCATTGCGATTCAAGGAGGCAATGTCGCCAGCATGATGGGAACGCTACACACTCGTAGTGGGCTTGAGCAGTTGAGTTACCTATAAGCTCGATGACTTGTAGGTAACTTGAGCCTTTGCTGTATACATTTATATAATTACGGTTTAGTTTTAGGAAATATAGACAATTGGCCCGTAATAGACTAAAGTTGGTTATTTCTTTTCACAATTCATAATTATTATTTTTTATGCTAATTAGGCAAGCATTTGACCTCTATCTCACATGATGAAAAGTGATACTGCACCCGAAGACGTGACATGCTTGGCTAGAAGATACCTATTCACTCTTGATTTGAAGACTCCCAGATTATACCCCTCGGGTAATAATGACGCAGGCAATGAGTTCCACTCCTTCGCTGTACGGATGATGAACGTAGAAGCAAAACGTTTTTTTTATTCACAACCAGAATCAGAAGCAAAAGTAAACAATTCTCCGGAAGCATTCACGTAACCATTAGGATCCTATTACATTATTACGGTCATGAGTATAGTCATGCAAAAGCATCCTTACATGCCTGTGTACATTTTCAACACTTGCATGCGGTGTAAGTCTTCAAAATTGGTGCGGGACTTACAAATAAAGAATTTTTTTTTTTATATGTAAGTGTAAAATAAAAAAATCATTTTTAAATAAAGCTTTTACTTTTCGTTTTTTTCTCTGCAAACCCTTTTTATTTGATAGCCATATTATTATAGAAGTGCTTAAAAATAACTAGTGTGCCATTTTGAGCGGTCCGCCATATTGGATTTAAAATGTCGTCGAACCACACATTGTCATCAAAACTAATCGTGTATGCAAAATTTCATCCCAATCGGTAGAGGACGGCTTTGTAATTTAATTGCAAGGTTTGATAAGAAAAATTTTTTTTTTCAAGATAGGCAAGCTTTTGAACACTATCTCACCTGATAGTAAGTGACGATGTGGTCGACGATAGAGCAAGGTTGCCTAGAAGAAACATCCTATTAATATGATGAATCCGAAAGTTTGTGTGTAAGAATGTTTGTTCCCTCTTCACGCTTTAACGGCTGAACCGATTTGGATAAAATTTTGAACGTACATAGCTTATATCTAGGATTTACACATAGGCTACTTTTTAACTTGATAAAAGTGGGCGAACCCGCGGAACACGGCAAGTAAAACAGAAAACAGCAAAAAATTTTAGATTTTTATATGTGTTAATGAAAAAGTTTAATGTACTTACATTATTTCCGTAGTATTTTTCAATTCATGTAAATGATTTAATTTTATCCTAAACTACAACAAAGTTTCAGTATATGCCATAAATCACGCTTAAACAAAATTAACCGCTTGTCCCAAAGCCCAGTTAGCTGATAATGGGCAACAGACTTTTTTCCATTGTTTTACACCCTTTTAATTTTTTTCTCCGTAGCTCCCCCTGGAAGATTGTTTTTCAAACACTTTTTGTGGAATAACAGTGGCCGTATTTTTGTCATCTAGTTTATATTAAATTACAGTTTTTGTGACGTAATGAATATGCGGGAGCTTTAATGTATGCAATTGTTAGATGAAAATGAGCGGCCATTATCGTTCTAGGTTTTTTGTATGACGGCTGCGTTTTTTCCTTGTGTGAGTTTTTCGCCAGCATTTTGTTTTAAATGTAAAGGGTTTATGTAACAAATCAAACAATAATAATTAATTTTTTGGGTACGTTTTCGACCGACGAACGACGTTTGCATTAGGTAAGTAGTAGGCAAGTAGATAGAGTTTGTAAATAGATAGTTACAAAAAGACACTGTAAATAGTGTCTTTTTGTAACTATCTATTTACAAACTACCATGTAAATATGGTCAACATGAAAATAATGTAAATATTATTTATAAAGAACAATCAATTTTATAAGAAAAACAAGTTCAAATGCTCCTCTTTAATTTGCCTACTCAAAATGCAAGACTTTCTTTGTTTCTTTTATAAGTTTATTTCTTAATTTTTACTGAAATTTTGTACATAAATTATTTATAAAAAGAAATAATATTCACCGATGTTTAACAGCTTCAGATACAGTTAAAAAACCGGTGTGTTTGAGATATGGCTTCTATATTAGGAATGATAACATAATTTATATCATGTTACACTTATATACAATGGACACACTTATAATCAATTTACGTATCATTACCAAAAAATTACCAAAAT
Source organism: Lomographa bimaculata (assembly GCA_948107665.1). Classification (NCBI taxonomy): domain Eukaryota; kingdom Metazoa; phylum Arthropoda; class Insecta; order Lepidoptera; family Geometridae; genus Lomographa; species Lomographa bimaculata. The sequence continues at coordinate 5,525,640 of OX403596.1, read as the reverse complement.
TTCAGTAGGCACTCCAAAAACACTTAATTCTAGATCGAAAAATCCAAGGTGCATCGGATAAATTATTTTAGATTTCATAACAAACCATCATCAAAATCCACTCATACGTGAATCCAACAATACAACGCGGATGTATCTACCCACAGATCAGCTATCCATACAGCACTGCGTGAGAAAAAGTAAAAAACACACTCGCATACAAAAAATGCTTACAATTAAAAAACTCTCGAAGATGTCTCTGGTACAATGCAATACGCGCACCTTGATATCGTCGAAGATACCTTAAAAAATGTGCATATGTTTTTATAAACAGAGATGGAAAAAAAATGTGGGGTGCGCGGGGTTTTGATAAGCAGTGGTCGTCAAAGTTTGCAGAGGGGGCTTTTAGCGTATGACCGTGAGATCTGTCTATTTTTTAAATAGCGTCCTGCTTCACATGGGTCAATAATGTAAAAAAAATGTGTGATGTATGAATATTCCCGTTATAGATTTGGAAAAATAGGTACATGTATGTTTTTTTTACCTGTGATACGTTTGGTGATATAATCATATATTTAGATGTTTTAGAATCACAGTTATATGAGAAAAACTATGTTACTGAAGTTTAGCTGCGATAAAACTGTACAACGGGTAATGTAGTTTTTATTTTAAAATATGTACTAAAACGACAAAAAATATAAACATTTGTCTGAAGTTGACTTTATCTAATACTTTATCTTTCTTTAGCCTTGTTTGACAGGCTGAAGAAATAGAAACTTAAACAAAATACTTATAAAGGTGACATAAAAAAGCGAAAGAAAGTTTAAACCACAAAAAACCACTAACTAAAAAAAATAGTATGGCCGTTTTTTTTTTTTAAAAGAGACTGAACATATTGTAATATTTTGTTTAATTATAGCGAAAAAATGTTTAATTTGCTCTTAAATTATGCTGTATTCACAAACTAGGATTGCAGTTTAGTTAAAAATGCTTAACGAGGTTCTTATGGTATGTTACTGATTGTTTTGTGACTTAGGCTTCAGGTCATTTTCCAAACTAATTAAAAATTACATATCCGGCACTATGTTAAAACCAAACCTATAAAGAGTATTTTTGTACACGGTTACATTGTATGGAAAATTGGTGTGATCATAAACCTCGTCTTTGCTGAAAGTTTGACAATCAGTGTCTGTACTGAATCCTGTACCGACGAAATCTTTTTGATACTCCTCCCGGCAAAGTTCTTGCTTTAAGTTTTTTAGTCGGAAGTAAACAGTTCTCGGTTTCCGGTCTATTTTTAATTCGCATTTTAATATGGGCCGTTACGGTAATTTTATCGGACCCTTTTTTTGTAAATGGTGCAAGTTAGATAGTTGGATATTTTTTATGTTCATATACATAACTTTAAATAAAGTTGATTTCTGCTACCCAAATGATTACAAACCATTATTATCATAGCGTGTATCTTGTCTTAGTGGCGATTTAAACAATTTATCCAATACACAGCTATCAAAATATTTTTTAAACGCTGTTTGATTAAGTATTTTTTCTGATCTAATAACCGATATTTAACGCTACTATTTCTGTGGGCAACCCCGGGCTGACAATACGATAAAAAATTGCCCAAATTCTCTGAGTAATCGGTGTAGGTATCATCGTAATCTCGTCTGGAATATAACCTCCACATTCTTCAAAGTTGGCTAAAAGCAAAAAAAAGTTAAAGAATTTTTTTTTTGCAACAAATTATTCCTGTAATTTTACGGCAACCAAAACTATGTTGGCTGAAAAAACTGAAAAAATACTTGAAAAGTTTGTGTTCTTAAACAAAATTCTACAAGATGTGAAAGTAATAAATCTCTCAAATAAATATCCGTTCATAAACTAAGTATGTCATCTCTAATATTTACACTTACCGTAACGCTTCCTGCCCTTAACTTTTTTTAATCTGTTCCCACAGACATCCGCGCGTTTTTTAGTTTTTTTTCATAGAGATTTTTACCGTTATGTCTAACGGTAAAAATTTCTCCCCTACGGTAAGTTTGTTTCTTTGACACAAAAGATGATGCGAGCTTCTTTTGTTTGATTGTCATGTTAAAAAATGGCGTTTGGTAGATTTGCTATTTCATTGATTGATCTTTTAGCCAATTTGATTCTTAGTAAATATGTTGAAATGCATATTAATTTTAATTTTTAAGCCGGCAAAGTATTAATAGTAATTTATTGCTAACTATTTATCTAAGACTGATAAAATCATTATAAAAAAAATTGAAAATCAATGTTGATTTGACAAATTAATATAAGAAGAATCTACATCCATAATTATGAATATTATACACAGTTTTATTTGTATATAAGAAGTTGTCTTTTTATACTAAATCTGATTATACATAAAAATATAGCATAAAGAATCGCATAATTATATTTTCAAAAATTTGCAAATAAAAAACGACAACCCATTTATAAACAAAATTTGTATGCAACTGCAGATGCATAAATCAACATAGTAATTATTTTTTCTGACATCCGTGTTACGAGACATTGTTTTTCTAAACAATTTCTCCCAAAAAAAACCACGAAATCAAACCCCAAAGGGTTCTTCAAATTAAACCGTCATTAGAAATTTTCTAGAAAAAACTCGTCACTAACGTGAGAAAATTAAACCTCTATTTTTTATTTGCAAAAACTGGATCTTCTACGACCGTTGCATAAATTTGCATTTCTTTTTTATACTTTCGGAATTCAAAAATTCAAATTAATTTTTTAAACACGTTTTAGGGAGACACAATTTTAATAGTGGCTGCTGCCTCAGGCCTATTCTACCAAGCTCTTTTATTCGCCGGTCAGGTAAAGTGCATAAGTGTTGGATACAACAATGGACTCCGGATTTCCTCTCTTTAATACAAGGACCGACCTTTGCCTCACGTGCAGATTCCGAACAAAACCGTCGATTTATTTTCCATGGGCGTGATCGATTTTAGAGATACTCTTGATAGAGTTTTTTATAAATTCGATCATTTGATTCCTCCGGATCTCCTTCCGATACCCACTTATTCAGCGCATGTCTAATTTGACGATAAAAACCTATAATTATGCGTCTCTGCTATCGCTTTGTATACAAATATCGTTAATAATCTTTAGGATGATTAAATACTATAGTTCCTGGAAGATTCGTCACGTATTACACTAATATGATAAATCCGAAATTTGTGAGTAAGTATGTTTGTTTTCCCTTCACGTTGTAACGGCTGAACGGATTTGGATGAAATTTAGTATGTACATAGCTTACACTTAAGACTAACAAATAGGTTACTTTGTAACTGTATAATCGCGGATGCCACGGGGCTAGTTTTGTATAAATATCATTACTAAACATAAATATATTTTAATTAAGTTTCAGACTAAGGTGATAATTAACTTAATAGAAAATTACATAAAAACGACAAAGCGCAATACAGTCAACAAAAGCATCCATAAATTGCGGAGATTATGCAACAGCACGGCTTACCGTCCTCTTCCTGGCTTTTGGTCATAAATTACGTTTAGCTGCAAGGTGGTCTGACAAATTTGCGGTCGGTACAGCCACTAACTGGTGCTTTTACCCTATTAGAGCCATAGACAAATTTGCTCACAAAAATAGCGGACAATCGGGACAATACTTTTTAATCTCTGTCAAACTTACTGGCCATAAAGAAAAGGGATGTTTTCGAACTAACTGGTCATTAAGAAAAAAAGTTGGTGAATGGTCAGCCGATAATAGCTTTTTCTAAGTTTTGAAAAGGTTTGTTTTGCCATTGTTATTAAAACAATGAAAGCTGGCAGTCACAGTTTTTCATGATTGCTGTGAATTTTTTTTTGTAGTTTGTTTAGATGTAAATATTGGTCAACAAGAATGGTGTTGTTTTGACCGGTGTCGTAATAGAAAAGGTTGGAGATAATCGGGACAAGATTTATGTGGTAACATTTATACATAAATAAGATGCCAATTTATTTGCGATAATTTGCTTTGTTTTCCTTACTATCAGGTGAGATAGTCAGTTCAATCTTAAAACTTGGAATCACAAACGCAAGACTATCAAAGTCTCGGTGTCTTTTAAAGTGATGATAGCCTCGACGAACTCCAAAGAAAATTTGTGTTTTTGGTTCTGAGTGTGTTTGTGTATGATGACCCATGCCATTATCGAATCATCAATCATCGAATATAGTGTCGGGTTGTGAGCGTGAAAGCGTTTGATGTGAGTATGTGATGTAAATGTTTCCGGCACCCACGAAACATGTCATCGAATTTAGTGTCGTGCTGTGACTGTGAAATCTTTTATAATATTAAAGCCTTTACTTACTCTTCCCCTTTTTTTTTATTTTTGACAGGCTAGTGTTTGACCACTATCTCACCTGATGGTAAGTGACGATGTGATCGAAGCTGGTAAACACACTAGACCTGGAATACGCAGGCTCTCAAGGATAACTGCCGGAACACCGTATTTGGCTTGGCGGCAGACTTTCAACTTGATGGTGACTCCCTGACCTGTCTGAAGTGATAAATAATGAAACTAATTAATTTATAGTTATAGTAAAATAAGATCAGAATAATCTATAACAAAGAACTTTTACCCGTAATTAAGCGTCTTGTAATTTACTAGATACCTCAGCATATCAACCATTGTTGATATGCTAAAGTCATAGCAAGCTGCGAGTACAGTCAGTGATAAAAACAGTTGAACTTTTTTACACGCTGTTAGAGTGAAGAAAAGATAATCAATCGTTTTTCGTAAGCGTTACACCTGCCAATTAAATTTGCAGTTCAATTCCAAACTTTGAATTACAAAGCCTTACTTGGCATTACATTACGCTCCTTTCCCTAAGACTTAAGCTATTATGACTTATAAATGTCTAGATTTAGCACTGGCAGCTCGATCTTTCAGTCGGAATCAGTCCTGTTTGGGTTGTGATTCTATTTAGCTCCACCTTGATTGTTGGCAGAGTTTCATCTTTCCGGCCTAGTGGGTCGCGGGAGAAATTATTTTTTTTCTCCTACTCTGGGGACGTTTTCACTTCAAAGGGTTTCCTAACCACCACATGCCTTTAATAAGGAAATAAGCTACACCGAAGTAAAAACTGTAATGTAAATACTGTAATGTTTGCACTCTATTGCTAGGTGGTTAAATTTCTGGCAATGGTGTTGTACTGTCCCAGGCAGACTAAGCAAAAATAATCCTACTACTAAGTGTATTTAAAAATACTTGGTACAGCTTATTTAAGACTGTAGAGCTAACTATATAACTTATTTTAGCCTTATCTATCTAGTTTAAAAAACAAGCAATGCTTAGCTTATTCAGCTGCTGACTGTACGTGTGAGTCGTGACTTCATTTCTGTGGTTGACCGCAGATTGAGTGGACACGGACGATTGGCCGGCAAAACGGCAAACGGCAAAACATTTACAAACTCTTTGTTAGATTTATCAACATCAAAAAAGTTCGAATTCCTATTATGTAGTTTTTGAGATCACACACTTGATATTATAAATACTGGCTGTGCCCCGTATTGTTAAAAAAAAACCTCTTCTTAATACCCTACGGCTTAGTCCAAGACGTTACTGATGATGATAGTAATAATAAAGTACCCTAACTTAACCTAGTACCAAACTTTGATGCAAAACACTTAAGTTCTCTTGGTTAGCTAGAGGCAGTCGCGAACAACAGTCTTGCTTGAACCTTGACTGGGGGCTGAGTCTCCCAAGCAAATGCCGAAATGTGGATGATATCAGCATGAGGTTTGTGATGTACTTACTACGCACGATGTTGCTTGTCTACGGCGACAAAGAACAGAAACAACGTACAAATTAATGGAAACTAATATTTTTATCTATAGTTTTGTAAATACTTACATAGGTACATAACTGTTGTTTGTAAGTGCTTGTAAGTGTTGTTGTAAGTGTTCATTTTCGAGTTGGAACTTTAGATACTTCTGAAGCAGTTATAGGGCGACTGGTAACAGACCCGTTTTTTTCCTTAGATATAAACAAGCAACGTGGTCAAAACTCTTCTTTAACTATACATTTGAGATGAAGAAATTTACCGTAACTATAGTTCTCTGGAATTTACATCATTTAGCTATCTGACCACAAATTGTTTGTGGTGCTGTGTCCACACAAACTTGATTACAGTTTGTTTGTTTTGTTTTTGTTGTCATTTTTATTATGTTAAATCATTTTTTAATAAATGTTCTAATATAACAGTTGTCAAAATCAAAAGGCTGAATATAGTGAATATATAACATAATTTAGCTCTAAAATAAACAGAAAAAAAGTTAAAACGCAGAAATAACTCAAAGTTAAATCATTACGTGTTGTTGTGAACGTATAATCTGGGACTCTTCAATTGTTCTAGGCAAGCATGCTACATCTTCGGCTGCATCAACGGTTTCCATCGGGTGAGATAGTGATCAAATGCTTGCCTAACTATCATTAGATAATATTTTGGTAAATAAAAATAAGCTCAAACTAGCCAAGCTATAAAATACGTGGATAAGGCATATCATAAATAAAATTCAGATTTCCAAAGTATAGACGTCCAAGTTGCTGTACTGCACTAGAAATACAAATCCAATACTATTCCACATTGTGTATTTATAACTTTAGGTTCAGATCACCTACTACATAACTTAGTTGCAATCGTTATCTATTTGAATTTTAATAGTTAAAATGTACTTAAATACTTTGCCAACTGGAAGCGGTCTATTAGATTAAGTTTTGTACATATTTGTATCTAGTTATATTATTTTTTGGTTAGTTTTAATTTAGTTTTTAGTTTAACATAACAAATTATATGCCGCGATAAGATTCTGTACTTAAATCATTTCTTAGAAGTTTCGTCAGTTTAAAATTGAAACAGAATAACATTTGTTTCGGTGTCAATATTTATGGGTGCTTAAAAAATGATTTCTTTAGAACTGATAATTTTTGATCACTATCTCAGTGATGATGTGATCAAGAATGGTAAGTAAGCTAAGACTTAGATAGAAACTGGCATAAGGTAAATGCCAGTTTCTATCTAAGGCTTACTTACCATTCATAATCACATCATCACTGTGGTAGTTTTTTTTTTTTTTTAGTTGGACTAATATTTAATAACATAACGCGCAACTTTAAACCTGAATAAAACATGGAAATATTTCTTGCGTTCGAAAGATAGTGGTCAAATGCTTGCCATATATCATAAAAAATTAAAAAATAACCCAACGAAATTTGCGCCGAGAAAAAGACATATTTGACGTATATACATTACAAGGCACATAGATTCCAAGCAGCCAAAAAATAAGTTTGACTTTTAATTGTAACGCATCACCAGTTATAATTAGGTTAATCAAGTTCCAAGCACTCCCGAGTATTTCCGATAATACGTAAGTTCTGTAGGTCTATTCTGGTCGTCAAACTACGATTGTTCGAATTGATGCGACGTCGATACGACGGTCGATAAGTTGACATTTCAGTTGATTCGATGGTTTATAAGAAAAGAAATTAGTTCGTTTTCGACGTAGATGTAAAGATAATCTATTCCCGGAATAGATCCCCAGATCATAATTTTGAGTCGAAGTTTTCGCTAAACTCCTTTAAAGAAAATGTTAAATTTTTCATCCTCGTTTACTACTCCTCCTACCAGTAAATACCTCAGTATCCTGAGTACAGACATCCACTTCCTAGTAATCTTACCGTTAACATTTTCACTTCTATTCCACCACAATCACACCTCCCAATCAGACCTACCACTACTTGTTTATTATCATACAAATAAATAAAATAAAGAAAACAATACGCTCCGTTATGCGGTAGGTTTCTCTTGCGTCGTGAGAATCTATCGTGCACCATGGTTTCTGGTAATTGGTGTCAAGCGGCACGGGATCTTGTGGTGGGCCTATGGTGTTGGTTAAAGATTTGATGATTGTATTTGCGGGATTCCTGTATCTATACTACTACTTTTAATGAACTGTCCGTTAGTTTAGTTGGGTGAACATCAGCCTTCTAAGCAGGGGTCTCGGGATCGATTCCCAGCGGGAACACAAGTTCTCCCCAAGGATAATTTGCGTTTCTGGTTTTGAATGTTTGTATGAAGTGAATGTTCCCGGCACCCACGACTCAAGTCAGCGAACTTAGTGAGGGGCTGTGAGTGTGAAAGCGTTTATTTTGTAATATAAGATATGTTAGCGTAACAATTACAGCCAAATTCTTTAAGACAGCCATTTAATTAGAAACTTGCCCCCAGCCACAGATAGCAATCGAAGCGTTTACTATCTTCGCGATCGTCTAAAGGAACATTAAAACGATTAAAAATCTATTCGCTAGCCGATAAATTCAATTCATAGCTAAGTAATTTAACTATTTAAACTAGTGGCTCTGAACTGAACAGCTTGCCAATTTTTCAAAATGGCTGAAATAATATAATTTTTTTACGTTTCCAAATCCCGTATCGCCACCATTTTGAAAAATTCATAAGAACTGTATCGACATAAAACTCCGTATAATAATTTAACCTGCTCAAAGAATTTCTCGAGAATTGGATGAGAAATGCGACCTGTAGTCCTCTACATCCGTCCGGCTGTTCTCCTGAACAGCCGGACATTCGGCGTATATACGAAAGACTTTTTGCCCAAGCTAATACGCGTCACTCGCTGCTTACTTGGTCAATAAGAAATTTCAAACTTTAACGCAAAACACTTAAGTTTTCTTTGTTAGCTGGTAGTAGAAGCAAAGGCAGTCGCGAACAACACTCTTGCTTGAACCTTGACATGGGGCTGAGTCTCTCAACCAAATGCCGAAATGATGATGATATTATTATGAGGATATGAAATGCCGAACGACATTCAATTGGACTCCTACGGCGCTAGTTGAATGAATCTAAAATTGCTAAACATTGAAATACTTAGCTATAATAAAAACCACCAAAAAATATCAATTCTATTGATTTACCGGTTGGTTTAAGTACAGCTCACGCGATATATAAAAGGAGAATGCTCTAAGTGAAAATTGTCTTTCTTCATTAGTTATAAGCGGGGTTCTAATAGATGTAACTGAACACCAAGCGTAAAATTAACATTGGATTTCAAGATGACATTGAGTTGTACCAGCTTAGTTCTATAGATCTTTACTCACAAGATAACTTTTAACTAAAACTGCGCACTGCTCCAACTAATAAACTCTGCACACGAACACCACCAAAACATGTAAATACCATATCTATTTTTAACCAATCTCGCAAAAACATAACTCTAAACGAGTGACAGATTCTTAACGCAAATACTGTTATCAGTTATCACATTGGTCTGTAATTGTAGATACTATTGCGTTATTTAATTAGGGATATGGTGACCGCGACGAAGGTAACGTTGGTTGAAAGCCTGGTTGTAAATTTGTTCTAGAGTGTGACAGGTAAGGAGGTTATCAATTGATAAGAGACGCGACTGGTTTTCTTAAGTAGTTGCTTGCTTTAATACTGTCAGATTGAATCTAAAACAGAATATGAAACGTTTGGAGTCTCCAGTCTTTAGTTTACTTAACAAGCATGCTTGCGACATTGATCTCACCGCCACCTCTCAGCAGTCAATCAATATAAAAATATTTCAAATTTCACTGTCTGTACCCACGCAAAAGTTTAATTGTGTCCAGTTATAATCTGGGAGTCTTCAAATCAAAAGTGAATAGGTATCTTCTAGGCAAGCATACTATCTACCGCATCATCACTTTCCATCAGGTGAGATGGTGATCAAATGCTTGCCTATTAAGTATAAAAAAAAAGATGACAAAATAACAAACGTTGATAGTTTCACCAAGTGGACGCACGTATGGCCAGATCCGTGTGAACAATAGATAGTTAAAAATTATATTCTTTTGTAATTTTTCTAAATTAGAGCGTTACAATATTTTTCAGACACTTTTTGTTTATACACAGTAGTAATATTTCATTCATTAGCTGTTTATGAATAAATCTTTATACGTTCGTCGCTTCAAAATGTTCTGTTCTACGTCTATAAGAATCCTGGTTCCCGCAATAATTAACCATTGTGATTGTCAAAGTTTTTAATGTAGCATGGCCGCATTCATTGCTATTTATTTTTAATACGGAATATTTACCATGTGCTTGATTTTAATTAAGAGCTATATAAGAGCGATATTTCAGCTCCATTACAAGCACCATGATCACTGTTCACCTGAACTATCGAAATCTCAATCATAATCAAAATGTATGTAGTACATGGTAAATATCAAGATGACAATAGCTTTTCTTATCATTTATACCAAGATGATAAAAGCTTTTTTCATCATTTATAGGTATTTATAAATGATGAAAAAAGTTATCGTCATAAACATTTTAAAGAGCTATTTGTAACACACGCTTGTCGCTCTGCTTATCACAGAGTACATGATTCCACGTGGTAGTTTCCAACAGTATCTTTATGCGAGAACAAATATTGGTCTACAGCATCACCTTCGGACCACACACAATCATCGTGAGTTTCTTGTAATTACGCCTGTAACCTTATGAAATGTTTGTGTTTACTTGGAAGTTGTAAGGAAATTAAAGTGCCTGATAAGCAAGCATTTTGCCATTATCTTACCATGATGCGGCCAAAGATGTGCCCGTTGGCTTAGTTAGGTACGCGTCCGCCTTCTAAGCAGGGGTATCGGTTTCGATTCCCGGTGAAAAAACAAATTTTCTTCCCGAGGGGAATGCGATTCCGATTCTGGGTGTGATTGCGTGTGTGATGTGAATGTTTCCGACACCTACGACACAAGTCATCGCACTTAATGTTGGGCTGTGAGTGTGAAAGCGTTTGTTTATATCTTTTTAGTACTAGTCTCTTCATACACTAGTATTCACGAGGCGTAATCCCACTGCGTTTATAAATAGAGACCGCCGCTTTATTGTAGACATTTAACAAATACGTTCGAAGCGTTTTGCTTTCACATTGCTTTCAACTGCAAAGCAATAGAACTCCTTGCCTGAGTATGTGTTTCTCGTAAAGTACAAAACGGGTGTCTTAAAATCACGAGTAAATAGGCAACTTTTAGCAACGTGCTTCATCGTCAATTACATTGTCACCTAAACATCAGAGGAGATAGTGGTCGTACGTTTGCCTAGCTTAGATAAAAAAAAAATGACACACATACTTTTGAGTAGAAAGACGTTGTAAAATGTAACTTTATCTCTGCATGGACTCTCTATGATCTCTTAATTATAGTATAATCTCTTCCTTGTTAACATCTTTTTCCGTATTTGCGGACTTTTAATAGTCCATCCTTAATTTCCGTGCAGACATTTCGTTGAAATCATCGTATATTAATGGCAAACCTTTCATGCCTAGTGAATATAGTAAATCCAGGTATTCTTTTATAGAAGTTTCCTCACATTAGACATTTCATAAAAGCGGACAAAGCGTTTGCTTCCACATTCACTACGCGGACCGCAAAGGAATGGAGCTCCTTACCTGAATCTGTGTTTCCTGATACAATATGGGAGTATTTAAATTACGAGTGAAAAGGCATCTTCTAGGGAAACGTTCTCCATCGTCGAACGTATCGCCGCTTACCATCAGGCGAGATACTCGTAAAAAGTTTGAAACCTACCTGCCTACTTATCTTCAAAATTACACATGTATAATTAGTGTTTTCGTGATAAAATTTATACTATTTTCTCCATTTTTGGACGGTTAAAAACGGGAGAATAACACACGTCAGTCACTGAACTGATAGTAAGCGTCTTACCTGTCTTTAACACGTACAGTGCCATTAAAGTCTCTGAAAATGACATAACAAAGCTCTGCACAGTGGTTGCAGATGGTTTTATTTTCTTTTCATCACAGCTAATTGCATAAAACACCAGTTTCACAAGTGCATTACACTGGCTAATGGCGTTGTCTCAGCTCTGTTTTAATTTCAATTTGTAGGGTGTCCAAGCACGACCGGTGGGTAAAGTGTGGTGCACAAGCTTAAGGGTAATATATTTTGAAATGTTTACATATAAGTAAATAAAGATTTCACACTGAATTTATATTTGACTATATAAAGAAAGCTGGCTGTGTGCAAAACTTACACGAGTTATATCCCCCATGCCCGTTTTAACATCTAACAACAAGACAAGCAGTCAAACGTCATCAGTCAGTCACGTCAACGGAATTTATGGTTACCTAGCCGTGTCCCGCGGTTTAGCCCGCTATTGTCAAGTTAAAAAGTAGCCTATGTGTTCATTTTAGGTATAATCTATGTACATTCCAAATCCGTTCAGCCGCTAAAGCGTGAAGAGGAAACAATTATACTTGCACACCAACTTTCGGATTTATAATATTAGTAGGATATACCTTCGCTCGAAGCGTTTCGTTTATACGTTTATCATCCGCACTGCGAGTAGTGGAACTCATTACACGCGTCTTTGTTCCCTGAAATGTACAATCTGGGAGTTTTCAAATCAAGAGTGAATAGGTATCTTCTAGGCAGACATGCTACATCTTCAGCCGCTTTCCTACAGGTGAGATAGTTACACCCTACACTTAGTTCGGTAACTTATGTCATAGGCTCCGGCAACAATCATATCACACACAATCACAACCAGAACCAGAAACATATTTTTTTCTTGGGGAGGAACCCGATACCTCTACTTAGAAGCTTTAATACTAAAATTTAATGAAAATCATGCCCATCAATGACATTTAGGTTGCTATACTATTATATTATATACTGTTTATTTTATAATTGACTATACCGTTGTGTTGCCAGCTCAACAATACAATATCACAAGCAAAGATGGACGCAATTAGCTTGCGGTGGTGCTTGCAACACTAAAATTATCCCAGACGTTCGTGGCCTGTGCCTTACGTCAGCTTCTTACTTGAATTGTTTATAACAAGTTATATTATAATTCTAAGATAGCTTAGTTATTTAGTTTTAGAGCGCTTACCACCCTGGACAACTTGAGAAACTTGATCAAAAGCTAGCGAAACAGAAAAAAAAGTTTGGTGAATCTTAGGCAAGATTAATTTAACCTAATATTTTATTCATAGTAAATACACAATCTAATTCCCCCATCTCCATTCTATTATCGGACATCGAGACAGTCTCTTAAGCGACACCGCTATATGGTAGATATTCCACAAATGCGGACAAAGCGTTTTGCCTCCACATTCATTATGCGGACTGCAAAGGAGTGGAATTCCTTGCCTGAGTCTGTGTTTCCTGATAAATACAATATGGGAGTCTTTAAGTCAAGAGTGAATAGGCATCTTCTAGGCAAACGTGCTCCATCGTCGACCGCATCGTCACTTACCATCAGGTGAGATAGCGGTCAAACGTTTGTCTATCTAGAATAAAAAAAAATAAAAAATAATAATAATAATAAATAAGAGTTTGTTAGCAAATTTGCCCATTATTTTATTTTCACTGTAAAATAATTTATTTTTACAGAGAGTAGGTAAAAATATAGGTAACATAAATACCATCATTCAAAATTGCAAGACAGGGACAACATCACACCGACAAGAGACAGATCACACCGTAATAAAAAATAATAACTATCACCTGATTGAAAGTGATGATGTGGGTGAAGATGACATTATATTATTTTTACGTAACTTCATTTTATATCTGGCATATATATAATTGAACGATTAATTATACGTGAACTGATTTGTATAGTAAAATGATTAAACCAACTTTACAAAAAAGGAGGAGGTTCTCAATTCGACTGTATTTGTTTTATGTTACCTCATAATACCTTTTTTGCTTTTCACGTGGTCCCATTTAAATTTGATCAAGATCTGACTGGTAGTTTTTGAGTTATCCTCAATAATTCGTATTTCATCAATTGAATCGGATCATGGGTTCCGAAGACAAAGCTGTTAAGTCAGTTTTTTAAGCTTTGCTTGCGTTTAAATTATTATTTTTTGCTAATCGTATGGTTCTTAAAAAAATCATATCATGGGTTCTGGAATTATCACCCGCAAGACTGAAAAATATATTCTTAATCACATGGAAAATGTGTTTTCAAGAAAATTCAGAACGTATATGATTTTTATACCTATAGTAATTTAGTTTAAACCTAGGAACGTTCCAACCGCAAATCTGTGGTTCAAACATAGTTATCAAAGCTTATGTCCTGAACAAAGGCTAACAAGTACATAGCACGATACTGACAAGCCGTCACGACCTCCGTGTGCCAGTTACATATATTATTGACAAACATACATACAGTCCGTCACACTTATCTGTTGAAAAGTAATTGTTAAGTTGAGGGAGTCTATCTAGGTCTACAATGTTTATCGTTCTTGACCACATCATCACTTACCATCACTTGAGTTAGTGGACAAACGCTAGCCTATCATAGATGAAAAAGTAGTATAAGTATTCATTACAGTGTATTGTATGTTATATGTACATTAATAGATGTTTTTTATTAGCAACTAAGTAAACAACAACAACAAACGTTTTCACACTCACAGCTAAGTTCGAGGACTTGTGTCGTGGGTGCAAAAAAATCACATTACACACACGAAAATCAAGCACAACCAGAACCAAAAACACAAAATTTCCTTGGGGAGAAGACTTGACTTGTATCAAGCCGTCCCGCCAGGAATCGATCCCATTACCCCTGCTTAGAAGACGAACGCTCACCAAACTAAGCCAACGGGCAGTTCAAATTTGATTTTTACGCGAGTCATCTAAATTCAAACAAAACAGAAATATATTTCTAGATCCATAAAATAAAAAAACAATTGAAGATAGCCTAATCAATCAAAAACCTAATGAGCCGTTATTGCTAATACAATTAAACATTAGCTGCAGTTTCCTGGATCCCACAGGACATAGGAACAATCATATATATATCTAAATGTAACAGATGGACGGTAATCGTCGTCCATACGTCATTAATACAGATCGGTGTGCGTCCGAGTGAGCAGTGATATGTGTACAGTTAAGTGGAAAATGTTTTTAACTTACCGTTCCACAGAAAAAAATATTTTAAATAACTGAACTGAAAGAAATCTTTGCTACCAAGAAAAATCTGAAAGTTGGTTTTATATACTTTTTATAATTGATTGTCGAACATAAAAAACATAAACGCTTTCACACTCACAGCCCCACACTAAATTCGATAACTTTTGTCGTGAGTGCCGGAAACCTTCACCTCACACACACAATCACAACCAGTATCAGAAATACAAATTTTCCATGGGGAGAAACCTTGTGTTCCCGGAATTGTCATCAAGTTGTCATCAGAATAGTGTATTTAATTCTGATGACAACTTGATGACGATACTATAATATTTTAGAACCATCAAGTTGTTTTGATGTTGAAGCCATGAAATAACTTGTTAGAACCCTTCAATTACTAATAGTTACTCATTTTATACGCATTATTTGTTATTTGGCTTATTAAATTAATTTCACGAATTCAATCATTACATTACACGGTGAGAAGGGGCAGATGATGTAGCCGGAAGGTGGAATGTGGAACTCATAAATGACTGCTTGCTAACTTTTCCATGTGAATTAACGATATTGTTTTTTTTTGTACATATATTTGATACATTTTTGAGTTTGGTTTTATTTGGATTGGGCTCATTTGGATTGTTTTATTGACAAAGGTGTATTTTTAATTATTTTAAACCATGATTATTTGTATCAATATTTAATTATTCGTCAAGATCTTGATATCTTGAAGACGTTTTATTTATAAAATATAATAAAACTATCAAAACCATTACTATAATAATTTCTAAAAATATATTAAACAAAACAGCAGCATACTTAAAAAGAATAAGTATAAACACATGTCTTTGTAAGTGTACTCTATTGTTGACAACGGACCATCATTAGCCGTATTGATATATCGACTGTGACGTAAGAAAATAACTTCATAAGAATTATCTTTTTGGATATATTAATTTTCATTATTTTCTTTGGAAGTGATTTTCAGCTTGTGATTTGGTTTGTTGCCCCTGTCATAATATTATAATGAAATTGTTCCAGAATATTCTCAATGTCTATAAATGCAATACATGTAATGATGATGTAGCAGCTGTAAGTACATATTTTTGCAAGTCCGTATTTTCATTGGACACCGAGATAATCAGACATAAATAGTAAAAATATTTTTTAATGTCAGGTTTGGCCATATGAAAATAAAACAAAAAACCTTTACAACATCATAAATAAAAGGGAGAAAATCATAAATATCGCTTGTTTACCGTCACCGTCACCATTTATCATCTAGAGTAAAAAAGAACAAAAAAATGTAGTGAAATAATGAAGATATTTATTTTTATTTGTTTAATATAGCCACATCAACATACTGCCACATCATACATATTAATTAAAAGTCCAACAAGGGAATTTTCCGATATGCATGACAATTTCGGCGTGCCTATAATTTTCCAAATGTACTCTAAAAGCAAGAAATAAAAAAATAATGATAATAAAAATAGAAAGGAATAATTAAAATTACTAACAGTACACTAACTTTGCAAAGTTATAAAGATATCAAAATTATAAGGATATCTTCAACTTGCAAAAATTACAATCGTAAATGAGATATGATGTCATTCAGGATTAGCTTCATAAATTTTGTAAGTAAAACCTCTAACCTAAGGCCTATTTAAACGCGTCGTACTGTACTAAACACAAGCATAAAAGTTTTCTGCCATGTTACACTTTCAAATATTGAATTCCACAACAATTGAACTCAAAAAAAGTTGCATTGCAATTATAAAGAAACTAAATACTCACAAACCGCCAAAATTCACGATCTCATCATTACATTCGCATCAAAAACTTTGCAAAAAGAGCTTTCACGTTGGTGGTCTCGATTTTATGGCGTTAAATAATAAGGGCACCTATGGGCATAACCACACGTATTAAGATGTTAAAAGACGTAAGCGCCTGAACTGTTCGGGAGTTTGGTTCTTTTTGATTTGAATGGTGTATGTTTTATTCTATAAAATAATGGGGGTTACTATTGTGGGCAGCGTCGTAATGGATAGTTCTGTGCTATGGGTGGTCGGATTATGCGGCAAAGCCACGGATTAGCGAACATCGACACGTGTTCGGTACCTTGAAGTGGCTTTAGGCGATTGTGCGTGATAGTACCGCTTGTAATAAGTTACCAGTAATACGCGATTTTTATTCCAATATAATACTCTTAGGTTTATAATTATTGGTATATATAGGTACTTACTTCTAAGATTTTTAATTCTAATGATTACCCTAGTAATAAGAGTGGTAGGTTTGTGTTATTGAATTTTAATATTTAATTAATTAGGATAGTAAGATGTGAGTTATATTCATTTCTAACGTAAGTATTACACATAATTTATGTTTTTCACGTTTTAAAACACTTGAAAAATTTCAACTTACTTTGTAGTCGACTAGTTTCGGACAAATTTGTTTTCCTCCATCAGGATGAGTCAGACGCGCGATACTCTGAGGAGAGCGGCTCGGGTCTCGGCGCGTGATTTCGAGACTAGAGTAAGTTGAGATTTTTTTTGAATAAGTTGTCATTTTTTTACGTGTTTTAAGTATACAACATACATTATTTAAATTTATGTTCATTAATTATAAGGAATGAGGATTCCCTGGCACCAAAACTAATTGACAACAAGAAAAAAAAATTGAACTACTTTCACTACTTTATTACTTCTCTACTACCTTTTATTCTACGAATCTATTTTTATCCGCGGTAAATAAAAATGAAAAATCAATTTGTGTGCTCAGCTGAAATAATAAATTTACTGATAACATCCTCTATAATTTTAAGTAAACGAAGGTATATTTTTGTATTTTACTATAAAAATTCAAAGACATGAACCGCCTACAAATAATTCGGCTACCGTAGACCATAACATGATTATGATTTTTTAAACCAATACAAAATGTTATTCCCTCGTAGATGATCATGAAGAATCTTATCATAGGGTAATAAGGGTTACATTTGATTATCATCTTATTTTTTAAAAGCTTGGTCTGTTGTAATTCTCAACAAAGTCCTTTTGAGAAAGCTAAACGAACCGCGAAGTATTTGGCCGCCCAGCAGTGTTTGTTTAGCGGACATCGCTCAAAAATACAAAAACCTTAGAAATTTGCCCAAATAATGGTATTAAATGTTGGCCAAATTTAACAGTGTTAAATTTCTTGAATTTATCGTATATGATGAATCTGATGGCGGCTTCTTTGTAGTTTTTCGAACGTGGGTAGTCAAAGAACCGGCGAAATTTTGCAAATCGTTTACAAGAGCGCAAACACGAGTGCATGCTCTTGAGTTGATTGATTTGATTGTAGATAATAAAAAAATACAATAAAAAAATCTATACCGTAGTTACCATAGTATAGCAAGGAATTGTTTGCATGAATAATTATCAATGGTTTGATATAGACAATTTATATTTTTTAAACGCAACAAGAATCAACCTTTAAATTTAATATAAACTTTAAAGCTACTACGCGAAATTACTTTATATAATTGATTCACATAAATCCTTTGGATACTGCAGGTACTAGTATATACACGTATGTGTATATTTGGTGCCCAAAAGATTGACTTGTTTTAATGCAATATTTTAAATAACTGATTTAATTGGGTAGGTTTATGCTGTTTTATTGAAATCGAAAGATCGTTAATGTATTTAAAAACAGTTTGTTACGTATAGGGTAATATGTAAAATACCACAAAGCTCTTATTCCCTGATTTTTGTTTTAACCTTTGCCTCATTTCGATTTAAGTCTTTTTTCTGAATCCGAATTTTTATATTTTCCGTTATGATTAAGATGATGTATTTCATACAATCTGCAGTGAATAGTTGTTTAAACGACATTATCCCGAAACGGAGTATATCAAGAACGGCATTGCCGCGCCGTGTCTCTTAATATGCTCGCCAACGCCTGTTAATACTTGACACCATAGAAGACCAGTAAAACATTTTAAAATGTATTATTTTAAATAAAAATATACATAATACCAAGTTAGTGGTAAGGCTATTGCAATTTTTGATTGTGTCCTTATGGTTGAAATGATGTCCTAAGAAGTTTCTGACATATTACAAATTAGCCTGTACTATAACTTAAATCCAAATATTAGATTTCCCAAGCACTTCAGTATGCCACAGATAGCTCTTTATGGAGGCATACTAAGATCCCTCTGGCAGCCCTTGAATCAGGGGTCAGCAGGTTCCACGTCCGTGATCGTGGCCGGTGTTCCGTCGTGTTATGACACATTAGCGCGATGACAGCTGCAATTTACAATTAGGCATGGAAACATCGCAGACGCGTCGCTGAGAAATAGGGTTGGGCGCAGGCGATGTCGATGAATCATAATCGATTGATCGATTTAGATCAAACAGTAAATAAATCTGACTTTAGAATTTGGAGCACAAATAAGGCAACACATTATTTTATATATTTTGATTTATCCCTAGCCTGATGATATTGATTAAATTCAATAAATAATAACAGCATTAATAAATGTAATAACTCAAAGTCGCACAACGAGCTATAGAAATAGGGCTATGCTTGGCGTTTCTCTACGAGCTCGAATCAGGAATGAGGAGATCCGCAGAAGAACGAAAGTCACCGACATAGCCTGGCGGATTAGCAAGCTAAAGTGGCAATAGGCAGGGCACATAGTCCGTAGAAATGATGGTCGATGAGGCCAAAAAGTTCTCGAACGGATGCCACAGTCTGGCAAGCGCAGTGTCGCATTTAGACGCTTCCAACCGTTCTATTTTGAAATCTTTGGGAAGGCCTATATTCAGCAGTAGACTTCTTACAGCTGAGATGATGATGATGATAAATAGCATTATAAGCAAATAAATGTCATCGTTGCATAATCCCATTACAAATTTATGCATCTGCAATTAGCGGTGGAAGGTTTACATATAATTAGGTAATTTCTATCAAAATCTAAATAATTCACAAAATAGATAACTTATCTATTGGATTTCCCATACGCAGTTAAAATTAAAGACAAATAAATGTAAGCTTGCTGTTGTGGACTTGTTCTACTAAGACGATTATACAATAGGCTATAAAACATAAAGTAAATAATAGAAACGATAACTGAGATCTTAACGTGATGCTTTATTTATTTTATCAGAAGGATATTATTATCATCATATAATTGTAGTTTAAATAAATACAATGTATTATTTGAAATATAATTCGTTAGTTTATAAGATTTAGTTTTTCGGTTTTTCATAAATACACAAATGATACGTTTGTAAGATATATTTCGATTCGTTTTGAGAATGGTGTTATAATAACTGAATAAAAAACGAGGCATTAAATTCATTGTTTTTATATTCGTTGAGGTTTTTTATATAATATAAATAGGTATATACGAGCTTAAAAAAACTAATAACCGACTTCAATCGCAAATATCTCCGAAACTTTTCATCAGATCTTAATCAAATTATAATGGAACCAACTAGAACGCATAGGTACCTGTTCGAACATAAAAAAATATGTTTTCTAAATCAGTTAATAAACTACGGAGGTATGAGGTAACAAAAAAAATGTTCCGACGAATTGACAACCTCCTCCTTTTTTTGGAGTCAGTTAATATATGTACTGCCAGAAAACATCAGTTTTTAAATGTACTTCTTCTGCCCTTTCAAAATTGTAAAATGTATTATTGCGAGCTCAGTTTTCAACTTCACAACCACAAGCATCTACACGATAAATTTAAACCGATTGCATATCGATATTTTCTCCAAGAGGTCCTACGTCTCAACCCTAAAGTACTCTAGGGATGAGTGTGTTGATATCCACAAAATAAGTGATCATTATGCAATTTTCAGTACCGCACAACGTTTCCAGGAACCCTAGGTCAAGACGAGCGCTGAAACTAGTTTTAAATGTAAGCTTCATGAAAATATAGGGTAAGGCTTTGGTAATGTCTTGTTTAGTCTTAAGCAATAGCTATAGGTACGTAAGTGACTCTTATGTTGATCAATCCTACTAATATTATAAATCCGAAAGTTTGTGTGTAAGTGTGTTTGTTTCCTCTTCATGCTTTAACGAATTTGGATGAAATTTGGAATGTACATAGATTATACCTAGGATTAACACATACGCTACTTTTTAACTTTATAATAGCGGGCGAAGCCGTGGGGCACGGCTAGTATTGTAAAATATTGACTATTAAATAAATTAATTACTGCGCGCGGACAAGAATCATGGATGGAACACAATATACGACTCACACATTTACACTCCCAGCCGACCCAGTTGGCGCAGTGGTCGCGGCCCTCTGCGCCGTGGGTCCTGGGTTCGATTCCCGGCAGGAGCATACATTTCTTCCCAAGGGATTTTTGTGCTTCTGGTTCTGGGTGTATTTGTGTGTGTGATGTAAATATTTCCGGCACCCACGATACAAGTCTTTGAACTTAGTGTGGGGCTGTGAGTGTGAATCTGTTTGTTTGTTTGAGTAATGAAATTGATACACACTAGAAAAATATCTTTGTTATTTTTTTTATGCAATTAGGCAAGCATTTGACTCTATCTCACCTGATGGAAAATAATGATGCGGCCTAAGACTTGACAAACATGCCTAGAAAATACCTATTCACTCTTTATTTGATGACTTCCAGATTATACTCTTCGGGGAACAATGATGCAGGCAATGAGTTTCACTCCTTTGCTGTAAGGCTAATTAACGTAGAAGCAAAACGCTTTGAGCGAACTGGAATATGTCAACTTTAAATGGACCTACCATAAATGACATTGACAGTCTGGTTATTAGGTGGTATAGGGACATTTACCGTATAACATTTTTATTAATTAAATTTAAAACTACAGTTAAATATAATAAATGTTTTGTTTAACATTGACTAAATACTTACTTGCGAATTGAAACCCGATAATCATGGAATAAAAACTCAAAATTAACAACATTATCTTTGAGAAAGTATTGACCCCGAGCGGAAAATTGGGCAAAATTAACGTTAAATACAAATTTACCGGCTATCGGTCCAACCGGTATTTTATCTAAAACCGGTACTGTACTGGTATCGGTATCATTAGTCGAGTATTGGTGTCGTCGTTTCAGGTGGCCTTTATCTTATCGAAAGAGGACGTGCGGGCGGTATATAGGATACTTCATTGTTTCTAAACATAAAACACAAAACATTCGGTTTTCTACCTTAACCAACAGGAATAAAGTTGAATTTCAATTATCCAAAGAATATTTTTTTCGTTACTTTTCACATTGACTCCAACAAAGAAAATTGCGTCTAATTCCTAGCTCAACAAGGATGAGTTTTAAAGTGAAAAGTGAGGTTTTTCCGGTAGTTTTACAACTTGAACAGTGTAAACCGACAATGGGCAACTTGTTTTCCGATATGCATGTAAATAAGTAGCTGGATGGCTGGTCACCGACCAGTTTGTGCTGATAAGGACGGTAGGTGGTAACTTTAGTGGAGGTTACTTGAGGTTGCTGATAGGTGTTTGTTGGTAGAGAAAGTGAAATAACAATTTGAATACAATTTTAAGTAGAGATATGAAGGTGATAGTTTTTGAATTTGGATACGATCGTTTGCATCTACCCTGTGTCAAGTAATAAAATATTTCAAGTTACCTTCACGTTTCATATTGGAAGTCATAGTCATAATCCACAGTAAAAAGAGTCAAGATCAATAGTCATAATAAAGTCATGTCCTAATAAAGTGGTAGAAACTTTACTTGAACTTTATTGGAGTTGTGCAGCGTTTGCTTAGATCAAGATTTTCAACTTTGTATGATTTGCCTACATTCATGCACGTTCACTTAGTATTAAAAGTTAATAATCCCCCATTATTACACATTTACACATAAAGAATCACAGGTTTCGGAAAAAATTACAAAATTAGCAACGTCATTTTTTTACTTTCATATTCATATTCGTATTCCAGTGTTTATTGTATAATAAATTATGGTACATAAATCTTGAAAGTCAACATCTTGTATCGTCACAATATATGTACTTTAGTGGAAAAACTCCTGTCATTAGACATAAGTACACATTACTTATTAGATACTTTCTGATTTAAGTTTTGATTTTTGATTAATCACATTTGGGATTGAAAACCGCTTAAATGAAAATATTTCCATATTGACTGTTTACAATAACAGCCAGTTTTTTTTTACCGTTACAAAACAATACAGTACACTATAGCACCGTAACCAAATTACGTCATAACCTAAGTGTAGCGTGACCAAAGCTCGCTCTATTTATACAGTTTCCGAGATATAGTAGTGATGTATCGATGGTTGATAAAAAGTGTATTTGCATGGTTTGTATGGGGTTCCACACGGTACCATTCGCCACTGACCGGCGTGTGCCCCAAGCGACCTTTTCACCTTAGGGGAACGGACAGAAAAAGGTGTTGAGTTGATGGACTAACTACTTTTGCATATTGGCCTCGATTCTGATGTACACTCACTAAATTAAATTTAAACTATTCCTGTCTTTTACAAAATAGGAACACAAGACAGAGATAGCATAATGCTGTGCTGTCAAGTTAGTCAGAACTTAGATGTCTATGCAAGCTTAGTCGAGTATGTGTTGTATTGGTGTTGACTAAAAACAAGCGCCTTTCTGCTTCTGCTGTTCATATTTTAATTGTTAAACTAGCGCGACAGCATTAAAATGCATGCTATCTCTGTCTTGTGTTTTATTTTGTAAGAGACAGGGATAGTTTAAATTTAATTTAGTGAGTGTACATCAGAATCGAGGCCATTGTATGATTTTATTTATTTACCGACTTCCCAAAAAAGGAGGAGCTACTCAAGTCGACTATATTTTTTTTTGTGTTTTACCTCATATCTTCTCTCCACGTGAGCAGATTTCGAAATTTATTTTTTAGTTCGAAAGATGTTGCTTTTTAATTGGTCCCATTTAAATTTGATCAAGATCTGATTAGTAGTTCTTGAAATATCATCAATAATGCCTATTTTATGGACTACTTTGACGATGTTTTCGTTTACCCGACTTCAAAAGTTACCTCATTACTTCTTTCGTTGTGAGTCGATGTTGATGAATTTTTTTAAGCATTTCTTGCGTTTAATTATTTTTCATTAAAATTTCAAGTGCATTCATGCTAAATTAAGCACAAAAAATGTTGAATCAACGTTTCGCTTCTAAGTTTATCATCCGTTTTGCGAAGGAGTGGTACTCATTGCCCTCGTCTTTGTTTTTCGAATCTGGGAGTATTACAGTCAAGAGTGAATAGATATCTTCTAAGCAAGAATGATACATCTTATTCTGCATCATCGCTTTTCATGACATGAGATTGTGTTTAAATGTTTGCCTGTCGAGCTTAAAAAATATCTTAAAGTTTATAATTTGGAAAATACCAGAAAGCCATATTTCAAGACTTACCCATGTATTTCATACGATAATAATGTTACTGTAATAGCCTACCGTTATACGCACATATTTTATTTATGAGTGCGTGTTCTCTTAAACGGAATTTCAGTATGTATATGATAGTTCAGATTCTGCAAATTATAGATTCTTTTGTATACTATTTTACTAGGGCGAAGCCAATGGCATAGCTTGTAGGTTATTATTTGCAATATTATGATGAAAAAGCTGAATCAGTATCTCCTGATAAGTACAATATAGGAGTCTTTAAGTCGCGATTGAATGGGTATTTTCCATGCAAGCATATTCCATCGTCGCCCACAACGTCGCTTACCATCAGGTGAGATAGTGGGAAAAAAAACATAATTTACTAATAAATGCTTACGACTATCATCCGCCAGTAAATATTTTAGCACAAATCTACTCCACGTCTTCTTTCGAGCAATAAATCGAGTTCAATATGAATAACTATCGCAGATTATACGATTGATAAATGAATGCACGGCACCAATCGATCGCGCAGTTTGCGCAAAAAAAATCACGAATATTATAACTAAAAGGTTTGTCGCACACTCAGTACTGTTTGTACCTCAGCTGTACAGTCAGCAATAGTTACTGACCATGCCCAGATTTTTACAACAAAATAGCTGAGAGTAAGCAAGAAATATATGTAATGATGTAGAAAAGACATTTTAAAAATCTAACCTTGGCTAGTTTTTTATAACTACATTTATTTAAAATGTAATTTTATACCTATTTAAAATATATACGACCCAGTTGAAGCAGTGGGCCGTCTCTGCGCCGTGGGCCATGTATTCGGTTTCCAGCAGGAGCAAAATTTTCTTTCCAAGGTACTACATTTGTTCTGCATTTGTGGTTTTAGATGTTATTCTAAGTGTAACGTTAATGTTTCCGGCACCCACGATTGAAGTCTTTGAACTTAATGTGTGGCTGTGAGTGTGAATGCGTTTTTAAAATGCTTTTTTATATCTCACCGGACTTTAAATCTCTCATTTACTTACTTTTGTTTAGCTACACTGAAAAACAAGCACTACTTCATGTTGATGGAACTTATTTTGGCCTTAAAACTTTTCTAGGAATAGTGAAAAGAACTTGTATTAATTAAATCGATAGGATAAAATAAATCAAAAACATTAAAATAAACACAAACCTTCTTCACATTATTATTTTATTTTGTTTTATAATTCGTATGGTAATTAGTTAATACTTTTTCTAATATTTACATCAATATGAAGTAAAAATTTGAGACTTTTTTTTTTAAATATCAATATACTAAAAACTTTTGTCCAGCTAAATTAACTCGGTATTTTCTTTATGTATTAAGCCTGCCAAACATGTAAGTGCATAGAATATGCTGCTTTTATTTTTTTGCTTCACTGAAGTCTTTGCACCTAGTGTGCCATGATCTTTATCACCAATCACGGTTCGTCGCTAATGGTACTGACCATTTGGGGTCCGTTTTATTGCATTTTTTCCAAAGACGATTATCGAAACGGGCCTCCAGTTTCCGTAGGACAATGAGCAACATAAATTATGTTGGACAAATACAATGTTTCCGCGTTTGTTATGCATAGCGTCTATTCTTTCGGGTTTTTAACCGACGTACAAAAACATGGGTTATGATTTGAACGCTATAAGTTTGTACATATTATTTTAATATATTCATGTATTAGGTATTGAAATGAGGCTTCGATAAAGTAGTAAACTTGAGTTTTTATGGTGTATAGGCAAGTATTTGACCGCGATCTCATCTGACTGGATTGATGATGCGGTCGACGTATGGCATGCTTGCCAAGAAAATACTTAATCACTCTAGATTTGAAGAGGCCAAAATTATGCTTATCGAGAACCAAGAATGAAAGCAGGGTGATCACATAATCTAAATACATACACTTCATCAAAATTTATAACAAAAATGTGCGAGTCAGAGCAACATTTTTTTTAGTCGACTACATCTTTTCATCTGCTAAAATTACAGTTAGGATTGTTATATATTTATATACATATATAAAATTCTAACTGTTTCGCTCTCATGTTACTTGTATATCCTATTTTTACAGTAATAGCTCGTGTACAATGTGGACAAGTAAAGGTACACATAATTATATCGTGTTTATGAAGGCGTCCTCATTCTTAGTTTGTCGCGTTTCTCACACTGATATAACATAATAATTTGAAGTAGCAGTATTTCAATTTTACCAACTGAACAATAAAACTTTTTTTTTTGTAATGGTAGGAGTCTTTTAGCATAGTCCGCCTGGGGCGGTACCACACCATTGCCAGACATTGAACCACCAAGCAGTAGTGTGCAAACATTACTGCGTTTCGGATTGAAAGGCAATGTTTCCAAGGAAATTACAGGACTTAAAGATATTTAACATCTAATAAATCTCAGGGTAACGAACGCAGAGCTTTACAGAGCAGGATTTAGCCTAAGTTCAAAGCTCTGGGTGGCACTGAACTTTTATGTAAACCGTGACGCTTTCCACCAGGCAAGTGACTTGCTCGTGTCGTCATGTAATAACCTTAAAAAAATTGAATTCATCAGCGTTTTATTAGACTTAACGGTATAATCTAGGAGTCTTCACGTCAAGGGTGAATAGGTACCTTCTAGGCAAGCATGCTACATCTTCGGCCGCATCATCACTTTCGATCAGGTGAGATTGTGGTCAAATGCATGCCTATCAGGCATAAAAAAAAGACTTGAATAACTCACCTTGTATGAAATTTAATAAATCAACATTATTTTCGAAAGCAAATTCCATTCTATAAAGGACATCACGGTTAAAACTGTGCAAACAGTATTGCACAATCAGTTGGACGCAAACATCTCTAGACGACACTGCGCAAATACCACTCTACAATCAAGAATTAAATAATCGTAAAACGAAAGGCTTTACTGTCCTCTATAAATCACAACGTTATCTCTCTGACAAACAAGAGGCTGATTAAATAAGACAGTGTTATCTAAGGAGATGTAACGGACATGGTCCTAGTCATCTATTTGTGGTACGTAAAACGTGTTTTGATTGCGTCACTCTTATTGCCGTCATTACATATGTGTTATGCCCAGTGTACCTATATGATAAAAGAATAAAAGATGCCTTAAAACATCTACTTAGTCCATCATTTACATTATCAAAAAATATTGGACACGTGTATTTTCTTTTGTCAACAAAATAAAAAAAAACGAAGATATAGTAAAATTTTTTTACTAGTACATGACGTCACGAGCTTTGACGCTCTTTATATTTGTCAATTTCTATTGACTTGCTTACTAAAAAATACATGTCCAATAGTTTATTAACTGACGGACTTATTTGTTTTTTTACCAACTCTGGGTAATCATCCCTATTATTATGTGATAAAATAAAATATAATAAAAATCAGTTAGTAGGGAATGAGGTCTTTTTTCCTCATAATAAATCATTAATGGAGAGGACGAGGTAAATTTTTGCTTGAGATTGGCCGGTTCGTGCTTGTGATTGGCTGATGCGACTGATGGCAGCGTCAGTTGCGGTACGACCAATCATAACTACTAAATGAATGCTTCAAAAGGCATGTTGTTTTGGAGAAGGTGGAAAGATAGCAGTTAACTGGTTATGTTGTCTAGAGCTGTGATAGATGCTTTTTTTTAATTTCCAATGACATCCACAGAAATATAATGTTCTAAGGTAGAAAGCTTGTTTTCCTACCGGGAATTAAACCCAACATCCGCTGCTTGTAAGACACGCGCAACCGTCTGGTTGCGCGTAGGTTGGCGTAGTTACGCCAGGGAGCAGTTCAAATTATATGGTATTTATTTATCAGTTTATGTCCTCGCTTTATAATATTACAAACGCGTTTTTTTAATGTAATTGAGAGACGAGACTAGCAAGTCGCTTACCTGATGGTAAACGTCACGCTTGCTTATTGCAGTTCCGTGCCGTGTTTTTTAAAAAAAATTAATGAAAAAAAATGCGCCGCCGAGTTTCTTGCCAGGTTCTTCTCGAGATGGCTGTCATTTTGCGAATCTGGCAATAGATTCTTTAACTTTCATGAGTGCTTCTTTGGGGCCCATGTGAATAAACGATTTTGATTTGATTTGATTTGATTTGTGCAGCCCCCGTGTTAAATATAAAGAGGTTCAACACGGGGGCTTAAAGAAGCTTTGTAATTACTGGAAATATTGCCCTTCAATCGGAAATACAGTAATTTTTGCTCACTACTGCTTTGCGGTTGAACGTCTGGCAATGTTGTGGTTCTGCCCCAGGCGGACTCTACAAAAGAGTCTTACCACTTCTAAAAAACATCCAACTCTTATACTAAACCATCCATGATCCAATTATAAATTAAATTAACATCATTCGCGACACAATGTGAAACTAAATCTTTAACAAATACACATATGTTTACAAACCTGTTAGACGTTGATAAGAGGTGAACAATCATCTCTTGTTTCCCAAAGATAGGGGGTTGATAAGGCAATGTGGTCAAAGGAAACGCCGTGTTTGCTGAGCCGTGTTTGATGTGGCCCTGTTTCCTGTCATTAGGTTTATATAAGTAAAAATAGCGCAGTGCGGAGCTTGTATCTGTATATAATGAAGATTCCCTTGAAGACGTTTTTTTTAACTCATTGCTGATCTGAACTCAGTAATGAAGAGTGAATGGAACAACGAAAAAACTATTTACCAATGTTTATACAAGGCATGCTTTTCTGAGTACCCACTGTAGCAAATATGAAGATTATTTATTTTATTTGTCTCTTACCCACGAAACAAATCCATAAATGTTTATCTTCATTTTTATAATCTTATATATTTTTAATAAGGGAACATTATGCACGGGCCAATTGCCTATATTTCCTAAAACTAAACTAAAATTATATACGTCTATAGAGCAAAGACCCAAGTTACCTACAAAACATCGAGCTTATAGGTAACTCAAGTT
The DNA here is from genome assembly GCA_948107665.1 of Lomographa bimaculata. Lineage (NCBI taxonomy): Eukaryota > Metazoa > Arthropoda > Insecta > Lepidoptera > Geometridae > Lomographa > Lomographa bimaculata. Next base: position 5,496,339 of record OX403596.1, on the reverse strand, counting down.
ACTCAAGTGCTCAAGCTACTACCAGTGAGAAGCGTTCCCATCATGCTGGCGGCTTTGCCTCTCTGAATTGCAATGCTAATACTTTGAGCCAAATAAGTACCAGCATTTTGATCACGCGTCGCCTCAACCAGACGATCTGATATTTTTTTAAAAATAGAATGAGCTCCCGGTCCCCACAGGCCCAGAGTCTTAACACCAAGCGGCTCAAATATGTAACCACTGCCAAGGTTTTTAACCACTGTCTTACATTAGTTTGGATTTTTAACTGTGATGCTTGAACGGTATAATAAAGATGTCCATATGTTTATGAAACTTTATATTTGCGTATATAGATATGTATATAAGTTGTATTTATGTGTTCTATACTACCGACCTCAATTATTCAAAATTATACCTCTCTCCATCCAAAAGAAATTGCTCTTAGCGACAAGCCCACCCAGTGTAACTTAATTTATTCTTAGGTGTAAAATTAAGATTTTTTATTCTTTTGAATTATATTTTCACTAGATAATAAATATTTAGCTAAGAAAAATAACAGTCGTTTCTTATCACTTCCCTTCCTTCAGATATTACAATAATTGCAGAATATTCCACGAGTTAGCTGAACCATCAAGTTCACAAAGTCTTTGTACTGCCTGACATATTCTGACCACTGCACACCATAATACCCCCATTAAGAAAATTATATCAAATGCGGAAACGTTGGACATAGGTACCGTACTGTCATACAGAGCAATGGTCTCCAGATAATTCGAGGCAGCAAAGCGTTAAGATCGTTACTCTATCTCTGGGTGATTGTCGTTTGACTGTGACTGTGATTGTGAGGCTTGAAATGACAAGTGAGAGAATTATCTGTGACATTTATCAACAGCTAGCAAACTTTTGCAACAAAATGCTTCCAAATTCAAATTCTATAGCTGGTAGATTCTCGGACAAACGCGCTTCGTATGTCTACAAAATTTAAATATTACTGTTAATAATCTGCATTCCTTACAAACAGTTTTGTGTAGAGAACTTGGCGCTGTCTAGGTGCAAAGTTCATAAACAGCTCGTTGGCGATTATTTTTTTTCATTTTGAAACTAGGGTAATTTATTGACGAAAGTGTTCCGTTGAAAATCTCACAATACTGTAATAAGTTGGATGTCTATCGCACCCGATTTCCGATAATTATCAATTCTTGCCTTTGATGACATCTTCATGTTGTGTTTAATGGCGTCAACGCTGGGAACAGGACTTTGGTACCTGTGTGCTTTTCAATATGTATAAACATCTTCAAGTAGAACATATCTATAGTTCCTTATTAATAGCTAATGTATTGAGCGGAAAATTTCTTTTTTGTTAAAAAAGGGCACGGACTAGACCTAGCTGTAGTGAAATAAATTTTAAATATAATAGAACTTCTTCAAGTATAGGCAGCACAAAATATTATTGAAGAAAACTATTCTACCGTTTACCACTTTATTACATGAACATGAGGTGACATAATAAATCAATTAAAATACTTTTCATACCAATGAAAGTTAGATAATTATTCTTTTGCTCAGTATAAATTGGAGTAAGTTTCTAATCATGTCATGTGATGGGCTTCCTGTGATGATAACATTGTGAGCGCTTTACGCGCATTTTTTAATAGGTATATACTCGATTTCAAGTTGGAAAATCCGTCGCTGAGCCTCAAAATGTGTTCAGATATCCTCGAAAACTTTCTATATTTTTATGATTACCAGCCTTGAAAACATTATCACTGACGTAGGTGAGATAGAGTCAGAACAATTCCCTAAGCGACATAATAATGAAAAAAAAATTAAACGCTTTCACACTCACAGCCCCACACTAAGTGAGATGACTTGTGTCGTGGGTGCCGGAAACATTTACATCACACACATCCTGAACCAGAAACACACACTTTCCTTGGAGAGAAAACTTGTGATACTGCCGGGAATCGAAGCCGATGCCTCTGCTTAGAAGGTGAACGTTTACCCAATGCCAATGGAAGTGTGATGATTTTGCGACTCAGTAGTAATAGCTTTAGCAAATTGCCCTCGCATCTCTAACGAGCTTATAACACCATAATGACACATGGTCACGGCGTCCCAACGGTGAGACAATGGGAGCGAGTCGAGGAGGACAAACGACTTCCTACTGTGACCGTCGGGTAGCCTGATCAGCACGCGCCGTGGAGAATGCGTTTTGGTCAATGGTTTGCCGATAAAATGGTGCATCGTAAAAAAATTGCAAAAACATTCCAAAAATGTTCATCGTTGCAGACACGAATGCTCTAGAGCAAATTAAATGCGAAAATCTAGGCAAGCGTGCTCCATCGTCGATCACATCATCGCTTACCATCAGGTGAGAGAGTGTTCAAACGCTTGTCTACAATGAAGAACAACCTATAACAAAAAGGTGTAGTAATACCTGGTGGTGTGTATGTGTATCGTGCCGGGAAACATCTGCCAGAGAACGAAAGCCGAAATCGGACATATTTTTTTCTGTCCAAAAATTAAAAATTATATTATTCAAATACTTTTGACAACCCTACAGTTACATGTGCGGCAATCGGAGATATCTGTTCCGTTCAAAAATTTAAAAATATATTTTTACCAACCCTACGATTACATCTGTGGCTCGATACCATGACCTTTGTTATAGCCACCACTGTCATACGTCTAGGTCCAAAGGCTATTTGGTGTAGAACGGTAACTGAAAAAATAGGGTTGCAAATGACATAATTTTTTAACTCAATATTAATGGTGATGCCGCGAATGCAGATGTTCCTGTTAGACTCCATTCATTTAGCTAGATGTGTAACTTGAGTATTACTACACCTTTCTGTTACACATTGTATATAACGCTGATACTCACATATCATATCCTCTTTTTAAATAACAAATACATCTGTTTATAGTTTTAGTAAATAGTAAGTAATAAGTAAGTTTAGGAAATATAGACAATTGGCCCGTAGTTTGAATATACGTTAATCATTTACTCGGATTGATATTATTTATACAGATTATAGTAAAAAATACATAGTAGTTAAATATTATTTTGAATAAAGTTATAAGCTATTATCTAATCTCAAAAGATTTTCTCTGTTAAGCAAAATGTAGTAGAAAACAATAGTGATACTAACCATTCAGATTAAATAGGTAAACAAATTACAAAAAAAGTAAAAACAGCGTGCCAATACTAATTCAGTACAGTAATAAAGTCCAAGCTACAAAAATTGAGACATAATTACTTGTATTAAGGTTTTTTTTTATTTTGATATAATGTTAAAGATTTTGTTAATGTTAGCTGATGCGTCATTTTAACAGCCCTGTACCCAAGGTATGGAACATGAGACCAGTAAATTGGAAGATCATAAAATTCACTGAACGGTATGTGATATTAGTTCGCCTACTGCATAGTTAGTTCTTTGAGGTTAGACTAGCATAATAATGTGGTGAATTTTGTGCAGTTTTAATGTCTAGTGGAATATTGTTCTAGAATTCCTGTTGGGACTCAAAATTAACCAATATGTCTTTATACTCGTACTTGTGTATAATTTTTCTGTATGTCTGAACTCCTCCTAAACGGATGACATTTTTTGTGTGTGCTCAGGAGGATTCCAGAATTGTTTAGATTCACATTTATATAAATATGTTGATGATGTAAGTTTTAAAGATACCATGGTCACTTTCACTATAAATGAGTACGAAAGCGGGTAGACCGTTTCGTATGCTCGTAAATCTAAATCTTCTTCCACCCGCACTACTCCCGTTATTGATACAAACATTTATGTTGATGATGTTGATAAATACTGACACCGTTTTACCGATTACTTACCATGAAAGTTGATATATCTAAAGCCCTTGTTAACGGCGACGGGCGATGGTCGGTTTATCGCACCAGACCGTCGTCGTTCGTTGCAGTGTTTTTCAGTATAAAACAATATTATTTAGATAAAATTTATCAAGTATTGTTTAATAACAGATCAAAATGCTGGTACTTACGAGTATTTGGCTGAACGTATTCGCATTGCAATTCCGAAAGTCAATGCCGCCAGCGTGATGGGAACGGATCTTCTTTTTTTTATGTACGATAGGCAAGCGTTTTTTTTTTATGAAGATGTATATAGTTTTAGTTTAGTTTTAGGAAATATTGGCAATTGGCCCGTAGATAGCAAAACATACTCAGTAGAACAAAACTAAAACCGGCCAAATTCGAGTCGGACTCGCGCACGAAGGGTTCCATACCATTATCTATAAAAACGGCAAAAAATAACACATTTGTTGTATGGGAGAAAATATTTATTCAATTTTAATTTAATTATTTATTTTTATAGTGAATATATAACTAAATATTCTGTGAATATTTCAAGCGTCTACCTGTTTCCGTTATAAATATCGAGCAAAAAAGTCATGTTTGTTGTATGGGAGGCCCCTTAAACTTTTATTTTTTTCTGCTTTTTAGTATTTGTTGTTATAGCAGCAGCAGATATACATCATTTGTAAAAAATGCAACTGTCTAACCATCACGGTTCATGAGATACAGCTTCGTGACAGACGGACAGACAGACGGATGGACAGCGGAGTCTTAGTAATAGGGTCCCGTTTTACCCTTTGGGTACGGAACCCTAAAAAATTGTACAGATGTAATATGTATATATCTTTTGAAAAAAGTAATGAGTAATAACAGCTGGGCAATATTAACCTTAATAAAAACGTGGGTGGCGCGTGGTTAGTTTTTTATACACTTGCTTTGCAAAGGGTTAGGAACAGGAAGTATGCATTATCATAATGGGTAAAAATGCATCCACATATTTATTAACTATGTGCTGACCCAGTGACTGACTGAAAGGTTTATGTATTTGGATGTAGAAAAAAAAAATTAAGCCATGGAATAAAATAAAATTAAATACATTTATTTATTTATTTGCACAATTTAGCTGTGTCATTAAGTATTCACATGAAAATAAACTTTTTTTTATGCTCGATAGGCAAGCATTAATAACCCTTATTTAAATATTACATGAGTTCAAAATATAACTACGTCTATATAAACTTTTGCCAAAATAATATTATTATAATTAACTATTTAAACTATTTATGTTAAATTTGTGAAAACGTTCAATATGTTTAAGTATACTGAAAAGAATCGTTTTGATTTAAAAAAATGCAATAAAAAACATGATAAATAAGCATCTAACGAGTACCCTTTATCTCGGCATCTAAGTCAGTAAAAAATAGCTAAAAACCGTCACATTCGCACTTCATAAGCTTTAGCATTGTTTTTTAAACCCATTGTTATTATGCATACGGCTTACTTACCGTATAATTTACAGTTAACTTAAAAAAGGAAACCATTCTGGTTTAAGAGAAGGAAAAAAGGGACGGTTGTATTTTTTTGACAGGAACGAACTATAGTGGCGTTATTGTATTTTTTACGTACTAAAGAACGATAGTTTATATGCAATAGAGACGAAAAGAGTATATCGCTCGCCTATTGGTAAGCTTGATAATTTGTTGGTTTATTCCACTGCGCTCCACGGCTATTGTTATCAAACGATTGAATGTCCATACTTTGTATCCACCGAACTTACGAGCAAACTGAACTGACGATGGAGTCAGAAGATGGATAGTGAAACTCTTCCACAAAAACACATAGTCTGTCTAATGACCGTTATGCATATACTTATACAGGGTCATTTGTTAAGTATTAGAACCTCTTGGGATATCATTTCAACAACAGGGACAAACGACTTTCTTGGTCCGACAATGGAAAATTCTGTTTAAAGATTTTATGAATAAATAGATATTATTAATCTTCTCTTTTTAATCAAATCAAATTAAATCAAAATCGTTTATTCACGTGTGCCCCAAAGAGTCACTCATTAAAGATAATGATTCTATTGCCAGATTCGCAAAATTACAGCCATCTCGAGAAGAACCTTGCAAGAAACTCGGCGGCCCCTTTTTTTTCATTTATTATTTTTTAAACATTCTTAACCTCTAATACATAATTTTATTAACCTAGGTGTTATTATGGTAGTCGCTAAAAAGCGCTTGTGCAGTTTGCCTCCATGCATCCTTGTCATTTATATTATTATAGTCGATCGTTATATAGTAAGCTTTCTTAATTAATGCCCATTTTATTACAGAATATAATATAATTATAATCTTAGGTGTCAAGTGTTAAATGACATAGGCAATATAGGCATACATAATACGCGGCACGACGCTGTGATGCTATTCTTTGCGGGAGAGTGTAGTTTAAACAAATATTAATTGATCTATGATATGGGTCCACGCGAATATTATTTTTTATTATATAAATTATGAGGCAACGCAAACAATCTTAATACTAGATATAAGCACAAAAGCATTTAAATAGATAGCGCGCATTTAGATTAAGTAAAACGAACAAATCTTTTGTTGCAAATGGGGTTAGATTTTACAAAAACAAATCAGTAATAAATAAAGAAAGCTTATTATCTTAATATATATATTTAATTTAATTTAATAGTAAATTTAATATCCATTAAAAAATCACTATAAATATACATTCTTAAAAATAAATCATAAACAATTTTATCACAATTAAAGTATAATTACAAAAAAGTCAAATGTTACATAAATTCTGCATAATTACCGAATCGAGTTTGTCAGCAATAGTTTTAAGGATGCTGTTATTACTACCCCGAATTCTGCCCAGTAAGGAGGCTGTTCTCTTCCGCATGATGGCGTGGAAACCGTCAACCCGCGCCTCCATAAATATGGTTGATGCACTACAGAAACGAGGTAGTCCTAACAGCATCCTAAAAACATTGTTATACTGTACTCGTAGGACGTTGAGTGATCTTTGTGTGTAGCTGACCCACAGGATGCTCGTGTAAAATGTTTGGCAATAGGCTTTAAAAAGCATTATTTTTATAAAACGATTAACTACATTAGACAAGGATGCATGGAGGCAAACTGCACAAGCGCTTTCTAGCAACTACATAATATAGATACACCTAGGTTAATATAATTATGTACTCGTATTAGTGTTAATTAATAATAAAAAAAAATATAAAAAATGCGCCCCCGAATTTTTTGCCAAGTTTTTCTCGAGATGGCTGTAATTTTGCGAATCTGGCAGTAGAGTCATTAACTTTCATGAGTGCATCTTTGGGGCATTTTTCGATGCAGTTTTGATTTTGATTTTGAATACATTATCTTAATTATTATGGAACATTCAGAAGAAAGTCGTAGAAAATGAGCTTAGGGTTAGAGCCAGAATCAGGGTCTGAGAACTTTCTGGTGTTCACAAATTACTCTGTTTATAGACTAACTGCTAATTAACTAGATTTGGATCAACGCAAACTTTGAAAACTTTCTATGTTCCATGAGTCAAATAATATCATAATTTTTTTATTTTTTATTTTGAATAGGCAAGATGTGACATGCTTGCCTAGAAGATACCTATTTACTCGAGACTTACATAAAAAAATATACTTTATAAAATCTACATCACTGGTAGTTGGCTTGAGCACTTGAGTTACCTATAAGCTCGATGTCCTGTTACTTAGTTTTTTGCTGTATATAGTTTTAGGAAATATAGGCAATTGGCCCGTCAATAGTACCTACAAGATTGAAAAAAGTAATAACCATATAGCATTACGATATGTTTTTAAAATAGGAGAGAGAATCGGTTAACATGCACTAACACTATAAACAAACAAATCGCAAAGATAAACGCATTAAATTACAGTAGCTAGAGCTTGAAACTGTAGAGCTTGGCATTTAGCTTGACCTTCTACCGTGACTCTACATGTAGAGTCCGAGGGCGGGGCGGTGATGTCCGTGCCACGGCGCGATCTTTGACCTCTGCCCATAGTCCCGCTTTGCTTAGCTAATAGAGATTACTCGTAGTATAATAGAACCGGTTGCAATACACCAAATTGTTAAATATTGTCAAGTAATTAATAATATTACCTATTTGATATTCAAAGTTGTGATATCTCAGTCGAAATAAACGCTTTAGGGTGAGGATAAGGCGGATTTCATATTTTATCTTCGTTACTGCAATATAGATATGTACATAATTAACTAGTACATACATAGTCAAAGAAACCAATGTTTTTTAAACTTTAAAGCAATCGGTTTACTTAGTCTATCTATTTACGCGTGTATATCTGAAAATTGAGCTTTATTAAGCCATATATAATTTTATCTAGCCAGGTAAGAGTGAAAAAGAGGCATATGTCCTACCAACAAAGATTTGATTAAAGTAAGTTCAGTGGAAATTAAATACCGTCGTAGGATCTGAAACCGTGACCGGTCTAGGAAGAAACTTCTCTATGATAATGTGCTTCTAAACATGGACTTAGGCCGTGCTATTTATATATATATTTTTGTTTGTTATTCCAAATGGACGCAGTGCGCTATATACGTAGGGCACAAGCGCCTCATAGTATCCCCTTACTTTTTCCCCCACCTGGCCAGGGCGGGGCGGCGACGGCACGGGCGAGCGTGACCCGTGGCCATTCCCGCCCAAGCCCGCCCAACATGCCACCCGGATATGCTTTTCGAAGTCGCCGTTTTCTAAGCGGCTTATTGTTTTAGATGTTTGGAAGAGTATAATGGGCTCGGTTTTGTTAGAACTGTGTGCAAAGTAGCGGTCTGAAATTTGCAAATTCAAACTTTTTATATGAAGTACAGCGAAGGAGCGGAACTCATTTCCTGCGTCTTGTTTCCTGAACGGTACAATCTGGGTGTCTTCAAGTCTAGAGTGAATAGGTACCTTCCGGGCAAGCATGTTCCATCTTCGGCCGCCACTTTCCATCAGGTGAGATGGTGGTCAAATGTTTGCCTATCCAATATAAAAAAGCAGAAGTTGAACTCATTGTACCGCTGAGCTAGTCAATCACCCTTTTATCTTTTTTTACGAACGGCGGTGGCGTTCGTTACTACCTCCGGTCCTCGTCCGGTCGAACCTCATGCGTCCAGTGTATAACAGTTATTATGAGTGACTATGTCAGTGAAACATATTATTCATAATCCCCAAGTCATATATTCTTTTTACATATATAACTGAGAGATGAAACGAGCAAGTCAATCGCTTGGTGATTAAAGCGTCACGCTTGCGCTATACGGCCCAGTGTCACCTAGAGTTTTTTTATTAAGATATAAGTAAAAGTCAAAATCCAGAGTTGTCATCCTGAGATACTAGATGTTAAATGTCTTAAACCCCTGTAATTTCACTGGAAACATTGCCCTTTAATCCGAAAAACAGTAATGTTTGCACACTACTGCTTGGCGGTTGAATGTCTGGCAATGGCGTGGTCCACAGGAGGACTCTGTAAAAGAGTCCTACCACTAATAAGCTTAGTAATAATAATTAACATTACTAACCACCACACCGACGCAAAATTTCTTAACCACATTCCTACAACCCCCGCTTTGCCAAGTACCATTATAAACAAAAAAAACTACTAAAACGGTAAAGAGAGATCCGCTCACGATATCATTCATTAATTCGTTCTTTCGCGAACTTTTTGAATGAAGCACTTCGATTGGCTGAGAGTCGGCGTGCTTTTGATATAGAATGCAGGTCCTGTGTGCGATTACGCCCTCTGATTACGTGAGTTCTTTGAAGTTATTGGAAACAGGACTACAAATTGAATGACGGTTGTGCCGGCGGGGTTAAGTGAGTCACTCATGATGAACAAAACAGAAGACAGTTTAAACAACAGTTGATATTAATGAAAAAATTGTTATTGTCTCTACTATTATGTGGGTATACATCATGTACATCACAGACTATGCCGAGAAACGCGACCGAAGTTCCGCGGCTGATTTTACGTTTCGACGTATTCAGCTGATATGACAGATCATAAGTGCGCGTGAAATTACGCAACTGAAATTCGGTTGCGCACCGTTGTTGAATTCAGTTTGGCGCTGTAGTGGTGTCATTTCGTGTTGTCTAAAAAATGGATAATTTTACATGAAATAGCATTGCAGGCGTGATCACGCCGAAGTTCGGTCGCGTAAATTCGGCATAGTGTGTTTAGTTGGATGACACTAAACTGTAATGTACAAGCGTGCCGCTTACCATTAAGCGAGTGACTTGATTGTCTTGTCTCTTAGTAGTATAAAAAATGTCAGATCAGGCAGTTTTTTGTAGGTATTATGACTTTCTCACAAATCTGCCGAGGAAGACCGCTGTCACTTTTACTCAATCTAAAAACTTTTCAGCGGAGCTAGAACTAGCGGAATTATGTGATTACTAAAAACAACTTACCAGCACTTTATATGCAGGTGTAACAAACTATCAGAAAAGCTTATTTTATTAAATGTGATTAAACCAACCCTATAAGCAGTATAGTTCAAGGCACAGTGGGCAGCGAGGCCACAGGTCACATATCATGGCACCGACGTCGCCGCCCATCGGACTGGTCTGAGTAGCCAGTTGGATCAATATTGTACGTCTCCCTATAAAACCAGACGCTAATATCATGCGGAAATTTTAGGTTAATTGGGTTTTGAATTGCCACCTGTTACTATTCATCACACAATATTTAAGCAGTGATGTTGCTTTGATGTCCACATCGAGCATCAAAGTTGTAAGATCTCAAGATGAAACTAAAGAAAGAGAAGAAACTGAAGAGTTCAATGGATTTTAGATACAATCCACTGATCTCCCGGCAACCAATTATTGGTCGCCAATGTATCATATTTATAAAAATGGTTACTGATCCACCGAATAACCTCAAATTGTTAACATTATTTTGTTAGATGCATATATCGGACTTGTTTATAGTAACTTATTTTGTTTCACCTGTGCCGTTATACAGATTCCCGGCGGGAACACAAGAAAACTTGTGTTACTCTTAGGAAAATTTGTGTTTCTTGTTCTGTGATGTGAAAGTTTCTGGAACCCACGACACAAATCATTGAACTAAGTGTGAGGCTGTGAGTGTCAAAGCGTTGATTAATTTTTTTATTATTTTGATTAAGGGTCATCATGAGAAAATGCTCTACCATCGTGGATTTTCATCACCACGATTCTAACTTTTCCGGAAGCACAAGAAAGTAGTAGAATTTGAAGACTCGAGACCTTGGGGCTTAATACGACCCGGCCTGGTTTCAACTTTTTCATGGGTTCTAATTATTCTCAAATTACTATAAACAGTAAAACAACTGATAAGTTAGTTAAAAATGTAATCCCCAATAGAATCTTTACATTAAAGCTACAGAGTACAAAGTAATAAACTATTGCAGTATGGTTCAAGGCGCAAGGTGGGCAGAGAGGCCACAGGTCACACGTCATGGTACCGACGTCGCCGCCCCTCGGACTGGTCTCCAGTAGCCAGTTGGATCAATACGTGTGCCTAGCCACCAGTATACTTTTAGAAAGTTATCAATACAATAAGAATTGGCCGCTTGGTCGCCGGAGTTAATTTATTTTTTAAGTCAAATTTAATAGGCAATGAACGCTTTTTAACATCTTAGATTCGGAGGGCACGTTAAGCTGTCGGTAACGGTTGTTAGTGTCCAACATGGCTTAACGACTACAGTCGTTAAGCCATGTTGGATACCTTCAGACAGCCTGAAACAGACACTAGGTCTGCCCGCTAGTCTATACGACAAGCAAGCAAGCAACATCTTAGTGTCTTGGTCTCAATATAATTCTTGATGGAGGCGATATTATCTGCACTAATGTCACTATGGATTAAGCTGTATCTGCTTTTGTGTATCTTTCGGATTCGTCAGCGATGGTTTACTGTCAGTCCTAGAATAAAACTGATTCGTGCCAACTGATGGCAAGAGGCCTAACGTAACAAAATTTTTTGGAAAATGTATTGAACCTTGGGTATGGGATGACTTGCATGTATGGTGGTGGGACAGGAATCAAAGCAGAATATCTCAGACGAGACGGTGCAAATAAATATGCCAATCTTGATAAGGGATCTTGATATAATAATATAAGATAGTAAGTATACTTGAATTAAGGGATATTTCCATGCAGACAATAAAAAAAATCGTTTTGTTTTCAGATCAACAGCAATTAGCTCATAGCACATTACATTTATTATATATGTAGTTAAATAATAAAATAAAATATTTAATAAAATATACGCAAGATCTTATAAGTATTTTGTATAAAAATCTACATTGCGTAATATTTTGCTTATTGTTTTTGAATTGTGGCTATAACTATTAAGTCGGATTTCCGTAGAATTCCAATATAACTACTACAAAACACGCCATTGTAGGAAACGATATTAAATTTCTAATAAACATAACAAAAAACTTCATACAAAACAACGCAAACCGTTAGGACAATCCGTTTGCCGGTTCAATCAAAAATTTCATCGAGCCTTTAGAAACTCTACTAATTCGGTAATTCAACATATTGTGAGGGGTCTCTGCTTCTTAAAGGGCCCTTTATAAAAAACGAGGGCCAGCTTTGTAGGTAAGAAAGGGTCAGGCTCGGTTTTTTGTTTAAAAAAATCCTTGCCAGATGGCCCTAGCGTTTAGTGACAAAAAACGGTGCGTGCTCAAATTTTGTGCAAGTAGAGACAGAAAAACAATCGAATGGGAAACAAGGCTGCCCAATCCGACCTGATTTACACGTGGTGCCTCTGTTGATCAAAGAACGAGGGTCTGGTGAAATACTCTCCACCGGTTTGCGCAGCCTTGGTGAGCAAGGCCATCTCTTTACGGGTGCAGTGTCCCGGTTTGCATCCGGGCCTACCACCGTGCACCGGGGCAAGAAAGTGACTGCTATCGCGACCCTCCACCTCGATGAGGGCTACTCATCTTTAGTGGGATCAAAACCCACGCACCCTTTACTTAACCCTGGGAGGAAAGGAAGTGACTCTTTTTTTTGTGGAGGGGATAATGCCTAGATTTTCCCCTCTATAAAAAGGGTCTGATAAAACACAAAAACACTTGCTGGGAAAAAGACCAAGAGATGATAATAGATAGAAAAACAATGTTAATATCTCCTACTGCTTTCAAAAACTTTCGGCTCAGTCTAGGTAACACGTGATCAATATGTTTACTACTTGTACCGAAACACTACTACTACTGTTTGTACCGAAACAGTTCACCACCTTTAAATAGAATGCTTAAGATACTAAAATAATGTAGCCTTTTAAGGCCTAGTTTGTTTACCACCCTAGACTTCATTATCACTTAGCATCAGGTGAGTTCGTAGCCTATCAATGATATAACATAGGCGCTCATTAATGTTAATGATTGTAATTAGCAGATTTGTAAATTGACATCCGAATTATTAATAGTAGCATTAGAAGTATAACTGTTGTAAAATATACTTTTTTGCTAACGATACTGACCCAGCGTCAAACCGGACGATTTGTCCCTACACAATATAAATTTCTCTATAATTAATGAACTAAAAACTAGTAAAAACACTGTATAACAGGAATCATAACAGGTGGTCAACTTTTGAAGTTTCGCCTCATCATGGACCTTCTGTCAAAATGTTACTGTGGCCATCTCATGCATCTTTTAACCATTTGTCAGCATGTTTTATAGTAGGTTGGATGTCATAGCGAAATGTTATGAGAGATCCCTTTTTATCAGGCAGATCTCGGTGCGGTCATTCGGAGAAGTTGTAACTGTTTTTTAGGACTGCAGCGGAATATTAATGTAATTTTGCGGTTAGGGTCCTGCTGGTTTTTTTACTGTGGCTTAAATTGTCATCTTGGCTAGTAATAGAACGAAATTGCTTGAAACGTAGTTGAAAATGATCTAAATATACTCATATACAACCGTTTTGCTGCTGATTGATTGACTGACATCAGTGCATAGTCTCAACCACAGCATGGAGACGTGAAATTTTTGGGGTAGATTCTATTTGTAGCCCAAAAATAGTTTAGAAATTAGCACTGTATTAGGGTCATATAGTGCGATTACGTAGACAAGTAGCGGGTAACTATAAAAATAGAGATAATTATTCTAATTATTTTCCAGTATTTACTAATGCCTTGGATTCGAGTTCATCAGACATCAACCGAAAGCTGTTTTAATGATTCCAAATCCAAATAATAGTATACTTACTGAAACGTGTAGAACGTGTGTTTGTATGATCCGTTTAGCGGGTTTTTTTTTATTTAACTCTTGTTGTCGTCTAGTATTTGGTTAATTGTTTTATTTAACTTGTCTTGTCGTCTAGTATATTTGGTTACTTTAAAACGTTAATCCTGAAATTGCGAAAATAATATAATACTACAACAAAATAAAAACATCAATATACCGACGGAGTGGAATTCGTTGCGTTTGTTCCCAAAACGGTATAATCTAAGAAGTGTAAAATAAATAGTTACCTTCTAGGCCAGCTAGATTTGCTGCGTCACAGGCGAAATAGATCATATGCTGGCCCGTTACAAAAAGAGAACATCCTCTGTCTTCTGAAGTCGGCTAATAAACAATCTTCTGAATGACCTCACTTACGTCTTTTAACCGGTATCTTTAAACACGATATCTGAATTAAGTCAGACTGGCAAACATTCATCATCGTAAAATAGCCTTGTATATTTTCAACTATCCCCACGCGTTTGTCACTAAAACCCTTATCTAAGTACACTTATTTTGAAATTCGAGTATGTACAGATAGTTGTGTCTGAATATTTATTATGACAGAGTTATTAAATGATGACGATATGTTGTAGAATAGCCTTCGTGTTACAGTTAGCTCCTTTGTGCTTGCTTACGAGCCCAAGTTTCTAATCAAATGGGACATTAAAAAGAATAATTGCTATATATAGTTGTCATACGTTGAATGGCAAATCCGGAGATTTATATGAGAGCTTTGGCTTAAGTGGTGAAATTGAGTAACTTTGAGGTGTTGGTTTTGGTCACCTGGCAGTCAGAAAATGCAAAAAAATCAGACTTACATAATATTTAAAGAGGCATAGTCACTCACATTTCACTGAGTAAATTCGACTTTGGTTGAAGAAATCTTGATAAGATCGTTTATTTTTTTGTTATTAAAAATCGCGTCGGACGGAACACTGCAGTAACTTTCAGATAAAAACGATGAAAAAGTATAAAATATTAAATACCAAAAGTAAAACCGCGGGGCGCAGCTAGTATTTTTATAAATAACTAGCTGTTTTACTCGCTTAAGTCCCGGACCCGCAGGAAATTCGGGATAAAAATAGCCTATGTGTAAATCCAGGGCGTCAGCTACATCCATACCAAATGTCATCAAAATTGGTCCAGCCGTTTGAGCGTGAAGAAGCAATAGACTGTATGTTTACACACTCATAAGCTTTTGCCTTTATATTATTAAAATAAAATAAACTTACAAGAAATGAGATTGCGGGATTTAGAAGGTTCACGTAACGAATTGTCTATAAGTATATTGTTTTACCATCAATCAAATAACGAATAATTTATTTGAGTAACTTGTTTTTCTATTTGGTATCTCTACAAAAAATATAAGTGTTTTCTCATTAAAATTTCATATCACTTGAACCACTGAAACAAAATAAATAAAGTTTCTAAAACGTGACTTAAAAACAATAATTTCAGATGTCGGTGTAGATTTTCGTCACTTTCATCTCGGAGATAAGACTACGGGTACAGCGCGCGTGATAGACGCTTGATGGACGATCGCGTCACACTGTGTTCTCACGATGCACTTTCGAACTGATAGATACGGCAAAGTAGCAAAATAATTAAGATTTAATAAAATTCTAATATTATCCGAACTGCGTGTAACATAACTGTTTTATTTGCTTCTAAAAATAATAACGCAAGAACTATTTACTATTGTACTCGTTCGTCTCTTTACGAAAAGTTGATTACTAATTTAAACAAAATAAAACTTTTAAAATTGAAAAAAAAAAATGTTTGTCCAGACATATATTTTTTGTCAGTTTTAAAAGTTTTATTATTATTTTATTGATAAAAAATGTTTTTGATGAAATATAAATAAAGTTACAACTCTCTACTCTTTCATTCTGGAATCATGCGTGTTCTCGAACTAGTAACAAAAGAACTAGGATGAATAAATGTATTAACTAGGTAAGCATGCCTAAGTCTTCGTCCGCATTATTGATTTCCATCAGGCGGTATTACAGTGGTTAAATACTTGACTTTAAGTCATAAAAAAGCTAAAAACTTATTCAAGAGCCTTAAGCGAAAATTTATTTCTTAATTTTTTTTCTTAATGGATTTTTTTTACCGACTTCACAAAAAAGGAGGAGGTACTCAAGTCGACTGTATTTTTTTTTATGTCCTCATAACTTTGTTCCACAAGAACCAATTTTGATTTTTTTTTGTTTGATAGATGTTGCTTTCGAATTGAAAATCCCAATTAAATTTGATCAAGATCTGATCAGTAGGTCTCGAAATATCTTCAATAATGCGTATTAGTACATCTAATCTGATCAAAGTGCCAAAGATAAAGCGGTGAAATCGGGTTTTTTTAAGCTTTGCTTGCGTTTAATTATGTAATTTACTGATAAAATGTTATACCCGTGTCCCATATGCTTACTTTGTGACTGCTCTATAATTTCTAAAGGCACACTGTTCCGTCCGCGGAGGCGGATACTCGTTGATAATGCGCTTGCTGATGGAGATTGATCGCTGCGAATGTAAACACACCTTTATGCGAGTGGGGTTGAGGTGTGCACCGGACCTAGTTACGTGGCTTCAGTGATCGCTGATTCTGTTACTATAGTTACATTTATGACAAGGATGCATGAAGGCGAACTGTACAAGCGCTTTTTGGCAACCATATAATATAATAAATCCTAATATAATAAATCCGAAAGTTTGTGTATAATTGTGTGTTTAAGTGTGTAAGTATGTTTGTTGCTAAACAGATTTAAGTGATATTTGGAATGTAGATAGATTATACCTAGGATTAAACATAGGCTACTTTTTAACTTGATAATAGCGGGCAAAGCTGCGGGGCACGGCTAGTTGCTAATATATATAATGAGGCTAAGATAATTCATGTATAAGTCATTTAAGATAGCTTGAAAAATGCTAGAAAGATAAGTAAAAAATAGTTTAGGAAATATTTCGGGACTTAATCGCGCTAAAAAACTATTTTTCAGTCTTCTCAGTCTTCTCGAGACCATGGCCAATGCAACTTGGCCGAAACGTCGAGGTAAATAAAAATAGTTTTTTAGCGCGATTAAGTCCCGAAATATTTCCTAAACTATGTGTTCGAATCGCGAAAGTTTAAAAATTACAATAAGTAAAAAATAATGGAAAAATAACCTATCAGAATCTAATCTAAGCTAAATAATATGTATCGCCTGATGATGAAGATCGGGCATCCCCGAAACCTAGGTGGCAAAAGGTTGACCCTAAATCGCGAGTATAACATTTACGAGATACTAAGAAGACCTTAATGAACACCCTTGTGATTTTTCAAGCTGCTCTAGTGTATATTTTCAAACAAATAATTACCGGGATACAGTTTAAAAGCTCTATGATTTGCTGCACTATACGTTGTAACTAAACAAAATCATATTTCGTATAACTTTGTACAGGGCTGTTAACTGTAGGTAACTGTTGCATCATATTCATAACATATACACATCTAAAGACGCGCAATAGCTTTCCACAATAACTCTGTCAGAAATCCAGAATTCGGTACAAACTGTACAAACTGTCTAGTTGGACGATAAATTGGAGGCTCTTACGGGACGTGACCATGCGACGTGATCGTGCAGGTGTGTCTCAAGAGATGCAAGAACAGTTGTGCCAGAATCGAACAGGTTCATATACTTAAATACAGAAAGCAAAGTTTTTATTTGAAGTGAGAAGGTTCGGTACGCTCACGCGGTAATACATTATCAAAAACTAGGGTAGATACAAAGGTCTGTTCGCTGCTTGCCCCCTTTCCGATTTTGTCTATATTCACTGGCGACTAGAAGATACCTATCCTCCGTCGTCCACCACATCGTCGCTTACCATCAGGTGAGATGGTGGTTAAAAGGTGGAGCCTATAATGAATAAAAAAAACCCTTCTCTTTTTGGGTAAGAAACATTTTCTTTCCTAAGTATCTTTCATACAAACCCTGGCCTGACAGTTCTTTTTGAGTTTTGAGAGACTAACGCACGGTACTTAATTTTTATACTTCAACAGAACAGACAGAAAATAAAAAAAAAACTTGTAGATGCATTGAGATAATATTACTTACGTAGTAATATTCTCATGTAGATATTAATTTAGTAGAATTTGCGAAAATCACTAACTTTATTGGCTTTAGCATGTTTTCTCTGACTTTGAATTTAACGTGTCCCTTCAATATCGTTTCCATTCATACAAGTTTATACAACTAAATCAAACACAGCTTTCTACACATCCAGCGTTTCCTTTATCTCACCGATACGACGTCCCGTTTATATTGGCCCCGAAGTTCCGTTAGAGGACGCACCTTGCATCGGCAAATAACCTGCGACCTATTTATCCTGTGCTAAAAAAAACATAGTGTAAAACCACGCACAAATCCTACCTCGAATGTAACGATAGATACCAAAATCAACCTTAGCACCTCGTCATAAGGTTGAGGTGTCATTTCAAAATAGCATTTAAGTCCCAGTTTTCGTAACCATATGTGGTAAAGATTTTTGGTGACTTTTTGTGCGTGGTCCTAAATTTGACTAGCGACGGATGTTTGGTCCTTTAAAATATTAATTAAGTTTTGCTTTCAAATTAGAACACCGCTAAATATTCGTTAGAGAAGTAAATAAGTTGAGTATGTGTGATGTTGGCCAAGTCATTAGGATATGCAACAATCCAAGAGTGTGAATTCTAACATTTTCATGATAGTGATGTAGCGTGGAAGAAACGCATTCACACTCACAGCCCTAAACTAATTTCAAAGACTTGTATCGTGGGTGCTGGAAACGTTAACGTCACAAACACAATTACACCCAGAACCAGAAATACAAATCTCCCTTGGAAAAGAAAATAGTGCTCCTGCCGGGAATCAAACCCAGAAAGCAGAGTTCTCCACTGGGCCCGAAAGCTTATTTTCTGTTACAAATTAAAAACTGTGATGATAGTAGTTTTTTTTTCTATATTCAATGGGAAAATGTTCTCTATTCGTTGTGTAGGTATATTTTTAGTTATGTATAAACGAATCTTTCAAAATTACATGTTTACCACGCTAAACCACATCATCACTTATCAACAGGTGAGATAGTAGTCAAACGCTATACTATCAGAAACAACATTATTAAAGTTAATTCATTTCAGCATTATGGGCACGCTACTCACTGTTAGTGGGCTTGAACACTTGGGTAATCTATTAGCTCGAGGCCTTGAAGATAACTTAGGTCTTTGCCGAATATAGTTTTAGTTTAGTTTTAGGAAATATGTTCCGACTAACGAAGACATTTAGGGGTATAGGGGATTAAAGTCAATGCATGTTTAAACAGATCAGTAAAAACTTTTTAAAATAAAATAACAAAAGTAACAAGGTTAAACGCTTGGCTATGAAATAATTTGCAGTTCCTTACCTTTATATAATATAATAATGCTCAAACATAACGGTGCATCATCTTTGCAGTCCCTTTACTCTCCGTGGGCCGCACTGTGGTTATAAATAGTAACGGAGATGGACAAAAAACTACGTGAAACGCAATCATCTGGGCTGCCTTATGCAATGTGGGTTTTGACCCTTAACCGGAGGATATTTGTTTTAATGCAGCCTTATCCTGTGGGATTTCTTGGGGACTAGAAATATATTTGAAACAAAAATAACATACATATTTATGTTTTTTCGTTTTATGTAGAGCATTATCAATAATAATTATGTTTTAATTAATACTATTGATATATTTATACGTTTTTCAAATGTAATTTCTTAGGTTATTACAAATGTTATTTAAATTAAAACGCATGCCCTTTTTACCATTGAACAACATGACAACAATCACAAGTCCTCCATTTATAACCATAAATGGAGGACATACCTCCAGTTTGCTTGAAACGTTTTGCTTTTACGTTTATCGTCGGTACAGCAAAGGAGTGAAACTCATTGCCTGCGTCCTTGTTCCCCGAACTATGCAATCTGGGTGTTTTCAAATCTAGAGTGAATAGGTTAAGTAGAAAAATACTTGCCTATCCAGAATAAAACAAAGAAAACTTTTAACGGATATGATCGCGTTTTTTTTTCATATTTGTATCCCTTATATTTTGACCACTTTGCAACGTTTGTTTGTTTCAGTGAGACTAAATGACTATGCAATACATACAATACAAGTATCCAGTGACCTTGAAATTTTCCGTGGAGTTTAATATTTAATTAAGCTAATTACATATTTCCAAGCATTTTGAACTTGCCAACAATCTTCTCTATTGAAACGACGATGACACAATATAAATAATACAGGTATATATTTACAATAATCTTTATGGTTCACCTAACCTTTTTTGAGTCAGTATTTTGTAAATATGAAATTTTATAACACTACGAAAATTATTGAGATGCCAACAAAACAATAGCGCAATAAGAAACTGCGAATATGTGACGCGAGCGCAAAAAGCTCTCAGTTCCGTGTCATTTATCGAACGAAGGTAATTATTAACGCGGTATAATTTCATTAGAACAAAGATGGTGCACCTACACACGTTTTTTGTCTTTGCCGGGTCAGAGTGTAACGGTGAGAGCGGAATGACTTCCAGATGCGCGCGGCTAGCGGTACGCGACTGATTTTTTGCCCGGTCTCTGATGACACGCTAACCACTGTGCGTGTGGTTGAGAATGTAAATATGGGGGTGCTTGTGAAAGCTAGTTTTATTGCGGGAGTTTCTTTATAAAAGATTATTTGACAGTTATATGGTTAAAGAGCATTTAGCGTTCTTGTCTATATACATAGCTAATATGGTCATTAAAGACAATTGTGCGATTTTGTTATTTGTGACCTAATCGGTGTGTGTTATCTTTTACTTACCTTACTTTGAAGGCGGTTTCAAAATCATGGATAAGTGATAAAGCTAAAATGCACTAACTATCAAAGTACCCAAACTCAGGACGCATCTTCATTTTACAAACTATAAAATAATTAAAAAAATATGAATATATAGAAAAACCAAATTTTTTTATGGCTTAAAAGAATATTTCCTTAAAAAATATTATGTCGTGTATTTATTACTCCTGTATGTTTGTTTAATTAAATTAATATAAATAATGTACATAATTTGTTTTGAATTGAAAATATCAGAAAATAATTAAAAATATAATTTGTGAATGCCCGATTCACTCTAGACTTGAAACACCCAGATTGTACCGTTCCGGGAACAAAGACGCAGGCAATAAGTGCCACTCATTCGCTTTACAGATGATAAACGTAGAAGCGAATCGCTTCAAGCAAACTGGATGTATATCCATCATAAATGGTTAACATTTGGCAGTTTGTATTGTTTTTTGGTAAAACGGGCATGGGGGATTTAACTCGTGTAATTCCAGCGCACACTTTTTTAAATTTGAGCGATGGAATATCGATAGGCTTGCTACCTCACGTAGGTGATCGGGACTTTGCAATCTTAGTTTAACTTTAATTTAACATGATCTGACTGTAACCTAGTTTGAACCTCATAGTCTACCCAATCCTGACCTTTCCTCACATAGTCGGCACACGTGTGGCAGCACATGTGCGACCACCACATGTGACTGTCCTGTGGACAGCGTACTGCGTATGGGAATATATTATGCCTAAGGACAGACGGGGTGACAAGCTTATTGTGCTGAAAAATAATCAACAGCATAAATGCTATCAGATCACAGCTCCACAGTTCCAAGACTAACGTATCGCGGGAGCCGAAAACTATCACTCTTATAAATACGTTTGTATACAATAATGCCCAGAAAATTAAGTACATATCCTTACTTATAATTAATATTATAAACGCGATATTTTGTATGTATGGATGTACGGATGTTTGTTACTCTTTCACGCATAAACTAGGGATTTTAATGAAACAATAATAATTTAATTTACAATAATATAGACTATACATCAGAATAACACATAGGCTATAATTTATAAATATATTGTGTAAATTGTCATAAATAGTAAAAAGTAAGTAGGAAAAAATTCTGACATCTGCGAGCTATTATGGCGTACGCAAAAATCGTTAAAGTTACAGGAATATAATGTATAATGGAAATGTTTATCAAAATCAAATCGTTTATTTCCATGGTCCCCAAAGAGACACTCGTGAAAGTTAATGATTCTTCAGCCAGATTCGCAATATTACAGCCATCTCGAGAAGAACCTATCCTAACCTATCTTAAATAGTACTACAAAAAAGCCTACGACAGCATATATCTATCTTTTATGTGTAAGCCATTATCGCCAAAATAGTGAACAATAAATGCAATACAAATTTATAATTTAATTCTAATGCATATAACTACTCGAAGTACTTATCCTGCGCAGATTTAGTCGCGGGCACCAGCTAGCTATAATATATTCGTTTCGTAAGCACTATTTTGAATGAAACTATTTACGAACGTAGAACAACGACGCCCTTTTAATTTGTGTTTTTAGTTATTTAAGGTTTTCAATAAATATTGTATTTGTTTATTTGTATCTATCTACAATTTTCCCTTCGTTAGGAAAGTGTGCTTCTGTCGAGAATCAAACCCAGAACCTGTGGCTTTGAAACTAAGGAATTCTCCACTGTTCCGATTGAGTTGTAAGCCGAGTGACAAACTGGAATTGTAACTGGCTCTGCTAGATATTTGCTGGAACATCGTTTGTGTTTATTTTTTTAATTAATAGACATCCCAATGGAAAGCGTCACGTCTACGAGATGCTTTTACTACATCGATTGACATAATGAGTATAATTGAGACAAAGTTTCGAATAACAACATCACTGCACTCCTTCAACTGGTACCTAAAAATGTCTAAGCTATGTGTGTGTGTGTGTGATAATGATATTCCGCACTCTAAGAAGTTTTGCCGTTTTAATTATATTTTTAACCGACTTCACAAAAACGGACGAGGTTCTCAATTCAGCTGTATTTTTTTATGTGTTCTCAATCTGTCAGGGTGATCCGATTCTGATGAATATTTTTTTTGTTTGAATGCTGGTACTTCCCGTTGAATCCCATTTGAATTTGATCAAGATCTGACCGGTCGTTTTTGAGTTATCCTCAATAATGCGTATTTCATAAGTAATGTTTGTGAAGTTAGTTTTATTTAAGCTTTACTTGCATTTAAATTATTAACAGTTTTAATGTGAATTAGATCGTTTTGTTTAATAGAAGCTACAAACTTCTTACTAGTAAGACGAACGTACTGAAAAAAAAAATCTACAGACAGAACATTATAATCACACTTATGTTATAAATCTTAAGTTTGTGTATAAGTGTTAGTATGTAAGTATGTTAGATTTCTCTTCATATTGTAACGACTGAACGGATTAGAATGAACTGTAGAATGTACATAGCTTATATGTATAGAATGTACATAGATTAACACATAAACTACTTTTTAACTTGATTAACGTGAAGCCGCGGGGCACGGCTACTCAAGTTATAAGAAGATTATATAGGATTTATGTTGACGACTGTACGGAGGCCAACACAAAGTGTCATGTTTTTATTAGGTCTGACCAGATGGGTCACTTCGATGCTTTATGGAGTCATGGACTGTACCTATTTATAGACTTATAATAACATAAAGTAAGACTCGGCTGCGAGTAAAATATTAAACATGTAAAACTTAAAAAAATATTATAATCAATCTTTTTCCAGTTGTGAATAAAAAAGGACAAAAGAAATATGAGACCAGATAACTTACCAAGGCGAATCAAACGAGCGTAAACTCGATGGGTTTATTATGTTTAGTTCAGAAATTCCTATGACCATCTTCCGTGTCCATCATTGAACCAGCTCCATGGTACCATACCATTGTATTGTCACCGAATATACATAAGTACCTACACCAAATTTGAGTCCAATCGAACATCGGGAAGTGGGTCTAATTTAACTTGCAAGATTTGATTACGAACCGACCAATAGGTAGACAACGGGACAGATGGAACTAAATAAAACCTTGTAAAAATATACTAAGCTGCGTTCTGTGTATATTCCTGCATCCCTGCACAATTATTGAATGTTAGCGGTATTTTATAGGTCAACCTGCGATACCTACCGGCAGAATTACTTTTAAATGTATAAAAATAATGTAATTTGAGAGGTGGTAGAGCATTTTGTGAGTTGCTCGCCTGGCTAAGTAGCTTACCACCATCAAGTTGAAAGTCTGCCGCCAAGCCAAATACGGTGTTCCGGCAGTTATCCTTGAGAGCCTGCGTATTCCAGGTCTAGTGTGTTTACCAGCTTCGATCACTTACCATCAGGTGAGATAGTGGTCAGACACTAGCCTGTCACAAATAAAAAAAAATAAAAAAAAATAGTGAGATATGTATCGTGATAAAAAAACTTGCAATGTGAGTTAGGACTCTTTTTTTCTGATATAACAACAATTAAGTTGCCAAATTATATCTACTAGACAGAACTGTTATTACAAACACACAAACTGATTAAACTACATACTAATTATTTTTGTGAAAATTACTGAGAAACATTTACAGGTACGAACTGTGCTAAGTGGGGTATCATTGAAAATGTTTACTTTATCATTTTTAATTTCGAATTTTTGCTAATTACCATTTAGAATCTATAACGTTTTAATGTCGGTAACCATCCATTATCTCTTACATTTTCTATACTTATAATATAGAACTGTGATGAAGTTCTTAAATAATCGCATAACAGATAATGTTATCTACGAAAAAAAGTATATAAATACTATTTACGTAGTCGTTTTTTTTTTAATTCTAGGGAATCTTACAGCTAGTTACAAAATATAGATACACTGATACGTCATAAAAGCCATTTAAAAAATCCCATTTATTAGATTGATTTATATCACGAAAAGTTGTATTTATATTTCTTTTTTTTTAATGCAGAATTGACCACTATCTCATCTGATAGAAAGTGATGATGCGGCCAAAGATGTCACATGCTTGCCTAGAAGATACCTATTCACTCGAGACTTGAAGACTCCCAGATTATACGGTTCGGGGAACAAAGACGCAGGCAATGAGTTCCACTCCTACGCTGTACGGATGATGAACGTAGAAGCGAGACGCTTCTAGCGAACCGGAGGTATGTCGACTAGTCCTTAGAATCGCTTATACAAATAACCTATAATCTCTGAGTTTATAATACGATGACATTTACCACGTACAATACGTTATCGTTAGTGATAAATGAATAGTTCCTTCGTATGATATAAGTTTCTATTTGCGCCTTAACAAAATCAATGCAAGATATTTATCGCGTATCAAAACTACAAAAAATAATAAATCTGATGTCCAAGATGACAAAAGTTTCGGGCGTGATACCACGTCCCAATCTATGACAGGTTTTATACATAAATCACTAAATACGTGAGATTCGGTTCGACCGAAAAATGACCCGGGTTTGGACGTAGACGCAACACAGGGTTGAAAAAACGGGACAAAAAATTGCCAAACCATATCTTGTGTGGTTAGGTTAGCAAGGTGCATGTTGTGCACTTTTAAAACGTTATGCTTTTTAACTAAGTTGAACTTAGGTAATTGACTTCAGTAATTACTTATTTTTTAGTAATTTGCTTTTGTTAAACTTTTGACATTATATTTTATAAAAAAAATATATATATCTCATAAATTTTTTGTTTTTTTTTAATGCTGGATAGGCAAGCATTCGACCACTATCGCACTTAATTGAAATTTACGAGTATTAGTATTAACTGTGTACTAAGAAGGAGGTTCTCAATTCAACGGATTTAAAAAAAAAACACCTCTGAATGTGTGATGTGAATGTTTCCGGCACCCACGACACAAGTCATCGAACTTAGTGTGGGGCTGTGAGTGTGAAAGCGTTAATATTATGTTTATTTGTTGTTATATGCGTTTGTTTGTTGATGTTGTTGTTAAATATACTGTACATGTTTATGTGACTGAACTCCTCCTAAACAGCTGGACTCAAAAATGGTTTAGATTCACATTTTTCATCAGTCCGTTAGTAACAATAAAAGAATATTGCATTAAAATGTTCTACCGACCAATATCGTCATTTTTAAAAATATCGCAAATTCGAGATGGATTCCAGTTAGACCTTTGAGTCGGGTGGGTCCACATGACACCCAAACGTTTTTTGCTCCCAAAGTTTTGGTGAGAAAAAATTTACCGTTGGACACCAAACATGTTTTGCATAAATCTTCTCAAGTGGTTGGAACAGGGGTGAGATTTAATTTTGTAGAGTTGAAATATTACAGGTTTGGGGTTAACATTGTTCAAAGTTTACCCCAGGATTAGCAAGCTGAAGTGGCAGTGGGCTGGTCATATTTGCCGTAGAACTGATAACCGATGGGATAGACGTGTTCTAGAGTGGAGACCGCGTCTCTGCAAACGTTTGCGAGGACGCCCTCTGGCTAGGTAGAGCGACGACATACGTAAAGAGGCTGGCAGCGGTTTGAAGAGAAGAGCTGAAGATCGAGCCCAGTGGCGTGCATTGGGAGAGGCCCATGTTCAGCAGTGGACGAATACAGGCTGATGATGATGATGATTATTATTCAAAGTACGTAATATTTATCACAATGATAAAGCAAGACTGATCTAGTTAAGACAAAAAAGTCTGTTGCCATAATCACTATCAACGATGTTCCTCAGCTATCCTTGAGAGCTAGTCATTCGAGGCCTAGCGTGCTTCCCATCTTCGGCCACATCATCACTTACCATCAGGTCTGTTAGTGGCCAAACGCTAACTTATCAGATTAAAAGTATAATCTAGAAACACATGCGTTCATTGAGATAAACTTAAAACTAATTACTTTGATATTTCTCTACACTGACAATTTTTTCTACATACAGTCATCAATTTTAGTGTAGATAGCTTAATGGTAATGACGTAATTCTATACCACTTGTATAGAATTTTGTTTGTATATACAACGGAGGCAAACTGCACAAGCGCTTTCTGGCGACTACGTAATATGCATATACCTAGTTTTAAAATTATAATTCCTGTATTACCTACTTACCTACCACCTACTTACCTAGTTATATGCTGAGTCGGAACCTCATTCGTAACATCACGCGGCGTTATATTGTTTATTTTTATATTTTGTGATGTGCTTTGTCTTGTTGTTTTATGTAAATAATGTAACTTCGCGTGTTGTCTCGAATAAATGTATTTTCTTTCTTTCTTTCTGTCAATTAGTACTTTAAAGGGGTTTAAAAAAATATATTAAAATGCGCCACCAGCCTTTCTTGTCAGGATCTTCTCGAGGTGGCTGTTATCTTGTAAATCTGGTAGTAGAGTCATTATATTTCACGAGTGCCACCTTAGGGCCCACGTGAATAAATTGTTTTGAATAAAATAGTACCAGTTTTCTACAAAAGTGACCAAACCTTCGCAATTTTTATTACCTATCGAACATCTAGACAGACGGCAATGCGGCATTCTCTAATGGTAAAAATACCGACCATTCGCACGAAGCGTTTCGCTTCCACTTTCATTATGAGAATTGCCAAGGAATGGAACGCTTTGCCGTCTACTGTGTTTCCCGAAAAGTATAATATGGGGCTGTTCAAGAAGAGAGTGAATAGGTATTTACTGAGCAAGTGAGCTCCATCTTTGACCGCGTCGTCGCTTTCCATCAGTTGAGATTGTGGTCAAACGCTAGCTTAATCTCATATAACAAAAAAAGAAAATCTACATTCGCGATGTCACCGAAAACAAAAGCCCTATTAGTTTTAAAATTACTTACCGTAAACACATAAACAGAGATCAAAAAGGCCCGAATTTTTTTATGACACTGACTACAAAAGTAGGTAGGAAAAGATGTTAAGTTACTTTTTTTGCGATGTCCTCAAATTCATTAGGCCTCGCAACATGTGTCGTAGATACCATCAGAAGGACTGGTGTTTAAAAATAATGTTTATGAGTACAGTCGAAGAGACAATAGATTTTGAGATACAAGTGGACATAACCGCATCGGATCGGATGTTTTGTGCATTTTTTTTGTTTAAGCATAATAATCAGTTTTTTTTGTTTGTTGAAAAAAAGGTTAAGTTCTGTAAGTTTTGGTTTGTCGTTATTTATCGACGCGCGACGTTTGAGATACTAAGCGGTATTATCAAATAATATATTAGTTCGTAATGCGCTGAATATTGAAATTATTATGACCGCTACAAATCTGAAAACTTGTTAGTAAATTTTAATAAGCTATCATTCATATTAAAAACAGTATTATACTCATTCACATAGTATTTTTTTTAATAATTCCATATTGACAAGTACATTTCTAGGTAGAGCTTTTGATTGATAAATCTATACATTTGATCAAACAATACAGTTAATCAAAATATTTCTATCAAAAGATAGCCTATAATAGACATTGCATTTGCCATCCATCAACTCTTTAACATTTCATGGTGAAAAAAATCAATCATTTTTCAAATAAACTGGACAATGAAGTCTCAGCTCCATAAAGGTCTATCAAAAGGAGATTAAATCGATAAGAGCCGACAATGCCTGTGGGAGTTCAGAAAAATACAAAAAACTGAGAAACATGAAACGTGGAATTATTCGCATGGTTCCTTTTGAGATCTTAGAAACGGTTTTTTAGTGCAAAAAAAGTATGGGGGTGTTTAAAAAAACGCGCGGACAAAGGCCGGCGTACAAGGAGGTTTTTAATGCAGTGTTTTTTCTTGAAGTATAGTTTTTCAATCTTGTATGCGGGCAGAGGCTATCTATGGACTCTATTGAAGTTTTATTCCATATTTGAAGCAACATAACTAGTCTATACTACCTACTTTTTATAATACTATGACATAGTACTGGAATGTCGGTAGTATTGTCGATGTAAAGCAATGTCACTAGTACCATTGATTGTTATTTTCATTATTATTATTTTACATTATATACATATTTTACATTCATTTTTCTTTATAATCAGCCAGCAAACGTCCAAAGACGAGTACATTGCTTCTCTTCAGAGTGTTGTTAAATAGCTGCTTCTAACAAAAGATACTAGGTTTTCACGTGCATTGGCTACCCATACTCGTCCGCTTGGGATGCTTTCCTATCGATGAGCTCTGGCCAGACCCCCCATTATGTTCTGTTGCGATCGGTTTCAATTCCAAATTGATAAAATTCCTAGGAAACATGGTTTATTTTGTTTAATTCAAATAGAAAGGGCTCGCAACAGAAATAAGTAATAAGGAATTTGGTGTTACTTTGCAAATCAATTTATACCTTAATTTTTATGGTCCGGAACCAACTACCCGGTTTCGGAATCTAGACTTATTCAAAATATAAATGCCTGTCCGATTAGGAGAGTGCAGCGCAGCATTGGATTTGAAATTGGCATTAAAAATGCATTGATGCCCAATATCAGATGAAGAACTTGTTCTTTCCTTAGTTGCATAAACAAGTGCCTACTTTAAAAAAGCATGTTATATAAACTATCTAATTTACCTCTTCCATGTACAATCGCGCACACAATTGTCACCTATTTACGCGAATGTCGCAAGAGGCCGCAAGAGCGCGCCTTGAACACAATAATTTGAGTTTCGAACAGGGTGGGGCTCGGCCGTTAATGACAGGCCGCGGATGCGCGTGTGTCCAGCCCGCTCATTCAATGCAAATCCGAAGTCAGCGCAAGAACTGTTAGACATGACATAGAACATGAGGTGTTGGGTAATAGTAAATATTGTTAGGCAAGCGGTACATTTTAAGACATAGTATTACAACAATGAGATGAAAATATCAAATTATATTCAAAATAGTAAATATTAATTTTCATAAAACAATATCCATACGTAACTAAAATGCAAAAATTATTAAATCTCCTTAAATTATTTCATTCCATCATATAAAAGGATTGCAACAGAAAATATTGTAATATTTTTTAAATATAACTTACAACATCATATTTGTTTCATTAGGAGTCAGAAAATCTTGACTGCTAATTATTATGAGCCATATTCTAAGTTCCAAACATAAAAAAATAATTAATCACGCAGGTCACAGAAATAAATGTACATATATAACTTTAAAAGATGTAGTGGTTTTACATTTATAAATAAATGTGCCGGCTACACTAGCCGTGCTGGCTACTCCCGCGTTTATCAAGATAAAAAGTAGCCTATGTGTTAAATCTAGGTATAAGCTATGTACTTTTTAAATTTCATCCAAATCCATGTAAAATTACAGAGTGAAGAGAAAACAAACATACTTAAACACTTACACACAAGAGTTTGGATTTATTATATTAGCGTGATTAACATTAAATTAGCATCATGAAGTATGACAATAGAAGTCATGTAAGAAATTGACTACTAAATTAAATATTAATATTTAATCTACATCATTGATTAATTATAATCAAAAACTCTTCTACACTCACAACAGGTCTGCTCGACCCGATGACAGCGCAGCCCACGCGCCATCTCTAATCACACCTATCCGTGCTTACAACTCGTCCATTCATACATATTTGGAACGGTTTTATTTTTATTTTACAACGGTCACGAGTGGGCAGTCATTTTGTTCTCTAAACGTTCGACGGTTAGTCATTTCTCTTTGGTCAGATATAATTTGTAATTGGTGTTTATATTATTAATCAATTTGAAGATAACTGTGACAGTTGTTTTTTATTTTATATGACCTCAACGCTTGGGATTTATTAATAGTCACAGAGGTACAGTTACATTTTAGCGAAGTTGGTCTATTTTAAATTGGTAGGTATATGAGTGATGCAAGTTCAGAAAGTTTGTTAGCGATATAGATATGAATAATGCTATAAAATTCTTATAATCATCTAAAAGTGTATATTGAAATCCAAGATTTACTTTAGTAGAGCTGGCAAATATAGGATGTAAGCATTTCAAACGTATTAAGTTACTTACTCCATGCAACTTTCCCATAACTATCGATTATCCTTATGCTATATTTAAAGAAACGAACAATACCACATATTGTAATGTTTAATCACAACCGTAGAAAACTTTCAAAGATATACAACAACTCATACCGACAAGATCTTCAAATGTTTTATTACTCATAACTTGAAGAACTGTTAAGTAACCACTAAAAGTCTGCATTTAAAAAACAATATGTAAATATTCAAATGACGAACAGAGGCGAGTCACTGGCCAGTATGCTAATGTTGACAGAACGAGGTGCAGTAAAAAAATAAAATGTCAAACTCTTCGGCCATGTTCTGTTGATGACTGTACATTTTTGTAGACACTCCCTTTTTTCGAGCGATGTTTTCAATGGGTCATCATTCATATTTAATTCATTCACGATTGTGTTGTGACCAAACATGTTTTAGTTTTGATCACTTGAATTTTTTTTATTCACTTCCTATATGAACAGCATCATAATAATAATAATATAAACTTCTAATCTCACAAAAGAAAGAGTGAGTTCAACGAATATATTTGGAAAACAACAAATTAACACTACTTCATTGTTTTTTTTTATAAATTCCGGATTTAGAACAAAACCTTACAACAGAAATCCATGTCTCTAGAAAGAAATATCCAGAATATTATTTCGAGGTAGTACAAAAGTATGCTACATCTTCGACTATATCGTCACTTTCCATCATGTGAGATAGTGGTCAAATGCTTGCCTATCGGGCATAAAAACAAAATCTCATACTGTATACTACAGAGGTAGGTAGATAAGCGCAGTGGACATACATCTCTTTGCCCTGCACCTCGGGTCCTGGGCTCGATTTCCGGCAGGAGTAATGTGTGTGTGAGGCTTTGAGTGTAAATGCGTTTGTTTATTTAGTTGTTTAAGGTTGAGCAGATATAGAAAAAGATATAAGTAGATTTTTTATATGATCAGAATTAATACACTCATTGGAATAAACTTAACATTTAACATAAGAAAATTGTTCTTAAAATTGTTTATATTATACTAAAATGTATTCCTATAACAATCATACAATAATCATCGTTAGCAACTTGAAGCTCACGTCACGACTCTAAAATTAAAAGTTATATAGTAATTCTTAATTCTCGCAACAATAAGGTACAGTCAGTAACCTACGCATTCAGTGGGCAGAGGTTCCATTCATTCACAGTTCATCATCTAACCCGCCATCAATTAGACGCCACTTACAACTCATTATAAATAGACAAAACCAATTATAATCTTTCACAACATACTAACTTAGTACGATGATTAATTTGGTTTTTTATTGCGCTTGAGTGTACTTGCGCTGTATATTGAGACGTAACAGTATTTCAAGTTGATACAACTTTGGACTTTATATATTTTTTTATTTATGTATAATTATAGCATATTGGTCATGTAGATCCTCGGGAAGTAATGAAATTAAATACAATGTTACCAAACAATACAATACATACCTACACTATGAACATGATTGAACTGCCTGTTGGCTAAGTTGGGTGAGCGTTCGTCTTCTAAGCAGGGCTATTGGGTTCGATTCACGGCGAGAACACCAGTTTTCGCACCAAGAAAAAATTGTGTATCCGGTTCTAGTTGTGATTGTGAGTGTGTGTGCGTGTGTGATTTGGAATGTTTCCAGCATCCAGTCATCAAACTTAGGGTGGGGCGGTGAGTGTAAAAGCGTTTATCTTTATGTTATGATATATACAAATGGAAAGAAACCTATGTAGTTTAATATTGTATAAACGATCACATTATTTAGTATTCAGTCGTTATTATTTAGTATTCAGTAGCAATTCGGGAGGGAAAAAAACATATACGGGTGTGCCCTTACTGTCCTTACTGTAGTACTCAACAACTTTGCGTAAGAAACTGAATCATAATTGAAAGTTGTCTTTTGTTTTTGGGATTTATTTTGACGTTTAGGATGAGGAAAGTGGTTTACCGATGATGAAACGATTGCTGACATACATTAGGTTAATTTGTGCTCTAATACAGTGTAAGCGAATTGATAGACACTCTTTTCATGCACTCTTAAAAATGTTGTTTTCTTTTTCTTAAACACCGACGTCCAACTCTATTGCGTAATTCCGCTTCATCCAAAGGTTGTCTGGAAGAGATCGCTTTTAGCGATAAGACCGCCTATTGTTATACTTTTTTTTGTAAATAATAATTACGTTTAGTTTTTTGTCTTAATTGTCTAAAGTGTTCAATAAAGAGTTTATCTATCTATCTATCTATAGACAAAAGAATGAGCGACGTGGTGCCCGATTACTGTGATCGCTGATGACATATATGTAAATGAATGGACTAAGTATTTCTCGCGGTTTATCAGTAGTCGATCACAATTAAAAGTGCCTTGTTTTATAGTTCTTAAATGCTATTTAAATACTTAAAGTCATTAAAAATATACTTTTTATTAATAGCTGTTTGACAATTATTGACAATTTAATGTTTTAAGTCTATTGATGTGCTAATTACCTAGGTATAATTCATAACACTAAACATGAAACTATTTTTCAATTCATCACTCAAATTCCATACCAACAACTATTATAATATTAAATTATTATAACAGATAGATAGATAGATAACACTTTATTGGTAACCAAATTACAATATAAACATAAAGTAAACTTAAACTATGTGTACAAAGTGTCTTATTGATTAGAGCGATCTATGAAACAAAAAGAGACCGATCCCTTTAATATTAATTAAAACCAAAAAAATGCATAAAACAGAAATCACCATCCGTAACAGTAACGTAAACAGTCAGTTCATGTATGGAGTACTGTTCTCATCTTTGGGACGGTTCAGCTAAGTACCAGCTTGAGGCTCTTGACTACATTGAGCGTAGAGCCAAGAGACTCATTGGTTGCGAGCAGCTGTTAAATTCAATGTTTCAGAGCTTGGGTCATCGCCGCATGGTAGTACTAGTCTCTCCGTTTTTTATCGGATACATTTCGGAGAGTTTGCCAAGGAACTAGATATAACACGATCTAGTTTCCCCATCCGCGTTCTATCATCAGACAAGCAGACAAATTGCTAAGCGACACCGCTGTATAGTAGATATTCCACAAATGCGCACGAAGCATTTTGTATACACATTAATTATGCGACCTGCAAAGGAATGGAACTCCTTGCCTGAGCCGATGTTTCCTGATGAGTACAATATGGGAGTCTTCAAGTCGCGAGTGAATAGGTATCTTCTAGGCAAGCTTGCTCCATCGTCGACCACATCGTTGCTTACCATCAGGTAAGATTGTGGACAAAAGTTTGCCTATTATAAATACTAAAAAATGCAGAAATATATCCTTTCTACTTCTGTCGAAAACTTACACTTAATTTACAGTGATAGAAAAACTTGTTTACAAACTAGTCCACTAAGAATATATTTTGTTTTTTAACAAATACAAATTCTCTTTATTTAAAAACCAATACAAAAATCTTAAAAGTAACTAAATAAATAAATCTAAAAGAGGTTTCACAATAGGCGGTCTTATAGCATAAAGCCATCTCTTTTTTTTATAAAGAACAGCATCTGGTGGAGGTGTACACTAAGAAGTAAATAATAAATAGAGAAAAGAACTATTAACATACAGATATTCATCAAAAGTCCATAGGTGTTAAATGTATTCTACTTACTTTTACAAAATTGTAGCTTTCCGCTTATCCTACTAATATTATGAATCCGAAAGTTTGTTTGTAAGTGTGTAAGTGTGTAAGCATGTTTGTTCCCTCTTCACGCTTTAACGGCTAAACGGATTTGAATGAAATTTGGAATGTACATAGATTATACCTAGGATTAACACATAGGCTACTTTTTAGCTTGATAATAGCGGGCAAAGCCGCAAGGCACGGCTAGTTCTGCATATGTTAGCCACAAAACAAATTATAGTGTCACCTACCTGCAAGTCAAATCCTTGGTAACTACTTTATATTACAAACAATAATTTCCTCAATAGGGGTTATTGTTCTCACCTGTTGTCATTTTGCCAGAAAAAAGTAAAACCACAGACAGGTGAAAGTTTGACCACCTAAATACTCAATCATCTGCTGAACACCCATTCGGTGATTGGTAATTTTTTTTTTGACTGTGACCACAAAATTCTGTTTACGCATATGGCTAATAATATAATTATATAAAATGACCATGGTGTTGGCTCCTGGTCAGAGCAACAAAGTTGGGCACAAACACGTTTAGTTAACATTGTTGTTGCCAACAAGTGAAATTAAGTAATTATTTTTAAATATGTAAAAATAATAAATAATATAATTTTCTTCCTTACTGTTCTACCTGTAACTATTATATATACATTGAAAATACATAACAGTGTTCAAAAGACATTGACATCATAACTTTTTTTTTTCTGTCTCTATAATTATTAATAATGAAATACTTAATAAAAATAACAATACAATACAACACAATACAAATACTCTTTATTGAAAAACCAATACAAAATTAAAAAAACTAACTAAATAAATAAATCTTAAAGAGGTTTCACAATAGGCGGTCTTATTGCATAAAGCAATCTCTTCCAGACAACCTTAGCATGAATGTATTTTTTTTTTATAAAGAACAGAATCTGGCGGAGGTGTACACTAAAAAGAAAATAATAACGAAATATACGCCTTAAATTCTTCTAATATAAAAAATAATAACATTGCCATTAAAATACTAGAGAATTAAACATAAAAACGTATTCCAGGTCTAGTGTGTTTACCAGCTTCGATCACATCGTCACTTACCATCAGATGAGATAGTGGTCAAACAATAGCCTGTCACAAATAAAAAAAAAAAAAAAAAAACATAAAAATCAGAAAAGCAGCATACTAGCAACAGATCCAAACACACATCTAAGATTAACCAATTCATAACATTTCGTCAGGTCTCTTGTAATACAATTCACTGTGCAGCTTATAATCCTTAACACTGTGCATGCGAATGCATTAGTCTGCCTTCAAGGATATCGTGTGTGGTAATCACTCTATTGACGATGCAAAACAACATGCTCTGGACCGGATCATTTGCTAAACGAACAGAGGATTTATAGAGTCGACACGGTTTGAGTATATTTCTTTCAACACCCCCAATAAATCTTTTTATAACTATATATCCATTATTATTTGACAGATGCCTCCTATAATTGTAGAACACGAATGTTGTATGAAAATGTTGGGTTCAATCGTATTGTGTAGTATTCTTTTCAACTTTCAATATAATAGAAAAAATATTAAGTAACTTAAATTAACTTTGATTTCTAAATGAATTTATTCATTATTTTTAAAAATAGAAAAATATTCATTAAAAATGGTTTTATTCACAATACAATAATTATGAAATTATAACCTATATATGAAATAAAAATAAGTTACAAAATACTCTATTCTACAACTAGCTAGCTAGTAGCACTCCTAAAATAACAATAAAAACGAGATAATTTTAGTATAGTTAAATGAGAGTAAGTAAAGTTTTGTCACTTCTTAAAGTTTATTCACAAAACATATTTAAACATGTAAAATGTACTTATATTGCATTGTATATATAATTCTTATTCATCAACCGTACAGCGAACGAGTGGAACTCATTGCCTGCGTCTTTGTTCCCTGAACGGTATAATCTGGGATTCTTCAAGTCTCGAGTGAACCGGTATCTTCTAGGCAAACATGTCCCATCTTTGGCCGCATCATCTCTTTCCATCAGGTTAGATAGTAATCAAATACTTGCCTTTTCTACATAAAACAAAATGTAATTAAATAAGGAACAATGAGTTTTTGTTTAACGACTCGGTTGGCTCGGTGGGCAAGTATCTGCCTCCTGTACCCACCCTGCGTTCGATTCGATTGATACTTGTATGTAAATTTTTTTTCATAGCAAAAAGGTTTAGCACGAAGTTTCTCTACACATTTTACTCTGACCACACGACACGACATTTGGTCAAACCGCGAAAGTGGAATCGACGTTTTTGTTTGACACGCGGACTTCGATATCTGTTATTATTGAAACAATCCATACATTTCTGAAAATTACGCCAAATAATCAGGTTGTATGAAGCCATTGTCCGCGAAATAAGTAGTCATGATGACAGTCAGCTGTCGGACGTATTTTCAAGCTTTGTTAAGTTATTATGTAATGTCGATAATCACGAGTTTTTATATTGAATTAAGTAATTTTTGTTGGTGAAATAATAAATTGAAGTTTCCCAACAAGCATATTATTATATGAAGTTTCGGTTGGTAATATTTTAATGGAGACATCATCCTGCAAAAGTCCTGCCAAGTTTCGTTTAAAACAAAACCTTATGAACACTGGAACAATGCTTTTTTTAAGAATTTTTTAAACTTTCGCGAACTTCAATCATGTTTATGTGAGAAAACCGGGTCTTTTCGCGCTTTTATTTTCAAAATAGCATTATTTTGACTAACCTCGACGACCTCGAGGGTTGCACCAACCGTGGTCACGAGAGACTCTCGTGACCACGGCCGGTGCAACCCTGCCAAAACGTCAAGGTTAGTCAAAATAATGCTATTTTGAAAATAAAAGCGCGAAAAGACCCGGTTTTCTCACATAAAAATGCTTTTTTTTTATCAGCAGAAGCAGAAAGCATGGATCCAGTGCCACTATAGATGAAATCAATGTCTTTAAATTTTAGAGTTTTTGGACGCTGGTTTCCTACCGACGTTTCCCTTCGCCGTGTTTGAACGTGTAGGCACAAAACTCATGCTGGCTATTAACTCAATGATACGTTTAATCTGCTCATCTTCGATAATGAGATACCGGTTGCGCAACAGGGGATTCCGAATTCAAACATGCGCCTGACCTCCGGCCCACATCGGCCGGAGCATTTGCGATCAATAAAGGCTTATTGTTACTCCGAAATGTAAACAAAATGGCTCTTAGAAGCAACTGTTAATTAAGGCATCGAAATTATTTGCCTGGAGTCGCGATATATTATAATATAATTCTTCTGTACGTGTGTATGTGACTGAATATCTTCTAAACATCTGGACTGATTTTGATAAAAGTTTTTGTGTGCTCAAGTGGATTTAAAAATGGTTTAGATTATTACTATTTTCGAATTTAAAACGTTTGAACAGGACACTGCTTTAAATTCATCTGTCGGGTTCGCTAGTTGTAATATTTAAAACTGCTCAGTTACTGTTTCCATGGCGATGGTTAGCTAGAATTGACCCCCTATTACGTATCTTTGTTGCACGCGTTTCTATTTGAATTTTCTATTCGTCAATTTAGTATTGAAACCGTTTGCTACAAAGATAGGTAATAGGGGGCTTGATGTTGTATGCGCTGATTCCTGCAAATTGAAAAAATAATTTCATTCAACAATTCCTAGTCACATAATGTTAAAAAGAACTTTTCCGCGTTATTGCATTTCCGTGAAAGTGAAAAAACGGCGTTGTAGATTATGTATTATTTTTTAAAACTTGTAATTATTTTTAAAGTTCTTGAACGTGCAGAAGTATAGTAAAATCATACAAAAGTAAAACGTGATTTTCGGTTTCGCTCCAAAACTACAATATAAGTTCCATTTAAGTCTTTACCACTTTACTAGGTTATGACTTAACCATGACTGGACTATGACTCTTTCAATTGACTGGAACTACACAACAATTTTGACATACCTACTCAATTATACTTGAACAATATTTATCACTTGAGATTGGCTAAAAAAACAAAGATTGCTGAGCCAAAATAAAAAAAAAAGTCATGCATAAAGACAAGTAAAGATTGTAATTATAAAAAAATGTAAGCTTTTAAATCTTCAAACTATTATGTAGAATTAAAATGGCACTTTTTAAAATTGTCAGACTAATTTTAGCTTTACTATAAACATTACTTGTATATAAGTTGATAGATATATATCACGGATGCTATAAAATTCACATAAAATTTTGTAAAAAAAAATTTGCTTATCTGAATAGAACCCAGTCCCGCGTAGCCAGAGATGTAACAAAGTATGGGCTTTATCGATTATGCAACACAGGGATTCTGAATTCAAAGTTGCGCATGACCTCCGGCCCACATGCCGGCCCGCGCATTTGCGATTCGGGCCGCGTACCTATTGTTTTACTTTTCGAATTTCGAATTTCGACAGTTTGAAGGTTTGTTGTTGATGGATTGTCATATCGCGACGATCGCCAGTATAACATGATCTGTGATTAGTTATATGTTGATTAATTTCATGTTTGTGTTCGAACTTCCAGAAGGATTATACTTTATGCTTTTAATAACAAAAGAATGGAACGCTTTGCCGTCATGTATGTTTCCCGAAAGGTACAATTTGGGTGTGTTCAAAAGTAAAGTGAATAGGTATTTACTAAGCAAGCGTGCTCCGCCTTAGATTACATCGTCACTATTCATCAGGTGTGATTGTAGTCAAACTTTTGCTTTGTCTGTAATAAAAAAAAAGTGTACTTGTACTACTAAACCGTGTAAACTGCTTTGTACTTACATTTCAATAGTTTAGGTCAAAATTAAATTATTTATTAGTTTTAAAGCTAGATTGGAATTCCAATGTACCTAACACCGTAATTAGTACGCCATTAATAAAAAAACATGTCCTTTACTTTTTTACACGGGCTACACTCTTCCTTGAGAATAATATAGGATTTACGGAGTTTTGCCGCGAAAGTGAAAAAATGGCGTTGTTGATTTTGTGTAATTTTCCAAAACCTGTGATTCTACTAGTGTTAATGTGTAATAATGGTGGAATATTAACCGTTAATACTTAGTAAATGTGCATAAGTGTAGGCAAGTCATACAAAGTTGAAAAACGTGATTTTCGCCTTCGTTCCAAATCTCCAATAGGTAGAAGTTCTAGTAAAGTTTCTACCACTTTTCTAGGGCATGAATTGACTATGACTGACAACTTGACTTTGACTGTGACTTGTGACTAAGACTTTTATTATTAAGAATAGAAATTGTTAATATTTGTTTAATATTTCGACTGAAGAACTATGCATCCATGGTCATGAAATAATTTAAAAAAAAAAGAATAATACAGGATGGATTTTTCACTTACTTGAAACCCATGTTGTGATTGAAGTATGTCAATCACAACATTAAAACTGGGTAAGTCATATAAGGAAGTCACATTAAAATATTACAAAATTTTACATTTTTGTCCTTTTTGTAACCTTCAAAATTTCATTTAATAAATTAGGAATGAGCAACAAATAAGAGGGAATTTGCCAAGTAACGATGGAGGTCACGTTGAGCTGGTGCCAAAATATGGTCAGCACTTTTCATACGGGACTTTCTCAATATGTCATTGTTTTAATAGACCATTTGGCACAGGATCAAAAGTTTCATTTCATTGAAGATCCGGCACTATGTTGACACTTTGCCAATTTTGTATTTAATATTGTGGCAACTAATTCTTAATACAAAATCACGCGAAACCAGAAACGCAAAATTCGGCCGCATTGTCACTTTCCATTTGAGTGAGATAGTGGTCAAATGCTTACCTATCGAGCACAAAAACACTATATGTATCATTTGCCTTTTAGATTTCGAGGCGATAGGTTACGTTTTATATACTGTCAACTGCTATCAATTTTGTTCTTCAACTCCGACTAAACAGCTACAAAAGGTGACACTTTTAGTTTTTGTCTCCAATATTTTTTCAGTGGTCCATTGAGCCAATTGTCCTTTAAGTAACTCAATAGTAACGCAACGGACTTTTGTCAAAATATTTACTTATCCTGACGATTTTAACAATAGAGCCCTTGACGCTAATAATGCCATTTTGTATTTTTACGATCCATTTTGTATTTTTTTTTTCATTTGAGTTTAAGGCGGCATGTAATTGTCATTTTAATTTCTTTTCTTCGATCAGTGTCGTATGATAATAAGATATTCGATAGGAGTACGATTCAATTGTATATATTTGACAATCGAGATCTGTCTTAAGATAAACAGCTCCTGTTACAGGAATTTTGTCTAATTTTGTCGATACTT
Source organism: Lomographa bimaculata (assembly GCA_948107665.1). Classification (NCBI taxonomy): domain Eukaryota; kingdom Metazoa; phylum Arthropoda; class Insecta; order Lepidoptera; family Geometridae; genus Lomographa; species Lomographa bimaculata. The sequence continues at coordinate 5,455,394 of OX403596.1, read as the reverse complement.
CTCGAAGTATCAGTTCAATAAATCTCGATTTTAGTCTGACTAGAAATAAACGTGATACAGGAATTAAAATACGGATACGGATACTAATGAAAAGGTGTCTTAATCCGCAATGTTTCAAAACTTATGTGGCTCTGAAATTAAAGTTCAATTGATTCGTCCGCTTTTGTCCCTTATTGTTTCCTCAAATGCTTTGATCAATACAAAGTATTAACTGTCAGATATTTTTTTAATAAGATCTTTACAAGTGCGTCACCCGTTTTTCTGTTAACTTTCCTATTAATAACTAGAGGTGCTATATCATCATCCAAAACATTTTTTGCCTCCTTTAATTACACACTTCTTGAATCCTTTTGTTCGTAAACACTGCGCATATTAACGAGTTAGGAGTTTGTCCACTGCGACTTAGTTTTTGTTGTATTGTTCATAACTTTAGTAAAGTACAAAACAATAACAATTTTACAATCTTCCATTGCACACGCACAAACAAATGTCAAACCATTTCCGTCATTATGTTTTACACGTTAAGGTACTAAACGTCACGTCTATCTACAAGGGAATGTCGTTGCAAATGACTAAAGTTGACAAAAAGTGACCCCATAGAACGAATGGTCATTATCTACTGTTGTATGTAAATCCTAGAGTTATCCACAGAATAACAATTATACCCAGTACAGAAGCGTAGCGCTTGCTCGCACTATCTATTTTAATGTTTTTTTTTTTTCGCCTCTGATAGAAATGCGTGTAATGCCATTATCTAATCTGTTATGCGTTAATTAAGATTAGAAAGTATTTTTTTATTATATATTAATTCAATATGCATGTTAACCTGTATCAGACACTAAAAAATCTAAAAAAATTATGTATTTGGCCCGCTTACAAAAGCACACAATGTCTCAGTAGGTAGAGACTAAGTTAAAATTTAATATTTTATAAGCAAAACCACCGTGAAAACCTATTTCACATTAGAATTCCACCAGCAGTCTATTTTAATAATTGTGGCACTTGCGACAGAAACACAGTTTTAGGTCCTAAATAAAGTTTCAACTGTTTTTAGTGATAGTTCTTTTAAAAAAATATGTTGACACTAAACAAAATGTAAAAATACTTGAAGCATACTTATATACCTACAAAAAAGTTATTTAAATATGTAATAAGTCTACCAGAATCATCATCGACAGCAGTAGAGTTACGACGCGGCCAAACAAAGGCCAAGCAAACATTTAGTCTTTGAAATTGAAAAAAAAACATCAAACGGTTATCATGAGAGTATCGTAAGCTACTCTCATTACAACCGTTTTATGATTTTTTTTATCCTGGATAGGCAAGCATTTGATCGCTATCTCACATGATGGAAAGTGACGATGCGGCCGAAGATGGAACATGTTTGCCTAGAAGACACCTATTCGCTTTAGACTTGAAGATACTCAGATTGTACCGTTCAGGGAACAAAGACGCAGGCAATGAGTTCTACTCCTTCGCTGTAGGGATGATAAACGATTATATTTACTCAGCGGGCCGAGCAACAACAACTGTAAATTTTTCGAAGTGACCTCCCCCTAGCTTTTCTTCTAACCCTGACCTCGAAGTCATCAGGAATGTGTTAGGAATCGAACTTGACCAAGGGTCACAGGTCTGGGTCAAGTTTGATTGACACTCCGGTGACGCTAACGATTGTTTTTGTCTTAGAATTTGTCATTTGTTAATGATTTTTGAAGTCGGCTTTGTTTATAGTTATCTTAGTTTCGTTTAAAACGTAATTTCTAATAAAATATGAAATTGGGTAATTCTTCATTGAAATCCCGCTTAACGGGCTAATTTTGTGTTTTTATTTAACTGACCGAACTGCTTTGACGATCCAGTTGGCACAGCAATTGCTCTCTGCTTTCTGCGCCGTAGGTCCTGGGTTCAGTTCCCGAAAGAAGTACAATTTCGTTTCCAGGGGATATTTGTGGTTCTGGTTCTGATTGTGTGTGTTATATAAATGCTCCACTCACGATATAAGTCTTTGGAGTCAGTGTGGCACTGTGAGTGTTAATTAATTTTTGTATTTATTTTGTGATAATTAAACTGCATGAGTGTTTTGTGTAACCAACAAAAGTATACGTATACACTTTCACAGTCCCAAATTACGTTTCAAGACTTGTCGAGATTGCTGGAAAAATTCGCTTTAGACTCATAATCACAGGTCACAAAACAAAAAGCACAAACATTTGTGCAAAGGTAAATTGTGCTCCTGTCAGGAATCGACCGCCCCGCAGCGCACAGGCTTACTCACTGCGCCAACTGGGTCGTCGATTCCAAACTTTCCTTTGATTTAGTTGGTGTATTTTTGTCCACCTGTCGCGTGGACGAAACTTCGGTCAATATGTGGTGCCGTCCCGTGCCTTACACCTAGCTCACAGGTTTATCACTTTTTTAGGGTGCCACTTATAGCCACCCTTGGGGGTACAAAAACTAATTTGTAAGGGTGAAATCAAATTTTGTTTTCGAAATATAAAAACAAATTGGCATTCTAGAATCATTTGTTACTTATAACTACTATAGTTTAGTCAGAAGGTACACTTAAAATATTATTAAGTAATAGCATTACCTAGTAAATTGATCAAAGTGAGTACATAAGTATTTCGGTTTTAGTAAAATCAATTTCAAAACCCGTCAAATTCTACGTATTTTTAATCAGAATATTTCTGATAAGCTGATAACTTAGGCAAGTACATATCTTATACTAGCGTGCCCCGGGGCTTTGCTAGCGTCGATTAATTTAAAAAGTTGCCTATGTGTTAATCCTTGGTATATAAAAAAAAACGCATTCACACTCACAGCCCCACACTAAGTTCAAGGACTGTATTGCGGGTGCCGGAAATATTCACATCACACACACATTACGCCCAGAACCAGAAGCACAAATATCCCTTGGGAAGGAATTTATGCTCCTGCCGGGAATTGAACCCAGGACTCATAGCGCAGAGGGCGAAGACCTGTCCACTGCGCCAATTGGTATAAGCTATGTAAAATTCAAACTTCATCCAAATTCGTTCAGTCATTACAGCGTAAAGAGGGTACAAACATAATTACACACCAACTATCAGATTTATAATATCAGTATATGATTTTATTAACGTTTAAAATTAGAAACACATACATTAAAATAAATTTAAAATATTTAAATTTTATTGATCTGCGCCTACGCAAAAAAATCTTTGTATTTACAATAGCATAAGCTCTTTCCCACTTGTAAAGTTAAAAAGAATTCGCCATTAACCTGGCGAAACATTTTTTATTTCAAAAGCTTCTTGTTCTTAATTCAAAAAGCATATTACTTCAACGAAGTGACCCGTGACTCGGGGTTGTGTATGGTAATTTACATCAATCCAGTAATTTATCTAGTAGGACACACAGGAATTTAAATTACCGTTATTGGTTTATCACCAATATATTTGCCACTCCAAAAGTTTAAATACATGTTATATTATTGTATACTACATAACATTTTATCGTTCCATATATTTTTTTCTATCTATTACTCAACATTATCAGAACAACTAAATGCCCACTGCATTTTTTTTACAAATCAATAACTAAGATTTTTGTATAGTACATAATATTCGATATGTAAAATCTTATGTAATTAAAAAATCTAATGCATTCTAGGATACGGAATTTTAACTAAGAAAAAAAGAAAAAAATTACGTTGAAAACCAGCGCTGCGTCACAGTTTCAAGCTGAACTCGCTCCTTTTGTGCATAAATCTATCTTGTAATGTATTTTGAATTCAACTGTCAATTAGTATTTAAATGTCTGTAATTTTGCTGTGCATTTTTCGACTGGAACGATGTAAAGGAACCTTTGATTTGGCCGCCGGTCAATACCTGGTGCCTGCCAGTGCCACCCGCCAATGAGGGGTACGCTGATTTCGTGATTAGATTAAAAAAGTATGATTCCAATTTTGAAAATATAAATTACCAGCGCTACGGTAAAGAAGCAGTTTTATAATGACCGTAGAGCGCGGTTTTTATTTTTTATAAGGTAAGGGGTTGTGCTGGCAATAATTTAGATATTTTAGTGATTGTGAAAATGGGGACAAAATAATGAATAGGATGTAAAGACTTTTTATGGTTAAATGTTTAACGCACGATTTTGATAAGTATGTGATGTATGAAACAGAGCGGTGAATTATCTACCTATACTTATTTTCAGCCGACTTCAAAAAAGAGGTTCTCAATTCGACTGAATGTTTTTTTTATGTTACGCGATATCTCCGCCAATGATGAATCGATTTTGATGTTTTTTTTGTTTGGTAGAGTATACTTCAGAGGTGGTTCCATAATTTTTTTATCGAAATCGGTCAAGCCAAAACCGAAATATCAGCGATGAAGTCGGTTTTTTTAAGCTTTGCTTGCGTTTCAATTATCGCAGTTTTAAAGATACATAATCTGTACTATATATTACTAAAAATGTATTTTAGGCACTTATTCAATGTCTTCTTTTTGTTTGCAATATGTTATTTTATGAATCTACTAGCGATCCGCCCCGGCTTCGCCCGGGTGTGATAAATGAAAAACCGCTCGACCGATTTTGTGCAAACTTCACATAAACCATCTACTAAATAGTCCGAACAATGCAAAGCCTAAACATTTGGTTTGGATAGGTGAGCCCGTTCTTGAGTTATAAAATAACAACGAAAAGTGGCATTGATTTTTATATATATAGATTGTCATCATTATTCAGTGTAAACATGTTCATAGCAAATTTTTATAAGTTTAAATTAAAATCGTCTTGTAAGTAAAATTTAGTTATTTCTTCAGACAATAAACATTGTTTCGATCTTATCTTAAGTGTATTTATTTTTAAAGCTTCGATAACATACCTAAACAAATTGAACAACACACGTGACGGAAGTAGAAATGTATGTAATTTTTTAAGAGTTTCCTAAACCTGAGTTACCTTTTTTATTTGATCAGCGAAACTTATAAGTACAAGCATTCCTTGCGTAAGTAATTTAGCTAACTTGAAATTATTAACACCTTTTTTTCTACTTACCTTACTTTAACTATTTTCCTATCGAGCATTAAAAAACAACCAACTGCTATTGCCAATATCTACAAAAGTTTTCATTGAGTATTATTCGAAGTGACTCCACTCGCTGACATCCTAGACAAAATAAAATCATCACGCGAAATGGTTTAGAGAACCTTGACACGGCATCTAAATATGAATAAGACAACAAGAGTTTAGTTATCCCGTGAAGCTTTTATCTATTAATCTCTTCAGATTCTGCGCTCTTATAATTATGATAGAACTTCACGTATAGGTAAGTCCGTTTAATCATTAAGTGATGTTATTATATTGTAGGTGAGCCGAGTAGGTACACTATGAACAATCCTGTGCCACGGCATACATTTATTAATTTCTCTGTTAATATTTTTTATTAATCCTCTTATTTCTTTGATTTGTAATTAAAACATAGTTAGTAGATTTAATAATATAACATAGTAGTGTAGTTTTCTAATGATTATCTTGACGACTAATGTGTTTTTTTTATTATTAATAATTGAATCAAATTACTGTTGACTTCTGAAAACGTCTTTGATAGATTTTTCGTACGACTCAGTTGGCGCAGGTAGCAGGTATCTTACCCTCTGCGGCTGGGTTCGATTCCCGGCAGAAGTACAAATTTTCTTCATAAGGAAGATTTGTGGTTCTGGTTCTAGGTGTGATTTTGTAAGTTATGTAAATATTTCCGTAATCCACGATACAAGTCTTGACATTACAAAAACAGAAGAAATTAAAAATCGTTTTAATTAAACCGCCTACGAAATTAGCTAATAATCTCGCAGCACAAACAAAAATCATTTAAACAAAAACAAAATGCATATAAAAACTTTTTTTACCTCGATCCGTAAGCATAACCTTTGTCCCTTATCAACAAGGGCTAGTCGCAAAAACAAAACGTTAACAAAAGAAGGGTCCAAAGTTCCGAACAGACGTGGGCGCGTGCCGGTACATTGTGCCGAAATGACGATAACATCGGCAAGCTTGACAAAAAGCAGAAAAACAAAACGTAAGAAAAAAGTGTAAACCAAAATAAAATAAAATAAAGGGTATTTACTCTCACAGCCCCAATCTAATTTCGATGGCCTAATGTGTCGTGGGTGCCGGAAACATTCACAACCAGAACCAGAAACCCACATTTTCTTAGGGAAAATACTTGTGTTTGAGGAAATCGAACCCGATACTGAACAGTGCAATGATAGACACAAATTAATTTGACTGTTTGTCTTTGTATTTGATAGCAATAATTGAAACGCAAGCAAAGCTTAAAAAAACCGATTTCATCGCTTATATTTCGGTTTCGACTTGACCGATTTCAATAGAAAATTTATGGGTAAAATGTATGGGTACTGAAGTATACTCTACCAAACAAATAAAAATCATCAAAATCGATTCATAATTGGCGGAGATAGAGCGTAACATACATAAAAAAACATACAGTCGAATTGAGAACCTTTTTTTGAAGTCTGTTAAAAAGGGATAGGGGAATTAACTCCTGTAATTCCCGCTCACACTCTCCGAAATGTAAACGGTAGAGAACCGATAGGCTCGTAACCTTAAGTAGATATTATCGTTCTGCTGATTTTATGGTTTTCACGCATACCATCATCGTTGCCATCTTAGAACTCCTCAAGCTTCTATAAACCTTATGAAACAGCTCTGACATCTCACATTAGACTAGCCAAATTGGATGCAAAGTTCAAATGGTGACTTGAATATCAAATACCTCAAGTATCTAACTTGTAATGTATCTTTTGGTTATAATACCTAGACCATCTATGTAAGGAATACTAAGCAATGTTGATTGTGTAGCTTAGACATATATTTTAATAGGAATGCGATGTTATTATGGAGCTATTGTGAGATGTTTATGTTTATTATATAAGGCCATCTCAGGCTAGTGCTTACCTCGATTTGAAAATCAGTGTTCAATTTTTGCTGCAGTTCTAGCCATCCTAAATACTTAGAGAGCATTGCTCAATAATTTTATCAAAACAACAAGCAACAATTTTTTTGTAAAAATAATCATATATATATTTTTTTAAATCTACAAACGGTCATTAAAAATTCAGGATTAATTATATTATAATTTTATTTTTACATTAATTATGTCTCAAGTGCAAAATTAATTAATGTTGCACTTTATAAAACCAAACTATATTTTATTTTATAGATACCTACTAACGTAATTTTCAGTCCTATGTTACTAACAAGTGGATCTGTGTTGTCCGAAATAAACAGATTTTGATTTGATTAAAACCTAGCAAGTATCAAAATTTGATGGGAACAGTACAATTACAATTACAAGTACAATTTTGTACAAATCTGTACTATTACAAACTTTTATAGGTAATTCCTAGTATATTAATATTTACGAGTAAATGCTATGAATTTGCACGGCCTTTTTTGTTGTATATGTTTTAGATGTAATTAAGAGACGAGACGAGCAAGTCCTCGCCTGATGGTAAGCATCACGATTGGCCAATACAGTTCAGTGCCACCCAGAGTCTTAAATATAGGTCCAAATCTTGCGGGGCAAGGCACTGTGTCGTCACCCTGAGATATCTAACTCTTATCGTACCTATACGAGATATCTTCTATCTCTTATCTTTTTTTTCTTTAAATATGATTTTTTTTTATGCCCGATAGGCAAGCATTTGACCACATCTCACCTGATGGAAAGCGATGATGCGGCCGAAGATGTAGCATTCTTGCCTAGAAGGTACCTATTCACTCTTGACTTGAAGACTCCCAGATTATACCGCTCGGGGAACAAAGACGAGGGCAATGAGTTCCACTCCTTCGCAATACGGATGATAAACGTAGAAGCAAAACGCATCGAGCGAATTGGAGGTATGTCAACCATATATGGATGACGTTTGACAGTTTGTCTTGTTGTTAGATGGTAAAATGGACAAGGTGGAATTAACTCGTCTAATTCCTGCGCACACTCTCCAAAATGTATACCGATAGGCTCGCGACCTTACGTCGGTGATTAAGACTCTGCAATTTGGACTCGACTAGCTTATCATCGCCAATGAGTCTTTTTGCTCGCCGGTCAATGGACTCAAGAGCTTTAAGCTGGTACTTAGCGGATGATACTTTACAAACTCTTAATTTCTTCATTAGACTCTTTAACAATAAGGTTTATGAAGGTTGCCTGGTAGAGATCGCTATTAGTGATAAGGCCGCCTGTTGTGATACTTTACGTATAAGCTTGTTTGTTACCTTTGTTTTATCTCATCTTATAAAGTGGATCAATAAAGTAATATCTATCTATCTATCTATAAGGTTTACATTGTCAGTTCATCTACTAACCCGACGAGCTTCACTGAAAGCTCTAATAAACTTGACAACAAATTGCAATGCTTATTCATATATTGCAAGTATCGTGACAAATTGTACTCAACAGCTTATTCCGATATCCAGACTTCATTCCAGCCAATGTGTTTATTTAAACAATGCTCGAGGATTCCGTACTTAAATAATTAATACAATTGCGATAGAGCCCAGGGCTTGCAATCCCGCCCACATAAGTTCTCACAGCTTACTCATCATTGTGAAATGAACGAACGATGTGAACTTTTGAAAGCTATTTGTTCTATGCAGCCTTGACGGGAGTTTCAGGCTAAGGTTGGTATAGTGAATCTAATCGGATTTTGTTTTTTGTTAATGTTATTGAACTGCCCGTTGGCTTAGTTGGGTGGCGTTTCGCCTTCTAAGCAGGGGTATCGGGTTCGATTCCCGGCGGGAACACAAGTTTGCTCCCCAAGGAAAATTTGTGTTTCTGGTTCTGGATGTGATTGTGTGTGTGATGTGAATGTTTCCGGCACCCACGACACAAGTCATCGAACTTAGTGTGGAGCTGTGAGTGTGAAAGCGTTTATGTTTATGTTATGTTATTGAGTGGCTAAACTAGCAAGCCGCTCGCCTGATGGTAAGCGTCACGCTTGCCCATTACTGATAAAACTAGCTGTTGCCCGCGGCTTCGCTCGCGTTAAGAAGTATTATTTTAAAATTGACAAAGTTTCATACAAACTTTCATCCCCTATTTTTTCCCCTTGCGGGTAGAATTAATCAAAATCCTTTCGTAGCGGATGCCTACGTCATAACATCTACCTGCATGCCAAATTTCAGCCCGATCCGTCCAGTGGTTTGGGCTGTGCGTTGATAGATCACTATGTCAGTCAGTCAGTCACCTTTGAGTTATATAGATTTAGAAGAAGATATAGTCTCATTCGTACTCTTAAAAGGCTCCAAGTTCAGCGTGATTTCAAATAAGCTGATGAAGAAAATACTAGAGAAATATTACTTCCCGTACCTTCTTGGTGGTCTTCTGAAGAGAGTAAGTACTTATATACCAGCATTGATTAACTAGATGAAATTTTGTTGTAGAAAATTTCGTTCTGATGTGTAACCATCGAGATAGGAAACAAACCTAATTACTTTAGCTACAACATCCTTGTGTGTAACAAAGAGAAAAAGCCCCTGTCACTGTCAAAGTTATGGTACAGTCAAAGTCAACGAATATTAAAGTTTTGAACTTTGTATGATCTGCCGATTGTGGGCACACGTGTAACACACGTTCAAATTCTATTAATAGCTAAGAATCTACCATTATTACACATTGACACTCGAAATATCACAAGTTTTGGAGAATAATACAAAAACGACAGCGCCATTTTTTTCTACTTTTGCGTCAAATGCAGTGCCTTGACTTGGTCAATCCGTCTAAAATAGTGTCAAATGTAAAAAATCTGTCAAAAGTAAAACGTCATCAATATGCAAAGAAGAATGAGGAGTTTTGCCACGAAACTGAATAAATGGCGTTGTCGATTTTATATAATTTTCCAAAACCTGTGATTTGATTTGTGTTTCTTCGTTATATGTAATCATCGTCATCGTTGAGGGGTTACGACCCTCAAGATTGAGGATATCGACGCAGAGAGAGAGTGTTTTTCGGGTGTAAATGTGTAATAATGATGGATTATTAACCATTAATAACTTAGTGAACGTGCATGAATGTAGGCAAATCATACAAAACGTGATTTTAGCTTTTGCTTCGCAATAGAAGTTATTATTTTCATTTGTATCATTTTAATTGCCATTTTTGTATCGGTCCTTAGCTTAACATAATCTCAAAGAATTTGGAGTTGTTGTCGCTTGTATGGTTTAAACGCTATACGCTAAATGCCTCTGATTTTTATATGTTTGATAGGCTAGCATTTGACCACTATCTCACCTGATGGAAAGCGATGATGTGGCCGAAGATGTAGCATGCCTGATTCACTCTTGACTTGAAGACTGCCAGATTATACCGCTCAGGAAACAAAGACGCGGGCAATGAGTTCCACTCCCTCGCAGAACGGATGATAAACGTAGAAGCGAAACGCTTCAAGCGAGCCGGAGGTATGTCAACCATGAATGGATGACGTTTGACTGTTTGCCTTGTTGTTAAATGGTAAAACTGGCTTGGGGGAATTAACTCAAATAATTCCTGCGCACACTCTCCGAAATGCAAACGATAGAAAACCGATAGGCTCGCTACCTTACGTCGATGACTGAGACTCAACAGTTTAGTCTCAACCAGCTTATTATCACCAATAAGTCTTTTGGCTCGGCGGTCAATGGATTTCAGAGCTTCAAGCTGGTACTTGGCAGAAGTCAACTTAGAGATCTCGCTTCGTTCGATCAATAAAGGTATAGATACAAACGATTGCAATACTATATACTTACAAGTACTTTGCGTTAACACATAACCTTACCTACCTTTGAGAGTTTATTGAATTAGCATATTGAAATAACTTGAATTTGAGCTATTGATTCTTGAGACACGAATGACATTTGATCAATAATTTGATAGCGTCGTTAACATTTTCACTGCATTACGTAGATACAATAGGTATATTAGCTGTGCCACGCGGATCTGCCGGCATTCATTATGTACGAAATAATTTAAGAGCTCGTTGAGCTAAAATTATTAGACGTTAAGTTGCTAGCCTGTCAGTAATCAATCAGGTCTATTTGATTGCATTTCTCTCGAACTAAGTATTTTTTATCATCGGACAACGAGAAGTCAACCGCCTGTTCACTCGTTACGTATTGCTTTTACATTCAACATCCATACACCATAGTTTAAACATATGAAGAATATTTTATCTTATCTAATCGTCTAAATATGTATTTTTGTAGTAGGTATGTACCTACACTTTGCGCAATAGGCAGGTCTCTGTCCTCTGCACCGTGGGTTTTGGGTTCGATTCACGGCAGGAGCACAATTTCACTTCTCATGTGACATTTGTCATTCTGGTTTTGGGTGTGATTGTGTGTGTGATGTAAATATTTCCGACACCCACGATACAAGTCTTTAAACTTAGTGTGGGGCTGTGAGTGTGAATGAGTTTGTTTCAATTGTTTTTGTAGCTACACTGGAGTTGCACGATTTATTTCAATCATTAATCATCGGATATCTAGACAGAATCCCAAGCGACATAAAAATTAGCATACAATTACATCTTATTAAAATGCTTTTTAATTTGGAGTTTTAATAAACAAAACAAAATCGACTAAACAGCCAATCTACCTTAAGGGCAGCTGGCGGTTAACTTTCCTTTACAAAGATTGGGTTGTGTATGTAACAGAAAAAACGTCCAAATCGCCACGTTTAAAATTGCTCGAACATGCTCGCATTTTCAAATATTTATTTTGATAAAAATATTAATATTTTATAAACAACATTTTATTTTCAGCAATATATAGAAGTAAAAAATTTATTAAAAGCATTAAAAAATATATGTTTATTCTCTATTAGGTAGCGGATATCGTCTAGAACTTTAACTCATATTTAGAAGCCCTAGACTCCCACTTCGTCTCATAATTTCCATTAGGTGACCTTACGCGCAGTCTCTTCAATTTATTACCTGCTTCATCGCTTTATTTAGCTACTGGGACTGTACTAGTGTTGTCCAAAACTGGTATATCGATAAAATAATAGATAATGTTTATATTCGTATTACCATAGCAGATTAAAGAGGCCACACCGCCGTTATGGTGGTTACGTTATCCACTGGTAATGGGCTTGAGCACTTGAGTTACCTCTAAAGTCAGTATATTTGTGTTACAGTGAGCTTTTAATTTGCTGTTTAGATATATAACATTTTAGTTCATTATTGGAAAATATCGGCAGTTGGCCCGTAAACTAGTTTTAAAATGGGGCTTTTATTGTCAAAATTAGTATAAAAATTATTTAAGCTTGCTGCCAAAATAATCTGTTGTGTTGCTGTAATGCCATAAAAAATATTTGTTCAGCCGTTAGGCGCAATGACAAACAAACAAACATCCAATCTTTTACATTTGCTATAGGTATTAAATACAGCGTACGATTTATTATTTAATTAGAAAAGATTTTTTTATGCTAGGTAGGCAATCATTTGACCGCTATCTCACCTGATGGAAAGTAATGATGCGGTCGAAAATGGAACATGCTTGCTTAGAAGGTATCTACTGACTCTAGGCTTGAAGACACCCAGATTTTACCGTTCAGGGAACGAAGACGCAGGCAATGAGTTCCACTCCTTCGCTGTACGGATGATAAACGTAGATGTAAACGCTTCTAGCAAACTGGAGGTACGTCAACCATAAATGGATGATGTTTGAGAGTTTGTCTTGTTGTTAGATGGCAAAAAGGGCATGAAAGAATTATATCGTGTAAACACTGAGCACACTCTCCAAAATTAAGCGATAGAATACCGATAGACTTGCTACCTTACATAGGTGACCAAGACTTAGCAGTTTTGATTCAACTAGCTTAATATCGCCAATGAGTATTTGGATCACCGGTCAATAGACTCAAAAGCTTTTAGCTGGTACTTAGCGGATCCATCCCAAAGGTGGCCGCAGTACTCCATATACGATCGAACTTGAGTTTATTAGGACTAGTAGGACAAATTAGTTGGTTTCACTGAATATTATGCTCATCTGCTTATCACACAACATGTCCAACGAATTAGCGACCATAGTGGTGAGGGTCGATGATCGATAATGTTTATCGAAATTTTAATATCATCGATATACCACGCACATCACTAGGCTGCCCGCTGACTTATTTGGCCTGTTGCATGATTAGGCACGCGAGGCTCGTAGGCGCTAGCTGATTCACCAGCATCTATCCTAATTAGTGTTGTTACCTGCTACTAATTTATTAAATGTACAAGTAAGGTATTACGCTTATGTGGACAGGGAACTACACGGAATAGTTAGCTCGTTTGTATGCACTTGATGAGTTGTTGTATGTAAATCATTTTACATTTCGTATAAGGTACAATGATTGTGGTACTACAACTCGAGGCCATTAAATAACTGCCATTTAAGCAACTTTTAGTCGATCTTATAATTAGTACCGGAATGCTAGAAATTGCAGTCGCACACGAAACTTTGAATAGAAGTGTTGCATATAGCATTGCAATGCACTTCTCTCCCTGAGACTTAAGATTTTATGTCTCCGTCTGGTAATTAATAAGCTACAACGCTCTTTCAGATTGAGCTTGACCGGATATTCGCCTTTTTTTTCGAACGGACTACATGCTCCTGGCTGTGTGTGCAGCTTCACCGGGCGTTTTCCTTTCATACATATTATTACATCATCCGATATTTTGTCAACACGGACATAGTGAGAAGACTCAAGAGATCTAAATCTTTTTAATTAGTGTAATATAGTGAATGCCAGTTTTTTCTCTTTAATAGGAACAGTAAGAAAAGTGTCATATTACTCTACTTATCAGTTTAGGTAAAATTTAAATTACTAGCCAATTAGTCTAAAGGCATAGACCATAATTCCAATGTACAAGTGTATAAAATCCGATAATTTTCAGAAATTAAATAGAGACAATAAGAAAAGTGCTAATGGACACATTATTTGTCAAAGCAATGTAGCAGTTTGTGTTAAAGTAAAATTACTGATGAGCCATGTTTTGGCTAAATTGTAATTACATTAGGGAATTCTCTAAGAGGTACTCTAGAAGTAAAGATTGCAGACCTTTGATCGCATTCAACGGAAAAAAATAAACCGAAACATTCTTATATTTATTTGAAACAACTTAACAAGTTACCACCGAAGTCCTTCCCAAATATGACCGTCTCAAAAATAGACACTGGCGACCCTCCCCAAATCGATGTTACTATTTCAGTCGGACTAGCCACGAAAGTCAGTTTATGGCCAGTTTCAATATTTCTTCAATACTCTCAGGTCCGAGTTCGCCAAATAACGCTCGCTGAACCGAAAAATAACAAAATTCAGAATACATGTCAAAAGGCTTTGATTTTTTTTTATTTGGCTTCGCGATCTTTTGCAATTAGCTAATGTCAAGTAATAATACATTTCAAGTGTATTTCATATTAAAAGTCACAAATCAAAGTCAATTTAAAGAATGGACTTTACAGAACTGGACCTTGACCCAGTCATAGTCAAGTCATGCGCTAGTAAAGTGGTAGAAACTTTACTAGGGCATTGGAGTTTTGGAGCGAATGCGAAAATCACGTTTTTCAACTTTGTATGATTTGCCTACACTTTAGCACGTTAATTAAGTATTAAAGGTTAATTAATTATTTACTATTATAACACAATAGAACTCGAAGAATCACAGGTTTTGGAATATTATACAAAATCAACAACGCAATTTTTTCACTTTTGCGGCAAAACTCTTTATTTTATATATATTTGGTCTTAATAGCACAAAAAATTTGCATCGCTATTCAACGTGGAAACGTAGCCAGTATTCTGGGCACTTTTCCTTTGGCAAGCGGTTTACAAAATTGTTGAGTACTATTTGTTTTAATCCCCTTTTGTAATATTTAAAATTTTGATTTGTGTATATGACCTTTTACATTTTTATTTAATTATGATATTTATAATATATTCATTCTTAAAACTTTTAAATTTTTGTATATTGTGATTTTGTGAATAATGTCAAAGGATTTATTATTAATAATATTAAATAGAAACTAAATGTCATTATAATATGCAAGGGAAGCTTTGCTTTGTCTCGATACTTTAACCATATTTTTGATAAAAATTACATACTTAGACTAAGTCAGAGATCAGAGATCAGAGGGTTTCTTGCCACGAGCATAAAAAATGCGTTTTTGTATTATTTCCCAACACAGTGATTTAATGTGTAATAATGGTGGATTAATAATCCAATTATTAATAATTTGTATTAAAATAAAAAAAATATTAGCTAACATGCATGTTAGCTAATATTTTATTTTTTATTTCGTGATCTTTAATCATGTCTTTGTGATAAAACGGAATGATTTTGCGCTTTCATTTTCAAATAACATTATTTAGACTCACTTCGATTTTTCGGCAGGATTGGCCGAGGTCACGACTGTTAAAATAAGTTAGTCAAAATCACGATATTTTGAAAATAAAAGCGCTAAATGACCCCGTTTTCTCACAAAAACAAAATCAAATAAAACTTAAAACATCATTTTCATTTTCACTCTAAAACTTTAATGACAATGCAATATTATATGACATGGAGCTAATCTGACTATGGAAATAGTTCCATAGTCAAATTGGCTCCATGTCATATAATATTGCATTGTCAATAAAGTTTTGGAAAGTGGTTTAAACTCTGAAAAAAAACGAAGTATCCTCATCGAGTTTGGGTACGTTTTATTCGTCTGGACCAGTTCTGTCTTTGTAGATCTTGTTCTATAACTGTTAAGTTATTTTCTATTAACAACTAGTAACAATTTGCTTTATTGTAGTGAATTTTTTTTTAGGAGGACTTTGAAATTCTTAGCCATAACCTTTTTGTGTGAAAAAAAGTGGTGAGGGATGAACGCTGTAATGAATAATTAAAATATTTCCCTGTAAAACAAAAGTTTCGCTTCTATCGTGTGTCTTTACGACACACCGTTATTTTTTTAAGGAAGTCTTACTTGCTTTTATTTAATATTTACATATATTCGACTCCATTTAGTCGGACATCATCACCAGCAATAACTACAAAAATAACCCAAGCTCCTCAAAGTGACATCAATTCTGTTCGACACACGTGTCTTTCGCCCTTGAAAGGGACTGAGCTATTTTAAAACCTTGCGTAAGGAAGGGACGTGATAATTAAAATAATAATTTATTGGAGTATTAGATGGAGAAGCTTGACGAGGTTTTTTTATATTATTACAAGGATTAAATGTTTTGGTTCATTGTTTCTAGCGCCCTTCTGTTCTGTTTATAACTTTCTATCACTTTCTGGACACACTCAAATATCTAAGTGTGATTGGTGGATGAAATAAAAAAGGTTCTACCTATACATACATACCTACATATATAGGAAAATCTACATTCACACGCACCCACACAAAATATCCACATTACCTTTTCTTTATATGCATGAGATTTTGAGTAAGTATTGTTTTAAAATCTATATAGCTATGTAATTAAACCTCAAAAATCAAAAATTAAAATCGTTTATTCACATGGGCCCCCAAAGAGGTACTCAACTACTCATATACCATTGTTAAAATTTTTAAATGAGTAAAAAGTGATAAAAATGCATGGGTAATTTAAAATTGCAACGATATTGGCTTGACAGATTCGTGACGTCAGTTCATGAAATTTTGAAGTTAATGATTGGCCAATCATCCTTAACGGCAGTCGCGTATCAAAGAAAGAACGTCCAAATGACCGCAATTAAGATTAAAATTTGGTTAACTCGAATCAACAGGCATTTGAACACAAATCAATTAAATAGATAAGTAAACAGTTATATGGCAATTAACTGGTTGAGAGCCAAGTTTGTCGAATAAGCTAAACTTATTGCAAAATCTCGCCCAAAAAAATTACAGTAATTTCTTCTAGAAACATACTATTTGTCTGACTCTCTCAAATCACATGTCAACACAGAACTCGATACTTTCTAACGTGTAACGTTACATGTCTCAGATTGGGCAATTTTCTGTATCCTGCCCCACATCTGTCCTACAGGGTGGTAAAAAACGTATCCGTTTGAATGTTACAATTATAGATGGCATTTAACGGTCCGAGAGGGAAATAAAAGTACTAGGTATTCATTTGTAATCAATTTCAAACATTTATATATATATATATATATTCTATTACTATTACCCTCTTATCACTACTCCCTATTACTACTCAGTCTACACTACAGATTTATTATAATTTGCTAAACAAAAATCGATTCATAAATTATCTTTAGTCCTCATAAACTACCTGACAAATTTCTGCAACATATAAATATAAAACGCATTCACCCTCACGGCCCCACACTAAGTTTCACATCACACACAATCATACCCAGAACCTGAAAAACAAATTTCCCTAGGGAAGACAACTTCTGTTTCCACTAGGGATCAACTAAAAGCTGCTTAAAAGGCTAACGCGCACCTTACTAAGCCAGGGCGGGCAGTTCAACATAGGTCCGAACCGTTTACTTTTGCGTGGTCCCTGAACAGACTATATTCCAGATGTTCGCATGCCCCTCCGGCCCGACCACCAGCACAACAGAAGATCTCACCAAAGCACCTGAGAAGGCATCGCTAAACATTTGGTTGAGTTGATCGAACTTACCGTTAGCTTAGTTGGGTGGGAGGGGTATCGAATTCAATTCCCGGCGGGAACGCTAGTTTTCTACCCAAGAAAAGTTTGTGTTTCTGGTTCTGGTTGTGATCACGCACTCAGCGTGTGATGTGAAGTCTTCAGCCTAAGTGTAGTTAATTTAGAAAGGAAACATTTTTGCTTGAGGTGGGGTTAATAATAAAGAAAGAAAGAAAAAGAAAGGATAACTTCCTCGCTTCAGGCAGGGGCTCGCGCGCATCTCAATTTCGTCCCCGGGATCGCCACCGGTACCCCCGGAAACCCCCGGACGCTGATTGAGTAGCTTAGCAGTTAGAGAAATAGCGCATCCCGGCCTCAACTTATAATTATTCCTTTCTAAATGTACTACTTTAGTTCTGCCTCGCATGGCACATGCTTTAAAAACATAATCAATAGAAGTAGGCAGTTAGCGAATCACTGAAAGTAGATTTATGGATGTATAAAAATAGATTTTATAGTTTATATTTTTATCGACGCGAGGTTGCAAGTTGTGAAGCTTACGGCATAGGACAATTCACAACTTTTCAGTCAGCATCCACAGTTTATTTTTAGCTAAAAGTTCTACCACCATGCTCTAGAAACTGAGGTTTTAGAATTTAGAAGAGACTGGCAGACATACAGCCGTGTTATCGTTATTCTTCTGTTTTACAGTCGTAAATATAAATGGCTTTTACACTCACAGCCCCACACTAAGTTCGATGACTTGTGTTGTGGGTGCCGGAAACATTCACATCACACACATAATCACAACCAGAACCAGAAACACGAATTTTCCTTGGGGAGAAAACTTGTGTTCCCGCCGGGAATCGAACTCGGTACCCCTGCTTAGAAGGCGAACGCCACCCAACTAAGCCAACGGGCAGTTCAATATATAGATACTCTTTATTATAAATACAATTATACATAATCTTCTACTATATAAAAATAAGTCGGGTTTTCCTTCCTGACGCTATAACTCCAGAACGCACGAACCGATTTCCACGGTTTTGCATTCGTTGGAAAGGTCTCGGGCTCCGTGAGGTTTATGGTGGCGAAACGGAGTTCGCCGGGTTTGCTAGTATAATATAATAGATAATATATATATACTACTAGCCCTGCCCAGCAGCTTCGTCGTAAGTACACACACACTTACACACAGACTTTCGGATTTATAATATTAGTTAGTATATAATATATAATAATACTATATAATAAGTTTTTTTTTTTATTTTGGCTTCGCAATCTTTTGCGTTTAGCCAGTGTCAAGTAAAATATATTTCCAGTGTATTTCATATTAAAAGTCCTAGTCACAAGTCACAGTGAAAGTCAAGTAAAAGAGTCAAGGTCCGATCATAGTCAAGTCATGCCCTAGTAAAGTGGTAGAAACTTTACTAGAACTTCTATTGGAGTTTTGGAGCGAAGGCGAAAATCCCGTTTTTTAACTTTATATCATTTGCCTTAACTTTATATCACGTATACTAACTATTGACGGTTAATAATTCACCATTATTACACATTGACAATCGAAGAATCACAGGTTTTAGAAAATTATACAAAATCAACAACGCCATTTTTTACTTTCGCGGCAAAACTCCTATATATTATGTATATATAGAGACTTTGTATTTAAATTCTTTGTAATTTATTTCTATAGTAAATAGATTGTAGAGATGTTTACCTCAAGTGATATATTTCATAGTAACAAGGGATCTTTTAAAAGAGAAACCTGTGTGAGAGAGTTAATGTGAAGTAAGTGCACCACACTGAATTCTAAATTCTTATACATTTTTATAACTTTATTTATTTATATCAACTATCTCGACATTACGTTTATATCTATACTAATATTATAAAGAGGTAAAGTTTGTTTGTTTGTTTGTTTGTTTGTTTGTATGTAAAAGGTAATCTCTGAAACTACTGATCCGATTCTGAAAATTCTTTCACCAATAGATAGCTACACTATCACTGAGTGCCATAGGCTATGTTTTGTTGGGATAGAAGTTAGTTATCAGTTCGAAATAATAATATTCGTAAGACAAGTCGGAGAAAAATTTGCTAACTTTCCGCTTTATCGGCGTACGCTGACTAAACGGTAAGACATAGTTGAATACAATGTATGGCAAAAATGTTGGCCTTCATGAGTTTTACAAAAAAGTCCGCGACAGCATATATCTAACATGTATGTATAGCTCAGAAAAAATACTTTTCTTTGTAAAAAATCTGAAAAAAAAGCGGCCTATGTTTAGTTGGCTTTTTGAGACATTCAGTATTAATCCTTATCAAAATAAACTATTTCATCATCTTACGTAGTTCATGTAGATACATTTTTCTTTTTACTGCATATGATTTGGATAAATAGTCTATGAGAAATCGTGAAATTAGTTTCACGGGAGCCCGCCCGTGAACGGGACGGGTCAGAAATGTACAGAAACGTACTACGAATTCCTGCTCATTAAAAAATAGCGGCTTCTATTTCGTTGGCTTTTTTTAAGTATTTAATATTAATCCTTATCAAAAAAACCTATTTCATCGGCTTACGTAGTTCACGTAGATTTAATTTGCTCTTTACTGCATATAATTTGGACCTATAGTCTAGGAGAAATCGTTAAGTTTATTTGAGGGTGAAAACGGTGGATCACAGAATGGAACAGTTACTGCGTAATCCGGCATACGTCTATGTTTTGAACCGACTAACATAAGAAGGGGGATATAAATTCGACTGTTTTTTTTTGTTTAGTCTTATCATTGAACTTTGCACACTACTTACACCCCTAGCGTAGTTAGGTGGGCGTTTGCCTTTAAAGCACCGGGTTTGATGCCCGGTGGGAACACAGGTGTTTTCCCACGGGAATTTGTGTTCCTGGTTTTGAGTATGTTGTGAATACTTTGTGAATCTTGGATGTTTACGGCCCCCCGATACAAGTCATTGAACTTAGTGTGGGGCTGTGAATGTGGAAGTGTGTTTATTTGTATATTTTTTAACCGGGCGACGCCGGGCGGGTCATCTTTTGAACTATCTACTCGCGTAAATGGGTACGCGTTTGCCTTCAAAGCAGCGGGATCGATTCGCGGTGGTAACAGAAGTTTTCTCCCTACGAGAAATTTGTGTTCCTGGTTTTTAATATGTTGTGAATCTTGGATGTTTACGGCCCCACGCTACAAGTCACTGAACTTAGTGTGGGGCTGTGAATGTGGAAGTGTTTATGTGTAGATTTTTTAACCGGGCGACGCAGGGTGGGGAATCTTTGAACTTTGAACTACCCACTGGCATAGATGAGTGCGCGTTCGTCTTTAAAGCAGCGGGTTCGAATCTCGGTGGGAACACAGTAACAAAAGTTTTTTCCCCACGGGCAGTTTATGTTTCTGGTTCTGGGTATGACGTGAATGTTGTGTGTGTGGTGTTAATTGTTTACGGCCCCACGACACAACTTATAGTACTTTTACAGTGGGGCTGTGAGTGAGAAAGCGTTTATTTAGCTTTTGTTTACCCGGGCAACGCCGGGCGGGTCAGCTAGTTTTATATATTTAAGTAGGTATATTTTATATCAACGCATTATTTTATATTTATATTAATAATAGTATTCTGCTTAATGAAATTCACTTGACATTAATAAAGAAAATACAGATTTAACTAAACTACTAACCTAATACAAAAAATCATTGGTCGGCAGTGTGCCCAAAATGCTGGCTGCGTTACCTCGTTGCACAGCGAGACTTAATTGCTGTGCAAAATACAAACCGGCATTTTGGTCACGTGCCGACTCTTTCAGTCTCCCAGCCAAATCTTTATAAATCTCAAGTGCAAGTATTCTGCTAGTTTTAAATAAGGCGTACTTTTTACACTTTGCAATTATTAATTTTATTTAGGCCTATTTTCGAAATTATTATATATTTTATAATAATTTACTGTTTGTTTAAAAATTAAAAAAATATTGTAAAAATGTAAATCAATTATTGGCTGTAACATAAGTTTATTAAGAATATGTTGTTAAGGCTGTGGAATTTGTATAAAAAATATATAAATAGATATAGTCATAATTAGTGCAGATATAATCGTAAAACAGAAGAATAACGACAACACGGCTGTATGTCTGCCAGTCTCTTCTAAATTCTAATGGATAAGCCGACATGGATAATCTAAAGCTCAATTGAAACCTCAGTGTCTAGAGCATGGTGGTTGAACTTTTAGCTAAAAATAAACTGTGGATGCCGACTGAAAAGTTGTGAATTGTCCTATGCCGTAAGCTTCACAACTTGCAACCTCGCGTCGATAAAAATATAAACTATAAAATCTATTTTTAAACATACAAAAATCAACTTTCAGCGATTCGCTAACTACCTACTTCTATTAATTATGTTTTTAAAGCATGTGCCATGCGAGGCAGAACTAAAGTAGTAAATTTAGAAACAAATAATTATCAGTTGAGGCCGGGATGCGCTATTGCTCTAACTGCTAAGAATAACGACAACAAACACAATAAAGAATACATTTTAGGCTTGTGTTATGTTTCGAGGCTTCTAAGGTGATAACGTATTTACCACCTTCAAATACAGCATAATTCGTGCTATTAGATAGTGATAGAAGAACAAACGTTTTCTACCCTGCGGCTGTAATTTTGCGAATCTGGCAGTAGAGTCACTAACTATCATGAGAACCTCTTTGGGGCCCATGATAATGAATGAATGTAATGAATAAACCATTTTTTAATTTTTAATCTTTGAATTTTGACCCGACTTCAGCGATTAAAATGTCAACCAATACGACCAATACCCTAAGTATTTTTTTTTTAATAACAAAGGTTTACATTTAAAAACCCAATTATTAAAAAAAAGAGCGATTTTTTAGGAACTTATCACAGCTTTATTATAACTATTGAAAATGTAGTAAGAATGATAAGACTTATAATTTATGAAACACCTTAATAAATGATTGCTTGCAAAATACATACAAATAGTGATAAAAAAGAATCAAATTTTATTTTTTTAAAGTAATAATAAACACCGTATTAAATTGTTCGCATCAGACAATCAAATATAATTAAAAACATTATATGCGTCAAAATGATTATGAGTCGAGGTTAAAAAAGAAAATCTTCATATAAGAACCCCACTCTCAAGGTTTCACTTCTACTAAAACCAGCACACCCATTTTCCCCGCCACCTAGCGGAGAGTAGCGTCGGGAAAACTCACGCATCCCCCATATACACACCGTCCCTTTCCACACACCCACACACCCCTACATATGAGTGAGATAGAAGCACATCGGTCATCATCTCACGATTTTCACTCGTGAAAACGGACAACCCTTTATCTGTCTCTGTTTTCACCGTCCACATGTGATTGTTGGAAAGGGACGGGAGTATAGGAGGTTTTCATCTGGATGGACACGAGATGACCATTGAACGGTGTTTTTTACGACCTATCCCAGAATGTTTGGTCAAGCGATGTTTAATTCAGAAGTAAGGCTTGGTGCAGAAAAGTAGGGGAGGACTTTTAGAGCTACTTTAAATGACTGATGAAGCGAATATACTTATAGGTCAAATCTAAAATACTTTTAACAGATATAATCTTACTTTAGAAACAGTAAAATTCGCTCGAAAAACTGCATTGCTAAGTAAACTAAGCTAAGTGGAGATATTAGTAAAAAAATATAAATTAGATGTTAAGTGTAATAGAATACGATTTTTTTCCTCCTTTAATATTGTATCCATTATAAAAACATCTACATTATTTCTACACAATCACCTCACAAAATTCGAAAACAAAAGCGTAACGAATTCAATAAACAATCAATCAAACCATTCGAAATTTCAATAATCGAACGCCGCGAAGTTGCCAGCTCTTCAGAAACAATTATGAAAAAGTTGGTTTTTCGCCAGCCAGTTCGCGCGCCGGTTAAGTCCCGACTGACACTCATAAAACTTATTAAAGTCAAGGACCGACCGAGATAAGTTCCTCGAGCGTCTTAAGTAAAATAACGTTGGAGAAAAAATGTACGGAAAAGTTGTACGAGTGAGAGTGAAGATTCAGCGAGACGTCCAACGTGTTGCGCTTACTTGTTTATTCGACATCGCACTTTTCGTGTTTACCTTTGATGCTTTTAGTTTGTGACATTCTTTTTGCTCTCAAATCAAAACCTCAAAAGAAAATATAGCTAATTTTGAAATTTAACAAGGTCTCGAAGGTCTGCGTATAAAATTACACGGCTGAATGTACGTTCTATAACATGATGTCATAAAACTTTAATAGCCTATGACATGATACGCTGAAACAAAGAAATGTAACTATTTCTGTAAGAAACTTACTACGTCACCTGCTACGTGACTCGTAGCGGGCGTAGCAATTGCTACGAACGTATTCATCTTTTACAGCGCGTTTTTAAAAAGGGTTTTAGGCACCCATCATTTTATAAGTTTTGGGGACTATACTAATTTAGTAATTAAGGTCTCCGGTATCTGTTACGCCTATTTCAATTATTATGACATTAATATTTTGCATTCTTTATAATAACTTCATTATGTCTACTAAAAGGGTTGCGATTAAAAAGATTTGTCGTTTGGTGAAAAATCAGCTCCTTACAGACTGACCACACGCGCGTCCTCTCAATTAAAAATTCCATCTCTTGATCGAGTCATGAAATATGCAAGCAAATATTATCCCTTTTCTTTTGTACGCGTTGCATCTTCGCCCCACCCGCGCACGCACACCGACGCACGGCACTTACGATGTATATCCATCTCAGTCGAACGTATGGGGGTGGCGTCAAACTATGCGATGTGTGGTCTCTGTCGGGCTGCCGAGGCTGCGAGACGGCGGCGACCGCGAGTAACCCCTGGCCACTTCGTGCGGACTCGCACGCGCCGACGTCGGCCGGCCGAGCGAGACGGCGCGAGTCGTGGACATGCGGAGGCCGCGGAGCCCTGGCGCGAAGGGACACAGGACAGACGCTCTCGGACAACGGGCGAGAGCGGGCGGCCGGCCGCGCACCTGCCACCATCGCTCCGCACGCGCGACGATCTCGAACGCGAAACGCTACTTAGACATACAATAAACACGATACAAAATTTCCAACTTGAAAACTATTTTCTCTCAAATTAATTCTACGTTTATCAACATCGTTTCTAATTAATTCAACTGATAATTTTCCAATTGGAACAATTTTCTTGAATTTTGAAGTGAATTTACGCGGGACTGAAAGTGAAGAAGTTTATTCAGATTCTAACAAAAGTGTGACGGAACTCGGTCGCCAATCGCTGGATCGCCACTAGGTGTGGACAGATTAGATAAAGCACTGAGACGCTCATTCAAGTGTCGATAAGACCGTCCTTATGACCGGTTGGTTTCGGCTAACAAACATTCAGGTGACGTGTGAACTGAATCACCACAACATGAAAAGAAAAAAGTAAAAATAGGAACAGCTGATCAATAAAAAAATTGTGATGAAAGAACTATTAAAATGACTAAAGACTATGAAGTTTCCCGTCGGACATTAGAGGAGGAATTTGTGATAGCCGGAGCTCTGTTATCAAAAACGTTTTAGAAATAGGACGATAAGCCGCTGGACCGCCGGCGGCACGTGTGAAGTGAGCTCAAGAACTGTCAACAGATAAAAAGATTGAGATAAATATTTCCGAGGATAACAGAAGTTACTGAAGATCTAAAAATAGGTGACCAAATCAAGATGAGAATCAAGATGCCAGCTGTACGCATCGCGCAAGGTAAGCACTAAAACAATTGAATACATAGCCCATAACTTTTTCCATATTTGAATAAAAGTTTTAAGAGACCAAAATATCATTCCACGTTTAAAATTTGTAAGTTTCGCAACAAAACCTGATATAAACAAACACGCGTCTATACTGCATACCCTTGCGTTGCCGAGACTCTATTCATCCCGCAATGAGCTACTTAATACGGGAGCCAGCGCAAATATTGACAGACAACTGTGGACACTGTGGTCATCACTGTCCGAGGGTTAACATTGAAAAGAAAAGTAGCCACGTTCAAATATTCAAAAAGCTGAGCGCCGAGATGTGAGAAAGTTTGAAAATAATGCGCCTACAGTCCGAAATTGCTGTCATGGGGTCGCTAAAACCAAAGTTAATTCTTGTTTGAGTTTGAGATCTTTTATGCTTCTTTGAGAGATTATAAAATATCATAAGTACTGTTTTACTAAGTATTTGATATCCATTTATATGGTTAAACTTATGTTATAATTATGCGTCGATGTTCATATCTTCAATACCGTAATTATTAGTTTTATTCTGACGTAATTAATTTCTCTAAACCTTTGAATAGAAAATTTTAAACAAAATTACTAAAGTATTAAAATTATAATCATTTAAAACTACGATATTCAACACTATATCGTTATGTAAACAATATCATCTAGTTCTCTCGTTATTATTTTTAAATTTGTAAAAAGTTATATTATAATTAGGCAACAACATCTTACACCTGAAATTCGGGTGTTGTTGTTTTTAATAGTTTAAATATGTGTCTAATTTCCGTTAAAAAAATGTATGTAAATAAATTAAGTAAAAAGAATTAAGTTGTTTTAAATTATGTATAATAAGCCCATTTTTTGTTTATTTTTTTTAATAATTATTTATCAAAATATAAGTTTCATAAGAGTAAGCCCAATTATATTTCAAAAACTAAGTTTTTTATGCTAATGATATCCATTTGTATGTAGAAGTATGACATTGTAAATATAATGTTTTAAACAGTACAAGAATAAAACATAAAATCGAATATAAAGATAAGATAGCACACGCCGTCACGTTTAGTCGTCTTATAAAACTGTAATGGTCAGTAACAAAATAAAAACCAAAAACCGGCCAAGTGCGAGTCGGACTCGCGCACGAAGGGTTCCATTATTTATAAAAAATTAAGTTTGTTGTATTGGAGCCCCCCTTAAATATTTATTTTATTTTATTTTTAGTATTTGTTGTTATAGAGGCAATAGAAACACATCATCTGTGAAAATTTCAACTATCTAGCTATCACCGTTCTTGAGATACAGCCTGGTGACAGACGGACGGACGGACGGACGGACAGTGAAGTCTCAGTAATAGGGTCCCGTTTTTACCCTTTGGATACGGAACCCTAAAAATATTATCTTTATTTTCAATATAAAAAATGCCACAACTTCACAATTAAACCGTTACACCTTACTAAAAAAATTAACTTATCGTGTATTTTTTCTTTAAATGTAACAATTGAAAAAAAACGTTATTTATTAAAAATTATAATTATAGACTATTCAGTTAAAGTTGTTATATCTGTAACTGTTTATTTTCTTTTTTATCTCATATAGGCTAGATTTTGACCACAATCTCATCTAAAGTTTAGTGATGATGTGGTCGAGGATGGTATATACGCTATATATATATATAAAGGCATAGAATTTAAGGTATTGGCTTTAAGGTAATTGCCGTAATATCATTTTTAATAATAAGGCAACAGATTGTTATAAGTACTTGAGGGTGATGTACTACGACTATACCATCAAGTAATATAGTGGTCAAATACTTGCCTATCTGGCACAAAAGAAAAAAATCAGGGTAACTAGCCAGGTTAGCATAACAAATACTCTACCATCATCAATTCCTTGGAAACACACAATCTCCTACGTTCCTATTTAAAAGTAGCCCCTTGAAGATATTTTTTTAAGGTTTAAGACCACTAATTTTACCTATCTTTCTTGTTATCTGCATACTTTTTCCTTTATTATCAAAAAATAGTTTTTGCATTGTATTTTTGTCGTTTGCTTTGTACATTCACGTTGATTCTGCTGAACGGAAAAGGATGGGAATTTTAGCGTCAATTATTTAGGCAGATGAGACCTGTATACACTAGTTTTATTAATCATCATCTTTATTATATCATGGACCAATCTGCAGTTTGTGCAGATCTAGTCAATACCTCGTCAATGCGTGTTGTCTCGAACAAATTTATTTTCTTTCTTTCTTTTCTTTCTTTTAGTCTTAAATTATGTTACCTAAACAAATTGAATCAATGAACATAATAAAAAGAAATAAAAGAAAACCGTAAGAACGAATTTTGACGTTCCCAAAAATATATTAATCATTAATGAGGGAAAATAATGCAACTCCTATTTTATAGGATAATCATTTACGATAATTATAACAATTTGTAAAGCAAAATTGTAATTCAAAACAAAAAACACATCGACTTAATATATCAGTAAAATATGTAATAATGCATTATTTTAAAAGATTTTAAATCTTACTTAACTCTACCTAAGTACTCATCAAAAACCTGATTAACTCAAACAGGAAAAAAGGGAATACAGTAAATAAAAATAAATAAAACGATAAACACTTTCACACTCACATCCCCAAACTAAGTTAAATGACTTGCGTCGTGGGTGCGGAAACATCTACACACTATCTCACCCAGAACCAGAGGCACCAATTTCCCTTGGTAAGAAAATTTGTGTACCCACCGGGAATCGACGCTGATCTTTAAAAGACGGACGCCCACCTAACTAGGCCATATTGGGCAATTTAAATAAATAATTATCATTATAAAATAACTGTCGTAGGTACCTTACAGTAGATCAACATTTTTTTTAAGTTGTTCAAGTTGTTCTATTCTTAGGTGTGATAGAGTTTGAGTTGGGATATCCTGGCTCAAACTTTGTGGTGATTCCATCATGTTGATGAAGTTTGTGTAGTGCTTCTTTGGAGCCCATATTGTAACTAAACGATTTTGAATGAACTTTATTACTACTCTATTAAGTATATACTTAACTTTTTGGTCACAATATTACCAAAGAGGTACTGCACAAACTTCATCAACATGATGGATCACACCACAATGTAAGTTATTGCATAGATTACCTACCTTTATAACCTCTTAAATACTGCAATATTGCATATTATTATTCATAAACTATTAATAAACGCAGAATGTATGTTTATAGGGCCGTTATGAAATGTAATTTTAGTATGAAAATGTTCTTCTCGTTAACAAAATTATGCAGTACTTTTTCTATGAACGTTTTCTATGATTATAGCATTTGCTTTACTATTTATTACATCTGACAGAATATCGTTTGACAACTTTTATTAAATATAATTATTTTATAGCCTTGATTGATCGTTCTGCTAAATTGTGGAACTTCTTTTTTTCTAGTAGGTACTCGTTTTCAGTTACACATTTTTACCTGTAAATTTTAGCCTTACGTCGCGTTTTAGTGAGCTTGATAAATAATCCAAATATGATTTAGAATTCTGCACAACGTTCTATTTTCAAAATAATAAAATATGTTCTTTAATATAATTTATGTAACAATCATAACAATAGCAAAAAAGGTTTTTAGCAATGCCACTCAAAACTTTGACTGCAAACATTAGAAACTGTTTTTGTGAATACCTTTTCTATTGTTTGGATAAGTTCACTTCCCACTGTCCGCAGTTAATTTTAATTAGTTATGAGCAAAAGTGTAAGTATTTTTCACATGCTTTACTTTAGAACAATGGTATGGTCAGAACTGTTAATTTGTATTTTGGGAGCATTAATTTGGATGGAAAGTTGGTTGCATCAAAATAATTGGATGGTTTCGTACTGTTCAAGTCATGACAAAAAGTATTCTGAGTTTAAATTTACAGAGTTAAATTTGAAAGTTACCATTTCTCTAAGTTAAATATATTTTTCTTTTTTTTTTAATTTATTAAATCTGATATAAGGTTAGTTGTATTTTTTGTTTAAATTTGTATAAAGTTAGGGTACTGAAACTGTAAGGTCTTCTCACAGTTAGTGTGTAATAAATAAAGAAAATTATTTAATCCAAGTTTTATACTTGATGTAAAAATATTGGATCTAAGATTTGTATGTGTGTGTCATACGTGTTTGCTATTAGCAACGTTTGCATGTGTGTCGTAAGTCAACTCACGCGCACGGATTCCTCTCAAAACTAGCGTAACAGCACACATGGGCAATTAGTCCAAGTTGACCGGAGGCGACGGGCATCTCTGATTGGCCGCTGCCACCATGACGTCACCAACGTCTGCGGCCGTCGCGCCCGATTGGTCGACACGCGTCATTTCGTCGATGACACATTTGTTCTTATTTTGAACGCAAGACTCCGAGGTACTCGGTTTTTGTTGTAGACGATAATGGAACCCCCTTTGCAACCACGCTCACACACTTACATGAAATCGGATGCCTAAGCGTGGTAGACTACATAATAATTATGCATTCTCACTACTATAAACCCAGGAGTTATTATTTTAACCATAATGAATTTAACACTTTAAAGGGGCATCAAATATTTGTCCAAACAAAACAGCATAAACAATTCAAGAGGTATTACAGATTAAAAATTAAAAAGGTCGTCAAGACCTAACGCGTACCCAATTACGTGTAAGGGCGGGTAGCCTTTTTAAAACTCTTCACAAAAGTGTGAATTAGGGAATCGTGAAATTACTTTATCAGGTGCGAGGCCAGACGGACGGGGATACCGCAGGCGTAACTTTTGAACAAACTTTTAAAAATCCAAGTTAACTTTCACGCCGTGCCTCGGTGCCGCAGCTAAATAAAACATTAGCTGGAGCAACGTTTTGTTTTTACTTTGTCACGTTTGTCACTAATTGATGTGGGTTTTTGTCCCGTCAACTTTTTAATTGGTATCGTTTTCATTTTGTTTCACAGCATTATATTTGGTTCTGTTAACTTGCATAGTATTATTATCATATTTTAAGTTACTCAAATACTCATTGGGTCTATCCACAACACATTTTTTAAGCTTTAGTTATTAAGACAGGTTGAATAAATTGTCAGCAATAAGTTTAATTACTACTTTGTTTACTCTTCGGACTTTACAAGTGAGCGGATGTAGGATGAAAGGACCGCTTGTCAATTTAAACATTGCCTATATCTTGTCCTTCGCCAGTCTGCGATTCAATATGTCTTCATTAAGTGAATATCGAAGGTTCACATTTACAAGGGGAGCTTTCGATCTTGATCCTTGGTCAAGTATTGTTGTATTATCGATAAACATTTTAACTTAAACATAAAACAAACTGTTAGGTGAATTAAACATTTAGAACAGCAAAAATACAGACAGAAATAGAACATTTTTGAATTGAATAAGATAATAATGTTGACAAATGATCAGATTATTAGATTTACTCGTTTATTATCTAGTTTTTAATATTATCTAATCTACTTGAAAATATCTAGATGTAGCTATAAATCCTCTCAGAAGAAGCAAATGGATGAACTTCAATCGTGGGAAAGAATCAAACCTCGGAGACTCAATGCGAAGGACCAATAAATTGAATACGTCAATAGAACATATAAATTTAGCAATCGACATTCAACATCCCATTAAAGAGAGAAGATGCAACAGATACAAAAGAGCACCGAAAGTGGATATTTAAATTATGGGAATAAAGTTAATTTTCTTATTTAGAATAATGGTTCTGTGGACGGCGGCCACCCGTTTTGAATTGCCAACTGGACTGGCCGCTTTTTTATTTATATCCTTGTTTTGTATTTGTGATTCCGAAGATAAAGACGTATGGATTTACATATGTTATGTCAGTGGAGGTTCGGATAACATTTAAATTGGATTTATTAGTCCGGTCCCATTAAAGCAAGAAAGCATCGTTGGGGGTATTATTAAAACTAAAAACTTGAACACTAAAGAAGATTATGAATTTTAAATTCATTTTATGAAAAAGAAAAACACTTCGAATTTAGGGCTTATACAAACAGTTTACACTCTCCTTTCTCAAGAAAAGGATTATAATAACAACAATACAAATCGTGTTACAAACAATCATAACAGTAGCCAAACCTTTTTTTTCCAAAGGTTTAAACTTGAGATTAAACTAAGAGATTATAACACTTTACGTAGTTATCGACCACAAGTAATCTCTATTGTGTCTTCATTGGAATAACATTCAAATATTGATTAGAATCATTACCCCGTCAAAAGAATTGGACGCAGAATATACAGTTGAAGGGAGCAAAACAGCTGTTGCTTTTACCTCTTTCATAAACATGTTATCAATTTGAATAAATTCAGATAACGAAAGTTTCTAAACTCTAAAGATTCAATAATAAATGATTGAGATTTAACAGACAGACTCCGCTCAAAAGATCCCATTCAAGGTATTCATGGCTTTAACTCTAAACCAAATCTCTTTTGACCAATGTCCGACCATTAGCATCTATTAACGGATAAAATAAATACTCTACCATTACACAATGGAATAAAAAACGTTCATAACAAGAATTAATTTATTGTGAGCAGTCCACGATCAATAGAAAGGGAGTGGGTGGACAGTTTCTCAAGAGTCCATCTTTGTCAGGCTTTGATACCAATTTGTTATTGTCGGCCTTTCAACGTTAGACGATTTAAAGTTTGGTAGGTGTTATCGCCCTCCTTTGGATTAAGGTTTCTAAGGACAAAGGATTGAAGGTTCGATCGTCCTAAATGAGACGTGATTAATAACAAAAAGCTGTGTACACAAAAATATCGAAGTCAAACAAAGGTGCAAAGATTTTATCATGCCCGCAGCACAGGTTGACAAAGGCCGCCTTCGATAGAGGCACCTGAATCTCCGATATTTTCCCATGGTCAAACTTCGATAAACACCTGA
Organism: Lomographa bimaculata; assembly: GCA_948107665.1. NCBI lineage: Eukaryota > Metazoa > Arthropoda > Insecta > Lepidoptera > Geometridae > Lomographa > Lomographa bimaculata. Next base: position 5,423,101 of record OX403596.1, on the reverse strand, counting down.
CAAAAAATAATAGCAGCCTCCCTTTGACAAACAATTGGTCAAAGAGACTTTTTTTTGGCAAAACAGGCTCCGGAATCCGCACCCACATGGATCGAATAGTCGATAATATCCCAACAATACGGTATAGGGTTGGTTACCGAAAATAACTATTGTGCATCTCCATGCGATACCCTTTCATTAATTTTGATAGAAAAGGGCTTGCAAGTGTCACTTTCCTTTGGTTGCTTTATAATCCTTTTCACCTCGTATTGCATTTCGCATTTCGGTTCTCAGGTCATTTTCCGTAACTTGGCTATCGAGGTGAGGACAATATTATCGCTTGATAAGATAAGTGTAGTGACTAGCAACAAACTCGGGAATTTGTTCAGCAAATCTGTATTGATAATCTTAGTCCGATATCCATACATTTTGGTCAATTATCTATTATTTCTTGTATTATTGGTAGCATTTGGTTGAATTTTAATAACCTTTACATCAATTTTGGTTTGAAGGGATGATTGCAACGTGTCAGGTTCTACCTGATCTTTTATATCAACCATTATTCATTTTCTTAGCTGTCTGTCTGCTTGAATGATTCCTTCGTGACCATTGTCCAACATCTTTTGATTCGCGTCGGGTTTAAGCTTTCCGAATTCAGTTTTTTCCGCGTTTGCCATACGGCGTCCCTGTCAAGTTGGACAAGCTCTTTTGATAGAAGCATAGCGACGGCATTGTGCGGATTACATCCAGTTCTGCATTTTTTTTCCTAATTGCTAGATGTTTTGGTTTATTTTTGGGTAGTTTAGCGGTGAATTTTGCACAATTTTAAAATCAGCTTCTTAAAGATAAATATGTATTTTTATTTTTATGCTTATCTGAAAGCGTTTGACCGCTTAAACCTAATCTGATGATATGGTAAGTTTGATAGATCTAATATTAGTTTTGACTCTCAAAAATAATGCAGGAATGGTATCTAATGCCAAGCAAACAGATTTGCTACTTGAAACTGCGACTAAACAGTATTAGTAAATTGTAACTTTAAAACATTCGCGATTAGAAAACATACTGTAGGTACACATAGTGTCCCTAGATATTATCTTAATTAAGTATTATATAAAAACCACCGGTAAGTTGTATGATGTAAGTGATGCCTTCTTGCGCAAGTCTGACTTGCATTAGGGCGCCTTTTTAATAGAACAAGTTAATACGGGTTGCATTTACGAAAATCAATACAAAAAATACTACCAGCAATTTCATTTCATCTCAAAAATGTTGTATGCCCTATAAAACGTCAAAGATAAATGAATTAATAGATATGCCAACTCTTGACACATTTCCTATAACATTGTATTACGAAAAGGCTTATTGTTTCACTGGAGATTAAGTGGGTGTTAAAAATCATAAGACACACAGCTAAAGGAGTGAAAGATGATAGCTGAGTGTTCTAATATGATTTATATTGTGTTGTGCACGTCATGTATTGTTCGCAGGACCGCTAGAGTGGTGTAGGCGTTTATAAAATATTATTCTATGACTAAACAAGATTATTATGACTAAAATGCTGTTAATCATTTTTGATATTTTCACACATATTTCGCCGACCAACGCGCGTGATTTTCTTTATCATAGATATTTGCTATGCTCTAGCATCGACCGCATTGTTGCTTTTCATTAGGTGTGGTGGATAAAATCTGTCTACATTTTAGTATTAATATTCTCTAAGTTTTATCTACAATATTTATCTGATCAAAGAGCGTAATTTTCTAAGCTTATTATAAATACATATATTTGTAAATGAGGTTAGTTTTTTTGCTAATATTAATCGGTGTATAATTTTATATCGATGTGTTATCCCAAATTTCCGGCGAATATCACATAATGAAGATAAAAAGTTATCTATCAAATTTAAATTAAATTTCATTATCGTCAAGCGCATTATGTTAAGATGATAAAGAAATAAATATTAATTTTACAACAGATTTATTTATATGAGATTTTCAGATATTAATTAGATTTAATTTTGACACGTGTGCCTTCAAAATCATTTTTCAACCGACTTCAAAAACTTGTTTGTGACCTTAATGCAACTAGGGCAATAATTCAGAAATATGTTACTTCGACTTCTGAAAGTACAGTTCAAAATATTCACTTTTTAATGTTTTTTTGAGCCGTTTGGTGTTAAGACACTGGGTCCGTGGGGACTGGGAGCTCATTCTATTTTCAAAAATCTATTAGAGCGCCTGGTTGAGGCGACGCATGATCAAAATGCTGGCACTTATTTGGCTCAACGTATTAGCATTGCAATTCAGAGAGACAATACCGCCAGCATGATGGAAACGCTACCCACTGGTAGTGGGTTTGAGCACTTGAGTTACCTATAAGCTCGCTGTCTTGTAGGTAACTTTGTTCTTTGCTGTATATAGTATTAGTTTAGTTTTAGGAAACATAGGCAATTGACCCGTAGATACCCTATAAAAAATAAAAAGATTTGACAACAATCTATTAAATAACACCAGAATAATGTGAAGCAAAATTTTTAATACATTCATAAATATGTTACCTATTTTCATTACAACCTACAATCTAGCCTGTATTTAGTTATAATAGATACCTTTATTTGGTCCCACACTAAGACGATCTGTGACGCTGAACCCAATATCTTCCTTATTTTCAGTATAGTTAAAACTATGTTAGTATAATATTAAAATATTAAAACTTGGCTCATAAGTAATTTAAATTTAACCCAGATTAATACAACGTAGAACTTGGATGCTAAAAGCATCATTATGTTTTTTTTTTATTGGTCCTTTTCTTAGTGTCTTGTTTTGTGGAATATACTTTGTTCATGTATTCTTTACGGTAGCACTTGAACTACATTACACTATCACATTAACACCTACACTAGTTTAGCAGCCTCTTTTTTTGTCTTCTTACTATCTCCGTGTGGTCGATGAGTTTTTTTTTTCATAAACTATGTTGTCTCCTTATTATAAAAGCTTAAGTAATTTTTACCAGCACCAAAACCTGCATAAATTTTAGTTCCAGACTACCTCAAAATTTAGTCCATACGGCTTACCATACTTCCATCCCATCACCAAACATGTAGGTGTCAGCGTATGCATTTCCGGGATCCAGCTGCATAAGGTCATATCTACATTTCTATGCTGGGAGCATTCCCATAGCGGGCAGTTCGTGACCGCTCGCCTTGTTAACGATGACCCGACTTCAGATTATGCACTTACATCCGTTCGAATGATGACTGCTTAATTGAGGTTATGTGAAGTGGTAAACAAAGCGCGACTTTTTTCGCGAGAATCGTACGGTGTAGGCATTTGTGTGAGAGTTCTGTGTTGTTAGTCTTTGGTCGCGATGGAAGAAAAGCTGTGACCTACATTCGAGTATTTATGGGTTTTTTTGTCTTTATGACCCTATTCTGTATTTTCAAATCTTTAATTGATTTGAAATTTCCATCATTTCATACATTTCATATGTTTCAAATGACATTTTATTATTGGAAAAATCATGAACCCAATGGATGGGGATGAATAATTTTCAATCGACTTCATAAAACGAGGTTCTCAATTCGACTGCACGTTTTTTTTGTATTTATGTTACGCAATATCTCCGACAATTATGAATCGATTTTGATGTTTTTTTTTTGGTGTAGTATACTTCAGAGGTGGTTCCATATACATTTTATACGAATTTTAAGCTTTGCTTGCGTTTCAATTATCTTGTATAATTTCAAATTCAAATTCAATTATTATGAGTACAAAAATTATAAACCTACCTCTCGATAAAACACTTCTTTGATACACCATTTAAACAGACTTACTCATAGGTAGTACTTACCATTTATTACTTACATTGTTCATTGTTGTACGATTTTTGTACGTTAATTTAACTCAACTATGTCAAATTTGCAAAAGCTTTTTTTTTTAGCATCGTCCAATACACAGTTAGTATGTTATTAAAAATACTTTTATGTTAAAATGATTTTAGTAGATACATTTAAAATGTATTACGACGTCATTCTTATTTACATAAAGTTTTAAATTATTCTTTTCTTAATATATAGTTCTAGGTACTGCATGCCAGTTGTTAGTGAATCAAGCTGAACAATTATAACACATTGACATCTGATACTTACCATGTTTCATGAAAATAGATAATTTTATTGCATTTCATAAAATGCCTCAGTTAGGTTTTTTTTTTTTTGTTTGTGACAGGCTAGTGTTTGACCACTATCTCACCTGATGGTAAGTGACGATGTGATCGAAGCTGGTAAACACACTAGACCTGGAATACGCAGGCTCTCAAGGATAACTGCCGGAACACCGTATTTGGCTTGGCGGCAGACTTTCAACTTGATGGTGTTAAGCTAGTTTAGTAGCAAGCCAGGCGAGCAACTCACAAAATGCTCTACCACCTCTCAAATGTCACGTGATTAGCACCACCCGGGGACCACGTGTAGGGAGTCAGACTTAAGGGGTATCCTCCTACGGACGTGGGTGACTCAGCCCCCAAAAATTACCAATCAACGTTTCAGCATCAAACGTAAAATAATAATAACAATAATTATACTAACCAATACCTAAGTCCACAAATTCAATTACCTAGACTGAACTAATCTACGCAAAGCCTAATCTAACCCACTCGGCCCATTCTACCACGCGTAAACATAGAATATAAAAATAACTGTACACGCAGAGGCTCCAAGCGATAAATTCTTACGCCGCAGATCGCCTCTCCGATCCACAGATAACCGCGGAGTGACCTGTGCAGTCTATTGTTGCGGCAGATGGTTCAAACGATCAGTAAAGGTTGCACTTGTATTGCGTTCAACTTAAATAGGATGGGAATATTGCTAATTTTAACAAATGTATACCAATGTTTTTTATTATACACTAGCCGTGTGACGCGGCTTCGCACGCCTTTACTAAGTTAAAAAGTAGCCTATGTGTTCATTCTAGGTACATATAACCTATGAACGTTCTAAATTTCATCCGAATCCGTTCAGCTGTTACAGCGTAAAGAAAAAAACATACCTACACACTTACAGACAAACTTTCAGATTTATAATGTTAGTGTGATTTTAATTTGTTAATACACATTTGCATAAATAACTTTTTTATTTAATTATTGATATGAGGTTCTTTAACTGTCGTATTTTATGTCTATAACATTTTGTTTCGATATGCTACAAAAACTTGAAAGCGTCGCCTCTTTCATCAAGAATATAATTCAACTTTCTTTAAAAGGATAGCAAAGGACAGGTATCTTCTAGACAACTATGCTATATCTTCGGACGCATCGTCACTTTCTATCATGTGAGAGAGTGGTCAAATGATTGCCTGTAGTGCATAAAAAAACAGCAAAAGGATACTGGAAAATTTTGTGCTTTTCAAGAGACCAGTAAATACATTTACATACAAGCAAAAACCAAAGCGTCTCTATCTGATTAGATTTTGTCAAAAGCTTTCTAAATTAGTTCCAAAAAAATACACATAGGTAAAATAAAAAAATGTCATGTCTAAATATTAGAAGCTCTATGTCACACCGGGCGCAAACCATTAAACTGTGCGACTTAATTCTCGCCACATAATTGGTTTCATCAACGAACCTTACACACGCCCGTCCACTATAATCTGACCTTTCATACACCCACAAATCCTTAGATTACTTCCTGGTAAAGAAAGATACGCGGTTCTAATTAAACTGGTAGAAGTAAATCAGTTAAAGGTATGAAGTTATGGGAATAAGATCGAAGAGACTAGACGACCTGGCCAGTTTTTATGATCTTAGAAATCTAGGTTCACATTATTAGCAGTATAAATAAACTTTATGATTATTCTCAGATGTTGCAGATAATTAAGCATTTATTAGACGATTACTAATATCTTCTGTTAAATAGTTTATTCGTTATTAAAAAAACAATTATAGGTGACATTTTACTAACAAAAACTGAACGGGGGGTTTTGCCGTAGAAATGAAAATTTGCGTTGTTGTAATATTTTCCAAAACTTGTGATTCGAGTGCAAATACATTTTTTATACTAGTGATCCGCCCCGGCTTTGCCCGAGTGTAATTACCGGTGGATTAAACAAAAAAAAAATAGAATCAGCCAAATCGATCGAGCCGTTCTCAAGTTTTGTGAGACTAACAAACGCCAATTGATTTTTAACTAACTTCCAAAAAAAGGAGGTTCTCAATTCGACTTTTTTATGTAGGTATGTTACGCGATATCTCCGCCAAATATGAATCGATTTTAATGTATTTTTTGTTGGTAGAGTATACAAGCAAGAAAACAAGTCAAGCTAAAACCGAAATATAAGTGATGAAGTCGGTTTTTTTAAGCATAGCTTGCGTTTCAATTACTATATATATAGATTTATTACTTGACACTGGAAAAAGGCACAAATAGCCAAAAATAAAACAGGAAAAACCAAAACTAAAAAAAAATTCTTTTTTTTAAAACTTCATATTCATATTCATATTTAATTAGCATTTTTTTTTATAGGTTTCAGCGTTTGACTTTATAACCTTTAACACATCTATTCGTAATAAGTCGTGATGCGACTAAGATCGGTAAGTATGCTTCAAATTGTTAAGTAATTAAAATACGGCTATACTCATATATTATATTAATAGATAGCTAGCTAGATCATTAGCTGCCACTGTCTTCATGCTATTTGATTGTGACATCATTTTAAATGTTAAATAATGTATGACCAATTAGACAGCATTTTAGATATTATTTTTTATTTTAAGGTATTGATTATGGCGATACCGTGAAGGATTTTTATTCATGCTCGATAGTCAAGCATTTGACTACAATCTCACCTGTTGAAAAGCGACTTAGAAAAGAAAGAAATAATTTCAAAGATAGCGGATCTTATAGCCTAAAAAGAATACAAATATTAACTTCTCTGGCTATTCTTGGTCCCACGCTGTCAGTGCAATATTTTTTGCCCCGAAAGGTGGCAACTGGCAACCCTTTCAAGTCTGTATCTATCGAAATTCGAACAATGATGTCACAATGGGTGTCTTGACCATAATCAGAGCACATTTGTGGGATCCTTTTTTCGCGATTTTTGATAAATTGATTTGGTTACGCTGCTTCCGTTTCAAATGTGTTGAAACTTTTTGCAGAGCCTTCATATGTATCTGAATTTTCTAAAGGTGAATATACTCGATTTAAAAATAAACTAGCGGATCCGTAATTTAATAAAAAATATATTTATCTGATCAAATTGAATCCACACACACAAAAAAAACATAAAAATCAGTACAACCTTTTAGGAGGAGTTCAGCCACATACACACATACAGAAGAATTATATTCCTAAAGAAAAACGGTACGCACTCACTAACCGACAATAAATTCAAAGACTTGTATTGTGTCCCGAAAATTTCACATCACACACAATTAGACCCTAAAACACTTACTTCCCTTGGGTAAGAAACTTGTGTTCCCACCGGGAATCGAACCCGATATCCGTTGCTTAGAATGCAGACTCAGATCTAACTAAGCCAACAGGCAGTACAAAAGCAATAGAAAAGAAAACATAATTACAGGTTCTATCTAATTCAACTTCTATCTTAAGGATACCAACGAAGATCTTAGTTGGTATCTTCAAAATAATTTAAAATGTACCCAATTAAAGTATCTAACTTCATTCAAGTGAAAACTGCATTCAACGCATACATATATCAAATCTCAGTAAAGAACAATCGTTTAAATTTGATCCACAACACTCCCGCGCATCACGCGTCCATTGTCCATCTATAATTATAGGCGGAAGGACCGCAACAAAAAAAGACACCTGTTCCGTTTTCACACGGTCGAAAACAGGTACACATCTCGATTCATACAACGGTACCGCTTTGTTCTTCCGTCACGATTTTTTTCCGAATTGAACTGATCGATTTTTGTTTTGTGTGGTTATTGGTAAATTAAGGATCGGAATAACTGTTCTGTAAGATTCTTATTGGGTGTAAAATATTCTGAACTTTTACGCTATGCTTCGTCGACTTACAAACAAATGCACCTCGGGTCTGCAAACTTACACTAAAAGATGAAAACCTACACAAATGTGGATACATGTATATATCTATATAATTATAAACAAACTAAAACAATATAATTTAAATCTAATGTCTATTATTACACAGCTTACTCTTGCTTGCAACAATTTATCAACGGACGCAACTTTGACTGACGAACGGTCGCACTTATTTTCACGCGACTAAATTTTTAGTGAAGCGGAATTGTCGCTATACATATTTCGTTTTATAGCGTATGTTCCGTGGACACTTTAGAGCGCGGATCCAAAATATATTGATAGATTATTCTTTTCTTGGGTATATTTGACAGCTAGATTTTTTAATATTTTTGTGTTGTTTTATTTTATTCCTTGCTTATTAAAAAATATAAAGTTATATTTATACTAACACAGACAGTCATACGGGCTGACCTGTATTGATAGTTTTGCTGTTACTGAACAAAAGTTGGTCAGTTATCGACTCTACTTAACTACTTACTCTGAACTATCAACTTTACTAACTTCGCTAAGTATGACTTCATATTTAATATACAACCTGATATACATCGTTAAACCTTAAAATGTTCTTCGTTTTCAATTTTATCCATTAATATATGTGTTTGTTTAATGTCTATTGATGCCACCATGTCCGACGTAACGAAAAAAATCCAACCAAGTTTCGACTAACCAGCCCAAATATTTGCTCACGTCCGACACGTAATTTGTCCGCAACGCAACTAAAAATCGAATTATATTGTTTATCCCTATTATTTGCGTCAGGCCAGATGTACACTCGATGTCAATCTTCAATATTTGTTTACGCAAGCAAACATTCTGGGGTCACTGTAGTTACGCACATTTTGGCCGTCAAATTTGATTGTCATAATTTTATTATGAGCGGTTCCTCCAAATCTCGGAGGCAATTTCGGAAGTTAATCATAATGGTATGGAATATTTTTATGGTTGGGATTTGATCCTTTTTCAGGCTCATGAAGAATTCGTGTAGGGCGCGACATTTTACAATACCGGTTTTTTACAGTTTCGCCTTCTCGACTTTACTTAAAGCTATCTGTCAAGTACGTCTTAACACTAAAGGTCGTTTTCAAACTGGTAAATCTGCTAATAAAATTAAGAAAAATATGGGAATAATAGAAAGAAAAAATTACTATACAAGTACATAATTTGAGTAAAAACTGTTTGCGATATTGGAAAAAAAAATAAAGGGGTAAAAACCAATAAATAAAAACTTCTACATAATTTTGTAATACTCGTTTAGGTATGAAAACATTTATTTCGTGCCGAAAGTCGTATTAGGCTGACAGTATGAGCGATTGCAGTGTTTGCATTTTTTTTTCTGTTTGTCCATGGGTATATAGAGTCTTTAGAATCTTCTACCATAATTTTCATGTTTACTATCAAACTCAAAATCAAAATCGTTTATTCACATGGGCCCCAAAGAGGCACTCATGAAAGTTAATGAATCTACTATGTTTTTTCACTCATATTTTTTGATGGTAAATGTAACGTTGGCTACTCTCTGTAAAGTATCATTTATTTTAAATAAAGAATTTAAATTAAATTTGTAATCCAAACCTATAAGTTACGAGTATAAAACTTTTACTTGGTGTTCAGTGTAAATCAGCTTAAGCTCTACGTCCAACATACCGAAAACTCTACATTCTATACTCCACGAATAATCACAAAGACCACGTCAAACCAATAATTCATGCTAAATATAACAGTACAATTATAAGTCATCCATCCATTCTGATCTGTGCAAAATCATATTCATCCACTAATACCATTCGCAGTGACATGCACTTTTTGCCATTCAAATAGGGGACAGTTGATTTTTTTCTGTATGAACCGCGGACTCATACTTTGACTAGAGCTATTACGCATCTTTTCGCTCACACGTTATTAGGGGTGCCGTGTGTGAAAAAAATGTACTATTATAAATAAAAGCAGCCCAACAAAGGGATGGGAGAGCGATCGGGGTCACTAGGAAACGGCGGTTTTGATTCGGGATTTTTTTACCTGAGTCTTGTGGGGGTCCCTTTTTTAATTCCGAGCCCAAGTTTTATCAAGGTAGCCAGTCTGTGTTCATCTGCGAAGATGATCACATGCTTTATGACTGGTTCCTTGCGAATTAGCCACTGGTCTGGACTTTGAAATTCCATTCAGTTTGAAGTGTTCGTGAAGTTTATTGGACTTTAACTAGTGAGGATGGATCTATCATCGCGGAGCCGCAGTAAGTCAAGATTTTTCGACTCTGGCATCGACTTGCGGCGTAAAGGTATTTTGGAAAAACATTCTTTATTTGAGTTAATAGAGGTCGGGCTATAAATGAGGCAATAACCGATACTGGAGACAAATTGGAAAGTAATAAGGCAGTGAAAATGATATCTGGCCCCCGATAGATATCTCTGTACGAATCTGGGCGAAGTATGCCATTCACATTAACATATAAATGAGTGAGTAAGTGGACGGGACGTTATAGTATATTTATGTTTTTCTATAGATTGGTCTGTGGTGTATGGGACTCGTAAATCGGGGTAACGCAATTTCGTGGTTTTGATAGGTGGCCATTTGTTAGATATAGACAATAATATTACTGTACTTCAAATTTAATAATAGTTTATACTCTATCAAAAAATTGCAGTTAATACTAGATTCTCCAGCCTTTACAATAGTAGATTTTTATTTTCAACCGACTTCAAAAAAGGAAGTTTTCAATTCGAGTGCATGTTTATTTTGTATGTATGTTATGCGATATCTCCGCCAGTAATTAATCGATTTAGATGTTTTATTTTTCGTTTGGTAGAGTATACTCCAGAGGTGGTCCCATATAAATTTTATCTAAATCGGTCCAGCCAAACCAAAACCAAAATATAAGCGATGAAGTCGAAAGTATTGTGTTAAATTTATTTACAAGATAACCTCAGTAAAATGGCAAGAACACAAAGTACTACCAAGTTGTGGGTAAACAGCTATATGTCAGTTATCTTGCTGTATGTATAAACTTACAGTTTAGTTTAAAAAAATATAGTCAATTAGCCTTTAGAGTAGGTAGTTAAGATTATACACTGTAAATCCAACTTATCAGAAAAACTAAGCAAATACTACAAAAAATAAAGTTTGTTAAGTATGTTGCTTTATATGAATTTAATTTTTCATAAGCAATAGCGAGACGAGGGTATTTGTAGCGCTTCGCCATTCTCTCGCTCCGTGAGACAAGTTTTACTAAATAACTCCCTTCAACCCACAAGAGCAATTTCTAGAAAGCGGTAAATAGCAAACCAAGAAAGCTTACCACTATATCAACATAAAGCGATATTTAAAAGTATATTTCAAATAAAACTGCATGCCTCGGCTGTATTGACCGCAAATATCGCACCACGGAGGTTGTATGTCAAAATAATGACCACTGTGTAATAGGCGGCTAGAATACGTAGTTGTCTGGTTCAAAGGCTTTTTATTAATAAAATAATAAAAAAAAAATTGAGTCAAAAATATTTTTTTTTTTCCTCCGCAATCTTTATCTGTTTAAAGATATGAGATTTTATTATTTTATGTTTTTATTCATTTTTTTTCTGCGTTTAGCCAGTGTAATACAATATTTCAAGTGTATTGATCTGCTAATTGACTTAGCTAGGTGGCGTTCGCCTTCTAAGCAGGGATATCGGGTTCGATTCCCGATTGAAACACAAGTTTTCTCCTCAGGGAAAATTTTTATTTCTGGTTCTGGTTGTGATTGTGTGTGTAATGTGAATTTTGCCGGCACCCACGGCACAAGTCATCTAACTTAGTGTGGGGCTATGAGTGTTAAAGAATTTATGTTTATGTTTTTTTAAACGTTATTAAAATCAAGTAAAAGTGTCAAAGTCCAGTCATAGTTAAGTCAGTCTGAAGGGTTAAAAACTTCGCTAGAATTTAAGAAACTTTACTAGAACACTCGAAGAATCACCAACTTAAAAACAAGAGTTTCTCAATTTGGACTGTTTTTTTTTGTATGTATGTTTCGCGATGATTTCACCCAATTATGAATTAATTTTGATGTTTTTTTTTATTGGTAGAATATACTATTAATTTAATAGTGGTTCCATATATATTCTATCGAAATCGATCAATCCAAAACTAAAATATAAGCGGTGAAGTCGGTTTTTAAAGCTTTGCTTGCGTTTAAATTATATTTTTTACGCTTTGTGGTTTCAAAACAGTATTCGGTAAGTTTAAAAATGCAAAACCGATTCGCGAGTAAGTTGGCAAGCGGCCACGCCGGACGTTGGTTTACGACCCTGCTTTATTGCTTTGGGAAAACTATGTTTCTGAAGAAAAACTGTATAATGCCTTATTTTCATATTTTGGGGAGTCCGGCTTGTGGAAATCTGCACTTATTGTTATATCATTTATGATCATACTTAATTTATACGCAAAGGAAAATGATACGAAGCGACTTATTTCGCACATTTCAACCCCTGATAAAAGAGGAGTGTTTTTTTTTCTAGACAACTATATCACTTAAACCACCATTTATTTCACTTGCTGGTAAGCGACGATGGTGTCGATGATGGAACAAGCTTGTCTAGAAGATACCTAAGTGTTTTGAGTTTGTATTGTGTATCTGTCAGTGGCATCATAGCTCCCAAATGGCTGGACCTCATTTTGATTAAGCTATTTTTGTTTAAAAGCTGACTTGACATTTGATTTGTTATGATATGTTTGGTAAAAATTGGTGCAGCATTTTTCTAGATAGAGCTTCAGGGGGTTTTTTACTTTCACAACATATAAAATACTAGCTGCGCCCTTCGGTTTTACTCGCGTAAGTCCCTGACCCACGGAAGTTCCGAGATAAAAGTAGCCTATGTACTCTCCCAAGCACTAGTCTATCTCTGTACTAAATTTCATCTCACAGACAGATTTACTTTCGCATTAATAATATCAGGGATTAGTACATATAGATACATTACTAGGTTTCACTCCATTATTTGAGGTATATATAAAAGTAACCACTTTCAGTAATAAATACGGTTTCTGGGGATAATTACCGACGGGCAGTTAACGGCAGCGTGTGGAATTAAGATTTTTGCCATAAATGCTTTGGGATATAAAACTGCCGCCAGGATTAGGGGTTAAGTGGCCGCTTTAACGGGTGGGGTAGTGAGGGGTTGAGAATAATATCGATATCGATAAAGGAAAAAATCTTATGATCGTATGACACGCAGACTACCTTTATTTTAAACTCGTCCATTAGAAGACCAACTCGAAAAAAATCACATCATGTTATATTATTAATTAATTAATAGTCGGTGCCATTGTGTTTTTTTTTTTATATTTTGTTTTATTATATATTCAATATAATTCTTGTACATGCAATCGGTTGAAATTTAATAAATAAATATGATTTATTTTCTGTTTAAAATAAGTCTTGCATCTTTAAGAATTAAAATAGTTAATAATTTCCATACCCTATCTAGCATGCCTTTACATCTTTTTATAGTGTGGTTCAATATTATGTTTGTATATTTTACATTTTCTTAAAAAAAAATATCCCATCTATAATATATCTTATGCTACTTCATCATATTTTGATACGTTCTGACATACCTACAAAGTAAAAGGCTATTATAACAATGCCTCTTTCATTCTTTTAATTTGATGTTATAACGTTGTTAAATATATATTTATGATCTTTTGAAAACTTATCGATAAAAAAACATTCTTCTTGTTTGTCCCATCCCTAGAATATCGTGGTGTAGTGCCAGACAGTCCGGTGTGGCGTTTTTATTGACACTTGTACCGTGACAAATATCTTAGGAAGAATGTCAGTACTCTCTTTGCCTTATTTCGTGAGGGTAGTTTACTATCAATATAGATTTATGAGAATCGTAAGGAACAGGGATTGATTATGTAATTCATCAAGATTTAACTAAAACGCTATTTATCTAATACCTTTAAACGAGCAATTCTTGTACATATGTATAATCTGAATCTCGGAAACGGCTCAAACGATTTTCATGAAATTTAGTATGCAGGGGGTTTCAGGGATGATCAATCGATCTAGCTAAGTTTCATGTAGAAAACATAATTTACCAAAAAAAAAATCGGTCATAACTTTAAGCAAAAACGAAAAAATACGACATACTCGTATGAATGAAGTTACTTATAAGATTTTGTGTCTTAAGTATCATATTTTATTAGCTCTGTTTTTATTAGTTGTGATGTAAATGATAAGATATAGTTGTGTAAAATATATACATACTAAATTTACTTAAATGTAAAGAAATTCTACTTAAAAGCTTTTTGATGTCCTTGACCTAATTTCAATGTTTCAAAATGTCTCTTATCACAAAGAGGTTAATCTCTCTCAATTCTTGACGACCTTCCAAAAGCATGAAAATAAGTAAATAATGTTTTCTAAGAAGCCAATGTAGTATTAATTGGAACACGTAAGTAATTAGTAAGATTTAATTTATTAGTTGGAACTCAAAATCTGGAGCTGTAAAAGAGCAGGCACATAAGTAATATTAAATTAACTGAAGCTAATAGATATGTATTTGTTGACAAAATTGTTCCATTTCTTTTTTCATCAGCGTTACTCCAATGAAAACCCGCTTCTATCCGCTATGAATAGAGTTTACTTTGGTAAAAAACTGGATATTTCAATCCCATAGTTAAACTGATATCGACACCGCTTCCCAAAAATTGACAATATAAATTTTCATTCCCAAATTTTATCCAGTTTTTCTATTAAGGACTTGTCCATCGGTTCCCTCGGAGAGGTGTCGTGTTACGCACCTACAGCGAAAAAAGAAATATAAAATATGCGAAAGCAGATAGAAAGAGAGGGAGATATTCAAATTGTGCTAACGAAGAGGCTAATACACAGGAGGCTTGTGTTTTTGTATTGCCAGTGTTGGGTATCGCTAGATATCGGAATATATTGGTAACACGATTACTGACCTCGCCTTAATTTGATCAGTCACCGTCGGTCGATGGTTTATTTTTTATTGTGTCTCTAGGGAAATTGTGTTTACTTGTTTTGTTGTCAGGTAGCTCGGGAAATATTGCTAAGAGCTTTTTTCAAGCGTTTAGAATAGTATCTTAAAAGTGGAGACTTAGTCAAAGTAGGTATAAATTGGTGGATTAATTAAGTAAATGAGTATTCATTGGGATCCGTTTTTATAAGATGTGTTTTTTAAAGGATTTGAAAAATTGTCTTCTTCTTTTTAATTACGATATTAAGGATTCTCTATGTTCCTATTCTCCGATTTATTTTAAAAAAACATTACTTCTGCATTTGATATACCTATATAGATACTAATTAAAAAAAAAAGAGTTATTAATGTGATTTGTCATTTAATTCTAATAATGAATATGAGAAAAGGTAGACCGTGTCTCATTTCAAGTAAAATTACATACATAACCATACTCTCCCTTTCTCTCGCTCTCTCCCTATCTATCTATCTCTCACACACACAAACTTCCAGATGTAATATAATATTAGAAGTATTATGATTGTATCTAATTATCTATAGATATATTAATTATACAATTATAATTTAAATTACCTTCTACTTTTGCATTACAACTCAATAACCAGAATTTCAATTGCAAACGTCAATTTTAAATTCGCATATACAAAATCTTGTGTGACCAAACTTTAGAAACAGTATATTACACTAAGAAAATTATATTAAACCATAATAAGCTTATCATTTCCCACTAACTATCGCTAATAATACCCGAATAAAACACGCTTTTTTCACAACTTCTTTAGTCTTCGAAAGAAATAACTTTGACATCGGACAGCGATCCCTTTAGCTCCCCGGGGTCGAAAAACCTCGAAAAAAAAAGATAGAGATAATCAGCCGTTTTTGTCGCAAGGAATTACGTAGAATAATTTGATTAGGTATCGGTGGGCGAAAGGCGGCCCCTTAAGAGGTAATCCCGTTTTATAGGTACGGCCCTTAATGTGATAGACGTTAGGTGTTTTGCATGGTTCCCAATTCTTTTTTTTTATAATTAATGTTGTGTACGGCTTGAAACACGTCTAAATTTCGACTTACTTTGTAGTCGACTAGTTTCGGACAAATTTGTTGTCCTTCATCAGGATGAGTCAGACGCGCGATACGCAGAGGCGAGCGGCTCGAGCCTAGTCGAAATTTAGACGTGTTTCAAACAACATTAATTATGTGTAATACTCACGATACTTTTTTTTTATGTTAAAAAAGAGTCAAAAAACTCGCCTGGTTACTGTTTTATGAACGAGGCAAGCAAATCACTCGCTTGATGGTAAGCGTCACGCTTGTCGATGGTAATCGTCTCGCTTGCCTATTATAGTTTTGATCTTAAATAGTTCTAAATGCGCAAAGCACTGCGCTTGTCACCCCGAGATATAAGATGAAAATTCTCTCTATGCATTTTTGTTTAAATGGAAATAAAAATGCATAGAGAGAAAGCAGTAAAATCTTTAACTTTCATGAATGCCTCTTTGGAGCCCATGTGAATGATTTTGATTTTGATTGATTTGATTTTGAAACATAATTTTTCAGCCTGAAATATGTTTGCACACTACTGCTGACGGTTGAATGTTTAGCAATGAAATGGTTAGTGGTAGACCCAGGCGTAATCTGCTAAAGACAAACCATTTGTGGTAGGAGTGGTAGGACTAGTCTCTAGTCTCTGCACTAATCCGCAGTGCCACCAGAAATGATATTAGACAAAATGCAGCTTGGTTTTACAATGAGCTACTGTGCCTGAGAAACCACAAGTGTCCGTGGTGACTACAGTCCCCCAAAAAATCTTGCCTTACTTGTCCATGGTGAGTGTAGTACCCAGTTCTCATCAAACGTCCATAGAGCAAAAACTATGTGTTATTAGTGCTGGGAAAAATACTCGACTAAACTGAATGAAATATTAAATCTATAGAACTAAGTATCGATTGTGTAAGGGCAACACAGTATTCAGAATTTGAATTATGAATCTGAAACTCAATAATTCATAATCAGCCGATTTTCTTTTATTGTTTTTTTGTCTATGATAGATCAGTAACGTAATCCAAATAAATTATAACCGAAAACAAAACATAAAAAAAAATTACATACTTTTTCGTTTTTATACAATATTTTGTACATACCGTGATACTAGCAAATAATATTCAATACAGTGTTTACATTCTCTTACAAATAGTAAACACAGTCTGCCATAATTGTACTTAAAAAGCAAGGGTTAGGATGACGTCACAACTTCACAAGCACAGTGTTTGCTAAGACCGCCCTGAATGCCGCTAAGATGGGCGTGGTGAACATGGTGGCCAGTTTCAGAGGGTTGATTAAAGAACTTCCCTTTTTACGAAACTTGTTTCGGCTACTTCAAAGTAAAATGTATTTATATCTTCTACTATTGAAATCAGCTTTTTGTATTCTAATGACTACAATGCATCGCGTAAAGCTCTATGCAACTTACTACGATTGTCATATATATATAATTCGATAAGACACTCATCTCTGGCCTGATCTCTCAACTTGACTGATATCGATCCAGTTGGCGCAGTGAGCAAGTCATGACTTTCTGCGCCACAGCTTCTGAATTCGATTCCCGGCAGAAACACAATTTTCCTTTCCTAACATTTGTGCTTCTAGTTTTAAGTGTGTGTATACCAGTACCCACGATATACGTTTTTGAACTTAGTGTAAAAGCGTTTGTTTTGTTTGTTGTTTGTCACTATAAATGTCCTATGACTTTGTCAGCGTCAATCAAAAGAAGTGGTTTACGCGTTTGTCTTACTCTGTGACTAAATCTATCTCCGAGCTAAAGTTTTGTGAATAGTTTACAAACAGACGGACACAAACAAATACTTTAATATGTTAAAATTGCATGTGATAAAATATTAAGCAATCTTCTTACAAACATAAAATTTTTCCTAATATACTTTGATGCGACATTTAATTGCTTAGATTTTGTCCTTTTTGATGCCATCGTTTGATTGTACCAATGAATTCCACCCGTTCCAGACCCCAAAACAGAAATAAAAATCATAAGACCTCAATCGTCGTTTGCCGAAAGGCCCACTTCTGTCTTTTGTACCGTATGTCCATTTCCGACAACTTGAGCCTTTGAATAAGTAGCTGTCAAAGACGCCGATGTCAAAATTCACATTCTTATGCCTAAATGCCCAGTGGAACAAAAGGCAATGGTCGAAAAATTATAAAAAGAAAAGTTTTGAATGCATAGTCTGAATATTTTCAATAGGTAGGTATACTAGTTACGCCCAGCAGATTCAAATGAGTCCAGATTTGAAACTTGGTGGCTTTTATCTTATTCCAATCTTTCTACACTTTCCCGATCACCTAAATTCTATCAGAAAGTCTAAGTCTATATCATTATAAACACATCCATCCATTATCACTTAAATACAATCTGTGGCATTAATTAAAAACAGGTTTGGTTATGCAGCTTTTTCTGCTTTAATAACGATGTAAAATCATTTATTTTTATGTACGTTATTTTGTATAGAATCGTCCAATGCATTGAATACAGAGATCCCTCATTTCGAACAATACATACTCAAATACACATCTTCTCATTGATTTATTTTAAAATCATTATCAAATGTTACATTTACTAAAATTATAATTGACACAATAAACGGTAACCGATGATATCAAACACGATATTCCAACTTTTTCGATCGATTTAAATTTTTCAATAACCTCCAAAGATTGATTACTGGTCCATCCATAACTTGAGTGATATTCAGGACAAAAAATATGTCTATTTTTGACACGATTCTGACCACCGTGACCGATATTAATTGGCAGGGGATCACGTCACCCCAATTTGGCCATGGAAATCGACGTTTTGGACAAAAGAGAGTAAAAATAATAAGAGTAGAGTATGCGGGGGTGTTTTTATTGTCATATAAATATGCTGTAATTTTCTATTTGATGGTAGGTTCTGACATAGAATATAAATGGTGATAGCGTTTCAAATGTTTAATATAGCGAACTTATACGTAAAAATAAGCTGTGTTACGGAAGGATGCAGATAGATTGACTAACTATTTTGGTAGTAGAATTCATTAAAGCCACTAAACTAATGGTAAGTCAGTGTGGTTGACTTATTAACTGCCTACTAATTTAGACAAAAATGGTAGCCTCTCTTTACTTCAGTTCTTACTATAAAAACTACTTACTCTAAGTACTCTGATAGTAAATGGTAGTAGTACCGGTTATCTAAAACAAATTACATAAAATCATTGTTCTAATCAAGGATCATTCGTGAACTTAGGCATAAAAGAATAATAAATAATGATCACCAGGTTACATCATTCACTTAACAATACACAGTAGCGCACTCTGCAATTGGAATGGGACAAAACGTAATTAATAATTTATGCACCAAGTCAAAGTTTTAGGACAGAAATTGCGACCTTCCTACGAAAAAACAAAACAAAACTCAACTGGCGTGTTACCCGTGTGTCGTAACGAGCTCATTTAAACTTTTCGGTCCTCTGTCCTTTCGGTGCTATGTCCTTCGGTTACGTAGTAACTATTATCTGATCTGTGTTTTTGGAGGGTGGTCCCCCTAGCGTCACCTGAGGCATCTCTTCTATCTTTGTGGCTAGATTTGAATACACAAAACACGTGTTGGGTATTGATTCAGGGGTTGGAGCTAATAATAAAATAAAACATTAGTATTCTATATTTGAAAATTTCTGTGTTGTAGGTAGATATTGGAGCATACACGTATTTTTTTCTCTGACCGGTACAATCAGCATATCTTAAAGTCTCGTGTGAATATGTATCTTCAAGGCAAGCCTGTTACATCTTCAGCCGTATCCCCGCTTGCCATCAGGAGAGATGCTTGTAAAAAAACAAAATTATGTAACTATATATTGATTTAACCTGATAATAAAAAATAAATGTTATTTATGGTAGTAGCATTAGCTAGAGCCAAAAGAGAACAGTGTTAGATATTAATTCCATAGCAAAATTGTTGTATTTTAAAGTTAAATAACAACAGGAAACTTACTGAATTTTCAATCTCTAAAGCAGCTAAAATTCTTCTTTATATCTTTTTGATAATATTATTATGATTACTGTCATAGAATTTCCATCATGAGGCCAAATTGCAACTCGATCGAAGCCAACAAATGGAAGGTTACGTTATAATACAAATTTATTTTTCAACTAAGAAATTAACGAAATGGAAAATATTTACATAGTATGTAGATGTAGAAAATAAAGCCTGTAACTAAAAAAGCTGAAAGAAAAAAAAAGCGTCCATTCAATATAGATCTATATTGCACTATTTAACTTTAAATAAATACTTGAGACTAGTTGAAACCCCTAAGTGTCTATTTATAGATAACCATAAATTACTCCATATTCATCCCCTTCTATAACAATAGTAATATTCCACCCACAAATCAGTTCTGTGAGTTTACTCAAACGCGGAAACAAAATCATAGGTGTGGGTGTAAAATTTTTGTCCACGCGCATGTGTAGGATGACCACTGTCCAGTCGCGATCGGTGGGTGTGGCCAACCGGCTAGTTCAGCCGGACCACTGTGCACTGTACAAATCCCGGGTTTCCACGTAAATGGTTACTGATAGGGTTCGATTATGTTTAGGTAATGTGTATTGATTGGGCGTAAGGGTTTAGGTAAGGTTCAGATCGGGTGTCAAATGATGTGGAAAACTATTGGGTTAAGTTGAATTGTATGGTGTCTTTATTCATATAATTTGAGGTAGTTTCCGTTCTTTTGTGAACTCTAAAAAGGTATCTATGATACATACGCTCGCTCGAAGCGTTTCGCTTTTACGTTCATCATTCGTACAGCAAAAAAGTGGAACCCATTGCCCGCACCTTTGTTCCCTAAACGGTATAATCTTGGAGTCTTCAAGTCTTGAATGAATTGGTATCTTCTAAGCATGCATTTTACAATTTGGATCGCTTTGTCAATAAAATTTCCATCAGGCGAGATGGTGGTGAAATCATCAATCTCGTTTTTCAACTTTGTATGATTTGCCTATGCACTTTTACTAAGTATTTCACAGTCCAGTTTTTAATAATCCACTATTATTACACATTAACACTAGAAGGATCACAGGTTTTGGAAAATTATACAAAATCAACAACGGCATTTTTTTTATTTCGCGGCTAAACTCCTGGCATAACTTAACCAAAAAATGCAGGAAATATATTTTTACCTTGTTATTAAAAAAATGTTTATATTGAAACTCATTGCATGATTCATTCAACTTTATTTATAAAAATTGAATGAATCTTGCCATTTTCTAAAGCCAGTCGGTATCGAGATAGGAAACAAACCTACGAGCTGCAAAATCCTTGGTAAATGAAGACCATTTATGTTTCTTTAGTATTTTAATTACTTACGTACTTTGTCGTATTCATTTACATCAAATGGAACCATCAATTTGACACCTATTTGTTTTGTTATAAAACTCAGAGAGGGGGCAACGAAATCAAAGGAAGTTCAAATACATTTGCCACGAGCCACCGTACAGCGAAACTGTTAAAAATTAACGATACACATTTACATAATATACATAAACCCCCTAAGCAAACTAGGTACGGCATTGTAAACAAACCGACGGAATCACGTAGTTTTTTTTTGCTATATTAATTTAGTACTCAGGTTTCAACCAACCCCAGTACACGGCCGGCCTACTTTTTTCGCTCGACAATGAAATTGAAGGAAAAATAATAATAGCGACGAAATGTAAGGGCGTCTGCATAGTACTTATGTGAAATTAGCTCGCGAACCTCTTTGATGTGCCCGAGCAATTGTACGAGACTTGAATGTGAAAGCGCCTTTATAATTCGAAGGCGGCAATGGCTGTCGGCTTATTTATTAGGCAATTTAATGCTCACATTGTCAATCAATAATTTGTATTGAGGTGCGTTTGTTCAAGGCTTTTGTAGCAGTCATTTGCACAAAAGTCCTTCAAGTCAACATATAGCTTAATTGCGCTAACAAAGCTACAAGTTGACATTTGAAGTAAACTTTTTAAATACCATCACAAACTTTTTGAAACAAAAAATATTTGCAAAAAAGTCTTTAGTGTCAATGCATTGAAACAACTGAGATGACATACTTTTTCATGCCGTTCCTTTTTTAAATATAAAATATTGAAAAAATCTCTTTATATGTAAGAATTAATATATACAGTTTTTATTCCACAATATTAATTTCACGTTCCATTTTAAATTCAATACCATTACAAAACAACGAATTAACACCCAACATACAAAAACGCACATCTGTTAAAACCAAGCCTGCGATTAACTTTCCTGGCTCACAAAAGGGTTATTTTTTTTATGAACCACAAACATAAGAAGCTCAATTACCGCATTGAAGACATAAGTGGACAATCTCACAACTGACACCTTACCGTGACTGCGACATGGTGTTATTATCGGTAATTTAACAGTTAGGCTGTGGATACACTCATAATGCAACAGCATGCGACTAGTAATACGATTAAATATATTACATGTTAGGTGAAAACACATAAAAAGGTGAGGCTAAATTATCCGAATTCAAAAGATATTTTTATTTCGTATGAAAACTTTACCAATTAACCACAATTTCTTTTTTTTTCATATATGAATGGTTGTTATGATTTTTACCTACATATTTTGTTAGTTATTATGTAGCTAGAAATGGAGACTTGTAATAAGTTCATTACTGAATAATTTTTTTTAGAATAATTAAATTATTTTTAATCTCTTTATAAAACATTTGAATAATAATTTTATTTTAGCAGATCTTCTACACTAAAAATGAACGTCCTTTAGCAAACTGATCATAACACTATATTTGACACTCATTCGTTCAGCTTATTTAGTGGACTGGTTCGTTAATACATATTATAATGACGATCTCAACATTTGCTGTTAAAAATTCCTTTATTGCCCGTGTTACTAAAAACAATAAGCAAACCGCAATGTAACAAAATTATCGTTTGTTGCTTTTACTGATTTGAAGTGGCTCCAAAATATAAACTACATTCAGATCAAACAATTTAATTTAACCTTTTTTTAAAATACATTAAAACATCGTAATTATAGGTATCACTTATCGCGTTCTCATGGCCATTACCACTGTGCCCTTAGCCTTATAGCTGAAGAAAGAAAGTGTCATTGGTCGTCATTGGCCATATGTTGGCCGAATGCACATTGTACTCTAATTGGCATTGGGATGTTGGTAAAGGGTGTCTTGCAGAACAGCTGGGCAAATATAAGTCTTTGAAATAATTATATGTGGTCTGGAAAAGTGGCATTACAAATTATAGGTAGTTTGAATGCGGTACTGTCACAATATTTTAAAGGTATATAATCAAACTTTAGAAGTTATTGCTCATTCACATTTCCTTTTCTTACTGTGGGGATTGCACTCTTCTCTCTCTACTTACAGCATTGTACTCTTCCAAGAAAAAAACATCAGAACTTGATAATCAATCTCTTACTAGATATCAAAATGTCTACATTAAATGACACGATCTTTCTAGTTTAGTACTGTTTTTAAAAATAAATTCCATCCACAATTATGAAAACCTAAAAAAAATCACATTAAAAATAGCTACAAAAAAAATTAACTATGCAAAGTGACTCTTACATACTAGCAAACTAGCCTATAGAGATAAAAATAGTTGAAAAACTATAGAGTGAATAAACTAAGGGGCCGTGCTAAAAGAAATCGAATAATTATTAATTAACTGTAAAAAGGTGAAGGAATCTTTCGTATAATAAGTATGTACACGTATGTCTATACTTATTAGGTTTATCTCTTATTGCATATCGATATTATTTGCACTAAATAGTTAATCAAGCCAGCACCATTTTTCCATTCAAAAATATTAACATCTGAGATAGAAACCACCTTAGTTTATAATCCCCTCTTTTTTTCTTCTAGCGGATGCGGACAGCGCGGCAGAGGGTGGGGGGTCTCCCACACCTGGTGTCCCAGCAGACACCCTGACCTGCGGTGCCTGTCGCCGGGCCTTCGCCCTCGCAGACATCGTGCGGTTCATTCAGCACAAGGTTTCGTCCTGTGACAAGGATTTGACGTCTTACCATTGTTATAGTGCTGGTGAGTATGCTTCGTTTTAATATATTTAGCTATTCTTGAATATAATATAAACATTTCTTAGTTTTGGTTAAAATATAAGTATCAAAAATGTCAAGATGTTACCGCATTATGGCTTATATTGACCTAACTGGTTATAGATACTGAGAACGATCACCAAAACATATTCATTAAGGCAATATATTTCCTAACAGGACCAAACTCCGACCCTGAAGATGGCTCGAGACCTGATCAGGTTTCCACTGGGAGTAGAAGACCTTCCCTACTCACGGCTAGAAGGCCGCCCAGCAGCAGGGTCCACACGCCACCTCTAGCCAGCCCTTCGATAGCACCTCCCGACTTGCTAGAAGATGGAGGTGCTTCCAGCACTCCTAAGAGGCTATTAGATGGTAAGCAATCAAATATAAAGAAGAAGCTATTAAATGCCAGCATAGAAAAGTCTATTCTTACTCGAAGACAGCTAATTTGCACTTTGAACTTAGCTGCATATAGTTGGACTGGATATATTATCAAAAATACGCCTTAGTTTAAAAAGACATAGTACCTATGCATAACCTATATTGATAAAACAGATTACTAAACCATCACTTTTCACCACAGAAGTCGACGCAGAAACCTCAACACCTAAGAGGAGAGCATCAACTTCCCCTCTATTACCATCAAGCTCCCCTGACGTAGACATCAAGCCTAAAATCAAGCAGGAGCATATGGACGTCTCAGGGTCACCTGAAGACCAGAAAAAGTCAAGAACCGAAGTGGCTGATGCTGAGTCTAACACCATGCATAGTGGTAAGTACAAATATCAAAAGCTATATCTTGGCAAAAATATTGCCTACAGAAGTAGTGGTTTTATATTTTGATACGACTACAAAACGACTCTCTAGAAAAAAACACTATGTGGTTCTTACTTGCCTTTTTTATTGAAGTTATTGATAAGTGTACAACGCTAAAAACTTATTAATTTACTACGACGTTTCGGCTTAGCTGACTGATGCAACTTGGCCAAAACGTCGAGGTATATAAAAATAGTTTTTGTACTAACCAAAACTATGTATTTGAATCGCGCAAGCTTAATAATGTATACGACCTTCTAATTGGCAGCCAACTCCAATATTCCGTTGAGTTAGGTGTTTTGTGTCATCAAAAGTTTTTTTTTGTTAGCCTGTTTTGTTTCACTGCTGGCCAAAGGACTCCCTCCCTTCCCTCTTTTCAAATTTTTCGGTCTATTGCCATGTTTTTTTTTTTATACCGGGCGCGATGGCCCGGCCAGCTTGTCGCGTCTCTGACATGCTCCGGCTAAGACCCAATCATAAGTGATTTTAGTCCACAGCTGGTCTGAACAAAAGATGAATTAAAATAATAATGTACCTCAAACTGACCAACGTTGTCACGCAGAGAACATGAGGTAATTTAGACGACGTTTTTAGATTAAAATCCAGCTGGATCCAACTCAAGCATACGTGTCTCATTTTTTCTAAGAAAATTCGATAAACTGAGCAAGAATACAACACGTGCGTCTGACAAATTCCTGCATTATTCGTAAGTTCCACGTCATCGCCGCGTCACGGTCCGGTATTTAGTTATTTTATTAATGACTTATATGATGTCAAAAGAGTCTTTAAGTCAAAGGAGTCTAAGGCAGTTTCGTCTTTGTTGGTTTCTATCGCTATTGTGGGGTAATGCAAGATGTTGCACAACAATGAAAGCAAAAATGCCGTGTCATCATGTGTCCATACATTTAGAACCTAATCTCGTCAGTTCAGTGATTGTGAAACATAGGATGTTCAATGTCGTTATGGGTTTTAGTTTACATCACAAAACTATAGATGCGTAACAGCATAATAATAAAGAATTATGCCATTACCTAAGTGACCTTTCTGAAAGATATCGACCAAATGTTTACCTAAGTTCAAAACTATGGGTGACACGGAACTGTAATGGGCAAACGTGACGCTTACCATCAGGCGAGAAGTTCGTTTCGTCACTTAATTAATATAAAAACACATTTGATAAACAGAACTAATTCCTTTACGTTTCTTCCAAATAAAATTACATTATCCGTAAAACCATTTAAAAACGAAAATCTTAAAAAATCACGGATCAATTCTTGGGACATCTGTATAACCGCGCAATCTTACGGGGGTGGTTCGGAAAATAATCTATCCAACCCTTTTGTGCCACCAGATGTGCTGTCATTCGACACTTTTGTATTAAGCCCGTTGCACAACAATGGGATTCTTATAGTCGAAAATTGTGCACCGTTCAAAATTTCTCGCATCTACCCGCATTTTGGCTGCTTTGTCTGATAAACGGTTTGGGAGAAGTTGTGGTTTTAACTGCACTCTATTTTCGGGGCGGTACTCATTTCAAAAGGAATTTCAGAGTACTAAACAATTTGAGACGAAATGTAGAAGCACTTACTCTTACATTTATAATACATATTAGTATGTGTTCTAAACGGTGACCGAAATAAATTAAGCCAAAACATTTATTATTATTTCCAAACTTCACACCAATATTATAATGATGAAAATTTGTGAGTGTGTTTCTTCACGCTCAAACAGCTGGACAATTTTGATGAAATTTGGTACTCTATACCAAAGTAGCTGACACCTTGGGTTAACACAGGCTACTTTTTATCCCGACACAGCAGGTAACACCGCGGGGCGTAGCTAGTCTTCAATAAAATCGTAC
The DNA here is from genome assembly GCA_948107665.1 of Lomographa bimaculata. NCBI lineage: Eukaryota > Metazoa > Arthropoda > Insecta > Lepidoptera > Geometridae > Lomographa > Lomographa bimaculata. The sequence goes on along the minus strand of OX403596.1, from coordinate 5,396,264 downwards.
TTATTTGACAAAAATAATTCTTATAAATAAAAATGTTGATGTATTTACAATCTTAAATCCTTGTATTTACATTGCATCTACGTATAGATTAGGATAAACTCACTTCAATAGATTGGTGTTAACTAAACAAACTACCATACATGTAATATCCTAATTGTTTCAAGTACCTTACTACTTCTCCTTCTTTAATATAAAAGGCAATATCAAATCATCATAAAACCATGACGTACAAAATTGCCAGCATCTAATACTCAAGCGCTATCAGCGCCGTGTCAATAGCAGGTTTTGCCAACACCAGTTGTTTTGGATTATTGCGTTACGTTCATATTAACCCTTCAGAGAGCTGTCAAACAGAATTCAATAGCGCCCCGATGCAATAAAATATTAAATAAATTCATATCTAGAAACAAAACGTCTCTATCCATAAATCTGTCTAACTTTGCCGCATTCTAAACGGATAACCATTGTCCTTACTGTCAAAACAAGGACATAATTCTAACGGCGACAGTAAGTCGTGACCTCGTGCCACTAAAAAAAAAAGGTTCTTAATTTTAATTGTATTATTTTGTACATATTAATTAACCCCATCGCTCTATACGCAGATAAAGGGGATGTTTTGGACGAAAAAAATTATTTGCATGAGCACACGATTGACGTGCGCTCATTGTTATCATCCGCCTTTTGTGATGACCCTTATGTTAACCGTGATGACGCTATCTCTAAAGACTTTAAACGCTGCTTACAGTTCATTGAATAATCAACTCTAAAGGTAATATATTACAGAACAATATTGTGGAGAATCCCGTTGGCGTAAACGGTTTTGTGTTATCTATTGATGGTGATATTATAATTGTCAAAGATGCTACCGAAGTTCTATTGTCAGGAGCGGTCTTTTATAATTTTTTCAAAGATAAAAAATGTTTAGCGTGTTCCTGACACGTGGTACGCTCATGCGTTTGCCGTGACCTATGGAAATGCTTTGAGTGTGACACAATGGTGGTAGATATTTTTAGTTTTTGTACAGACGGGAAGGTGGGTAAGTGGCGGGTTTAAATAAGTGGTCTTTTAATTTTAGAACGTGACGTCTGCGACTCTGTTAGATGAGGGGATGGGGAGGGTGTCTCGTGCTTAACGCGTGTCCTTAGATTTTGTATACATTTTAAAATACACCTCTGTTTTCGAAGTATAATCGTTCGGAATTTCCAAGTTTACCGTATCTTTACAAAGAAAAATATGACTGAAAGAATCTGTGTCCACAGTGTCGCTTTATTACCATCACAAAACGTTCGTGAACCGATGGCCGTCACTTTATTTGTATAAAAACAAATATTGGACCAAGTGTGGATCGGGTCCAGTGTTTGGCCTCTTTTGTTTGGCTTACAAATTAATGAAGGATTGTCGGGCTGGCTAGGTGTTTCGTATTCAAATGAAGTGTATCATAACTTTAAATATTTTGTTTGGGATGCGTCTGTAGATTATTTTCTGGGTTCAAAAAAAGATCAGATGAAACGTGTGTCGCGCGCGGTTGATTCATATCGATTTCAACCATGACCCCTGTTGAATTATCGTTTTAAGCTCCCTGACACGGTCTACCGCATCTGAAAGCTCGGTCAGATGTCTAAACAACGGTGGGAGCTTTTTACTCGTCCACTCATGCAAAATAAACGGCGCAGCTTTAAAGCAACCTTTCCTCCTGAACTAATTACGCATTCGCGGACCGTTTTCTTGATAAATGATCACCCCCGCGAATGATTCCTCGATTAGGTTCAAGATATTTCCATATCAAGACATGTTTTCTTAAGGGTCGGCCACAAAAGGGCCATCTCCGCGCCCAATCTTTAATCCTATCTCGGGACCTTTGCGGGCAAATTTAAATTTCTTTAGAAATATCGTCCTTATTATGTACGTGCGGGTTTCTATTCCTTGCGACGTTCGTCGAGATAACGTAAGTTAAGTCCGAGAGGAGATTGTTGTGAAAAAACTACCGCTAACTTTGACTCGATTCCATCTGCGTCTCCCGGTTCATTCAAATTTGACCTCTAACTCTTGAATGTTGAGCTTTCATATCGTCTGTCATTTTTGGGATTAGGAGAACCTTATTTTGTATATGAGGTGATAAGTCTTTATGAGGGGTCAACCTTTTCTATAGTGAACCTCACCCTTTTAGTGAAAAGAGTCCGTTGATAGCTGATTTAGGAACAGTGATAATGCATACTATGTGTAAATATATCATAGATTTATTTTGATGGATAGTCTCGAATCTTGATGCCTTGTTGCTTGACTTTTGAAGACTTGATTTGGAACGTTTTTGTACGACGAATTTATTCCCTTGTCTGTCGGGTATTTTAAAGGATTGTGTATGAGTGGGTGCAATCATGCATGTGTATTGAATAGCTGTCATAGTTGCTTTGTTCGGTCATGGCTTGGGGTTGGAGTGACCGTTTGGTATGCGTTGATTAAAATTTGCGTTTTGATTGATCTAGGCTCGTGTTGATATCGTGGATGCTATGTGGACGCAATATAACAGGTGCGTTTTATACCAAGGTTAAATAGTTAATTAGTAATTAATAGCAGATATATTTTATACAAGTATAATGTGGAGTACTCTATATAAAATTTGGCTATCTGTGCTATTCAACTGTGCACAGATTTTCATTAAATGGCAGTTAAAATTTTACGACACAGTTTTAAATAATGTTTAGCTACTAACATACTTAACATTGAATTTATTCATGAATGTGAGGTTACTCTTAAAAACCTCCAAGCTTAAAAACACAGACAAGATAAATCGGATAAGCTGTCTGTGATCTATAGTTCCAAACTTTATTACACCCAAACACGAGTAACATGCAGCAAAAATCAATTTTAAACCGCGTCCACCGTGTCTCCCCAACCATTTTATTGTTTTTCCTCCACTTTTTGTAATATGTGATAATGGTCGCACCACATGTGTCGGTTATGAGTTTAAAATAGCCACGGTTCGGGCGAGGACCAATTTTGACGACATTTTGGTCTCGATGTGCATGATGCTTTAAATTGGGGTAGGTTGTGAATTTTGGTATAATATTACCTACATGTTCATGTTCACGAAATTCAAATTAAAAAATCTTTTATTCACATAAGCCACAAAGAGGCACTCATGAAAGTTAATGAATCTACTTCTAAATTCGCATCCATCGCAATTACATCCATCTAGAGAAGAACCTGGCAAGAAACAGAGCGGCGCAATTTTTCGTATATTTTTTAAACTTTTAAATGAACTTATACTGTAATTAAAATAACTTAAGTATATCTGTATTATGTAGTCACCAGAAAGCGCTTGTGCAATTTACTCCCAAAAGAAATTAGTTCTAGAATAAATACAAGAATTGTAACTTTTAGACTTTTGCGACTCGAGCATATATGTAGTTTACGTATCTCGCTTTAAAATTGGTCCTACGTGTATGTTAAAATATATACCTATTTATTTGCATTTTTAATGATAACTGACGGAAATATGTGCCCGATTTCCAGCAAACAATCTCTCCCTGTTTGTCAAAAGGGCGTTACTGATTTACGAGTAAAAGGAGGGGAAAATTGTTAAGTAATGCGATATTTTACAAAAAGTAGCATCGCTAGCTTTTAAGTAATAGTTGGCGGTAAAGTGTAGAAAGGTTATGTAAATGTTAAAATTGTAGAATACTACCTAATAATATTATAAATGCGAAAGTATGTGTGTATGTGTGTGTGTGTGTGAATGTTTGTTACCACCACGTATCTCCGCAACGAATCAACCGATTTTGATAAAATTTAAAATGGAGATAGTTTAGGTTCCGGAATAACACATAGGCTACTTTTTAACTAAATTACTGCGGGAAAAGCCGCGGGGCACGGCTATTAGTTTATATTCGGTTAAAGTAAATTATTAATTAATATAAACAAATCAGCTCAGTAGGCATATGGTATAGGTATAGTGTAATTTATTTGATCATTTGTAATTTATTTGTAATATGACATAAGACAGCATAATAAAAGCTATTCTTTTTTTTAATGCTCGATAATGCTTGCCGCATTTGATCGCTATCTCATCTGATGGAAAGTGATGATGCAGCCAAAATGTAGCATGCTTGCCGAGAAGACACTTTTTCACTTTTGACTTGAAGACTTCCAGATTATACCGTTCGGGGAACAAAGATGTGGGCAATGAGTTCCATTCCTTAACTGTATTGATGATAAACGTAGAAGCGAAACGTTTTGAGTACACTGTAGGTATATCAAATGTATGGATGACATTTAACATAATATCAGTGGTTTGGGACATATTTTTGTTTCAATAAATACCTCTATCAAAACCAATTTCTATTTGTAACTTAACGTATTGGATATTTTTTTCAAAATGCATTTTCACTCACAGCCCCACCTAAGTTGAAATACTTGGGTCGTGGTAACATTTAGAAGCACAATAGTTAATGTTGAAAAAAAACTGTGCTCTTACCGAAAATCGAACCTAGGGCCTGCAGCGTATAAAGCAAAGACTTACTCACTGCGCCAATAGGGCCGACAAACATAAACGCACACATACGCAATATTTACCACAAAGTGACCTACTGAGTACCGAGGTCACTTTTTACCAGCTCACCCGTTATCTTGCATCCTTTTGAAACACCTGTGTCAGTAGTGCGGTCAAATCGGTCATTTTTGTGTGCTCGCGCTGTAAGTAATATGTACACTTGGTGACATAAATAGTAATAAATACTGGTTTGTACTTTGTCATACTGAAACATTGCGTTTTCATTTTATTTGACGTGAATTTGCTATACTTTTAATGTATTTTAATTATAGATTTATATTACGAATTTATAGGGCATTTTAGAAAAAAAAAATACACAATCAATAATTCGATTTACAAAAAGTATTTATCTTTATAAAGCACTAGCTGCGCCCTGCGGTTTTACCCGCGTTAATCCCGGACCCGCGGGAAATCCGGGATAAAATTTCCTTTCATAAGAACCTTCTCCTGACAATAATTAACACAACAAAAAAATAATTAGCGAAATTGTTCCATCCGATATAAATAATAGTGATTCATTTTTATATGTATAGATTATTTATGTTAACTGAAAAAAAAATAAGATTAATTTAAAAACAGATAATATATATAAATCTTGCGTTGAATTTGAAGAAGAAAAATAACACCGAGTGATTTTTCGTGTTTTTCATAATAGCTACTCAATTTTCTTTCCTGCTCTAAAATTGGCTTTTTCGTATCTCCGATTCATACAGGCTACCTGGATATTGCTTCAAACAATATTGTGACACAGTTCCACAAACGCAATACTGTGCATATTGTAACAATAAGTGAATTAAAAAGTTATTTTTTCAGTTGCCACTCGACCCAGACAACATTGAGACGCGTCATTTAACAATGCAAAGGGTAAAAATTAATGGATAATCGATTGTTTACAATGTCTGCTGTTGTGAATTTCGATAGAGAAATAAAATTAAAACTAAAATTAACGAAGAATTATCATCCAAATAGGGCACACTAGAATTTTATAGCATTCAATTAGTTATTGTTAATTAATTCAAGGTTCTATGTACATATCTTTTAAATGATAAAAAAATACAACCATTGGAGACCATAAATAAGCCGCCTCCTTGGTCCAATTACGATAAATATGATTAGGATGACGTGGGTTTGTTTTTGGTGGGAATTTTTTGTAGCTTTCTTGCTTTGTGCCTATCCACTAATAATTACCTAACTTATAGTGGGATTCAAGAGGAACATTATGTGGCATTGGGTCTCCTAGTGTAGTCTAAATTTATGCCATAGTATATATATCTACATATTTATAGTTATAAATAAAGCATTTATTTTCTTAACAAAAAGATAAAAAATTTAGTAAGTATGCTATTACGAGTATATATATATATAAATATGTATAGTGTTCGCTACATCAAAAGATTTATTTTAGTATTTTGAGCGTTCAAAATGAAGCCATTTTCATATTGTATGTTTTACAAATACATATTGCGAAAAAAGGCGCACATAAGTGTTCAAAATCATTTACTTAAAATGTAGAAATGATTCTTTGCATTTTACTATTAAAGTTTTCGTGGGTTTGACACATTACATTCTTTGCATGTTGCAAATCACTTGATCTAAGTCTGGTTGTCTCTGGTCCACTTTTCAAAAAAGTTACCTGTCAAATAATAAAAAAAAAACCCTCCAAAGTATCAGATTTGTAGTAGGTACTATGTCAATATCAGAAGTAAACATTATTCATATTGCTAAGAGGTTTCGTTCAATGAGGATCATTGTATATGCTAGCTAAAACTCCTTGGTCTAATTCCAATATTACGTCACCGGCCAGCGAGTATGGCGTTCCATTTTCAAATTTTATTTTTCTCCACAGCCAGCAACATGTCTCGCAGTTATGGGTCACAATTTGCACCATTCGGGTTATAACTTCGCACCACTATGGGGCGTGGACATAGATAAGACGAGTAGTAATTTCTTGGAAGACCACGTGCTTAAAAGAAATAAGTTGATGGCCTAGTTTCACTTCTTTATTAATTTATTAATCCATATCAGGATAAATGGCTTATTGATATATATTATTAGGCTTAGATTTAAAATAAATATTTTAAATTATTGCCGGTTTGGTCGTATATTCTACTACATAACAGTTTAGTCACTTGACTATTTGTTTTAGCCCTAAAAAATTCTTCTATTGAAATTGTTATTTTTTAATTGTAAATATTGCTTCAATTAAATATCGATGAGTATAATTTTTAAATATGGTTGTTATAATATATAATAACTTTTATAGTAAGTGCCTAGGTATACTCTCCTTCTTATTCAATGAGGTCATATCATAATTTAATAAGACTGTTAACACAGGTAATTAACAAATATAAAACAGCATTAAAAAAAGTTTTTTTTAAGATTCAAGTTTATGACTCTGGTTGGAATAAATATTAATAACCCACAGCAACAAAGTTTCCCACATATTCTTCTTAATAAATATACCATATCTTTTTTAATTTGAAAAAGTGTTCGTGAAAAGTGATCTAATTTTTTCGCTAAACAAATAAGTACAGTAAACATGTTTCGTGATTATGATTATAGATATATTACACAAACCTTGAAAATTATAAAAGTGCGAGAAAGACCACGAAGTCGCCGCATATATGGCACACAGTATAAACCGCTTATTAGGGCATATAAAACATAGCAACCGTAAAACGTCCTTATGATTGTAAAATTAAATATATCTCTTCAGTTTCGAATATCATCATATAATATTATTAAAAACTCGCTAAATTAGTTTGCTTATTCTCCGCTAATCGCTGTCACTACGCCCGATTTAGGGGGCAGTGGGGGGCGGAAGGGGAAGGCGGTCATTCAGCGCAGCGGCGCGACGGACATCCGCCGCATAACAAGTCGATGGCGAGTCGCTGGAACTGAGCCGTTCCTATTTCAAATTTTGCATAGATTTGAAAATAGAAGCCTTTAATTTTCTTTTTATAGGTGAATAGTTAACGAGATATGACTGAAAACACTTTTTTTTAGTTTAGAACAATGTCAGTCAGTTTTGTCTGTAAAATTTTCATTTCTTCAATTATTCATCAGATTTTGATGAATTTTATGAGACTGTGCATAAAGTTAATAGTTACTTATTTATGATGATATGATGGGACAGTACAAATAGTTTTAATTCCAAAAGGATCATAGAAATAAGTTTCAAATTTCTAAAAAAAAAACATGGACACAATATTATTTAATTGGAATTAAGAACTTCTTAACATATACGCAGAAATTCAAAAGTACAGTTAAGTTAAATTACTCATAAAATTATTAATAAAGACTATATTTGATTACTCATTTGGTATTTTTACTATGAAAAAAAATATATTTAATAACAAAATACGAATCAATTAATGCTGCATACAAATCATAATTTCACGAGCGACTCGTAAGGTACGTTGATTCAAATTGAAAAAAAGAACACTAACGTTTCGCAAGGCGTCAAAAACACATTCAAAATAAGAACTGTAATCGCAAACCGCAGCTCATATAGAACATTCGTAGACCGGAAGCCGACGGCTCTACTTCCGGCGTCGACAACAGTTGTTCGCACCCCAGCGCCTCTCACGGACTCCGGAGGAACTACCACCCTTAAGTGTTTGTGGAGATGCATTTTTTATGATCGGATTATATGGGATTATTTTTGTGAAATGATAAACAGCTAGTTAAAACAAAACATTGCTTTTACACTATTACTTAAGGCACACTTTGAGATATTACTGGAATATAGACATAAAAAAATCTTACGTAAGTCACTGAACTGCAATGAGTAAGCGTGACGCTAACCATTAGGCGAGCGACATGCTCGTTATGTATTTCTATAATATATATATATATTTAAGAAAAGTCTCAAATTTACCAACAAAACTGAATTTTTATCAATCAGGTCCTTGTAAATTGAAAACTTATTCAATAAAATTATATAATTAAAAATTTGAGCAGTCGAATTCCTCCGAAATGTATTAAAAGTACTCATAACGATACGAACAGCATAAGCAGCGATGCTTAGTGTACGTTCTATAATCTATAAGATAAAAGCTACCTATACAATGGAAAAACTATTCTATTATTATTTTTCAATTAAAACTATTGTTACCCACATCTAGATACATAATTATTAGTAACTAACGAATACCCGGCGTACGTACGCTAAAAGAAAAAAACATTTAATGCATTGTTTTAGTGGTCTTATACCATCTTCGCATTATTTTCTTTCAAATAAAATCGGTTTGGACATCCTGTTGGATAGTTTCAGTTGGATAAGTCTATAAAGGACATAGGTAGAAACATTTTGTTTAGAGTATTCACATCAGATTCATATCATCCATTTTTTATCGCTCTTGCTGACGGTTTTAATTTTAAAACCATAATCTACTAAGAAATAAAGTTTATTTTTGCTTGATTCAAGTAGAAACAGCTCGCGATAGAGGTAGTTAAATAGGCGTTTTGATTTTTTATATCAAGAAAAAAGTTATTTAAATAAAAATGTATTACAGAATAAGTATCCTATTATTAACAATCATTCGATTTATTGAAAAACAAAACTTGTTGCATGAACCAAAAAGCATATTATTTCAAACACAATCTTCGACATCTCTTCAGCTGCAATTACATTCAGTAGCACAAAATATCTAGCAGCATCAAAAGACACCCGTTTCAATTTGACCAACAACTCTTTCGATCTACCCACACATAAAACGCTACCGGATACGCTGCCCCCCTTAAATGTGTGGGGGATTTCACCCTGTCTGGACACCCCCGCGTTTAAAAATTTTACACCCACCGGGTTGCTACAATGGACCATAATCACCGATCGGCTTTTGATATTGACACGGTCATTAAACACACATTTCAAGACGTGGGATTGCTAGGTATCAAGGATCAAATTTCAAATAGCATTATTGCAAAAAGATTGTGATACAAATCTATTGGTTACCTTTCCTCTTGTTTTTGTTTTTAAAACTTAATACAAGAAGTAGAGTCTTTCCTAATTTTTATTAAATTTTACATTTTAAGACCCAATAACAACAAATTTAAAACACCCCCAAACATAACTCTCGCGGCAAAATGTAGTTATCTAAGTGAGAAAATCTTTTGAGGCTAATTGCTTATAACTTTTTTCGTATCAATAATTGATTAATTTTTGTATTTTCTTGTTTAATTCGAGGGTATAATGGCTATTGCATTTGTAGCCATTCTTCAAATAGGTCCCGGGACAAAATAGGCTTACAGTGACATTAATCTCCTGCTAAATTGTTATATCTTTATTAAAAACGGATTCGTACTCTACTTGCACTTTTAAACGATACCTCACATTCTTATTCATTTATATAATTTTAATTGCCATTTTTGGCTTTGGTTCCTAAATTTACTGATGGACGGACGGATGAAAAGTGCTAAACCACGAGTTTCCGCTTCGCTCGATCTAAATCTTAGAATATATTCTTCTCGTGACAACTGTCAATTTACGAATCTGGCAATAGGTCATTAACTTTTATAATTACATTCCTCCTTCAAGCTTAGTAAATAAAAATTTATGATTTTGATATGTATCATTCCAAGTCCTAGCTATATAATAGTTAATAAAATCAAGTAACAATGAGTCTACATATTATTCCATGAATTCCACTTACCTATATTCAAAATTTCAGCCAAATCCTTCAGTAGTTTTAGCGTGCTTATGTAACAAACATTCAAACTTTTGCATTAATATACAAACAAACGCATTCACACTCACAGCCCCACATTAAGTTCAAAGACTTGTATCGTGGGTGCCTGAAACATTCACATCATACACACATTACACCCAGAACCAGAAGTACAAATATCCCTTGGGAAGGAATTTGTGCTCCTGCCGGGAATCGAACCCAGGACCCAAGGCGCACAGGGCGGACACCTGTCCACTGCGCCAACTGGGTCGTCATATAGTAGTGGAACGGGATGGTATTATTGATACGATATATGTATAAATATGAATAGAACGAAATCGGTTATCTAACATATTTATGATTCTCAATAGTCAAACGTTTCTCATTTAAGCTCTACCACCCAAACTCCCTCCCACGTTTAATTATTGAAATTATCACTATCAGATTGGCCAGATCTTATCAATGATTACAAGCTTCGTAATCTGTAAGCCGACGTGATTTGGAAGCTTTTGTTGACCGTACTTATGTGCCGTATGGCGGTGACGGTGTTGGATTTGTAGGGTTAGCAGAAAAGTAAGTAATTTAGTGTTATTTTAGGATCAAAACGTGACATTTTATTTTTATTCACCTCTGATAGCGTATGACCACTATTAACTGTTGATAAGGAATGGTATGATTCAAGGTAACAATAAGGTTCAGGGCAAAAAGTAACTGGCTCTCATAGATAGCCGCCGGAAAATCGTTATGATGAAGGACGTAGAGCAATTTTTATCCTGATTATCATCATCATCATCAAAACGCATTCGTACCCGCAAAGCAAAGTAAATTCAAACATAAGCTCTATATTTTTTTTGCCTCCAGTACCGTATGATGACCAAAACTCAATACAATGAACAATACTCTGGACAAAAAGGTCACAATATTGATATGACGATAAATCTGTATACAGGCTGCTCTAATTTAACAAGACACGACGAAGGAGGTCATGTATTGTTAACTTTTTTAGGTGTCACGCTTTATTTCTATTTGATGTCTTAAGAGTGTTCAAACTAAAATGGAACATATTTATTTTCCAAATTTTTTTTTTTGTTATAATATGTACATATTTTAAGTAAAAAAAATATGAATAATTAAAGAAATAGATCGCAAAGTTGATTTTTTTACAAGCTTTTATTTCATACATACGTTGTCGGTCTGTAATCAAATCTTGCTAAATTAGACCCACTTCCCAATGTCCCATTGGAGTCAAATTTGATGTACTACAGTTATATTTTCGGTGACAATACAATGATGTGGTACCATGGAGCTGGTCTGGTGCTGGAGGCGAAAGATGTGGAACTTCTGAACTAAACACGACATAAGTAGTTTAGTTTTAGTTTTAGGAAATATAGGATGTGCCCGTAGTTGGAATAATAGAATATAAAAAAAATAACAAGATAAACCCATCGAGTTGCTCGTTTGATTCGTCTTAACAAGTTCTTTGGTTATATAACTTTGGTGTTCTTTCTTATTTACTACAAGTAAAAGGTTAATTTGCCTTACGAAGAATTAACTTACAAAAGATTTTTCTCTTATTTTAAAGCTTGAAAGCTCTTTTTTCTTCCTTTGGTAGTTTAAAAAGGGAGTATCTTTAAAAAGGGCTTAACAAGTAGAGTAAGAAATCGGTTAAAAAAATCTATATTGGAAAATAACGATTTGATAGGCCACCAAAATAACTGTTTTTAGACCTATTTTGTCCCGGGGTCTATTTCAAAAACGGCTATACACTGAACACTGAAACTTACACATAATATCCGTTTTATCCTTTACTTGAACAGCAAATACAGAAATCAAACAATTATTACATAGAAAAAATGTTATTAGCAAGTAACCTTTAAAGTTTTTCTCTATGAGGCAAAATGTAGGCGCGAGATCTCAGTTCGGAACGAACGACTAGAAGAATACTATGCTAACAGTTCAAATTATCTATTGATGCTTACATAAACGCATAAATAAACGCTTTTACACTCACATCCCCACACTAATTTCTAAGATTTGTGTCGTGGATGCCGGAAACTTCATACACAACCAAAACCAGAAATACAAATTTTCCTTGGTGAGAAATCTGTTCCCGCCGGGAGTCGAACCCGATATACCCCTGCATAGAAGGCGAACGCTCATCCAACTAAACCAACGGGCAGTTCACTAAATCAACATAAAATTTTTGATTTTTAATTTTATATGTTCCATATTCCATATATACCATATTTGAAACATCCTGTACAGCTATTCTTTCCGGTCGGTCACAATCTGACCGTTACATTTCAATAATCGTCTTAACAGTCGAGATGTTTATCGGACCGCGCCTACTTTGCTAGGGATTTACATATCGATGACTCGACGTGATTTTTTAACGGATTGTGCAATTCGTTAAAAAATTTAAAGAGTTACTTTTTTGTGCAATCAGACACGGTGGGAGCTGATATTTTAGTTCCATTCAATTTCGACAGACGAACTGATCTGAAACTGTCTTATAGAGGCGTGCATACGTGTAATCTTAATGTCTTATCATCATCATAAGATTATTGTTACGCTCATTGCCCGTTACTGTTCACCAATAACTAAAGGCTACATATTCGCAAAAAGGCTATAATTATGCGTATGTTAACGTACAAACTATATAACCAGTGGCTTGAACACGTTTTTAGGAAATACGCGGCAAATTGAACATGAACTCGACAATCTATGGCGGACCTCTCAGAGCGCGCGCCCGTCGGCAGAAATTCGAGTGTTAGGACCACTTAGAATGGTTTGTTTGCTAAACAAATGACCATTATGGGCTCGTAAAAGATTACCGCTTCATCTCAAGTGTTTATTTTAAGTGTGTTACAAAGTAATTGATTGAATTAAACACGTTAGAAGTTTGTCACAGGGGAAAATGAGGAGTTCTTCAGATATCTTTATTTTTTGTCGTAAATAGCGATCGATAACATATATTTTTTTTGTTGTTAAAATGATGTATTTTAACTATGCTTTTGATTGCATATTAATTTATGTCATTGTGCAAATGATTAATTACCTTAAAAAATTAAGGAACGATTGAGTAAATTTCCCGCGCGGCGCATTAATTTATCAAAACGCGCGCTGTAAATATGCGTTCATTGTAATTCATTTATAACATGCAGGTGATAAACAAAAGTATTGCTATAATAAGCCGTTCCTTGCCTTCACAATTTCATAAAAAAATAAACACCTTTCTTCAGAAAAACTTGTTGTAATATCGGAAACTCTGATCGGAAAGAAAAAAAAACGCCTCGTTACCATAGTCACTTTTGAGTGACAATTGTTATTTGCCTTTTGACTTTCTCAGTAAAAAAACAAAATGAACATAGAGAAAAGATCCTCTTGTTGTCAGAAAAGTGCGCCAAATAATAAATAACACTGTCATAATATTTACACAAAACAAATGGCTGAATTAGCGCGCGAAAGCATCGTCGCCCCGCGTTGGGCGAGTCCATTATTTATATAAAAGGCAAAACCATCATTCTACATATTCCACAAATAACGAAATTGTTTAAATTACATAAATGCTAAAACAATGTTTTTTCCAATGTATAAAATACATATCATAACATAGAAATTGGCGATTACCCCTTGAACTCGAGCCAGCAGTGCACCGAGAGCCTGGGCGAGTCCATTTTGGCGGCAGCAAAGGATTCTGCCGCGCCGGCATAATACGGTGATTACGCGTAAACGTAAATAATTAAGTATAGCAATATGCACATAAATCTAATGATTAATACCTACCACGTCGTATTTCAGTAGCAGTTAGAGCAAATATAAAAAAATACGATAGTTATTACTTGACAAAAAATCATAACTCACGCAATTTTCGTCAATGTTGTTACTCGAAGAAGATATTTATTACTTTACATGCGTTTTTCATAAAAACCCATTACGTAAATAGATACAGCTTAAAACAAGGAATAAATATTAGTATAACACTCAATAAAATAACTTCTTACGGCAATTTTGTATTTTTTTTTTTAAAACACTTAACTTTCCTTGCACTCAAACGACTTTCTCATTTTCATTGTTTGAAAATGTCTAATAGTTTCATTTTACTTTGACATTTTAGCGATGGAAAATATTGCTACATTATTAATCTTAATTTCCCCATAACTTAAAGGAGTGCACACACGGCCAAACTTAAATTATGACGAAAAATCAGAGATACGGACCGACCACACCGTTTTGGTTCCAATTGGAACCATGTTCAATTGGGCTTGGCAGAAATCGGTGCCTCTCGGCACCGCGTTCAGTTGAGTCGATAACGTCCGGGAAACGGTTCAAGAGAAAATCAACCAATTCGTAACTAACTTACCCCAATAAATCAATAATTTTAACATGTTAAACTATAAATAATCGATAAAAAAACACTATAACATCACTATCTGATCGAGCGGCGATTGTCTTCACAATAAAATTTGTCTCGAGTTCACAATGAGCAATCAAATTACTGTCAGAGGCGGGCGCTGCCTTGACCATATGACCTCATCTATACATCATCCTGAACACAAATTGATTTTATTCACCAAATTGACTAGATTATTGCTTTTTATTGTTATATTTTGTGCGTGAATAAGGAGTACGATAAGATGTTTAAAGTATGTATTTGGGTTAAGGCGTGACTACCGTGCGCGGGTAAAACTAAACCAACAACGTTTTAATGGCCATAATTTTTCTTCTCGCGGTGTAGCGTTACCTATAGATTTCAATATCAACAGTCTTAACCCGCGCGTGCGTACGTGATCCCAGCCCGCGTATATTTCATAAGATTCCCGAGGTGCATGAATCACGAAGCCGCCATCACTCACCGCCGCCTGCCGACCCTCGGACCTTCTGCTTAACATGCGGCCCTCGCGCCCGCCCTAGGCCCAACACTACGATATGTGAGAGCTATTACTAGACACTTTGCCCCTGTTAATATTCCCCTAAATCTTGCTATTGGTTTCATCGTCTTAACAGTTTTTTTCTCTTGTCTACAGAACCTAGCAACTACGTGTGCTCGACTTGCAAAGCGCGGGTTCACTCCGCTTGGCGACTTTTGCAACACGTACAGCACGTTCATGGGGTCAAGATCTACGTGGAAGCAATGCCGCAACTCCCCAGTAAACAGAATCACTCCTCATCGAGCTCGTCGTCTTCAAGCTCGGGTTGTTCTTCCACTGGTGCGCCGCTGCCTCCTCCGCAACTGCGTCATCACCCTTTACTACCCCCACCGGATATGCATTCCCCTTTTGGAGTTGGTGGCTTACTCAGAATGCCGCTGCCTGGCAGTTTGCCACCACTAGCTCATCCATCGGTGCCCCCAGCACCGCTTTTCGCGCGGCCAAATCATCACGATCATCGTTTCCGAATGGAACAGCTCGTTTCTGAGCAATTCCGTCATCATGGACTAAATTTGGCGGCTGCAGCAGCTGCCGTGGCAGCCAACTCGCTGCCGCCACACCAAGCATTCCCCTCTCCGGCTGACCGCCCTTCGGTGGTGCCGTCCTCGATCTCGGGCCGAGAAAGGCCACCACCAGTCTCACAACCTCTCTCACTAGAACCCCAGCTGGATTTTTACTCGCAGCGCTTGCGGCAACTGGCCGGTACGACCAGTCCAGGGGCGGCCACAGGCAATTCGAGCTCTCCTAGCCCCAGGAAGCATTCTCCTCCGTTCGCTTCCCCGTCGCCCTCCCGAGTCGGCCAGACTCCACCGGTGGGCGCCGGACCCGGAACGGTGGACGCGCCTCGTGATTCCACTAGGCCGCACAGTTCCACTTCACCAGAACGCCGTATAGAGCCAATGGCAGCGGATGCACCTCCGAGCGAGCGCTCAACCTCCACACCACCTATCAAGCGAAACGGTGAGGATACGATCCATTCCTGTGAGTTTTGTGGGAAGAAATTCCGCTTAGAAAGTAGTTTGATTGTACATCGCCGATCGCACACAGGTGAAAAACCTTTCAAGTGTGCTGAATGTGACGAAACCTTTGAGAAAGCGTCCAAATTAAAAAGACACATGAAAGTACATCGGCCTGTTGATGCCAACAATGAGGAAGGAGAATCAGGTGGTGACACCGCTGAAGATGATTCGGAAGATGAACTAGAGGATGAAGAGCTTGAAGAAGAGGAAGAAAATGAGGACGGTGATGATGTGGAAGAGGCCGAGGATTTAACGGTCTCAAATAGTAGCGCACCCACATCCCTGCCAAGGAAACAATCTTTAGCGATGCCAGCTCACCCACCTACTGCTTCTGTGGTAGGTGAGCTCATGGATAAATTTGGACTTTCGAATATTGCTCAGTATAGCGAAGCTTTCAAGCAAGCTTTACAGGAATCAGGAAAGTCATTAAATTGGCAATTGGCGAAAGACCGTGATAACAACAATGGTCCTCCTAGCGAAAAACCGAACGGCATGCCTCCAACTGCTGCCTTGAGGTTGAAAGAGGAATTCGCTAAAATGCCACCGCAACCCCACCCTCTATTCAATCCGTTTGAAAACCCATTTGAAGCATCGAAGCGTATGAAATTGGATATGGAAAGAGGTGAGGGTTGGTGGTTGCCAACTTTGCATGCCCAAAGGCCACCCGATAACATTTTCGATGGTTTAAAAAATAGCACTAATGGTCTCCTTCAGAATCCCTTGCTGAAGTCAAAGGAAAGTCGCAGGAACGACACTTGCGAGTTTTGTGGCAAGGTTTTCAAGAATTGCTCAAACTTGACTGTTCACCGGCGCTCACATACTGGCGAGAAGCCTTATAAATGTGAGCTGTGCTCATACGCTTGCGCTCAGAGTTCCAAGCTGACACGGCATATGAAGACGCACGGACGTCTCGGTAAGGACGTATACCGATGTAGGTTTTGCGAGATGCCCTTTTCAGTGCCCTCTACACTCGAGAAGCACATGCGCAAATGTGTTGTGAATCAAAGTAATGGTGCTCCCCTAGCTCTTTCCGACGACTCTAACGCATGTCGTGACGAGGCCTCGTGACTCTACCCGTGGGGTGGCCTCCGCCTGCCACCGCCTGCGCCACCGAGCCAGATCTTTTAGGGTCTATATAGAAACATGTTTGTTTCGAAGCACCATTAATGTTTTGAAGACAACGGTTCAATTTCTAGTCTTGAGAATTGAATTGGCGGAATCATTGGGCACTGCAATCAAGCCCAAAGTTGTTGAACCGAAGGGCATTACTTAGTAACTAAAAACTATTGTTAGGTGACATATCTTTCAAATCCTGATCTAAGACATGTTCCAGTTGTGTTATTAATGTTAGATATTGTTTTTTTTTTGAGGCTCTCGCTACTTTTGTCTACTTTCGTTATGTGCTTTCGAAATTGTTTTGACATGTTTAATTTGTAGAAAAAGATGTGGAAACCAATGCCAAAGTTAGCTATGTTGATTTAACATATTAGTTAAGCTGTGTATAGTGTCAATTAAATTAGATTTTTCCAGTATTTTCTAGGATCTTCATAGTTCGATGTAGTTCGTGTTGTAAGATTAAGATTGTTTCGTAATTTTAGTGTATCTTGTACAATAATAAACAAAAATGTTTCCTATCCTAGATAAAACTAATGTAAATATTTTTAGGTGTTAAGTGTAATGTGTAAATGGAGAACCTACCTATTGATGTTCATATTTATATGAGACATTGAAAAAAATATATAACCAAAATTGGGAGATAAACGGTGAGATTCCTGTAATCGATAAAATAAATAAGCATTATAGAAAGCAAAATTGGAATCTAATCTAAGTAGATGTTATTCATAATGCGGTATTTCTATATTTAATTAGTGTTTAAATTATTAAAATGTCTAATGAAGATTTTCATTCATCAGATCCTTTTTTGTTTTTATTCGAAGCTAGTTATTTTTTATTAAGACTGACAAATATTCCAGTTTTGTTTAACATGTCTTCTTGTGATTAAATTATGATTGTGGAAACTTCACTTGTACCTAAATTTAGTCCAAGTGTGAAATCTTTCAGTATACGTACTTAATGTAAAATAATATAGAATTTATATTAGATAATTGTAAGTAAATTATAATATTAAAATTTTGTCGTCCATGTTACGTCTCCCTTTGCCTCACATGCAACCCTTTCTTAGGGTGATTTTCGTTATTCTCTCTTAGGTCTTCTTCGAGGGATGTACTCAAATACTAATATTGATCTATTAGAAAAAAGTTATGCCCCCCTAACAAGACCTTAGTTTTAAATAATAGAAGTCTAAAATTTTGCAGCTTCGAAATATTTTTCTATTAGTAGTCATTTTTCTGCTTATCAAATATAATTCTATCATTTGATATACGCAAAGTGACTGCAAATTGGAAAATATTTCATTCATTATTTCTATGTCAAAATTTTTGTCAATCGTTACTAGAGTAAATCATAGAATATAATTGTTTTTATTAGTAAAAAATCCGTATAAAAAGGTCGACAGGACGTAAAATAGATAAAACAAAATTAAGACAAATTTTATTGTGTAACGTGAAAGATGAACTGTTTTTATTATTTTTCATTTTTATTATTTTTATTTCAATAAATATCCACGATTTGTTAATCAACTGGGGTTGTTTAATTTTCACCTTATAATTAAACGTTAACATTTTTCGACGAACTAATATAAGCAAGAGGTTTGTTATAATTTAGTAGTTTATTTTCCATATTAATCAAAATGCTAATAAAGCCAAGACCTATCCGTATAAAAAATTACACTCATTAGACCCGAAAACAGAAATGAGCGCCTGTTTTTGTTCATAGATATCTATCATAAGTAATGTAAATACTAATATAATACCTAAAGTTGTTAGTTGATGACCCAGTTGGCACAGTGGACAGGTCTCCGCCCTTTGCGCCGTGGGTCCTGGGTTCCATTCCCAGCAGGAGCACAAATTCCTTCCTAAGGGATATTTGTGCTTTTGGTTCTGGGTGTAATGTATGTGAGATGTGAATGTTTCCGGCACCCACGATAGAAGTCTTTTAACTTAGTATGGGGCTGTGAGTGTGAATGCGTTTGTTAAAAAGGTAGTAGATGAGGGATACATCTCGTGATTGAAAAAATATTGTAATCTGTTCTTAGTCAATTTGTGCATTTCAGGCATATTGATGTTTTGGCATCTCATGTTGAGGACAAACAGTTTCCTATAGTCAATTTCAAATAGCTAGTCACGATATTTCCGAAACATCAGCTCTCAAGGATACATAAACAATTTTAGTGATGTACCGCACCTATAAATATTCGATTTATAACTACCGATTATAACTATACAACTTTTGGCTTCGAGTCATGTTGTATTTACCGAATATTTTACGTTGTGAGTTGCTATTTGAAATAGACTGTGATCAACCTCTTATTTAGGTATAATGTTTTATAAGCATCTTAATTTTAAGGTAACTAGATCATAATGGATCTTTTTTTTATTCTTGATAGTCAAACTTTTGACCACCATAGCACCTGATCGTATGCGACGATGTGGTCGAAGATTATTATTAAACTACGACCTATTCACTCGTGACTCGACAAGACTCCCATATTGTACTTATCAGGAAACACAGTCTCAGGCAGGAAATTCCATTCCTCTGCGGTTTGCATAATGAATGTGGAAGCTAAACAACGGAACGAAATGTCTACATATAGCGGTGTCGCTTAGCAGTTTTTCTACTTGTCCGATGATAGAATGTGGATGGGGGAACTAGATCATTTAGTTCCTTGGCACACTCTCCGAAATGTATCTGATAAAAATCCGAAACACTCACTACCATGCGGCGATGACCTAAGCTCTGACCCTTCGAATTAGTCAGTTGCTCGCTACCAATGAGTCTCTTGGCTCTTCGATCAATGGTGTCGAGAGCCTCAAGCTGGCACTTTTCACCGTTTCAAAAATTAGATCGACTACGTTAAAATGTCTGGCTGACATCTAGATTTGATCAAACACGAATGGCAATACATAAGAACTCGACAGATAAAGCTCGTTGACGACCCAGTTGGCGCAGTGGACAGGTCTCCCTCCGCCCTCTGTGCCGTGGGTCCTGGGTTCGATTCCCGGCAGGAGCACAAATTCCTTCCCAAGGGACATTTGTGCTTCTGGTTCTGGGTGTATTTGTGTGTGTGATATGTAAATGTTTCCGGCACCCACGATACAAGTCTTTGAACTTAGTGTAGGGCTGTGAGTGTGAATGCGTTTGTTTTGTTTGTTTTTTTGTTGTATCTAGATTCTAGTTGCATGAAAATAATTTGAAGCGCCCCACGACTTGAAAGTCTGCCGCCAAGCCAAATACGGTGTTCCGGCAGTTATCCTTGAGAGCCTGCGTATTCCAGGTCTAGTGTGTTTACCAGCTTCGATCACATCGTCACTTACCATCAGGTGAGATAGTGGTCAAACACTAGCCTGTCACAAATAAAAAAATAAAAAAAAATACTTTCCCCCGTTAATTGGGATAAAAGTACATTATAGCCTATTTCGAGCCCTGTTAGAGGAGGCTAGTCTAGATTATTTAGACACCTATTTTCACCCATATACGTCAGATGATTTGATACAGAGACAGGAACCTCATTTCAAATATACTCACAAACCTTAGGATTTTTAATATTAGGCATTATATTTAACACTTGTTAAAGGTTGATATGACAGAGGTGGTATAACAGACTACAAAACATGATATTTTCTTGAAGGTGCAGGTAGTATAGAAACCATCTATAAATCAGTGAGAAAATGTACATTAAACACTTAAAATAAGAGCTTATGCACTTGGAATAGGGGGACTTTTGGAGTGTTTAGTTCAAAAAACAATTACATATTCACATTGCTGAGCCACAATCGCATCAAAAAGGATATTATTAGTGGTTAAACGTTTGAACAAAGAGGTCAACTCATCACATTTAAGATTTGGTTAAGAATGGTAAGTTTAGAAGTAATCTTTATTTTTTGTAAACGCTTTTACACTAACAGACGCACGCTAAGTTCGATGACTCATGTTGTGGGTGTCGAAAACATTCACATTACATATAACCACACCCAGAAACAGAAATACCAAGCCAAATACGGTGTTCCGGCAGTTATCCTTGAGAGCCTGCGTATTCCAGGTCTAGTGTGTTTACCAGCTTCGATCACATCGTCACTTACCATCAGGTGAGATAGTGGTCAAACACTAGCCTGTCACAAATAAAAAAAAAAAATACATATTTTCCTTGAGGAAGAAACTCGTGTTCGAGAATCGAACCCGATACCTGCTGCTTAGAAGGCGGATGCGCATCCAATTAAGACAACAAGCTGTTTAAATCAGTGACGTTTAGCCTAAAAAGTAAACTTGCTGGAACAGTTGCCAGCAACATCGACCTAATACTTTTCAGTATGTCGATATGATACAGTATGGATTGTCTTTAATACTCACTAATTTAGTGCTGGGGGACAGATTTTCTGTTTGATACTGCGCATGGATATGGATATATAGAATTCTTTATTTGCATACTAAAAGAGAGCACTAAATATTATTTATTGTTTATCTGTTTATTGTTTTTAAAAGTTTAAGGTTTAAACAATATCTAAGATTTTGTATTTTAATTTCGAAAATACAATATTTTAGAGACGATTATTATTCAAAATTTCTAACAAACATCTACTCAAACATATGAGATAGTGCTGGTCAACTACTTAAAAAATAAAAATAGTTTTCAATCAGCAAATGAAATTAGTTTCAAGTTATTAGTATTAGAAAGTTATTATTTTATAAATTTGGTAGATCTATCTCTATCGATTTGGTGTTCATCAAATTGTGTCAAAATTTGCTTACACAGCTGCTAGAACCAAAGGCACATTGGCACCAAAGGCAATTTTATCAGAAAATGATTTCTTTTCGCAATTTTTTCCGAATACTTATTATTACATAATAATACTAGCCGTGCCCCGCGACTCCACTCGCTATAATCAAGTTAAAAAAAGCCTATGTGTAAGTTGTATCCTAGGTATAAGTTATGTACTTTCCAAATTTCATCCAAATCCGTTCAGCCGTTAAAGCGTGAAGAGTAACATACTTACACACTTACATACAAACTTTCGGATTTTTAATATTAGTAGTATATTTAATGTTGTTTGATTATCTATCAATATCGCTTTGAATTAAGATAAAATGCACAAACATAGTTAACATTTGACACATCTGATAATTTGAGATGTTTCCATTGCAGCCGTCTGTACATTACAAAGTTGTTACAATAGCATGAGTTTAATAATATGACGCTGTAGGATAAAGCAATATAGATGATACAAGTGGATCAAATTATCAATAAACAATATTTTTTTTGAGTTCGCATCATCGCTTTTCATAAGGTGAGATAGTGGTCAAATGTATGCCTAAGGAGCATAAAAAAAATAGTTTATGCCGTAGGTGAACAATAGCGTGTTTACTACCCCGATCACAACAAAAATGAAAATGACCTACCACCGTCCAAGCATGATTTTTTGCTGATGATACTCTGCCTTCCCTTTGCCTGTTCTTATGGCGTCACCAGAAAAAGTATTATCATCATCTTCAGCATATTTCGTTCCTACAGCTGAGAATTGTCTCCTGAACAGAATAATATGCTTAGTATACGATACACGCACAGTCTCGGAGGTTTTCTTCAAGTGGACTGTATGAGGTGCGCAAATGGATAGGTAAGAGGTGTATCGGTCCTAGTTATCAAAAAAGAGAATAATGTACTCCATCGATCTTTAGATCTACGCCCGCCGAGTGCAGCAAGATCAGCGTAGTCAGGGATCACCTATAACCTATCCTTTTGAAGCACATGATAAGAAGATTGTTAGGTGCTCAGGATCTAAATGCTGGATTTCGCCGTAATCGAGCAGGTCAGAATACAACGTGTGTTCAGCTCGGATTTGGAAGTATTGAACTACTCTGTTTAAACGGTAGCAGATAATAAAAATTGATAGAGTATTGCAACAACCCTCAATCTGATTTGCAATTAAAACTGTTTTTTTTTCTCATAAGCGGGGAATCAACCAAAAAGATAATGTAATGTTAAACGACGCATTTAGAAATACATTGGGTGTGTAGTTTCGAAATGAAATTGTTTACACATGCATAAAAATAAACAGGCAATATAGTTAGAGAACAAAATAAGAAATGATTAAGCATTTTTGTACATAGTGAGATCTTGAAGAGATACCGTGTTTACCACCCTCGACCCCATCATCACTGGGCATCAGGTAAGACGAAGCCTAACTTAAATTTTCTGAGCCATCTAAAATAAAATTAAAATATAATTAATGATGAGATAAATAATTAACTTAATAAATACGGGCGAAGTTCAGAGGCACAGCTAGTTAGGCTAAAAAGCTAGTTGAACTACATTTAAGCTCTCCTCATTTATAAATAACTAGGTACAACAAAATTAAACAAACACAAAAAGCAACTTTTCTACCCAGTACAAATTATATTACAGCTTTATTACAGACACGTCGAAAACATTCTCTAAAAATCTCTCTTGTTTCATTCACCTCCGCCCTTCAAACTAAACTTTTACTCTAGGGCGCTACGCGCTCCCCCTCGTAGCAGCTGTAAAAACAAACCAGTAGCGCCATCTGTGATCGAGTAGCGGAAGCTTGAGCTTGCACAGTGAGTTAATAACACTTTTGGTGTATGTACTAAAATATTATAATTGCATACAACATTAGTAGGTATAGAAAATAGTTATTAATATGAATTATGGAGGTTGTTTTTGAAGTAATCAAAATAATGTTTATTTTGTTTATCATTGACTATTGTTCTGTCTCTCATACAAAATTACTTTGTTTTAATCATACATACCATACTCGTATTATTACTGCAATAATATGTGCATAGTTTGTTTGTTCACACATTCACCAGTCAGTACACTAGTTTTTTTTTTTGATAATATATCCTTTTATCACGCTAGGCTCGAATCTAATTAGTAGAAGAAAGTTTGTAATGTATTATGTACTTAAGTAATTATCATTATAGGAAAATTAAAGATAATTGATGATTATGGCACTTTATGTTGTAAGTGAATCTTGTTATGTATCCGGTTGTTGTATATTTTCAAATGAAACAAACTGTATCATTGACTATGTGTGGTAATTTTTTGTTAGGAAAATTATGAACCTATGAGAAATAATTAATAAACAATTATCTAACTATTGTATAATATGTTATTTTATTTTTGTAAAACTCAAGCTCATGATTTTTTCCTGACGGTACTGTTAATATTTTAGTCCTATTGGAACTTTTATATTCGTCTTGTTAGATCTCTTTCAGTTAAGTCGCAATTGGATTTTTATAGCAAATACAAATAGATGACAATAGATGGCGCTAAATTAAACGTTTCGGTTCTAAAATACTGTAGTTGTAGATGGCGCAAATGTGGATAAGAATATTTAATTATTCATGACACAAAAAAGTTAGTTTTTGTTAAACTATAACTATAACCCTGACACATGTAAAAATTTTAACTACAGTTTTTTAAATGATTATTTTAACGATAGTTTTTTAATGATAATTTGGTTTATTAAGTCAATAGGCATAATGCATACCTCATTAACCATTAACCATTAAATTTATTACTATCATGAACAGTTAAAATTTTAAAAGGGGTACAAAATATTTGAAGGTTACCTTCAAATATTTTGTACCCCTTTTAAAATTTTAACTATCCGCTTGGTAAAAAAATACAAGGAATTGGATCACCAATTCCTTGAATTTTTTTACCAAGCGGACTCAAAAAGAAAATAATTCACTTAGGAAACCATCACTAAAAAGATTTGGCATATATTCGAATGACTGCCCAACTGCCAAACGTCAACCACACTTCGGTAAGACTACGATCCTTACTAATATTACCTATAACCCTACTAATTATCTAAAAATTTGGATGAAAATTGTAATAAGGAGTGTTTTGAGTTTTTAAATCTGGAATAGGACATAAAATAATAACATGTCGATTAAGGCGGTACATTTATATTTTTAATTCTATGACAAAAATTTGATCTGTATTATACCTGATGGTAAGTGACGATGTTGTCGAAGATGGAGCATGCTTCACTAGAGGATACCAGTTCACTTGGGATTGGCGAGCGATTTTTTGACTTGGGATTGATGAAATTCGACTATATTCTTTTGAGAAATAAATATATCTTAAACCCCATATTCTGGAACAGGGTAGCCAGCTTAGCGAACACAAGAAAATGCCTTACCGTGGAAACTGCCAAAAATGCAATCTCATATATATGAAAGACAATAAAATCCAATAAAAATATTAAAGTGTAAGTTTTATCCCTGTAAGCCTGGCGTCCCTTATACGCCCCGGTGGGACAACTCTGATAAGACCCTTCTTATTAGAGTTGCCCCACCATACGCACTGTCCAGTTGCGTATCCAATGGGCAGTTACAGGCATATTCGCCCCGCCCAGTGCGTGGACAGTGGTCATAAGGGGTGATTGTGAAGGGCATACTGTTATTATAGATGTGAATATTTTGTAGTGTTTATGTAAGTATTACTTTACGTGCATCTAGCCAGTGTCAAGTTAGAACATAATTCTTAAGTTTTTTAATTCACGAACTAGTCTTAGATCCCTAGTAAAATAAAATATTCATAATTAAATTTGTATTGGCACAAATTATTTAGCAGGTATTTAATTTGAATAATTATTACAACCAATTTAATCTTTTTTGGTTCGGTAGATTATACTTCAGAGGTGGTCCCATATAAATTTTATCGAAATAGATTAAGCTAAAACCAAAATACAAGCGGTCAAGTCGGTTTTTTAAGCTTGGCTTGCGTATCAATTATTAATAATAGAAATGACTGCTTGCATCCTCGTAAAATTTTTGCACACTATTTTCATGGTAGAATTATGATTTGATAGTATTGTTACCACCTTTACAATGTACTACATTCTTGCAATAAATCATTTTTGTTTATTTTTTAAAGTGACAAACTTTACTAGTACTATTGGAGTTTTGGAGCGAAAGCGAAAATAAAGTTTTTCGACTTTGTAGGATTTGCCTACACTCAAGCACGTTCACGAAATATTATTGGTTAATAATCTACCATTACATAATTATTTTCAAAGAATCACAAGTTTTGGAAAATCACCAACGCCATTTTTATTTTCGCAGCAAAACTTTTTTATCTTCTGCTTTTTATTACCACTAAGGTAAAATCCTATTCTTACGAATGTAACAAATTCAGATGATACAAAAACGCCAAAATGGATCATGCCGTGTTAGTGTTACAATTTTTTTTTACTATATTTACAATTTTCTTGAGCTTTACTTGCTGCCTGTACTTAATAATTTTCTCGTGGAGCGCTGTGGAATAAATGAACTTACTTATATTATTTTAATCAGAAGTCAGAAAAAGTGCTCGAGGAGCGTTGTCCACTATTTCGTGGAGCGTAGTGGCATAACCCATTCAAATTGGCTATTATGAGATAAAGTGCACATCTATTGACTTCATTTCAATCTCCTTTATTTATTTAGCGTTTATAGCTTGCTTAATGACCTTTCTTTGTGAAATATGCCCCTGTAGATAAAAATCAGTTATACTTACAGGTCAAGACTTGTATTGTTTAGTGGCGAAAACATTCACATCAAACATACACAATCACACCCAGAACCAAAAGCATAAATGTTCTTTCACCTAGACCAACCGCGCAGAGACCACTTGCCCACTGTTCATAGGTAAGGTAATAATATTAACAATATAAATTATAATATAGTTAATAAATAAACACATTTTTAGACTAGTTCGGGAGCCTATGGATTCATTATAATAATGTTGTATAATAATAATTATACTTAGGTAATAAATAAACCTCTAGGGACGTTAAGTAATGCATTAAAAAAAAGATTTTTCTAAGTAACAGTTTGATTTGATCTGAAAACAAAAGTCGAACAATTTTAATGTTTAGAATTTTGTAATAAAAACTTTACGTGTTTAAAACATTTTGAAGTGTTAAATAATCAGCTTCACTAAGTTGTTAAAGCCACCTAAGTGTGACTTACGAAAACTAATGAACCCTGGGTTCAAACCCCACTCCAAGCGATATTTTTGCGTCTGAAATATACCATCTCTGTAATATCTAGTCGGACTTGTATGAAAAGTGTGAATGATGAATTCATGTGGGTTTTTCTTCATTTGACATTATTTGCAACTTAGTTAGCGCGGTGGTCAAGTCTCTACCCTCTGTGCTGTGGGCTCTGAATTCGATTCCCGGCAGGAGCACAATTTTCCTACCCGGACGATATTTGTGCTTGTGGTTCTGAGGGTAATTATATTTGATTATGACTTTAGAAAAGTTTCCTTGCACTCTCGAACAGGGCTGTGAGTGTCAATACGTTCGTTTTTTTATCATGTCTATTCATATAAAAATGACCGTTAGGTGCATTCTATATAGCTGCCATTTTCACAACATTTCATACATTATAAATTTGACCATCTGCCGTTTTGACAATGCAATTTTTGCGACTTGCATTTTGCAAATATAAAGGGTTATGTTTCTAGAAAAACTGGTTTGAAGTTTGCATTCATAAATTGAATAGATGATGTAATTAAAAAAGACACTTTGTTATAACTGAGCCGGTTTTTACAAATATGAAACTCGTTTTCATGTAATCAATACTTTTGTTTATATAATACTAAAACTATGCCCTATATAGTGTCAGTATAGACCACGATGCTCGATTTAAAAATTGCAAAATTATTATTATATTTATCCTATGATTTTACCAAAATAGTTGGCATAGCACAGCGAATTTGTAAGCTGAAGTGGCAATGGGCTGGCCATATTAGCCGGAGAACCGATAACCGTTGGGGTAAATGTGTTCTTGAGTGGAGACCGCGAATTGGCAAACGTAGCACAGGATGCCCTCAGGCTCGGTGGAGCGATGATTTTTGCAAGGTGGCTGGCAGGACCTGGATGAGAGAAGCAGAGGATCGTGCTCAGTGGCGTGCAATTGGAGAGGCCTATGTCCAGCAGTGGACTTCCATAGGCTGATGTAGATGATGATGAATGATTTTTTAGTTCATCAGTATATACTTTTGGAAACTTGGTATATTGTACAGGGCAATAAAAACTTCAGTATTTTCAATATCCCAATCTAATATTAAAGCCCTCTTATGTTAACCGGTTAAACGACTATTTCAACACAACCCATGTGTCCAGTTATTAGGGCGTTTTAACCCTTCACTGCCGAACGGTGTGACCTATTCGACCCATTTCCCTTTTCTGTTAAAATTATTACCCTCGACGCGTGCTATTGTGGGGTAAAAACGTAATATTCTCATAATAAAATTTCATTATTTATTGTGAAACACATGTCCTCAGCCATTATTGTTTTACATATTGTGTTGAAGGGATGTTACACTTTAGCGATCGTTGGAATGGAATCCCCAATGGTAGAGCGAGAACCTTTTCTGGCATTCTAGTGTTTTTTTTAATGCAGAATAGGCAAGCATTTGACCACTATCTTACCTGATGGAAAGTGTGTACTGTCTAGATGTCTAGAGACTTTGTAAGTACATGTGATATGTTTAATCCTCATATATAATAACTTTGTATTTCTGTAGTGGTGGGAATCTTTTGCAGTGTTTATTTGGGGAATTATTATAATATTACTATATATTCAACCGCCAAGCAATATTATTCAAACTTTACCGGATTGAAGGGCAATTTTTTTTGTAAAATTACTACCTATAGAGATTTTACATCTAATTTCTTTGGGTGACAAGGGTAGTGCGTAGGATTTTGGTGAAGTTCGAGACTCGGGGTAGAACGGAACTGTAAAGCGTGACGCTTACCATTAGGCGAGCGACTTACTTGTCTCGTTTCTCAATTACATAAAAAACAATTGCTTTCTTATACAGAACAACAAATTAGATACCTACATATATATAAATAGAAATCTTCTAATTTTGAATAAATGGACGAAAAACGTAAACTAAACTCTTCAAAGCTCATAGACAATAACAAGCCTACTTAAGTCTCTAAACATCCTTAAACCACGCCTCCAACATTCAAAATCTTCATTACAGACCATTCTGTAGAATGTAATCAAAGCAATAGGCGAAATAGGTGTGCATAGTTACGAATTGACCAGTACAGTTAGACCTACCCCTCCCCCTCGATCCTTCAACAAATTAGATAAAAGACGGGCAAGCAAATAATCCTCGAGAGGTCCAATTTAAATGGCCAAGTTGAGCGCTACAATCCAAATCAAAATTCAAAACCGCGCTCTCTCTTAATCCGTGTTGAGGATCACAATAAAAGGTAATACATTTTAACTCCTGCATGAATGACAATGGATTTTAGATTTTATTGTTGGATAGGAAGGATTAAAGTTCTTTGGCTGAGACAAAAATAAGATTATCCGAGCGAAAGTAGAAGGTGAAAGGGAGACATTTTGTTGTAAGGCGCGGTGCGCATTGAGTGTTTGTGCGTGCAGGTAAAGGATTTAAATTTATTTTTATAGACTCTTTAATGACTGATTGTAAATAATTTAACAAATAATATATAATTTTAAATAATACAAATATTTTTTCGATAACATCTCCTTTTTATAGAACTCAGAAAATAAATGCATGGTCAGAAAGCTTGCTGTTTTGCCGAACGCAATGTTTGAATACATTCAGACACCGTTGGATCCCCGGAGCATTCGAAAATTTTGGAAAATAGTGCGTGTAATGTGAAATTTTCGAAAAATACTGTGCGAAAACTTTTTAAAGTTAGTTTTGAAAAAAGTCTTATAATGTTTACGAAATCAGTCATTTTGCATCTTAATCGTCTAATATCCACCGCTGTCGCCTCGCTGTCGTCTGTTCGTCGAGGCCACGGCCTAAGCACATACGCATCCCAGCATCTCTCACCGCTTCCTCACCTGACAATTTCACGTGTATTACTCGTTACCTGCACTCCAATACGTATACACCTTTACCTCAGGTGTCGGTCGGCCGGCAATAAGCGGGGTAACTTGCTCCACTCATTTGTGCTTAGCAATTAACCTGGAGGATTCGTGAGCAGAACACACAATACTGGGATATTGTCTATTTTCTGAGGAATTTCGGGATTTTAGTGTTGAAATTTTGGCGATTACGTGAAGCGTAATGGTCTGTGGATTCAAAGTTAAAAATTTGACTAAATTAAAAATTGACAGATGTTTGATTAATCATAAAACAAAACAGTATAGTAGTTTTACCGCGAAAGTGAAAAAATTGCGTTGTTGATTTTGTAAAATTTTCCTGAACCTGTGATTCTTCGAGTGTGTAATAATTAATGTATAATAATGGTGGATTATTAACCGTTAATACTTAGAAAACGTGTATAAGTGTAGGCAAATCATACAAAGTAGAAGAACGTGATTTTCGCCTTCGCTCCAAAACTCCAATAGAAGTTCTAGTAAAGTTTCTACCACTTAACTAGGGCATGACTTAACTATGACTGGACCTTGACTGTTTTACTTGAGTTTGACTGTGACTAGGACTTTTAATATGAAATCATGAAATATACTTGAAATATATATTTTACTTAACACTGGCTAAATGCACAAGATTGCGAAGCCAAAATAAAAAGAAAAATAACAGTATTTTGAAAACATGGCTTCTTTTTGTCTTATTAATGTCAAGTTCTTTATTTTACATCTACTATCATTAGAAATTTTGACGCTAAGTTGTACATATATAATATAGGTAATAATAATATGCCCATTAATTATAATCAATTAATACATAAAAACGTTTTATATTTTACTACACCTTACAGTTATATTTTCTATGTAAATGACTATTGTACATGTGTGCATAATTAAAAAAATACATAAAGTGAAATGGTATAAAAGCATAGAATTATCGTGGCTACAAATAACTGCAAGTTGTACCTATAAACAATCGCAAAACATAATAATTACAAAAAGGACCACTTATTAAACAATTAAAAACTTATTGCATTGGTACTTAGGTATTGATATTGTGTACTGACTGGCTTGACATTGCTATTAATAGATACACACATCGTTGTCTAATATTCGAAATAATATTTCGAATTGTTTAATCTGTACTACGATATTTGGATGGCTGCGTTTCAGGCATTTTGATATCTATTGTCAAGGAGAAAAGTTCAAAGATTGCTGGGCATGCAATCTTCAACATTTAGCTACTAGACCAACCGCGATCTATTTTCGGTAATCAATATTCATCCGATTGGGATCTACGACGAAACAGGCAAACATAACTATTCTCATTTCTCAACGTTTGGAGATATACGAATTTACAAACATGTATTTATCACCGCAAACTATAAATCTCATTAACATTTAAAACAAATGTCACCCACACAGTCACAGTCCAATACAAAGTTGAAAGACTTGCGGGTAGGAAACATTAGACACAATTACATCCAGAACCAAACAAATATATAAATTATGCTGCTGCTATTGCTGGAATGCGAATCCAGGAACCACAGTATAAATAATAAAGATATCAACATAGCCAACCAGTTGATTGTAGTAATTATTCAAGTTTGTAATCAATATAAAATAATTTACCAAATTTACCTTATTTAAATTCATTTAAAATATTGTTTAACTAACGTAGTAACATTTTTACTAAAAAATATTTTCTATACGTAGATTATATTCAACCCTCAACAATTGTAATAAGGCAGCGTCTTATAACTAGAAAACGCCACCCTTTCTAATATCTCGAATACCCATTCACACCACAAAGAAAACAAAAAGTTCTAGAACATGAACACGTAAAGAGTCGTTCTCCATAGGTAAAGTAAGGAGAGGTAGGTAAGCCACACGAAGGTAAATAACAAAGAAATATATAACACAAAAGGCTTCCAGGGAATGTGGACAATTTTACACGAGTATTTACAACCGCTGTCCAACGGTCTAGGGGAATTGCCGACGTTAGTGACGTGAACATTTGAGTCGATTACGTGTTTTATCGATATTTGAGTTTTTGAAGTGAAAACTTCTTTACAATACAATACAATACAATATAAAAACTCTTTATTGACACCAAAAGATAAATACAACTTACAGAGAAACTTATAAAGATAGGTACAATGGGCGGTCTTATCGCTAAGAGCGATCTCTTCCAGACAACCTTTGGATGGAAATATAAACGAAAAGACAATGTAGGGATGGTGGTGCGATAAAATGAATGAAATAGATTTAAAAATAATAGAAATATATTGTTTGAACTACATAAACAATACATACCAATAATAATATCAGAATATACTTACATATAATAAATACATATTTACATATAAGTACCTATAATACATATTATTTAACATATATAATTCATACACATATTATAGTAGCTTTTACAGATTGGATAAATAAAAGTTTTTGACTTGAGATTTAAATGACTCTTGAGTTTGCGCGCGTTTGACATTCACAGGCAGAGCATTCCAAAGC
Organism: Lomographa bimaculata; assembly: GCA_948107665.1. Lineage (NCBI taxonomy): Eukaryota > Metazoa > Arthropoda > Insecta > Lepidoptera > Geometridae > Lomographa > Lomographa bimaculata. The sequence continues at coordinate 5,363,578 of OX403596.1, read as the reverse complement.
CACACGGCTTCTATGGTAAAAGAAGAATCAAAGAAGCTCGTGCTGTGCGCTGGCATTTTGAGACGCAACTTTTTTAGGCGCGTTGAGCACTTTTTAGGTGAACGAAAATCATGAAATTCGCGTCATCGTCACCGAACGCTTTCCATGGGCACATATAGCTCATGGAAAGCGTTCGGTGACGATGACTACTACTGTGTATATATGTGTACTTTTGGGTGAACAAAAAGCGTGACACTTGCGTCAAAATCACCGCACGCTTCCCATGAGCTATATGTATACTGTATATATATATATGTATATATATATATATATATATATTATATCGTTTTCATTTCTACCGGCATTCCCCAAAGACTGCCCCGAATGTTTTTTTTTCTATCCTAAAGCTTATATGGTCAACATAAATTATACACACCTTCATTGCCATTTGCTACTTTGTAGAACAAAGTTACACTAGTTACTAGCATTATATATTATTAAATACTTTAATATTTGAGAACCCTATTATCTGGTCTATGGGTTTTAATATAATATTAACGCTATATGTAAAGAATTAATTTTATAAGTAAATACATTTTCAGTTTAAATTTCAACACATAGGAAATTCAATGTGCTCTTCTCCCAGAAACTTAGGACGTACCAAAGTCAAAAGTAGTAATTTACGGTAAAAAAAAATTCATTTTGACGTTTCAGGTCTGGTAGTACCGTTGTTCGTTTGTATGGTAGGTTGACTCGCAAGAAGTACTACCATCTCTAACTATTGTTAACTTCATCTCTCCTTATGGTCAACAGGAGACATTTTATTTTTCTCATACCCTGGGGAGATTTACCTTCCAACGTGTATTACTTTATTTAGCATCTAGGGATGCGACTTCTAGGGAATCATGCTATTTTAAGGTATGAGTTTCTGTTTTATCCTATAATAAAGGAAACAATTGTAATAATGGCCAGCACTCACCGACGTGGTGCAGTCGGAAAAACAGTAAGTTATAATGACGACCCAGTTGACGCAGTGGACAGGTGTCCGCCCTCTGCGCCGTGGGTCCTGGGTTCGATTCCCGGCAGGAGCACAAATTCCTTCCCAAGGGATATTTGTGCTTCTGGTTCTGGGTGTAAAGTGAGTGTGATGTGAATGTTTCCGGCACCCAAGATACAAGTCTTTGAACTTATTGTGGGGCTGTGAGTGTGAATGCGTTTGTTTTGTCGTTTTGAATTACTCTTTGCTTTTGTAATAAAAGGGAAAAATAATTAAACAACAATGACTGCTACACAACATAACTTGTTGCTATATTTTTCCTACCCATAAAAAATATTTGGTTATATTACCTTTACTAAACGGTAAAATAATACCTACAGTACGTTAAGATACGATTTCATTTATTATTATTTAACTAGTTCTGCACCTTAGCATACTTATTCAATTATATTATAGTTTAAAATAAAAATCATATTATAAAATATAAAAATAAAAACAGCAGCAAACAACACAAATATTTTACCCATAAGCCAATCACAAAGAATACAATTACGTCAATAATTATAAAATACAAAAAAAAATATAAACAAACATCGATATTATCGAGAAACATTGCGGCAAGCACTACGTAGCCGTCATCAACACCGCATTCGGAAAATCTACACTTAACCAGAAGAGCCAGCCCTCCCATTTATCCTTACACTGGCTGTCCTGTGGGGCGCCCCCCTAGGGGGTTTGTGGGGGCTAATTCGGGGGGCATAGGGCAATGGGCGCTAGCGCAACCAGCTAAACGCTAAAATTTGTTGGTTCGCTAATGTCTTTTTGTGATTTGAGATTTCAATGTATTCTGTGATAATAAGTAATATTACGATAAAATTAAAAGGTGTTACAGAAGATTAGACATACCTACATGAAATTCAATGTATTTATTGCATTACAAAGAAATTTAATTTGTTATGAAATGCCCGTTGGTGTACTCCGGTGAGCGTCTACCGACTTTCTAAGCAGTGGGTTTCGGGTTCGATTCCCGATGGTATCACTAACTTTCTCCCCAATGGAACTTTGTGTTTCTGTCTCAAGTCTCCTAACATAGTGTGGACTGTGAGTGTGAAAGCGTTCAGTGTGTAAAAACACAGAATTAAGTTGCACCTCGACGGCTCACCTTGCGTTCCAGTAACAGTGTATATATTTTTTGCTATCTCAAAAAAAACATATAATTTGTTGATAACATTGTTACTCTTATAGTTTCATATTTGCAATATTAATAAAAGACAAACGTTTTAATGTTAAAATATTTTGATCTTTCTTTATCCAAAAAATTCTGACCATGTCATACAAACTTTGTGTTAATCAATCCTGCAAAAAAAGTATCTGTATATTTAATAGATATCGAAACCATTAAAAACAACGAATAATTAAACCCCACACGCGGTTGCGAAGCTATCCACCCCCTAAGGGGGTAGGGGGGCGTTCCGGGCCATCAGTCTGGCCACGGCAATTCAGATGATGAATTAATCCAACAAATGTGACGGTATCACTTAGCCCTAATGTACGGGTATAATGTTACCCGAAAATTTTGCAGAGAAAACCGTTTGAAAATCTCGGGCGTCCTTTGTTTCTTTAAGGATTATGTTTGCCCCAACTGGGGGTTAATGCGTGTTTTTGAAACTGTTTTGCATTGGGTTTGGATGTAGCTGTTTTTAGGGTTGACATAAATGTGAGTGGTACGAGAACGTTAGCAGATCGATTCAATTTGATTAGCAAATATTCTTGTTTTTATAAGTTGTTAATTATTATCGTACCCTGTTGTAGGAAAAGCCAAACTAAAGTCAAAGTCAAACTACGATTAACCCTGTTTATGTCAAGTCAAGAGTAAATAGTTAGGTATATTCTAGGCATGCATACTACATCTTTGGCCGTATTATCAATTTTCCATCAGGTGAGATAGTGGTATAATGCTTGCCTATCGAACATAAAAAAAGGTTACGCGAGTAATTATCAAAGTGACTTATGACTTCTTATATATTCGTTTTGAGGGACATATGTATACATTTATGTTCACATCCACAACTAAAAATAAGTGACTTATGACTTCTTATATATTCGTTTTGAGAGACATATATATTTATGTTCACATCCATAGCTAAAATTAGGTGTGAAATTTATAAAACTTAAAATTTGGTAATTTTTGTGACCAAGTTCTTATAAATGCTTTTAATCTTACACGTTTCCATTAACCTCCAATTATCATTCGAAAATTATTTTGGAGTAAGTATGTATGACTTTTCAAGTTATTTGTTTTAAGTTTAAGTTTCATGTTTTTTACTCCTATTTTCTACTATCGCGTACTTTTAGCTGCACGTTTAAAACCTTTTCTTACCCGACCCGGAAGGCTGGTAGATAATGTTATTGACGATAACCCAAATACTAGATACTGATCAGATCTTGAACAAATTTAAATGAGATCATTGGGAAAGCACCAGCTCTCAAACAAAAAAACAAATTCAAAATCAGTTCATGTGGATAAAATATTTGAGGTAGCACACATTAAAAAAAAATATAGTCAAATTGAGTACCTCCTCCTTTTTTTGTGAAATCAGTAGAAAATAAAGACTATATACACGTAAGTTTATAATAGAAGCCTTTCAAAGACTCACAATTCTAAAGAGAGGTATACTAAAGACCTCCATCACAATCATGACCCGTAACCTCGCGAAGACAATTCGGGTCCCCAACTAAAACTGTCCCAACGACTTGGAATAAAGGTGTTGTTTTAATTACATTATCAGAGCCGCACACGCGTTCAGACCCTTCTCACGGGGAGACATTCGAATAAAAGGTCTGTGTGGGTCTGAGAGGTAGATTCCCTTTGCGGCCGATAATGAAACATGCTTCCTAGAAGGTACCTACCTATTTACTCTAGACTGGAAGACACCCAAATTGTACTGTCCAGGGAACAAAGACGCTGGCAATGAATTGCTCTCCTTCGCTGTACGGATGATTAACGTAGAAGCGAAACGCTACGAGCAAACTGGAGGTATTTCAAAAAGATGACTTAATTCATAAATAGATGACGTTTGACGGTTTGTCTTGATGTTTTGTACGGATACGAAGAAGCGAAGTCAATCGGTTTGTTGCTAGGTTGTTTCTGTTATAATAAAGTGAATAGGTACCTTCTAGGCAAGCATGTTCCATCTTCGGCCGCATCGTCACTTTCCATCAGGTGAGATAGCGGTCAAATGCTATCCTTATATAGGCAAGCATTTGAACAACATATAAAAAAATATAGGTGCTCGCATTATAACATGAGTTTAGAACAGCGATGTATAATATAATTTAAGGCTTAGAATAGTATAATTTTTGGAGTGTTCCGTATATACTACTGTTGTCATAAAAAATATGGAACACCATTTTATGCCTGGCTAAAGATTTTTTTCTTGTCGGTGTTAAACTACAACGTTGGAACTTTCATGGATGATATAGGAGATTGGGTTCCCTCGCCGAAGTTATTACCAATTTGAACGTAATATCTAAAAGTTGTGTCTCACGCAAAGACCCAAAAGAACACAAGAGAAGAAAGGAATTTTTTTGTTTCTTTTTGTCCGCTGACGCTCGGTCTACACTTTACCTTTTTTTCATCAAAACGGGATTCTGTAAAAAAACATCTAAAATGTTCATATTACAACGTTGAAGGTAAAATTTAGGTTCTCAAATCCAAATCAGCAACGTTTTTGACCTTAGTCGGTTTCACCCACTTGCACCGTATACTTTATATAGATGTACATAACGAATCTAAATGCGGTGGTTTCGCTAAATCACGCATTTTTTTTTTCGCGTATTATTTATTTATTTTTTTGCACAATACAGCTGTTCACGGAGGACTTAATGCTAATACAGCATTTTCTGCCAGTCATCCGATAAGGAGCAGGAAAATTCGTGATAGTACAGTAAAAGGCTTATATACGTAACATCGTTTCCAAACATAAATTTTAAAAAAATAATAAAAAAGTTTTTTATGACCATATAAATTTTTTTTCTCTTCACGCTGTAACGGCTGAACAGATTTGAATGAAATTTGAAATGCAAATAGCTTATACCTAAGATTAACACATAGATTACATTTTAACTTAATAAACGCAGGCACGGCTGCCAATGTTTATAGTAGTATTTTTTCTAGAACACAATATTTCTCAGGAGTCTTGCCTGACGTCTATACTACGTAAAAGAACTTGAATGACTACCAAAATCTACCTAATAAAGAAGAGAAAACCAGAGTAGGCTTCGGTCACAAAGTACGAAGGGAAGTTTTGATTGCGACTCGCGGCCGAAGGGTCGATCGCGAGTGGGTTTGTTTTTACGACATATAGTGATGATTAACATGGAAAACGAGGAATAGGAAGAGCTGGAAGGAGTGGAACTCATTACCGTCTTTGTTTCTTAAAACCATTTTAGAAATAGGTCTGCGAGTCTTCAAGTCAAGAGTGAATCGAGGCCCGCATTCTACATCATCGATCGCGTCGTCAAAGAACAAAAGTCGAAAACAAGAAACACAAAATACACATTCGTAGAGCGTTGTCCACTATTTATGTAAGATGAGCAAGCATTTGACAGTTACATAATTATTTTCTGGTGTTTATCTCTGTTTATCTACTTACTATTTGTAAACAAAACCTAGCAGTCCTCCTCTCTTTTAAGTTTTGCTGTGTACCACAGAGTCTATAAAAAACTGTACTAAAAAACTCGTGTATTGATTGTGACTCGTGATTTGAGATTGCAATAAATGATAATTCATAAAATGATAATGCTCAGGTTAAAATAATATTAACTCTATCAATAAAAAAATCCAGCACTATATTATTGGAATTAGGTATTATTATTTTTTCTTTGGCACACGTCTCTCAATACTCTGATTTCTACACAACCCTGTTCAAGCTATTGTTAATTCACACATGCAAATTACTAACGTGAAAACTTAACTCTGCACGCACACAGCCACACCCGAGTCTCAACAAAAGTCCGGGGGTAGGGTTGACCAATCGCATGCATTTAAACCCTTTGGATTAGAGGAGCGGCATTGTTTCAAATTCCGGCTTTTATGTTTGAAATCGGAACGGTCGCCATTTTGTTCATTTAAAATGGACGCTGGTACAATAGTGACCTATTGTTCAGCGCGGCTGAGTCTGCAGACGGTGACTGAATGTGGCCTTTGTTTCACTCTTTTTTTTCAAACTGCTAGATTCGGTCGATAGACGAGAGAAGGTTGGATGAGAATATTGATGACTATGAGACAATTTTTCAGCGTATTTAAAAGAAATAGATATGAAACCCTATTATAGCTATTTATCGAGTTTTTGTATTTGTATTTCTCCTAAATTAAGAAGTTAGTGTTTTGAGAGGTTTTAGAGAATGATGACACTTCTAGGTAAAAATGGAAACTGTTTTTTTTTTATAAAACACCGTTATAAACGTCGAAGTTTATTACTGTACCATCAATACGCAGGCAGTTTTGCTAAACTGATTTATAAAAAATTCTCTGTCAACTCAAATACTGCTGCGAAGTGTTTCAAACGTCAAAAATAAGACTACATACGAGATAAGAAATTTTGTAATTGTGTATGTGAATATATCCAGCAACCACGATACAAGTCATCGAACTAAGTGTGGGGCTGTAAGTGTTAAATCGTTTTTTTTTGTATCCATGTATCCAGATAGTCTAAACCCTGAAACAATATGAAAAGAATATGAGAAAAAAATCTTGCTGTTACTAATATTGTAGTGCTGTATGTGACAACGATAATTGTTTAATTATTTAGTAACAATCACAAAATTATTTGCTTGTATTTTTTTTTCTTTTCTAAAACTATCAGTTACTTTTATTTCGACTAGAAAATATGTTTCTCAGTACTTTAGAAGTCTTTTTTAACGTTGTTCTATGTTAAGGAAGAGCATGGACTTCTAATACAGGCATCTTTGCTTAAAAGGAATCCCTGGTCCCTTGAAATTGTTTATGTATTATTGGTTACGGAAATAAACATTATTATTAATATTATTAGAATTTTACGACGTAGGTGAAGCCAAATGATATATAGCTAGTAGTATAATAATATTGTACTATTTACCTGTTTTCATCATCCAATGCCAAACAAAATTTAAAATATAATTTAATCCTGTCGGATAAGTATGTGCGTGTAAATCCAGAAACCAGTCCATCCAGTTCTATTGTCACCTTTGTAAACAGCATTTTGGGGTCAAAAAAGGCCCCAAAACTAGATCATTCTATTCAAAGAGTTCGAACAAATGCGCGGTGGGCTTACAAAAAATATTGCCCGATTTTGGGGTAATATTGTAGTCATTTTCGGTAATATAGTTTTGTCAACAGCGGGTCTGATAGACCAATGCTTTTGTTAAGGGTTAACTTTGACAAATTACTCGTGTGTGTTGAGTTTTTAATGGTAATAGTAATTTATCTTTTTTGTGATAACAATAACCTAAATATTGATACTATAATATTAACTGTTGATTAAAACAACACACAAGATGGATGTTATTTTCACTATTGTGTTAGTAAACCAATCAATTACTTTTCATTTTTTACTGTTACCTAATTTTATGCAAATAAATATTTAATTACTATATACTGAAGTTTCAAAACTCAAGAACAAAAATTATTAAACTAAATAAATGGCCTAATGAAATAATAAAAATAAATGTAAAAAAATACGCCAAATAAAGCCTTATAGAAAACATAAAAAAAGACTAAAAAGTTATATAACCAGAGAACTTGTCAAGACGAATCAAACTAGATAGGTATATTTTGATTAGATAAAAAATTCCTATGGACGTCTTCAGTCTTCATCATCACACGAGCTCCATGATCCCAAATCATTATATCTTCACTAAAGTTAGCACAAAACCTAGGTACACCAAATTAGAGTCCTACCAGACATCGGGAAGTGAGTCTAATTTAGCTTGCAAGATTTTATAACAGACCGACAAAAATATAGACAGGAGGAGAGTTGAAACTAAATAAAAGCTTGTAAAAATTATGTTTCTTTATAATAATTATGTTTGTCTTGCATGTGTTCTTAAACTGTTTATCTGCAGGTAGCGCCGCGGGGTGCAGCTAGTTTATTAAAATTGTATTATAATGTACTATAGAACACTAATTTGCGTCCAATAAAAATACATTGTTTTACTTTTTGGTTGTTACACTCGATAATGTTAATAAAAGCATTTGTTATTTTTCTTGTCATAAAATTTGGGTGATTCTTAAAATTTTAAACGCTAGTCTAATAAGGTACGCACCCTTTCTCTGAAAAACCCATCCAAACGTCTCTCAAAGGGTCCAAGGCAATGAGTTTCAAATCAATCGCTAGTTATTCATTAACCAAATTGCATTGTCTACGTCCTACTGAGATACTTTGTCCATTTAGACGCACTACTAGGTCCACCTGGGACTGAAATAGATACGCGATTTACTGTTCTTGTGATTTAAAAGCTAGCCGTATACTCCGGCTTTGCCTGCGTTTTTGAAGTTTAAAAGTAGCCTATGTGTTATTTTTACGCTATAAATAAATAAAATTCGTTTGTTTAGAATTAGATACATAGACTCGATAGAATTGTTTTTTTACATAACACAATATTTAATAGAAATAAAATAGTAAAAATCCAAGATAGATACAGATAAGTTGGATGCTATGTACATTCCGACTTTCACCTTTAAACACAAACATGATGGTAGAGAGATAGAGTTTAGGCGCAAGGTGGAGATGGGAGGAGTACATATTTTTCTAACTAGAGATAAATGTTAGAAAAATATATCTTTAACACATTAAATAGCCGTGCCCCGCGGCTTCGTGGAAAACAAAGGATTTTCAAATTTTATTCTCTTTGAATATCTGACGTAAAATTTCAGCTTTTTTATTAGTAACGGATTTCCGTTTAAAATTAGTGATAAAATAGAACAATTTTAATATCATCATGTTTCATCGTGGACTGAATCGTCGTTTAACATCGATGAGACTGCGTTCAGTTGGTTTTAGGGTTTGCATTATCCGTTCATATTTAGTATTCGGATAAAATGGATAGTAATTGGGGGCTGAGTCGCCCACGTCCGTAGGAGGATACCCCTTAAGTCTGATTCCCTACACGTGGTCCCCGGGTGGTGCTAATCAGGTGACATTTGAGAGGTGGTACAGTATTTTGTGAGTTGCTCGCCTGGCTTGCTACCAAAGTAGCTTACCACCATCAAGTTGAAAGTCTACCGCCAAGCCAAATACGGTGTTCCGGCAGTTATCCTTGAGAGCCTGCGTATTCCAGGTCTAGTGTGTTTACCAGCTTCGATCACATCGTCACTTACCATCAGGTGAGATAGTGGTCAAACACTAGCCTGTCACAAATAAAAAAAAAAGTAATTATCCTAAATATTCGGATAACAGGATATTTCGGATTTTTCGAAAAAATATAGTATCAAATAGTTTTTTTATAAATAAAAAACATAAAGCTATATAGAATAAAGCGTATAATCTCTGTTTTAAACTAAAACTAAAACAAGCAAATGAGATCACAAAACAGTAGACATATTAATTTTAAATTTAACTAGAAAAAAAAATACGTTTACACATCAATTAAATTTCTCCTGAGCTAAAGCTAAAACTAAAATAAATTATGATATCACAACTTGAATTAAAAACTAAAAAATATCAACAAACTCTTAAAAAAATAATTGAAATTGAAGAAATCACATCAGAATCACAATAACCATTTAAAAAAAAACACCTGAATGCAACAAAAAAAAATACAAAATTTCGTTTGATGACATATTTTTTATATACTTGGCTCGGTTGTTTTTTTATGTTAACAAACATAAAAAAACTACCGAATTCAGAACCTCCTCTTTTATTTAGTTGGTTATAAATTAGCTTCTAATCCTGAATTTACTTCTTTTTCAAGCCCTGATAATAGGATCTAAGAAAACTTAAGCAATCTATTGAGTCTTCTTTCATAGACGTTCATGTAAAAAAAATGTTCGTAATATTCGAAAAATCCGAATACTGGAGTTGTCGGTTAGTAGATGTAACGGATAACCGGATAATTTGAAAATCCGGATATCCGGATTGCAAGTCCTAGTTGGTTTATATAATGTTTTGATTTTTAAAAATTATAGTTTTATTGCTGGAGTAAAAATTACTTACATAAGTATATTAACCGATATTTATTATCTTTTATTAAAACTATAGTGAATATTATTATCCACTGAATGAAACATAGGTAGCATCCGCTATAATAGCAAAACATCACCAGGAGACAAATGTGGTATAATTAACATTTGCATACAAACGAGTGTTGGCCGACGGACGCTGGATTTCTCTGATACCTACTGGATATGGACTAACATAGCTTAGTCTACCCTTACAGGAAATGTAGTCGAAGAGACTAGTCATGTTTTATTAATATTCTTCTCTGATGATCCCTCACTGAAGAATAACTAATGTAAGTTTCCACTTTATTGTGCCCTGCGCTAGTTCAATAGATTTGTGTAGAGCTGTTGACGATCCAATTGGCGCAGTAAGCGAGTCTCTGCTATCTGCGCCGTCTTGAGTTCGATTCCCAGCTTCTGCTGCACAATTTTTCAATGGAGATCTGGAAGAAATTTTTTCATGTTCCATGTTCCATCTTCGACAGCCTCGTAGGTTTCCATCAGTTGAGATGGTGGTCAAATGACTAAAATGCCTATATAGCATTAAAACAAAGTGCTTCCTGTTCCGAGTGTTTTGTGTGTGAAATGTAAATTTTTCCGTCACCGACAATACTACAATACTACCCACAATAAGTCTTTGAATCTAGTGTGGAGTTGTGAGAGTGAATGCGTTTGTTTCTTGCGACACTTACATTCGACCCCTGGAGCGCTATATCGAGTATCAACTACTTCTCCAATTCTTTACTTGGACCAAATAAGCTCAGTTAACGTTCTTGGCATAAATATGAGTACTCGTGTGTATCTTTTTAATTTCGGACAGTGACGTTACGAATCGCGGGCGTTTTGCTATTTTGAATTTTAATTTATTAAAATTCCTCTTATAATACAATTCCTGAAAAAGCTACTGGAACATATTTATATGCTTTATTTGCAATATCCCCCCTCTCTCCTGTACTATGTGGTAGGATTTGAGTTAAGACATTTGGCAAAGTCGTGGCGTTTGTAATCCCAATTTGTAAGTGTACACAACTATCTTGATAAGTTTGTGCTCATTTGGGAAATCACGTAATTTGATAGGGCATTTCTCTCTACAATTATATTTTCAGTTGCTGGAAAACTCTGAATGTCATACGCAGGTTACAGGTTTATTTCCGTTTACATTTTAAAGCCTCAACGCTAAAATATGTGTTAAATGAATAACATGTATCTGTGTAGCATCGTAGCTCTGAAACAGTTAAACTAATGTTGATTTAGTTTAGTTTTTTATTAGCTTCTAGAGTATTCTCAGCATTTTTTGGTGAAATACGATGTAGTAATTTTTTAACATAGGTTTGTTGCCAATTGTTAACTTAATAGAACTACTTACCATGTGATCATACCAAATTCAATACAAAATATAGGTACATTAATGTAACATAAAAAAAAACTTTATTTACAGACAAATTGAACTAAAAATACCCACATCATAGCTAACCATCATGAAACCATCTACGGCCATCTCTATTCGTTCAGTTTTCATTTGCCATCCAGAGGCTAGAACTTAAATACTTAAAATCCTTGCGCGGCAAAGCACTGCGCTCGTCTAAATATTAGCTAGTAGATATTTATTCTTTTTATGACTTTGTAATTTAACTGGAACCATTGCCCTTCGATCCTACATAATGTTAGCATATCGAGCTTTATGCCAACGTTTTCTACTTCAAATATAAATGCATGAACTACTGGGAATGGGTTATACTCACATGTGATCACGATTACAATTTCAATAATAAACCTTACTAAACAATAAACCATTTTATAATACTTTCTTTAACAACTTCCAAGCCACGTTCTGCCTGTAATACAATAGGGATACCTTTCCCTTTCCAAATCTGTCAAGCTCTGCGAGCTATTTTGTCCGATACTTTGACTGACGTCGACGGTGGCGCCCACTGTCGTCGATTCGAAAGTCGCAACTCGGAAGACAAAACACTACCTATAATATTCAATAGGAATATTATTTTAAATATTTACAACAATACAATAATGTTTATACACTTCTGCTAGCGGTTGAATGTCTTGCAATATTGTGGTACTGCCCCAGACAAACTCTGAAAAAGATTCCTACCACTACAGCAGATTGTAAGAAAATAATAACAATGATGATGTTACGATTATGGCTAAAAAATATGCTTTAAAACAGCTTTAAAATCCTATGACTTCGGCAAACAATAGCCTTGCGAGACTCGCCAAGTACCCATCGCACCTCGTTATAAAACTATCGCCGATATAATCCACAAACGAGTAAGTAGCAGCTTTGTAGGGTTACCAACTGCTGGCAGACTTTTTAAGCCCTCTACGCCGAAAAACAAAGGGAATTGCCTGCTGATGTAGTTGCTTTACAGCGGATACAGGTTCGAACCCCGGTGGGATTTCAGTGTTAGTCAGGTTTCTTCCCAAGGATAATGTGTAGAAAACTTTCTTTTTAATAACGCTTTTACACTCACAACTCCACAATAAGATCACACACACACACGCATATACAGTAAAAAAAAAACAGTTTTAGCTATGTAACCTAATTAAGTTTTATATTATAGTTCTTTTCTAGATAGATTCGTAACTTAAATTATTTATCTTTATCTAAAACAGTATAATTGTTTGAAATTGTGAATATTGTATCAACATTTTTCGGAGGAGGGCGTTGGCAGCTGCGACACAGTTTTACACTACTGCAGGTGTCATCGTTTTACCAAAATTTTTTCTGTACAACCTTGTTTTTATCCTAAAATAAACGATTTTTTCATTTTCATTTTCAAGTTCGATGACTTGTGTCGTGGTTGACAAAAACATTCACATCACGTACAAATTTTCCTAGCCGAGAAAACATGTTGTGTTCTTGTAGAGAATCGAAGCCGATACCCCTGTTTAGAACGTGAACGCTCATCCAACTATAAAAACATTTTAAATTATGTTCTATTTCGGTTATGCCTTTTTTTTTTTTTTTTTTTATTTGTGACAGGCTAGTGTTTGACCACTATCTCACCTGATGGTAAGTGACGATGTGATCGAAGCTGGTAAACACACTAGACCTGGAATACGCAGGCTCTCAAGGATAACTGCCGGAACACCGTATTTGGCTTGGCGGCAGACTTTCAACTTGATGGTGGTAAGCTACTTTGGTAGCAAGCCAGGCGAGCAACTCACAAAATGCTCTACCACCTCTCAAATGTCACCTGATTAGCACCACCCGGGGACCACGTGTAGGGAGTCAGACTTAAGGGGTATCCTCCTACGGACGTGGGTGACTCAGCCCCCAACTTACTTACATTCACTTATTTAAAGTACTAGCGATGATTTTAAAGCTATTTTGATAGCTTTCATCAAATGATAAATTAAAGCTTATTAAATCAGTACGTTGACTTACAGGCATAGTGATAGCACGATTATTCATTTGTTTTTATTTTTTTCAATTAAGGTATATGTCTTAAAAATCAAAGTATCAACATGTAGGTGTTAAAAAAAAAAACAAAATGGCGAATTTTTGGCGCGAAATATTAATACCATCTTTACTAAAAATTATCAACCAAACCGAACGAGTAGGGTATCTAAAAGGAAAATAATAGTGGATTAAATAAAGTTACATAAAATATAAAAAATAGATTAACATTTTTTGCAGCTGGGTTTTTTTAATACATTTGTATGAATATGTCGTGGAATTAAACAAAATTTACGAATAAACTTGTCCCATTTCCTTCTGATCCCCTCAAACCAGATCAAAATCAAAATAGTTTATTCACATGGGCCCCAAAGAGGAACTCATGTAAGTTAATGATTCTACTGCCAGATTCGTAAAATTACAGCCATCTCGATAAGAACCTGGCAAGAAACTCGGCGGCGCGTTTTTTTTCTTATTTTTTTTTATGATCTATATGTTTTTGGTGTTTGTAGTATTTTCACTGTATAATTTTTCTGGTAACCCTATCACTAGCGGTGGCAACTAATTAGTACCTATACAAACTATCAAAAGGTACTCAACAATGCGACTCCAGCGCCACCGTAATTGGCACCACGTGATCCTCTGATCGCGATAAAAACAATCGGTGATGAGTGGCAAGTACCACTTCGCTGGTGATGGCTAATTAAGGCATTGCAGTGGTTATTTCAGTAGTTTCAGAGATAATATATCTCTTTACACTATGGATAGTACTACAGACTACAGTAATACAGGTAGCACTGCCTTCTCAAATGACCGTTGTACATACAGTAGTAGGTACTGCCTTCTTGTAATTTTCAAATTGGGAGAAGTTTTTGGTGTTCCATAATTCACGTTATACTCCGAAAAATTGGCGAATGAGAGATAGACTGAAATAATTCGTTGAATAGACTTTTTATGCTGTAGATTAATACTAAACAATTAGAAATCATTATTTATCAGCCGTTGTTTAGCCAACATTTAAATATTTATCTTACTAGCCGTGCCTCGCGGCTTCGCCCGCGTTTATCAAGTTAAAAAGTAGCCTATGTGTTAATTCTAAGCTATGTACGTTCCAAATTTTATACAAATCCGTTCAGCCATTACAGTTTAAACAGAGAACAAACATACGCTTACACGTTTGCATACAAACTTTTGGATTTATAATATTAGTGTGATCCCTCAAGGGACTTTACGAAAAACCTTAAAATCTATTCCATTTAAACGAGCAATTTTCTTGTATATATGTGTATATATAATCTGAATCTCCAACGATTTTCACGAAATTTAGTATGCAGGGGGTCTCAGGGGCAATAAATAGACCTAGCTAGGTTTCATTTTTTTAAAAACTGAGCAAAGTTTGGTCATCCAGGTACTGTAAATAAGGCACGTAACCTAGCGTAACCAAAATATTTTAACTCTGCTAAACGTTACGCCATACGCTATGTTCTACGCCATACGGTATGTTCTACGCCATACGCTATGTTGTACGCCATACGCTATGTTCTACGCCAAACGCTTTAAAGCTTGTTCTTGAAGTAACTTTACCAAAAAATACTTACGCATGCATTCCTCTGCACGTGAAATAAATAGTAGTCTAACTATAATATATTGTTTAAATAGAGAAATTATTCACACAATTTTCAGCATTGAATATGTCTTTAAAAATAACAAACACTTAAGGCCGGCAAAACAAACAAATACAAAATCTCATATTAGTCTTTCTCCCTTTTTCCTCCTTTGATTCAACTCCAAATAATACTTATTTCACATTTCAAAGATGCTATATTCATATTCAAACGCGATTCCATATTTGCCATATTCAAACGGTTGAATATTTTACAACAGTCATCGGCAAGCGAATGTTTTCTTTTTTCGCCGTTCGAAGCCCGCCGATAAAACCACGTATGGTTTTAAGAACAGCACTTACGATGGATCGGTTTATGCAAGATAGAAGAAATTGTATAATAGATAGAATAGAATAGAACATTCTTTATTGTACACCAAATACAGTAAGTTACAGAGGTAATCTTAAAAAACTAAAGCACAATGGGCGGACTTATCGCTAAAAGCGATCTCTTCCAGTCAACCTTTGGATGAAGAGAAAGATAATTTTATATAATGAGGTCGGTGGTGTAAAAACATAATAATAGACATAAATACAACTTACATAGTTACCTGTCTATATACATTAATACATACATATATATAAACTTACATAAGCAATATATAATAATAGATATAAGATGCTTCGTAATTCCTTACTTAAGAACTGTTATTTTAGGAACAATATATGCTAGCTCTAGTCCTTGGTTTATCAGGATAAAAAGTAGCATACGTCCTCAGCAAAGGTCGACATTACTATCTAATTACATCAAAATGCATGCGGTTGAGTAAGAGATACTTTGTTCCAAAAGCTTACAAACGTTCTTACGTAAAAACTTTTAATCATATCCCTACACTAAGTTCAAAGATTGAATCGTGGGTGTCTAAAGCATCCGCATATTTACACACAATCACAACCAGAAACACAACTTTCCCTTCGACAGAAAGCTTGTACTGGGAATCGAACCAAATACTTATAGGTGACAATAAAAGAATTGTTGTGTTAGTATAGCAGTGTAATGTATTATAAAATACGTAAGAATCAATTGTTTTTACCATTGTTACACACAGATGGACATTATTATTACATGATACTGGTTTTATAAATACAAATAAAAATTATAGGGTTAATTTAATTCAAAATCTTTTAGTATTTCATTATCGATTTAAATAAAAATAGCTATATAGATAACAAGGCGCTTCCTACGGGAAAACATTTGTTAAATTATGATAAATAGTTTAGAAGTTAGGAATAGATGAACATACATACATACCGGTCAATTAAAATAGAGAATTTTTTCATCTCAATAAAAAAAAATAAAAATCGTTTATTCACATGGGCCCCAAAGAGGCACTCCATAAAGTTAATGACTCTACTGTCAGATTCGGAAAATTACAGCAGATTAAATTCGTATGATTAACGCGGTAGAAGCCACGAAACTGGTGTTTTTTTCATCTTCCTGCCTCAATATTGTACGAATCCATCCACCCGAAGGCACCGGGCGAGCGTCATTAAAAGGCTTTTAATTCTTGATGCGCCCCATTCACGTCGATACATAGATCTGAAATAAACGTTATTGTTGGAGTAGTGAAGAATTATTGTTAGAAATATAGAATACTAGCCGTGACCCGCGGCTTCGCCCGCTATTATCAAGTTTAAAAGTAGCCTATGTGTTAATCCTAGGTATAAGCTATGTACATTTCAAATTTCATACAAATCCGTTCAGGCGTTAAAGTGTGAAGAGGGAACAAACATACACACTTACACACAAACTTTCGGATTTATAATATTAGTAGGATATTACAGTGTTTTTTTATATCTTAAAAAATAGCCAATACTACTAGCCTTATAAATGATTTTAGCCGACTCCCAAAAATGTAGGAGGTTCTCAATTTGACTGTATTTTTTTATATGTTACATCAGAACTTTTTTCTAAGTTAGATTTTGATGATTCTTTTTTATTTGAAAGCTGGTGCTTTCCATATACTCCCATTTAAATTTAATCAAGATCTGACTATAAACGCTTGTGGCTGGGGCTGTGCGTGTGAACAGCCCCACACTAAGTTCGATGACTGGTGTTCTGGGTACTGGAAGCATTTACATCACACACACAATCACACCTAGAACCAGAATCACAAGTTGTCCTTGGGAAGAAAACTTGTGTTCCCGCCGGTAATCGAACCCGATACCCCTGATTCGATGGCACACGCTCTCCGAACTAAAACAGTGCGAGGTACACATATAAGATATAAAAAAACAATATAAAGAAAATATAATACTATCTCTATAATCACTGTCACTATAATCACCAAATAATATGTTTGTCAGCTATCCTTGAGCGTCACTCATGCTAGGGCTCATGTTTTGGTAAACACTATCCTCAATCATACCATCACTTACCATCAGGTGAGTTAGTGGTCAAATGAAAGCCTATAAGATAGAGAAAAAACATGGTTGTGCATGTAACAAAGTTAAGATTCTAAATTGGAACTCAGTAAATTAGTATAAATAAAAACGTGCAAAAACTATTAATACTTTAAAAAAGGTTTTATTAATCATGTTTTTACCGATTGTAAATAACTTGTCAAGACGAATCAAACGAGCCCAAACTAGATGGGTTTATCTTGTTTAATTCAGAAGTTTATATTGCTTTCTTCCGTCTCCATCATCATACCAGCTCCATGGTACCATATCATTGTGTTGTCACCGAACATACATACATAAGTACACCAAATTTGAGTCCAATCGGATCTCGGATAGCGTGTCTTATTTAGCTTGCAAGATTTACAGACCGACAAATAAGCAGTAGTACAGGTGAAACTAAATAAAAGCTTGTAAAAACATGATGTGTGTAACAAAGTAAAGATTTGAATTGGAGCTAAGTAAAAATAAAAATGTAAATCAGTATATATTTATACTTTGAATTATAACAAAGCGTTTAATATAAATAAAAACTGGCCAACAACAAGCCAAGTGTATTTAAAATTAGAACGCCTTTCAAGCGCGGCCTACGAACATAGCGACGTTCTTCTTTTGAAACCATAATGTAAGAGTACCACGTAAAGAGTCTTTGTTGCTTCAGCACAGACGTAAGGCTTTCTCCTTGAATCCGCTCATTAAATTTTTCCTCGCATCATTTCCTTTTACATCGTGTCTTCTATCTTCTATTTTATTGCAATATGAGCTCGTTAGTATTCTTGATGTTGTTGCGATGTAAAGCGGCCTTATTTCTTGGATGACAAAGAATTGAATAAGGATGGAAGGGTTGTTTTTGTATAGCATTGTCATTTGTTATGTGAGGTTGTTGGGGTAGTGTTTTAATTAACTGATTTAGAGAAAAATGCAGTCTTTGAAAGGAGACAGAATGTATTCTGAAAAGAAATAAGTAAGTATTTTAAGGGTTTGTGAGGTTATTTATAAGCTAAGCTTTTTCTTCATATGACAGCAGTAATAATTTGATGTCTGCTAATCAGATGGAAGTAGTTTCAAAATCTACCTAGGGATTCTACTTTTTGGTGAAGGTAACATCTTGATAAAATCCATTGGTAGAAGATTTTTTGTATAACCATAAACTACACACACAAGCTACAAAGATACAACTACATTGTTTAATACACATACATCTCAAACCATACCAAACCAGATAAGACATTAAATTTAAAAAAAAGTTTACTAATATTATAATGAGGTATAGTTTGTTGGTTTGTAAAAGGAAATCACTAAAAACACTGATCCGAATCTGAAAATTCTTTCAGTAATAGAAAGCTAGACTATTGTGTGAGTTCTATTGGTATAAGTTAGTTTTCAGTTCGAAATAACAATATTTGTGCCTTATTTGGCTTGAAGTTTTGTGTGTGATATGAATGTTTAACGGATCCATGACACAAATCATTGAATTTAGTGTAGGCTGTGAGTGTGAAAGCGATTATGATTGTTTTTTTATGTTATCACATTATGCGTGTTTTTGTTTTGAACCGACTTCAAGGAGGAGGAACTAGAAGGAGGATCTACGAATTCGACTGTTTTTTTTTTGTTTAGTCGGTTATAATTTAATCATTGTCCTTTGAACTGCTTTCTGGCGTATTTATGTGCGTCTTAAAATCGCGAGTTTAAATCTCGGTAAGAACACAAGTTTTCTCCCCGCAGGACATTTGTGTTTCTGGTGCTGGGTGTGATGAAAATAATGTGTATGTGATGTTAGTGTTTACGGCCCCACGCCACAAATCATTAAACTAAGTGGGGGTCTGTGAGTGTTGAAGCGCTTATGGGTATGTTTTTCTATCCGGGCGACACCTTTCTGGTAATTTTGAAACTTTGAACTGCCCGCTGGCTTAATTGGGTGCGTTTTGCCGCACACCGTACCGCGCCGGCGGGAACACAGTTTTCTCCCCACGGGAAGTTTGCATTTCTGGTTCCGGTGTGATGTGAATGTTGTGTGTGAGGTGTTGGTGTTTATAGCACCACGACATAAGTCATTGAACTTTGTGCGGGTCTGTGAGAATGAATGCGCTTATGTGTATGTTTTGTACCCGGGCGACGGCGGGCGGGTCAACTCGTCTTAAATAGTCAGGATGTCTAAACAATCAATTTTTTTACCGAGCTCATCTTCTACGCATTCTCACTTACTAGCAGGTAAGATAGTGGTCGAACAAGACGAAATAAGTCATATTGTCCACCCTAAATAGCTCTGGCACAACATTAAATGTTTTTAGAGTTAATGTTCCTCCATGTTGTGTTTGTAAAATACTGTATATAAAGACCTACAAATACTCTTTATGGCACACCAAGAAAATAATTAATTAACAATAGAAAAAATAACAATATAGCAGTACAATCGGCGGCCTTATCGCTAAGCAGCGATCTCTTCCAGGCAACCTTAGGATGGAGAGGATAAAAAAGTTTAACAAAAAGTGATCGGTGGTGCGGCAATGATCATTACACATATACATGCAATATTTTAAATATACATATAATTATTAATGTAATTAAACAACTCATATAAATACATATAGTTACATACAGACATAAATACAAATAACATTTTTTAAATCTAGAATACAACATTTTATCGAAAAACCGTCGCATCAAAAAATCACCATCACTATACGCATCAAATCAGTCAAACCATCAAACTGCAAAAAAGAAAAAAAACTAGACCTAATCTCAAACGAAAAGAACAAAGTCTAAACAGACAGACTTCCCGTTTGCTATGACACTTTGTGACGACTCTGTTTTTAATTAGCGCATTTTTCTTTGTACCGGAGCTTGTAAATTAGCCTGTGATGTGAAGTGCTGGCAAAGCTACGTCTGTGAGCGCGTTGCCACAACGGTGCCCTCGTTTTATAGTTGTAGCTTTGTGTTCACTAGTGTTTGAAGTTTTTTTAGAGTTCCGTACCATATTATGAAATCATTTTATAGACTATTTTCCTTAGTGTTTATTTTTTATTCCGTCACAACAATAGCAGATCATAAATGGAGTTGATCAGTGAAAATAAAATTAAAATCTGTTGAACAGAAGGATTTTATAAGCATTTTAATTTCATGTTAGACAGAGAGCGCTTTAAAGGAGCCTATGACGTCAAAGACCGCTATGGAAAATTTATATTAACACTTGCTTTTACGGTTATGTTCCATAACATACCCACACTACTTTAAACTTACTGGTTAGAGCTTGAGCGATTCTTAGAAGCCAATTGGCTTGATAATGATGAAAAGTGATGATGATGAAAAATAGATGTTGGCCGATTCTCATAGATACCGGATAAGCACAAAAAATTTGTTTATACATCATAAAAATAGCTGGCCTTAAATAACTATAATATCGATAAGGGAAATCAAAATTAAAAGCAGTTCGGAAATTAAATTTTATGTTAGACAGAGAACGCGCCATAGGTGTTTATGACACCAAAACCACTATTGCGTATGGTACATAACTAAAATCTAAACTAATTTTCCAAGTTAAAATATTTATAAAGTAAACAGTCACATTCATTTTGATCTTATATTATTTTGTAAGAAGTCAATGAATTTAATTAGTCAACAAACCTATCGACACTATAATAATTATTGTCTCAAATCTCGAAAATTTGTTCGTGATTATGATATTATATAAAGGTCTTTAAATATTGCTTGTATTTCTATTAATCTTATAATTTCAAATTGTATTCAAACGAAGATAAAAATATGTAATATGGCTCTTTGAGTCCAATCAAGAAACAGTATACGCAATTAATACATCCTTATTTTCGGAAGTTGGTTAAAAATGGAGCTCCTTATAGGAAGATATTATAGGTATTTCTTTGTTGTCTGACTGTTTGTTTGTTCAGGAATATCAATTGCTAAATAGTAATAATAATATATTGCTGAAAATATCAAGGTTTTATAATAAGGTACATTGACATATTTTCGAGCGACCATAAAAACTTAGATTATGTACGGAACTCTCTTACCTCAAAAATGTTACTTGCACTGTATTATGTTTTGTTTAAAATTCACTCAATAAATAATTAATGTAAGTGATTAAGACAAAAAAAATCTATTACTGCCAATTGTGAAGGTGTCATGTTTTTATCAGAGGTTATTTCTTTAATGAGATGGCATTTAAAATTTTTGATTCACTCAAATAGCTCATTTTATTTGCCGTAGCAGCGTAGTCACGTGCTACGTTTGTAGCAAATACGTGCTACGAAGGCTCGTAAAAAGAACTACGACATGTGCTACGCTAATTCTCTTTCTGCTATACATTTTTAAATGGTTCTTTTATGTGCCTATATACGTGCCTATATATTTATAATAGTGAGCCATATGACATGTTTTTGCTTAAAATGTATCTTTATGGTTAGTGTTTTATTACTTATATCGAAATCGAGAGATAACGACACTTGGTCTGGAAAAAAGATTCATTACCTCTTATTAGCTGCAGGAACACTGTCAATAACTCTAAAATCGTTATCGAATTGACGTTGGATTTACAACAATCAAAATAACAAAATAATTAGAAATATAAGATTATTTAAGCCCGATGAAAAAACTGGTTGTAACAATTAAATTAACAACAAAATTCTATGTGAAAAAAGGTTCGTGTGATCATTTTGAACTGCTCGTTGGCTTAGTAGGGGGACATTTGCCTTCTAAGCATCGGGGTATCGGGTTTGATTCCTGGCGGGAACACAAGTTTTCTCCCCAAGAAAATTTGTGTTTCTGGCTCTGGTTGTGATTGTGTCACGGCACAAGTCATTGAACTTAGTGCGGGGCTGTGACTGTGAAAGCGTTTATGTTATGTTATGTTATTTTACAATATTTCAAATAATTATTTACTGACCAACAAACTCGGATGAAATCGTGTGAAATTAAAAACCAAGACCGTTTTATAACCATTTTAAATTTGCATATTTTTTTTGAATAAACTAGGCTTTAAAGCTTCTTAACTTTTCTTTATGACCACTATCTCACCTGATGGAAAGTGGTGAAGTATATCTCTGTTCAAAGCATGTGAATCAATTGAAAAAAAAGATACAAATTTAAGATCCACTTAATTATTAACAAACAAATTACAAATAACCTTATTTATTGTTCTAAAAACAAGTACAATTAATTACCCTTTCCAAATAATAAACTAGAATCATTATAAATCTGTCCCAAAGCATTAATTTCGTTAACACCCAAAGGCGTTGTAACACATTAGAATTTTAACTTCAGCCGTTTCAGCATTGCGGGTAGATTAACAAATCTCAATAGCAAGAGATTCGCGCTCTCATAGCAAAGTTTTCCGCCCTAGAGCGAGATAGAAAATAAGCATATATTTCTTGTTGGAAAAGGATGGATATATGGTATGGGGGTTAGTATATGGGCCTGACATAATGATATATTAATTTCTGTCGCAGGCTTCTATTGTTTTGTAAGGTATTTTACGATGAGACGTATGGTCATTATGTTTTCATAGTTTGAAGACGCGTTTGAGGAGCCTTTTGTGCGTTTAATGATCGCAGTATAAAGGCTGATAATGTGCTGTTTATGTGTGGGATTACTGGTTTTTGTAATGCTTTGTTGGAAACTTAGAATGTTTAATTGCTATGAAGCTTTGATATGTAGAGTTATCGAGTCTATAAAGTGTAATGCTCACGTTATCAGTAACTTTTAAATCGAAGATTGTTTGGCATGTTTGCAAGTGGTGTCGCAATGTTATAGAAAGGAGACCACACCGGAGACACTGCTGAGGTTGCTGACTACAGCATGGAATCGCTTCAAAAAAGACTGGTTGAGCGCTTTCCATTAGGACCAAGTGAATGACTTGTTCGTATCTGATTATTTTTTATTTCGCTGTGAAAGTATCCAAAATGCTTTATATACATTTAATCAAGATTCGTTACATTTTTAATTAGCAATTATATAACGTTATCATGATTTTATTTAACTTATATATCATTTCAACGTTACGTTTGGCTTAAAAGTTAATATCGACCTTGTTTATTTTGTTTTGAGTTAATATTTATCTAGTCGGTCTTGTTCCAATTTCAATTACAATCGAGTTACAACGTACCCACCAATGATCTGATCTGATGATGGAGTCGGAAGGTAACGAACTCCTCAATTATTGACAGGTTATGCAATTTATCCCGTGTTTACAGTAATTTTATGGTCTTTGGGCTCATTTAATAAAATATCTGCTATAATTAGAAATAACATTTTATAACACGAATGACTAAATTAATAACAAAGATACGGCATAAGGATAAGGCAAACCGCACAAGCACTTTCTGATAAATACAAAATATAAATATACTATGTTAGTATAATTTCTGTATCAGTAATTTCAGATTGTTTAAGAAAAATGAATAAAAAATAGCTCGAAATTTTGCGAATCTGGCAGTAGAGAACTTTCATGAGTGCCTCTTTAGGGCCCATTTAAATAAATGATTTATGATGATCGATTGATTGATTAATAAGTCTATCGTTATAGGCGGGTATTCTATTGCATTTATTTGTGGTATTTTAACCATAGAAATGTAGTGATTTTGTGACTGCCTTCAGGGTTCGTTCTGATCAGTGTAATTCACCCGAATTACACTTTCCCATCAAAAATGCAAAGCTATTCAATGGAATATGATCAGAACGAACCCTGAAGGCACTCACAAAATCACTACATTTCTATGGTTAAAATACCACAAATAAATGCAATAGAATACCCGCCTATAACGTGTTCAGTGCAATCGGGTGATTGCACTGAATGCAACGTGGTTGAAGATATAACTCACATTTTGGCCAAGTGTGCCCGGAATGAGGCAGAAATGTTGTATATGTTATACAAAAAAGGTGAATTTGTTAGAAGTAGTATTTTAGCGTATACCTTGTCCGTGCAAACTATTTTATACAAAACTAGTGATCCGCCCCGGGTGTGATAAATGAGGGTGTGAAGAACCGCTCGACCGATTTTGTGCAAACTTCACATAAACCATCTAGGTAACCATCTACTAAATAGTCCGAACAAAGCCTTAACATTTGGTTTGGGTAGGTGAGCCCATTCTTGAGTTATAAAATTACAACGAAAAGTAGCATTGATTTTTATATATATAGAAGACTGTTAAAATGAATAAAAGCCAAAAAAAAAAAATGAATAAAAGCCAAAAAAACCAAGCGAAGGCGTTAGAAATAAGTGCCCCTATGAGGGTTACATGTTTTAATTAATAAAACCCTTTATAAATAAATAAATAAAAAAAAACCATAAAACTTTGGTTTTAATTTATTGAAACTGTACTATGTTTTTTGTAGCATAATTCTTATGGTAATTATTTATTTATAATAATATACATTGGTCATTGTTTGTTGTCTGGTGAAACGCCTATTCAAAGCCTTGTTATCTCGACTAATGGGCAAAATGTGTAGTATAGCAAGTAATAACATATTTATTCATGTATCTGTAATGAGGAAGGCTTTGATATTCAATATTCTTGTGCCCGCGAGCTTTGACAGTACACACAAATGGTAGCTTTTATGGTTAGTTTATCATTAAAATGTTATGGCGTGGGTGCGAAGATGCTGTTTATGTACGTATCTTGAGATATATTAGGCAAACTCTATACAAATATTTCAAAGTGCTGTCTTATTTCAACAGATAACAAAACAAAACAAACGCTTTCACACTCACAACCCCACACCAAGTTCAAAGACTTGTATCGTGGGAGCCGGAAACATTCACATCACACACACATTACACCCAGAACCAGAAGCACAAATATTCCTTGGGAAGGAATTTGTGCTCCTGCCGGGAATCGAACCCAGGACCCACGGCGCAGAGGGCGGACACCTGTTCACTGCGCCAACTGGGTCGCCAGATAACAAACCTTCTTCAAAATCTAATCTTCTAGTATATAAAAATCTCGTGTCACGGCGTTTGTGACCGAACTCTTCGGTAACGGCTCGGCCAACGTTTTTTTTGGTATATTTGGTAGGTACGAACATAGTTCGTTAAGTATTTTTCACCCTCCTACCCCCTATTTTTATCGTGATTTTAGTGTTTTTATATGTTAATTTTAAGTAAAAAATTAGATTAAAATCTAATAACTGCTAAACAGTGTGAATCTGTGCGAATGACTGTACCAACACAAACCTCTTTTGGTTTAATGGTACTGTACCTACTATAAACTGTATGTGAATTTTTTATTAAATAAATAAAAAAATAAATAATTATGAACAATATCTAAAAAGATTTGAGTATGGTATTAAAGTACAAGGCGACCATAAACGTAAAAGAGGAAAAACACTTTTACAGCTAGTGATAATAAAAATTTCAAGTTCTTTATCTAGATTGATAAATAGTCAGACACAAACATACCGATTAGTTATACATGGTAGCGAGAATCGCGAATTTTCATACAAAACGATAGACTCTATCTAACTTTTTCAAGAGAAAAATTATATCGGTTGTCTTAAAACAGTTTTTTTTTTAATTTTCCAAACTAAATAATTTTAATTTTCACCATACTAACATAGATTTAATTTATAATGTAACTTACCAACTGTTCTATGGATTCATACGAAATGAATAATTAAAAATATTATGTTTTATATGTAATTATGTTAAATAAAAGTGGCAACGTAATTAATAGTTATATTTTATACTTTTCCCAGATAATCAAGGACATATCATGTCTTAATATAATTTTTTATTATCTCATAGACCTCTTAGTCAAATATTATCCATACAAAACCAGGTACTAACTGATTAGTTTTCTTGGTCTTTCTATTGAAATCCAATATTTTAAATTAATATAAAAAACACCAGTAAATCAGATCTAGAAATTTTCAGCAAATTAATAAATTATAATCTAGTTTCAAGTTTCTGGGACGAATCATTAGTAAAACTTACATCATAATAATCAAAGGGTTACGGTAAAACTTAAAGCAGTATGGGCGGTTTTATAAGTGAACTTCGAGGGACAGTTAACATTTCAGTGATATGTTTGTAAGACAAGGACAATTGTTTTGGTAAGTTCTGTTAAGTTGATGATAATTGACTTTTATGATAACATGGGCACATTAAATTTATTTTTTCAGCCTGAACGATTGTTATGGATTGTTTTTTTTCATTTCTAACTTTAGATATCAAGGACAAAAGTTTAAGCGATCCCTATATGTATAATATTTAGAAATTAAACAAAATTAAGACAATATTTCATCTAATTTCTAAATTATCGTCATTTTACGATTTGCTGTAATATATTTACTACCTGGCTAAAAGATGAAAATTTATAAAAAAAAATGGTCAATAAATGTATTTTAAAGATACTATTGAATTGACATATTTCTCATAAATATAAGAGTGTTTATGAAAGTTAAGGTATGTAATTATAATACATATTTAAACCACTTGGTAATCACTCAACCGTAGGCTATCTAATAGACCGTAAGTCTTCTCAATTATAGCTGAAAATACTTAAATACTGATTCTGTGTCATAAAGTTTGCATCTTTGTCTTGCTACGTGTTTGCTTGAAAATAAACCATGGGTTTGCCTGAAAATCAGCACCAAGTTTTGTGCTTGACTTCTTAGGCATGCATAATGACAAGTTGATTAGTGTTTTAATATAATTATGTTGATTTTTTGCTACGCGTCGATTTTTTTTTTAAAACCTATAAACCTCCATACTGGAATCTAGACTGTAGCGTGCTTTCAAAGTAAGATAATTAGCGTTTCTAATCCTCACCCTTAGCACATGGCGCTGATGTAACGCAAGTCATCTGCTCTGATGGGGGTCTGTGACGAAATGAATTTGTTATTCTTTGGCATATTAATGTAGAGAACGTGATATGGACACTATGTGAATCAAATAAACATGGACTCTAAGGACAATAAACATGGATTCTAAGGAACATACAATTTGCCCCGAAGTCATCTACGAGCATTTTCCTACAGTAAGAAAATCAAAGACACAGCCAAAACAAATTTATGTATTTGTAATTTTTTTTCGATACTCTTTCTATTGTTGTTGTGTTATTATGGGTGGTAATTGTAATAACAATCCGCCAATACCTGAGCATGAGTTGGTGTATGATACATCACCTGGTTTTTTTTGTGATTCTTGGGCATGTTTTTTTATGATATTTCATTTCACCTTTAGGAGTGTACATTTTGGACATAGCTTAAGAAAGACATTAGTGTAGAGAAGAGTGGGTTTAAATCAGACTGTGAAGACTTTAAACATAAACGCTTTCACACTCACAGCCCCACACTAACTTTGATGACTTGTGTCGTGGGTGCCGATTCACATCATACAAACAATCACAACCAGACAACACAAATTTTACTTCCAATTTAAGAACTCTTGAATCTTCGATATATTCAAGTAATATAGAACAATAACTTTTCATATACAATATCAACTTTAATTACTCTCCTCTCTCTAATCACCATAAACGAACAAACTAACATAACATGGAGATATTTCACTAGATATCCGACATTTCTTATCCCAACCTACTTAAAACATCCGAAGGGCAATGGGCCCTCTGAGTGTCATTCATCAGCCAACTTTCTATGTACGGTCCTCTTATTATTTCCCTCCCTTACTATAAAATTGAACCAAACGTGACGATCCTAACCCAAAAACTATGAACTCTATGCTTTTGCCCCTAAAGTTAAATCTCGTGTGGTTGCGAGAGTGAAAGTACAGTCGTTTTAAAGCATTAATTATCGTTTTGGTCCCGTTTTAGGGTAAACCCTTTCGGAAATTTTCGTCCCTTGCTGGTCACCCCTCGGCCAGACGCGTGCCTGGAGTCATTAGGATGCTATATAAACAGGTATGGTGAAAAGGTTGCTTTAATTACGGAGGCGATATTTGCTAATGTCTTATGGAAATGTGAAAGGTATGCGGATGATTTAAAGAGCCAGGATTTGTAGGGGGGATTGGGATTGAAAATTTGTAAGGTTTTCAAATAGGCAAGGGGGTGTAAGTTGAATGTGGATATTTTATTAAGGATACAGTGGCATTTGTTTCTTTATTATTTTTTTCTAACTTGCTGATAAAAACATCGCAAACATATTACAGTATGTTGTATAATATGTAAATGCCAATATACAAATGCCACCCAATGAAACTAAGATATATTTTTGTTAAATGAATTTATAATTTATAATAGAATAGTAATAATATAGAAAATTAAATTTTATGCCAGGAAGTATCTGTGATTATAATAAGTGACAGTAATAGTCACACAATAGTCAGCCTGGATGGCGTAGTGGGTAAGTGACTCATTTCCTTCTCCACCCCGTTCCTTTTAATTTTGAACCGAAGCACAACATAATTTCATTTTTTTCCTCTTCAATCAAATTTGTTATTTTGGGTACTGATTTGATTGTCTACTAAAATATAAGAGTCTCCACTTCTACATTGTACCTATTTAAACATAATCACAGGGCCGGTAGAGAGATCATTTTTTTTGTAATGTTGTAAAATTTTGTAGACATCATTCTTCTACGTACAATACGTTGGTTAAATAACTGGTTAGTACTAATTGGATACAACATCTCGTTAATAAATGAGGTGTCACTCCATCAACAAATCTACCTGCACTATGCAGGGGTTGGAATATGCAAAATTAGTTCTCCAATACACCCCTCTGTAAGCCGTCCCTGTATTAGCTTATCTTTCCACTTGGCACGCCGTAAATTGGTCAAAATCTCGCTAGCTCCTCGATTTTGCCACGTATCTATGGTACTAGGTCCATGTATGACGTCGTTATTGGGATACAACTTTGGATTTTTTTATTTGTTGTAATTTCATTACCTACTCTGGAAGACATGTTCACAGATGAATATATTTATGTGATCTATGTTTTTAATCTTATTTACATTGTATGTGACAAAAAGAAATATATTATACGTGTATGCAGACTTAACATTATAGAGTTATATACAAGAAATAAAAATCTACCCGTTATAATTGTTAATGATTCATTAAGTAGAAGAAAACAACGTAGTTTGAGCCAAAACAGTAATAATATATTTTTTTTTAAATTTAAATGTGATTCTACATTCGTGACGTTACGAATCTTATATTTAGTATATATTGTAGCTATTAGTTAAACAGAAAACTATGATCGTGTTTTTTTTCGATTTTAATTTAATTTAAATTCACTATTTGTAACATAATTATTCATATTATTTTTGTTAATTCAAAATACTTAAAGCAAACATTTAATAATTTTATTTTAACATTTTTATCATAATTATACTGTTTTATCATCATGTACTGTCAATATTTTTTTCAATTGCATTTTCAATGTATTGTGAAAAATGTTGTCAAAATTTATTAATCCAGTTGTTTTCCCGTTAATTTGTCATATCATTGTTACCCTACAACGAAACCCAGTGTGTATTAGCTACTGGTATCAACGACTCTCAATGCTCATTCGGCAGAAAGATATTATCGGAAACTAACAATATGCTTGCAAATGAGATTAGCTTATGTATTCGACTGTACGCTAGATTTATTGCATTTGACGTCGAGTGTACTTGAGGGTTTCATGTTGATATTGTTATAAGTTTTGCGTAATGAATGGAATGATTACTTATCTATTTAAGATTAAAATACAAGCTTTGTAGAAGGGTTGATAAATCAGTGTTTACTAAAGTAAAGACTAGAATAGACTCTTGTCTTTTACCCGAATATAATATATAAATATAATACAATTTATTTTTTTTACTGATCAAATGAGTTTTCATAGTTTTCAGTAGTGAAACTTCGAACTTTTGCATAATCTTGATCCGAAGAGTACAGAGTTGTTTATCATATCATGAGGTGGATCTGAAACAGCAGAAACATTCTGTTATTATATAATTATCATTCTAACATAAAAAAATATTAAAATAATAATATTAATAATGAAATTAGGCATTATTGCTTAGAAAAAGACTTTGTTACCGTTAGATATAAAGTTTATTACTAACTCCAACGATAAATAAAAAAGGGTGTCAATACGATTTTTAAAATTCTAGATAGGCATACTTTTGACCACTATCTTACCTGATGGTAAGCGACGATGTAGTCGAATGAAGTCTAATAATGCATATTTTTTAATTGTATATTAGAATAAGAAAGGCAGTACATCCTACTAATATTATAAATCTGAAAGTTTGTGTGTGTGTGTAAGTATGTTTGTTCCCTCTTCACGCTTTAATGGCTGATCGGATTTGGATGAAATTTGGAATATACATAGATTATACGGATGGCCGATGGGGCCGAAAAGTTCTAGAATGGAGGCCACGGACTGGCAAGCGCAGTGTCGGAAGACCGCCCACAAGGTGGACGGACGACATAGAGAAGGTCGCAGGAAGACGCTGGATGCAGGCCGCTAACAACCGTTCATTTTGGAGATCTTTGGGGAGGCCTATATCCAGCAGTGGACTTCTTGCAGCTGAGATGATGATGATGATGATAGATTATACCTAGGATTAACACATATGATACTTTTGAACTTGATAATAGTGGGCAAAGCCGCGGGGCACGGCTAGTTAAGAATATATTTAAAACGCTAAACAATACTATTTCATTTAAAAATGTTAAATATTATGATAATTTTACTATTAAAGTTTTCGTAAGAATTAAACATTAAAATATTATTAAATTACGGCTATTACTCACGTCATTTGATCGATATTGTCGACCTAGGTTTCGAGCATGTACGATGCTCTTCTTCGTGATGAGTTTACGCTGCGAGATCGCGACGAAGACTCGACACCTAGGTACGTACATGCTCGACCTAGGTCGACAATATCGATCAAATGACGTGAGTGATAGCCGTAATTTAATAATATTATGATAATATTTTTTACATAATTACAATTTATCCCATAATAATAATCTCATCTAAGCAACTCTAACAAGAACACCTAACAGCATCCCAAGCGGGCAATTCCGCAGATTTTGGACAACACAAACACCATTTATTATCAAAAAGCACAAACTAAGAGCCAAACTTAAAGATAAGGCGCCCCCTTCCAACAAAGTAATCTTTACCCTGCCCCCAGAGCAGGCCCAAACTTGGAATAACTTTAGAAGACCAAAGGCTGTTTAGAAAGGACCCCAAGTTGGGCCAAACTCTGAAATATTAATGTAGTTTCGTAGAATCGTATATGAGAGGTGTATGCTTTCTAGATATTTGCTAATGGCTTGAAGCGGTTGGGTGGGTACTTATTGGATGCCGATACTTGTGGATGTCCGTCTTATGAACGTGAAATAGCACGTGTATCGTGAAAACGGGGAAATATTTTCACTTGAAGGGAGAAAGTACAGGCAGTCTCTGCTCACGTCCCCCACTCTGCCCCACTCCCTGAGTTCTTATTTAACATTTACTACTTGCATTCCCCTTCCGCATACTGTTTACCGTCACTAACCTAGCTTTTGTTGCTGTGGATAATAGGTCTTATTAACGAAAAAGTCTAAAATAAATTATAATTAAACGCAAGCAAAGCTTACAAAAAATCGACTTCACCGCTTTATCTTCGGAACTTTGATCAGATTAGATGTACTAAACACGCAATATTGACGATATTTCAAGAACAACTGATCAGATCTTGATCAAATTTATAAAAAAAATCGATATCGGTTCACGTGGAACGAAGTTATAAGGTAACTCACATAAAAAAATAAATAAAAATAGTAAGTTTTGTGAAGGCGGTACAAAAGTAAGTTCTCTTTTTGGGTACTTATTTGTTTTTTTTGTAAATATATTAAATCTTTAAGATGATACGTTTGAATTTCCTTTTTTATATTCGCAGATTAAGAAGTATTTAAGAGTATATTACTATATTTCGGCTATGCTCGTGCACATTTCTGGAACATATGAACTATTTTATTGTCATTATTAGGTTATTCCCAGAATAACACATCAATTACGGGCTAAAATGAGTATCTGTGTTTAAAAATAAATTATTGTCGATTGTTAGCATTTTACCGCATCACTAATGTTATATGAGGTTTTGGAAAGGGTTGAGAGGTAAAATCGTTTCTTTGACTTTATGTGTTTTTAATTTGTAGGAAGAGGTAACTAATTTATAGTTGAATGAAATTTTATAAGTAGCAAAAGCAATAAGCTAACGTCTACTAGTATTAAATTAAACTTTTAACGGCAAGTATCTACAAAGGATAAACTGGTGCAAACACCGAGAGAAGATCTGACACAGCGCATCTGTTTTTTCGTAATCACATAACAGTTGGATACTTAGTACTTGTCTAATATTTGCCCATAAATTTTGCAAAGATTTGTGGTCAAATATCGACTCAATTTTTTTGTGCCACTATCTCACCTGTTGGAAAGTGAAGATGCAGCCGATACTGGTAAATACTTGCCTTGACGGTACCTATTCACTCTAGACTTGAAAACACCCAGATTGTTTCATGATCACATAACAGTTGGTTACTTAGTACACGCCTAATATTTGCCCATAAATCTTTGCTAGATTTGTGGGCACAATCAATGGTAATTTCTTATACAAACAAAAGCCTACTTTATTAAAAGAGTGTTAAGTACTAAAATCATATCTAGAACATCTATATCTTGTCCCAGCTACAAACGTAACTGAAGACAACAGGAAACAAGACATGACAACAAAGACGCAACAAACTTGCAGGAGAAGGGTGACCGAAACTTGTTCAACGGACTATTGGATGGGAGTTTCACGTACGCATGAATTGATAATATTATAGTCTATGGTATGTCGAGGAGACCGATTTGTTTCATTGGAAATACGGCTCTGGTAACCGAGCATAGATAGCTTCAAATACAAATAGATTTATTGACGTAATAGGATACAAAATTATCACCATGAATCCACAGGCTCGAAGCGTTTCGTTTCTACCTTTATCAGCGAAGGAGTGGAATTGATTGCCTGCGACTTTGTTCCGTGAGCGGTACAATCTGGGTGTCTTCAAGGCGTGTATAGTGAATATGTACCTCCTAGGCAAGCATGTTCCATCTTCGCCCGCATCTTCACTTTTCATCAGATGGGACAGCGGTCAAATGCTTGCTTATTCTGCATAAAAAAAGACTCCTGAACTAGTCTTAAACTGTATTTCAGGAACCAGTGGATTTTACTATCAGAGTCGACAAGCTTATAGGCAAAGAATACCTTGACCGCGTATACTGACTGTTGTGTAAGTCTGAGTTTTTAAGACTTGTAGGTAAGTTTAGTACATAAGATAAGTACATCTTCGCTGACATAATCACTTAACCTAGTTACGAACAAGGAAGATTAATTCCTCCACCGAAACCAGTTACTAAAATACGGTTTCGTAGACGGCCGAAGGGACATCAGGTGAGATCACGTCTTGGAGGGAGGTCGTCCAGGCAGTCTTGAAGTCAAGATAACTCAGGCTGACCAAAGATATACCTTATGGTTTCATGTCTTACGACTTACAACCAGGTCACACGACTTAACATGCAGTGGTCATGATACGGCACCGTTACGCTCAAAGCACAATAAAAAAAAATCTGTCTAGGTATTGGTTGTACCATTTCACTTTTACAGAGTTATCTACCTCGTTAAACATACAGACATTAACGTTCGGATTTATGATATTTTATCATGAAAGTTTTTATGAGTATATATATATAAATCTCTAAATATATATAATAATCTCTTTATATTATTGCAGAATCTTATTTTTATATGCGACATTGATTGGTTGGAAATTATTATTAAAAAATTAAACATTCTTATTAAATCTTACTAAGAACAGGTTGCGCTTCATTTTCTATAATCTTCATGCTCTAACATATCCCGTAGAACATAGGGGTGCATTTAGCGGAGTTAAAATATGGCAGTTACAAATGTCATGCGTGCCTTACTTAGATTTTAAAGGCTTTAAGTAAAATTCTTGAAGAGTAATAATTGAAACGCAAGCAAAGTTTAAAAAAACCGACTTCATCGCTTATATTTCCGTTATGGCTTGACCGATTCCGATAAAAAAATATGGGACCACCTCTGAAGTATACTCTACCAAACAAAAAAAAACATCAAAATCGATTCATAATTGGCGGAGATATCGCGTAACATATATATATATATATATATATATATATATATAAAAACACAATCGAATTAAGAACCTCCTTTTTTGAAGTCGGTTAAAAAATATGTAAGCATTTTGGCTAAGTAGTGTACAATAAACTAAGTATGTGTTAATGCACATTTTACGCAAAATGTAAAAATAACTAGAAATCGTTCCACGCGCACCAAAAACATAAATATTCATTTAAAAATCTATCTAGACAATGCTAAATTAAACTAATTCTACAGACTAGATACTACGAAGTCGAAACTACGCACACAGTCACATCTACCCACGCACACAAGCGCAAACAGTCGGGCAAATTTTCAACATGGCACACGAAGTTAGGGGTGGACTAGACTCGTGTCCTTCCTTTTGATTGCAATTAATTCGGAGAGGGTGGGAAGGGTTCGCGGTTCGGCCAATACGCAGGGCCGAACTCGAGCTTTGTTCGCTTGTTCTAGTTGGCATGGTCGTTAGTGTTTTGAAAGTTGGCGATTGTTAGTGGGTTGTTGTGAAAGGAGTGGTATTAGAATATGTATTAGTAGCCATGCCCCGTAACTGCACCCGCGTTTTTCAAGTTAAAAAGTAGCCTTTGTGTTAATCCTATGTACAAGCTATGTTCATTCCAAATTTCATCCAAATCCGTTCTGCCGTTACAGCGTGAAGAGTAAAAACACATACTTACACATTTACACACACACAAACTTTATTTTATTAGCCGTGCCCTGCGGCTTCACCCGCGTTAATTAAGTTAAATAGTAGCTTATGTGCTATTCCAGAACCTAAACTATCTGCATTCTAAATTTCATCAAAATCAGTTTTATAGTTACAGAGATACGTGGTAACAAAGATTCACACACACACACATAAACTTTCGCATTTATAATATTAGTAGGGCTATTTCGTTAATATACGCTGTGTCCTAAATCCTCGGAATAGTATATATCTGTTATAAAAACCTAAGAAAAAAAACTAGTTCACGCATTCAAAATGATTTTACTTGACCACTGTTCCGACTCTGTTCCCCCACCAGTCAAGGTACCCAGTAAAAATACTCCAACATTTTTATTTCCTGCTTATTACCTGTTAGAGATGCAAACGTCTGCAATTAGTCGTTCCGAGTTCATTGTAATTTGTCCAAGCAAAGGTTTTTTTTAATAAGACAAACTTAGTACTCCGTTTCGTCAGACGCATTAGTAGAAAGAACGTAATTATATACTTTGCAATTTTTAACGGGCTTCATAATACGACTGCTAATTTCAAACTTTAACAGTAGTAGTAGGACTCTTTTGGATGCCTATTGACTCGCATAATTTTCCAGTTCCTAGTTTAATTTGGTTGGCATATTCATGATTTAGCATAATACTATTAGGGCATACCGTTTATTTTTGCATAACTATTTGTTGGCCTAATGTTTTTAGGCATAATATTTGAATTGTTGGCTAAGTCATATATTGGTGCGACGACGAGCGAAGCAAGAAGTAGCGTTAGGTTACTGGTGACCACAAAAACGTACCAGGGCAAAGTTATGCAAATTCGTTTTAGGCCACTTTATCATTATGCTCAATATTTTTATGCGGATTTTTTTTTGACCTAAAACGTTTTGCTTATCATCATGTAGCATATAGACGCGTGGGCCAAAAGTTGTTATGCCACTTTAAATTATGACTTCAGATTTTATGCGAGCCAATATAGACCCGACTCTTTTTGTAGAGTCCGCTTGGGACAGTACCACACCATTGCCAGACATTCAACCGCCAAGCAGTAGTGTGCAAACATTACTGTATTTCCGATTGAAAAGCAATGTTTGCAGTGAAATTACAGGGTTTAAAGGGATTTAATATCTAAAATCTCAGGGTGATGAACGCAATGCTTTGCCGAGCATGATTTTGGCCTAAGTTCAAAACTCTGGGTGGCACTGAACTATAATGGGCAAGCGTGATGCTTACCATCATGCGAGCAAAAGGCTCGTTTCGTAACTTAATTACCATTTTTTTAAAATCAGTAAGCGTTTGAACATTTTCATATCATAACATATCTATCATTGTTAAGTGGTGATATGTTTTAGAAAGACTGGATAGCCAATCTATCTAAAACATAGGGCTAACTACTGGAACATCATTTTAGTGATTTGGTGACGTAGTTTTCTACTTGAGGGTGGTAATCTTTGACGGTAGTAAGTGGATATTTTTATCACCACCATGGATTTTATCACGTAAATTACAAGCGCGTATTAAGTTCCGAAACTAGGACCGCTTAGTTAGGGATCGTCGTCCCATTTTGACTGCCCGTCATCATTACATACTTCTTGACGGCTATTCTTATTATAAACGTCTTTTATTATTCTATTATAGAACTGCCCGTTGGCTCAGTTAGGTGCACGTCCGCCTTCTAAGAGGTATTGGGTTCGATTTACGGCGGGAACACAAGTTTTTCCTTCAACATTTTTTTAAATTTATGGTTGTGTGCGTGATGTGAATGTTTTCACACAGTAAGTCATCGAACTTGGTGTGGGGCTGTGAGCGTGAAAGCGTTTATTGTTTGTTTAATATCTTTTTTGTATAGAATTTGAGCCAGTATAATCGTTTTTAGACAGTTTGTAGTTTGTGTGTAGATTGATTCTATTATGCACCTCTTTGTTGCATAATTAACGTCTTCTTATACGAGTACTTCTTACAAGATGAGGAACAAACTAATTTTAATGCCTACTATATTATTTTTCCAAGTTACTAAATCTCTTTCCCCTTTCTAAAAACTCCCTTGAACTTTTGAACTATGATTGACCATTAAAATTAGTATAACACAGCATCCCTATCTTCAAAGCCGGTCATTTAACCTTTTGACCTGTTTGTCAATAATCCTGACCTAACCTGACCACTGATTCTGTCTCAAACTAGTTTTGAGCCAATGTCCAATCTGACATCTGACCTGACTGGACCACAGGATGCTGAGTGAAACCGGTTTGACATTCATCTCGGGGTGAAGTCATGATCTTTGACATTAAGGGTCCTTAATGTCTGAGGGAACGAGGTGAAGTTACAACTATGTGAGAGTCGTTGGGGAGGCATTGAAAAACGTCGGCAAAAAAGACCGGGGACACCGGTCTTCTTAGTTTATAAATCTTCTTTATATTATATAATTTTTATATACCAATTTCTGTACAAAGTTAAAAATTTAGAGCGATCGCAGATCGTAGTAAATTTTTGTATTGTTCTTAAGCTTGAATTTGACTACTATATTATGTCTTTTGATGAATGCTGGCCTGGAAGACAATCTATGTAATATTGACTTAAGACTCCCATTCTCCTACTGATCAGGAAACGGGGACGCGCGCTATGAATGTCCTGCGCCGTATGGATGATAAATGTAAAAGTAAAATGTTTCTAGCGATGATATATAGGCATGTAATTAATTGATGGTCGTTGTTTTGTCTTGTTCACCGATTTTATTATAATGGGCATAGATAATTGGTACGGTGTTTGGGATCAATTCCATTAGAATCTAATGGAACTGATCCCAAACAAATCCAATTGATCCAAAAAAAATCTAATGATTAGATTGAAACACATTAATCATTCTTATTTTATTACTCGACTAACGCAAATCAATAAGGAGTGTTATGATTGTAGTACCATATGTATGAATGTATTTTGTATGTTCGTTTTTCACACTGCTTCCAAACTAATAAATCGATTGTAACGTTTTTGAACTTGCGCCTCTTCGATACATGTGGCGAATTTACAACATTAAAACAGAACTGTGGCGTATTTACATATGCTTTTTTTAGTGGTGAATTTACTTTGTGGCGAGTCTACAATAACCCATATTTACTAGCTGATCCAAAATGTATCTATCTTCTTTTGTCATGAGACTAACAGAATGTAATAATTGCAATTCAAAGAGGCAATGCCGCCAGCATGATGGGAACGCTACCCACTAGCTTGAGCACTCGAGTTACCTATACGCTCGATGTCTTGTAGGTAACTTAGTTCTTTGCTGTATATACTTTTAGGAAATATAGGCAATTGGCCCGTAGATACGTTAAAATAGATTTGGATGAAAAAAATTACAGAATTTTCGATGTTATTGGTTCATGAAAAATGTACATATTAATACAGATCCGTCAGTGTCCGAGTCCAACATGTACTTGGCCGGTATTTTTAATAGTTATAGCTCAGACAGGTGTAGATTAATACCTACATAATGTCGGTGTTCTTAGTTAAATAGCTGTAGTAACTACTGACTTATAAATGGTAAAACTTTTATCCAAACACAGACCAAACTATACCAAACCAAGCAATCACGTGTGCTCCTAAAACAAATTGTTCAACCCAACTAAGCTTAAAGCAATAAATGTAACAAATGTTAGGCAAGTTTGTTTGGTAGCCTCCGGGCTTTTGGCAAGTTCCGAACTGTCGGAGATATGAGATATTAATTCGTTGAACTCTATTGTGATCAATGGATATGTAAAATCTGTGATTTTGTATTAAGAAGATTGCGGCGTGATAGATGTAGTGACAAAGATTGAGAAAGTGGCTTAGATGATTTAGACATGTAGAGAGGATGGACGAAAATAGATTGACAAAGCAGGTTTATAAGGGCATGAATGGGGCAAGTTGGTATAGATATAGATGAACGTATACCAGGAAAACGTTTTACAGCAAGCCCAGGTAAAAAGTACCCACAACCAACGAGCATGTATGAAAAGACACCTGCATGTAGAAGCGAAAGATGTGTGTCAGGATCATAGCAGGTGGAGGGATAGGGAATCTTCCTACCCCAATGGGAAAGGTGCGTGATTATATGTTTGTATGATTTGTGGTTAGCTTTGCTAAAGGAAGAATTTACATGATATTTAAATATAGGTTAAGTTTTTTTTTTAATATGTATGTTTATAAAACTACATTCATAATTAGTTTTCTTACTTTAATGCTTTTGATTAGAAACAACAATGAATAAACACTGATAAAAATCCATTGCATTCAAAATAGCGACATCGAAAAATGGGGAACGTCAAAGAAATAACTAACACTTAATAAAGATCCAATATTTAATCGAATTAATTGCTTTTTTTTGTCGGTTATCACACTTCACACTAATATTATAGATGCGAAAGTTATGTAAATGTTTGTTTACTCTTCACGCTGAACATAAACTCTTTCTAACTCAGAAAGTTCGATGACCCGTGTCGTAGGTGCCAGAAACATTCACATAGCACACACAATCACACCCAAGACTAGAAACACAAATTCTCCTTGGGGAAAAAACTTATGTTTCCGCCGGGAATTGAACCCGAAACCCGCTGTTTAGCGGGTATCGGGTAAATAGTTATACCTTGTATAACACTTACGCCTTCACGCCATCCCCGTTCTCTACAATCTATTTCACTGTAGATATATCTATATAAAACGTGATAAAAACCACATGTACTAAACAATTGTACATTGTCCAGCCCAGACACACACACACACACACACACTGTCCGCTACACACACATAAAACCCGACCACAATACGAGGGGCCAGAGCATGAATACGCTCTAACCCATCAGGACCACGCGACAATTATTCAAAGAGAATAGTTTAACAGAAAGGATTGTAAGGACTACCCTAACTTTTACCAAAACGTCCTATTTACCAAAATATCGCATGCAAAATAAACCTTTACTCCAAATGACGGAGAGATTGTTTTTCGTTTTGAAACTAGATGGCGCTTGAAACATTCGCGCGTGTAGTTGCAAAATTTCGGTATATTTGGAATATTTATACATTTGTCCGCGGTACGGATGAGGCCTCTCCGGTACATAATAGGTACAGTGATTTAGTACGGAGCTGTGTCGGTGATTTTAATGTAATTAGTCTGGCCGAATACTACCGCCATTTTGATTGTGTGGAAGCTCAAATGAATATTGCCTTGAGATAGTGACTTGTCCTGAGTGGAACTATGGAGGTGGTATAGTTCATATAATGTTAGTATCAATAAATAGTATCAATTAAAAACAGAAGAAAGTCTAAAAAAGCAGACTAATTTTCTTCATTTTATGAGGTGACATATAGTTAACTATATGATGTTGTCCGCTTTGGAAACATGGCGCGCTCCTCGAGAGCATGGACAATATCGTAAAGAATACTCTTGTATCGGTTTTGAATATTGACATAGATGATAGGGCTTGGTCGCAAGCTTCTTTACCTGTAAGACTAGGAGGCTTAGGTATTCGTAAAATTTCTAGTGTTGCGTTACCGGCTTTCTTGTCCTCAGTTCATGGTACTTCTAAATTAGTCGAAAAAATACTTTCACATAGTTTGGGTTCTTTAGAAATTTCAAACCAGACTGAGGCCACAAGCGCCTGGGAGATGGCATGCCCAAATACCGGGCTCCCAGTGAGGCTATCCTCACAGAGACTGTGGGATCGGCCGCTCTGTGAACTAGCACGGAAACATCTTTTAGATACGTGTCCTAGCGTCACAGAGCGTGCTA
The DNA here is from genome assembly GCA_948107665.1 of Lomographa bimaculata. Taxonomy (NCBI): domain Eukaryota; kingdom Metazoa; phylum Arthropoda; class Insecta; order Lepidoptera; family Geometridae; genus Lomographa; species Lomographa bimaculata. The sequence goes on along the minus strand of OX403596.1, from coordinate 5,322,320 downwards.
GACTTCTAGCAGTTTCTGTATGGGAGTCAGGGCTTTGGTTGCAGGCCATTCCCTCGCTTAATACTGGTACTCTTATGGATCCATCTGCTTTCCGTCTCGCTATATGCTTACGTTTGGGTGCAAGGTGCTATGTTGCCCATAGCTGTCAGTGTGGTACTACTGTTGACCAGCTCGGTCACCACGGCCTCTCGTGCCAGAAAAGTGCTGGCCGAATTTCCCGCCACGCCAGCCTCAACGATATCATCCGCCGGGCTTTTACCAGTGCCAACGTTCCAGCCATTCTCGAACCGAATGGTCTGATGCGTGACGATGGTAAAAGACCTGACGGAATGACTTTAATTCCATGGAAGATGGGACGGCCTTTAGTGTGGGATGCAACTTGTGTCGATACTTTAGCTCCGTCACATCTTCCTGAATCACAGAATGGGGTTGGCGTCGCGGCAACTTCGGCAGAGCAGCGCAAACGGCGAAAATATGGAAACCTCGGCAGTGGTTACATATTTGAGCCGTTTGGTGTTGAGACACTGGGTCCGTGGGGACCGGGAGCTCATTCTATTTTCAAAATTCTATCAGAGCGCCTGGTTGAGGCGACGCGTGACCAAAATGCTGGCACTTATTTGGCTCAACGTATTAGCATTGCAATTCAGAGAGGCAATGCAGCCAGCATGATGGGAACGCTACCCACTGGTAGTGGGCTTGAGCACTTGAGTTACCTATAGGCTCGATGGCTTGTGGGTAACTTGGCTCTTTGCTGTATATAGTTTTAGTTTAGTTTTAGGAAATATAGGCAATTGGCCCGTAGATGTCGGAAAAAAAAAAAAAAAAAAAAAGTTAACTATTATAACAATGTCATACCTAATGGGAAAGTAAACAGCTCTGTGGTGTAGATAGATAGATAGATATATTCTTTATTGAACACCTTAAAATAACAAAGAACACAAATAGGAATGACAGTAAAAAAATATATAAGTGTAACAATAGGGACAGTAGTTAGTGAACTACTCGCTAGCGTATTTATGCGTCTGTCCTGCTAAGCAGTGGGTATCGCATTCGATTCTCTGTGGGAACACAAGATTTCTCCTCAAGAGAAATTTCGGTTTTTGGTTCTGGGCATGGTTGGCTATGTAAATACTTATGCACATTCGTACGTAATCTGTTTAGCTATTACAGCGTGAAGACAAAATTAACATATTAACATTTATAATATTAGTGTGATGAGATATTTTTTCAAACTAACCCAACACTAAGTTCGAAGGCTTGTGTTGTGGATGCCAGAAACATTCACATGACATGTACAATATTGTTTGTGGAACAATATAAGTCTTCGAACTAAGTGCGGGATCGTGAGTTTGAAATTGTAAAAAAATTTACAGAGACCACAAGTTTTAACATTGTTTTTATAATGAACTTAAGCTACAACTTGTTTTATTTTACTCTTTGCTTTATTCGACAAAAATACTCGTTGCATGTCTTAATAAAAAATGTGATATCAGCTCATTTCCACAGAATAATAAACTTAATCACATTTCCTCCACTGCATAATAATAATTGCAAAATGACATTACAATATGATTATTCATTATAGTGTTAGTACCTATTAAAACAAGTCGCGTAAAATATCAAGTGTAGACCCACATTCTACAAATATATTTATGTGAAAGTATGGAATGAGACTTATACATGTTATACGTTGTAGGCTAAAAACGGAATATTTATTAAATTATTTTTTGATGGGTAGAAAACGGCATACATGTTAGGTTGAAAACGGAAAAAAATACTCGTAGGTTAAAACTGCGGGTTAAGAACGGAATACCTCATAATTTGCACCAAATTGTGTCAAAAAAAACTCAAGACTATTTTGGCAGCTATATCTGACTATCAGCATATGTTATTTTATATTTTTTTATATAATGCTTGTGTAAAAGTGGAAATTTGGTAAGTATAGGGCTGATATTCCTCCTTATTAAAAAATATTTTAATTAATTAAGTGCAACTGCCTCCGCAAGGTCATTGAACTTTTGAATATTATTGATTTTAGACTGAACTTTATTGTTCTCTAAAAGTGTAAAATTCTAAAAGGAATCTAATTTTATTTCATTAACTGATGGCAAGTATAGTCTACATTCGAAAAAAATAAAATGGAAAACATGATTGTGCGTTCATAACTTAAAAAAAAAGGGAGGCACGGGGTGCACAAGAGGCGAATTTGCTACGTGTTGCACTTGTTTTAGTCTTGTCGAAGTTTAAAATCGCGTGCTTATTTTTATTTTGTCAATTTCACATATTTATTTCGCTGCTGCTTTTATCAATAATAGAATTAGGATACGAAGATAGCACGAGCCAATATAACTATATTAGAGCAACCTGGAGTACGTGGCGCCTGACGTCGTCGGTTTGGCGAAAGAAATAGAATCTGCGATAACAGGATTTCTAGATAAAAACTTCCCAAGGTCACTTTTCATTGTACAAAAACATCTAGTCAATCCGAATCAGACCCATGAGACAAAAAATACAAAAATTTAAGAAATATGTAATTTCAAGCAAGCCAAAAAATGTATTGTATGTTTTTATCGTGTTTATCTTGTTTATTAATAAGTATTATTTATGTTTGAAAGCAATATCACAAAATAATTGAAATTTTTCACAGTATCCTAAACTTTCAAGTCAATGCGAAGGCAGAAGCAGTTACCCAAATGAATTGAAAAAATATATATTAATTACCATTTTAACATCAACATAAAGCACGAATCTTCCGCTATTACATTATAAAGTAATAACTTTAATTTTTTTTTCATACATTCGTGCTCCACCCTAATATATACTTGACTAGACTCCTCCTAAATGGCTAGACCAAATTTGATGATTTTTTGTGAGTGTTCAGATGGATTTAAGAAATGTTTAGATTAACTATTCGATTCAATAAATAATGTCTTTAATCGAAGTGCGTGAAGCCGCTGGGGACAACTAGTAATCACATATAAATTTTTTACTTGCGAGTTAAAATACCTAAATTTAGAAAATATTTATATCTGATGTCCTAAGTAACGAATAATAATAAAAAATCACACTAGTCTATCCACCTAGTTTGTTATAGATGAGCAAATTTGTGTAAGCCACACATTTTCTAATTTTATATACTTGCCTATAGCGTCAATTAGATTTTTATTATATGTATTGTCATTATAGTATATAACACTTCCGTTAGAAAAAGATAATGTATTTAAGTCCTATTATTCTGAATCTCTAAAACCGATGGGATTTTTTACCTCTAGTTTTGATTCTGTATTGTATGCCTCAAGTCAATCGCTACCTCTCAACTGATAATCAAACAAACATACTGTTTTAAACTCACAGCCTCTCACGAATTTTTAAAGCCATGTATAACGTATTTGCTAGAAACATTTACGCCACAATCACGCGTAATCACACCCAAAACCAAAAGTACAAATTACTCTTGACAAGTAAAATTGTGCTTCTAGGGAATCTGGGCATATAAGAACTTTCTAGGCTTAGAATAAGGTTTAATTTTGCGTCCAAATAAAAATCTGTAAAGACTTATAAAGTTGTAGGCTACTTTCCTATCTACCTAAATAATGTACATAATACACAAACATACATAATTATATTTCTAATATTTATTTACAATTTATCAATAATATTTATAAATATATATCTACAAAATATCACTTAATACATATAATAATACTTAACTTATTCTAACTACATTATTATTTATTATATTACCTGCCAGTCGGTCGATACTTAATTGCCGACGATAACGTCGTAGCATTCAACCGACTCGTACCCCAACCCTATTGCCGCGGTAAGTAACGGTAACCTGCGCCCGCGGCGATAGCGGTCGTGCCAATGTCATGTCGCGCCGGCCGCCAGTCCAGACACCTCTGCGACGCTTAGCGCACGCTTCTCGCTGCCATTTCATTCGCTTGCAAACTACGCCGCTTGTTTACTTTCATTTCGTGTTATTCATCATAAACATTCTTGTGACTTTCTCTATACATATTTCACCACCTATCAATCTGTGCTTGTGCCCGTCTTTAAGTTCTTCTGTGCCTTCCGAACTTTGTGTGTTATTCTGTGTGTACCTGAATATACGTAGCAGCAAACGTGAGTCCTTGTTTTTGTTGTGACCCATACTGTACACCAGCCTAACCACCATACTGGTGACCCCCTATTATGACCACGGAACAAGAAACAACGAAAGATTTACATGAGCCGACGCCCGGCACTAGTGATGGGAACATGTCGATAAATCAAAGTAATATTTTTAAGGTCGGCGTTCGAGTGCCACCTTTTTGGGCAGAGGAACCAGAGATTTGGTTCGCCCAAGTGGAGGGTCAATTCGCTATTTCTGGAATATCCAGCGATTCAACAAAATTTAACTATGTAATTAGTCACCTCGATAACCAGTACTCGAGAGAAATAAAAGACATCATAGTCAACCCACCTGCCACTAACAAGTATGAGAAGCTCAAGATGGAATTAATAAAGAGACTCAGCGCGTCGAACGAGAAAAAGATTAAACAGTTATTGATGCACGAAGAACTCGGAGATAGAAAACCATCCCAATTTCTTCGCCACCTGAAAAGCCTCGCAGGATATACTATTCCGGAAGATTTCTTGAAGACAATGTGGATAAGTCGCCTTCCGCACGGAATCCAGACGGTGCTCGCAGGACAACCAAGTGCATCCTCTCTCGAAGACCTCGCAGACCTAGCTGATAGAGTGAACGATCTTGCTTCGTCGTCGCCGAAAGTCGCAGCCGTAAGCAGCTCTGTACCCAGCTCACTACTCAGCGACCTAACAAAGGAAGTTGCTGAACTTCGAAAGCAGTTCCAGAAGCTAACGACTGACAGGAACAACCGTTCACGCTCCCACTCGAGAGGCAATCGAAGCGGTTCAAGACAGCGCTCTCAATCCAACTACCGGAAGTTCCCGCTATGTTGGTACCACGGCAAATTTGGAGACAACGCCAGCAAATGCATCCGCCCCTGTGACTTCAAGTCGGAAAACTCCAAGGGCAGTCGATAATGGCGGCTGAGGATTGCCCTTCTTCTACTGGTCGCCTGTTCGTGACGGATAGATCTTCGAAAACGCAATTTCTGGTAGACACCGGAAGCGATCTCTGCGTGTACCCAAGGTCATCACTTCGCGATCGTCGTGCTCGGACTGGATACAACTTGTGTGCTGCAAACGGTTCTAATATTGCTACTTATGGTTATGTCAACTTAGATCTCGATTTTGGTTTACGCAGAAGTTTTGTTTGGCGATTTGTGGTAGCTGATGTAACTAAACCTATAATTGGCGTAGATTTTCTGAATTTTTATAATCTTGTTGTAGACTGTCGCAATAAGCGTTTAATAGACAATGTAACTTCTCTTAATGCTATTGCCACTTTGGCTGATTGTAAAAATGTATATTCTGTCAAGGTAGTGACCGGTGAGACACGATATCATAAAATCTTGGACGAATTTCCCGATATCACTAGACCTGCTGGCAGGCATCACACCACACCACACAACACCGTCCATCACATACGCACGACACCAGGACCCCCAGTATCATCTCCCCCGCGTCGTTTAGCTCCGGATAAACTCAAGATCGCGCAAAAAGAATTTCAGGCTATGCTAGCCAACGGTACAGCTAGACCATCAGAAAGTCCTTGGTCCTCGCCCTTACACCTGGCGCCGAAGAAAAACAATGGTTGGCGTCCATGCGGCGACTATCGTAAGTTGAATGCCCGCACCGTGCCTGACAGGTATCCGATTAGGCACATACATGACTTCACTCATAGCATTTCAGGCTGTAGGTTTTTCAGTACGCTAGATTTAGAGAAGGCCTATAATCAGATCCCTGTCAGCGCGGAGGATATTTCTAAGACGGCCATCACAACACCCTTTGGAATGTTTGAATTTCCGTATATGTCTTATGGACTTCGAAATGCGGGTCAAACTTTCCAACGTTTTGTGGATGAAATGACCAGAGGCCTTGATTTCGTCTACAGTTATCTCGACGATTTCCTCATTTTTTCGCACAGCGAAGCAGAGCACGAGGTGCACCTGCGCCATATTTTCCAGAGACTGCAGGATTACGGCATGGTGGTAAACACGTCCAAATGCGTCTTTGGTGTGCAAGAGGTAACATTTTTGGGTTATCTAATTTCAGAGAACGGCACCCGACCTCTTGACTGCAAAGTACAGGCGATAAACGATTTTCCCGCTCCAACAAACGTGCGGCAGCTGAGAGGATTCCTGGGTATGCTAAACTTTTATAGGAGATTTCTCCCCCAAGCAGCCCAGATCCAGGCACCACTGCATGCATTATTGACGGGTTCGCTGAAAGGAACGCATCCAATCAGTCTCACTGGTGAGACCTTGGCGGCGTTCGACGCCTGCAAGGTGAGCTTAGCTAATGCTGCTTTACTCGCCCACCCAGATTGTTCTGCGAAATTAGCTGTTGTGACAGACGCATCGGACAAAGCTATTGGGGCAGTGCTACAGCAACTCAAAGAGGGCGCATGGCAGCCTTTAGCCTTCTTTTCGAGGAAGCTAAGCCCTTCACAGGTAAAATATTCACCTTATGATAGGGAACTCCTAGCTATCTATGAAGCTATTAAATATTTTAGGCATATGTTGGAGGCAAGGCATTTCATAGTCTATACTGACCATAAACCGATCAGTTTTGCCTTTCACGAGAGAAAGAACAACTGTTCGCCCAGGCAGTATAGACACCTTGACTTTATCTCCCAGTTTACAACGGACATAAGGCATATATCTGGCAAAGATAATGTTGTTGCCGATGCCTTGTCACGTATTGAAGAGCTGGGAGAACCAATAAGTCTGGAACGGTTAGCCCAAAGCCAAACATCCGACCCTGAGCTTGAAAAGCTTCTGAGTGATGGCTCATCTTTAAAACTACAACAACTTCATGTCCCTGGTAGTAGAATTCCGTTGTACTGCGACGTCAGTACGTCCACTTCCAGGCCTTATGTCCCAAAAATATTACGGAAGCAAGCTTTTGACAGTCTGCATTCCCTTAGCCACCCTGGCGCTAACGCGTCGGCCAAGCTAGTAGCCGAGCGGTTCGTATGGCCAGGCGTCAGAAAAGACTGTAGGGACTGGTCACGCGCTTGTTTGCAGTGCCAGCGGGCTAAAGTCACTCGTCACGTGACTGCTCCCCTTGGCACCTACAAATTGCCACGTGCGCGCTTCAAACAAATCCACATCGATTTGATCGGTCCCCTACCACTTTCTGACGGCTTTCGCTACTGCCTTACAGCTGTAGATAGGTTTACCCGCTGGCCGGAAGCAATGCCTATCCAAGATATCACAGCGGAAACAGTAGCAAAAGCCCTCTTGTCGACTTGGCTGTCCCGATTTGGCTGTCCCACAGACATAACAACAGACAGAGGGCGTCAGTTTGAATCGGCCCTATTTAAGTGTCTGTCAAATATGGCTGGATTCGAGCACAAAAGGACGACAGCTTATCATCCGGCTTGCAACGGATTAGTCGAGCGATTTCACCGCCAACTCAAGGCTGCAATAGTCTGCCACGCAAATGACAGGTGGACTGAGTCGTTACCTTGGGTATTATTAGGCATAAGAACTGCTTTTAAAGAGGATTTGCAAGCCTCATCGGCTGAAATGGTGTACGGTGAGTCACTTAGGCTTCCCGGCGAATTTTTTGAGTCAACTGCTAGTGGTACCACAGACATATCTGAATTTACCGCTAGACTCAGAAATTTCGCCGAGAAATTACGACCTGTACCAGCATCCCGGCATTGTAAACCAAAGGTATTTATATATAAGGAACTGGAATCTTGTGATCACGTCTTCCTCCGCGACGACGCATCCCGGGGTTCCCTCCAACCTGCATACTCCGGACCTCATAAAGTTCTTGCCCGAGGTGATAAGGTATTCAACATTTTATTAAATAACAAAGACGTGACAGTTTCAATAGACCGAATTAAACCAGCCTTTATACTGTCCGCCCCTAACGAGGAACATCCTTCAGAATTACCATCAGTCCCGAAAGATTATGTGACCCGTTTTGGTCGTCGGGTAAAATTTCCCGACTATTATCGCCCTTGACGGTCTCTGGAAGGGGGTGGTGTAGGCTACTTTCCTATCTACCTAAATAATGTACATAATACACAAACATACATAATTATATTTCTAATATTTATTTACAATTTATCAATAATATTTATAAATATATATCTACAAAATATCACTTAATACATATAATAATACTTAACTTATTCTAACTACATTATTATTTATTATATTACCTGCCAGTCGGTCGATACTTAATTGCCGACGATAACGTCGTAGCATTCAACCGACTCGTACCCCAACCCTATTGCCGCGGTAAGTAACGGTAACCTGCGCCCGCGGCGATAGCGGTCGTGCCAATGTCATGTCGCGCCGGCCGCCAGTCCAGACACCTCTGCGACGCTTAGCGCACGCTTCTCGCTGCCATTTCATTCGCTTGCAAACTACGCCGCTTGTTTACTTTCATTTCGTGTTATTCATCATAAACATTCTTGTGACTTTCTCTATACATATTTCACCACCTATCAATCTGTGCTTGTGCCCGTCTTTAAGTTCTTCTGTGCCTTCCGAACTTTGTGTGTTATTCTGTGTGTACCTGAATATACGTAGCAGCAAACGTGAGTCCTTGTTTTTGTTGTGACCCATACTGTACACCAGTCTAAACACCATAAAGTCTACCAAAAAAATCCGTCTCCACGCTTACCTAACACCTACCAAGCTACAGCACAGAGTAGAGTACTGGCGAAATTGTGAAAACGGGCAATGACCATGCGGAATAGTGAACATCAAAATTCCACCAGCGGAGTACCATTAGCATAGAACAAAGGAACAATGGGAGGCAGTAGTCGGGTTTATAACAATTAAAAGTATTAAAACTAATGAAGACATTTATTTATCTCCTAATCTTTTTAACTCCACCTTGAGCTTAATCACCATGTGAAAGTTAAGGCAATTCAGCTCCTCGACAATACAGACTTAGTGAGAAGACTCAAGAAAACTAAACCTTGTTAGTGTAGCGATGTGACAGTGTAATACTACCGTCATAATGAAACAAGACGTAACTGCCTTTTTTGTCAAAGTTGAGTTATATACACCAGAAATGTCTTTACTATTTAGTAGGTATATTTTATGACTAGTAGCAGATACGTCTAAATTAAAAGTAAGATTTAGTAGGTTGTGTTCGAATATTAAAAAAAAATCGTAAATGCGTTTATTTTTTCTGATTCCGATAGTCAATTTTGTCAAAAATTTAGATACGTCTTTTTTTCTAATGACGGCAGAATATGTTGAATATTATTAACAAAGAACACAAAAACAAAGTGTCATCCCTTAAATAGAGACATTAAAAAAAAATATTAGACACATTCTTAGTATACTATCTACTTAGCAGTTTAGGTTGAAATTTGGTGTGCCTATAGAAATTGGTAGTATGTCATCTAAAAAACTTTGAGCTCCAGTGTGAGTTTTACTACTAACAGCTTTATTGCAAGTTACACACCTTATGAGGGTCGATACTAATATCAACCGAAATTCTATTATAAAAACGTTATAATTGGTGCGTACTACAATGTGGCTGTTGCACTGCTCAGGCTGAATAGCTTTTCTAATTAATTTGATTAATTTATGACCATTAACATGAATTTTTAATGTTAGCAAGCTATTTATGCTTTCTAATCGGGGTCATGTCAGGTCATATCGAATCCACAGATATCCATGGCATGGTAGGGTAAAAATCTATGGCGTGACCGTTATGTCTTAAGTTAAATAAATCCGCTGGATTTCCCTTTTAACTGAAATCGGTTCTAATTCTACAGTGCCTTTAGCGGCTTATTTAGGGTAAAAAAGTATCTGAACTTAGTATCTTGGTCTTGCAGAAATCTTTGTTCTACGTAAACCAATATAACTAGATATGAAGAAATAAAATAATATAAATAAAAACTTATAAAGTTAATTGGTTGTAACTTTTTTTCTTAATAGTAATTGATTGATTTTTATATTGGTTTTTCAAGTACAGTAAAGAATTGTTGATATTATATCTTCGTAAGTTTCAGTTCGAAAAGAGTAATCATTTTTGAGATAGACCCCGGATTTTTCATCATAGTTTTTTATAAAACGGTTTTGCACTCTACTTAAAAAGTTATTTTCAACAATTCACACACACCAGCACCACACATCCGCGTGTCTTACGAGCAGAAAAAAATATAAATTATTTTGCCCTTCACTCACGTGTATGATGGCCCTTAATATTTTCATTTAAATACAATTTAAATTGCTATTTTTGGCATTGGGCCACAGATTTACATATTTTCTGAAAATTTAAAGTTATTCTCTTGTATGGTTTAGACGTTAAATGCCTCTGATAGACAGACGGACGGATATAATGCTGAATTACCCAAGTCAACATAGATACGTCGCATCGATCGAATAATTCGATTCATTTCATACTTCATGACAGCATGAACTTACGTACTGTATGTGTCGTCGTTGCAACGAAGGGTGGTGGAGGTGGTACCTTTCACTACATTTAACGCAACCCTTTTAACGGGAGTGTGGAGTAAAATCTTATTGGTCAATCTTGCATAATTACTTATGCTTCTTGTTGGAGTTAAATGAGTTTTCTCGTACTCATACGATATTTAGTACTTGAATATGTAATAAAAAAAAAACATTTCATGGCTTGATAAGAATTATATTGAATCTACATTTTAAAAAGTTTATTTATATGGATCCCAAAAGGCAAAAAAAAAACACCGCTGGATGCAGGCCGCTTACAATCGTTCTTTTTGGAAATCTTTTGAGGAGGCCTATATCCAGTGCACTTAGTACTGCAATGTGCTCCAATATTAGACTAAAAAATACTACACACTTAAAACAAAATATTCAATTTTGAAAACTTACCGTCTGAAAATTATGAGTACCAGAATGACCATGCGGAATGTCAACCGCCAAATTCTAGGGGGTGAATGCACCCTTACCCACCCCCAGCCGGCAAGGCATGTGGACGAATTAGGAATGCAATCATAGTCTGGTATTCTCGCTTTTGTTCTAGATATTTGCCTAAATAGTCTAAAGAATAGACATACATTTCTAAAGATAATTATAATACTATATATTTCATTAGAATGGCCCGTTGAGTTAGTTGAGTGGCGTTCGCCTTCTAAGCATGGGTATCGGGTTAGATTCCCGGCTGGAACACAAGTTTTCTCGCCAAAGAAAATGTGTGTTTCTGGTTGTGTTTGTGTGTGTGATGTGAATGTTTTCGGCACTCACGACAAAAGTCATCGAACTTAATGTGGGGCTGTGAGTAAGAAAGCGTTTATTTATATAGTATTTATTAACTTAGTAAGTTTCTCATTGGTTCTTTGCCCTTTTGATGTAAGAACCAGAACCTTGGATTACTGCTATACTCATACCCAAATGCTTTTCTTAGCTTAATATCTAATAAAATATAAAGCGTTACAAACATTTAACTGTCTTACTTAGGTATTAAAAGTTTTCAAATATTTACCATTAAATGATCGAGTCAAAAAAGGCCAATTTCTGGAACGCAATTACAATAATAATAATAATATTATATACGACTAAAATACTACAAAAGTGTGTCACACATAATCAGCTATGATCTATTGACAAACATATAATTAACTTAGTAAATATAAAGCTAACAATTAAAATAATAACTTTTAGTTTTAATGTAAACAGCCAAAAATAATAACCTACTTTTATAATTTTAAACTGTAAAGGTGTATTAAATGAAACGTATTTTAAAGTGACACCTAACGTTATGCACACATTTTCTTTACATATACATCCCCACACTAAATTCGAAGCCTTGTTTCGTGTGTGCAACATTCCCATCACACACAATCACACCGAGAATCTGATGACTTTTCTTCTGATGAACTTGAGTTCATCAAAGTGAATCCAAAATTCGTCGCAGCTTATGTAACTAAAATTGCATGTTGTTACTTAAAGGTTTAACGCAATACATACGTGCCAATTTCTCATGCAAACAAACGACGATCTAATTTACATAGCCTAAACATTTCCACCTTTTTTCAGTAGGGGTATAATACATCCCCCTCACACACACAAATCCAGCCAGAACAGTACGGTACGCACAATGCTACGTATTAATCATCCGATACGCCGGAACGGTCGCTCGTTAATCATTGGCGGTCGGCACGCCCGCAATCCGGACGCGGCGTGTGTACACACCCTTTTTGTTAATTAATGTATGCTTATATATGTGTGGGCTAGATGAAAATATCTGTGAAAATGTGTGTGTGCTCCAGCACACACACATTTTCAAAGGAAAGATTGAAAAAGTGCTAAGACCTTAGAACATCGGAAATGGCCTGCTATCTTTGCTGAAGAACTTAGAAACGTACAGACAGCTGCAATAACATCTTATATAATTTTTTTTTAATGTACGTATCTAAATTCTAATCTTCACTAAGTTTATAAATTATGAAATCGTCATTGTGGTTTGTTTGAGTGGACAGGTGTCTGCCCTCTGCGCCGTGGGTCCTGGGTTCGATTCCCGGCAGGAGCACAAATCCCTTCCCAAGGGATATTTTTGCTTCTGGTTCTGGGTGTAATGTGTGTGTGATGTGAATGTTTCCGGCACCCACGATACAAGTCTTTGAACTTAGTGTGGGGCTGTGAGTGTGAATGTGTTTGTTTGTTTGTGTTTTGTTATTTATGAAAAACAAGTTTGATTTCTTCATTGTAACTAATTAAAGATATAATAAAAGAAACTGATAAAAACGGGTTAAAGATTGTTTGTACGATCTTTAATATATGGCAAAGTGCCCAAAATGCTGCATTACCGCAGTTTATTACGCGTTGAATAGCAAGCGTTATTATCTGTTTCAAATAGATCATTTTGGCACGTGACGACTCAATCAGGGGAAATAGACAAACCATGCTGTGATTTTTTTTTCATTCATCATTAATTAATTCATTGCAACTGTACATGAAATCGCTGCTAAAATGAGTGATGAAAAGTGCCGCATCATCACTTTCCATCAGGTGAGATAGTAGTCAAATGCTTGCCTATTATGCATAAAAAAAAAGGTCTCGCAGCGTCGAAAGAAAAGACTAATGTAAGCGAAGGCACAGGTATTAATACAGCAAACGCGTAACCAACAAAACCAGCGGGCAGTCTAAATATAGTTGTTAAGACTCTACATCTACGCATCGGGTTCTATTCCCAGTGAAAACACGTGTTCCAAGATGTAAAACGAAATTCCAAAAAGCAGTAAGTACTTTAAAGACAACACACATAAATCAGATGTGTGATGTCCAATTTACGTGTAAACATCTCAAAAACGTCACAAACATTAAACATAAACGCTTTCACACTCACAGCCCCAAACTAAGTTCGATGAGTTGTGTTTTGGGTGCCGGACACACTCATATCACACTCGCACATTGTTCAGTATAGGAACATAAAATATTATCAAGCTAAATAAAAACCTTCACGAAAAAATGAAACCCACTCGCTAATATATCTCAAAACATGAATATACTCGTAATTAAGCTATAACGCCTCACAAGCAAACCCGAGCCAGGGTTGGCCCATCAGTCAAGTTTTCTTCAGCGGAAATAAAATTATGTGCGCATAACACCTCCATCACGCGCAGACCCTACATTAATCATACGCACAGACAGGACTATTTATTGTATTAGTAGGTGGGGTTATGATGAGGGAATTATAACGAGAATGTGGAAATATGCTAACATGCTTACCTGTCAGTCTATCATTAACTATATTTAAACATGCGAAGTTATTGTTTATTACGGTAGATAGGCAAACATTTGACCACTCATTTGATGAAGGTAATGATGCGGCTGAAGATGTAACATGATGCATATTCTCTCTGGATTTGAAAACTCAACTTTCATCGAGTGAATGGATAAACGACCCAGACGACCCAGTTGGCGCAGTGGACAGGTGGCCGCCCTCTGCGCCGTGGGTCCTGGATTCGATTCCTGGCAGGAGCACAAATTCCTTCCCAAGGGATATTTGTGCTTCTGGTTCTGGGTGTAATATGTGTGTGATGTGAATGTTTCCGGCACCCACGATACAAGTCTTTAAACTTAGTGTGGGGCTGTGAGTGTTAATGCGTTTGTTTTTTTTTTTAAACATAAATTCGAAATTCCAATTGCATGTTGGTTTAGTTGAGTGTGCGTTCGCCTTCTAAGCTATCGGGTTCGAATCCCGGCGGGAACACAAGTTTTTACCCCAAGAGAAATTTATGTTTCTGGTTCTGGTTGATTTTGTGTGTGAGTTTATGTTTCCGGCACCCACAGACACAAGTCATTGAAGATATGGCTGTTACTGTGAAAACGTTTATAACTATATATAGGTTACCGTGTGTATCAGTGTTCCCCCATCTTTGTCTGAGAAAAAAAAAACATAAACGCTTTCACACTAAACTCGATGACTTGTGTCGTGGGTACCTACCGGAAAATTCACATCCCACCCAGAACCAGAAACACAAATTTTCCTCGGGTATAAAACTTTTGTTCCCGCCGAGAATCGAACCCGGTAGCTTAGAAGGCGACCGTTCACCCAAATAAACCATGGGGCAGTTAAATGCATTCATTATGCATATTTATATACAGCGATCTACATAAGCCTGATATTTTAACAAAGGTCCACGGTATGACGCCATTAATGTCCACCCGAAACTTTCGCCTTCCCTCTCAGCTATCTCGCTCACTCCACCCACCTTCTCTTTTGTTAATAGGACAGGGGATGAAAAAGGGCTATTATGAAATGCATTAATACTCTGCAATATTGTGTTTTAGACCTCCCCTAAATTTGAGGGCCATGATCAAGATAGCCACTGTGAATGATCAAAACGTTTCAAGTGAGAACAGTGATAAGTTATATAGTATACATGTGTTAAATATACATAAACTTTCACATTTACAGCTTCACACTAAGTTCGAAGACTTGAGTCTCGTGTAGCAGAAACATTTATGACGGGAGATTTACACCGAAAGTGAAAAATTACGTTCCTAGTTGATTTTGTATTATTTTTCAAAATGTATGATACTTGGAGTGTTAATATGTAATAATGGTGTTTTAATAACCGTTAATATTTAAATAACGTGCATGAGTGTAGGCATTTTATACAAAGTTGATTAATGTGATTTTCAGTTTCGCTCCAAAACTCCAATAGAAGTTCTGGTAAAGTTTCATAGACAAATGTTCCTTGAACGGTACCTAAACTCTGGGTGTATTCAAGTCTAGAGTGAATAAAAAAAAACCAATGCGCACAAAGCGTTTTGCCTTAACATTTATAGTGCGAACCCCAAAGGAATGGAACTCCTTACCTGAGTCGGTGTTTCCTGATGAGTACAATATGGGAGTCTTCAAGTCGCGAGTGAATAGGTATTTTCTAGGCAAGCTTGCTCCACCTTCGACCACATCGTCGCTTACTATCAGGTAAGATGGTGGTCAAAAGTTTGCCTATCTTGAATTAAAAAAAAAGAATAGGATGCATGTTCTATCTTCGGCTGCATTGTCATATTCCATCAGGTGAGATAGTAGTCAAATGCTTGCCTATCTAGCACAAAAAAGCTACTTACAGGAAAAAATCTAATACGACTAGTAAAAAATCTTGTAAGTAAAACTACTATGAATATTAAAACTACTATTAATATAACCAGTAAGATAGTGAACTTGTAAGAAAGTGAAATTGAGCTCAGAGTTTCCTTACACGCGAAGGCACAGAAATAATGAGCGAACTACTTATTTGACAAAGGACTTGGACAGAACTTATCTATTCCCATTTTATTTTCTAACGAACAAGGTTCGCTTTGAAGGGTTCTTCTTGTTTAAGGACAAAAAATACTACAACCTACATAGCTCATTAAATTTTTCTTTGAACCAAGTATTATCAGGAGATATGCCGTAATAAAATAACATATCATACATTGTTTAATGAAAATGATAAATATTTTTGTATAGCTCTGTTTACTAAATTTATATTTGGTGTTTTCATATATAAGAGAGAGATAAAACAAGCAAGTCACTCGCCTAATGTAAGTATCACGCGTGCTCATTAAAGTTGGGTAATGAGCACGCGTGATGCTTACGTCTGGGTTACAGTTCAGTGTAACCCAGAGATTTTTGAACTTATGTAGGTCAAAATCCGTGGCAAAGCACTGCACTTCTCACCCTGAGATATTAAATCTCTCAGCCCTGGAATTTTACTGGAAATATTGCCCTTTAATCCAAAACACATTAATGCTTGCACACTACTGCTATCTACGGGCCAATTGCCTATATTTCCTAAAACTAAACTAAAACTATATACAGCAAAGAACCAAGTTACCTACAAGACATCGAGCCTATAAGTAACTCAAGTGCTCAAGACCACTACCAGTAGGTAGCGTTCCCATCATGCTGGCTGAATTAAACTACTACTGCTTACTTTTATTACTACTGCTTGGTGGTTAAATGTCTGAAAATGGTGTGGTACTGTCCCAGGTGGACTCTGCAACAGAGTGCTACCACTACATAGTTTACCTTTATCTTCTATTCAGAAAGAATAGATTTTCTATACTCAGTAAAAGTGAGTTTCATTGCGGCCTCTTTGTTCCCCAAACGGCACAATCTAGGAGTCATCAAGTCAAAAGGGTAAACTCTAGGCAAGCACGCTACATTATCGGCCTCCTAAACGTTTATCATCACGTGAGATGGTGGTAAAAAAAATAAATAAATAAACGCTTTCATTCTCACAGCCCGACGCTAAGTTCTGAGACTTATTTCATGGGTGCCACACAATCACAACCAGAACCAGAAACACAACTTTTCCTTAAGAAGAAAACTTGTGGTCCCACCGGGAATCAAACCTGATACACGCTGATTAGAACGCAGATGCGCAACCAACTACGCCAACAAGCAATTCAAACAAAAATATGTGATTTAAAAATACCCCAATCGGGTTGTCGCTGTCTTTTGGTATTCATAATTACTACAAAACATAAGCTACGAGGTACTGCTACAATATACTGAACGTCTATACCAGGGTACACCATGTGTACTGTAACTGTACTGTAAGCGAAGAACTCATTGCATTCATGCAATCCTTACTCACTGAATGATGTTATATGAGAATCATCAAGTTAACACACGAGATAGTAGTCGAAAAATAGCATCATATAAATTAATGTATCTACCTTTATAGGCTCAAGTCTAGTACGATGGAGAATATTGATGTCTATAGATCCATACTTATCATTGATTTGATTACTATCTCAATTCAGAATGATATTTCGAAGGAAATAATTCTCTAAATTCCAACCCCTTATATCCTGTATAAGAAAAACTAATTATTTTGGGTGTCACCAATCTAACGGTGTAATCGAAGAAAGAATTTGATTACTTTCAATACAAGAGGGCATAATGGATCGATACTACTTGATAACCGCGGCTTCGTCCGTAAATTAAAAAAGCATTATTTATCGGATCGATTTGTATATCAAAACCATTCTCGAATCCACCTGAACATTAAAAAAATCAGTCCAGCCGTTTTAGGAGCTTAGTCACATACACACGTACAAAAAAAAATATATATGTATATATAAATATAAGGATAAACCCTGTAAAAAGCTAGTTAATAGTAAAGTTTACAGGAAATAATACTGCACATGCCATTAAACACAAATATAAATATAGGCAATTGGCAAATAGGTAGAGGAAAAACAAACAGAAAAAAAACGAATAAGATTTTTTTTCTCTACAAGCTTTAAGTGCAATCATAAAAATTAAACAAACCTCCAGGTGGTCCAACTCAATGTCACGAGTTTCTTATTAAGAAAATAATCTAACAAGAACTATCAAGTGTTAAGATCAAACTAACTCCACCCGATCTTATTAGACCTCCAAAATCTTAAGTTTTGCATAAAACAGCCATCAGTGTTAAATTTCTAAAAGGCATCCTGTTTCAAAGCCAGCCTGAGCTGACCCCTGAATGAGCAAACTCGATTCCACACTCAATCTCAAACTCTGCTTAGGGGTGGTTTATACAAAACCGTGCCGAATCCGTTCATATTTGTAAAGAAAACCTAGCAGTCTTCCTCTCTTGTCAGTTTTTGCTGTGCCCTACAGGGTCTATAAGTAATTCTACTCTTAAAAACACCTGTTTGCTACTATTAAAGATAGCAGTAAATGAATATGAATATGAAAAAAATATGAATATGAATTAATTATATTAAGATCAAATGAACTTCTATGAAGTAACGATTTTCAAAAGACAGTGCTTCCGAAAAAATGAACATAAACATAAACGCTTTCACACTCACAGCCCCACACTAAGTTCAATGACTTGTGTCGTGGGTGCCGGAAACATTCACATCACACACACAATCACAACCAGAACCAGAAACACAAATTTTCCTTGGGGAGAAAACTTGTGTTCCCGCCGGGAATCGAACCCGATACCCCTGCTTAGAAGGCGAACGCTCGCCCAACTTAGCCAACGGGCAGTACGAATATAAGTTTTAAATTAAGTCTAAGGGTCATTTAAGGTAGTTATACGTAATTTTAATGTTAAAACTATCGTGAGTATTACACATTATGTTATATTGGGGCATTGGGGAAAAAAAAATTTTCGTGTTTTAAGCAGAATATAACATTAATAGTTATACGTAATTGTATTATGGCAATCTTCTGTTCAATATTATCGGAAGCATCTCAGACACGGCACGTCTCTTCTAAAATTCTCGGCTAATCCGTCCAACCGTCCAATTTCCTGGCAAAAACCGGTTTGCTCCAGTTAAAATGGGCGGGATAGTGCGGCGGCGGTCATATCCGCCGATTGATCAGGGCAAATCAATCGACTGATCAATCAGACTGATTGAGTGTTAGAAGTTGGGCGGTTGATATGTAGATGGATGTTGAACATACATGGTGAATATTCTCTTTAAGTTAGTCTTCACTTCTGTTTACGTTAGTGTGAAATACTTTGTCTTTTTTATGATAGATAGGCAAACAATTGACCGCTATCTCACCTGATAAAAAGTGTAGCATACTTGCCTACAAGATACCTATTCTTTCTAGACTTGATGATGCCGTAATTATACTGTTCGGAAAACAAAGACGCAGGCAATGAGTGCCAATTCTTCACCGTAAGATCGTAAACGTAGAAACGAGTCACTTTAAGAGAACTGGAGGTATGTAAACCATAAGTGAATTATGTTTGACGGTTTATCTTATTATTAGATGGTAAAAGGAGCACTGGTTAATTAACTAGTATATGATAGTATACCGATAGGCTTGCGTCGCGTCGCTGACCGAGACTTTTAATTTCATCATCATCATCATCATCAGCCTGTATCGACCCACTGCAGGGTATAAGCCTCCTCACCCTTGTGCCACTCTCTTCTGTTTTGCGTTGATCGCATCCAGGTCTTTCCTGCGATCATCACTATATCGTCGACCCATCGAGCAGCTGGTTTGCCAACGGCTCGCTTGCCTTCTCTCGGTATCCACTCAGTCAGGGCTCTACTCCACCTACCATCAACCACGCCTTACCATGTGTCCGTGCCCATCGCCATTTGAGTCTTGCAATGCGCTGACCCACATCACAGACTTTGGTTTGTCTCCGGAGTTCCGTGTTACGGACTCGGTCTCTTAGGCTGATGCCAAGCATGGCGCGCTCCATAGACCTCTGTGCGACTCTCATTCTGTGCACAGTCTTCTTTGTGAGCGTCCATGCTTCGGCACCGTAAGTCATAGTGGGTAGAACACATTGGTTAAAGAGCTTGGTTTTCAGGCATTGCGATATCTTTCAAGCCCTAAGTACTTTGTAATTTAGACTACGCTAATTAACTATTGCCAATAAGTCTTTCGGCTAGTCGGTCAAAGAATTCAAGAGCTGCAAGCTGGTACTTGGCGGATCTATCCCAGAGGTGGCGGCAGTTCTTCATACACAATCGGAATTGAATTTAAAGCTACCTCGAGGTGAAGTTCTGCCTGTCCTTAGCAAGAACATTCGATTTCTTAGCGGCCAGTTGAACTCTCGCTTGATTATTGTAGTTGGCTATACTATTAGGCTGTTACGTTAAAGATTCCAGTTTCAGTTCTCAGCAATTAAATAATTATAGCATATTGCATTTTTCATCTCCCTAAGTAATTTCTTATTGCAGCTGGAAGTGATTTGTGTGTGATGTGTATTTCTTTAGAACTTTAATACAAGTACTTAGTGAAACGTAGAGTGGGGCTGAAATTGTGAAAGCGTGGACGTAAAGTTTAAAAAGGTGTATTGTTATTTAAGGTTTTACCTGTATGAACTGAGATAGATATGATGTAATTGTTCCGTCTTCTAATTAATTTTGATTATGTTATTGACAACATCCAAGGGTTAAAATAAACCCAATTGTAAGTATGAATCGGTGCGGCGGTCAATCTGAAACAAGAAAACACCAAAATTAAAACGAATGTATATCATTGGAACATAATACATTATTGTTCTGACTATGGTATTTGACTTTTTTTTGGCAGCACTTTATGAAGAACTGTTGTTTTTTTTAATAAAAATCTCCTGCCCATAGAATATAGACGATTTCAACTGTACCATATACGTTACAATGGGTTAATTATTTTGGCTGCTGTGAGGGAATAAACGAACATAGATTCATAGATATGTATGTATGAAATGTATGACATTACATAAATATTATCATAACCCTCCTTATTGATTCGCCGTAGTCGGGTTAAAATAATAGACATCGTCAATTTGTATCAATGTCGCTTTTAATTAATAAATTACGAATTTACCTCCAATAAGTAATCCAACAAGAATCTTATTTCGAATAGGTTTATTATTTTCATGTTTTATAGGTTTAACTTTTCGTCCCATGTAAAATTGATTGAAATATTTATCGTCATCTTATTTTTATTTTTATCTAGTCACCAAGATTTGAATCATTACTAATATCGCAAACTATGCATACCCGCACAAATTCATAAAACATTGATATTCTAAAGAATATTCTTAAAAATAATCTGTCCATTACAACTTGAGTAATGTTAAAGTAAAGCCATTTTTTTTATTTTAGTAATTATCATTTCTATATTGCATAACTTTTGTGTTAATAAGTTAAACGCAAGCAAAGCTTCAATAATTTAAACGTAAGCAAAGCTTAAAAAACCGACTTTAAAGCTTATATTTTGGTTTTGGCTGGATCGATTTCGATTAACTTATATGGGACCACCTCAGAAATATAATCTACAAAAAAAGAATTTTGAGAATCGGTTCACAAATGGGAGAGAAATAGGTTAACAGACATAAAAAAACACACATTCGAACATAGAACCTCCTCCTAGAAAAGCTACTTCTTTTTTTGATGTCGGTTAAAAAATAAATGGTTAATATCTCATCTGATGACAAGTGACGATGCAGTCTTACCTACTTAATTAATTATTTTATCCTCATTTACCACCAGGTGAAATAGTGGTCAAGTTTAGTCAATATATTGAATTAAAAAACATACAGACGAACTGAGAACCTCCTTGTTTGTAGTCGGTTGTAAATTAAAAACAAACGAAACAAAACAAACGCATTCACACTCACAGCCCCACACTTAGTTCAAAGACTTGTATCGTGGATGCCGGAAACATTAACATCACACAATTAATGAAGTTAATGTGTAAAAAAAAATACCTATGTTGTCTTGCGTACTCCATATTTGTGATACGCAATATTCATTATTGACTACAACGCTAGATATAAGACTATACTAATAAACTTACTGGTATACCTACTAACACTGCAATCAGCAGGTTTCTTATAAACATCATACTATTCAATCTTAAACAAAAACCAAGTTTTACTGAAACGAGCTTTCAACTCAAGTTCACTTTCACTTTCAGTCGGAAGTTGGTTGCATTTTTCACTCGCGTCGAACTTTTGCGAAAGTTCCTGATATCGCCTTTGATAACTTTTCACTGTATTATTTTAAAAGTGGAACTTGAAATCGTTCTTTGGATTTAATTTTGTTGGGTGAAAAACCTTAGAATCTTTTCGACAAATCAAGTCAATTAAAAAGAAGTCAGAGATTTCACACAGTTTAATCTGTGCCTTCTTTTCACCGACTTCAAAAGAGGAGGTTCTGAATTCGACTGTATATTTTTTTATGTATGTTACGTGATATCTCCGCCAATTATTTTTTGTTTGGTAGATCATACTTCAGAGGTGGTCTTAAAATATATCGAAATCGGTCAAGCCAAAACCAAAATATAAGTGATGAAGTCGATTTTTTAAGCTTTGCTTGCGTTTAATTATCAATAGACTTGATTGCTTCTGGCAAGCTGTGCAATATTGTTTTTTGTTATTGGCTAAAATAGCGTTTGACCACTTTCTCACCTGATGGTAAGTGATGATGTGGTCGGAAATAGTAAACATAGCCTAGAATCAACGGCTCTCAAGTCTTGAACTTTACTAATATTTTGGAATATGGGTGTGATTGTGTTATTCATATGATTATTTCTTTCATAAGCGACACAAGTCTTCGAACTATGTGCAAAGGTGTAAGAGTGAAAGTAAAAACTATAATTTTTTTATAAAATGCTTACTTTTGTTTGTTTATTCTTGGATAAGTTCTAGAAATACAGCTAAAAGCTTAATATAAAGAATAATTACTTATTACGCTAAATTATTATTATTATTATTTACTATATTTCAAAAAGACAATAAGCAATACTTAAATTTTTACAACGTTATTTTATTAAAGAACAAATAACAATTTGTCTGGTATAAAGTCAAAGCATGCCTAGGGATGCTTCGTGTTAATTATTCTAGAGTCTATTTGAAAACGTTTTCCGGGTCGCTATTTCTAAATCTACATCTATGGTTGGTCCAGTTTTATAAAATTTCACAATATTTGAGATACCACTTTTAACTGTTTACGTCTTAATATATAACTTTTTGGACTAGCGACCTCTGTAGCGAAAATATGTAACTAGGCTTTTACGAGTTCCACGCTAAGCTACTCAACGTTAGATGGCGTTGCTCGCAATACTTTCTACCATCTAGGCTTATTTCTACCATTAAATTGGAAGAAAAATGGTATCAAATTGGAATTGTAAAATCTTATAGGATTAAAATTATTTGAATGATGAGCAATAGGAAGTAATATGTAACATTTGGAAGATATTAAAATAAAGTATTTCTTTTGGTAGGTAAACTGTTGGCTTTATGGTACAAAAAATATTTTATAAATATATTTCGATATCTACGCTATTTACAGTTTTGTAATATTATTATAGTTTAGATACCTACTGACATTTATTTTTATTATTATTGAAATTTTAGCAAATATTTGTTGAGTCGTTACAAATATAAATCTTAGGTTTCTAAAATCAAATGGCGTACAGGACTTGTGGTCTTCTAAAATGCTAACTGCCTTGATATGCTAGAATATAATATTGTATGCAAGTCCAAACATTCACTAATAACATACCAAAACTACCTTAAACGTATAGAAAAACAACGAAAGCAACTCGTCATGTAGCGAAATTTGTTTGTAGAGACGACAAGCGGCGAAATATCTATTTCGGACCGCGCCGGACCCGCGTCACGCTGTCACAGACGCCCTGGAGGCCTGGCAGCGTGTGTGACGAGCGCCAGCGTGAGCGGAAATATCTTTAATCGAATGTCATCACTTTAAATGACAAATTTTAAAACTTTTGTTAAACCATAACAAAATATAAAATTCGGTAAAAGTATTAACACAGATGGATGTTTATATGAATAGTATGCTTATATTAATGAAATATATTTTTAAAACTTTAGCGTACGTCGCACATCTTAAAAAAAAGTGCACAACGCCGCTAGAGAAGTTTTCATTTCAAATAATCTG
The DNA here is from genome assembly GCA_948107665.1 of Lomographa bimaculata. Classification (NCBI taxonomy): domain Eukaryota; kingdom Metazoa; phylum Arthropoda; class Insecta; order Lepidoptera; family Geometridae; genus Lomographa; species Lomographa bimaculata. The sequence continues at coordinate 5,298,363 of OX403596.1, read as the reverse complement.
AGCGTAGTTTACTATTCATCTAACGATAAGTCATCGAATTTAGTGTTGGCCTATGAGTGTGAAAGCGTTTATTATCACTTAACTTGGTGTTTTAGCAGCTATCCTTGAGCCAGTAATTCTAGGTCCAGCGTGCTTACCATCCTCGACCACATCATCAATTACCAACAGGTGAGATATTGACCAAACGCTAGTATAGAAACAATCAGCATAAAAAAAATTATAGTTTCGTTCCAGATGTTGTCTACACTTTCAGACAGTGTGTCCTGAGTTTTTTCTGATGCACAATTTAGGTCTTGTACGTTTTAGCCAGTAGTCTGGCAGAAATCGCTGAAAGCGATAATACCGCCCATTGTACTGGTGTGCAATAAAGATGTTTTATATTTATTGTATTTTTGATCGAGCTTAGCAACATCTCTAAGTTGACTTGGATGATTTTTCCGTCCGTGTCTATGTTGGATAGTAACAATTTGGTAGGCCACCAAAGTAACTGTTTCAGACTTATTTTATACCAGGGAGTCCGTCTTATAAACAGCTACATATTTAAAGCTGAAACTTACGTACAACCTGTTATATCCTATACTTGAACAACAAATACAGAAATTAAACAATTATTATGAAGAAAAAAGTTATGAACAATTATTAACCTCAAAAGGTTTTCTCAATGAGGCAGAATGTAGGCGCGAGATATCAGTTCGGAGCGAACGACTTGTATTATATTATATACTAGATAAACATAAACATTAACGCTTTCACACTCACAGCCCCCCACTGAATTCGATGACTTGTGTCGTGGGTACCAGAAACATTCACATCACACACACAATCTCAACCAGAATCATAAACACAAAGATACGCTATCAGCTTGTCACATAGGCCTCATACAAAAGTATCCAAGTTAACGTCTACACATGAGGGGGCATTTCTTCAAGCCGAGACGCTACGTGTAAACACTGCCGCTGTCATGTTTGCAAAAAGGGTAACACAAAGCAATTCCAACATGTTTTTGTAATTTGGCGTTTGTTATAGTGTTATTGAGATAGTAATATGCTATGTGTAGCAATAGGAATAGTAGTGGATGGTAGTGCCGATCGGGCGGTCGTAGTTTCGAATCCACACGGAGAAAATTTTTGAGATAACTAGACTACGTTTATGAAGTGGAATTCAATGCTTCTTTGTTCCCTGAACTGTACAATCTGGGTGTCTATAAGTCTAGAGTGATAGGTACCTTCTAGGCAAGCATGTTCCATCTCCGGCCGAATCGTTACTTTCTATCAGGTGTGATAGCCGTCAAATGTTTGCCTTTCCAGCATAAAAAAAAAACAAGAATGTTCTCTGAAACGTATTTTCTAGTCAAAATAACATTCATTTTACAAAATAAGCTAGTGATTACTAAAAAACAAGGCTATTTTTTTAATATAACAATATGTTTAGTTAGAACTTACAAAATAAGTCGATGTAACAAAATATTATATAGTCGATTGGCCTCGATTCTGATGTACACTCACTAAATTAAATTTAAACTATCCCTGTCTCTTACGAAATAGAACACAAGACAGAGATAGCATACATTTTAGTGCTGTCACGCTAGTTTATCAATTAAAATATGAACAGCAGAAGCAGAAAGGCGCGTGTTTTTAGTCAACACCAATAACATACTCGACTAAGCTTGCATAGACATCTAAGTTCTGACTAACTTGACAGCACAGCAGTATGCTATCTCTGTCTTGTGTTCCTATTTTGTAAAAGACAGGAATAGTTTAAATTTAATTTAGTGTGTGACATCAGAATCGAGGCCAATGTAAAACTTTGTAAACACAAATAGTCGTTGCATAAAACTACCATAACTATTGATAACTAGAAAAATCTAGTTTCCTTTCTTGTTGCATTTAAAAAACCTTATTGCCAAGTACCAGACTTAAATTTTTCTCTGTGCAACCATCTTTACCCAAGCTATGATTACTTTTATGAATGTAGAATGTACTTTGAATGTACTTTTATGAAGGCGTCCTATTGCATTGCGTTTTATTCTTCGCCATCCAAAGGCTGTCTGGAAGAGATCGCTGTTAGCGATAATACCGCCTATTGTTACAATTATTTTTTTATTGTTATTAATATTTGTGTTTTTTTTATTTGCTCAATAAAGAGTTTATTTATCTATGATGATGATAAAAAGCATCATAATAATATTAAATTTAAATCCGAAAGTGTATGTTTGTTATCTTTTTACGCTTTGGATGACATTGTACATAGCTTATACCTATGATTAGCACTAGTCTAATTTTTAACTTGATAAATCCGCGGGGAACGGCTAGTATTTTAATAAAATATCGAAAAGATACCAAAATATCTTATAAACATAATATACAACCCGACCCAATCGGAAAAATGCATAAAGATAAGAACAATAATAATATAGAAATCGGAATATTCGAAACTACAATCGCAGTGGCCACGGGTCGATCTGTCCGTCCCCCTGGTCCCAAACTGCCCACAAAGCACCCTGTATAAAGTGCACTTTATTGCGTATAAGTTAAGGTTGATATTAGAGTGAGTTTTGGAGGGATGTTTTTTGTTGTCCGAGGGTGGTAGTGGTCGCTGAAGGGGGACTGCCCGCAAAGGGTCGGCCGGCCCTTGCTGCGTTTGAATCGGTTTAGTTGTAGTTTGGGTGTTTAGGATCATAGTTTTGATATAAGATCTGAAGATGTGGAATGTAAGTATAGCTACTGCGTTCAAAAATAAACTCTATAAATAAAAATTAAAACTATCGTGAGTATTACACATAATTGATGTTGTGTACGGCTTGAAACACGTCGAAAATTTTGACTTACTTTGTAGTTGACACGCGCCGAGGCTCGAGCCGCTCGCCTCTGCGTATCGCGCGTCTGACTCATCCTGATGAAGGACAACAAATTTGTCCGAAACTAGTCGACTACAAAGTAAGTCGAAATTTTCGACATGTTTCAAGCCGTACACAACATCAATTATGTATAAATAAAATTGAAGACTAATTCTCATAAAATTGTTCTCATAAAAGCATTCATAAATTACTTTATAATAATATGAAAGTAGTGAGCGTGTAATTAAAAAAAACCCTGTCACGGGCATCGTACAACGATATATATATATTTTATGCATGATAAAAAAACCATACTTTTATTAGATACTTATCTATAATATATACTGTCAACATTTTACAAAACGTATAGGTAACTTAAGTTACTAAACAACAAACAAACGCATTCACACTCACAGCCCCACACTAAGTTAAAAGACTTGTATCGTGGGTGCCGGAAACATTCACATCACACACATCATGCCCAGAACCAAAAGCACAAATATCCCTTGGGAAGGAATTTGTGCTTCTGCCGGGAATCGAACCCAGGACCCACGGCACAGAGGGCGGACACCTGTCCACTGCGCCAACTGACATTCAGAATACATAAAAAATAAAGAATACATAAACTTAACATTACAGATTAAATAAAAAAAAAAGCATTTTTTTCATTAAAAATAAAACATACTAATTTATAAAAGTACTAGCTGTGCCCAGCTTTGCATCCTTTCATATTAAAAAGTAGCCTGTGTGTTAATCATACGAAAAAGCTATGTACATTCCAATTTTAATTCAAATCTGTTCAGCCGTTACAGCGTGGGGAAAAAGATACATACTTACACACAAACTATCGCATTTATAATAGTAACTAGCGGTGCCCCGTGGCTTTGTCAACGTTTATCTAGTTAAAAAGTAGCCTATGTGTTAATCAAATGTATTAGCTATGTACACACCAAATTTCATCCAAATCGGTTCATTCGTTACGTAGATACGTTCCGAATGCCGAATACGTGACAACAATCATTCGCACACACACAAAATCACACAAAAACTTTCACATTTATAATATTAGTAGGAATGATAGTGTTATTATTTTTTTTATGCCCGATAGGCAAGCATTTGACCGTGATAGTAATAATGTTGAAAGATTGGAATTTAGAAACTTTCAAGTTACTTTACATATTGCAACGAAGCACGAAGGGTATATCCTGTTCGCATACATTAGTCCCAGATATCGCAAAGCTTTTCGGGGATTAAATTAGTTAACTTAGGCATTTGCCCAGTTTTGTTCGGCCAAGTTGGGCCAAGTTCGCCCAATCGGGCAAAACTGTTGGGCAATCAAAACTCGATTTGCATTTAGTGAAATCAACGCTTTGGTGAACTTAGATACTTTAGTGATAATACTAAGTTCGAATCAGTAACAATAAAAAAAACATCTTCGAATAGATTCTGTCTCAAGGTTACCCAGTGAAATTCATCATCATCATCATCTCAGCCGCAAGAAATCCACTGCTGGATATATGCCTCCCCCAAAGATCTCCAAAAAGAACGGTTGTTAGCGGCCTGCATCCAGCGTCTTCCTGCGACCTTCACTATGTCAGTGAAGTACCCAGTGAAATTACAGGACTAAAAGAGATTTAACATCTATTGCGACTAACGCAGTGCTTTGCTGATTTTGACCTAGGTTCAAAAATCTCTGGGTGACACTGAAATGGGCAAGCGTGACCCTTACCATCAGGCAAGAGACATGCTCGCCTTGTCTCTCAATCATCAAAAAATGTGGAAGGAATCACCCGTCAAAAAATAACAAGTATTACACAAATCACTAAAACTCATATAAAACATATATATAAACGCTTTCACACTCCTAGCCCCGCACTAAGTTTGATGACTTGTGACGTGGGTGCCGAAAAAATTCACATCACACACAAGGACCCCAGAACCAGACACACTAATTTCCCTTGGGGAGAAAACTTGTGTTTCCACTGGGAATCGAGCCCGGTAACCGCTGCTTAGAAGGCAGACGTGCAACCAACAACGCCAGCGAGCAGTTCACAATCTAATGATAAACTTAATTTACACGTTCTATAGCTATACTGATATTATAAAGAGGTAAAGTTTGTTTGTTTATAATACTTATATAATCAGTTATACAAAACATGCACATCAAGTACATTACTATTCTTATAACTGCCCATTGTTAAGCATTCGCTTTCTAAGCGGTTTCTTATCGGGTTCGATTCCCGGCGGAACGTTTTCTCCCGAAGAAAAATGTGTGTTTCTGGTTCTGGTTGTAATTGTGTGTGTGATGTGAATGTTTCCGGCACCCACGACACAAGACATTAAATTTAGTGTGGGGCTGTGAGTGTGAAAGCGTTTATTATTTTTATTTATTATCAGTGTTATTTTTTAAGAACAATAGATAAAATTTAATGTCAAAAAAACAAAAAACAAAATTGAAATAGTAGTAAAAAAAACTAAATTCAGATGTCATGTGATGAACCTCTGAATGTAAATGAATGCGTTAAATGTGTTTTGCTACGATGTTTAATTCCCGACGGAGACACAAATTTTCCTCCGAAAGAAAGTAAATTTTATTTAATTTACATTTTACACGACACAAGACTTTAAAATTATTGTGGACTGTGTGAAAGCTTGAAAAATATTATTATGATAGTGAAAATTCATTTCTTTGCTAAAGCATTCTCATCTGGTCTATTCTAACAGCCCTTTAAGGCATATCGATTATCAAAGCATACCTATATCTTTATTTAACTTAAACAACGTCTGTCCGCTTCCATAACAAAAACAATATATTCACGGAACGAAAGGGCCCTTATACCGGTATTGATACCGGTACCGGATACCAGGTCAGTAAATAACCCGAATGTAGTTCGGGACGCACGGATTTTTTATTACAATTTGAGGTGGAGATCGGGTAATATAGCAATATTGTTTCTTGTCCGGGCGAAAGGGTTGTTCTACAAACAGTGTAGGCAAATGATAACTATTTGTAGGCAAAATACTACGTAATACGATTTTAGATCACTATGTTGACTCACGGTGGTCAAGATAGCCGAAACAGATTGTTATATGTTAACAGATTGTCCTCTTCTCTCTTAAATTGCTGCGCCCGACATATGAGACATTGTACCTACCTTTTGGAATGTAACACCTTGTACTGTATATATGGAGGCAATAAACAATCTGAATCTGAATCTGAATATATCTGAGACTGTCCGCTGGCGTAGTTGGGTGCGCGTTCGCCTTCTAAGCAGCAGGTATCGAGTTCGATTCTCGGTAGGAATAAAATTTTTCTACCAAAGAAAAAAATAATTTGTCTAGTTGTGGTTTTTATTGCGTCACACACACAATAAAAGCCAGAACGTAACAAACGAAAACCAAAGTAAGTGATTCTGGCAAACGAACATTATTTTGATCGTAGTGATCTTACAATGCGTTTTACTATCAACGACTCCCACTCTGGAAGCGGGAGTCGTTGATAGTCTTTTACCGTAACAGCTATCAATCCTTATGCGTATATATATCATATCCTTAGGTGTAGCCAGTATCCTAACCAAAGTCATTAATATCAAAATTGTTTATTCACATGGCCCTAAAGTTAACGACTCATCTCGAAATATCAATTAAAAAATCTAGAAAGCTTGAAATAGAGTTTTAAGTCCTTCAAAGACCATTATTAGTATGACTATTACAATACAGGTCAATGCAAATATCAGAATTGGAATGTAGAGTATCTAGGTAATATCGACGTTCCTTCTCGTGTACGAATATGCCGCATACCTGTCTTGTAGGACGTGCATTTTTAGAAAATAATATCAGCTAGGCGACATACCAACAACGTATGTGGAGGTAGGTTTTTACATGAGATATTGTGTATTTAAATATATCGTTGAAGATGAACGCAAAATAATCCATGATTTATAATGTTTAAAATAACATACTCGTACGTTACAACAATCTTACAATATAATATCTAAGTAATTTAAACGTAGCAAAGCTTAAAAAAACCGCCTTCACCACTTATATTTTGGTTTTGGCTTGATCGATTTCGATAAAGTTTATATGGGACCACCTCTAAAGAACACAAACAGATCATCTTTTTAAAAAAAAAAAAAAAAATATGAATCGGTCCACAAATGGGAGAGAAATCGCTGAACATACATAAAAAAAATACATACAGTCGAACATAGAACCTTCTCCTTTTTGAAGTCAGTAATTACATGAACTGAGAAAGGAATTCTAACGCGGACGACATTGCAGATAACATGTAGTTGTAATTGTATAAATAAAATATAACATTTATGATACTGAAAATAAAACGTTTTACTATCAATAACTACTATGTGAAGCAACTGATTTAAATTCATAGATAGTAAAATAGCAGTAGGACAATAACAATTTAGAACATAGAAGAACAATATTATGCTGCATTAAAAATATACCAAATTATTAATTTATATCATAATTATACATATTTTAATTCGTAGTTTGACCACTGTCTCAACTGATGGAACTTGAAGATGTGGTCGACGATGGACCATATTTGCATAGACTAGAGGATCCCAGTTCACTCGTGATTTGAAGACTTCCACATTGTACTTATCTGGGCAAAACAGAATAGGGCATGGAGTACGACATGGATAGAGCATGGGGTGGGACGTACCGCAAAGGAGATAAAGTTTGTGGTAGGCTTAACGAATGAGGAAGCAAAACGCTTCGAGCGCACTACTGGTATATCTATCTACAAATCGGTTTAGTACAGCTGGAGGTCTGGTTTGTTGTTTTATTTGATTTTAAATAGTTAATCTCGTGAAAAAGACATTACTTACCTACATTGCTACAATTTCTGCTGAAATTCAAAACAAAATACAATATTGCAAACAAACAAGGCATTCTGTTGCCGTCGGACACCGCAATTTATAAGCGGGTGCGACCCAAAGAAAGGGTTGCCTGTTATTGTATTGGAAGGTGGCCCGGCCTTAACTGCCTTACACTATGCGGACTACGTATGGATAGAGGCGGCAGTTATCACTTTTTAGATAGTGTTTAAACGACTGTATGCTTGTGATTTTCTCATTAATTAGGAAAGTGCCCGTTTAAATGGGCGCTCTTTCGTCTTCTAAGCAGTTCCTATTGCATAGAAAGAAAATCAGCTGAAAAGAATCTATATTAGAGAAGAATCAATCAAAGATCAATTTCAAACCACTCTATGAATTGACCAACAATTTTTATGAAATCGTGACACATCCGAATATTCCAGCATAGACAAAGGTCACCGGAATTCTCATATTTAAAATAACAGGCTATCAAAGAGTTGCTCTAAATTGACCAGAAGTTTATGTTAACTGAGACATATCCGACCAATCTAACATCTACGAAGTCACATTTGTTAATACAGCTTTCTAAATGTAAGTACGCTGTTATTATTAATTTGCATAGTCGAATAAGGGATAAACGTCATCGACCATGTACTTCTTATATATTATTTAAAATTATATACTAAAAACAATTTGGTCAATGAGGTACAACTCGTTGTATTGTTGTAATGTTTTATGTAATTTATGAGTCAAAGTTACTTGAAACAAATGAAATTTAATTTAATTGTCCAGCAGTTTATGTCAAACCGAGATATACTTCACCATTCCAACATCTACGAAGTCACTTATGCAAATAAAGAGCTATTTAAGTATAAGTATGTTGTTTTTCACGCAGTCGGATAAGGGAAAAAGGTCACAGCATAAACAATTTGGTCAATGACATTCCAACATCTTCGAAGTCACATTAGCAAATACAGCTTTTTTAATGTAAGTTTATACGCTGTCTCATATTCACATAGTCAAATAAAGAGCTGAGGTCACCAGCCTTCTTGTATTTAAAATTAGAAGCTGTCAAATTTGGTCAAATTGGAACAATTCTTTGATTTGACCGCGAATTTATATCAAGCCGAGACATATCCGACCATTCCAACATCTGCGAAGTCACATTTGCAAATACAGTTTTCGTAGTGTAAGTGCGCTGTCCCTTACTCACACAGCCTTAGAAGGGACAAAGGTCACCGGCCACGGCCTTCTTATATTTGTTTAAGACGTGTATTGTGCTACCCTCATTTTACTGCACATTTGTATATTGGATTACCGGAAACAATACCTTTCCGGAAGTCTGGTAGAGTAATAACAAAAAGTTGGAAAATGCAAAAGGTCATAACCATTTTTTTTTACTTCTAGAGTACCTACTTCTTACAAAGTGCCGTATTATAATTACAATCTAGCCAAACTATGGCTAATCAGTAATTTAACTTTAACTTAAACTGTTACATTGCTAAACTAAGAATGTGTCCATTAACACTTATCTTATTGTCTCTATTTAAGGGTAATACACTTTCTTCATGTGTTTTTTTGCAACACTCTCACTATATATTACACTGATATATACTAACATTACACAAGTTCAAATGGTTTAGTTCTTTTAAGTCTTCTCACTAAGTCTGTTACGTCACGGAGCTGGATTGCCTCGACATTAACGTGATGATGAAGTCTATATTGGTGAGCTTCTGCGTATGTATTTATTACTTTTTCAACGATCTCTATCTTAAGGTCCCTATGAAGATCGTCATTTCTGACGTACCAGGGAGCGTTGACAATTTCCCTTAGTACTTTGTTTTGAAAGCGTTGGATAATCATTTTATTGTTCTGTTTGGTACAGCCCCAAAGCTGTATACCATAAGTCCAAACAGGCATAAGGACTTGTTTGTACAGCAATATCGTCTATATATACGTCATAACCATATAATAATATATATACATTTTTAATATTTTTAACCTCATTGATTAAAATCGTATAAATATGGTATAAATCGTATATTTTTATGTAATTGAGAGACGATATTGATTTTATAAGTCCAAGACGACCTAAGTTACCAAAATATTTAGGCTCGAGTTCAACAAACTCCGAAAAACATGTCTTTCAACCGGGAAATTGAGTAACAAGTGTATTGTCTTGATAACTCGAGCTTTAGACCATCGAGATAGGAATCAAACCATTACTTTAGCTACAAAATCCTTGCTTTAGACATAGTGTTCCTACCTCGGGTAGAGTATATTATTTTCTATGGCACCTATTTTATGCTTTTTTTTTACCGATATCCCAAAAAAGGAGGAGGTACTCAAGTCGTCTGTATTTTTTTTTATGTGTGTTACCTCATAACTTCTCTCCACGTGAGCCAATTTCGAATTTTTTTTTTGTTTGAAAGATGTTTCTTTTTTGGTCCTATTAAAATTTGATCAAGATTTGATCAGTAGTTTTTCAGTTGTTATAGTTCTTGAAATATCGTCAATAATGCATATTTTGTGGACTACTTTGACGATGTTCTCGTTTAACCGACTTCAAAAGTTACCTCATAACTTCTTTCGTTGTGACCCGATTTTGATGATTATTTTTATATTTGAAAGCTGGTACTTTTCATGTGATCCCATTGAAATTTGATCAAGATCCGATCTCTTGTTTTTGAGTTATAGTCAATAATGCGCGGTAAATACATTAAATCTGATCAAGGTTCCGAAGATAAAGCGGTGAAGTCGGTTTTTTAAGCTTTGCTTGCGTTTAATTATTCTAGCATCGAGTGTCAAACATAGATAAATAAGATAAAATATATCTAAGAATCAATGCCTAAACAAATTGAAGCCTAAATAATCTTTATGTATAGTATTAGTAAGTAGGAATATACATACGTATCTATGTCTATACGTCTACCTATATTCGTACCTACAAACCGTTTAGTTATAGTATATGTCCCAATCAAAGCTACAAACTAAGCAAAAGTCTTTACCGGACCCCTTAACGTGCCAGGTAAATAGCGGGCAGATCTAATAGAACCTCCAGAGGCTCTCAAACGTTCAATCAAAATGATAGGTAATTCAGTTAGACAACCGCTGGACGAATACCACCCTGTCTGGGACTGGTGTGTAGAAAAGTGTTAAGATGCTTAAAGTGATTGGGGAGGCCGAGTCATGCTTATCTGAGCCTCGATAGAAAAATATACTTATATATAACCCGCGATTGTTTTGAGGAATTATGGTATCTTACATTAATATATATGTGTTATATAGTATATATGACCGAATATGGCTGTCTTTTGTGACACTGTGTGTATGTAACAATAAGTACACGTAAAGGTAACATTTTTATATTTTGATTAAGAGAAACAATAATTTATTATCAGTCTATGCATATTTGTTTTATAGACTAAGATTATTATTATACCTTAAGGGTCAGCATTTGTCGAGTAAAAAACGAACGATTGAATTTTATATTTGAGTCAACTTATTTTGCAATAAGATTTATGCAAAGCAAAAAAATACATAATATTATAGACATACAAACATGTTTGTGTTACATCTCTGATGGTTTTCTCTGATGAATTGCTCTTATTATAAATTGAATTTTCGAAAAATATATATTAAAAAATGATTTGTGTAACTACCTGTACCTTCCTGTACGTGTCGCACCAACCACTCGCCCCCTATTCCCTAATTAATTCTATATCGCAAGGAGTCTCCGGACTTTTGCTACTGTCGGATGACCCTTACCTAACTCGATTACAGTAACGGGTTTTTTTTTAACTCATTTTGATAAAGAGAAGCCGAAACTGAAGGCTGAAGAAACCCGAGTTCACTATATGATAAAGCAATTGATATTCCACGATATTTTCGGACATATTATCTAAAGTCAATTAATATAAGGCGACGTTGCTAGACATAATGTCTAGCCAACTTTTTTGACCAGAAATCAACAGTTGATGACGTCTAGCTTCAAGAAGTAGTAGTCATAATAATATAACCTTTAATTATAAATGTTAATAAAAGTTAATGAAATAGAAATGTCTCGGCCGCACCTCTTTACCCGAATAACATTGGGATTACGTGTTTTGAAATAACTTTACACATATTCCAATGAATATAGATTTAATGTGCATTTAAGTACCTACGATTTACAAAGTAATGATTTAATAAACACTAACTACGCCATTTAAGGTATGCCCTGGTATATGAATTTAATTCCTATACGAAATTTGATTGTCTATACAAAAAAAAAACTAAGAAACATAAACGCTATCACACTCACAGCCCTACTCTAAATTTGATGACTTGTGTCGTGGGTGCCGGAAACATTCATATCACATACATAATCACAACCAGAACCAGAAACATAAATTTTTCCTTGGGGAGAAACCCCCCTTATTTTTCAGTGGGTTCGCATGATTGAATAACGAGCAAGCTAACATCCAAACATTCGCATTTAGTGTTTTAGTAAAATGTTGTTTATTTATATGTTTAGGAAAATTATGTAAAACAAACCTGTGTGCTCGCCTGTACCTTAATAATTAATCCTGTATCGCAGGAATCTCAAGAGTTTTGCCTCGACGGATGACCCCACCTTAACTCGTTTACTGAAACGGTGTTTACGTTGACTTCACTTTGAAGTTGATGATCGAATTAATTGCATCAATGACGACGAAGATGATGATCACTAAATGTTTTTGTCTATACTATGTTTAAAAACTTTGCTTTTTGGGAAAAATAGAGAATAACTTAATTACTAGAAAGCTTTTTTTTCTTTATGACCAATACGCATTTGACTGCCATCTCACCTGATGGAAAGCGACGTTGCGGTCTACGGTCTACATGCTTGCCTAGAAGGTACTTGTTCACTCTTGGCTTGAAGAGGCCTAAGTTATACTTATCGGGAAACAAGAACGAAGGCAGGGAATTCCACTCCTTTGCAGTTCGCATTATAAAGTTGTGGCAAAACGCTTGGTTCTAATCTGAGGAATATCCACCATGAAAGGATGTCTTGTTTTAGTACGCCTTCTCTGAAACTTACTTTCTAGTCAAAATTACTTTTAATCAGCTCTTTTTACCCAACTGGAAATTAAAAGGGGATTACATAAAATTACATAAAAAGTAGGTTTAAATTTATCGCAGTCAGGTTTTTTTTATTTTTAATACTTTGACTTGTTACCAAATTAGTCGATAATATTACTAAATAACAAGACTTTTTTTTGTAATCCTACTAATATTACAAATCCGAAAGTTTGTGTGTAAGTATGTTTGTTCCCTCTTCATGCTTTAACGGCTGAACGGATTTGTATGAAATTTGGAATGTACATAGATTATACCTAGGATTAACGCATAGGCTACTTTTTAACTTGATAATAGCGGGTGAAACCGCGGGGAACGGCTAGTATTCAAATAAATGTAGTAACAACTTCGTTAAATAAGTCGTATATTTTTATAAAGCCTTTGCTATAAATTGTTGTGCCTAACACGATCTCTTTGTTCTACTGCAATTTGTTTTTACTACCTACATTTAGAGAAAGCAATAATAAGTTTTGGATTTGAATTAACAAAACATTATGTAGTCGATATAGTTTAATTTTGTAAACACAAAAAAATCAGATGTTTACGACTGCCAGAACTACTTATAACTAGAAAAATCTGGTAATATAGTTTTTATTTTTTTAATACCAAATTTTAAACAAATAAATAATTGTCTTTGTCTATCATTTAGTGATTGCTTCTTAATAATTATAGTTTTACAAAACTTGCGTTGGTTTAGTTGGGTGAGCGTTCGCCTTCTTAGCAGGGGTATCGTGTTCGATTCCCGGCGGGAACACAAGTTTTCTCCCCAAGGAAGGAAAATTTGTGTTTCTGGTTCTGGTTGTGATTGTGTGTGTGATGTGAATGTTTCCGGCACAACGACACAAGTCATATAACTTAGTGTAGTGCTGTGAGTGTAAAAGCGTTTTTGTTTGTTTTTTTATGTAAAAGAATTCTAGTAACTGCAACGAGATATTTTTCTCAGTTCAATCTGGGGTCTACTGTCCCCAAAAGAATATCACTGATGCGTACCTAACGGGAGTCGATGTTGCTGAACCAGGCTCGCTCAGTTATTTCCAGTTAAGCTAACTGATACTTTTATTTAAACCTACTAACTTGAACATAATCCCTTACCTTTTCCGCATACCCAAAGGTATCTATTATCACGAAGCCTAAGAGTTCGTTAGGCAAGGGCCATCCCACGGGTCAGAGCCTTCCGATACATTACCAAAGTATTAGGTAATAATATGTTATTCAATTTACTTTGATGAGAGTTGCATTATTTAGTGGGTTTAATTGTTAAGTTTTCAAAAGATTAGTCGGCCTTCTCAGGAGAGAGGACTTCCTGATAAGATTTAGCGGGTTATTGTAAGCTCGTCACAGTTCAATTAAAACTACGTTCGAGGCAAAGTACTAGTTTCGGATGTAATTCAAATATCTAACAGTTGGAACGAGTTTTGTCGTGAAAGTGAAAAAATGGCGAGGTTGATTTTGTATAAGTTTCAAAAACCTGTGATTCTTCGAGTGTTAATGATAAATAATGGTGGATTATTAACCGTTAGTACTTAGTAAACGTGCATAAGTGTAGGCAAATTATACAAAGTTGAAAAACGTGATTTTCGCTTTCATTCCAACACTCCCATATAAGTTCTAGTAAAGTTTCTACCACTTTGTTGGGGCATGACTTGACTATGACTGGACCTTGACTGATATTATGAAATTAACTTGAAATATTTTATAACTTGACACTGGCTAAATGCACAAGATTGCGGAGCCAAAACAAGAAAAAATACAGTTGGAACTTCAAGTAATAGGAATTTATAATTATATATATATAATATTTATTAAAATATTGATCACATTTGGTGATATATATACCTACTGACTAAATAATGAGAACAGTCATAAGTCAGAAGCCATATCGTCAAGCCATGTTAGATGCTTTTAAGCATTTAAAAAAAATCCTGACATCGAGACTGCCCACTAGTCAATAATAATAAATAGATGTTCCTAATGATGTTAAAGCTATGCCTACCTACACATTAATAAGGAAACTAAAAACATTATTATTAGAAAAGTGTTACTATTCGATAACTGAATTCTTGAAATCTAAATAATATTAATTTAACTGCTTGACATTGTAAAGACTATTATATGGCATTGTATCTATAATTTTTAATATTTAATATAACTTGTCATAGAATTAATTGTGACATTATTTAATTGAATTTGATTTTGTAATTAATTTAATATTATATAATTTAATAGAATTGAAATGTTTAAAAATTGCACGCCGTGACACGGCAAAATGTATCTGGTACTATACTTACCATTTCCACCTTACTAACCTACATTTTAAGCAAATAAATGATTATGATTATGAATATGACAAGAGATTTTGTCGCGAACGTGAAAAAATGGCGTTGTTGATTTTGTATAATTTTCCAAAACCTGTGATTCTTCGATTGTTAATGTGTAATAATGGTGGATTATTAACCGTTAATACTTAGTTAATGTTCGTAAATGTAGGCAAGTCATACAAAGTTGAAAAACGTGATTTTCGCCTTCGCTCCAAAACTCCAATAGAAGTTCAAGTAAAGTTTCTACCACTTTACTAGGGCATGACTTGACTATGACTGACTACTTGACTTTGACTGTGACTAAGACTTTTATTATGAAGAATAGAAATTGTTAATATTTGTTTAATATTTCGACTGAAGGACTATCCATCCATGGTCATGAAATAATTAAAAATGAATATGACAAGCAAGTAAGTGCATTCGAAAACAATTATGTTAGAAAGCATAACAGTCACCATAGAGGAACTTTTCCGTCACTTCAAGCTATTAAATTTACATCGTACGTAGATATTATTAATCTATTTTTCTTGATTCAATTACTAAATTGCTAAATTCTCACGCACTAAAAAATTAACCCTCGATCTGACGTTTAACCCTCAAGAGGCCGCGCTCTAAATTTTGCAAAAAGCGTCGCTCCGGTACCAAAGTTCTGTAATCGATACGGCCTTAGGGCTTTGGGTATAAATTAGAAGTACCATCGATCACGGACGCCCTTTGCCCATCGG
Organism: Lomographa bimaculata; assembly: GCA_948107665.1. Classification (NCBI taxonomy): domain Eukaryota; kingdom Metazoa; phylum Arthropoda; class Insecta; order Lepidoptera; family Geometridae; genus Lomographa; species Lomographa bimaculata. The sequence continues at coordinate 5,282,546 of OX403596.1, read as the reverse complement.
CTCGTGGCTTATTGATAGTGAATGTTAGCCGATAGTTCACTGAATTACGTAAGGTAGTTGGGGACTGCTACAAGATTTTTAACTACATAGTTTCGATTTCTTCTTGTTTGAAATTTTGAACTTTAAACTGGTTTTTTCATAATTATATCTGTTCAATCCGTGCCCCAGAGCTTTGCTCGCGTTTATTTAGTTTATTTAGTGCATTCCAAATGTTATCTAAATCCGTTCAGCCGTTATAGCGTGAAGAGAAAACAAACATACATATGTATGTACAAACTTTAGGATTTATAATATTAGTGTCATGGTAGCGTTTGTCTAATTTTATCTTTAACTAGCCGTGCCCCGCGGCTTCGCCCGCTATTAGCAAGTTAAAAAGTAGCCTATGTGGTAATCCTAGGTATTAACTATGTACATTCAAAATTTTATCCAAATCCGTTTAGCCGTTAAAGCGTGAAGAGGGAAGAAACATACTTACACACTTACACACAAACTTTCGGATTTATAATATTAGTAGGATTTACATTGATTGCGAATTAACTAAATGACACGAAATTGCATGCTCTAGTTCCCCCATCCCCCTTTTACCATCGGACAACCAGACAATCAGTCACGTGACATCGGTTTATGGTTGATATTCTAAGGGTGCGTACGAAGCGTTTTGCTTCCACATTTATTATACGTACTGCTAAGGAATGGAACTCTTTGTCCGAGTTTGTGTTTCCCGATAAGTACAATCTAGGAGTCTTTAAATCTCGTGTGAACAAGTATCTTCTAGGCAAGCATGCTCCATCTTCGACCACATCGTCACTTTCCATCAGATGAAATTGGTGGATTGGTCAAATGCTTGTCTATCGAGAATAAAAAAAACTGATATAATAATAAAAGAATGTTTAATCTGTTTACTAACATAAGAAGAATTTTATTAACTAATTTTAATTTTGTAGTGTTTATGTGAATGGATTCAGAAACTAAGTCATATTAAAAATTTATAAAAATTCTGACTTTATAGAAACAGATACACTGTTCTATTTAAAATTGAGACTCAATAGTAAGGTTCATCAGAAACAGAGGTCAAAAATAAAACTTTCTTTTCACCAATAATATATGTAATGTTTATCGAATGCCTTTAAACGAGCAATTCTTTTAAAAAATAAACGATTACAGATTAAAATTACAGAATTTACTTGGAAACGGCTCTAACGATTTTCATGAAATTTTGTATGCAAGGGGTTTCAGGTGCGACAAATCGATTAGGCTAGGTTTCATTTTTAGAAAACGTCGTTTTAACGAGCAAATCTCGACCATCCAGGTAATTTATTATTATATATAGGTGTGTATAATAATTGTATTGTGATATTTAGAAATAAACGTTTTATTATTTTAACTTTTGTACCTAGTAACAATAACTGACACTTTTTTATTTTTATTAATGATTTATAATAATTGAATTGACATGATAATATTTTTTTACTCAAATGGCATTGTAAACTTTGTTATATTTAAAAACTAAATAGAACAAACATGTTATGACGTTGCACACCCATGTATAAAGGGTAGATTGTATGGGAATTATTAATAATTTAACAGCTTGTTTTATTAACCTACATTCTATGCAATAAATGAATTATGATTATATGATTATAATAAGGTACTGCGAGAGATTGGAACTCATTGCCCGCGTCTTTGTTCCCTTAACGGTATAATCTGGGAGTCTTCAAGTCAAGAGTAATAGGTTAGCATACCTACCTAGAAGATTCTAGGCAGGTATGCTACATCTTCGGCCGCATTATTGCTTTCCATAAGGTGATAATTGCTTGCCTAACGAACATAAAAAAAACAATTTCTTATTGTAACATTTTTATTTTTATATAGTGTACCCTACCCTCCCCCATCTAATAAAACTTGCCTGCTTACATAAGGTAAGAGCACTTAACGTTTCCTAAAGGATACATTATTGAGGAGAGCCCTAAAAACAACATTTTTACTTCGCGTCCGCCGCGCATATTTTATTGCCGGTACCTCGGATGACCCTTGGATCTCTTTGCATAGAACTAAGTAAGTGACAGAAATGTCTTTGGGCATAAAGGTTGCTTGGAGACGTTGCCTTCTTAGCAGGGGTATCGGGTTCGATTTTCGGCGGGAACACAAGTTTTCTCCAAAATGAAAATTTGTGTTTCTGGTTCTGGTTGTCAATATGTGGGTGATGTAAATGTTTCCGGCACTCACGACACAAGTCAGTATGGGGCTGCGTAGTGCTGAGTGTGAAAGCGTTTATGTTTTTTTATCTAAAAGAATTCTAGTAACTGCAACGAGAGCTAAGTAAGTGACAGACATGTCTTTGGGCGTAAAGGTTGCTTGGAGACGGTTACAAAAGTTTTTAGCACTGTCGGAGTCAGGTTGATACTTATTCTGACAATACAATAGATAATCTTTTATAGTGTACCAAAAGAAAACTGACATATATTTATTTACATTCACTGCTGTTTTCTTCGTTGTCAGTCTACAATGAATTACTCTTGTACAAATAATCATGCTGATATGTACGTACGGTATTCAGCTTTGGGGCTGTACCAACCATAGTAACATCCAGATCATACAACGATTTCAAAACAATACTCAGAGGGATTGTTAATGGACCGTGGTACATTAGAAATGACAATCTTCATTGGGATCTAAAAGTGGAACTCGTCGCTAGTGTTATAAAAAGACTCTCTGAAGCTAATGAGCAAGGCCATCACCATGTGAACGTTGAGGCCAGCTCCTCGACAACACAGACTTAGTGAGAAGACTTAAGAGAACTAAACTTTTTGTAGTGACGAGATAGTGTATTATCATAGTAGAAATATATAAGTAAGATGACTCGAAGCCCGTAGGAGATTCAAATGCCTACTCTAGCCGAATACGCAGGGTTGTCACTATCTCTGACTTTTGAAGGTACCTATAGGTAAAATGTATATTTTAACAAACCAACAAGTTAGGTACAATTACAACAACACAACTTACACTATTATGTTAGAACGCGTACAACGTAAGTTTGCTCGTTATCTTTACAAAAGACTACATGGATATTATCCATTTTTGTATCCTTCTTTGTTTGTTTCCGGGATGGTAGGTATCGATACGCTTATATAAAGACGCAAGTGTGCATTGTTAATGCACTTTTATCAACTTCTTAACGGGCGTATCGATAATTCAAGCGCGCTTTCTCGGTGGTCGCTGAAGTAGTACCTGACTGCGCTCGGGGTTCGCGCACGTGCTGTGTGCGCCGTCTGTTTGCGCGTCCGAACGTCCGCACGCTTACCTCGAAGTTCGCTCCGACGTCCCAAGCTATTTCTTTGCTCAACGCCCTGCTTGCCCAAGAATCAGAGTTAGACGTGTTTTGTTGTAAGCCTAAAGTATTTTATAATGAATGTGTAAAATTTTTTAGTAAGTTAATAGTTACTATTTTGTATTCGAGCTCCAATTGTTGCTGGCTTGCTGCACGCTTTGGTCACGACTGTAAGTGCAGCAGGCAATTTTTGTTATAAATAAATAAAATAGTATAAAATGTGGTGGTAACACGCGCACACATACAAGCCGCGTTTGGTACCACACTATGAAGACAACTTACTTATATATTTCTACTATGGTATTATAGTCTTCCCTTTAAAAGAGACAGAAAAAAGGGTTATTGGACACATTTTTACTAATTCTACTTAGCAGGTTAGGTCAAATTAAATTACTCTCTTCTAGGCTAAATATAGTTTTTCCAATGGTATACGTGAAGAAATAGGTATGTCATTTAAAAAAATCACTGCAATGTTACTAAAATAGGCGATGTTATTACTTAGAGTGGACTTCGTCGTCCAGAGTTTTCTGTCTTCTCTTCCATACAACATTTCTTTTATATCAGCAGAAGATGTGATCGTAAGCTTATCAGGCCTTACTAATCCTAGAATTAAATGTCGTTCTAAAAGATACCTACCGTAAGACTTGGCGAGAGATTCTGTTAAATTACGACTACACTAAGATATAGTAGTATTTAGCCAGTTTTCGAAATTCCGTAGAAATGTTTTAATTCTTTCAGTAGATGTGAGTTGGATATATGTACAATTTTGAAGTGAGGTTTAAAACCTTATACGTATTTATACCTAAATAATGTACAAACCTTTCTTTGGAACATTATCTAATCCATATCGGCGCAGCATATTCTTTTAAGTAAATGTTATGTTTTGCCACATTTTTCTTGTACGTTCTTCTTTCCTGTTAAGTGAGTGAGTGTAATATTCTTCCAATGATGTTCTGTTAAGCAAATCATTACGGAGTTTTGTCATCTGAAACAAAGGAAACAAATATTTGTAGGTATATACTCTTCGGTGAAAAAATTCCACAACCGTCGACCACATCATTTGTACCAATTTTTTTTTTAGTCAAACGCTAGTATATCAATCATATAAAGTAAAAAAGACTATATTATATTTAATACATTCTAGAAGATACATATTTTCTTTGTTTTTCAGCCATTTCTACACATTCATAGCCCTGGCCTACCTGGCCGGCCCCACGAGACTACCGGTCTGACGGACGGACCTCGCTTCGTAAGGGTTAACCTAAGTCAACGTAAATATTTCACGAGCTTCACGTTTGACTTCTGGGTCCAGCAATCTTATGTTTTTAAGTCTTAGACCATATAAATAGGTCTTATTGCGAGTCCGCTTAAGGCAGTACAGTGTACGCCTATGTCGAAGCCTAGCAGAAATGCGCAAGCAAAAATGGTACCAGTTGAAAAGAAGATGTACCATTGTACGCATAACTCTCAGAGAGAATGAAGGAATCAGTTATTCAAAGATATGACTTTTTCAGACGCTATTCATTGCTGCACCACCGATTACTTTTATATTAAAACCTTATTATTCAAGAGTTTCAGGATCAGAAAGCTGCTTAATAAAAAGACCGCTAGGGGTACCATATTTTTTTTACTATGTTGTTTATTATTTATATATATTTTTATTTGTATTATTATTTGGAATGGATCAGCCATGCACCAGCTTGAAGCTCTTGATTCCATCGATCGACGAAAAAAAACTCATCAGTGATGACAACCCTAGTTGAGTCCCAGTCACATATTAGCTATCGACGAAAGACGTGTTCTATCGTTTATTACTGTGTTTGTAATGATTTGCTATTCTTCTGTCTAAAAAACTATAACCTATTAATCAAAACTCTTATTAAGAGATTGGTCATCGCGAAAGAAATTGTGACTTCGGACAGAAAGATTTTTTCTACAATCACATTTGAAGCGTGAGTTATTATAAACAATTCAAAATAACAATTAACATTTTAGCATGAACGATATGTTGACAAACAACATATTATCTACGGGCCAATTGCCTATATTTCCTAAAACTAAACTAAAACTATGTACAGCATAGAACTAAGTTACCTACAAGACATCGAGCTTATAGGTAACTCAAGTGCTCCAGCCCATTACCAGTGGGTAGCGTTCCCATCATGCTGGCGGCATTGCCTCTCTGAATTGCAATGCTAATACGTTGAGCCAAATAAGTGCCAGCATTTTGATCACGCGTCGCTTCAACCAGGTGCTCTGACAGAATTTTGAAAATAGAATGAGCTCCCGGTCGCCACGGACCCAGTGTCTCAACACCAAACGGCTCAAATATATAACCACAACATATTATTATGTTCTCTATGTTTTTATGTGGTTTTTATGGAAACACTTTTGTAGGACTCTTTTGACAGTCTGTATGGGGCAGTACAACACAGAAATTCAACCAAGTAGTAGTGTACAAACATTACTGTATTTCGGATTAAAGGGCAATGTTTCCGGTGTAATTATATTATAGGACTGAAACAACTTATCTCAGGGTGACGAGGTATGTTTTTTGCCGTGCAGGTTTTTTGTCCTTAGCACAACTCTGAGTGGCGCTGAATTGTGACGGGCAAGAATGATGCTTACCATAAGGCGAGTGACTTTCTCGTTTTTCACAATTACCCTTAAAAAAAAGTTTTGGTCTCATTGCACCCATTTTGGTGATGGCACTTTTACCCCGAGACATATTGGACTCTACCCTTACTAAAATACCAAACGGCGTACTGCAATTCGCCATAAACTTAAATGTTATCACCAAAAGCGTCGTTTATTTTAATATGTTAGTAAAAACAAACATATTGCAGCCGGGCGGGTTCAACTGACAAATGCGGGGTAGTACGTGAGAATTACCCGGAGTTTTATCCGGGTTCCGAACCCGGGTCGTCCCTTGGGTAACCACCGTCCGAAACTTTACCTCTGACCCTATAAGATGGGAAGTTTCTAGAGATGATAAAACTTTAGACAGTTTGAACTGCCCGTTGGCTTGGTTAGGTGCATGTTCGCCTTCTAATCAGGGATATCGGGTTCAATTCCCGTCAGGAACACAATTTTTCTCTCCAAGGAAAATTTGTGTTGCGGAATGTGAATTTTGGCACACATGTCATCGAATTTAGTTTGGGGTTGTGAATGTGAAAGCGTTTTTTTTTCTATCAAATAATATACTGTTTCTATAACCTACTTCATTAAGAAGATAGTGGTTTAACGACTCAGTTGGCGCAGCAGGCAAGCCTTTGCTTTCTACGCCGTGGGTCCGGAGTTCAATTCCTGCGGTCGAAGCCGCGAGGCACAGTTAATTTTACTAATATAAGCAATAGTTGAGATGTTTACTTATAACTAGATTTACGTCCAAACAGCTGATAAACTAAAATTCGCGTGTTTCTTCGTATGTTTTCAAGCACTGATAAAAAACAGGGTGTGCCGTAACTACACAAGATAGACCCCATCCACTTTTAATCACACAAAAAGGTTGCAAATCAGAATTTCAAAGCCCTCCCAGAAAAAGATTTAATTTAATTGTAAATCTGGTTTCAACAGCTCCATGTTACTTCCATTCATGGTCACATCCCAAGCCGAGGGCAGCGTCGGTGCCTCCAGTTTTCTTATCTACTTACTTCGAAGCTATAGCCAACGAGTCTCCAGAGACCGTCCCTGCCTTTACGGCCTGTCAATGACTACTAAAATTTAGAACCGCCCCGCCATTGATATAAATGTTTTTTGTTTTCCCAAAGCAGCTGGAATTGTAATTTAGTGATGAGATGGTTTCTCGAGTGATATTGGATGTTGGTACAGGTAACGGTTGTAGGGGAGTGTAAGTTTAGTATTTAGTTTTTAAGTGTAGCGCGCAGGATTTGTTGTGCACAGTATTTGATGTACTGTGTTTTTTTAGATAACAGTATGTTACTGCAATTGATATCAATCACACTAATATTATTAATCCGAAAATTTGTTTGTAAATGTTTAAGTATCTTTGTTTCCTCTTCACGCTGTACTAATTTGATAAACGCGGGTGAAGCCACGGGGCACGGCTAGTAATGTTATAATTAGCAAAAGATAATCGACTTATTGGATGTCCAAGACATCCAATAAGGGATCTCATTTAGAATTGAATTTGCCGCCAAAAGCAATACATGTCAAGATTATCAATAGTTTTGAAACCTGTCAGCGCTTGATGTAGAGCTGCCATCGTATGTGCTAATAAAAAAAGAACCTTATATTTGTTATAGGTGGCTTAAAACTATATCACAAAGATATTTAGGTTTGTAACATAACAATTACCACTGAAAAAATCTGTAATAACCTAAAATTATTAGCGCTAATTGAGTAAATACGCTTGATTCTTGAATTATTATTTATGCTCGATAGGCACGCATTTGACCACTATATTTCTAGGCAAGCGTGCTACATCTTCGACCGAAACGCTGCGAGTGAACTGGAGGTATGTCAATAAACGCTTTCACACTCAAAGCCCTATATTAAGTTCGATGACTTGTGTCGTGGGTGCAGGAAACATTTACAATCACAACCAGAACCAGAAACACAAATTTTCTTTGGGAAGAAACTTGTGTTCCCGCCCAGTATCAAACCTGATATAGGCAAAAATACTCTCAACTAAGACAAGGCAGTTCAAAAGTTTGTTTTGTCTTGTTGTTAGATAGTATAACGGGCATTAGAGATGGCAGTAGAGTCATTAATTTTTATGAGTGCCTCTTTGAGGCCCATGTGAATAAACGATTTTGATTTCGATTATCATGAGGATAAAAATAAACGCAAATAAGAATACAAAATAGTTTATTACAATTGCATATTAGAGTAGCATAATATATTGATCTATCTCCACATGTGAATGCACTCATGCGCGCATATCCGAGAATGTAGTTTGCGACATATTAAATTTCAAACGGATTCGCATTTGACGCACGCTTTTTATTCACCCTTGACAAATACAAAAATGAGTTCTCATTTTGAATTTAAATCATATTTGTGAGTTTTTAGAACGCGTATAATAATTTTAAACTCTTAAACATACATAAAAAATGTGGGTCACTTTTGTAAACTTGGTTACGAAGCTTTTTGAAGATTTATTTTTTTATTTCATTTTTTTTTGCTTTAGAAGTTTACTTCCGTTTTTTGCCACGATTGTGTAAAAATTGCGTTGTTGATTTTTTATTTATTTCCTTGTATTATAACTTGTTATTTTCGAGTGTTAATGTGTAATAATAACATATTGGTACTCTAATAACCGGTAATAGTGTACGTGCATGAGTGAAGGGAAATCATACTCAGTTGATGAACGTGATTTTCGCTTTTACTAAAAAAAAAACTCCAATAGAAGTTTTAGTAAAGTTTCTACCACTCTATGAGGGCATGATTCTTTTACTTGACTTTGATTGTAACTAGGACTAATAATATGAAATATATTATCTTACTAATATTATACATTTGTAATATTTTACAACTTGACAGTGGCTAATTATACAAGAATGCGGAGCTAAAATTAAAAAAATAAAGCTTTACTTTTCAAGGAATACATAATATTTTCTTATGATACGAGTCGTAAATAAGTCCTATTATTACAGTCAATTATAGTAAGAACGTAGCGTAGGTTTAACAGTAGCTCATAGTCTTACCCTAAACAAGTTGTGGAAACTCTACTAGAAGATTCTATGAATTCTAGGAACGGAATCGAACGTCATTTAAGTCACTATTTTTTGACACTACCTTTATAACACATGAATACTCGAAGAAACGCAAGTTTCAAGTTTTGCTTTCGCAGTGAAACTCTTTTTCTTCTTAACGGCGAATTTGCACCTGGCGAATTTTGGTCAGCCAATGACCGCTGCCGAAACTGACCGTTTGCGTTACGTATTCTCATGAATACGTGAAGCAAACCCCTGACCAATCCCTGACCGGTTTCAGACGCTCCCTACGGCGCGTGCCCTGTCCAGTTTGTCCACTATCATGAATAGGGTTGTCCCCTACGGACCGTCAATCGATAAAGGCAAGCTTGTAACTTTTTTATAGCGTATAAATTGTCAATGGACCTCGGATGTTGGAGTTTCAGAATCCGGTAAACATTTACCTTTTGTCCATTCGAGACAGGTACTTAACTTGTGTCACAAAAGAAGTTTGACACGGTCGGTATATTTGACCACTCAGTGGCCGGATTTTGACAGGGGATGATTTTTTACAGATTCCTCTCCCTAAATACACGTTTATTTTGTGTTGATATTTGGTCGCGTGCTGGAGACCTGTTTGGAGATGATAGTGGTTTGTAAATAATGGGATGAAAGTGATATTGGGAGATTTATTGTTATTTTTGTTGGTGATTATGATACTGATGTTATTGTTGGTGTTAAAATACAGTGTTATTTTATTTTTATACGTATTAAACGGATGAACCGGTTGTGGGGAGATAGATACCACAAAATTAATTCACGTGTCAGGTATAGTGTTAGCAGTTCAAATAAGATTATAAATACCTATTGATACATTATCCCCAAAGTATCAACAACATTATAAGTAGAATGTGTCACCTTATATATTTGTTTTTTATTCAAGATAGGTAAACGTTTGACCACTATCTTACCTAATGGTAAGCGACGATGCAGTCGACGATGGAGCACGTAATTAGAATGCAACAAAAGTAAACAAATATGCAGTCTATTTTTTATTTTTTCCAACACTTGTGATTCATCGAATGTTAATGTGTAACAATGCTTAAATAATTAAGTTCACGTTCACGTTTTCGAACTATTATCGGTTAATAATAACCATAAATAATAACCAAACTATTATAGTTCGAAAACGTAAACACAAGGTATACAACATTTTAAAAATGTGATTTATTTGAAGAATATCAAAAACATTTATCGAATAATAATATATATATAACATTTATAAAATATATGTGGAATATTATTATGTAACAATCATCACTTTCCATCAGGTGGGATAGTGATCAAATCCTAGCATTCATAAAAAATATGATCCTTATTCAATTAAATTCAGTAATATAATGAAGTTATTCAGTAAATTCAAATGCTAAATTTGAGTTTCGGGTTTCGCTACTTAGAATATTCGTCCATTTATTGAATACAATTGTACAGAATGGCCCTTGGACTTAGTAAGGAAAGTGCGGGAGGGCCGCATTCCTCATAATCCCGCCCTAATGCCCTGTCCTCTGCAAGGGACATTTCCATTTATTATTGAGCACTTAATTTATGTGTTTTGTTATGGACCGACAACGGCAAACTCACCAAACTCTAAAACGCCGTAACACCCCTTCTACTTTCAAGCAAACTATACCTTAATAACATACCAAGAGATACTAAAATCCATCGCCATGTTCTTATTATTAAATCATACAGATATTGGTAGAAAGTAATGCTTCGTCGGACATTTAAAAAGGTAAACGTCATGCGAATTTAAACTTTTTCTATTTCACTCAGCGTAGGGTTTTGATGATCTTCGACAAACGCGTTTAAATCTTTTCTTCGTTAGATTTTAAAACTGGAGTAGTAGAGTTCTTTGACGAATTGGGCTTTAATGAAATGTATTAAGGTAGGTTTTGGATTGACATGACTACTAGTTACGACATTTTTGGAGATTGCTTGATCATTTTAAGAATTGTTTAGACAATGTATGGGGCAATCCGTACGTTTCAAAGCCAGGTTTGTTAGCGAAGGGGTGAAATGACATTTGGAATGGTATATCCAGGGATTTGGAGGTCATTTTTCAATATAAGTAATCAGATTCTTAGCAATAAGCTAGCATTTGGCTATGATATAACTAAGTATTATTACTTACTTATTATTTATTATTGTGCTCCATCTTCGACCGCATCGTCACTTTCCATCAGGTGAGATTGTGGTCACTAGCTTAGTCTCAAAATAAAAAAATAAAAAAACTTAGTAAATTGTCGTTTGGTACAGGACAATGGACTTTATTGCAAGTATAAATATTTCATCTAAAAAAGTCAATATGTACGTATTCTACTAGAATGTTACATTTTAGGCATTCTTCACTTTGCATCAGGTGAGATAGTGTTCAAATGCGATAGACAAAAAGAGATATAGGTATTTTATTTGAGTACCAGCGCTCTCAATTAGCTCAAGTATATCACGTGATGCTTTTTTAGCAACTTTTTGACCCCTCTCCCTCCCCCATGGTGGAACGTGGTGAGGTTGTATACTAACCCTCCACCTCCTTAGTGATATTTCGTGATTTTTTTACCCCCCCTCCCTCTCCCCTTTGGAGCCATATCTACCGTTATTAGTCGCAACAATTTTAACTATGACTCTTTGACTCCCTCTCATTACAATTATTTTTATGTATTTAAATTGATTATTATTTGACGCTTTATAATACATCACACATAGGTAGGGGATTAGCATGACAGGCTTTTAATATATATAATTGTGGATACAAATGTATCCGTAATCAGTATTGAAAAATATAGTTAGTGAATTGAATTGAATGAAGAATTCTCTTATTTTATCTTGGGTAAAATAAGGCGAAAGTACGTGTTTTTATTTCCATCTATCAATAGGTACTATATTGCAAGTACCTAACTACTAAAAGGTACAAATATTCCTTTTTCGAGTAATAAATTACAAATATTTTTTTTGCAAAAAATAGTTATCTTTACTTATTGAAAATACCTTTTACAATAATTTAGCCAAAATCATTACTTTTAAATACTTTTTAATACTAAACAAAAGTTCTGGGCTGCAACAAATTGCACCTAGTGTTAGTACATTGGGTCGTAATTTATATTGGCCAATTTTTTTAAATGCTTAATACGCAAGCATTTGACCACTATCTCACCTAATGGAAAGTGGAGATGCAGCCGAAAATGTAGCATGCTTGGAAGATACCTTGAATAGGTACTCTTGACATAAATTAGGTTGTGCCTTACGAGGCTATATCATATAAAACATTTTTGCCTTATATTTTCAGTCGCAGAAAATATTACAGGTACTTTAGTAATAAAATAAACAACTAAATGACTCAGCTCAAAGTGGTATAATATGATATTCGCAAAGAGCTCTCTTGCGCTCACATAAAGCTTACAAAAGCGTAAAAAATCAAGAAAATTTCATGTGAACCGAAACACATGTGAAATAAACAGACGGAGTAGATACTTACAAAAATATGAAATTCACCACAACATTTGCTGGGGACGGGAGGTGAGTAGGGTTCGCAAAAGCAACGCTACCTATAAAGCTTAATAAAAAAACGTTAAGACCATATTTTATTTTTGGCTGGTGATTTGTAAAGATTATAATATCTATAATTCAATTTAAAATATGTACTCCACCATTTAATTTTAGGTATTATGAAGAAAGATTGCACACTTTTAGTTTATAATATGCCTTCTCCTTTATACTGAAACAGTCTTAGTACCTTATTCCACTTGCCTATAGACTGATGTGTTTTTGATGTATATTTAAGTGCAATAAATATACTGATTTTATATTTGTATTTTTTTGTTTTAAGTACTGTTGCTCATTGTATTTAAGATGATGTATTACAATTATTTACCTATATTTGAATATTACCCTTATTTTTATAATGAGTTACAATTTGTGAACTGCTCGCTGGCTTAGTCGGATGAACGTTCGCCTTCTAAGCAGGGGTATGTATGTTTGTGTGATGTGAATGTTTCCGGTATCTACGACACAAGTCATCAAACTTAATGTGGGACTGTGAGTGTGAAAGTGTTTATGCTTTTATGTTTAAGTATTTACATTTATATATATTTATCCAAGAAAGTATACTTTTTAATCGATGGTAGGTGATAATGAAGTCGAAGATAAACGCAGCCTTGAATTAGAAAAAAAAAATACGATAATATGTAGCTTATAAACCTTGAAAGTAAAAAAATACAGAAAAGTTAACGTATCCTACATTTGATTTAAAACTTATGTAACTTATGAAATTACTATGTAATATATAAAAAAATGTTGTTTCTTCCATTTCTTTGTAAGCGGTTTTATTGTATTTATTTATGTTTTTTATAGTGCCAAAAAGGCATTTCGTTCATTTATAAATTCAAAAAGGCTTTCCTACATTTTTACAAAATGAAAACACTTTATTAAGTTATCGATATCAATACCAATAATTAACTCCAATATTATTATTAAAATTGTTTTATTTATTATGATTGCAGTTCACATTAAATTACTAATATATAAATCGTTATTATTTCGAAATATTATACGAGAGTGAAAGAGAGGATGTAAAGAATTATCTTTACTCCATTTTAAAAATGCTTTAAAAAAAATTATTGTTTACAATAATATTTTTTGTACCTTTTTTGCTAACAGTATCTGTTCACTCGTCCATAATGCGAGTTGATAGGTAGATGTATTAAAAAATAGTATACATTAGACTGAAATACGACATAATATCATACACGTGGGAGTTTGTGTGTGTGAGTCTGTACATTGTGTTCAAACCTTTAGAAGGATTACGCATCAATATGTAAAAACAAGACTAACAAACCATTTTATCGAAAAGTATTTATATGTATAAATATAGGTTTTTACTTATATCTTGTCAAAAGGTGTACATTATATCTTGCCTTTTTTAGGCTTGATAGGCAAATGTTTGATGTGTGAGATTGCACTCAATGATAAACTGGCGACAGGCTAAGAGTTTTATTTTTTTTTCTTAAAGGAAAAAAACTCACGATTATTTTGTTAATTTCTATCATCACACAATTCCGAATAATATAAATTGAAATCCTTAATACAATATAAACATATTTTTATGAATATTGTTTGTACTCATGTCAGATTCTACGTTTCTAATAATTAATAGTTTTTTAAACGCACTTTCACTCAAAACTCCACACTAAGTTCAAAGTCTTGTATCGTAAGTGTCGAAAACACCTATCACAACCTTACATATCACAATCACACCCAGAACCGGAAGTACAAATGTCCCATGGGAAGGAAAATTGTGCTCTTGCCGGGAATCGAATCCAGGACCCATTGCGCAGAGGGCGGAGCTATGCCCGCTGCACCAACTGGGTCGTCACTTATATCAGTCGACTTACATGATATAGTATATTACTAATACTAGCTAGCCCGTCAGACATTGTTCTGTCTGAGCACGTTCTTCAATCGCGCGAAATTAAAATGATTTTTTTGTAATTTTCAATGTTCCCGTGTAATTTTTTGATTTTTTATTCTCTTAAGAACCTTCTACAATGCATTAAAAAATATATATAGGATTTCATTAATAAATTTATATATATATATTTATATAAATCAATTGTTCTGTGTTAAGCGCACAAAAACTTGAGAACGGCTTGACTTATTTGGCTGGTTCCTTTTTTGTTGCATTCGTAATAGTCAGGGCAAGGTTTGTACGTAACATTTTTTTTTAATCCACTGGAAATTGCACCCGGGCGAAACCAGTGCGAATCACTAGTAGGTATTAAAAAAAATCATAGTCCCATACATCAACCTCAGTTTCCTTCTTTAGTCAAGGTAAGGTTACGATTTTTAAAGCGAGATCCATCAGGGGCAGCCTCCATTAGTCACCTATTGACACACAGACAGACAGATAGCTACGTCACGAGCTACGTGCTTGTCCTCTGTGGCTACTACGGTTACAACTCGAGTGAATCTCGCAGCTTACGAAGGTTTGTCTCCTATCTTGATGGAAACTAGCTTCTAACTCGATTGAACACGTTGTCATTTTTTGAGATAGTTTTGGCGCGAAAGTGATAAAATGTTCATTTTGTATTTTCTAAAACTTGTGATTTTTTAGTGTTTATGTGTAATAATGGTGGATTATTAACTGTTAATAGCTTATGAACAAGCATGAATGTAGGCAACAAAACCATGTGTTTATGATAAGGTTTGATAACTTTAATTATGAACTAGTAAAATGCTTAGTTTTCAAATATAACTATTAAAGTTTTCGTGAGAATTAGCCATTATAATATTATTAAAATACGGCTATCACTCTCGTCATTTGATCGATATCGTCGACCTAGGTTTTGAGCATGTATGATGCTCTTCTTCGGGATGAGTTTCGAAACCTAGGTCGACAATATTGATCAAATGACGAGAGTGATAGCCGTATTTCAATAATATTACACAAATATAACGTTTGAAATAATAATAAACAGCTGAGATAAAAACATTGCAAAACAACGATTTTTGTGTAATGAACCGTATACATACAAATAATTTGCGGAGCCAATACTTAAAAAGAAGTGTGCAGTATGAGAATCAATGGTATCAAACGGCACGGACAGTCGATAAGATAAATGTGGTTTAGAATTTCAGTGGAACTTAGACTGAGATAGTAGGAAATATATATATTCAACAATGTATAATGTATAGAATTCACCGATTTGCTTGCTTTACGGGTAGAGTCAGATTAATCAAGGCAAATTACCGCTTGCTTCATTTTTAGGTTAAATCTTAGATGTCCTACCGTTGCATGTGATGACATTTGATTTTGAATGTTATGCCCTCAGAATACAGAAATAACTATTCTGAGGTTATGCCATATTATCCATAACCGAGTTTTATGAATTTAGACCTAAGTTAAAAGTCAAAAGTGCAGTAGCTACATGACGAGTAAAAAGGAAGGCTATGATTTTAGCAATGTTAAACATTTATTGTTGTCTCACTGACCGCTTGTGTACGCGGTGTACGCGGCCATCGCTTCAATTAAGACTCCAAACTTGAGGGATTTACTCTCAAAGATAGCTGTCGGACTCCGTTTGGTGCTTAGGAGAGGTAAACTTTGATTGTTCTACGGTACAATATGGACCTTACTAATGTATAGATTTAATTATGATGTAACTTTCGTCAAAAGTTTACTCTTGTAGCATTATTCGAACCTTTGACCGCCCGATCGGGGTCTAACAAAACTATTACTGAACTACGAATAATTTAAGTACTATCTGCAAATATGAGTCTCATGATGACTGAGAGATCCACTAACTCTCTACTAAACGTACAAAGGCCTATATAAAATATATTTCTACAAGACTTTACCTAAATATGCCTTGCAAATAGTATCTGAACACTCTTTGCACGCCACATTCAGTTAAATCTTTGTAAAACACCAGCAAATTTATTTTTTCTACATAGCAACAAAACCCTCTATTTACTCCCAAGCAGAAATACCAACCACTGTCATCTCGACTTAAACCTGTCCACTTGATTTAGGTAAAGACCGTCTTCAAACTCGGCAACATTTAAAAGCAAAATAATAACTTTCTTTCGAGTGCTCTGACCCTCTTCAGCGCTATCGTTTGGGCTCTGGCAGGAATGACAGCGGTCCGCCTGAGGTCAGGATGCCTTAGGCTCTCTTATCTTAAGCTGAGTTTTTCAGCCAAAACGCAAATGTAACTTTAGCTGCGTCCCGCGGTTTCATTCGCATTGACATGTAGATTTTTTTAAAATTCTGCATAGGCAAGCATCTAACCTCTATCGCACCTGATGGAAAGTGACGATGCGCCCGAAGATGGGACATGTATGTCTAAAAGGTACCTATTCACTCTAGACTTGAAGACACCCAGAAGATGATGATGAAAAATATTCTTTGTGGTCATTAACTATGTTTGAAATTTCACATTAATTGATTTTTAGCTGATTTTGAAAAAAGGAGGCGGTTCTCAATCCAACAGTAATTAAAAAAATATGTGTTATCTCAGATCTTTTTTTGTTCTTTTTTTTTGTTTGAAAGAATATGGTGTCAAGTTGGTCCATATAAAAATTGTCAAGATAAGAAGATTATGCAGTGATATAGGTATTTTGAAGCTTTGCTCGCGTTTAAATTATGTAGTTTTGTCGTGATTAACAAACATCAAATATTCACATTTTTTGTAGTAGTAGAATTCTTTGTGTAATTATGTCACTGTTAGTTTTGTAGTTTTAGCGTGATTGAGTAAACAGCATTAAACATCCTTTCACAATTATTGTAGAAATGGGATTCTATGTGTTATTGCGTCACTGTCTATGCTTAACTTTCAAATTAAATCAGTTCTGCAGTTTTGGTGTGATTGAGTAACAAACATAAAAACTTTCGCATTTATAAAGTAGTGAGAAGTGAGTTTTAAGCCTTAACGAGCATGATTTGGAAATGCTACCACGATACTCTACCTATACAAGACTTGACCTAACTTAACCTAAGGCCTAAAAATAGATGAAGAATTTTTTTGAGCATTTATTCTTAGACTGAACTTTTCGTTTTCTATTTATGGGCACATTGACGACAACTTGAGTAAGCGTATAAATTATTTTGGTTCTACAATTCTAAGGCTTTAAAACCTTCAGCGCCACCTGAAAGTTTTAATAACGAAATGTGGCTCTGCCTCTGCCATTGCCCTTCTCCTCAGTCTCTAGTAATAACCTATGAAAAATAGTGTGCTTACGAAGAGCAAAAAAACCCGCTGTCAAGCGCAAGTTGCGTGGCGTGCAGAATTTGATGATATCTATACAATGATAATATTCAAAACATGCTACGCTCAGTATAGGTTCTAAAAGCACAAACGTGACGTAAATTTGCATCTAAATTCTGTAGCTCCCATCAAAAATGTCCAACACAGCCGAGTTCAAGCAGACGTGTAATAAAAACTTATTACCCAAACAGACAAAAATATGCCGTCCAACATAAATGCTACCTATGCAGTCCGAATGGGGCACGCTCTCACGCAAAAAATGCAACAAAAAATAACAAAAAGGGGTGTGGGATGAACCCCCTCCACCTACCACCCACCATTCTTTCCCCCTGTATCTGTGCACTCGCCGACGCTAATCTGTGCATTAAATAAACGTAATTTGTACAGAAATACCTCGTTGAAAATGCGACTCTACCACGATTGGATACAGTGCAAATCCGGAGGGTGATCGCAAAGATTTGTCCATAAAGGACTTTTCCAAAACACCAGACACGGAGGGGAGTGAGGCCCACCTAAAAACGTGGAAACACTGATGAATGTTCTCCATTAGATGTTATTTATTTAGAATGTGGCCGAGAAAGGGACTGGGCCGTTTAAGTTTACCTACAGTTTACTTAGGACTGTATTGGGTTAAGTCGAAGACGTTTCAGCACGTTAGATAAATTGTAGGCAGTTAGAGGGGTCCAGTTTTTTGGGTTTTGGCTTATGATGTCGCTTTATCATGACTATGTGGGAATGAGGTTTGGCTTGGGGCCGTTTGTTTACCGCCGCGGAGTGATGAGAGCGATTTGTTTCAGTTTTATGGCGTGTATTGGTACTGAAAATTGCTTGAATCAATTTCTTCTTGTATGCTCTGGTCTCCTAGTACTCTGAGTAAAATAAATATTATAATAAGGGGAAAGTACATTTGTATCACATTGGGTAAAATTAAAAATAAACATTCGGACATTGACCTGATATTTAAACAGGGAGAATAAACGCATTTGTTTATTATAAGATCATAAAATTTGACACCGCTTTTATTACCGAACCAAACCGTATTTAAATTGAGAATTTGTTGCAATATTAAGGATTATTAATTGAGTAGATGTCTGTATGATAGGCAAGCATTTAATCCCCCTCTCTTCCGATGGATAGAGATACTATTAACGCTAAATTTGCAGAATCTCAGATGAACGAATTCGAGCAAATGTAACAAAAGCAATTTTGAAAGTTTGCAATATCCCGAATTAAAAAAAAACACTTGGCTAACAATTACTGTTGGGCAACCCTAGCTACGAATTACTTACATATAAAAAAAACATGTAACTTATTTTCATCGTTTAGTTTTTCAACTTATCAACGACAGCAAGTATTCATTAATACTCACTCTATAAGCACAGAAAATAACAAGGACTGCTAGTATATTCCCCCCTACGAACAAATTATAAGTCAATTTCCCCCCTAACGAATACAACATGCCTTTTGAAGCATCAAATCAGTAGTTGTGATTGGTCGTTCCGCAACTGACACTGACAATAGTCGCATCGTCCAATCACAACCACGAATTGACCAATCATAAGCATTATAGTCTTATATAGTAGAGGTCATCTACACCCGTTGGTAAATTTAGTTATGAAAAAAAAGTTGGTCTATGAGCTATGCGTTTTATAATCTAGATTTATAAAACAAAATCGGGTTTGTTGCAACACTTATAACTCGAGAACGGGTGGGAGAGTTTTGCCGCGAAAGTGAAATAATGGTGTTGTTGATTTTGTGTAATTTTCCAAAATCTGTGATTCTTCGAGTGTTAATGTGTAATAATGGTGGGTTATTAACCGTTAATACTTAGTAAATGTGCATAAGTGTAGGCAAGTCATACAAAGTTGAAAAACGTGATTTTCGCCTTCGCTCCAAAACTCCAATAGAAGTTCTAGTAAAGTTTCTACCACTTTACTAGGGCATGACTTGACTATGACTGACTACTTTGACTGTGACTTGCGACTAAGACTTTTATTATGAATAATAGAAATTGTTAATATTTCGACTGAAGGACTATGCATCCATGGTCATGAAATAATTATAAAAAAAAAAAGAATGGGTGGACCAATTTTAATGATCTTTGATCTGTTGTATTTATCTCCGCTCCTAATAGCAGAATGACTATTAAAATATCGAAAAAAAATACGAAAAAAGTAATGATATTTCGAAAATAAACTCGGGTGGAGCCGCGGGGTACAACTAGTCTGTGTATATAAGTGAGATGTCTCAAAATAAAATAGGTATCTTCTAGGCTAGTGTGTTCCATCTTCGCCGCATCGTCACTTTCCATCAGTTGAGATATATATAATAATATATGAAATAGTTGTTTTTACTACTACCCTTGCAATTTCTTTACATTTTTTCATCTTTTAAACCTTTCTTGGACTTCTACAAATATCGTAGCCGTTTTTGAGTTTTTGTGTCTAACAAACGTCAATTGATTTTTACATAAAATGTGTATAGATATAGAGGTTTTTCAAATTCCTTCCCAAGGGATATTTGTGCTTCTGGTTCTGGGTGTAATGTGTGTCTGTGAATGTTTCCGGCACCCATGATACAAGTCTTTGAAATTAATGTGGGGCTGTGAGTGTGAATGCGTTTGCGTTTGTTAATAATAAGCAGATAAAACTTCGATAAAAGAAACTTTGAAAGTTTCCTCTTAAAAGTCTAAGAACTAATAGCCCAAGTTCAAAAGAAATTACACTCAGCTCACAATTCGGGTGGCAACCCTAGCTACGAATTTGTACCGAAACCGACCGGTAACAAGTTGCGCTGTATTTTAGCAAGTTTCTGATCGCCGTGGCAACCATGACGCAGTTTTAAACGAGACAACTTTGCAGTTCTTAATTGGTGTCGTAAATGATAGCATTGCCTGCTTCGTTATAAAAGGTATTTTTCTAATTTAATTGGAAAGGCATCATTGACACTATCTATGATGTTTTTTTGTATACAAGTAAGTGCGTCTACGGCACTTACTTGTATACAAAAAAACATGTTTTCATCCAAAACCGTCCAGTACCGACCACATTTCAAACAACACTCTTTTATACACATATTAGTGCATGTCTGACAAACTTCTGAACAAATAATTAGATATATATAGCCTTTTGTGAAAACGGTATACTCGCGTATAATTTATAATATAATCTATATTTATGAAAAAAAAAAACAAATGCGTCAAGTAGTCTCGCAAAAAGTTGAAAATGGCAAGACTGATTTAATATTTTTTATTTGTTTTGTTTTCCTTAGTTTCGTTTAGAGAAAAGGAAAATAAAAAATCGATATTGGTAACTTTTTACGGAAATTGCCATTTGAGATTACTTTCAACCAATAGCGCGGTACAAATGTCCCCTGGTCATCTATTATTAATATGATAAATCTTACGCACAGAACAGTTGAATTAAAACAAAACCGGTATTTAGCGTGGCTTACGCGTTGTCGATAATTAGATTGACAATTGTTCACTCATCCTGAAGAAGGCTTCCTAATAAAGCCGAAACAATTGTCGATCTAGACATCTACAACTCGTACTTAGTCACGCTAATTCCCGTTTTGATTTTACCTATTATTAATATACGAGAATACCCGTGAACTGCCCGTTGGCTTAGTTGGGTGGATGCCTTCTAAGCGTTAGATTTCCGGCGGAAACACAAGTTTTCTCCCCAAGGTAAATTTGTGTTTTTGGTTCTGGTTATGATTGTGTGTGTGATGTGAATGTTTTCGATACTCACGACACAATTCATCGAACTTAGTGTGGGGCTGTGAGTGTGAAAGCGTTTATTTAAAGTTTATGTGATGTTCAATTCAAAAATTTGTGCGTTGTTGCGTTTCTTCCATCGTAAACCACGCAAGCAGTGTAAACAATTTTCGTGGTTACCCTACACCAACCAGCTGCCAAAGGCTAGAGAGGAAACGGTAACTGAATGGAACTAAATTCCAGACGTTACCAATGGTACAGGCGAGACCGTTCGCTGGACGGCAGGAATGTTTGCACTTCTGACTATAACTGTACGTTATTGGAAAAATAGATATTGCCAGTATCTGTGAACTCTATTACTATTTGTATTATATTTTATTAAAAATACGATCGTTTATTTACTGTCCTTGAGCATAGCGAAAAGCACGGATTTCCTTATAATATTTTTTTTTATTTTTGTATGTTTAACCACAATCTCACCTGAAAGAAAACGATGATGCAGTTGAAGATGAAGCCCGCTCGCTCAGTTAATATCTATTCACTCTTTTCTTGAACATCTTTCGCTTTCCCATATGATATCATTATAAATACTAGTCAAACGCTAGGGCACTGAGAATGTTGGCACGATTTTTCCCATTGGCACCGGAATTAAAGCAGAGCAGCGGGGCCGATGGGAAAAATGACATGTTACGGGAACGTTGGCACAGATGACTATTCTTCTCATAATGAGGTTTCTTATCACGAGAGAGTTACAACTGATAGAGTCAGTTGTACCTCAAATATGTTAAGTAGCAATTAATTCTGGTTCTGCTTGTACATATATTTACATTTTCTCTAACCAGTATCAAATTATTCCAATTTGAGAAATTGTGCTCCTACTTAAAATCGAACGCGGTACCCATCAAGTAAAAAGCATAGACTTGTCAAATGTGTCAACAGTGTCATCAAATTGCTGCTCGCATGGGGTCATTAACCTTTACCAGGTCAATAAAAATATATACAAATTTTACAGAACAAACCTCCTTATTTTCTTTGTAAAACAGTTGATATTCCGTAAAACATCAGGTGTTTTAAAGCTTCTCCGAAATCCTTTCAACGTCGTAGGATATTTTCTAAACATTTCTATGTAAAGCCGAACACAGCCGCGAGCTATGTGCGTTACATTCACACGAGGAACATACCTTTACATTCCAAAAACACCACACAATATCATAAAATATACTATCAAAAAGCGAAAGTAAAAAGCCCGAAATAAGACACCGCCTTTTGTTTTCATTGTCTGCGTACCTATAACGAGAGGGAGGCGAAGTTACAAAAACAAAAGAAAATGGCTCTATTATGTGAAAACAACCCAGATAGTACCACGGTTATATTCGCCCGTGGGCTGAATTTATACGATATACTCTGCATTCAGTCAACCGCTCTACCTAGACCCCTCATATGCCATACAATAACACCCCCATCACTTAGTCTCAAGAATGGAGAAACGGCGAGGCAGGCCAAGTTAAAGTGGTAGCAGGAACATATTTCGAATATCCAAAAGCATAAATTTCTTCGGTAAGCTATCGACTTACTTTTTATATTCGAAAGGAATCGTGGTGTCGAAATGGCCGACTGTTTTGAAGACAAACATTGGTTATGTCGTGTGTTACGGTTACGGCTTTAGGGAAAAAATTATAATATAGTTGTTATTATAAATATATTTTTAAACTAATAACTTATTAACTTTTTTAGCAATTCTGACTGATTGCATTTGGTCACCTATTTAGTAAGTGGTGACTCAGAGGGTATTTTCTTAATAGATAAGCATTTGACCACTCTCACCTGATGGAAAGTAATACTGATAGGCGGCGGTCTAAAGAGGTCAATAATGTATATATATATATATATATATATATATATTGTATATATCTTTTTTGTATAATTATTTTTTGTTTTATATTTCTTAAAAATAAACATAAACGCTTTCACACTCACAGCCCCACACTAAGTTCAATGACTTGTATCGTGGGTGCCGGAAACATTCACATCACAGACACAATCACAACCAGAACCAGAAACACAAATTTTCCTTGGGGAGAAAACTTGAGTTCCCGCCGGGAATCGAAACCGATACCCCTGCTTAGAAGGCAACCGCTCACCCAACTTAGCCAATGGGCAGTTCAAGTTTCTCAAGTTAAGTAACGATTTGTTCTACGATGGAGTACTCTAGCTTTGATGATACCTATTCATTCTCGACTTGTTGACACCAAGATTGTTCTTGTCTTGCAATGCTCTGGCAAGGAGTTCCGCATAAAAAAAAGAGTTCCATCATTTGCAGTGTGTACCACTATCAATACAGTTATCGCCATTATGTTTTATTATGTCATTATGTATCGATCATATTTAATGAATTTGGTTACCGAGTTTATAATTATTAGGTCCTCGAAATATCTTAATTCTTAATTAACAAACTTAGTGTCGAAGCAGGTTGAAATACTAAGTACCTACTCAGCTAAGTTAATACATTTTAAAACGACTTAAAAAATAAGAGGAGCTTTTCAATTCAACTGCTGTTTTTTCGACCCCAGAAATGTTTCCTAGGTGAACCGATTTTGATGATTGTTTTGTTATGTTCCTCCTATTTAAATTTGATCTAAATCTGACTTGATGACTTTGATGTAAATTTTGATTTATCCTCAATAATGTGTATTTAATTCATTTAATCTGATCAAGGTTACCGAAGATAAAGTGGTAAAGTAGATTTTCTAAGCTTTGCTTGCGTTGAAATTATTGCGGGTAAGCTACACAATTTAATTTTTCAAGGAAATCTTCCGTATAATTTAATTGGCTCAGATACTTCGGCTTTAATCATACCAGTGTAAAAAAACCCGAATAAAATACATAACCTTGTCTTTTTTGTCTATAAAATGAAGAAACATATGAGGTATAAATGTGGGTTAAAGTATTATTTCATTTATTTCTTTAAAGCTTTATAGAATTAGGCATATGTCACAGTTATCTTATTTAAAGGTTTTTCAATTAGGAATTTAAATAAATAAACTGTTAAAAATATACAAGGGAAATTCGAATTAATAACGAACGATTTCGAAGTATTAGTTGGGGAAAACATTAGCATAATTTTAGGACTTTGAACTTTATTTATTAACTATTAAAGAACATTCAATATCAACAACATCTCCCACTGTGCCAGGAGATTTTAAACACAAGGAATTAATAAGTTTTGTAATGTCTTAGAATTAAAAATTTCTCCGAAATCTGAAACATGTCATCAAAATCGTCACTAATGTGTTACTAGGTTACTGTATGATACACGTAGCTCGTTAAAATGCTCCTAAACATAGTATATCAAAAGGCGTCGTACATATAAAGTAACATGACACATTGCAACAGTAAGGACAAGTATGCGCATGCGTCCTTGGACGAGACTACCTGACCGCGGCCGGACACTGATCAATATTAAAGTCCGAGGGAGGATGCTGGGGGATGTCTGTTTGTCTGTGTTATGTATATAGAGATGATAAAACACCATTATTATAATAATTAGTAACAGTTAATTCGATTATGTCAACAACGGCTTGAAATATATAGAACTTCCCATTGGTTTAGTTGGGTGCGCGTTTGCCTTCTAAGCAGGGGTGATGGGTTCGAATCCCGGCGGGAACATTAAGTTTTGTTCCCAAGTTCTTGTTGAAGATGCCTTTAACCATAGGATTGGAAAAACCATCTTTGAAAGTTTCTAATAACCTGAATAAAAAAATAAATAACACTCGGATAGCAAATACGGTGATGCAACGCTAGCTACGAATTTCTGATACAAAAAGGTATGTTGCCTATTTAATCGTCTGGTTTTTCAACAACTCATAATACTTATATACTTAATATAATCTCATATAATCACTGAAAACATACAAAATAACAAGAACAGCCAGTATCTCTTTTTTAAATTTTGGTTCCGCATTCTTGTGCATTTGGCCAATGTCTAGTAATAAAGTATTTTAACTATTTTATGTATTTCATAATAGAAGTCCTAGTCAAAAGTCACACAGTCAAAGTCAAGTAGAAGAATCATAGTTAATTCATGACCTAGTAAAGTGGTATAAACTTTACTAGAACTTCTAGAATTTTGGAGTGAAAGTAAAAATCACGTTATTAAACTTAGTATGATTTGCTTAGACTTATGCACGTTCACTTACTATATACGGTTAAAATTCATCACCAAAACTGGACGAATAACATTCATTACTAATAAGTATACAATATTATTGAGTATTACAGATGTCATTAATTGTAATTATAATAAGATAATATAATAGAAGCAAATTATAGACTTAACTGACTAAATGAACTATATAGAGATTTACAAAAGTAATTAAAAAAAACTATCAATGTCTTATCATCTCTATACAATTCCATCTTAACTCACCTTTCTGCGGACACTACGGGGGAGGGTCCAAGAGAAATGACGACCCTTAACTAAAACACACACATATACACGCACGGCGATTCCACTCACACACACCGACACTCCTTTAACTTTACACAATTTGTGTACGTGTTAGTGCGTCTATGAATATAGAACGAGGGTGTTTTGTGTATGTGTGCGTGTCCAGTTTCCGCGCTCCTGGGTTTTGTTAATTTAATTAGAGGTACAAAAAGATTAAGGCTTTCGAGGACGCGGGCATTAGGAAACTGCTTTTGTTGGTTACTCTTTGTACTTGTTGTTATGTATTTTGAGACATTTTGTACTTATATTAGAATGGTTCTTGTTAGGTTACAGTTTGTTTTGTATAGGACGTCTTTGTTCATGTTACAGGAAAATGTCCGAGGGCTTTTTGTACATGTACTGAGTAATATAGGCGTCTTAAAAAATAACATATCAAGGCACTTTTCTTCAATTGCATTGTCACTTGCCACCTTTTTTACCGACTTAACAAAAAATGAGGAGGTACTCAAGTCGAATGTATGTTTTTTATGTGTTTTACCTCATAACTTCTTTCCACGTGAACCGATTCCAATTTTTTTTTTTATTTGATAACTGATGCTTTCCATGTGATCCCATTTAAATTTAGTCAAGATCTGATCACTAGTTTTTGAGTTATTGACAATAATGCTTGTTTAATCAAGGTTCCTAAGATAAAGAAGTGAAGTACCTAGGTTTTTTTAAGCCTCGCTTGCGTTTAATTATTTAGTTATTATATAGTGGTCAAATTACAGATAATGGTTCTGGTCTTGTCTAAAAAAACACAATCACAGCCCCACTAAGCTCAATAACTTGTGTCGTGGGTGCCGGACATCACATCACACACAAAATCACTACCAGAACCAGAAACACATTTTTCCCTTGGGGAGAAAACTTGTGTTCCCGACGGAAATCGAACCTGATATATGTTAGAAGATAAATGCTCACCCGACTACGCCAACGGGCAGTTCAGAGTTGCAGATTTCAAGGCACATATCTTTAATTGCATTGTCACTTTGTCACACTTTTTTTAGTTTTTGTAAAGAGGTCAAATTAGAAGTAATAGTTTTGGTCTTGTCTGAGGACATTATGCATATAGAAGTGAATGTTCTTTGTTTACTTGTTGTATAAACTATAATGGGCAGTCATGGTAGCATCAGAGATAATAATAATATCTTATACTAACTACCGAGACCGACAGCGTTATTACGATGTTTATAAACTATCTGAATAATTGCATTCCTTATAATATGACTTAGTTGTACTATTTATAGAACACTTTGTTCAATAAATGTGGTATTTATAAGGTTTGAAAATGTGTTCATTTAAATTTTTGGTTTACGTTTTGAAGTACCGTCAAACTTATTGGGTTGTTATGATGTAATTTACATTTTCAGCTGTGAATCCAGTTTATAGTAACGTAGCTAATTGGAACAAACAATTTTTGAAGTGAAAACTTCTTTAGGCGCGTTGAGCACTTTTTGGCTGAACAAAAATCATGGAACTCGTGTCATCGTCACCGAACGCTTTACATGAGCTATATGTATACTGTCTATATATGTGTGCTTTTTGGATGAACAAAAAGCGTGAAACTCGCGTCATCGTCACCGCACGCTTCCCATGAGCTATATGTATATAAATATATTATATATAGTTTTCACTTCAACAGGCAGTCCCCAAAGACTGCCCCGCATGTTTTTTTTTTCATAGTTATGACAATTACAACTAATATAACGCAGTTAGGTATTGTAAACTTTAGTTAAAAATAAACAGTATGAAATAAATCGCTCGCTCTACATTTTATTCATATATTTGAGGTTTGAGAAACACGATAATTTAAACGGTAGAAAACTCAGTCATATTTGGATTAACTAAAAATTGTTAGTTCAACACAGAATTTGGTACGAAAATCAAAAATTAAAATGTTATGAAAGTAATTCGATTATGATATACGACTAGACATAAATACATAACATTAACTACATAAATAAAATATCCGTTGTGAAAATGAAAATTTTTGTTCCTATTCGATGAATAAATTATTAAGTTTAATTTTGACTCCGACATAAGAATAAAATAATTATACTAATTTATTCAAATAACGACGCGGTCAAAACCATGGGACAGCTATAGTTAGTAGCTAGTTGCAATGTATAGGTAACTAGCAAAATGGTCGTCTTTGCTGCCTCACTGAATGTGCAAATGCCCTAAAATATACTCAACAAAAAACAACAAACTTGTTTACAAACATTATGCCTGCGAAACCAACAAACAAACATCTTGATCTTATCATACAACATTACAGTAAAAAGATTCCCCCGATTTAATATCAGAAAGAAGTCCCTAAATTCCATATCATGTAAAAGTACACTTTCAATATCAGGATTGGTATCCCTTTGGCCGTAACAAGGTTTTATTAGATCCCACTAAAGGGCATCCCCACACAAAGGTGGTACAAGAAACCCTTTTTCTACCTTACTTCAAATATATTAACTGTCCCGCTACCTTTGGTACCGTGGATGCCGGTGTGACTAGATGTGGCACCAAGTACTACCTATGACAGAGCACAACTATTGGTAGATTTTGCAGAGTCAGCGTGGGACAGTACTACACTATTTCCTGGCATGCAACTGCCAAGCAAAAGAGAGCAATCAGATGGTAAATCTCTTTACACCCTGAAATATATTGTTATCTAATATCTCAGGGTGACGAGCAGTGCTTTCCCGCGCAAACGTTCGAAATATAATTTCAAAACTATGGGTGGCACTAAACTGTAATAGGCTAGCGTGACACATACCATCAGGCGAGCGACTTCCCCATCTTGTCTATCAATGACACAAAAAAAATTAAGCTGCAGAATAACTATGGTAGCAAACTAAATGACTACACGGTTTTGTTTTCAGGTATTAACCAAAACTGGGAATCTAGATCGACGGAAACATGTAAATGTTTTTTAAGGTTTCATTAATATAAGCTTCCTTTATTTGGCCACTGAAGATTATGTATAATATATTATACGAGTTTAAAAAACGAATAACCTACTTCAATCGCAAATTTCTCCGAAACTCTTCATCAAATCTTGAACGTATACCTTTTCGAACAGAACGATAATTTCTAAATTGATTAAAAAACAAAAAGATTCCAACGAATTGAGAACCGCCTTCTTTATTTTAAAGTCGGTTAAAAATAGAAAAGTAGTAAGTATCGGTTTTGAAAAAGATCATATTATGGCACACTAACAAAAAAATAAACCACTACCTTTTTTATTGGTTAAACCAACTACGCCTTTAAAATTACATAACTGTAAGCAAATTGCTACATTTTCGAATGGGCAAACAAGATTAAAGACTGTATAATGAATGATTCAAAACTCATGATTATTATGGCAAAGGTAGGGCTAGAGGTTTTGTTGTAAGATACAGCTTGTGTTATTCGTAACAGCACGGCCATAGCTTTGTCGTTAGGTTTCTCCAAACTCCTTACGCCAACAAACTAGTAACTACCACTTCCATTTTCACGACCTCTTCAACATGTCTGACTATTTATATCCAACGCACTTTTGTCAGGGGAAATCATGCCTTATTCGTATAGTTACATAGCTTAACCGTTGCTAAGCTATGGTAACGAAGGAAACAGACCACCATCGATATCGGAAAAAGTATAAGTTGTAGGGTTCCGTGGACTAACAGAGGACCATCGTTAAGGTTAATGAGTCTACCCACTATTTGTCCAGCAAATTTGGGTAGTGCGTTGATACACCTTACACTATTGGAAATGTATGATGTTTTTTCGTGACTGTACGACGCAAAAGATGGTTGAATATTATATGTTTATCAGCCTAACTCTTTTTTTATGTTTGATAGTCAAGCATTTGACCACTTTCTCACCTGATAGAAAGCGATGATGTGGTCGAAGATGTAGCATGTAAGTAAATGTCTTTTATTTTGCACTTTAACTCTAAGTACATAAATTACTATTAAAAATTAATTTATTCAATCAAATAATCATAACAAATTGTACTTGATATTAATTAGTAAATGCAATATTATTATTATTGTGAATACCTAGTACACTTTGGTAACACAAAGTCAATTCTTAATGTAATAATTAAAATATTTTATATTTCATACGTATTTATCTTATATTAAAATATAATTTACAACTCTAGTAAGCGCTTTCTAGTGATGTATTGTTAATCTCTCTATTAAACTTATATTAAAATATAATTTACAAGTCTAGTAAGCGCTTTCTAGTGATGTATTGTATCCATACTAAAATCCAATTAGGCATACATGTTTTGGAATATAGTTTGGTACAGTACCTACTAGCCATTAAGGTTCAAAATGTTGTGATTATATTCCGTTTTGTATGCTAATAAATAAATACATTAATTAATTGTGTTTGTATGTTTGTTCCTTTGTAGCTTTCTAGAGACCAATTTTAGGATTTTTTTGTGATTCTTACGTCAATAAATTCTTACCGTATCTTGCGAGTGTTACTTAACACATGACACAAATCAGAATTCAATATGGTGACAATCTGACGCCAAAAACGACATGAAAAATAAAGTCTAGGAACTGTATCAATGAATAGGTATTTGAAAATCATCTTTGGGCTTCTCCTATAATTTTACATTTAGGTTGACCTTATAGGCTTGATAACGATTAAAAGTTGGTTAGCAATCATTCTCATTAAAATTTTCAATAGTAGGGTAAAAAAGCTAATGGATAATGATAATGATATTATTATAGTAACATGAAGCATCATACTAATATTATAAATCCGATAGTTTGTGTGTAAGTGTGTATGTTTGTTCCCTCTTCACGATTTAACGGCTGAACGGATTTGGATGTAATTTGGATTGTACGTAGCTTATACCTAGGATTGACACATAGGATATTTTTTAATTTGATAATAGCGGACAAAGCTGCGGGGCACGGCTAGTTACAATATCCGTTCCAATTTCAGCGGAACCATTCATTCCAAGCCTTCTTTAGTACTTGATCACTTTTCTTATTATAACATGTACATTTTGATATGGGTCAGATAAAGTAGCAACCATCTTTGAGGGTTTCAGATCTTTAGGAAATTTTAAAGGTAACGTGTTTTATATTTAATGTTTATAGATATGTAACAACAGTTACAAGTATGTACAGAGATGTAGACATCCTACTAACAACAAGCCTGCATACTGGCTGGAGTGCTGCCTGGCTGCAAGCGAACCCACCCAAAGACATAAAAGATCATAAACGTCGTAAGCCTTATGCCCGCAGATATCATCGAATATCTTTTTCTCTTTCATTAGAGATATTTGCGTGGTGGAAGCAGAGTTTTAGTTATATCATATTTTTTATTTTTTATTACTGACTAAGCGAACGTTTAACCACAATCATACCTGTTAGTCGGTGGAGCACGCTTGCTTAGTAAATACCTATTCACTTTACTTTTGACCACACCCAAATTGTACCTTTCGGGAAACACAGACGACGGCAAAGCGTTCCATTCCTTTGCTGTTCTATAAATAAACGAAGACGCGAAACGTTTCGTGCGAATGAACGGTATCTCAACCATAAATGGGTGACGCGACCCCGATCTTCTGGATGTAAGGTGAAAAAAACTATAATTTAAATTAAATAAATTCCGTGAGGTCACGTCTTTAGTGGATTTTGGTAGGGCATTGAACTTAGCGGGATGACCCTGATGACTAAGGCGATAACAGAGTGGTGGGCAGAGGGTACATATGTATATTATAGTGCTGATCTTCTGCCCGATGGTGAGACAAGTAATCTTCCAGGAACTTTGTCCAAGATCTGAACATACAATAAGTAACAAAACATCGAACGCAGTGTAAAAATGGTGAGTGTACTTATTAAAAGGTTCTTTGTCATTGTAATTTTTAATAGTTTTTTAGCGCGATTAAGTCCCGAAATATTACCTAAACTTCTTTGTCATTGTTTAAATATAATTATATACACTTATATCACAAAAAGATTACTCTTTACCCCAAATACAAAGCAAATAGACATTTAACTCAAATAAACAAGTATTTTAGAGCTCCCAGGAAACAGTTACTACAAGTTTAAAAAATAAATGATCCGTGGAAGACAAATATCGTGTCGCCTCGGCCAAACAATCTACTGTCCGGCTTATTTACTTTAGAGACTTGTGTGATGTCATCTGCAGTGTATTATACATATGTACAAAGTCCCTTTATACATGAAAAAACTTAACTTTCAATAAACCTTAGTCAAACTTGTTGTCAAACTGTCAAAATGTTTTGTTCTAGTTTAATACTTGGTATTTCACATT
This sequence comes from Lomographa bimaculata, assembly GCA_948107665.1. NCBI lineage: Eukaryota > Metazoa > Arthropoda > Insecta > Lepidoptera > Geometridae > Lomographa > Lomographa bimaculata. The sequence goes on along the minus strand of OX403596.1, from coordinate 5,250,253 downwards.
AGTAAAAATATATTCGAGTTAAGAAATCTCCGAAAATCTCATAAAATTATATAGGAACCATCTGGGAAGTAAACAAATAATAATTTCTCGAAATGGCCCCGGCGTCTTCGAATAATCAGGAAACGTACTTGAAAATAAAGATTCCAATGAAATGAGAACCTCTTAATTTTTTTGAAGTCGGTTAAAAATAAATCTAAACATATATTAACTAAAGAGGTTTATCGATCGTTTTATCTTTTTTATAATAAGAGGGCTAGTATCGTATAATAAGTGAGAGTAACACACACAGAGACTTCTTCACAAACAAACATTCACTGTCACAACTCCTCACTAAAATAACAACAACTTTCTATAGGTCGAGATAGAGGTCAAATACTTGCTTGTCTAACATACACATACATGGTGAAGTACATACCAATTTTAATCCTTAATTCATTATCATCATCATGAATACGGGCGAAGCAGCGAGTCGCACTTAGTCACTTATGTTTGTGTGTGTTAAAGTAAATGTTTATCACAAGGTTTACCTGTAACAGCTGGATGGATTTAGATAACATTTAATATGTTGATAATCTAAACGAATCCAGGATCTATACTATAAACAAAAGTCTATGGAATATGGAAAAGATTAATCTACATCCTGCACGGCATATACTTGGAATTTGTCCTTCCTATATCAATTAGACTATTTCAAATTAAGAATTAAACAACTTTCACGCCTTAAAAGTACAAAAGCATCTAAGTTTCTTCTACTAATATAATAAATCCTTTTAATAACATTTCTTGTAGTCCGCCGTAAAGCGTTGTCAGCAAAAACCGGCCAGACGACAAACAAGCTAATGCTCGTAAAGTTCGATAGATGACCAGCATTACTAGAGCTCTGGTGAACTAAAGAATCTTTAACTATCTTGAACAGCCCGTTGGCTAAGTTGCGCGACCATTCGCCTTCTAAGCAGGGGTATCGGGTTCGATTCCCGGCGCAAGCACAGTTTTTCTCCTCAAGGAAAACTTGTGTTTCTGGTTCTGGTTGTCATTGGGTGTGTTATGTGAATGTTTCCAGCACCCACGACACAAGTCATCAAACTTAGTGTGGGGCTGTGAGTGTGAAAGCGTTTATGTTTTTTTATGCTTTATGTTATAATATAACTCTGATACAACACAAAAACATCCTGTCCATTAAATATGTACACAACATGTTTCGACTGGATATTTTTAAATATGTGTTACCTTATAACTTATTTCCATGTGTAACAATTTTGTTTTTTTTTTACGTTTTAAAGCTTTTGCTTTCTATTGGTCCCATATAAATTTGATCAAGATCTGATTAGTAGATTTTGAGTTATCGTCAATAATGCGTGTTTAATACATTTAATCGGATCAAAGTTCCGAAGATAAAGTGGTGAAGTCGGTTTTTTTAAGCTTTACTTGCGTTTAATTATAATTAAAATTATAGGAATCTAATTCAAGGTGTTTCTATTTTTAATTTATTTCCGCAAAAAGCGTTTATGTTTATCTAAAGTATTAGAAACTTAACACCTAAGCAAAACTTCACCATACTCTCTTTTCTATAATGTGGTTTCACAATCTAGATTAAAACAACCAATTAAAGTGTCCCATTCATACGTGTATATGTTGTTACATAATATAGTAAAACATTTTTTTTTCACTGGTAGTGGGCTTGAGCACTTGAGTTACCTATACGGTCGATATCTTGTAGATAACTTAGGTCTTTGCTGTATATAGTTTTAGTTTAGTTTAAGGAAATATAGGCAATTGGCCGTAGTTACTAAAGCATTCAAAAAGTATAAAAAAAACATTTCACAAAAAATACTTTTCATTGGTTCATTATTGAAATCACAGAAATCTTATCAGTATTAATTAGTGATCATAAGTTTGCCTATATTTAATAAATAAACACACTCATTCGTACACACTTTTTTTCTACTCTTATAATTGGCCAGAGGTCAACTTAATCTGGCTACGTATACAAATGTAATGTACCTCGCTACATTTGAGTTTATTGGCCATTTGGCCAGTCCAACGAATCTGTACGCTCTAATTGATTCCACCCTCTTTCTATCAAATTGGATTCGATCTGAGAGGGTTAACATCATTTATAAGGATTACTAGGCTGTAAATTGTAGCTAGTTCTTAAAATGGACGTGATTTTAGTAATTATTACCATACTTATTAGTTACAATTAACACGAGTGCAGTTCAGCGGTAGCATGTGCGGCTTTTTTAACAAACACATTCACAGTTAAGTGATTATTCTTATAAATTTGACAAAACCGTTTGTTGCTTGCGCTAAGAAAGAAGTAGAAATATTAAGTCACGCTTGAAACACATATCCTTCATTCTGCGCAGTTAGGTAAAATCATTTTCAAAATGCATAATTTTTAAGCTATTGCATAGCTTCTATCGCGGGCCTTGAGCATGGACACCGAATCCAGAAATTCCGTAACGAAAATAACCTAACACCCCCACTCCGTCCGGCACAGCGGTGATACTTTTTAATTTTGCCATCTATCGATGAATAGCAGTACTTTTAATGACTTTTTTGAAATATCACGCTTGTCTCTTTAGTTCAGCAACTCGCCTCTAGGTGGCAGGAAATAAAATATTGCATAAATAAAATAAATAAATAATGATAATTGCATAAGTTGATAAAAAATGCTATGCAGTAGCTTTACCGCGGCAGTCCCCGAGTGCCTCACGTCTTTTTTGGTAGTACACATTATGCTTAGACCAAATTTTAATAAATTGCTACTAAAAGACCTTCCCTAGAAACTTCGAACTGTAATATAAAGAATACATTTACATACTACCAGAGTTACACTCTGATATTACTATCTACTACTTTTTCTATCAGAAAATGTAAGACATCCAAGTTGAATTTAAATCCCACATAAAATTACCCAGCTTATTCGTAGCTCGTAGCGTTGTAGCGGCTACGGCGTTACGGCTACGGCGTAGCAGGGCGGGGGTGGGACTGACCGCGACATTTGTTGCCCGTCCACCCCCGAGTTAATGGGCTTAGTCTATGTATGTATGTGTGTGTTTGTGAGCTTAATTCAGGGTGATATTAAGTGTGGAGTGAATCCGGGTTTTTAGATTAGGATGCATGTTTTAGTAAAAATGTTTAAACTTCTTCGAGGCCAGATTACGTTGCCTCATGAAAATTTTAGAGTCATGTTTATACATGTATATTAACAAATCACATATTTTGACTTAATACATCTATACAGCAAAGACCTAAGTTACCTACAAGACACCGTCCGGGACCAGTGGGTAGCGTTCCTACCATGCTACTTTCCTTTGCTTATACTGATTGTTATGTATTTATGTACGGGATGAAGAGAGGTAAAGTAATTATAGCGCTGATCAAACGCAAAGTAAAACTGTGGTAGATCTTAGGATAACCACTTTACAATGAGAAAATTCTGTGAAAAAGTACCTTAAGATAATTTAAGTAATAAAAGCGATATACAAATACCACATATTGCAGATAATTGTAGCCTTATAAAAAAATACTGACACAAGCAGCAATATCTTAAAAATTCTTCATCGATGAAACGTATTAACATTCTAAACTAAAAAAAAACACAATAAAATTAAGTGAAGGTATTACAAATTATCAACATTTTATCATCGTTTTGGAAATCTATCATAAACGGTATTGTCGTAGTCTTGAAATAAGAAGCTTGCCTTATCGTCGACCACATCGTCGCTTACCGTCACATGAGATAGTGGTCAAAAGTTTGCCTATCTCGCATAAAAAATAAAATGTTGTTTCGACAAAAATCATTAAGTTGGAAAATCTTAACCGGGAAACGATTGCACTGATTTTCACTAAACTTAGCTTACCACTTTAACTAAATTAAATGTTAATTGAAATAGAATCTAATTGTAGCCGGTCCAGCTATTTGAGAGCTGCAAAGCGACAAACGGACACACTAAGACACATTAGAGAAATAGGCATCATAATTATAACTCCGACTTAACTAGTTTTTCAATGTTAATGTTTAACGTATATATATTTTCAACATTAAAATATTAACAAATCCAACAAAAAATCACATTTCTTCACAGAATACGGCCGCCACCCCAGCTCAGCGCACTCGACCAATGGTCCCAGAGGCGGGCCCCATCCGGAGGGTGGGATGGACTGACCGCCACCCCATACCACCCCACCCCACTGGCTATTTACTGCGATTTTATTTGCACGACATGGCGTAAGCTTGGTCGGTATGTTTGCAGGGGCTGCTTTATAGAGATAGTTTTAAAATTCTGATAGTAGAGGTTGAAAAGTGTGTCAAAAATTAAACCGCGTTTTAATCTATTTTGTATGAGAGTATTTAAGTATAACCTTTTTTTGATAATGTCTATTCTGTCATTGTGACCACAAATTTTAATAGTATTAGTTTATTCACAAAAACATCGGTACTTATATCTACAGACATATAGTAGGTATGATCAAGTAAAATTATTGTTGCATATGTACCTAATGCAGAAATACAGTAAAAAGAATCTATTTATTATAGGAAAGGTGAAGCTGCTTGAACTGCAATTACTGTTTGGTTAACACTGACCTCATACTAGGATACCCTGTGTTATGAGGACCAGTTTCTCCCGTTTGTGCTAGTTTTGACCTGATAACACATATATAATGTACATAGATATATATATTATTATGTATATATATATAATTTGGATTAAATTTTCTGCTTAATGCTTAATGCTTAGTTAAAAAAGAAAACTGAAATTAAAATACTAAGAATAGGTGCTAACTTTTTCCCGCGACTTCGTCTCCAGATAACGTACAAAATATATCCATGATGACTGATGATTTAGAAAATACAAGATTTGTGTTAAGCACACACAAAGTTTTATCAGTAGTATTTTTGTGGTGCTCGAACAACAATCATATAAAAAAACCTTTTATAAAGTTAAAGATAAATAGAAGACGACCCTTGGCGAGGTGAGCAAGTGTGTGCCCTCTGCAACGTCAGTCCTGGGTTCGATGCCTGGTAAGAGCATAATTTTCCTCCTTTAAAGAAACATATTATGTGTATCTGGGTCTGGGTGTGTTCATGTATGTGATTTAAAAATGTTTCAGGCACCCACGGCACAAGTCATTGAACTTAGTGTAGGTCTGTGAATGCGTTTTAATATGAACATATTCAAAAAACTGTGATCACAAAACTCACACACAACTTTTAACTACTCAAAAGTTAAAGAACTAATACGACGTTATTTACTCCATAAAACTACAGACTTTGATGCTTATTTAATTCAATTATCTGCTCATAACAAGTACTGATATATTTATTTCCCACTTAAGAAAATCGTTAGAAAGTTTAGAAACTATATCACATTTTAACTCTACTACGTCCATTCCTTATATACGTCTCTAAGACTCTCAAAAGCTTTCAATATAAATACACACTGCCATAATGATCGAGAAAACCTACAATTTTCCTTATTACTCCCCATCGTAATAAACCCATAACATAATTTTATTCATGCGTCGAAATAACAAACATTTACGCACGTCAGCAGTTTCGCCGAGACAATAAAAAAAGGCCGGACTCGTCAAGAACGAATGTCCTCGCATGGAAGTATCCAGGCAAAAGATGATACGCTGTTATTTCCAACATATTCCAATATATTATTTTTTATTGCCCTCCTCGTAGGGGGAAAGTCGCGTCATGCGTGATATTTGATATAAAGTCGGAACTCAAGTTCGTTATGTGATATCCTTTTTTCAAAGGACAATGGTTCGGAGGAGTAACATATTTTTGAGGAGATGGCTTCGTATTTTTCTTCGGTACTCGGATGGGTCCAATTATTTTTGAACATGAAATGTTTGTTGCTAGTTTGGAGAGTTCGCGGAATAAATTATCTTGTAATAAGACGTCGTTAGGTTAGTTTTGAGATGTGTTTTTTTACGTTTGGTATCAATAAGTACTGTAACAGATTTATTTGTTGGGTATTCTTTCCTGTTATTTTCCAAGCACTAAGAATGAAATATAGGTACTTACCTTCTATTTAATAAAATATTACACATTATTTTAATTAGAGTGGTTTATTATTTGAAAATCCATATTGAGCGTAATCAATTGTTATTACTGAAGTATAATAATTAATATTTGCGCCTAAAAGTTTGAATAAAAAATTGTAATTAAGAAAAATATTCTACACTATCCTACGGTTCCAGTACCCTTGGACTATTTAAGTCTACGAATATAGTGTGAGGCTGTGAGTTTTTAAAGGGAGTACATAATGTTGATGATTGAAATGAATTGAAATTGCGGTTAGGCTAAAACATTGAAGTAAATATATATGCTTTCACACTAACAGCCCCACACTAAGTTAGATTAATTGTGTCGGCAACATTTAAATCACGCAATATCACATCCAGAAACACAAATTTTCTTTGAGGGGAAATCTTGTGATTCCATCCGGAATCAAACCTGCTGTTTAAAAGGCGAACGAACACTCAACTACGCCAACGGGCATTACTTGTTAATTTAATTTGCAAATATTACCATATATTTTTTATTAATCATAAAAACAATCTTCTTTCTCTAATTCGCAATACGAGCCAATTGCCCATATTTCCTAAAATTATATACAGCAAAGACCTAAGTTACCAATTACTAAAGTAATATTGTTTTATAAGAAAATAACATGGGAATTATGGCTAATTATTATATGTTACTAGGTATAATAATAGTTTATGATTTTAACTGTAGAGCTGTAATGAATCGCAACTAAACTGAGTCATCCTTTAGTAAGTACTTACCCAAAATCGAAAACAAAACAAAACACTATCACTTTTACAAATAAGTAAGTACACAATTCGCAGCACATCTTAGAAAACATGAGATTTCAAAAGTACTTAAACTTCTAGCACTTATTTAAAATCTATACCATCAAATAAAACTCTTAAAAACTTGCTCTAAAAGTCGTCACAAAACTTGCGCACACGCACCTCGAAATTCGAAAGACGAATGGATCAGGAAGTGAAGGTAGGCCCGGGGGTCAGGTAGCGGGCTTTGAGACGCGTTAAAGGGTTAACTAACAAAAGGTGTAATTATTATTACAGGGTTAAGGGGTACACAAAGCACTCTTAAGACGGGTTTTGGGTTACGTTGAGGTTACACGCGTGTATTAAAGAGAATAATTAAGTTAGTTCAAGAAGCTTTTTCAACGTTGTATTTTCCCAAATTTTGCTTTGTATTAATAAAAGACTGACTGTAATACTTAAAGATAACGTTTCTAAAAAATTAATTTTAATAAATTTTGCCACCAGATAAATTTATAGCTTGAACTCTAATGAACTAAAATTAGTTTCATATAATTTGCATTTACAGAGTAGCTTATGACATCCCATTGCATTTACGAAAAACTAGCCGTGTCCCACAGCTTCGCCCGCGTTTGTATAGTTAAATAGTAGTCTATGTGTTATTTAGGTATTTAATAATCCTAGGTATAAGGTATGTAAATTGCAAATTTATCTAAATAAGTTACAGCGTGAAGAGAAAACAAACAAACTTACTTTACACACACAAACTATCGAATTTATAATATTGGTGTAATTTGTGAAAATACATCGTAACGTCGATTCTTTAAATTTTGATTAAAATACTTACTTCATTTAGTTCAAAGTAGTTTATCCAAGTTACGCACAGAAAAATACACAACACAACACAATTAAATCAAAAACACAACCGCTTAAAATGTGTACAATATTTTTATCATAGAAATAACATAGAAAACGCATTGACTTTTAAAATATATAGGTTCATGAATATCAGCTACCTGACTTTCACGTGTGAAACTATCGACTGTCATCTTCCACGATCAAAACTAACCCTTCAACATGTTACCAAATGTACCTGAAACTTTCCGACCCAATAATTCATTACTACACAATACCAACACTAACTTTTTACCTTTTTTTTCGCTAATAGTAATAACCCTTTCAAAATCCCGTTGTCTGCGCGACCCTTGCGAAATTTTTTGATACAAATAAAACACCCGTTTCGAACACAAATATATGAAAAAAAAAACGCTTTTAAACTTTGTCTCTGGTCATAAATCAGTTGCGAAATAACAGTTGCAGTTATACGTTCGATATTTGAATTGAAGCGTAAACGATGGTTGATATTTAAAATGTAGAACGTTTTATAATTTTGAAAATCAATATTGGATAATACGAGTAAGTTGCACTGCAGTTTTCATAGGACTTCAAAAGAAGCAATTTATGTTGAATTTATTACCGATTTAGAAAATTATTTTTTTGTTTAAAAGAATATATATTTTGAAATTAATTAACTTAACTTCGTCAATACATATTCTTCTCGTTGGTTAAGAGCAGTGAGATAAATGACGTAAAGTCTCTCTCAATCTATTTTTTTTATGGCCAATAGGCTAGCATTTGACAGCTATCTTGCCTGATGGAACGCGAAGATGCGGTCGACGGTGGGACATGCTTGCCTAGAAGATAACTCTTTGTTTTTTTTGTACTGTTTTATTATCACTTTGATTGTGTCTCAATAGTTAAATCGAACAAGCATTTTCTTGTGATTTCGTACAGACATTGTAGATAACCTGTATTGTTTCGAGTAACGATGATTGTTGCCCTTTTTACGTTCCTTTTTTTAAAATTCTTGACCAAAAATAAATAAATTTCACGATTTCTCCTATATTTGTGCTGTAACAATGCAACATTTAAAGATTCTAGGTTAATTAAAATATTCATAGGTTTTGAGGTCAAAATATGCGGCACATTGTAGAATTATAATAAATGGCCATATTATTTAATTAGATAAATTAGAAAATCGATTTTACATCTTCAAAGGACCTCCAAGCATTCCTTAGGATAATTTAAACGCAAGCAAAGCTTAAATATTCCGATTTTATCTCTTATGATTTGTTGATTTTCTTAATCAATTTCGATAAAATTTATATGGAACCACATCTGAAGTATAATCTACCAAACAAAAAAGATAATCATAAAAATCGATTCATAAAATGGTGGCATGATAAACAAAATATGTAGTTGAATTTAAACCTCCTCTTTTTTTTGAAGTCGGTTAAAAATGGTCTTGAAGGACAGACAAACGGACGGACAATGAAATTATCCAACAAGGGTTCCTTTTTTCTTATGAGTCACGGTACCCTAAAGACCGCCAATTTTCAATAACTACTCTCAGATTTAAGATTAGATTGAGAGCTAATTTGGTACTTGACGTGTGCCGCCAACTAAAGTACTTAACCAAACCTAATTTCCTTTGTCATGCAGATGATCTGAAGATAACAGAAGTACTTGCACTATTTGAATAATTATTTGTAATCGGAAAGATGTGGGGCAGATAAGTGAAGTGTTTCGTTGAGTGACAAATTGGAGAAGTGCAAATTATGCGGACTCTGTACTTTTTTGTAATGTTTATTTTGACTACGTGTTGCTCTACGGACATAAATAGAAGTATAGATATCTATACTTCTATTATTGTGTGTATGTATTTTTTTCTTCCTTTATTTTTTTATCCTAGATAGGTACCTAAGCATTGGGCCGCTATCTCACCTGATGGAACGTGATGATGCTGTTGAAGATGTAGCATGCTTACCTATATGATATCGTTTCACTCTAGACTTGAAGACTCCCAAATTATACCGATCGAGGATCAAAGACGCGGGGTCTTCAATTATACGAGTGCCTCATAATAATATTTTCTTAACGCTTTCACACAGCCTCACACTAAGTTCGAAAACGTGTGTCGTGGGTGCCGGAAACATTCACATCACACACAGAATCAAATTTTCCTTATTTTCAATGTTTATGTATTGACTGCTCTAATGGGGACCTCCTTGTTGTCTAAGATGGGTATGTAATAGCAGATTTCAGTAGGTACCTTTAAAAGGTACATTAAAACTTTTCATTATCTTGTTTCCTAAAATTAAGGGATAGTTGTAATCACACGAATAATTATAAATCCTTAAGGTTGTGTTTGTTTGTGTGTTTGTCTTTTTTCACGCCCCCAAGCATTTTTTTGAGGTCTTTTTATCAAAATTTATTTAGAAAATTTTACCACATTCCTCATCATTATAGTGAAGTAGAATATAGGTGAAGCCACGGGTCACAACTATCTAACCATTGAAAACTTAATTTAAAATTTTGCACTCGACGTATCGATTTTAACCATCTGCCTGCACCGCATTTCAATATATTGCATAATACAACCCTTATGCAAAATTGAATAGACCCTATTGTCATAGGCCAGGTATAAAAATTGCAACATTCAAATTATTAAAAAACTAGTCCGCGATCTATGGTAGGGGTTGCTATTGTTTGGCGGGAAAGGATTGTCTATGGATTTGTATAACGGTCTTCGTTGTGCATATTGCTAATATCTAATACTAAGAGATTTTTTGGTAGTGTGTTCGAGACGCCATTTTGATTTTGGTGTTGCCAATTAATGAGTGAATTATGTTTTTTATTTACATTTCATGGTATATAAATAAATCACAAAAAAAAATGGTTTTATGCTAGATATGCAAGCATTTGACCATTATCTCATCTGATAGAAAGTGAAGATGCGGCCGAAGATGTTACATACTTTCACTGAAGTACTTATGTTTTCTAAGAAAAATCAACAGTAGTAATAAATCTATATATATAAAAATCAATGCCACTTTTCGTTGTTATTTTATAACTCGAGAACGGGCTCACCTATCCAAACCAAATGTTTAGGCTTTGTTCGGACTATTTAGTAGATGGTTTATGTGAAGTTTGCACAAAATCGGTCGAGCGGTTCTTCATTTATCACTATTGCCTTCGTCTTTGTTCCCCGAACGGTACAATCTGGGAGTCTTCAAGTCAAGAGTGAATAGGTAGCTTCTATGCAAGCATGCTACATCTTCGGCCGCGTCATCACTTTCCATCAGGTGAGATTGTGGTCAAATGCTTGCCTATCAGGCATAAAAAAAAAACCTGGGCGAAGCCGGGGCGGATTGCTTATATAATATAAGTATATAAATAATTTTAATTGGAAATAGTATTTCATTAGAGTGTAAATAAATGTTTTGGTAGTATAATGAACAAATTATCTAAAAAATCATAGTTCATTTGGGGTTATGAGAACTCACGAAATATTATAACTGTTCACCGTGTTGCCTCTTGACACCATAAAACATTGTTATTTCGCCAATTGACTGCAAAAAATACCCCAAACAGGGAAACGGGGTTAAATCCACTTATTTTGGGGTAAAATCTAATAAAAAACTCGAGTGATATATTGTACAATACTAATTATGTTTGTATAGATCTCGGATGGGGTCATTTGTTAGTTTTTTTTCGATGATTTTTGGATAGAGTTTCCGTATTTTGGTGTTCTTTGAAACGTTTATGACATTTGATAATAATTTAATTTATTGCTATGTCATGTATTGTGGGAACATTTTACCGATTAGAGTTAGATTTTAATACGTTTCTAAATATTGTATACTAGTTAGGTAGTAATAAGCGCGTTTACCTTTTGAGCAGGTATCGGGTTCTATTCCCGGCTGGAACACAAGCTTTCTGCACAAAGGGAATTTGTATTTTTGGTTCTGGTTGTGATTGTGTGATGTGAATGTTTCCGGCACTCACGACTCAAGTCATTGAACTTAGTGTGGGGCTGTGAGTGTAAAAGCGTTAATAAAGCGTCCTTATTGGAAGTTTAATTTTAAGAACTGCAAAAGAATGGAACCTCCATTCTTCTACTGTTTTTCCCGAAAAGTATATGGGGTAGTTTATAAAGAGAATTATAAGGTGTATACTGTATTATTGTTTACTAAACGGTTGGTACTCGCGGCGGTTATGTCGGATTTTCCGATTAGTTTCGGGCATGTTCGTTGCCCATCATCTGGATGGTGGCCGATCGCAACGGTCGCATCGTTAGTAAACAATAATAAATCACGATAGTTTTCAAACTCGGGTATTTACTGAGCAGGCGTGCTTCATATTCGACCACATCATCGTTTTCTATAAGGCGTAAATGTGGTTCAACGCTGGCTTAGTTATACATTTAATTATATTTTTTTTTAATGCAAGTTTGAGATAAAATGTTGCAACCCGGTCAGTTAAATATTATTATAATAATAAGCTTTTTTTTTCAATAAACTATATTTAAACTTTAAGCCTTGTAACACTTCAAATCCCGTCACACAAATGACAAAGTCACAATCAATTGTGTTTAGTATTTTGGTAGCTCGCAACTACCGCTCCCATTTTTTGCAACTATTGTAGTGCTGCCAGAGTCAACGAGCGCGATTTTTTATTTTTTTTGTGCAACTTTTTTAAATCCTATTTCTCGGATTTGAAAGGATTTAGATACTTTGTTGTTACAACAATGAGGTTTGCGGAGACAGATATTTGTTTTGATTTAGTGCAAGTTTGTGTTGACTTTCCCACGTTCAGTTTGATGCTCTTCTCGAGATGGCTGTAATTTTGCGAATTTGGTAGTTGTGTCATTAACTATCGTGAGTGCCTCTTTGGGGTCCATGTGAATAAACAATTTTGATTTTGATGCTGGTTAAAAGACGAAAGTGAGAAATTGAAGGTTTTTTTTATGCTAGATAAGGAATCACTTGACCACTATCTCACTTGATGGAAAGTGATGATCCGGTCGATGTAGTATGCTTGTTTAAAAGACTTATTCACTTTAAACTTAAAGACTGTTAGATTATACCGTTCTGTGAACAAAGAAGTGGCAATGTGTTCCATTCTTCGCTGTACGTATGATGAACTTAGAAGCAAAACGCTTTGTGCGAACTGGGGTCAAGTTGAGGGGTATCAACTGAATTTATTTCTATATTACTGTTTAAACGTATAACTTTTAAAACTTGTGTGCGCCGTATAAGTCCAGTTTTAATAAAGTAACCGTATTTCTATATTACTTCTTTCTGTGTAAACAATATTATGTCGTTAATATTGAAACAGAAAAATAGGTGCTTATTGATTTATACTTTATAAAGAGCGATGTGACGAAGGACATGATTCAAGAGTATGTCTTTTTTATTTATAAAATATAATATGCTATTTGGTAAAGTAAATAGAATTTTGTTCGATTTTTTTATTGATGTGGAGGTCTACCTGGTGAAAAATGTATGTATTGCGGTCTTTTATCGGAACATTGATTATTCTTTTACATAACCATATGCTAAAGATACTTATAGAATTTGACGAAATATGAGATATGGTAAAAGTGATTAAATTTTATAGTGTACGTTAAAATGTAGTCTTGCGTACGCTAAATAAGCTTAATTATAAAGGCTGCTTTACCAAACTGAATAACATTTTGCAGTAATCGTAGAAACAATACTATCACATCTTTAAAAAATCCGAAGAATTTTCCATCCCATAAAAACTGACAGAAAAAGTAACATCAAAACACCGCCTCCATAAAAAATTCAAACCAATCCTACATAAAAACGACAATCCTAATCATGGACCCCTTCGCAATCTCGCTGCCCCAATACTTGGCTTATCAGCATTCGGACACCATAACAGGGTTGCAAAGCCTCATACATATTTTAGGGGGCACGGACCCCGTTTGGTCAACTGTCAGTAATGATTTGCTGTCTTTTCCCTTACTTACGCCCCCAACTATCAACAAAACTAGTCAGACCCTACCAATAATACAACGTTCTCTAATCTACGGCTCTACACGTTTTGGATGAAAAGCCCAGTTGCCCTGAGCTATGCTTTCCAGTATTGTATTGAGTTGCTAAGTTCATGATACAATGGTTTATGGGGGAGTTGGAAAAATCAAGATTATCTGCTATTTTTCGGACGCGCGTGTACCGGGGTGGATATCGGTGGAAAATATGGCTTCCTATTCGTGTCTATTTCGGTTTTTGGTGCTATTTGATTTGTGAATTTACACATCAAATTGAAACCGCAATAAGAAACAATTAAAACATTTTCTTTTTACTGTACTAAGTACCATCATTTTGATGCAAATAATTGGTAGACAATGCTATTCTATTAAAAAATAGCAGAAGATGCAACTGAGTCAGTACTATAGATGTCAAAGTAGCTATACTACCTATCTCTTCACAAAAAGAGTCCACATACCAAACTTTCCATCTTTTACTACCATTTGCCTGTCGACACCAGATATAGGTTTTCGCAAACATTTAGGCTTATTTGTATTGACCTAGGGTTGCCCCACGTTCTCTTTTCTTTAGATTAGTCTGCGAGGCGGAAAATAAGGTTAAACCTTATAATATAGCATGGACTGCTTGCAGGTAATTTAATTGCAACAGAGATGGGAAAATTTTATTTTTATTTGTTTTTCCACGATATTTGTCTTTGAGTGCGTAATCTTCAATAAAACTCGTTTTTTTTTTAATTTTAGGTTTCCTTCCGAAAACAATTTGCTTTTAGCCAGTGTCAATTAATTAATACTATTCTCGAGTTTGGTACAAAGTTCATAATTAGTTATCAATTATAGTCAAAGTACATTTATACAGTCAGTACACACATACAGTACGGTATATACATATAATAATATACAGTCATAGTCTAATCAGAGTCAAATTATGTCCTAGTAAATAGGTAGCTTTAATAGAACTTCTAAATACTGGAGTTTTGAAGCGAAAACGAATAATACGTCTTTTTACCTTCATTTATGCTCGTTCACGAGGTATTAACGGATAATAATTCGCCATTATTACACTTTAACACTTGAAAAATCATATTTTATAAACAACACAAAATCAATGACATCGTTTCTTTACATTCCCAGCAAAAGAGAGTCGGGATTATAACCCTACCATTAATAAATTACTAAATAAAGATTGAAGCAAAACTAGGACAGTCAGTTAAATTTTTATAGTAATGATTGACTAAACGAGCAAGCCGCACGCCTGATGATTTTCTTTTGATAAAACTGCGAGCACATTAATCAGCACCTTAAAATTCACCTATGAAGTAATATTAATATATTATAAACACGTATATTTTGTAATCAAAGTTTTTGTTAAATGGCAACCCTGATGTAGAGGCAACGTGATGCCGCCGTTGGACGCAGGATTCGGCACGGCAAATAGCATTTGTGGTACAAACAACTTGCTTTGGCTATCGCGTTACGTGTCTTGAATAGCTTTACATACCTACCTATACATATATTCCTATATATAAATACATTTAAAAAACTGTGAATAAAACTGTCAATAAAAAAACCGCCTCTTAGAACCTGATTCCTACTTAAACCCTTAGCTTATTTAATCTATGACTTTGCAAATATATGTATATAATTATGTAATTATTAAGATGACATATTCTATAAAATCTATCACACTAATATTATAAACCCGAAAGTTTGTGTATAAGTTTGTTAATATGTTTACAAATGTATGGTTTGTATCCATTCTGATGTAACGGCTGATCGGATTAAGATGAAAATTGTAACGTAGGTACAATCGATGGCATAAGTGTCGTATCGACTGCATAAGTGTCGTTACAACTTATTACTTTGTCGCTGTATCTTGGTTCTTTATCAGCTGCTTCGTTAGGTGATATCGAGGTGTTTTTAACAGTGACGGGGTTCTAAAGCGTTCTAATATAGTCTATAGTTTTTTTTTAATGAATATATAGTAATATATATTTCCATTTATGGTCGACATACCTCCAGTTCGCTCAAAGCGTTTTGCTTCTACATTTATCATCCGTACAGCGAAGGAGTGGACTCATTGCCAGCGTCTTTGTTCCCCGAACTGTATAATCTGGGAGTCTTCAAGTCTCGAGTGAATAGGTATCTTCTAGGCAAGCATGTCACACCTTCGGCCGCATCATTGCTTTCCATCAGGTGAGATAGAGGTCAAATGCTTGCCTATTCAAAATAAAAAAAAAAAAATGAAACTACTTACCGCTGACATGGTGTCAGTGCCTTTTTTTAACATTATTTTATTTTATTTTCAAAAAGCTTACATTATATGCTCGCTTATTACTATGGTGAGTCCATCATATATATACTTGTATAGTTGAATGTACATAGCTTATACCTAGGATTATCATATAGGCTACTCTTAAATTTGATAAATGCGGGCAAAGCTGCGGGGCGCAGCTAGTATTTAATAGGTGTTTAAGCTACAAAGAACCTACAACGGCATCAGCACGCCGCCCGCGCCTTGTAATATGCACGTCAACGCCAGTTGACACTTGACACTTTAAACCTAACTGAGATGATAAATATTTTTTTTATAAATATTGCATAGGTTTCGAGTTGCTCGCCTGGCTTGCTACCAAAGTAGCTTACCACCATCAAGTTGAAAGTCTGCCGCCAAGCCAAATACGGTGTTCCGGCAGTTATCCTTGAGTGCCTGCGTATTCCAGGTTTAGTGTGTTTACCAGCTTCGATCACATCGTCACTTACCATCAGGTGAGATAGTGGTCAAACACTAGCCTGTCACAAATAAAAAAAAAAGGGGTATTTGTGACTTACGCAATTTTGAGATCTAAAATTGTGTTATTCAAAATTGGGTAAGTCACAAATACCTATCCCATATTTATTTTAAAATAATATAAATTAGTAAATGTTAAATTTAAATAATTATTGTTTTTTTTTATATTATATTTATTCGTGACTTACGCAATTTTGAGTAACACACAATGTAACCTTAAAGTTACCGAAAATACACAAAATATGTAGATATTAATTTAAAAATCGTCACTGCCATGATACGTCAATAAGAAAATATAAAACTTTTTTCCTAGAAACTCGTGTTTACCGAACATTTTATGAAGTAAATTGGTGTATCAAATATTATTTGCCGAATCCAGTTTGTTGAAGCATCACAAATAAGTTATCATAACTTGTTATAACGTAGCTTGAGAAAAAATATGCTCATGTTTGTTCGCCCTCGAACTTGTGCCAAAGATTATGTAGGAAGTAGTAACAGAAGAAACACAGTTACAATATTAGATACAATTTTAAAAAATACTAAATTAACACATAAATTAAACAAATACAAACAACGTGTCAATGCAGATTGCAGCTAGCATTTTGCAAACTATACTAACTGGCAAAGGAACACATATTAATATTTATACGAACTATATTGAGATCATAATTCATAGATATTTTGATAGTTTGTTTATTTTTCGTCCGTATTGCCCTGTTGGTACAATTTTCACCTCAAAAATATTTACATTTTGTAGTGCCTCTGTGAAGCACAATTGTATTAGGCATTCTACCCTTAGAACAAGAATTCGAAAGGCAGTCAATCACATACGCCCGTCGCGTTTTTACTTCGCTTCGTCTACCGGAATAAAAGCCTCGCACGACCTGCACTGAGACTGCGTAGGTAGAAAAACTATGCGGAATGACTAATGTGTACTATCTGTAACCTTTTTTGTATCTTTGGTGATAGATTCCGTATAAAGATATAAATTCATCATGTACCTACATAATTTTATTATGACTTTGAAGATGGTTATTATATAGTTTGTACAGTAACGAAATTAGGAGTATACGAATTGTAAAATATTGTTTCTAAATTTGACAGACTTTGCGTTTTTCTTTTTCAGTACCTGTGCTATCTACCGGCCAATTGCTTATATTTCCTAAACTGAATTAAAACTATATACATCTATATATACAGCAATGTCCTTAGTTACCTACAAGGCATCGAGCTTAAAGGTAACTTAACTTGGTAAAGCAAAAATAGATCCTATATTTTCTAACAAAATTCAATAAGAGGTTTTACGTTTTGTTTCATATAAATATAAGCGCTTTCATACTCACAGCCCCACAATCAATTCGATGACTTCTTATGTGGGTGCCAGATATATTCACATCACACACACAATCATACCCAAAACCACAAATTTATCTTAGAGAGAAAACTTGTGTTGCCACAGGGAATCGAACCCAATACCCGCTGATTAGAAGGCGGATGTGTATCCAACTACTCCAGCGGGCAGTTCAATTTAGACGAGACGATCATAGTACCTACTTAATGGGCATATCAAACAAAACTAAGAAAAAATATGTAGCCCTTGCCGTTCTTTGTATCTACACAGAGAAATAAAAATGAAACAACTACACTACTATAGTTCTAGAAATATATTTTGTTGTTAAAATTAGTTACTACGTTCGTTTTACAAAATAAGCTAGTTATTACCAAATAATTTTGTGATTGTTACTAATAATAGTTGACACAAATAGAACTAAAATTTTAGAAACAGCAACGAGACATTTTTCTTAGTGTATAATTTCCTGAGAATATCAAACATATTGGTAGTTGACCTCTTTCGAAATAAGATGGATAAACCCTTCTTGAACCCAAGTCAAATACAGTTGCATCAATCCTAAAAAATCGCAGTCTTCGTGAGAACTCGGAAGACCCTCCACCTGGTTATAAAGCCGTAATATAACTGTTCGCAAACAAAAAACTAACCCTTTGATATCCGTCTTGGGTTAAACAGACCCCGAAATCAAAAGGGTAATCAGACGTTAGACAAATGGCAGGTGTTGCCAGACGCTTCCTGATTCGCGTGAAATTATCTTTTTTTTATAAAGGCGCCATATTTGTGATCTTATCCCACGTTGTCCGATGATGTGTGAAAATTAATAGCTTTCTTTTCAAGTTTGGATGCGATTAAATTTGTAATTTATTACGTAGCAACCCTTGCGTTAGATATTAATAAAAATTGATTTAAATCGACTTAGTATTTATCAAATTTCATGTTTTAGTTTTTGTAACAATAACTAAGAACTTCTTGAATCAGATATTACTAATTTTTTTTTTAATTATTTCATGACCATGGATGCATAGTCTTTCAGTCGAAATATTAAACAAATATTAACAATTTCTATTCTTCATAATAAAAGTCTTAGTCACAAGTCACAGTCAAAGTCAAGTAGTCAGTCATAGTCAAGTCATGCCCTAGTAAAGTGGTAGAAACTTTACTAGAACTTCTATTGGAGTTTTGGAGCGAAGGCGAAAATCACGTTTTTCAACTTTGTGTGAATTGCCTACATTTATGAACATTTACTAAGTATTAACGGTTAATAATTCACCATTATTACACATTAACACTCGAAGAATCAAAGGTTATGGAAAATTATACAAAATCAACAACGCCATTTTTTCACGTTCGCGGCAAAACTCCAGATATTACTAAAAACAATAAGTATTACCACTTAAATCTATACAATTATAATTTGTAGCCATAACCACCTATAAATTACGTGAATTTTGGCAATTTTTTATATTAAAATTATAATTTACCAATAACTCATAAAATTTATTTTTAAATATAACAAAATGTTTACAATTGATATTAGACCTGTGTGTATCGATCATTTTGATTGGTGTTCCTGTATCGTCATATAATTTGGGTAAAAGCCAGTTCTTCATGGTATTCTTATATTCCTGTTTTTTTTAAACTGTATTAAATTTAGCGTTTAAGTTAGCGTTTTAAAAAAAAAGCACCTATGATGAAAATGCTTTAATATAATTTTGAACTGCCCTTTGGCTAGTTGGGTGCGCCTGGGTGCTTAGGATCGCCACATAAGCAATTGTAATAGAGTTCGTCGGTAGAAACACAAGTTTTATCCCCAAGAGAAATGTTTTGTTTTTAGCCGTGGAATTTTGTGTATGGATATGAGTATGAAAGCATGTATAAACTATTATTTTGTAGTTTAGTTCAACTACCCTCAACCATATCATCATTTACTAACTAGTAGGATAAATTTAATGTCTATTGAAGAGAATAAAATATAGAATAGAATAAATATTTATTTGTATAAGTCACATCAAAAATTAGTACGAGTAATAAATATGAAATTAAAATACTTAAAACTATCGTAATCATTAAAGTGCACTCACAAAAAATAGTCGCAACTCAGCATAATATCGAAGAAGGTAGTCACCCACCTATCTCCGACGCTGATATTCTGTTGCTATCATTTTAGATAAAAAATAATACTTGCACTTATTTAAATTAATACCTAATCCAATTTGCGTTAAATCTCATTCGATACGTTATAATTTTAGCTAAACAAAAGTGTTTGGCGTTAAAACTTTTTGATGTTCCATAAAGTATGACTAGGTCACTATGCAATAGTCAAGAAAGTTATGAGTATTTTATGAAAATGTGACCTTTTACCTGCTTGTTTAAGAAACTTTTTAAGTACTTTTCGAACTTATATCTTTTAGTCATAAAACGGGTTTCACTTCTAGACACCAATAAATAGAATAGTTCCTAAAGGCAATTGATTGCACTGATGTCTTTTGTGTCACGCTTATTTCTCAACTTTTGAATTATAGCTCTAATGTAATTGTAGGTGTAAGGTAGTAGTAGTAGTAGAGTATAAGTAATAATAATTATATTTAATAAGAAAATAACGAATTTAAAGTTTTAATAACATTTATTATGTATAACGTTTTTAGTACTCTGGATTAAGTTTCACCAAACTAAATAACGTTGCAATTCCTTCAGTCATTCAGTTTATTTTAATACTTCTCATAAACATTCTAAGTCGTACTCTTATATTTTTTTATTAAATCTACTTCACAGCCACCCACAATTCACGTCAATCTCTCAAGAATTAAAACCCACTTCAATAAATTAAACCTCATTGAGAACGCATCGGGTAACCCTCCAAATGTCAAAGAGGCCGGATATAAACTAACCGCCTTTTCTTTACGCTTTTAAAAGAAAAAACACAAAGGCACCGTCGCAAAGGGTTGCCAGTAAAAAAATGTAGAAAAAAACAATGTTACGCCAATTTTACTTCTAAGGAAATTAGATATCTTTTACAATGGAGGTGCTTTAACCCTTTGTCGATGTGTGGGAAATTGCGTCAAGGTATCTTCGTAACGGGACAGTTGCAAAGCTTCTAAATTTCAACACCTGCCTGACATCTGTGAAATTTTAACGGGTTAGAACACAGTTATCTAGCTAAAAGGATAATCAATGTTCAATATGATCAGTGCTTGAATGAATGATCTTTTAGTGGGATTTTCAACAGAGTGCTACCGCGCTTCGGTTTAGCAGTTAGCCCCAGTTGTTAGTCGTAAGACAACAGTCGTCAAGTGATGTCGGATGCCTTCAGTCAGCCTGACAAATCTTGACACCTAGGACGCTCACTAGTGCCGTGTCTGTTGCCTGTTTAATTTCTGTACACATAAGTCATAGTATTTTAAGGTAGAGGAGCGCATTGCAAGAAAAGCTACCTAAGACTTTTAATACCAAAGTTCCGTGCAGAAGTACCGGAGAAAAGAATAGAATAGAAGACTCGTTATTTATCATAATGATCCTTGGCTCTTATATTGAATCCAAGGCTAAACTGGCTGCCAAGAAATTTAGAAACTTCAGCAAGGTGAAATGGAGTTTCACTCCTGGACAGATTCTCAATCTCTACCAAGCTCAAGTCCGATCCTGTATGGAATACTGCAGTCACCTCTGGGACGGCTCAGCCAAGTACCAGCTTCCGGCTTTCGATTCAATTGAAAAGCAAGCTAAAAAGCTGATTGGCCATACTGAACCAGTAGAGAAAAGACTTCAGAGCCTCGAACATCGGCGTCGCTACAAGATACATTTCGGTGAGTGTGCGACAGAACTGCATCATTTAATTCCTCCAGCTCTCTTCCATCATCGGACAACAAGGCGTACTAAAACAAGACTCCCTTTCATGGTGGATATTCCTCAGATTAGAACCAAGCCTCATCGTCGCTTTCCATCACGTGAGATAGCGGTCAAATGCAAAAAAAAAACATAAATAAAATCAATTTATTTCGGACATAATCCATAAAGTTGTTAGTAACAAAATAATAACTATGTTAGTAAAATTATTATTGGTTGATTATCAATATTATATAATCAATTTGAATAAAAAGAAACAAATATAGGTAAGTACATACTTACTAGTGGACCTACTTATTTTATTCTACCAGTGACTACGTTATCCCAGTGTTTCTGAATTGGGCAGTCCAGACGAGATGCAATCATAAACAAAACACAGCTATTGGAGCTAACACGAAGACGAAAGAACATTTTGGCAACTTTTTTCCGCATTATAGCGTGGAAGCCATCCGTACGCGCACTCGCGAGCATAACTGACGCGCTGCAACCCCGCGGCAGTCCTAACAGTGTTCTGAATCCATTGTCCAATATTGTAAGTACCTCAAACTAAAAAGTATCAAAAATTTTATTGTTCTTACTGAATAAAATAATTAACTTTTTATGTTTGTTTTATATTTTTATCTAAATAAATACCAGAGTAGATAGATAAAGACTAGATTTATAATATGTGTGTCACTTACCATCAATCAAATGTCTTGCTTATCTCCTTTCAAGCATAGCAAAGGTGTTTACATTGCATAATACAACAAAACCTCTTAAACTATATGAAATTGGAAATGGCGTCCGTTTTATCCCAGTTGAGAGACCTCCTGTGGGAAATTAGGCAGACCAAGACGCTCTGTTTTAGTTTTCTGTTGCTTTTGTTTGGTAGAGGCTGGACTATTCAAAATAAACTTATAGTGGGTAGCTGTGCCCGTGGCTTTGCCCGCATTTAATAATACAATTATACAACATATTTAAGACGCTAAGTATTTTTTTTTGAGCGGCTAAGTACTGGTCGTATACAATAAAAAAAAAAAGATAAAGTATTCATATTATTTAGACTGTATAATATACTGAAGTTGTCTTTTAAATGGGATGTAGTAACATGATTGGTGAAAGTTCTCTCGATACAATTATATTTGAAGTAGGGTGTTTTTTTCCACCAGGTGGGATAGCGGTCAAATGCTTGCCTAAAGAGAAAAAAAAATAGCTATAACTTTTTTTTGTGTTTATTAATATAAACGGGACACGCCTTAATATTTTCATTTATATTATTTTAATTGCTATTTTCGGCTTTAGGCGACAGCTTTATATGTACTCTGAGAAATTAAACCTATGGATGGTTTAGGCGCTAAACATTTCTGATAGACGAACGGACAGACAAAGTGCTGCTGCACCCAAGTCAACTTAGAAATCCACGTTGCTCAGTCAGAAAAATCCTATTAATGTCGTATGATAAAAGAAGGCCATGAAACTTCACTACCCTTAAAGAAATTTTCAGCATAATTTGCGTAAGCAAAAATGAAACCCGACATACGGCTTAGTGCTCAAAGGTTCTACCTTTTTGCTTGATATGGTTATAATTCACATACTCACCTAGAAAATACTATATAAATTCAATCCTACTTATATTATATATGCGAAAGTTTGTGTATAAGTATGTTTGTTTCCTCTTCACGCTCGGCGGAATAGATTTGGATGAAATTTGGAATGTACATAGCCCACTCCTAGGATTAACTCATAGGCTACTTTTTAACTTGATAATAGCGGGCGAAGTTGCGGGGCACGGCTTGAAATAAACAAACGCTTTCACACTCACAGCCTAGACAGCACATATCACAGTTACATAATTATTTTCAATTATATGTAAAAGAAACTGTTAATATTTGACAGTAAAATTTAAGTCTGATCGTAAGCTTGAAGCTTACCATCAGGCAAGGGGAATGCTCGTCTCGTATCTCAACAAAACAAAAATTAACAATAATTCTTCTTTGATAGTAACAAGTACTATCAAAGAAGAATTATTATTATAATATTCCCAAATATGGCCGCTTTCTCTTAACCTACTTTCGCCCACATCCACGTTCGTTACCACAATGACGGGGGCAATTCTATATGATAAACAGCCTCGTCTCAGCTATAACCGAATTATTGATACAAAATCGATATAAAATACAGAAATACTTGGACGTATATCCTCTATAATACTATATTGATGATACCGGCACAGACTGATTAATGGTTACCCAGTGGTGGATACAATGACGACTCACGACCCTGCGTATGAAGGGGTAAAAAAAATTCGTGAATATTCGATTTACACGCAATACATTGCTGTTTCTCTACAAACTGCTAGTCAAGTTTACATAAGAAAGCGTCGATGTATAGCGTGCTATCAATGTATTGGAGATATTTTGTGGTCGTATTACAAAGGTGGAATGTAGGGTTGTCGCCAGCACGGTGACTTGTAATTTTGCGTGTGTATTATGTTGCGTCGGAAAAATGTAGGTACTGGAACGTGGAAAGTGGACTCAATGTTATTTCGCAGAAGTATCAGATAATGAAATACGAACAAACAAACATTAATTTTCATATATTATATAGCATTAATAGTTTACCCCTTTACCTGTGTTTCTGGTAGTCACAGTGGGAGTTCATCACCGACCCGTGGTGCAAAAATTACTGCACAGTGGGTAGCCGGAGAAAATACACAGCATTGTGTAGTTTAAATTAAACTACATTTTTAATTTTGATTACTAAAAATCTCGATGTAACTTATTTTTAAACGACTTCACAAAAAAGGGGAAGGTTTTCAATTCAACTGTATTTTTAAGTGTTTTAGCTTATAGCTTCTTTACTAGGTAAACCAATTTTGATGATTTTATTCGAAAGCTGGTGCTTTCCATTTGGTCCCATTTTAATTTGAGCAAGATCTGACCAGTATTTTTTGAGTTATCCTCAATAATGCGTATTTAATTCATATCATAGAATCTGATCAAGGGTTCCGAAGAAAAACGATGAGATCAAATTATTGTTTAAGCTTTGCTTGCGTTTAAATTATTTGAAGTTTTGATGGCGCTGTCATCATAAACTAACCTTTTATAATAAATAAGAGTTAAAAACTAATAACCAACTGCAAATATCAACCTCAAATATCTCAAAAACTCTTCATCAGATCTTGATCAAATTGTAATGGGACTAGAACGTATAATCTTTCGAAGAAACCGGTTAATGAATTACGGAGTTCAGATGAAACATACATGAAAACAAAGATTCCGACGAATCTAGAAACTCCTTTTTTGAAATCGGTTAAAAAGTGTCCTCTAAAGTTGCCTATAAACTTGTATTACTAACATAACGAGGATAAAAGAAAAATTGCTGTACTATTATAATATATTGTACAATTCTTCTGTACGTGTGTATGTGACTGAACTTCTCAACGGCTGGACCGATTTTGATGATTTTTTTGTGCGTAGTCAAGAATAGTTTAGATTCACAATTACATTGAATAAATAATGGTTATTTTTATTTACGCGGGCGAAGCCGCTGGGAACAACTTGTACATGTATATAGTTTTTATATAGTTGTAGAAAATAATTAAATTTGCCCTTAGGTTGGGATATTTCAGAAACCTATAAATTCATCAACACTTAATTTGAATTTAATTACCGAAGTATCATGTTCCATACATTTACATCAAAAACCCGTACGCAAGCTGTCGCGTCAAGTCTATGGGGTCACATTATTAATGGCAACCCTTTGTCCCTGCCGCCAATCGATTTCCGAACCCTGTTCAATACAATGCACGTTTTAAAATTTAAAATCCGATATCTGTACGGTGTTTTTTGTACACTACGATGCATTTTTAACCCTTCAACGTGTCTATGTCAGTGGTTGTTAAAATGCGCACCCATAGTGGTGCTCAACATAGAATCTGGGTTTACTACTAAAATCACGAAGCATTTATAATATATAGAGATAAATTAGAGCAAATAATAAAACATATACATAAACGATTTTACACTCATAGCTCCACACTAAGTAATATGACTTGTGTCGTGGATGCCGGAACATTCACATCATTACAAAAACATTCACAGCCAGAACCAGAAACACAGATTTCCCTTGGGGAGAAAATATGATGTTTTACCTGAAAATAAAACAATTATTATATGCGAAACCTTATTCTAGACCTTAAACAGTGAGAGATAACATCACTTCCGGAACGACGTCACGACCTCTTGTCTCCCTCCCATCCGGCTCCGCCCCACTTGAGCCGGGGGAGGGGGGGTGAGCTTGCCCGAACTGTCAGGCGCGCTCCTCACATTGCATCTCACTTTCGGTGGACAAGATAAAGAAGTCCACCAGGCAGGATTCTAAATAAAGGTCTAGAATAAGGTTTCGCATATAATAATTGTTTTATTTTCAGGTAAAACATCATATTATATGCTACGAACCGTTATTCTAGACCTTAAACAGTGAGATGTGTTTATTATCGCCTGGTGGCAAGCTAAAAAGTATGCCAATGTGTGAATAAATATAATTGATAGTACCAGGTACTTTATAATGTGTACCTAGGTTATGTAAATCTATTATATATATCCCATGAATAGGTGTACCTACAGAACAGAGGGATGAAAGTCACCTTGAAATTAGAATAATTATAATTGTAACTCACAGCAAATACATTTTATTATTATGGTACCTTAACTAAAATAATGTTATGACAAGGAATTAACAATCGTAAATGTTACAATGACTATTAGTTACAATGCTATCACATGCATAGACAGGTAAGTAAAGAATTTGATCATTTATTGATCTAATAACAGTTTAGCAATGACACTTGTATATATATTGTTATATATGTTTATGCTACAGTGCTTCAATTCAAATAGGCTCACACGTAGGGATACGTCATAAATTTACCTTGAGAGGCCATTGTAAAAATAAAAGCACTTAATTCAAACATCAAGTTATTGCAAGTACTGAAGTAGTCCAAGTACAAAGTATGAAGAGGCTTCAATACTTGCCTCTTAAAATCATCTTTACCCAAATCGAATCATTATTACATGATTACTATAGAGATTTAGGTGCGGGGGTTCACATTGAAGACACGGGGAACGTAATATTGAAGCACTTTTATTAAATACAACCGGTACATTAGCTCACACACTAAAGAAACAGCACGCGGTTAGCGTGTGGCACAACGCGGGGAGTGCGGGGGAATGTTCATACGTCTGCCTTGGTCCGGCTCTCGATGGCACTGACTCGAGCGATGCCGCCGCGCCGGCCGCTACTAGCAGCCGACCGCCGCGCCGCTCGCGCACTCTCTCCTCCTCCCCGACTAGATTATTGCATACCCTACGAGATGAAAACAAATTTCTTACGTCTACATCATTAAACAAGACATATCACAACAAGACATTTATTCTATTAGATCTGTAATCTCCATAATAACTGCAACGGCAGGTTTATACTTGTGGAGTAGGTAGACCCAAAGAAAGGATGTCAATAAACATGTTTAAATTCGTTTTTGATCTTGGGTCGATAATTAAATGTGCAAAATTGCGGGCTTAACTACTACATTCGAGAAGCAATAAGAAAACCGTACTTTATGTAAGTACTCATCTGAAATATTATTTTAAAGAAATGGTTGATCACTTATCCATTCAAGTACAATAAAATTATAAATGTCAAGACTGGGATCTATAGCTAGTCCTTTCGTAATATATCTGGTCTACGTGACCGTTACACACCGGCTAAGGTAAAACTCTTATTGGCACTCCATTGGAAAACGTCGTTGTGGTAATTCCTTATGGTAATTAAAAATAAAATATTTAAATAATTTTAAATGCATTTAAGCAAGAAATGAACGAGTGCTTAACTAAGCAAAGGGAGCATGTGAATGTGATTGATATATGATCAACATTATCATTATTGCCAAATACCAGATAAAACTTTGTATTAAAATGACGGAGAAATTAAAAATGTGATCAACCATTAAAAAACATCAGAAATGTTCCGCTATCAGCTCTTTCGAGTTCCAGACGCCAAACCATCGAGTAAGTTGAAGCTTTTACTAAGTATCAGAACCGTATGAGACGAACATAGCGAAAAAGAAAGTGTGTGCTCGTTAAAGCGAGAAAATCTATCTGTGTTTTAAAATTCACAATGTCTCTTCCTAAGCCGTTTCAGAAGAGTACACTTACTGGACAGTTTGTGTAATGATAACAGGATGGTGTACATATTGTTAACCAGTGTAATGTAACACACTAAATAAATACAGCTATAACACAAGCTATAACACACTAAACAATGCATATATGAATATACAATTACTATGGAATGTATAAATAGTAACTTCACTACGTATGTGAATATCGGTAAACCCCCACTAGTACATCAGATTGCAGTAACGTCTTTGGTGCTTAGAAGACATATAGTGCCATCTAATAGGTTCCACTGTAACGCATGAGACAACGGTCGTTACAAGGTATGAAACAAGAACTGATTGCATTCTTTGTATCTATTAAGACCAAGTACTTACTTAAAAGAAAAGACTTCGTTATTTCAGTTAGGTAGTCTGCAATTTAACTGCAAGGAATGGCAAGTGAAACAGATACCTTCAGTTACTAACTAGGCCGAAACCGTAAAGTTTAATATGCTTACCAGGTATTATCAGACTCCACCAATTTGCTTTTAGATTAGAGCGAATATTTTTGAGCCATATTTACTTCTTATACCCGGGCAAATACGTGGAGTTTAGGCTTGGATTCCATTTGATAATAAATGACTTTGGTTGGGATCAGAATAGACTTCTCATAGTTCACAATCCACCCGATCGAGGTTGGGACATGAATATCTTCCGCAGCTTAGTCCTTCAAGGAAAAACAATCCCTGGTTGGCATCAGAAAAAATAAATTAAATTCATTTATTGGCCATTACAACTGACTGTTACACAAGGCAAGTCAATGTTACAGAATTATTTGCAATTGTATATTAAAAATTGTGACACACTCGAACGAGGTTAGGACTTGAATAGCTTCCGTAGCTTAGTCCGTCAAGGAAAAACGATCTTTAATTGGAGTCAGGCTAGACTTCTGATACTTCATCACTCACTCGAATGAGGTTAGGACATAATAGCTTCCGCAGCTTAGTCCGTCTAGGAAAAACGATCCTTAGTTGGCGTCAGATTGGACTTCTGCATCACTCACACGAACGAGGACTTGAATAGCTTGTCGAGCTTGGTTCGTCCAGGCAAGGCGATACTTGTTTAGTGTAGTCGCTCTGGGTTCGATTTCTAGTCCAACGCGTACAATACCTACTAGAACCGACGGTAGATGGGCGCCGGCGATAAATACGTAAACAAAATATCCGGGTCTATGTATATTTTGATCACAATTCGATCGCTTACAATAAGTCCGATCCGAGAAACAAAAAATTAAAATGTTTGGTTTCAATACCAAGTAAAGTTTGATATTGTTTAGATTATTGCTAAATACACGCTCAGCTACCGGGGTACTGTTAAAATATTTTAAAAAGCGAGGGTATTATAGCCAAAGAAGCAATTCGGTAATATTATTAAAATGTAGGTACATTTCAATAAAGTCTCATAAAAATATTATAATACAATGTAAGATATAACAGATCGCTCTTAGCGATAAGACCTACATATTATTATATTTATAAGTTTCTCTGTAAGCTGTATTTAGCTTTTGATGTCAATAAATAGTAATTGTATTGCATTGATATCATAAATATTAAGCTAATATGTATCGAGTTATCGGGAATTTTTTGCTACTGTAATTTTGTCTCGGATCGCATTTATTTCTGGCAGCTTTTGGTTCTTACCTATGGATGAAAATTCATTGACGACCAGCTTTTAAAGTATGTAATTGTGACGGCTCAGTTTCATTGTTGTTGCAATAATAGGACTTCCGCGGTCGCTTTGCAAACATCGTGCCTATTCCGCATAGACACGAATAAAGCTCTTTTCCACAGCGTTCGAGTTGTTAACGACATGCTCGACAGCGAGAGATCGTGGCAGGCGGAGGCGATGCATGGTCTCTTTCTGCGTTTCCGACTGAGAGGCCGCGGAGCGGGCTTTTCAGTCTGACCCGATCCGGCGCAAACGTCCGGGAGGGAGGATGAGGCAGTTCGCCCGCCTCCTCTCTCCTCTTCTGTAGTGGGACCACTGGTGGAAAGCCAGGGGGCTCACCCTCACGTTCGAGTTTTAAACAGCTTTTTTGAACCTCTGGCTCTTAGTAAGAAAGAAAATAAATGCTGTGGATTGAAAAGGTTAATGCGTGGATACTTTGCATGTCCAGCCTTTAAAATTCAAAACAAAATATACAATTAATGCGATATCTTTGTCGTATCTATTAACTATAATTTGTAAGAAAGGAAAGATATCCTGTGAATTGAAAAGTTAAAATTGCGTGGATCCTTTGCGAGTCAAACTTTAGAAATTCGACTCTTATTATACAAGTGCGACTGCTTCGGATGATTTGGTTCGCATCATACAATTCAGTTAGGAAAGACAATACACATATTTTTGAAACAAGATTGTTGGTTTATAAATCGAGCGGGGTAAGTAGGCTCATTCCAGAAACCTAATCCTAGTTGAATCTTAAAGCTGCAGTTAATTACGAATGTGCAACTTACCCTCATGGTTTTTTTTTTTTTTTTTTTTTTTATCATTTTCGTTTTGTGAAATAAGCAAATTTGAATTCGCATCGAACCTGACCGCATCCCCTCTACTTGTCTCTCGCTCGATGACCGCGGTGACTCGACGGTGTGGGGCTGGGTTACACGACGACAACGATGAAGATGACGAAGATATCAGTGGTGAAATTAACGGAGGCGGGCGACCCCGTTCACCTACTTCAATCTTGAAAAAATATTACGAGTGCTACAATAACAAAATAAAAGCACAAATTAGTCACGTTTAAATATTATAAAAGTTTAATTGTTAACATTTAAATATTTTTTAAAATAAAAATTATAAAGAAGTTTATTACTTTATAATAAAAATTTAAATTAATTGTTAAAATTATAACATTAATAAAAATTATAACCAACAGCAAAGCTGTTACCCGCTTTTAAAGAGGTGTGTTCACGCCGAAAGCAAATGCCAATGTGAGGAGCGCGCCTGACAGTTCGGGCAAGCTCACCCCCCCTCCCCCGGCTCAAGTGGGGCGGAGCCGGATGGGAGGGAGACAAGAGGTCGTGACGTCGTTCCGGAAGTGATGTTATCTCTCACTGTTTAAGGTCTAGAATAACGGTTCGTAGCATATAATATATGTTATGTGTAGGACATCGAACCCTGATTAGAAGGCAAACGCGTACCCAACTAAGCATACGGGCAGTTTACTGTTCTAGGTATGTCCTTGATATAGCCGTTAATTATTTTCGTATTTACTCTCTACCAAAAAAGAAATATATATCTGCACCTCGCGGTTTTACCCGCGAAAGTCCCGGACCCGCGGGAATTCCGGTATAAAAAGTAGCTTATATCGTTTGTCAAGCCTAGTCTATGTCTGTACCAAATTTCATCAAAATCAGTTCAGTGGTTTAGGCGCACAAGCGTAACAGACAGACAGAATTACTTTCGCATCTATAATATATATGTATATATATTTATATAGTATAACAATATATAGCTAACTAATATCCTACTAATATTACAAATCCGAAAGTTTGTTTGTAACTGTGTAAATGTTTAAGTGTATAAGTATGTTAGTTCCCTCTTCACGCTTTAATGGCTGCACGGATTTACATGAAATTTAGAATGTACATAGCTTATACCTAGGATTAACATATAGGCTACTTTTTAACTTAATAATAACGGGCAAAGCCGCGGGGCGCCTAGTAGTATATAGTATAACTAAGATCAACATTTTCAAATCAATGATTATACAGATTGAGAACCGGTGTACTCGGATTGTGTAACCACGCGGTGTCTGTACGTGACAATTTAAACAAATTCTGGGCCATTTGGCTTCTGGGGTGGTTCGCTTTTTTTAAGAACTTATTTTAAATAAAAAAAACGTCTATTGAACACACGGATGCGGGATGAGTGTGTGGTCGGTGATCTCTTGCTATTAGGGTTTTGCATTTGACTAACGTTTGAATGGAATATAACGGTACAATTTAAATGATATTCATACTATTCATACTACATATAATTTAAATAATTATCGAATGCGGATAAAATATTAGCAGTTCCTTTAGTAAAATAAACGCTTGGCTACTATTAAACCTCATGGTAATCTGCTAATTATTGATGTGTCAATAATAGTTGTCACTAGCGTTGACATTGCTTCAAATTTTGACAGATGACAGATTAGTGAAAGCTGTATAGCGGATGTTTGCGATTTCAAACTACATTCAAGGAGTTTTTGCCGCGAAAGTGAAAAAATGGCGTTGCTGATTTTGTATAATTTTCCAAAACCTGTGATTCTTCGAGTGTTAATGTGTAAGAATGGTGGATTACAAGCCATTAATACTTAGTAAACGTGCACAACTGTATGCAAATCATACAAAGTTGAAAAACGTGATTTTCGCCTTCGCTCCAAAACTCCAATACAAGTTCTAGTAAAGTTTTTACCACCTTACTAGGGCATGACTTGCTATGACTGTACCTTGACACTTTTGCTTGACTTTGACTGTGACTACGATTTTTAATATGAAATACACTTGACATATATTATTACTTGGCACTGGCTAAATGCACATGATTGCGAAGCCAAAATTAAAAGAAAAAAAACTACAATAAAATTAATAGGTAACGTTAAGCATGTTAGAAAGATATCATATTATGTAAGTATGTAAAATCGGACCGCCTATAACTTAAACATGTTGAAATTAGTTTGTATATAAATGAAGAAAAAGCAAACCTTATTTCTTCAAGTTTTGTTGTTCAAGCATCAAATTGAAACATATTGCAACTTGGTCAGTTACACCGTACACGTTAGAACATAGCTACCGACATACAAAAAATACATACATTATACCTTAAAATACATACATAATAAAAATACACATCCGAGACAGTAATCGACACCAACTAGCATTCTCGACAAACATAATTATGAAACATTTTGTCATGCAGTTATATCTGCAATAGGTGCTGGATATATAATGGTATAAGTGAATGCTATTTTGAGATGAAGTAACACTACCACAAAAGTGTTAGTTTAGCTTTTCTATAACATGGCGTCATTATCAATTCAAAGATGATACTATAGTATTCCGTCAATGTCAGCTAAAAAGCGCCTTAAATATACTCGTGAAGCACCTTAAAAAAACACCATACCACAAACAACCATTCAGCCTCACTTTCTATATCACCATTCCAAGATCAAAGCCATATCCAATAACAATGTCACCGCCATTCTTGAAATCCATTCGGCATGAATATTTAATATTGACGCCATGTGAGGCTCTTGACAACGATGTGACCTGTAATCCCTCCCTGCAGGAGATCGAGTTAGAAACCTGGTACCCCTCGGGGAGGATTTAGTGGCAGCTGAGAATGACTTTTGATGAAAGAAAAATTTAAGTAGTTGGTAGTTCTGCTTTAGCATTCTAGATAAAGCCGCTAGACGCTAGCGGCTAGGTGTTGAGAAGTAGGTAAACGGTATCTGCAATTTCAATATCTAAACAAGGTTTACTTTAAGAGGTAGGACAATTTTGAGAGTCCTCTTATTAGCAAGATCTTGCGAAATTGTATACTAGACAATACCCTACTAATAGGGTTTCAACTGGGTGTTACCGTTACCGTGCTTTCAGTCAGTCCTGGCTATTAGTCGTAAGGCCGGCTTGAAAAATCCTGACCAGGTTTGTCCACTAGTCATTGACATATTATACATCTATACTATTAAATACTGTATATTACTGTACACTAAAAAGTGTTTCCAATCTATACGACAAGCAAGCAAGTATCGTTGGGTTGCTGATTAGTGTACATGCTAAATAATTTGACAGTACTGAACAGCACTAGTTAGGTTGAATGGTCAAAGTTTCCAAAATGTGATGTTACTTATTTTTCTCCTCTTTTGTACTTAGAGCGATTTTTTTTTACAACAATGTCTTGATAAAAATATTTTATATCGATCACAGCAATTTTGATTTTTTTGAATAAGACAAACTGTCGTAAATTAGTATTCAAGTTTCAGTCGAAAACCTTAAACCCGAATGCATTTCAACCAACAATCGGACACTCAAATCCGATCACCAATCGCGTACCTCTACCATCCATCACTAGTACCTCCCACACCGTGTTACCATCCAGATACCATTTATAACGGAGCGACATACCAATTTATATAAAAGGAGGGTCACTTATAATTGAATGTAAAAAATAGTCCATTTGGCACCCAACGTGGGGCAGATCATACTTTTGGCGCCCAACGTGGGGCGAGCGTGGGGTGAAGACGCGGCCATATAATTTTAATATTAAATGATGTGCAGCATACGGTGCTCAATTTTAATGTAGCTCATTTATTTTATGTTTCTGTGTGGCTTAAAGTTTTATGCAAAATTGAAATATTAATATATTATCATGTTTTTATTTTATTTCTTATGTACGACCCAATTGGCGCAGTGGACAGTTGTCCGCTCTCTACGCCGTGGGTCCTGGGTTCGATTCCCGGCAGGAGCACAAATTCCTTCCCAAGGGATATTTGTGCTTCTTGTTCTCGGTGTAATGTGTGTGTGATGTGAATGTTTCCGGCACCTACGATACAAGTCTTTGAGCTTAGTGTGGGGCTATGAGTGTAAATGCGTTTGTTCGTTTGCTTGTTTGTATATTGGAGCCAAATTTCTTTCTTTTGTATTGATTAAAATTATAAGCAGTATTTGTAAGGTCGTAATGTCTTATTATCTGTGCATTTTAATCAAGTTAAAGTGATTCTTAATTTTTACCTACTTGTCTTTTGGAACCTCGAAGCTTTAAAACCTTTTGCACAATATAATCACTTACTCTTATCCAAAGGTAACATCAACAAGTCAAACTATCGAACAGCTCGCGGCTGGCGTTGTTGGTAACGCGTCTGCCTTCTAAGCGGCGGGTATCGGGTTCAATTCCCGGTGGAAACACAAGTTTTCTCCAAGGAATACTGTGTTTCTGGTTCTGGTGTGTTTTGTATATGATTTGATTTTTTCCGGCATCCACGGCATGTCTTCGAACTTAGTGTAAGCTGTGAGTGTGAAAGCGAAAAACAAACCTACGGCTGACTAGCGGTTACACTCTACATATCGGATATAAAAGTGTATTATAAAATGCCTAACCTAACTTTATCCACCTCTTTCTCCTTGCACCAAAGGTCCAGTATTTATATTTGCACACGGGGTATCAAGTCTCGACCCCGCAAATCTCCTATAACCTTTACTCTGCGAATTGGATACCGCGACGGTATTATGTAGAATGTAGCCAATATGTAGTAAAACAAGGTAGGGATAATGTAGTAAGAATACCTACAAATACGTTAGATATTCTGTGAGAGCAAAAATTATACGTAGATGTTCATTGTAAGGAGAAACAAGGTTCACTTATAATATTTACGAAATATAATAAAGACACATTGTGGCGTCCTGTAAAACAATTACAATTAAATAATAAACAACGTCGCATCACCTGCACCGAGCATCTACTCAGCTGTGCTCTGTACCTAGATAGCTATAGAATGCGCGCGCGCATGCCGGCCGCCGCGCCATGCACCGACGTGAAACCAGTTTGCTACGGAAACCACCGCGAAGCGCACACCGCTCGAATACATTTATTGTTTACGTTTTACGTCTATTGTAACTTGTGTTGTGCTGTTATTAATATAGAACTTTAACTCGTTTTTATGGTCGTAGTGATTTAATTACCTTATAAAGACTATAACATTAAATAATTTAAAAATATAACTAAAGATAGAAAGTGCAAATAAAAAAATTTGTACGTGTATGACAAGATTGGCTTTTTAGGTTGCTTTGAGACATAACGCTCATTTGCAAGAAGGGTGACATAACTAAAAAAACAGTGATTTTTAGTTAATTAGATTGGCGCACGCAACTAATTTTATTCTATTTGCTACAAAAACGACATAACGCTACGAACAAACTTGAGGGAGCGAGAGAGGTTATGACTTTATGTTCTGTTGCACTCGTACCGCTGCTTTGTTTCGAGACCGTATCATCTCAGTTATAGCGGGACCTTGTTAAAGTGTGCACGTGCTTGATTTCAACGACGACGGCATAAACAGTGTTATGACTTTCTTCTTGAAAAGGTAAGTTGATAACATCACATTACGTTCGCTAGAATAATGACATAACTTTTCTTATGACAACCTATAGTTAAAAATATATAAACATAACCACCGCCATATTATGCGTTATGACATTTTTTCTACAAAATCAAATAGCCACAGATGATAATATTTCTTCTTAATACGTTTTTGGTAGCAACAAATACTTAATAGAGTATTTCAGTAACGTCTCAGGTTATGTTATGTTGTTATTGTTCTTAAAATCACAGCATATTTTGTGTTGGTGTTTGCAATATTTTAAAATATGTCATTATTTATAATACTTTTTCTGTTAAACTAAAATTAGTAGCGTGACTTACGCGTAGTCGATGTAGACATCGACAACGCGTATGTCACGCTTATTCCCGTATTAATTTAAATTTAATAGTTCAAAATGTGCGTGAGTCTTTATCGCATAATTTTTCTGTGTTTAAGGGTACTTCAAAGGTGATTATTACGATGCATTCAAGTAACAGCAGAGGAAAACAAATACTAGCGTTGATTAACCTCAACGTTTAGTAGAAGAAGTCGATGTCAAATGAAAGGGGTAAGATAATATGACTTTTTTTTAAAAATGCATACGTTCGTATGTAATACATAGGTAAACTTTGTTTGCTGGTTTGATTATATACTTGATTTCTTTATTTTAGAAAAAAAATATGCTTTTATTGCCATGGGTAATATTTCTTCGAAAGAACATATCAGCGAAAATATTCAACGCAGTTCGAACAGCTCGAGCTCGTCCTGTAGCAATGCAACGAATTCAAACAAGCGAAGCAACAATTCATTAATTGAAGGTATTTTATGTTTCCTTATTATCTACTGCTATTTTTTTCACGTTTCTTTTTAATTACAGCTACATTAGCTGATGACAATAGTACGTGTTTTTTTAAGTAACTTTGTGTGCTGTATTAATTTATTATAATTCTTTACTTTTACAAAAGGATGGTACCAACAAAGCTGTGGGATATGTTTCTCCAAAGAAATATATAAGCGAAAATAGTCAACGCAGTCGCTTAAATAGTTCAAGCTCTTTCAGTAGCAATGCAATAAATTTAAGCCAGCATTGCAACACTTTGTTTATTGAAGGTATTTTTCGGTTCTTTATTACTAATGCTATTTTTCCAAAGTAAGTTGAGGGTTGAGATTGAACTTACTGAGTATAATAAGGGATAAGTGGGTACAATTAATCTTTTTGTTCCCTGATTCATCTTCTACCATTAGCAATATTATCAGTTATCCCATACTTTTTTCATCTTTTACAGACAGTGATGATTCCGTCAGGGACCCCTTCGTATCAACCACCAGAAAATCAAACCCCCGGGTCTCCTTCCAATGAAAACTATGAGGAACAATTCAGACAGTCGCCCCCGGTACCATTAGGTTCATTAATTAGTAGTGATGATATCAATAACGAGCCAAATCAAGAAAATGCAGCTGTGAAGACAAAAAAACGTAAAAGGGATGAAAATTGCTGGAAAAAAAATGTTTTGAAAAACTAAGGAATAAAGGAAAATCCTATACTATATTTAAAAAAAATTATCTCTTTTTAAAAATTTAGTTAGTGTGTAATTCGTAAGATTGTCTGGTGTTATTGTTGATTTGTTAATTTTATTAGTACCATAGATTAAAAAGATGGTTTACTGGATTTGATTAAGTAAATCGCCATTCCCAAATATGCTACTTTTTATAACTATCTTTAAGATTTGGTTGTGACAAAATACTAACATTTTATTTAATCACTAACACATAAATAATATTTAAAAAAACGTGATCTCTTTGGCTGTGCCAAAAATTTTAGTAAGTGTGCAATTTGTAAGATTTGTTATTTTTTGAATTTTATAAGTACTATAGATGATGATTTTATTACTAAGCAAACAACAATTAAAAGACTGAATAAAAATAATATCTTTTTAATAACGACTTATTATTATTTAAATACCAAATAGTTTTTACCAAAATAGCATTAAGTCAAAATAATAAAAAAATAATATTATGATTTATCTCTAATAACGTCACAATTGATACCTTATGGCGGAAAACAAGGAATTATAATAAAAGCTGTTGCATTTCTGTCTTGAATTCCATTTTTTTTATGAAATTGATGTATGAGAAGAAGATTTAATATGATCAATGGTTTTATTTTTACTTTAAATTGTAATAATAATTTTTTTAAATTGTAATTCATCATACCCGAAAATCATCAATTTTGAATTATGTCTAGCTTCTCGCAAATGAGCGATAAATAATTGTCGCCATTTTCACTTCGCACTCAGTCTAATGTTAATATTAGTACCTAGATGACCAAGTTTTGCTCGTTTTTTTTTAATTTTAATCGACGTTTTCTAAAAAATTAAACCTAGATTGATCGATTTAAAGCCCCCGAAACCCCCTGCATACTAAATTTCGTGAAAATCGTTGGAGCCGTTTCCAAAATTCAGATTATATATATACATATATACAAGAAATCCTCGTTTAAAAGCATGCGATATGAACTGCCCGTTGCATTGGCGCGTTATGTGCGCGTTCGCCTCCTAAACACGGGTATCGGGTTCGAATCTCGGCGGGATCACAAGTTTTCTTTTCATGGAAAATTTGTTTCTGGTTCTGGTTGTGATTGTGTGTGTGATGTCAAAGTTCCCGGCATCTGCGACACAAGACGTCGAATGTCGTGTGGGGCTGTGAATGTGAAAGCGTTTATGTGAATGTAAAAAAACATGTTCATATATACCTAAGTTATTTACAATGATACTGTAAATAAATTCCTTAATAAATCTAGACAAGCATAGATGCCTTACATTCATAAAAGAATTACACAACAAATAACAGGCAGAGGCACTTAAATAAATTTATCCATGTTTTAAAGTCAAAAATAAATAATAGCTACTGGCCATGCCCCGCGGCTTCCCCGTTTTAATAAAGTTTAATAATTAAACACAACAAAGCTTAACATGCTTACAGCGCGAAGAGAAAACAAACATACACACTCATTTACACACAAATTTTCGCAATTATACTATTAGTGTGATATGTGACTAACCTAACCAACGCTCTTCTACATAATGTAATAGGTTGATGACTTTTCACAGTATTTTTTTATATTTACATTTCTAATATAGTCGTACTACAAAACTACTGTCTAAATGATCCCAATACGCAATAACGACTCTGCGTAGATATTAATACGCTTGAGTTATTTTGCTGAATACCGTCCCCCTCTCGGACATGTCTAGCCAGGCCGGTTTATAGCTTTGAAAAATCCCATATCTTCTTGCAAGGATCACACGGTCCCGCACACGCCTACATAGCATAAATATAATAGTTCCGTAGATTTTCTGGACGTGACACTAATAAACTATAGACCAGAACTAAAGACTGTGTAACGTGTTAGAAACTACATAGATAGATAGATAGACAAACTCTTTATTGAACACCATATTTGTGACAAAACATAATAGAAAATAATTACATACAAAATAAGTGTAACAATAGGCGGTCTTATCGCTAAAAGCGATCTCTTCCAGACAACCTTTGGATGGAGAGGAATTACGCAACAAAGTTGGACGTCGGTGTTTTAACATAACAAGATTCAGAAAGATGCAAGATTAAAAAAAATAAAATTATAATGTAAATTATAATATACCTACTTAATTATAAATAATGATATATAACAATTAAAATACACTATTATATATACCTTTGTACAATTATGACCTAATATAAATACATATAAATACACATTATAATATAATACGTAAGAATAATTCGTTAATATTTGTTTCAATGATTATTGATACGAAGCAACCACTTTGATAAAAATATTCATATGAGGGTCTGCGTTTAATATATTTTTTATCAGTGAAAGACAGTGGTTATTGTTTGCTCTATCCAGTGAGTTATAATGCACCCATAGCTAAAATTAGTACCACACATTACTGCGGTTCTTCATTCATGGTATTTATATACTAGCCATGCCCCGCGGCTTCGCCCGCTATTATCAAGTTAAAAAGTAGCCTATGTGTTAATCCTAGATAAAATATGTACATTCCAAATTTCATCCAAATCCGTTCAGCCGTTAAAGCGTGAAGAGGGAACAAACATACTTACACAAATTACACACAAACTTTCGGATTTATAATATTAGTAGGATTATCTAGGTACAGATTATAATGAAATAGTGACATGAGTAAAATTGTATAATTGTATGCTTTGGTCGTCTTTGATTCTAATAAAATTTAAATATCCAATAATGAAATACTCCTTACTCCTATCTTATATATAAAATTCTCGTGTCACAGTTTTCGTTGCCATACTCCTCCGAAACGGCTTGACCGATTTTGATGAAATTTTTTGTGCTTATCCGGTATCTATGAGAATCGGCCAACATCTATTTTTCATCATCATCATCATCATCACTTTTCATCATTATCAACGCGGGTGAAACCGCGGGGCGCAGCTAGTATTATATATAACTCACCATGTTTATATGAAAGTAAAAATCTAAGTCTCTTTTAAAAACAACCTTTGTCTTAGAATAGACCAAAATTTGATAATTACAAGAACCTATTCACTTGAAGACTCCTAGATTTTTCCATAGTTTTCTGTAGCCACATCTAGTTGTACTAAATCATATCTAACTATATTCAGAGCGCTGGTTTTTTATATATTTTCTGATACATTTCTCTGTGAATGCATCTTGGAGGGAGATATTATTTGTGATAGTGTTGCTGATGCGTTATGAATATAGAGAGATTTTTAATAAAGTTGTTCCTTTGCCGGCCCTGATTTTGTGCTCAGTTTGGTGAAGTAAGGATGAGTTGGTTATATTTAAAAAATCAGGCGGAATTGAAATCAACAAAGATTTGTTTCTTAATATCTCATAGGATAGAAGATAGTTCTTAACACATTTTATTTTTATTTTAAGAAACATAATTTTCATCTACTTTTTATTTTTGATTTTACTAACTTACATTTAATTTTATTAATTGTTTTACAGCCTTCTTACTCCCTTTTTTGCTACAAGGTTTATAAGTAAAGAAATTGTGCTCCTGCCGGGAATCAAACCTAAGACCCGCAGCGTATAAAGCAAAGATTGTGTCCACTGGATCGTCAAAAGGTGAGTTGTCAAATGGTAGGCTACCAGCGATTAAAAGTACTTTAATAGAAAACAGCATTACTAAATAAGGCCTCTTATCTAATTTGATTATGCTCTTTTTTTAATGTATTATAGGCAAGGTTTTGATCACCGTCTCACCTAATGGTAAGTGACGATGAGGTCGACCGATGGATTGCCTATTCACTCGCGACTTGAAGAGTCCCAAATTGTACTCATCAGGAAACACCGACTCAGGTAGGGAGTTCCATTCCTTTGCGGTTCGCACAATTAACGTGGAGGCAAAACGCTTCGCGCGTATTTGTGGAATGTCCACCATATAGCGGTGACGCTTAGCAGTTTGTCTGCTTGTCCAATGATAGAACCGTATGTGATTTTTAAGTAACAAAGCTCTTTTTCTCTTTTACATCAAACATTTCTACACTACGAACATCTTGTTGTCCTGGTCACGTCCCCCACCAAGTATACATTGATCTGATCGTCGATACGTCGTAAAGAATATAAGCTTTTAGTAGTATAACTCGTACGTGAGCTGACGGCAAAAGACCCTGATGACTGGCGAGGTGCTTCTGTTTATTTGTTTCTGTGGAATGGTTAGGGTTTCCGAAGAGTTTATTTGTATGGTAGGTGATTTGAATTTTTTATTATTATGTTTTGTGATGGTAGAAACTTGAATTGAGTTAGTGTGTAAGTGTTTAAAAATTATTTTAAAAAATGAATGAAAAAAATGCACCGCCGAGTTTCTTGCCAGGTTCTTCTCGAGATGGTTGTAATTTTGCGAATCTGGCAGTAGAGAAATTAACTTTCATGAGTGCCTCTTTGAAGCCCATGTGAATAAACGATTTTGATTTGATTTATTTTTAATTTTTGTGGTTGGAAAATAGATCAAACTAGAATTTGGAAGTTTCTCAAACATTTATTTGGCACTAGCTGTGCGTAAGTCCCGGACCCACGAGAGTGCCGGAATAAAAGTCTATGTGTTGATTCAAGATGTCAGCTACCTCCATACCAAATTTCATCAAAATTTGTTCAGCTGTTTGAGCTGTGAGGAAGTAACAAACATACAAACCTACTCGCAAACTTTCGCATTTATGATATTAGTGTGATAGTGTGATTAGTCTTATCGCATTTTTTTTCTCTGATAGCGTTTGACCATTTTGCGCGATGGTAAGTAATGGTCGAAAATAGTAAACACGACGCTTGGGAAATAATGATTGGGTCTTAAGAATAGCTCCTGAAACATAATTTATAATGTTTATAGCAAATATAATCACTTTTACTTCGATCGTTAGTTTGTTATTCGATCGTAGAAAAATTATGCAATATTTCTTTATTAAACACCATTAATATGGTTAAGTAACATGCCAATAAATTAAAAACTAAAAATAATAATTGTTGTATAACAGGCGGCCTTATCATATTAAGCAATTTTTTACAGGCAATCTTTGGATGGACAGGATAGTAATAATATAGGTAGGTACATATTTTGCGGTCGGTGTTGTTCGCTAACGAATTACGCTACACATGCATTGATATTACTTTTATACAAATAAAAATAATACATAAATATTAGATAACAATATATAAAAAATATATATCCGTAATATCTAATACCTTTTAACGAGCAATTCTTTTATATATATAATCCGAATCTCGGAAACGGCTCCAACGATTTTCATGAAATTTAGTATGCAGGGGGGTTTCGGGGGCGATAAATTGATCTAGGTCATCCAGGTACAATATATATATATATATATATATATATACATATATATATATATATATATATATATATATATATACATTAGGTATACTTAATAAAATAATTAATGACGGATATGTAAATATCCTAAATGACAAACATTCTGTTATTATGCAAATAAACATTTGTTTGCCCGTGATGTTTTGAACGTTTACATCCACACTTAGTTAACAGTTAGTGCAACTTGACCAAACTTATAAGTAGGTTATAATTACGACCTTAAAGCCTGTAATGTATATGTGCACTGTATGTGAGCCATGATTTCATTAGAATGGTTCCAACAGAATACCAGCGTCGGAGATAGGTGGGTGACTACCTTCTTCGATATTGAGCTGAGTTGCGACCATTTTGTGTGAGTGCACATTAATGATGAGGATAGTTTTAAGACTTTTAATTTCATATTTATTACTCGTACTAATTATTGATGTGACTTATACAAATACATTTATATTCTATTCTATTCTATGTGAAGCAAGGGGCTTCACAATAAGTGGCACATGGTTATTTTTTTTTTTGGAAAATGATAAAGAAACTTTTTTACCATAGCAATAAACAATTTCGAGTGAACATTTGTAAAATATTCGTTGTCACTCCGGTTATATCCTGTCACAATTCCAATATACCCCTATACCTGTAGCACCGACTTTTATACGTCGTTTCAAACTTCATATAGAGTCCACGTAAGCTTAAACTTTACGGCAACCCAACCGTAGATCCATATAACTAATTTCACCATAAAATTAGCCAAGACCCATAAAAGCTCACAGGTCACCGCGGCGGGGCAAACAAAACCGTTCGTGTGAAGGTAGCGTAAAAAGAGGTATATTATTTTATTATCTGAAGCCAGCCAGCACCCGTAATATCACCGTATATAGATTCGATTTTCTACGTGAATTCGTTTGACGGCCTTCATAATGCTACATATAAAACTGGGG
Organism: Lomographa bimaculata; assembly: GCA_948107665.1. NCBI lineage: Eukaryota > Metazoa > Arthropoda > Insecta > Lepidoptera > Geometridae > Lomographa > Lomographa bimaculata. The sequence continues at coordinate 5,206,516 of OX403596.1, read as the reverse complement.
ACTTACGGACCCCGAAACCAATTTCGGGTTATGACCCGACGACTCTCTGATAATATTCTCGGGTTATTAGGTACGGATAGGAGTTTTTACTATGGCTATTTTTTCCGCCGACGTCGAATTATTTGGAACCAGTTTACGATGCTCTGTTCTCTATGCTTCTACGGCTTACGTTTGCTTTATGGTCTCATCGGGGCTGCTTCTTGGTTCCTCTCAGCGCAGGTGATCTTTGGTGAGAGATTCCAGTTGGTATTACTATTAGATGATTTCTCGTAGCATACAAATAATGTAATCAGGGAATTTTGCCGCGAAAGTGAAAAAATGGCGTTGTTTATTTTGTATATTTTTCCAAAACCTGTGATTCTTCGAGTGTTAATGTGTAATAATGGTGGATTATTAACCGTCAATACTTAGTAAACGTGCATAAGTATAGGAAAGTAATTCAAAGTTGTAGGAACGTGATTTTCGCTTTCGCTCCAAAACTCCAATAGAAGTTTAGTAAAGTTTTTACCACTTTACTAGGCATGACTTGACTATGACTGGACCTTGACTTTGACTGTCACTTTTGATTAGGACTTTTAATATGAAATATTATACTTGAAATAAATGTACTATTTTTTATATTCCTTGACTTATATATTACTTGACACTGGCAAAATGCGCAAGATTGCGAAGCCAAAATTAAAAGAAATAAAATATAATCAACTTTATGGTGTCTTTACCTACTATATTTTTACATATCTGTATGCGCTCGTCCGAAAGGTGCGCAAGGGCATAGATTGCTATTATTGCCACAAACTGTGGCGTGGAAGGGTGCGCGCAAAATGTACATCAAAATCGTTTCATAATTAGCGGAATTATCACGTAAAATACATACAAAAAACATACAGTCGAATTGAGAACCTTCTTATATGAAGTCAATTGAAAAACACTTATAACTTAGATAAAGAATAGGTTCGATTCGAAAATTAAAAGAACTGACCGTTTGCTCAATCGAGACGATTCGTATTTGTCAAGTAAAATCTCTCCATACGTAATCATTTTCATAAAACAAACACAAAATAACAGAAATTTAAGAACAAAAACGTATAAAGTATCATAAAGGAGTTTCTTTTGCCGCAAAGATCTCGGAGATGGCGGTAATCGGGCATTTTACATAAGAAAATAATATATTATTCAAAATCCACGCGCGCACCGTCCCATATACTTATCGGTAATAATGCTTCCATACCATTGCGCGCCGGAGGAAAATGTATAAGTCCAAAATTAATATTTTGTGCGTACATTACAAACAATATTCCTGGAAGGAGCACAATTTGTATGCGATGTGTTTCCGGCACCCATAAAACAAGTCTTTGAACTTAGTTTGGGGCTTAGAGTGTGAATGTATGCGTGACTCACGCGATGTCCATAGTTAAGAACCCGTATACATTTTTATGTCTGTCTCGCTCGCACAATTCATTCATTTTGAGAAATAAAAATTATGGAGCGAGTTATGGAAAATGTTGTCAATAACTTTACTAAATAATTATGTAATGGATACTTTAAATTAATTTTCGTTTAAATACCTATTAATTAGACGAAGAAAGAGTGAAAAAATATAAAATCAATTTGACATCGATTTTCTCCGCCAATCCAAAAGCTAAGAAAACGAATATCAGTTTATAAGATCCGTGATATTATTATTTAGGGATTATATTGACAACATTTACAATAACTCACACCGTCAGTTTTACATCTCAAAATCGTGCGAGCGAGAAAGACATAAAAATGTATACGAGTTCTTAAAAAAATGCGCGTGACTATTTATCAAACAATTGCATGATATATACAGGAATCATTTTAAAATATCATTAACCTCTTGGGACATAATTCTAACCATCTAAGAACCGTCATAGACCAACATCTTTCATGGTACGGCTATTGCAAATCTTTGTTTTATGATTTTTCTTCTCTATTAAGTCCAAAGTGTCAAGTGTCATCTGGTGTAAGGGACTTGATATACAAAGCGCCCGAGGCATGCGTACAGGGCGCGCGTGGCGCCCTCTCTGTAATACAAAACGGTAGCTCGGGGGAAAGCGTCGCGGGCGCTTTGTATATCGAGGTCCTATAGACGCCATCCATTTTATTTTCACAGCGCCCGGGGCCCGTGCCTTGGGCTCTATGTATATCATGTCCCTTAGCATGCATGTTGTCCCTTAACGCGCGGCGCAGCGTGACAATGCCGTTCTTTACGAGACAGTGCAGTTTAAACAACTAGTAATTGATAATTACGAAAAATATAGCATCAGAAGAAAGTCGTAGAAATAATTGAGCTAATGGTTAGTTAGAACAATAATCTGGGTCAGAGAGCTTTTTATCTGGTATTTTACAAATCTTTATATACGTATATAATTATTCTGTACGTGTGTACGTGAATAAACTCCTCCTAAATGGCCTCGTCCATTTCATGTGTTCAGGTAGATTCAGGAATGGTTTAAAGTCACAATTCTATCCGATAAAATTAAATAATGGTTTTTAAAATATTGTATTTAATTAACGGATCCGCTAGTAACCCTGTATATACCTACTTCTTATAATATACTTGAAATATTTTATTAACTTGACACTGGCAAAATGCACAACATTGCGGAGTCAAAATTAAAAGAAAGAAAAACATACGTTAGTTAATCAACTTTTCTGACTTACATGGTTTTGTTCCTACGCTAGCTCACCTTGGTTCCACGGAAATAAAAATAGAAGCAGCGAGTCTCAGCCCGGCAAATCCTACTCTCGTGGCCCTATTATATATATACATATATATCATTATACACATATTTATTTATAATATTTCATGATTTCGACCCCTCCGCTCGGGCTTCTTAGACAATCTTATATTTTAGAGTAAGTAGGTACTACCTAGAGCTGATAACCGGCTACCTAAAGTTAATTGACATTTTCTCGGGTTAAATCGAGATAATAATTGAAACACAAGCAAAGCTTAAAAACCCGACATCAACGCTTTTATTTCGGTTTTGGTTTGACTGATAAAATGTATATGGAACCACCTCTGAAGAATCTCTACCAAACAAAAAAAGCCATTGATCCATAATTGGCGAAGATATCGCGTAAAATACACACAAAAAAAAAACATATAGTCGAATTTAGAACCTCCTTTTTTGCAGTGGGTTCAAAAGTAAACTATTTTAAACCGACTTTCACATTAACTTTTTTATTTCTTTGGCAATTATGGCTATGTGCGTTAAGAGAAGTAATCAATATTTTTCAAGTTTATTGTAGTTCACCAGTCACAGTCAAGTCATGCCCTAGTAAAATGGTAGAAGTTTTACTAGAACTTCTATTGAACTGAAAACGAAGTTCACGATTTTAAATTTTGTCACACTCAAACACGTTCATAAACTATTAACGTTTAATAACAAACAATTATTACACATTAACATTTGAAGAATTACAAGTTACACACATTTTAGAAAATAATACAAAATCGATTTCAGCATGTTTTAACTGCTTACGCGGTAAAACTATTTATTTAGTATTTGTTTTTATTTTACCGGGTTCATATTAAGGATTCCGAAAGTTTGTAACATTTCAGCTGCATTTATAAGCATTTCAGACGTCGAAATGATAATGATTGATATTTTTAATTGATCGTAATTTTAATTTTCGAACGTTTTACTAACGCAGTTTTAAATATTTACAGCTTGCATAGTTAGAAAGATAGAAATGTTTTTATTGCACAAACAGTATTGTAGGTACATAGGCAAACTTAATACTACAAAGCATTTTCTTCCAGTTAACCTGGGTACATCTTCGGTAAAAAGTTATTTTATTATACAAAATCTTTAATTTGTATATAGTATTATATAATAAATAGTCTATTTTAAGATACCAAGTATTTATACATTTATACATACATTTTACTCGTATATACATACATATATTTTATATATTGACATATATTATATACATAAACATATTTATTAAATAAATATTTTGATTTAAATATAATATAACTTAATATTGGATTATGTTGCTCAATTTTCATCTCAATCAAGAAGATTATTTTGTATTGCGAGGTTGTAAAAATAAATAGTAAATGTTTTAAATTTTCAAAATTCAAAGTAGTATGTGTTTCAGTATACAAAAACATACAAAAAGATTTGAATCTGACATGTACATGTCTGCTCAGGTAAAGTATATTCTTTTCTATGCATGTCAGTGAATCTAACTGAACAAGAAAAAACACTTGAATCCCAGTTGTTTTCTTAAACACATGTATCAACACGACCCAACTATTTTCCACACCACCTGATTCCATCTCATGTCCAATATCCACTTCATTTCTTATTTATTTCGAAAAAAATACTGACGAATCCAATAAATTTCCATCCGTACCAATATCTCACGAGATCATGAATCTTAAACTAGGGCGAGGCAAATAAAAAGTGTCGTCTGTCCCCTGTGTTGAATTATGAAAATAACGATAAATATAAGAAGACCCTTCTGTGGGCTCGCTTCTTATTTTCTTGTTTACTCCTCTGTGGTTGCTGATTCAGTTGTTTTACTTCGATATATTTATATTACATACTTCTAGGCTGGTCGTTTCTGGGAAACAGTAATTTTAACCAAAGCATTGAAATGATAATAGAACTATTAGATACAAAACTATCCATTTACACAGTTTACACAAGCAGCCAGTAGTAAAAAGTCCCAATACACATCACGCATATAGTTTTAATAATTATATCAATTATATATACCGCCATGGGTAAGTAGTGCACAATACTGCAGGGGGTGGTTCGGAATCGACAAATGAGCAAATAAAAAAAAAAATTGTTTTTTAATTTTTTTATCAACTGACCTGCAGGCAGTTCTGTAGTAATTATTATTGTCAAGTAAAGTATGGCCCTCCGTAGACAGCCGCTACAACAATAGCTTCCTGAGTAGGCCTAAAAATAACTAGGACCGACTAAATAAATAACGATTATCATAACTGAAACGGAAGCTTTTTTATGCTAAATAATAATAATAATAATTTGCCATTCTCTTAACAAATTTACGTACTGTATTTTTTTTTTTTTTTTCAGTACCTACCAGGTTGTAGGTACCTACCTAATTTTTGTGTGTGTGTGTGCGATATGTAATTGTTTCCGACACCCACGATACGAGTCTTTGAACTTAATGTGGTGCTGTGACAAACTCCCGGAGAAAACTTGTGTTCCCACCGGGAATCGAACCCGATGCTTAGAAGGCGAACGCGTAGTTGACTACGCCAACGAGTACTGAGTTTAAGTTTATTGGTTTTTATTATTATCAACCGACTTCTCAATTCGACTGTATGTTTTTTTTGTGTTTTTTACGCGATATCTCCGCCAATTATGAATTTATTTTGATGATTTTTTTATTTGTTAGATTATACTTCAGACAGAGGTGGTCTCAAATATTGGTCATAAATATTATCGAAATCGGTCAAGCCAAAACCGAAATATGATATTGATATGAACCGATGAAGTCAGTTTTTAAGCTTTGCTTGCGTTTTAATTATTTGTCCATCATAAATGCCTGCTCCTCTCAGTATTCTATATCACTACTTTGTTAGGTACAAGTAAATAATAGGTTCCGTCGAAGGTTGCAGGGTTAGTGAGGGGCTGAAATATAGCTCGGTCGGCTTACGACGATTTACCCATTAATTTGAGAGACCCCGCTTAGGTTACAGTATCTCGTATTCCTGTTTTAATTTTGGCATTTAGTGTTACATGGAGTAACATAACTTTTTTAGGATTATGCTTGGTGAATAGGATTTGAACAGTCTGCTGGCGTGGTTGGTTACATGACGGCCTTTTACGCTGTGGCTGACGAGTTTGCTTCACGGTGCGAACACCAAGGAATTATGTATTTCTCTTTCTGATTGTTATTTTGAGTGAGCGATGTAGGTGTTTCAAGCATCCGCGATACATGTTTTCGAGTTTACTCGTTTAGTTTGCTGTGAGTGTGAAAGCGTATGTTTTTTTTTACGAGAACTAACGCGATTCCTTTTCATATGTCCGGTCAACCAGCAAAAAAATATGTTTTTTGAAGTTTAACTTTTTATGGGAGAGCTTTGAAATTTGGATCCGCAACCCTTTTGTGTAACAAATAGCGGTGGGGGTAAACACTGTCATGCATTATGTAAATGTTTCCCTTGGATACAAAAGTTTCACTTATATCGTTTCAAATTATTCAATTAAATACAATATCCGGATGACCGAGCTTTGCTCGGTTTTTTGTTTTTGGTAGAATGTGTTTGAATTTGTAGCCTCAGAAATCTAGTGTCGAGTAGAAACAGTTTTTTACATCGGTCATGGCGTAATAGCTGATAGTTTCTTGAACCCGGTTTTTCAGATGCCGTTGGACCTGGAACGTTTATAAATCGATTCCTTGGGCCGAAAAACCCCTAATCTGTAACTTTAATCAAAATCGTTGGAGCCGTTTCCGAGATACTGATTACACACACATATATTGCTCGTTTAAAGATATTAGATTACGGGTGTTAATTAGGAAATTATTTTACGTTTGAAAAAGGAAATTTGTCGATGCCTTATTGAAGCATAAAATAATTACATATGTATTAAGACAGTCATAAACAATAAACGAATTATGCTACTTAGTAAAATTAGGCACGTATGACCGGCCGCCTGCCTGAGGTCAACCTTCCGCGGGAATACCCGATTTAAGTTACCGGAGTCTATAGGGGCTGGCTTGTCTAAGACTTGTTATACCTTAAATCACTTATATGTCATACATACACAAACATCTCATCTATAAATGAAAACAAGCATCAAGAAAACAAATCGCCGTGATTCTGCGTTGACGCTCGTGAAGTTCTGCCCTAAGTGTGGCCATATGCAAAAGGAAATTGTCCCGTATCTCTGTTTACATCGGTTTACAAATGCTTTACATCAAGACTACCTACTGGATTTACTATGAAGGGTTAAGGGTTGTCACGTTTAGAGAAAACTATATATAATTATTGTTTTATTTAATTTTTAAAACCGTATATATATTTTTTATATATATTAATTTCGTTTTTGAATGTGAACATACACTCGCATTGACATATACTTTAAAATAACATTCTTTAAAAAAAATTAGGAATATCTGTTGGCATAAAATCCAGTAAACATTTGGTAATAAGAACTATATGAAGTGAAATGCTCCTAAATTATCTATAAATGACTAAATAAAAACTAGAAACCGATTTCGCTGACGATTTATAGCATCCTTTATCCTTCCTTGATTAAAAGTTTACGGGACCAACTTAGATACTATACCTTCTCAAAAAAAAAAACAACGCACCCTGACAAATAATATAAGAAAAACCCTACAAGAAGTTATTAGTTGAATTGAGAGCCTCCATTTTTATATAGTCGGTTAATAATTGTTCAAACTGTAGACAAATTATTTTACTTAAACGCCATATCAAGTTTGTCAAAAGACTGCTAGGAACATGTATACCTTTGACTCATATCTCTACAAAAGGTTACCTTTTGACCATCTAACAATAGATCAAGTGGACACAAGATCAAAAGTAGATCAGGGGATGCTGATAAAACCTGTTATGTTCAAGTCAGATCACACGCGCCAAATGGATCAACTTGATTCTAAAACCGGTTCATTTAACAAATGGTAAGATCAATAGTGTACCAATTATCCAGGGGATGCTGTAAAGAGGTTAAAGGTTAAATAAATTAGTCATTTAAAATATAATGCGGCTGGCGTAGTAGGGTGCATGTCTAGAACTACGCTGCAAATTCCGGGTTTAATTTAGAGAAATTTCATTCCAAGAGAAATTTATTGTGTTCTGGTTCTGTTTTTATGCAGCCGCGATACAAGTGATCAAACTTGCACCATCATCTTCCATCAGGTGAAATAGTAGACAAAAGATTGCCAATCGAGAAAAAAAAAATGCTGTAAGGAGGTTTAAGGTTGGTCATTTAAATTACTATCGTTTGAATTTGGTATTTGTGTACTTAAAAATGTGTGCATGATTTATTTTTGTATATCTTTTTGCTGGACCCGTTGCTGTGTAATCGGAAGTCAAAACCAAATACATTATGAAACTCAGCACTCTCTTGATCCCCATCTCTACAAAAGGTTATCTTGTAACAATCGATTAATAAATGAACTGGATAGAAGATCAAAAGTGGATCAGGGGATGCTGATAAAACCTGTTATGATCAGGTCAACCTGTTATGGTCAGTTCACACGTGCCGAATGGATCAATTTGATCACAAAACCTGTTCCCTTGACAAAAGATAAGATCAAAAGTGTAACAGTTAGCCAGGGGATGCTGTAAAGAGGTTAAAGGTTGAAAGAGTTGGTCATGAATTATAATGGTTTCAATGGGGTTTATACTAATTTAAGGGTTTATACTAATCTTATTGTGTACCTATGAGATGGAAGAATAATTGAATATTTTTACATTCGTTTCGCTTTCCTTGTTAAGATATTATTGTAGTAATATGAGTGTGAAGAGATTTCCTAGCAAGGGAAGGAATATGATACTAGACTTTACCTGGCTTGCGTTGCAATGCCACATAAAGAAGATAATTAAACGCAAGCAAAGCTTAAAAAAACGATTTTACCGCTTAATCTTCGGAACCTTGATCAGATTTAATGTATTAAACACGCATTATTGAATATAACGCATTATTGGCTCCCACGATACAAGTCGTTGAATTAGAAGAGGGCTGTGAGTGTGAAAGTGTGTATGTTATGTTAAAATATAAATTAATTCTCGTTTCTATGTAAAGAAAACTTATACCTTTACTTCACATATTTAGGACAGCCCTATGTTTCAGTTAAACTCGTCGTATGTTTCAGGTTGGTTTGAGGCATTGACCAAACATGCTGCGTCCGGTCCCGAGGAAATGGAACGCGCAGGGAAATGTATGGAGCCGACACTTAATCTATGTGAGTACACATAGTATACATGTAGGTATATATATTATTAAAATACTGGGGTATAAAATGAAATTAAATGTATTGTTGATGTAACACTTACAAAAATTCTTTTAAATATGAAACTATCATATTTTTACCACTTTATTATTTTTGATGCATGCCTACAGCCTTCGCTTTTCTACCATGAGTGGTTGACTGGTAGAGAATGCTTTTAGCGTTAAGTCCACCCTTTGTACCTTTTTGGGCAATAAAGAGTTAAATAAATAAATAAATAAACACTACGGTGTGTTTTGTTGTTTGTTATCATATGGACTAGTGAGCCGACATGATCTCGCGATTTTACACTACACCTGAAAGCAGGCATCAAGGCTTAACGATTAACAATAAAAAAAAATATATATTTAATAATAGGTTACAAATGTATATATGGAATACACAGAGCGCGGGCCGCCTGGTTTATCGTAACCGTTTGACAAGGTTAAGCAAAATAGAATACCTTCATTGGGACCTTTTATAGATTTCGAATTGAATTTACTTTTTTAAGCCGTTGTCGTTTCTAAACGTGAGACAACAGTCGCTAAGGCTAATTTGTTTTCTTTCTAAATTATTACTTTTGTCTTTAAGTGAAAAATGAAATGCTTATTAATACAACCAAATGTATTTACGATGTATCATATACCAATTATAAATACTTAGCTGTAATTACAGATTAGTACCAATATTATCGATTCAAGTTATAAGCAAATAAAGAAACGTTCAATTTGGATCCAGTAAAAGAATTATGAGTCAGTTTATTTATGCAAGTGAGAGATGAATCAAACTAGGTAAGAGTCAACTAACAACTGTCTACACCTTAAACAGTGGGACTGTGAATAACAAAGTCCCACGTGGCACCGCTATGCGTTTCTCTCCTTTAGAAGCGAAGATACACTTATCTAGTTAAATAGATAAATCTTCTCTATCTAAAGGTTGTCTGGAAGATATCGCCTTTAGCGATAAGACCGCTGATTGTATTAAATTATATATAATTTAAGTTTTTTTTTTAAGTTTAAGTAAATGAGTGATTTATGTAAGGTGTGACAATAAAGCGTTATCTATCTATCTATCTATCTATCTATCTACAGTGTCAACTCGGAGTCCAGCCCTGCTTGCAGAATGCTGCTATTCAGCTGTTCCAATTAGTTGTTTAAATTCCAAAAAGTTCATCTATTTGAACTGCCCGTTGGCTTAGTTGGGTGAGCGTTCGCCTTTTAAACACCCAAAAACCGGATCGAGTTCCCCCTTTCGGTTCCCGTCGGGCATCGGATTCGACTCCCGGCGGAAACAGAAATTTCTCTACAAGGAAAATTTGTGTTTCTGATTCTGGTTGTGATTTTGTGATTTAAATGCTTACGACACTTTACACAAAGTCGTCAAACTTAGTGTGGAGCTGTGAGTGTGAAAGCGTTTAAGCATTTTAAGCGTTTATCTAAAATGCCTAGCTCACATACCGCATAATCATCAATCCAGCACCTTACCCAGCGTCTCCCTAACTCCACACAGCCGATAAACCAAAAACATCCCATATTATCAACCCGCTGATTCCATTCCTAATAAATCAGGGGTATTCCCAAATCCGGCGATAAATCGTCCCAATTCTGGTCATCGCGCACCCGAAAGGCGTTTTAGCGCTCACCCTGGGACGGACCTTTCCGCTAAATAAATCCCTTATCTGCATACGGCAACCTTTCCAGGGTCCGGCTTAATAAATTCACGTTGGGTTTTGCGGAGTTTCTGTGTGGAAGTATATGAAGCGGCTGTAACCGCTTATTCGCCCGACTGCACACAATAAAGTTGATTTCATTGACACTTAAATATTTAAAACACTACTAACATTACAACACTCGCCATCCAAAAGTTGTCTGGAAGAGATCGCTTTAAGTGATAAAACCGCCCATTGCACTTGCCTAAGTTCGTTTTAATGTCTTTAATGTATTTTCCTCTTTTTCTGGTGTACAATAAAGAGTTATCTATCTATCTATCTACATTACACATAAGGTAATTTTTTGTGAGCTCTAAATCCTACACTAGGATGAGTCCTGTATCGTGAGATTCAGTTTCTTTCAGTATTGTACCTAAAATTGTAACAGCCGAGCCAGTATAAAATCTTGTTTTATTTTAAATTTATTATATGTATCTTTTCATTTATTATAGTTTAAATCAATAACGAGAGATTACAAATGATAAATCTTGTAATATGGATGTCATTTATAGAGGAACATTGAATTCGAATTTAAATTATTGTGAAAACGAAGGATACCACTCGCTTTTGGGTTATATTAGAAATAGAACAAGATATTTGTAAATGTTAACTACTAGTTATAATATACTAGATTGTACCCGCGGCTTCGATCGCGCTTACGTTGATTTGAATCACGCAAAATAAAATTAGAAATTAAATGTATATTTTATACTTATCGATACCATAACTCTCTTTTAGCGATACCATAACTATCTTATTAGTCACGTACCCACGTCTTCAAGTTTTTGCAACTGTAGTGTCACCAAAACACACCAGAAAGCTTATCGATACTCAAATGCACAAACCTAAACACAATGCACAAACTCAGTTGTAAATTTAAAAATAGTTCTAATTATAAACGTTACAGATTGAATACGAATTCACACATTTTTTTTCTTTTGATGTGGTTTTATCTACTCTAATGATTTATTATGGGTCTGCTCATTTGAAAGGCGGTCGAGCGGGCGAGCTCCCAAATCAATAGTAATTCTGTGGGTAATCCTCCGGCCTACTGAAAAATATACCTTCTATTCGTCTATTTAGAACTTAGATCCATCTGTGTTTACCATAACTACTTTATCGCATTTGTAATGAAGGAGTATTTGTTTAAAATATTAATTAATAATAGTCGTAGAAAAAAACCTACTCATCCTATCTAAAATTAGTTCTAATTGCAAATACATACTATTATAGCTAAGTTGTAATTATTTAACTTTTTAATATATATCATAGGTTAAATGGAGTTAATAATAAAAAATGGCTTGTGTTTAAACACTGCCCAAAAAATAACCTATTTTACTACCAAATAAATTCTAAACGGTTACCAAAATGGATAAATCGTCACCAAATTACGTTTCCTAAAATAACATTTCCTGTGACAAAACGGAATCGGATAACAGTAGGTTAAGGTAATTTTTAAGCTGAAAATGAAAATTTTTGTACACTGCACTAACACTTATTTCTTCATTACCACGAAGATAATTTTGTCAGCTCGAAAGAAATTGTACCTATTACTTGTAATATATACTACTACTATTCAAATAATAATCTAAAACATAGCAGCTCACGAAACAAATGGTTAAATTCGCAAGATGGCGAAGTCCCCATAATAGAATCAGGGATGAAACCCTCTCTGCTTATTGATTAGCTATCTTTGTCACTCTTCATTTTAACCCTTATTTTCGTCTCTATCTATCCCTGACCGCTTGACCATTGGCTATTTCAAAGGGCTCTGAAATAGCCAATAGCTCACATTTTCCTTAAAATGCGAAACTAATGAAAATTGGGAGTCTTCCAGTGAAGAAAGTAAAGTAAGATAATTTTTTTTTGTATTATATGCGAGTGCAAAGAGTTTATATTATTAACTAGCTGCGCCCCGCGGCCTCGCCCGCGTAAGTCCCGGACCAGCCAGAATTCGGGGTTAAAAGTAGCCTATGTCCTTTCTTAGGCTCTAGACTATCTGTGTACCAAATTTCGTTTAAATCGGTTCAGTAGTTTTAGCGTAAAAGCGTAACAGACAGACAGACAGAGTTACATTCGCATTTATAATATTATATAGTAAGGATTAGTAGTGTTTTTTTTGTTACTAGGTTACAAGAAGTACGTAACTAGCTACCCACCATGCTGAAGGCAGAACTGCCCGATTGAGCAGTTGGTTATACGCCTGCCCTGTAACCTGTCTTGTGGTTACCCGCTTCGATTCCCGGAGAAAGCAAAAATTGTCTAAGAAAAAAATAAGTTTCTAGTTCTAGGTGTTTATTGGCATTTCCGCCGCCCGCGATACAAGTACTCAGGCTTACTTTTAGATTGAGTGTGTGATCTGGTATATATTACAGTTTTAAGTAAAACGAAAAAAAACAAAAATCTTTATAAATAAACATGTTTCTTAAAACAACAATATTATAAGGAAAATTAAAGGTATTTTTAATTAAATTTTTATTCATCTCCATTACCACCCTCGACCACATTATCACTTACTTAATAATTAAACGCATGCAAAGTTTAAAAAAACCGACTTCAACGCTTATATTTTGGTTTTGGCTTGATCTATTTCGATAAAATTTATTTGGGGCCACCTCTGAAGATCTACCAAACAAAAAAAAACATCAAATTCAATTCATAGTTGGCGAAGATATCGCGTACATACATACAAAAAAAAAACATATAGTCAAATTGAGAACCTCCCTTTTTAAAGTCATTTGAAAATAATAATATGATAGTGATAAAACGATGAAATAAAATTGATAGTCGTTGGCACATAGACGTAGAGTTTTAGTAAGAACAAACAAAAAATTTGCATGTGATATCTAAGAATTTCCAGAAAAACTTACCCTCTAAGCCCACTGCCCCCAAGACAAAGGCTTACAAACTGGTACCATATCTGGTACTATCAGCCTTTAATATCGGCTAATGCTTTCATTGTTATCAGTAGTTAGCGACGCAGATAGGACGTCCTTTAAGGTCGAGCCAGGGTCTGCGGCCGGTCCCTAAAACTTTAGGGTGAAGGGATGGATGCTTAAAGCGATATAACAGATTTTGTCCCCAACCTACTGAATATAACTTCGTATTGCCCTGTTATGAGATTTTAATGTTTTATGAGTTAAGTTATGGACCTAGATAGGATATCTTTAGCGTTAGAGGCACTAAACAGGGTGAAATTATGTTTGGTTAGATCACTTTGTACTAAAATCTATGCCATTTTACACTCGCAGCCCCACAATAAATTTGAAGACTTGTGTCGTGGGTGCCGGAAACATTTACATCACGGCCCAGAACCAGAAATTCAAATTTCCCTTGAAGAGAAAACTTTTGTTTCCACCTGGAATTGAATTTGATACCTGCTCCTGAAAGGGCTCCATGTTCATTTATAATGATTATCTTGGCGAAGTCAGCAAGTATCAGCTTTATAGGCAGCGCCGTGGTTTTTAAGTTCGATTCCCGGCAAAAGGACACTTTTCCTTCCTAATAAATAAAATAATTTAAACGCAAGCAAAGATTTCAAAAACCGACTTCGCCGCTTTTTTTGGTTCTGGCTTGATCAATTTCGATAAAATTTATATGGGACCAGATCTGAAGTATAATCTACCAAACGAAAAAAAACATCGATGTCGATTCATTTATAATTAGATTGATGGAATTATCGCGTAACATACATACTTACAAAAAAAGATACAGTCGAATTGAGAATCTCTTTTTTTGAAGTCGGTTGATAATAATAATGTAAAGTAATACATTATATTGACACAATCTCAACCGATAAGGAAAATTATGCTTGCAATACTAGTAATACTTACTACTATTTCCTGCGATGCGAGTCTTTGAACTTAGTCTGGAGCTGTAAGTGTGAATCCCTTTGTTTGTTTGTTCTATCTCGTTTTCATCTTTAAACTTGGGTCTGGTATCCACCGCATTAAGGGCAGTTTAATATATGTAAGTAGACGTCAGCTATATAATATAGAAAGGATTTTCATATAATTGACTCTACAAAATCGGAGGTACTTCCTGATCATAGCCGATAGGCGACATCTATTATTTTCTTAGGGTTTTGTATTACATATATTATAGATACACATATTACGAAGCGGTCGAAACGTAACGAGACGGCCAGGAGCGGCAAATGGCGGCAATTACGTACGCGCGGACGTGCGCCGCGTCCGAATGGAGCGAGGAGTGTGGAGGTTAGTATGGATGAGACAATGTGGGAAATAGATTATTTAAACGCAAGCAAAGCTTAATAAAACCGACTTCATCGGTTATATTTTGTTTTTTGTTGATATTCTGAAAAAGCTGAAAT
Organism: Lomographa bimaculata; assembly: GCA_948107665.1. Classification (NCBI taxonomy): domain Eukaryota; kingdom Metazoa; phylum Arthropoda; class Insecta; order Lepidoptera; family Geometridae; genus Lomographa; species Lomographa bimaculata. The sequence goes on along the minus strand of OX403596.1, from coordinate 5,191,502 downwards.
CAATTTTAATACAATTTATATGAGACCACCTCTAACGTATGATCTACCAAACAAATGAATATGGGTAAATATGAATAAAAAATATCTTTTTACGTCTCATACGACGCAGTGGACAAAAGTATTTGCTTCCTACGCCATGGGTCCTGTGGTAAAATTCTAGGAGCACAATTTTAGATCCCAAGGGAAAAGATCCCACATTTGTGCTTTTGGGTGTATGTCCATGTTGCTTACACCCACGATACAAGTCTTTGTACTTAATGTAAGGGCTGAGTGTGAAAGCTTTGGTTTGTTTGTCTATGTGTCCATTCCAAATTTGATTTTTATCTGTTGTTCAGCTGTTGTGGCATGAAGAGAAAACAAACAAACCTACAACGTACCAAGGATTTTGTAGCTAAAGTAACATACTTTTGTTTCCTATCTCGATGCAGCCTACACACAAATGAACTTTTGAATATAAAATTATAATGGATATGGTGATGATTTGCATAATAATATTCTATAACTAAAGTGTTCGTAAACTGCCCAGGCAAGGAGCCGTTGGTAAATTGTCACGTGAACAAGAACTTCAAAAAGTCACTTTCTAGACAGATTATAATTCTGATTAGAAAGTTAATATGTAAACTTCGCTTAACAAGTTTATCTTATTGGTAGACTGCATTCTAATTTGATAACATGTGCTGTCAACGCCATCTTGTGAGCGCCCCTAGAATTGCGAGAACACCATAATTTGTAAAATCATTGCTACTTGCCACAAGATGGCTTTAGATTTAATTGATCCATGAGTGAGGCCTTGGAATAGGGTATTTTAAGCTACTCTTCAATCTCTAAAATCGTTTGACGTTTTAACTTGAATGACTCAGGTGAAGCTGGGAACTTAGTAGCGAATATTTTAAGTAATACCTACCATGCACCGGGTAAAAAAGTGTTCAAAATTTTACCCTATAATAGTAGGTAAATATATATTCTATTCTAAAATTGTAAGTAATATGTATATTTATTTATATTCAAGATAGGCAAACTTTTGACCACCATCTCACGTGATGGAAAGCGACGATGTGATCGACGATGGAGCATACTTGCCTAGAAGATACCTATTCACTCGCGACTTCAAGACTCCCATATTGTACTCATCTGGAAACACCAACTAAGGCAAGGAGTTCCATTCCTTTGCGGTTCGCACAATGAATGAGGAAGCAAAACGATTCGTGCGCATTCGTGGAATGTCTACCATATAGCGGTGTCGCTTTGCAGTTTGTCTGTTAGTCCGATGATCGAACGGATAGATATTATTTTACCTTTTAAACAGCGGGAGTCGGGTCAGATAGGCCGAGATGTTTGATACGCGATTCTACCATTACCTTATTCACCGTACTTATTCAAGAGGAATGTCCTCACAAATCTTAACACCAACTGAACAGCTCGGACGGTCCTAACCCAAAACTTCGCCCTTTAAAATACACATGTAGCGCGACCAAAACACGTGCGTTTTACGAGTCGGGTCCGCACTATTGGAAGATTGGGAGCGTCCGCGAATGGGGCCTTTTGGACCCCTCGGCCTCACAAATATTGCCAATAACCGAGGGTCTGATTTAGTGCCCTGAAAGTTTGCGGGATGTTTTTTGAATATTTTCACTGAAGGTCACAGCGTTTCCTGGCGTTGTTTTCACTTGTTTTGGATACAACTATTTCCTATTTTTTTATCTTCTTTAAATTATCGCGTCGCCATCTTTGTACATTAACCCAATGTCAAGTATTAGAAGTCCTTGTCAGAGTCAAAGTTAAGTAAAGGAGACAAAGTCCAGTTATAGTCAAGTCATCCTGTAGTAAAGTGGTAGATTTCCTATGTCCATTCACTTGTTTTTTTGGCTTCGCAATCTCAGTGCATTTAGCTTGATACTAATAAATTTAATGTTTTTCAAGTAGTTCATAAAAAGTCATAGTTAAGTCATGTCCCTGTATATACAAACAAACAAACGCTTTCACACTCACAGCCCCACACTAAGTTCAAAGACTTGTATCGTGAGTGCCGGAAACATTCACATCACACCCAGAACCAGAAGCACAAAATATCCCTTGGGAAGGAATTTCTGCTCCTGCCGGGAATCGAACCCAGGACCCACGGCGCAGAGGGCGGACACCTGTCCACTGCGCCAACTGGGTCGTCGTCATATAGGGTATGTTGAGTGGATAATCCTGCAGGTACTTGAGGAGGAGAGAAAAGCCAATCAGTAAAACTAAAAAAACCGAAATAGTTAGGGACGAAGGTAATTATTTGTAATACATTTTAATACTTGTTTATGAACATCACTATTTTTAATTAGTGATGTTCATAAACAAGTATTAGCTTATTTTGTGTTCATAATTGTGAATAAGGATATTTACGTTATTTTCTTAATCTTACAAATAGTAATGTAAGATTAGGAAAATAATAATGAATAGATATTAGTGATGAAACATACTTACCTATAACTTATAAAATAAAGGTGACTAATAAGATTCTGCTAAACCATCCTTGATAGAGTTTCATTTTATAAAAGCCTAGATTTAATATTTATAATAGGTGTGATTGTGTGTGTGATGTGAATGCTTCCGGCACCCACGACACAAGTCATCGGACTTAGTCTGGGGCTGTCTGTATGAAAGCATTTATGTTTATGTTTAATAAAACTAAAAACAACAAAAGCATTCACACTTACTTCCACACTAAGTTGAAATATTTGTATCGTGGATGTCGAAAATATTCACATATCACACACAAAATCACATAAAAAAGTCCCTTTGAGGTTCTAACGGGAATAAAACTACTACCCAACTGAGTCGAATTCAGACAACGAAATAGGTAAGAAAATATTTAATTTTATTTATAATATTTTTCTTCACATGTGGCTTGACATTCTTCAAGAGTCTTGAAGTTGTTTTGGTTTACATAACAGCCTCCCCAGATGAAACTCACACATCGGCCCTTAGTACTATCATATCCATACCTGTAAAGTAATTATCACATTATTTATATATATATATATATATATTTATATTTATATGTGTGTATATTTATGTAATTGTTTAAGTAGGTATACAATATAATATGTATAAATATAATATATTATATTTATGTATTTCTTACATATTTGGTATTTACAACTTTATTTTTTATTTTTTATATATAATTTGTTTAGTACACCACAGTCCCAAAATTATTTTACTATCTCCTCTCCATCAAAAGGTTGTCTGGAAGAGATCGCTTTAAGCGATAAGACCGCCCATTGTACTAGCCTAAGTTATTTTCAATGTAATTGTTTGCTGTTATTTTCTTTTTTTAATTGGTGTATAATAAAGAGTTCATCTATCTATCTATCACACTAATATTATAAAATCGTAGGTAAGTTTGTGAGTAAGTTTGTTACTTCTTCACACAAGACAAACTATCAAACGTCATCCATTTATCGTTGATATACCTCCAGTTCTCTCGAAGCGTTTTACTTCTACGTTCATCATCCGTACAGCGAAGGAGTGGAACTCATTGCCTGCTTCTTTCTTCCCTGAACGGTACAATCTGGGTGTCTTCAAGTCTAGAGTGAATTTACCTTCTAGGCAAGCATGTTCCATCTTCGACCGCATCGTCACTTTCCTTCAGGTGAGATGGCGGTCAAATGCTTGCGTATCTAGCATAAAAACACTCAAACTGCTGGACCAATTTTGATGAAATTTGGTACAGAGGTAGCTGATACCCTGAATTAACACCGACTACTTTTATCTCGGAATTCACGCGGGTCCGGGACTAACGCGAATAAACCGCGGGGCGCAGCTACTTAGATATAAAACATTTCCAAACTAAGTTCAAAGACTTGAGCATGAGTGCCGGAAACATTTACATCGTGCGAACCATCACACCCAGAACCAGGGACACAAATTTCCCTTGTGCAGAAAACTTGTGTTCACCGGGAATAAAACGCAATACGAGGATATTGCAAAAAAAATTTAAGTCGGCGAACGCACCTAAATCCTGGAGAATTTTAGGCAGTTCAAAAGAAAATCATAATTATAAACTGTAAAACCGTACAGCGAGGGAGTGGAACTCAATGCCCGCGTCTTTGTTCCTTAAAATGAACAAATATGGGAGTTTTCTAGTTTGAAGTAAATAGGTATCTTCAAGCAAAGCATCTATCTTCGGCCCTATCATCACTTTCCATCAGCTGAGAGGTCAAATCCTACTAATATTATAAATGTGAAAGTCTGTGTGTGTATGTGTGTGAATGTTTGTTACCACGTATCTCCATAACGTATTAACCGATTTTGATAAAATTTACAATGTAGATAGTTTAAGTTCAGGAATAACACATAGGCTACTTTTTAACTTAATTAACGCGGGCGAAGCTGCTTGGCACGGCTAGTAATTGTAATAAATACTAGTTATGCCCCGCGGCTTGACCCGCTTGAATGAGGATTAGCATAAGCCTAGGATGAGGATAAGTCTTTGTCTTATTCCAGTGCCTAAATCCTTGTCACACTCACCTTTCGATATAAGCCCTGCAGAAACCTGTTTTTGGAGGCTGCGAGCAGATGGAATTCTGAGTTTGACCTTAAAACACAGAAAATAATTATTCACCAAACGACAACACCCATGTAGAAAAACAGTCAAACAACAAACAAACGCTTTCACACTCACAGACACTAAGTCTGATATTCACACAGTTGTTGACTCTATAGGTCTACCCTACTCGTACTTCGCAATGTGAAAACAGTAAGTAAGTAGGTACTTAGTTCTTTTTGACGTGAGCCAGCATGAGTTAGAACGGTATTAATCTGGGAGTCTTCAAGTCTCGAGTGAATAGGTATCTTCTAGGCAAGCATGTCACATCTTCGGCCGCATCAAGACTTTCCATCAGGTGAGATTGTGGTCAAATGCTTGCCTATTCGACATAAAAAAAACCTTTGTCTTAGTTGGGTGCGCGTTCGCCTTTAAGCAGCACCCAAGTAACACAAAATCGATATAATGGAAATAATGGAGACCAGAATATTTCTTCTGGCTTCAATCGAGAATTTGAGCCACGTCTTGCTTCTGTATGGCAGCTTTTCATTAACTTTGTAATTACTTTAGCTGTATTTTTTTTTTTATGTTAGATAGGCAAGCATTTGACCACTATCTCACCTGATGGAAAGTGAAGATGCGGCCGAAGATGTGACATGCTTGCCTAGAAGATACCTAATCACTATATTTACTAATTACATTTGTATAGGCTACCTCCTAGACCAACACACTAAAAGATAAACCCTTTCACACTCACAGCCCCACACTAAGTTCGATGACTTGTATCATGGGTGCCGGAAGCATTCACATACGTCACGCGTGATTAAGTAACCACACTCATAACCAGAAACACAAATTTCCCTTGGGGAGAAAATGTGTGTGAGTTACTACCGGGAATCGTACGTATCACATCTTTGGCCGCATAATCACTGTCCATCAGGTGAGACTTAGTAGTCAAATGCTTGGGGGGAGTCCATTAATTACGTGAGGCGTTAAGGGGGGGGAAGGGGACAAGCGGAACCTCACCCAATCTCACGTGGGGGAGAGGGGGTATCAGCAAATATCACGTATTTTTCTTGCAAGAAACAGTGTAAAATTGCGGGAAAACTGGGTTAAATTGAGTAAAAAAAACTACTGAAATATGGAAAAATCAGGTAGTTAGTAGGGGTTAGACTTTAATAATAAAGAATTTAACCAAATGTGTGTTAAATAAATTCAACCAAAAGCACAGATTAACTTATTATATATTACGCATTAAATTCACGCATTTTGAAAAATCTCACGTGAGTTTAGGGGAGGGGTAGGGGGTCGCGCAAAACCTCACAACATCTCACCAAGGGTGGAGAGGGGGTCGAAAAATCGCCAAAATCACCTCACGTATTCAATGAATTCCCATTTGCCTATCGAGGATTAAAAACAAACTTACCAACTCCAGAACCTATGTTAACAGAAACAATAAACAGTAGTAGAAATAACTTCAACATTTTGAGTAATTAATAGTTTAACTACAATGATACTGAGTAATTTGATGTTTATTTGTAACTGAGTGTTTTGATATCGTGAAGGTTTTCTTTTATATTGAAATTGAGTTTATTTATCTTTGCTAGTCATTAAAATTCGAAAACAGGTTCAAACTAAACTAGATGTTTTCGCTGACTTGGTTTGCCTTGATAAAATAATTAAGTTAGTAAGCAGTAGGTAACATAGTTAGGTATATTACCGCACTATAAACAATTGACCTCTATTGACCTTGCAATAGGAACTACATATCATCGAAGTACTTTATATGGTTACTTACATATTAGTATTTGTGTAAGTTTAAAGTTATATAGTATCTAATAATGTTTATAAATATATATTATTATTATGTATTATATTATTTACATTTATTCATATATTTATTGATTGTTTTTATCCTTTTATTTTTCAAATAAGTATATTTACTGCTCCGCCACCCTTTTCTCTGCACTTCCAGGATGACTGGCAGAAAATGCTATTCTAGCATTAAGTCCTCCTTGTACTGTGTTTTGTGCAAAAGTATCCTTACTAATCCTTACTAATATTATAAATGCGAATGTAACTCTGTCTGTCTGTCTGTTACGCTTTCACGCTAAAACTACTGAACCGATTTAAACGAAATTTGGTACACAGATAGTCTAGAGCCTGAGAAAGGACATAGGCTACTTTTTAACTCCGAATTCTGGCTGGTCCGGGACTTACGCTGGCAAAGCCGCGGGGCACAGCTAGTTATTAATAAATAAAATAAACCATAATAATGTATTATGTGGTAAGTAGTTTTATTTTTGGTGTATGGCGCAAAAGTGAAAAGATCTTTTGTGATAGTGTATTATTTTATAAAACTTGTTAATATTTTAATGGTGGATTATTAACCGTTAATACAAAACGAACAAACGCATTCACACTCACAGCCCCACACTAAGTTCAAAGACTTGTATCGTGGGTGCCGGAAACATTCACATCACACACACATTACGCCCAGAACCAGAAGCACAAATATCCCTTGGGAAGGAATTTGTGCTCCTGCCGGGAATCGAACCCAGGTCCCACGGCGCAGAGGGCAGACACCTGTCCACTGCACCAACTGGGTCGTCATACTTAGTGAACTTACATTAATTGTAGACAAAATATACAAAGTTGAAAAACGTGATTTTCGCTGTCGCTCCAATACTCCCATAGGAAAGTTGAAAGTTTCTACCACTTTATTAGGGCATGACTTGACTAATTCTGGACCGTGACTCTTTTACTTGACTTTGACTTGTGACTAGGACTTCTATTACGTGTCTCTGGTAAATGCACGTACACACACACACAGACATACTCAGATAATTATTCATACACCTAGCAATATGTGCCTACAGTTAATTTTAATTGCCATCGTGAATTTAAAGAATTTATTGCTTTTTAAGTGTTATTGAAATGACGAAACATATAAAAAACCTAATGCCCTTCTTGCAACATTTAAACAAGTGTTCACTACTGATAAACATAGTGTTAGGGCATTTTCTCGTTTTACCCCAATGGTGGATTCAGGATTGTCGTTTGGGAAGGGCTTGACCCAGCTGAGTGTAGATTTTGCTGCCATTGCAGCAATAATTTTCACGAGACAAGATTTGTCACGGAAGAACTCAGATGATAGCGGGGGAGGGGAGGACAGTCGTAGTTCATCTGTACGGCAAAGGAGTGGAAATCATTGCCCGCGCATTTGATTCCTGAACGGTATCATCTAGGTAATCATGCTACATCTTCGGTCGCATCGTCATTTTTCATCAGGTGAGGTGGTGGTCGAATGCTTGTCTAACAAGCATAAAAAACCCCTAAAGATACTTACGCAAATGTGCGCCAGTAGCATTTAATAGTTAACATAATTATCTCACTTATGTAATAAATCCGAAAGTTTGTGTGTAAGTATGTTTGTTTTCTCTAGACGTTGTAACGGCTGTATGAAATTTGCAAAGTACATAGCTTATATCTAGGATTGACACATAGGTTACTTTTTAACTTGATAAACGCAGGCAAAGGCGCGGGCACGGCTTATATGAAATAAACCAAATGACAAAATTCCTAAAAGATTCTCAATGTTATTTATTTCAGAGAACATTATGATATTTTTATCGAAATAATTATCACATTATTTTCTTGGAAGAAATTATTATCACAAATAATAAAATACAAACAAATATCAATAAAAACAAACATTATTTAGGGTCTGTTTTTGTATCGTGACTAAATGTTAAACAAACCATAAAAATAAATGAAAAACAATATGAACAGCACTAAACAATTTTCTAAGAATAAATATTTTTCTTATTTTTTTTATATGATAAAAATACATTTACAACATCAATCTACCACAATTGACTATGAGATAAACACGTACACACATATGTATGATAGCGAGTATTGGGTTTGGCAGAAAAAGCATGAAAGTAAGATAAATGTGGAAATGAGACGGCTAAGAAATATAGCTGCAGTGACTCTGATGGACAAAGTGATGAACATTGTGATTAGGGAATATTGCGGCGTGGTAGTGATAGTTTGGACATGTAGAAAGGATGGACGAAAATAGATTGACAAAACAAATTTATAAGGCGAATGTAAAATGGGCAAGTTGGTAAGGGTCGATCTAGGGCGATCGAGGCAGTTCGCCCGCCTCCTCTCTCCTCCTCTGTAGTGCGGTCACCGGTGGAGAGTCAGGGAGCTCTCCACTGGCTTGCACGGCCCCACAAGTCTGAGGGGTGGCCTTGGTGAGCAAGGTCACCCCTACATGGGCGCAGTGGCCCGGTTTGTACTCGGGCCTACCGCCGGGGCAAGATAGTGACTAGCGCGACCCTATCTTGCCCCACCTCGGCGAGGGACTGCTCACGGGGGGGTTTTTAGTGGGTTCGAGCCCCACATACCCCCTTCCTTCACCCCTGGGAAGGAAGGGAAGTGCAAGGCATTTTCCCCCACACAAAAAAAATAAAATAAAAGGCGAACGGAGCGGGCCAGAGAGGTCAATCCCCAATCTGATCCGCTCCGGCGCAGACGGACGGGAGGAGGAGGCGGTAGTGGGGTGGAGTCTGGGAACCTCTCGATCGGCTTGCACAGTCCCACACGTCTAGGGGTGGCCTTGGTGAGCAAGGTCAACTCTCCTTGGATGCAGTGGCCCGGTTTCCATACGGGCCTACCGCCGGGGCAAGATAGTGACTGCTACCGTCACCATATCTTCCCCCACCTCGGCGAAGGACTGCTCACGGGGGGTTTTTAGTGGGTTCGAGCCCCACTTTCTCCTGGACTCCACTCCTCCGGAAGTGCTAGGTATTTTACCCCACCAAAATAAGGCGAACGGCTAGGTCGAAAACGTCTTTAAAAAGGCCAGATCAAAAGTTCCCGCAACAAACGATCATGTATGAAAAGACTCATGAATTTAGGAGAAGTAAAAGATGTGTGTCAGGATCGTAGCAGGTGGAGGGTGTGGTCTCTGCCTACCCCAATGGGAAAGATACCTATGTATGATAAACAATTTATTTTATATTTCTTACGTTCACGTAAGGTATTTTTTACCACGGCTTAACACATTAACTGATTGTTTACTGTGAAAACGCACATACGCGTCCATTCCATATGACGAACATACGAAATAGTAATTTCATATGTTCGTCATAATTAGTGATATTTTAAAATTAGAATGAGCTACAGAACATCATCAACGTTTAAAAAAAATACGCTTGTTCGTAGACACATCTCGTTTAATGTACTTACATATTTTGCAATGCACTATAGGTATGTTAAATTTATATATTGTACTAGCCGTGCCCCACGGCATTGCCGGTGTTTATCAAGTCACAACGTATCCTATGTGTTAATCCTGCTATGAACATTTCAAATTTCATCCAAATCCATTCAGACGTTACAGCGTGAAAGAAAACAAACATTCTTACACATTTACACACAAAATTTCGGATTTATAACATTAATAGGATGTTTATGTTAACTACTATATAATGACGCACATTTGCGTTAGCATCGAACTCGTGGGAATGACCCAGTCGACGCCTCTGTGCGATAAGGGAAACAATATAAGTGAGGTCATTCAGTAACGGGTATCATACGCAAAAAATAAGTACCACAGATTAGGTAAAAGTAAGTTAAGAATTAATTACATAAACAGACATATATATTGGGCTGGCTTAGTTAGGTGGGACTTCGCCTTCTAAACAGAGGTATAAGGTTCGATTCTCGGCAGGAACACATGTTTTCTCCCCAAGGAAAATTTGTGTTTCTGTGATTGTGATTTTGTGTGTGATGTGAATGTTTCCGGCACTCACGACACAAGTCATCGAACTTAGTGTGGGGCTGTGAACTTAGTGATGGTTGAAATTACAGAAGCGTATTAAGAATAAAGTAAAATATACACTATAATAATACATTAAAATTTGTATAATCTTTCGAAACAATTTGCACTATCTAATCTAAAACCTTAAAACGAGCAATTCTTATATATATATATATATATATATATATATATATATATATATATATTATTATTATACTAGTTGACCCGGCGAACTTCAAACCGCCAATTGTCTGTGGTCAAATATTCAGAAACATCTCCTGTTTGACAGGTACGAACAGTTTGTATGGGAAAATAAAATACTACTTTTTACTAATTTTATTGCAATTTCTTTATATTTTCTCACCTTTTAAACCTTCCCTGAACTTCCACAAATATTTCAAGATCAAAATTAGCCAAATCGGTCCAGCCATTCTCGAGTTTTAACGAGACTAACGAATAGCAATTCATTTTTATATATAAGACAGAAGAAGAAGAAGAAAGAAAAAGAAGATTTATATATATACAATCTGAATCTCGGAAACGGCTCCAACGATTTTCATGAAATTTAGTATGCAGGGGGTTTCGGGGGCGATAAATCGATCTAGTTAGGTAAATTTTTTAGAAAACGTCGTTTTATCCGTGTTCAGGCAGTGAAAAACTGCTACAATATCATTAGAGTGCGAAGGTAAATTTCGCCACCATCTACAAGGTTGGTTATAATTGCTCAGGTGGGAAATCGGGCGGTCCCGAAACCAGAAGACCCCGGTTCGAGTCCAGATGATTATTATTTCCCTTGTTTTTTTCAAGTTCCTTCTTTTGTGAGAAAAAATATTGGGAGCCCTTTATCAACGCATCTAATTCGTATCTAGGTATATAAGACCGAGCTTTAAAAAAAAGAATATGGTAGTAATTACATCAGTAAAGAAACCGACATTGTGCTAAAAAATTGGTTGTCTGTAAAGTTGATTTACGGACGATACTTTTACGTGATAACGTCATAAAAAAACATTGATGATAAATTGCATACTTTTATGAATTGAATTGAATTGTTATCACTGAATTGTCATTATTTTGTATAATACAAAGAAGGAGTTAATTTAAAATTGTAAATTTTCGATAAATTTACATTTATTTACACTAGTAACGACTCGCCGACGCTTGGGCCGATCGTGCCTCTCTATCGCTTGTTCCGCGCTCTCGCTTGCACGCTCAGGCGGAACGTGACACTTTTGCCGTGCAGCCGTCATCGATTTTTAAGACGTTATCACATCAAAAAACCGAGCAAATCTCGGTCATCCAGGTTCTAGTCTTTATTAGATAAAGTAAGTTATACACTATAATAATCTATTAAAATTTTGTATAATTTATTGAAAAACAATTGCAAAATCCTAAGAAATATTTAAATATTTAAGTTCTTGTTTAGACGTGGTGCAATGAGCCGTAAGGTTTAAAATCGTTTGAACATTTATGAGGATATTCACTAATGCTGGGGTTAATCCTTCGAAACAATTTGCACTATAGTCTTTATTATCCGGTTTCCCTTCTCGTAGTGTAGTAGATTTAAGCTGGGATCGTTGATTTTTTCTTCTAGAAGGTTTATTAGTTCCACTCGTATAGTTTTCAGCATTTCTGCCACCTGGAATAAAAGATAGGTGATCAGAGCATCTGGTTGAGACAAAATGCTGGTAATCTTTTTTTTAGGGTTTTTTTTAACTTAATAAAAGCCGCGGTGCTAGTAATGACTAAAAGCAATGACTCTTGGTAATTTAAACGCAAGCAAAGCTTAATAAAACCAACTTCACCGCTTCTATTTTGTTTTTTGTTGATTTTCTCAAAAAGCTCTAAATCAATTTCGATAAAAAAATATGGGACCTCTAAAGTATGATCTACCAAACAAAAAAAGAATCATCAAAATCGATTCATAATTGGCCAAATGATCGTTGACATACTTTTGATTTTGTGACATTTATTAATATTTTAATTTTATATTTTAATTTGTTAGTATATTTATTATTTTTTACGTTTACCGCTGGATAGTTTATTAGTTAAATTGATATATACATACATACATACGCTTTCACACTCACAGCCCCCACACTAAGCTCAAAGACTTGTATCGTGGTTGCCGGAAACATTCACATCACACACACATATATAATTTAATTTGTCTTATCATATTGTCTAACAATAAATATAAATGGTGTTTTTATTTTAAAAATCAATAAATACATACAAAACAACATACAGTCGAATTGAGAACCTCGTCCTTTTTTAAAGTCGGTTAAAATCGTATATTTACCTCATGTTTATCCACTTGGAACATAATCCATCCATCTTCTAATGACACAATGAACGTCCCGTTATGCAGTTCTACTGCTAAATTGCATCCTGGGAATAAAAAAACACCAATTAAAATGTAACTTGAACTGCTCGTTGGCTAAGTTGGGTGTCGTTCGCCTTCTAAGCAGAGGTATCGGGTTCGATTCCCGGCGGGAACACAAGTTTTCTCCCCAAGGAAAATTTGTTTCTGTTTCTGATTGTGATTGTGTCTGTGATGTGAATGTTTCCGGCGCCCACGACACAAGTTTTTGATGTTAGTGTGGGGCTGTGAGTGTGAAAGCGTTTATTTAAAGCGTTTAATAAACAGATAAAAAAATGCCTACCCTATTCTACTAATATTATAAATCCGAAAGTTTGTGTGTAAGTGTGTAAGTATAATATGTTTGTTCCCTCTTCACACTTTAACAGAACGGATTTGGATGAAATTTGGAATGTACATAGATTATTTCTAGGATTAACACATAGGCTACTTTGTAACTTGATAATAGCGGGCGAAGCCGCGGGGCACGGCTAGTTTGTATATAAAGAATCGTAAGACTAATCAAAACTATCCATCAGGTGAGATAGTGGTAATTTCTTGCCTATTTAGCTTAAAAAAAAAATTACCAATATGATTTTTTTTTAAATATTTGTAATCTCACCAGAAAATAACACCAAAGGCAGCTGGGGAACCATAGAGCACTCCCTTATGAACACCCTAGAAGTCTTGACCTTCTCCTGGTACACCAAGTAAGGGCTGGTATAATAGCCTATGGATGAGTTTACAGACGACGGGTGCAAAGCGACGTAACCATCGGATTTAGTCTTGAACTTGAGCTCGTCGGCGGTTGGTTGCCGAGGTATTGCACCGCCTGCTTGCATGTGGAAGGATTTCTCTGGGCTGAGCACCTAAAAACATTTTTTTTTTTAAATATTTATAAATAAATAGATAAAAAAAAAAATTGCACACGATGATAAATACATGGTGATAAGTACATGGTCGAACTTATGAGGGTTTATTCCTTTTGTCTTGTCTCTCGCTCGCACATTAATATCCTACTAATATTATAAATCCGAAAGTTTGTGTGTAAGTGTGTAAGTATGTTTGTTCCCTCTTCACGCTTTAACGGCTGAACGGATTTGGATAAAATTTGGAATATACATATATTATACCTAGAATTAACACAAAACTTTTAAACTTGATAATAGCGAGCGAAGCTGCGGGAACGGCAAGTACTAAATAAATAATGCTCAATATAGAAACGGATTATTTTGAAAGGGAAAGATAGTGGTGGTACATGTTTGATTTAAAATTCCAATAGTTGACATCTCACGGATCTCCGTTGGTAGAGAATTCCATAGATGGATCGCAATCTATAAAATGATATGTGTAAAAGGTGTTATGCGGTGGTATCATAAGACTCGTGTGTTTGGATACATACATCACGAACAACAGTACCATAATTAAATGCTAATGGAAACACAAATTTTCTCCCCAATGGAAATTTGTGGATCACAAATGTTCTCTAACTACTTATATTGTGTTTTGGTTCTGGCTGTGATTGTGTGCGTGATGTGAAATTCTCCGGCACCCACGACACAAGTCATTGAACTTAGTGCGGGGCTGAGGGTGTGAAATCGTTTGTTATAATAGGAAACGTTTTGTTGCTTACCTTTACAACGTTAGGGTACAAAGCAGCGCACAATATTGCCGCTAGCAATCGGTCGTTGTTTCCGTTAACATTAAGCTGAAAAAAAAAGGACTTTTTTAAATAATATACACAATTATTGTAGAGTTAATATTGTAGATCCAGTTATGGGAAGAGCGCTGTATGCTGAGGCGAGTTTGAGCCTATGGCGAGCCTAGTTCGGCAGCAGATACTCTACAACGATATTTCTAACTTAGCCTTTAAGTACACTATCAAGAAATATTGTACATTTTGGAAATAAAAAATAGAAGGAAATATACACGAGTTAATTCCTCCATGCCCGTTTTATCTAACGAGTCAAACTGACAAACTTCATCCATTCATGGTTGGCATATCTCTAGTTCACTCGAAACGTTTCGCTTCTACGTTTATCATCCATACTGCAAAGGTGTGGAACTTATTGCCCGCATCTTTGATCCCCGAATGGTATAATCTAGGAACCTTCAAGTCAAGAGTGAATAGGTATCTTCTAGGCAAGCATACTAAATCTTCGGACGCAACATCGCTTTCCATCTGGTGAGATAGTGGTCAAACGCTTGCCTATCGAGCATAAAAAATGGCTTATCTGCCTAATACTTTTGACAAGTAACAACACACGCCCTCTGGTGGAAAAGCTTAGACCAACCTAGTACAAAATGGCGGCACAAAACAAAAATTCCAATTAAAACAAAGTTGTCGACCCAGTTGGCGCGGTAGGCAAGTCTCTGCCCTCTGTGCCGTGGGTCCTTGGTTCGATTTCGAGCAGAAGCACAATTTTCCTTCCTAAGGGAAATTTGTGCTTCTGGTTCTGGGTGTGATTGTGTGTGATATGTAAATGTTTCCGGCACCCACGATACAAGTTTTTGAACTAAGTGTGGGCTGTGAGTGTGAATGCGTTTGTTTGAGGTGGTGGTCAAACGTCTGCCTATGGAGCATAAACAAATGGCTTATCTTCCTCATACTTTGGACAAGTAACAACACACGCCCTCTGGCGGAAAAGCTTAGACCTACCTATTACAAAATGGCGGCACAAGACAAAAAATCCAATTAATACAAAGTTTACACACCTCTTCTCCCGTTAAAGTGAGCACAGAATCTTTCCTCATCCGTTTCCTGAGCGCCGGCATGTCTGGAACAAATCCTATGGCAGCCAGGAGTCCCAAGAGCTGGTGTTTGATATCAGCCAACATGAGTAAGGTCTTGTGAGAAAGGAAATTCTCACTGGCGAATACTAACGCCGCGTGGGTGCTTTTTGACATAGCTTGTTGCCATTTCTGAAAAATAACAAAAGAAAGTAATACTTGCCTGTTCGTTGTTGAGTTCTTGATCTTGGCTTAGAAATAAGACGATCCACAAATTTATTCTGGGTTGAGTTCAATCGGATGAGCTATTTACTCGCCATACATTAAAAAGAGATAAACATAGATCAGAGCCACGTCTCATTATCTTGTTTAAGTGATACATCGTACAACCTCGTTTTACGTACCATTTAAAATACAAAATGGGTATCAAACTAGGTTATAAAACCTGTATCTTGGTAGATAGAAATATACTAGTATATATGTAGATAGAATATATGAAAATAAATGTAATATTTACCCGGTAAGCTCGTAAGGTAGATTGAATATATGAAAATAAATGTAATATTTATCCGGTAAGCTCGTAAGGTAGATTGAATATATGAAAATAAATGTAATATTTACCCGGTAAGCTCGTAAGGTAGATTGAATATATGAAAATAAATGAAATATTTACCCGGTAAGCTCGTAAGGTCGTCAATTGATCACTATTGGAACACGCGAACTCTCTCCTTTTTGCGTCTGCTTCAGTCTGAAACAAAATATCATATGACTCTGCATCCTAATATATACGACGATGCGGTCGACGATAGAGCACGTTTGCCTAGAATATACCTATTCAGTCGCGACTTAATTTAAGTAATTATAATTTTACTATTACTTAATTCACAATTAGAGTAACTTAATTTAAAAAAAAAATACAAATTTCACACTCACAGCCCCACACTAACTTTGATGACTTGTGTCGTGGGTTCCGGAAACATTCACATAACATACACATTCACAGAACCAAAAAAACACATATCTGTTCGGGAAAGAATCTTTTGTTTCCACCAGGAATCGAACTCGATACCCGCTACTTAGAAGGCGAACGTGCCATTCTTCTAGGCAACCAAATAAGCCGACGGGAAATTAATTACTAAATATTGACAACTATATTTAATATCTTAAATTTTTACCAAAAGTCGTAACGAACGGACTTTTATAAATAACTTTAATGTTTCCCTGCAATACAAAAGTACTGATCAAAATGCTGGCACTTATTTCGCTCAACGTATTATCATTGCAATTCTGGTAGTGGGCTTGATCATTTGGGTTGCCTATAATCTCGATGTCTTGTAGGTAACTTAGGTCTTTGCTGTATATATTTTTAGTTTAGTTTTAGGAAATATAGGCAATTGGCCCTTAGATTTTAGCCATATATATGTTGTTTTGTTTAAAAAAAAACTATTTATTAACAGTATTGACAACCCAGTTGGCGCAGTGGACAGGTGGCCGCCCTCTGCGCCGTGGGTCCTGGGTTCGATTCCCGGCAGGAGCACAAATTCCTTCCCAGGGGATATTTGTGCTTCTGGTTCTGGGTGTAATGTGTGTGTGTGATGTGAATGTTTCCGGCACCCACGATACAAGTCCATGAACTTAGTGTGGGGCTGTGAGTTTAAATGCGTCTGTTTAAAAAAAAAAAGTATATCGTACCTTTTTTCCAAAAGGCGCAACAAAAGGACTTTTATGGCTCAAGCAAGCAGCCACAGTCAAGGCAGAGTCGACGCAGCAGAATATAGCACCGAATAACATTAGTTTCCCTATCCGTACGTCTACGGGTAGAGCTGCCAGGTGCTTCCCGAGCGCAGTCAGGGCGTGACGCTTGTCTAGCGCGCCTACGTCTTGTAGACGTGTTAGGGCGCCGTCTATGTTGGATTTTAGAGGCGGTTCTATCGTTTTACCTGTGAAAGAAAGAGAGAAATAGATAATAAGTAAACACCGAGATTTTTTTACTAATATCGCACCTGATGGAAAGCGATGATGCGACCGAAGACGTAGCATGCCTTCCTAGAACATACTTATTCACTTTTTACTTGAAAACTCCCCGATTATACCAATGAGTCCCACTCCCTCGCAGTACGGGTGATAAAGGTAGAAGCGAAACGCTTCAAGCGAGCTGAAGGTATGTCAACCGTGGATAATATCTGACAGTTTGTCTTGTTGTTAGACGGTAAAACGGGCTTCGGTACGGTAAATTAACTCGTAAATTTCCTGCGCAAAAAAATAAAAATTCGAAATGCAAACGATAGAAAACCTATAGGCTCGTTATCTTACTTCGGTGACTGAGACTCGAGACAGTTTCGACTCGACCAGCTTACTATCGCCAATGAGTCTTTGGCTCGATTCTAGAGCTTCAAGCTGGAACTTGGTAGAGTCATCCCAAAAAAAAACTTGTTTGACGTAGATGGTCACATGTTAGCGAATATAGTTTTGAAAGAAGCATAATTATTCTCCACAAGGGGAGTATGTTAGGTTCTAGGTATGGTATATTTGTTGGCTTTTTTTGTTTTTGGCATTCTGCGGAACGTGTTTGGTAAATCACGTATTTGGTTAACTGCTTGTTTGGCGATAAGTGAATCAGGCTAAATGCGATTGTATTAAACCAATAATTGACATCAAAAATATGTAAATTGACGTCACGAATCAGTCTTAAAAAAAAATGTAGTAACAGTAATTCTGTAGGGGTTTAAAAAATATATATTCATTCTAGATTGAAATGCATACTCCCATATTGTGCACAAGATATTATCCTAGGAGCAGTTGCTCAACCGTATAACTTGAACTTAACTGACCTATAACTTAACTTACCTAGAAAATGATTTACCTATAATATAATGTACCTAGAAATTAACTTATCTAGAACTTACCTTACCTAGAAATTAACTAACCTAGAACATACCTTACCTAAAACTTAATTTACCTTGAACTTTAGTTACCTATAAGTTAACATACCTTACTTAAAACCTAATTTACCTTGAACTTAAGTTACCTATAAGTTAACATACCTAGAACTTAACTTACCTAGGACTTCATGTACGCTCATATGCTGAAACAGCGGCAGTATCTTGACCTTCAACAACAGTTGTTCCAGCGGGATCCTATGTATCTCCGGCACTGGTTGTTCCAGCAAGTGGTGCTGGTAGCGGTGCGAAGTGTAAAGATGGACGCTGACCCCGGGCATTACTCTGCCCGCCCGACCCTTGCGCTGTTTCGCGTTTGCCCGGGAAACCCACACTAGGTCGAGAGATTCCATGTTGCGGTTGGAATCGAATCTAAAATTTCAACGGAATATGAGACTGGTCAAATGATCAATAATCATTTTATTGGTATAAAAAGTAAACGTCGCGTCGTTAAAAAAAATACGTTTGATACACTACTTTCTATTTTAGCAGGAAAAATAGTATCGGTGTAGGAAAAAGCTTATAAGTAAATTGCATATTATTTAAATATAGGTTATATATATATAGGTATTTTTTACCCCGACTGCGCGACGCAAAGGAAGGTTTCCCAAAATACAATTATTTACCTAAGATATGACAAGTCTATATAGCCAATGTAATATGTATGTTTGTTCGTTTGTGGCGCTCTAGAAACCAAACACGTGGGCAGACTTAGATTATTCTAACGTCAATCGATTAGTTTTATCTTGCAACCGTCACCAAAGACATGACAGTAAAATCAGATTTCAATATTTTTTTGACGCTCTATTGTAAATATAAAAAAAATTAAGTTGATTAACTGTGTGGTGTATCATTTAAAAGGTATTTAAAAATCATCTTTGATTTCTCTTATATTTTTTCATTTCGAATAACCACTTAGGATTTATAACGATGTAAAATTGGTAAGCAACCATTATATTTTCAATATTTATATTAAAACTGTGGGAAAGTTAATTCATAAATCACAAATTATTTCTTATTAACAAAAACTAAAATCACTTTTTACGCAAGAAATTTAATGAATAAAATGTGATAAAAATGAATCGAAATTCAAAACAGCAAAATGCACACTATTGGCTAAACTAATTCGTGACGTCAGTTCACACATATTTGCTGTCAATGATTGGCAACTGATGGATTTATTATATATTTTTTTTTTTTTATATATTTATGAATAATTTTGCATTATTTTTTCGGTAATGTATTAACGGAAAAAGCTATCATAAGCATTAAAACTATGCATATTCTTTATTATTTATAATACCTGAAATCAAATGCTACATCTCCGGCTGCACGATCACTTTCCACCACGTGAGATAGTGGCCAAACGATTGTCTATCAAGCATAAGAAACATCAATTAACACTTACCGTTTCTCCTTCATCCGCCCACAGTCTATAACAAATACGCAGTCGTCTATAGTAACAGAGGTTTCAGCTATGTTCGTAGAGAGAACAATCTTCCTCGCACCAGGCCTGGGTTTCCTAAACACTTGAGCTTGCTCCTCACTAGAGAGAGTCGAGTGGAGAGGCACTAGTACGTATTTGCCAGTTCTGCAAGCAAACTATTCATAAATCATACAATATGGCGGTATAACACCTCAAGCTGCACATGGTGTGCCTGCTGATCAATAAATTTCTTAAATATTGTAAACATCATTAAAATTATACTTATATTCAATCCTGGGACTGTACTGTAATAACTTATGACATCATTATATTCTAGTAACATTATTATCTTTGACATTATTTAATATTCTCAAACTTTAATGATTTTTCCATATCCACTTATTATAATAATATAGAATATATTAACATTAACCAAAATTATTATTATGACGCTATCTATAAAGATATCTAACTACCTAGCCCTCAAATCAATATTTGCAAGTCATTATTATGACCAAGTGTGTGAACTATATTGATACACTTAACCCTACATCTGTTTATACTAGAAGCAAATAAAAAAATATGCATAAACGAGGTTCCGGTGCTCTGTGGAACCATCTTTGTTTAATGATTACCGAAAAAGCATTTTTTTTTTTTTTTTAGTTACAAATATAAACAATACGTTCATCATCTGTACTGCAAAGGAGTGGAACTAATTTCACTCCTTTGCAGAACGGACGGCTAGAAATAGTCTGCGTCTTTGTTCCCTGAACGGTATAATCTGGTAGTCTTCAAGTCTAGAGTGAATATCTCACCTGATGGAAAGTGACGATGCGGACACTCTTGCCTAGAAGATACCTATTCACTCTAGATTTGAAGACATCCAGATTGTACCGTCCGGGGAACAAGGACGCAGGCAATGAGTTCCACTCGTTCTCTGTACGGTAGTTAGTGACCATAGTTTTGTCATAAGACTAATACTTAAGAACTACTTACTTCGGGCTAAATGTATGGCTCTCAGCCAACTGGTCATGCAAGCCCATTATCTCAGCGATACCCGGCAGGAATATCAGTATAGCGCCCTCTCGCGGCCATCTATGGTCGCCCGATACTATATAGTGGAGCACATGTTCAACTAGGTCTAAGTTTATCTGAAATAAAAAAATACTATTTTATTAGATAGATACATAATTAAAGAATACATAATTATTTTATTTCTTAATAAGATACAAAAACATGACATTGTGCTATAACCAAGTAATTTCAATAGTATAAAGCGAGACCCTTTTAGAACTAAAAGGACCAATAATGTACAAGATATATAGATAACTCTTTATTGTACACCAGAAATAAAAGAAAATACATTAAAGACCTTGAACCTAACTTAGGCTAGTACAATGGGCGGTCTGATCGCTTAAAGCGATCTCTTCCAGACAACCTTTGGATGGAGAGGAGATAGCAAAATGTATTGAGACTTAGGTTTCACAAACGAAGGCAATATCTAAAAGAAACCAGCCGTTAAAACCATGGATAACCAGGGGTGTGGTAAGATCAATAAGGAAGAGAGATAGACTTCATATGCAGGTTAAAAAATCACCTGATGACAGTGGGCGTAAAGAAAAATATATTAAATATAGAAACGCATGTAATAGAATAATAAAAAATCTAAAGAGAGAATACTATAGAGATAAATTAAACAAAAATAAAAGTAACATCAAAGAAACGTGGAAAATTATTAAAGAAGTATGCAATTTTAAACCACATAAAGTACCATCAAATGAATTATTAGAAATAAATAGAAGTCCAATAGAATCCCTTAATACTGTTAACTCGTATTTTACATCAATAGGTGGAACTCTCGCTGACAAGACATTAAGGACACTTGAAATGACGGAGAATCAATTGGCATCTTGTGCAAAAACACCAAATAGATCCTTTAGTACGATGTCTTTATTTCCTACCGATGTCGTTGAAGTGAGAGGTGTTATTTTTGATTTGAAGACACACAGTGCACCAGGTTGGGACAAGATTACGGCAAATATTCTGAAAATGTTTTGTAACCTTATTGTAGAGCCAATTACATATTTGTGTAACCTTAGTTTCGAGACAGGTGTATTCCCTTCTGTACTTAAAAAAGCCGTAGTTTGTCCCATATTTAAAGCTGGCGATAAGAGCAACCCGTCAAATTATAGACCTATTTCTCTACTTTCAACTCTATCCAAAATAATTGAAAAACTGATGAAAAAAAGAGTTATGAGTTTCCTTGAGAAAAACCAAATATTGAATAGTAATCAGTACGGATTCAGAGAAAGAAGGTCCACTGAAGATGCGGTCCTGAAGTTGACATCTTTAATCACTTCGTATTTAGACAGTGGAAACAAGTGCATAGGAGTTTTTCTGGATTTGCAAAAGGCTTTTGACACGGTTTCAATTCCCATTCTTTTAACAAGACTGCAGAACGTTGGCATTAGAGGGGTAGCTCATGACTGGTTCGCGGACTACTTAACAGATAGAACACAGCGTGTACGGGTCGATAATTATATAAGTGAGAGTTCTGTATGCACATATGGTGTTCCGCAAGGCAGCACACTGGGACCGACTCTTTTTCTCATTTATATAAATGACCTATGTTATACTGCTTTGTCTGGAATGGATCTTCTGATGTTTGCGGACGATACGGTGCTACTCCTTCATGATAAGACTTGGGAAAAAGTTGAGAGACTGACTGAGGAATGTCTTTCAACGGTAACTAAATGGCTAGAGGATAGTCTTCTGACGTTGAACACAAGTAAGACGAAATATATGTGTTACTGTATCACATCCTCAGGCAGTGCTAGACCAGACACCTGTGTCAAAATACACACATTCCCATGTAACCGTAGTGGCTTGCGTTCTCAAGGATGTGACTGTGCAATATTAGAACGTGTCACGACAATTAAATATTTGGGAGTAACAATCGACAATAAACTCAACTGGATAGAGCATATTAGCTCACTGGCAAACAGGATAAGAAAGCTGATATATATCTTCAAAATTCTTCGTACTGTTGCAGATATAAGCCTTGTTATCCAGACATACAGGGCTCTATGTGAATGCATTATGAGGTATTGCATATGTGCATGGGGCAGTGCAGCTAAAACCCATCTCCTCGTAGCAGAGCGTGCACAGCGTGCTGTACTCAAAGTACTACTGTATTTACCATTTAGGCATCCTACAACAGCAGTGTATAAAAAAGCAAACGTTTTATCTGTGCGAAAATTATACATTTATGAAAGCCTAAGAAGATACCATAAAACCGTTGTGCCATACTTGCCAGTGATCTTAAAAAGAATTAATAAATGTCCAGTCCCAACAACAAAAACTAGATTTGCTCAGAAACACTTTAGTGTCATTGTTCCCCACCTATATAACAGACTAGATAAAATTCACAACGTAAAAAGTAAAAATAACAGGGACATAAAGAATATTATACTTTCATACCTAAACTCATTTGATTATGATGGAATTGAAAATTTGCTAACTAATTTATACTTCTGATACTTTATATACCTACACTATACATTAACACTCATGCGCTTATACACAAACATTCAGATACACACCCTTACATGCATTATTACACTTCCCACATAAACACGCATTTAACACATACACTCATAAACACACACACACATATATATATATATAATAATAATAATAATAATAATTTATTCATTGACACTTAAAAATTATAACACAAGTACATTACAATTACTTATAATGTCTGGTGAGCCCTGAATCCCACACTAGGATGAGTCCTGTGTCGTGGGATTCAGTCTCTTTCAATATTGTTCATACAAATTTTACAGTTAAATACATTAATAATTGATTACATTAGAATTGAATATAGAAGTAGCTAAACAACCCTTTTTACAAAATAAGTTAATATATAAATTATGATAACAATACTTGAAGCTGTGAAATTATTAATTCTGTTATTATATAAAATGTTCCTTATAGAAATAGATTGAGTAAAAAATAGACTATGGCATTATACATAATTATAATATCGACCAATATGAATAAGTAAATGTTATATATATATATATATATATATATATATATAACATATATAAAGATTGTCATATATAGATCTCAAATGTGATCACAAATGCTAACGATAGTTTTATGTATTTCATTGATGGGAGAAGCCACTGGCTCCTGAAACACAGTTTGACTAGTTTGGGAGCCTATGGATTCAAAAAATTATTGTACCTACAAAAATTGTCAATAAAGCAAATTTGAATTTGAATTTTGAATTTAGGTGTACCACATAGTTAGATATTTTTTTGTATGCTAGAAAGGCAAGAATTTGACCGCTATCTCACCTGATGGAAAGTGATGAAGCGGCCGAAGATGTAAAACGCTTGCCTAAAAGGTACCTATTCACTCTAGACTTGAAAGCACACAGATTATATTTATTTTGGCTTATCTGTGGGTCAAAAGCAAAACGTCATCGGGGCCGGCTCCAACGACGGTGGCGAGATGATCTAGACGATCACAATAAGGATTGGCCAAAAACTGCAATAGACCAAGGAGGCCTTTGCCCAGCAGTGGGAAAACACAGGCTGATAACAATAATAATTACATTAGACTACAATGAATGTTCAACCATTTTGGTTCGTTAAGAGGCCGGGGTGGCTTTGAACGAGTCTATAGGCTGTCTCTGTTTAACTGGCAAACTGTGCCCATGCTTGATGCGATAGCACTACCACCGAACAAATTATGATAGGTGCCGTAATACCAAAAATTATGAATGAAAATGTAATGTTTAGCCATTGTTTTTTGCATTAATAGTACCTTGAAATGATAATCTATGTTCCTGTTGTAATGACAAAAGAAATGTGTTAGTTTTTAATACAAAACGAATAAGTTAAAGATGCGACATTTATGTCGTAATAATGTGTAAAAATAAATTGGTTTATATTTTGTTTTAGGTAATTATTTTGGAATAAAAACTATCCAGGAACCTAGAATAATATGTTTTTAATCTGAATAACAGCACAGTATGGTGGTAATATGCTTGAATTATAAATAATTTCGGTATTACGATTGTATGGGCAAATCAACCTCCGCAGGCCTCATAAGATATATTTACTAACTGACTTCAAAAAAAGGAGGAGGTTCTCTATTCGTAAGTATCTTTTTTTATGTATGTAGATTTTTGAACACATATATATTATTTAAAAACTATAGCTGTACCCTGTATGAGTCGTAATCAAAAAACATTTTACCTCTTTTATGGTTAACCTAGTACATGTTTACCATATTAAAAACTTAATGATATTTTTTTTTAATGGTTACCTATCTAGGTAAGCATTTGACCGCCATCTCACCTGCTGGAAAGTGACGATGCGACTGAAAGAACATGCTTGCCTAGAAGGTACCTATTCACTCTAGACTACACTATCGAAATATTCAATCAAATTATTATCTCACCTTCTCCGTATCCATCAGGTACATATTCTTGCACGTGGTTTTACTGCACTTTGGGTACCGCGCTATCATCTGTCCTATCGTGAGGTTATCGTCCCGTATTGACACTTTAGGCGCCTCATTCGACTCCGCTCGCACGTCGCAGGTTTCCAATTCCGTTTCCAAGTCTTGTTTTTTATCACCTGGTGAGGAAAGAAAATGAGGCAGATCAATTATTGAATACTAGCTGTGCCCCGCGGTTTTACCCGCGTAAGTCCCGGACTCGCGGGGATTCCGGGATAAAAAATAAGTCTGTTAATCCAGGTTGTCAGCTACCTCTATACCAAATCTCATCGAAATTGGTCCAACCGTTTGAGTGTAAGAAGTAACAAACATACAATCACACTGACACACTTTTGGTTTTATAATATTAGTGTGATTTACCAAGCTACGCCTAGTTTGAGACTGTTTTATTCGATCAATAGATAATGCATGCATACTATTTAAATAATAAATAAACGCTTTCACACTCACAGCCCCACACTAAGTTTAGAGATTGTATCGTGGGTGCCGAAACATTTACATCACTCACGATCACAACCTGAACCAGAAACACAAATTTCCTTTGGGGAGAAAACTTGTATTGCCGGCGGGAATCGAACCCAATAGCCCTTTAGAAGTCGAACGCGCACCTAACTAAGCCTACGGCAGTTGAAATTGTTTTTTTTATAAATTAAATTTTATTTTAAGCAATTTATTTACAGAAATCATTAATTAAAAGCAAAATATCAAAATCGAAATCAAAATCGTTTATTCACATGGGCCCCAAAGAGGCACTCATGAAAGTTAATGAATCTATTGCCAGATTCGCAAAATTACAGCCATCTCGAGAAGAACCTGGCAAGAAACTCGGTGGCGCATTTTTTTTTTCATTCATTTTTTTTAAAAACATTCTTAATCTCTAATACATAATTTTCTTAACCTAGGTGTTATTATGGTAGTCGCTAGAAAGAGCCTGTGCAGTTTGCCTCAATGCATCCTTGTCATTAATATAGTCTGTGGTTTTATAGTAAGCTTTCTTAATTAATACAATAATAATACATATTCTTTTCTTATTTGCATTGTCTCCTTTCTTATTTGAAAGCCTTCGCTACCACTTGTACCTAACAGTTATCACATTATTATCGCCATCAAGAAATGAACCAGATCGATTGAATTTTTTGTTCTTTTTTTGTGTGTTGGAAAATGCTTAGCACTTTCCTTCCTTCCCAAGGGTGAAGGAAAGGGGTGTGTGGGGCTTGAACCCACTAAATATCCCCCGTAAGCAGTCCCTCGCCGAAGTGGGGCAAGATAGGGTCGCGATAGCTATCACTATCTTGCCCCGGCGGTAGCCCGGATGCAAACCGGGTCACTGCCGCCCATGGAGGGGTGACCTTGCTCACCAAGGCCACCCCCAGACGTGTGGGGTCGCGCAAGCCGGTGGTGAGCCCCCTAGCTCTCCACTAGTGGTCCCACAGATCAATTGAATATACTAACCTTTTTTAACCTTACGAGCATACGGTCCGTTTTCTTCTAAAACATAATTGGACATATCCATTATATCATCCAAGAAGAATTGGTCCACAGGGAAAGTCCTGCCTGAAAAAAAAGGAATTAATTTTGAGTATATCAACTAACACATACACTCACAACCCCACTCTAAGTTCAAAGCCGAATATCGTGGGTGCCGAAAACATTTAAATATCACTTATAATAAGCACATGTCCCTTGGAAAGTAAAATTGTGCTCCTGCTGGGTATCGAACCTATAATAGTACCATGCCACATAGGGCATAGATTTACCCACAGCGCCAACGAGGTCCGTCATATCTTCACTGTATGAACTGCCCATAGCTTAGTTGGGTTCGCCATCTAAGCATATGGGGTTCGAATCCCGACGGGAACACAAGTTTTCAAGTCAAGGAAAATGTGTGTTTCTGATTCGGGTTGTGGTTGTATGTGTGATGTGTTTTCAGCACCCACCACACAATTCTTCGAAGTTAGAGTGGGGCTGTGACTGTGAAAGCAGTTATGTTTATGTTTTTAGTAGTAGTAGTATTTAATTACCAAGCGGTAGTGTGCAAACATAACTGTATTACAAAGAATCAATTATAAACAATCTAAATCATTTCCAATACACAAACTTACCCGGTATTTCCAAAACTGGAACCTTATCGAAATAATCCGAAAACAGATCCGCGTTCAGCGTCGCACTCATCAATACTACTCTCAGGTCCTTCCTCACTCTAACAAGGTCCCTCAATATGAGCAGGAGAAAGTCACTCTCCTCTGACCTTTCGTGCACTTCGTCGACTATTACGTGAGTGACCGATTTCAGTTGGGGATCGTATTCGAGACGCCGTAGTAGGATGCCAGTTGTGCAGAATGTGAGACGAGTTTTTGACGATATTTTACTTTCTAGGCGTATCTGAAATTGTTTAAACACATTCATTAGTAAACAAACAAGATGAAGGTCTGTGTTTCCCGATAAGTACAATCTCTATAGTTTTGCCGCGAAAGTGAAAATAAAACATTTCGTTTTCACTCAAAAACATCAAAAGTTTCAGTAAAGATTCCACCATTTTATTAGACTGTTTGGTCTGTCTGGACTTAATTTACGAAATACTAGACGTACTCCGCGGCTTCGGCCGCTATTATCAAGTTAATAAGGAGTCTATATTGTGTTAATCCTTGGTATAAGCTATACCAAATTTATCCAAATCCATTCAGCCGATAAAGCGTGAAGAGGGAACAAACATACTTACACACAAACATTACGTAATAAACATTTTATTAAACATTATACACGAATATCATGATATATGACAAAGGTGTACAAATATATGGTATATCAGCATAAGTGGAATTTGACACACATTACAAATCATACTTGACAACAAAGCGAGAAAACAACCATGAGTGAAATCATATAAATCCATAATACATTTTCTTATGTTTCTAGAACTAAATTAAACTAACCTGGTATCCAACAACCTGTCCCGTCTTCTCCACCCGTTCTTCAGCAACTCTATCAGCAACACCGATAGCTGATATCCTCCTCGGCTGTGTGCATACAATCTCCGCATGCTCCATTCCATCTTTGTTGAAGTTCTCAAGCCAATCGTCCAGGATGTATTGGGGTACTTGAGTGCTTTTTCCACAGCCTGTCTCACCGCTTATAACTATTATCTAAGGGTGCATTTATTAAAGTTAAATAATGGTCAAATACAAGTATTCTATTGTTTACATTTCATAAATGTGCGAAGGAATTACACGAGTTAATTCACTCTGTCAAACGCCATCTATTTATGGTTGTCATACCTCCAGTTCACTCATAGTCAGTCACTTGTACATTTATCATACATACTTGGAAAGAATGGAAGTCATTGCTAGCATCTTTGTTTCCTGAATGGTATATTCTGGGAGTCTTCAAGTCAAGAGTGAATTTGTATCTTCTAGGCAAGCACACTACATCTTTGGCCCCATTATCGCTTTCCGTCCAAAGAGATAGGATTGTAATGTTTAAAAAAAGGCGGCGCAATATAGGTTCCATAATAAAAGCAAGAAGTAGATAAATAGAAGAATAAGATTTCGTCTGAGGCGGTACCACCTTTGCCAAACACGCGAATAACAGCACTGCACTACCACCTTTTTCATTTTTAAATAAAAAAGCCTAAATATTATTCTTGTATATTAAATAAGGAAGATCATAGTGACTTTGTTTAATTTTTCCGCCATAACACATTTTGAGAAACTTTCGGCCGGCCTACCTTATAAGAAAGAAGGTATGATGGTGGATATGTAGAAATGGAGCTCTTTTAAGTTAAGATGGACAGACAGGGGGCTGAGTCACCCACGTCCGTAGGAGGATACCCCTTAAGTCTGACTCCCTATACGTGGTCCCCAGGTGGTGCTAATCAGGTGACATTTGAGAGGTGGTAGAGCATTTTGGGAGTTGCTCGCCTGGCTTGCTACCAAAGTAGCTTACCACCATCAAGTTGAAAGTCTGCCGCTAAGCCAAATACGGTGTTCCGGCAGTTATCCTTGAGAGCCTGCGTATTCCATGTCTAGTGTGTTTACCAGCTTCGATCACATCGTCACTTAACTTACCATCAGGTGAGATAGTGGTCAAACACTAGCCTGTCCCAAATAAAAAAAAAAAAAAAAAACAGAAAAACACCGTTTAGACTTAATTATTAGGATATAATGTTTAAAACATGCACAGCAAGTGATATGTGGTACAAAACTAACCTGTGATTTTTGCATTGCATTCAATATCTCCTTTTTCTTTTTCCAAGCTGGTAACTTTCTTCTATCTGACATCATTCTATTATACTTATTGTTTTCTGTCTTCTCTGAAAACCTCTTTGCAATGTCCTTATTTTCTTTTAACAACTCGTCAAAGTTCACATTGTACCTTTTTTCTTCTTGAGACTTTTTGTTGTAATGTGAGGGTAGTTTCGCTTTTTTCTTACCATCTTCTATTAATTGCGGGAATAAAGCATCTGTTGGGTCCATATATGTTCGAGTATCAAATTGGATAAAGTTTGTGATATCCTCTTCATTATTTAGTAATTCTACTAATGAGTATATGCTAGGTATACCATCTTGTGCTAACATTTTTGCTTCATCCAACAATCTTTGTGTGACTTTTAAACATGTCAACTCGGGTATAATATCTGTTGGATGTTCTGTTCTAAAGTAAATCAATGGAGGTTGATACGGATATACACTATCTTCAGGAAACCGTATCTCTAATTCGTAAGTTATTTTACCAGTGTCATTATTCTCTTTGTCTTTAGGTTCATTTTCTACTTTAACTTCATGTAAAAATTTACATTTAGCACCAAACCTGCACGGTCCTTTAAGGAACAACTTGCACACTTCTTTAGGTTTCGTTTTCTGATCTCTATTATTGTAGTTTATATTTTCTTTCTTTTTAGGAACGTCTTTATTTACATACAACTTTGTTAAATAGTCAAGGCTCAGTTTAACATTCCATACATTATTATCTTTTACTCTGAAGCTTGAATCGTAAATAGATTCTAGTACAGCTTGTTCGTCGGACCTCATTTCTAATAATTCTGCTAGAGGTGGGACGTCTTCAGGCTTGTCTTGAGGATCTACTCGGAAGTATTTGTAAAATAATACTTCGAGGGCTTTTTCACAACTTTCAGCTGCTACACCTAAAGCTTCCGAACAATGTGCTTTGTGGAAATTATATCTGAAATTGTATAATGCATGTATCACTTCACACCACTGATCATACATTTATTTTTATCACTGTGACAGATACAGGCTTGACAGGTATCTGACCTGACATTAAATGATTTTATAATCATTAAGGATGGTTTTTACCATCTTTAAAGAATGCTAGGCCTAGAAACACTGGATAACACCAGATCATTATTTTTAGCGATTGTGGTAAATGATATTTCTACTTGAGAGATGTGAGTACAACTGTCTTTCGGTACAAGATACTGAGCAAGGCAAGCATGAAAAAATACACTATCTCCGATTTCATAATGATGTTACCTTTACCGGTAGGTCAAGCCCGTCATAGATCGTATATATCTGTAGTGTCGAAAACGCAACAACAAGTTGAAACAAAAGACTGCCTACGCCAATGACATCACAACTACAAATGTGATTAACATAGAAATAAAATCATACTTCTCTAATTTAGTGAGTGCAAAAGCTCTGAGCCTCGCCTCTGATGTTTGTATATCAGGTTTCGTTGTGAGGGAGTAGTCACAGCCTCCTTGGACCACCAGATTGCCTCGCTCCATCCAGAAACGGTTACCCAAATTGGAACCCTTGTCCTGGAAATTAAAGATGTGTGTGTACTTACAACATGCTCTGGTCAAACAAAATGGTATGAAATCTGACAAATTAAAGATATGAAAATTAAAACTATCGTGAGTATTACACATAATTGATGTTGTGTATGGCTTGAAACACGTCTAAATTTCGACTTACTTTGTAGTCGACTAGTTTCGGACAAATTTGTTGTCCTTCATCAGGATGAGTCAGACGCGCGATACGCAGAGGCGAGCGGCTCGAGCTCGGGCCTCGCGCATCTGACTCATCCTGATGAAGGACAACAAATTTGTCCGAAACTAGTCGACTACAAAGTAAGTCGAAATTTAGACGTGTTTCAAGCCGTACACAACATCAATCAAATTAAAGATGTTTTGTTGGAATGTTACGAGAATGCCAGTGATTAATTTTTTTTTTTAAATGATCAGAAAATATTATAAGTTTAATGGGTTTATCTGTATCTTCTTCTATCAGATAGATATCTGTGGTCTTATAGCTCCCAAAAGGCTGAATCGATTTTGATTTATACCTAGTTTTTTTGTTTGGAAGTTGACTTGAATGAGCGTATTATATGCTGTTTGGCGAAAATAAGTGCAGCCATTTTTTCAGATGAATGTCTAGATTATATTCTAAATTTTGGTTTTGTCACTTGTTGGTAGACGCCAGAGAAATTAATGATATTGGTTAGTATAAAGTAAATCATATGTTTTACTCTAGAGAGTAAGTGTTTAGACAGGAGTTGATTTTACTTAATTTTATATCCAAAGCTCTTACTTTGTTTAGTATGGTAATGATTTTGTTTCTCTGATTTTATTTCTCGATATGGCAATGTGCTTGGGCTTGCTTGAGTAGGGGGAGCCAGGCACACCTTTAGGAGGCAAGAAAATTTCAATAGATAATAATAATATCTTGTAAATATTTTAACCATTTCTCAATTTTGACACACCTATAATTTGGACCAATTGAAATGAGCACAGTATTTTCCATTACTTATACTGTACAATCCCCTTTCTTTAAATGAATGTATGATAATGACATCTTGCTCATTGTAGTGACTGGCAACACCATCTGCACTGACTTGCAGGGATCCCCCATATTTTATTTTGTGCTTATCATAACTAATATTCAATGAAACTGGCTTCTATTAAATAAAGAATAGTGTTCAATGTTGTATAATAACACCTGCAAATTAGGTTACAGCAAGGGGAAGTCCATCTTAAGGAAAGTCCATGAGTGATGCTTTTACAATTATTTCAATAAGTGAGATTTTAGTAATAAATGTGATTATTATATATTTTAAAACATATATATATATAAATATATAATTAGATATGCCTCTATTATTTGTAACCTGTACAATACACATTATGATGATGAAAAGTTTTTCAATCTTGCCGAAAAGTTCTTTAGAACTACTGTATATAAGTCTTTTAAATTTAAATACTTAAATAAGAGGGTGGCAAAATGTTCTTCCTCCCGGGTGGCTTAATACCAACACAACGCCACAATCACTAACTCACATGTTGATAAGTGGTGATATGGTCAAGGGTGGTAAACATGGATACAAAAAAAATATACACAGTATTGTTTTTTAGTTCAGGTAATGTCGTGAAATAATTTTTAAAATTCAAATAAAAAGAAAATCATTCACAACCGTACCACACTATATGCTCAACACAAAAATATACACAGTATGTTGTACAGATAGTGTGTTACGGTTGTGTATGATTTTCTTTTCATTTGAATTTTAAAATTTATTTCACAACATTACCTGACAAAAAAAACATTATTATGAATCAAAATCTGTTCATAGGCCACTCCATTTAAAGATGCGATATTTAGAAATTGTTGTGATAGTACGTAACTGGTAAAGTAAGATTTTTTATATTCACCTTGTAACCACTAGCACTGCCAAGTTTAAAATCAGGGCCATGAATGAATCTCAAGGTATCCAAAACAGATTTTTGCGAGTCCGCATTCAAACGGACCGTCTGCATTTCCACTCGTAGCGTAGGGTGGTCATCTTCTTTAGGTTCCTCTTTAGGTTTCCTAAAAATTACACTATCAATTAAAGCTAAATACGACAGGAAAAACATCGTGCAACGTCCATGATACAAAGACATTTTTATATCACCTTATTCGAGCATCAACGGGCTCCCGGAGGAAGAAGTCTTCGGCCAATTGTCGGCTTTGATAATCCATGTCGAAAAATACGGAGATTTACTTCTGGAATGGATTTATTTACAAATAAAATCGAAAATCAGAGACGTGGGCAAGTCAAGCAGCCAGACTCGCATGCACGCAACTGTCACTGCTGTCATCCATCAGTGATGTCACTGTCAATGCTTGTTACTTTTTTTTTATCGAGCACCTTGTCTACAACCTAGCTCCTCTTGGAAGTTTTGCCGCGAAAGTGAAAATATGGCATTGTTGATTTTGTATAATTTTCCAAAACCTGTGATTCTTCAATTGTTAATGTGTAATATTGGTGGATTATTAATAGTTAATACTTAGTAAACGTGCATAAGTGTAGGCAAATCATACAAAGTTGAAAAACGTGATTGTCACCTTCGCTCCATAACTCCAATAGAAGTTTTAGTAAAATTTCTACCATTTTCATAGGGCATGACTTGACTATGACTGGACCTCGACTTTGACTGAGATTCATAACTAGGACTTTTAATATGCAATACACTTGAAATGTATTATCACTTGACACTAGCTAAATGCACAACATTGCGAGGTCAAAATTAAGAAAAAATCCTAGCTCCTCATAGTTTTTGGCGCGAATGTGAAATAGATAATGGCGTTATTAATATTAAATTATCTTCCAAAACTTGTAATGCGTATTCAAGTTTTAATAATGGAAGATAATAACCGTTTAAAAAGTGAATGTGCATGGGCTTGATTCCCCGCAGGAGCACAATTTTCATTACAAAGATAAAATAAACAAACGCAATCACACTCACAAACCCCACACTAAGTTCAAAGACGTCTAATCGTAGATGCCGGAAACATTACGGTCACAAATACATTCACACCATACATACAGAACCAGAAGCAAAACTGTCCTTTGGGAAGAAAAAATGTTCTATGCCTGGAATCGATATTATTTAATAATAAATAAGATTTTAGAAATCTAATTGATCTATAATTGTATATGAGCACTTTCAAACATATTCAATGAATAGTGGTATACAAAACTATAATAGTTGATCCTCTTTTTTAATTATTACTTTTTTTTATAATTTGATAGTTTTTTTTAATGTTTAGGTAATTTTTTTATTTCCACGCAAAGTAGGTACTAAGTACTGGAATACTTTAAAATATAAATCGAATTATATAAAAAAGTAAGATTCAAAAATTTTTTGCGTTGTTCTAAAAAGATGTAAATACCGAATGATTTGATTTATTTTATGCTTAGAGAAAAAAAATATATGACAGCTTATTTTATATTTGATTGATGTTTATGCAAGATTAAAACGATTATTCAAACATATTATAAAATAAGTAGTTAAGTGTCTATTAAACATGTTGTATTAACTACCTACATTTAGAAGGGTAATAAGATTGAATTCGGAACATTCCCGCAAAAATTTGCAAATGTGACTTCATAAATTTTTCACATATTTAAACGTCAGTACGCTGTTATTAAAATACCATTTGACAATTATTTACGTAGCCTTTGTTAACTTGCGTATATGCGAAGTCGTGATCGGCCCAGGGTTTCTGTTGACATGACTTTTTACTTTAGTTTATGTGAGGAGCTTGGCTTCCATTCTTGGCAAGGTCCACCGCGCTGTCTTCAACAGAAAACTTAACAAAAATAAGTTGACTAAGCATTTTTGAAGTGGAATTTCTTATGGAAAAGATTTGTGATTCTGATCTGCAACGTTTTTGTGTGACAAAAAGTGGTGGTGGTAAACACTGTAATGAATAATTATGATGTTTTCCTGTAATAAGTATAAAAGTTTCACTTCTATATCATGTGTCTTTACGACACTCCCTGTTTTTTATTAAATGTAGGCCAATCATGTAACGTTTAACAACCAGATTTCGTTTTCACTCCAAATTTCCAACAGAAGTTCTAGTTAAGATTTTACCACTTAACTAGGAGATGACTTGCCTATGACTGCCCACGACTTTTTACTTCTTCTTCTTTTAATTTTGGCTTAGAAATCTTGTGCATTCATAGTCATATGCCATTTCTTATTAAAAGACCTAGACACAAGTCAGTAAACTTTTTACTTTACATTGACTGTGACTGAAGACTAGGACTTATTGAATTATCGGTATAAATCTCGGTCACAGACGTAAGGTCGCAAGCGTAATTCCTTCTCGTTGACGTTTATGGAAAATATTAATATATGAATATGAATATCTTTTACTTTTTTGTGAACGTGCGCAGTAATTACATGAGTACTCCCTTGTCCTTTTTAACATCTAACAATAAGATAAATCCTCAAACACCATCCATTAATCAAAAGGACATACCTCCAGTTCGCTCGAAGCGATTTGTTTATAAGTTTTTTATCCGTACGGCAAAGGAGTGGAACACATTACCCGCGTCTTTGTTTCCTGGTATCTTCTGGGCGAGCAGGCTACATCTTCGGTCGCATCCTCACTTTCCATCAAGTGAGATGGTAGGCAAATGCTAACCTATCTAGCCAGAAAAGGTAGCAAAACAGACCGCAAGCTCCCAAACATTAAATTAATCACCCGACAACTGTCAAAGTTGCTAACTGCTTGGGTGATTTGATCATTCTCTGCCCGAGTGGACGTCATTAATGCATCGGTATTTCTCAATTTGCAGCTTAAAGTTGCTAAATTGCGGATATTTTTCTGCTAAATGGTAGGACAGATAGTTTCTGGTTCAAACTGCTTGGCGTTATGCGAAACAATAGTTGATTTTTTATAAGTTACTGATAAGCTACTGATAAGTTTTTGAATATAGACATGTATACCGGCTATTTAAGTTTCTGGGCCGGCTTACATAATACATATATATTTTCGAATTTGTATATTTATGAAATAATTATACTTAATACTATCCCACAGAGGTTGTGAATGAAAGATGAGATGTTGTGATGATAATTTCTGTAACAGACCGTAAGCGTGGTAGGGATTGAAGAGGGTTTGAGTTTAGAACAAATATTTAAATCAAACAAATATTTAGAAACAAAGATCTAAGAAAATATTTTTATTATGGGAAGTCGAGATTAAATATATTTAGAAAAAAAAATACATTCGACTTGAGTACCTCCTCCTTATTGGGAAGTCGGTAATTATGAAAGCCCATCCATGCCATCAAATTTTTTACACATTTGTCAGTTTTGACATCAATTCATCGTTTCGTTTTACGATCTCTACTAAAGATCGTAGTTATTTTGTATTTTCTACAATCATTGGTCTCTACATATTATTTACAAAACATGCAGAGTTTTTTTTACTTTGCCTAACACATAGGCCGTTGAGAGAAAAAAGAAAGAGAAGGTAATAAATATGAATAACTTATATTTCTATCAAAACTGGTATTTAACGCACAACGCTTTTATAACCGCCCCCCCCCCCCCCCATCAGACAACGGGCAACAAATCTAGTGTTTTCTTTTTGCTCTACATATAATCATAATAATTATTTACATCAATCAACGACGTATATACCAACCTAATTGAAAAAACAGATCTCTCTACCAATGACATCAATCCTAGACATTTAAATCGTCTCTAATGGTGTCTAATTCCGTATTCTCCACCAGACATGCCCACAGAATATCAAACAGTCAGTACTAAACAGTTGCAAATATTGTTCGGTTGGGCAATTAAACAAGTGATCTGAATACTAATCACAATATCGGAAGATAATCGGAAGTAGCTTCACACGCACACGTCCCGGAGTAAGGCCGCGGTTTCTAGACAGTCTTGGAATGTATTGTACTGGACCTCTTTTGTAGTAGAGTACGTATGACAGTACCACAACTTTGCCAGATATTCAACCTAAGCAGTAAAGTGGAGATCACGATAAGCGTAGCAGACGACTTATTGTGATTAGGTGGAGCGACGATGTACGCAGGTCTGCTTGTACCGACTGGAAAAGATGAAGATCCCTTGGCGCGCTTTGTGAGAGGCCTATGTCTAACAGTGGACTGAGGTAGGCTGACTATAATAATAACGAAAAATTTTACCTACCTACGAGTAAGAGGAATATTAAATACTTAGTATTATAAATACCTACACAATAACTTGTGTTTTAATTAGTTCTTATTTCCTCTCGTTTAATGTTGTGGTTTAAGGAAGATATAAAATGAAGCTTAGTTCTGACAATGTTGCCTGTGGTGTATGAAAGAGTAAGTCAAGTCAAGTCTTCTTATTCTGTTGCCATATCTTGGCTCCAGGAGTAGTCCTCAATTACAATAATTCCTGCTTAGGGCGCCAAGGCCTATTATATTGCAACCCCCAGGGAATCTTGGCAGAAGCTTCCTTGCTCAACACCCTTGAGGACAATGTAGCGAGGGAGTGCACGCCAGTTCGTACGTCCGGTGGTCAGAGATCATCCAAATCTGGAAACCTTTTTACCGGAGTGCGTGACCCAAAGGAGGGTAACGTATTTATTAGCCTATGTAAGTATGCATGTTTGTTTCTTCGTGGCTCTCTTAGAACCAATCGCATGGTCTGATTCTTAAGTAAATCGATTTGTCTTAATCTTGCGATTGCCACTAAAGAGATAACAGTAATCAAAATTCAATTTGAGACAGCCAGACACCAAATAGCGCTTTAAGTACCTTTATTATTAAAACTTATAGAAATGTTAGCATTTTAGTACCTTATTATGTGCACACACGTTTATTGTCGCATTCAAATCTGTGAACCTCGTCGACATTCTATTGCCTCAGTGACATATAACTATTAGGGCACTTCCACACGTGAGGCCGCGGTTAGTCTTTTCCTCTTTCTTTATATCACCGCTAGTACTGCAGTTGCTGTTGCAGAACCGCGCGGTAGCTGCAGATCTTCTATTAGTTCTGATATAGAGCAAAATACATTGGTAGAGATCTTTAAGGCTTGTGTTTAAACACCCGGCCAAAAAAGTACATATTTTACTACCAAAAAAATTTTGTTACCAAAATGGATAAATGGTCTTTGGTAACCGTTTAGAATTTTTGGTGGCCGTCTAAATTATACCCGATCTTTAATTCTAAATGTGCACGTCTCTCCACCATATTTGTCAAATGATCGAGTATCAATTGTATGTTTTTTTTTGTTAAGGACATTTAGAATAAAATATTTCTACGATGATAAAACGCATTCATACGCACAGTACCACACTAAGTTTAAAGACTTGTATCGTGGGTGCCGGAAACAATTTACATATCACACATTAATTTTATGGTTTGCAAACCACTAGAACACGCATTTCTCAAAATTTCTCATTTCTAAAACCTTTATTGTTATTTGTATTACTTAAAATTATTTATTTGTAAATTAAATTAATAATTTGAATTTCAGTTGTTATTTCGTATTCTTGTCAGTAATGCCAATAATATAAATAGTTATATAATGCATATTTCATATATTATTATATAATTTATTAATGTATAAATTCTCAAAATAAAGTGCATCAATCAATACTGAAAGAGACTGAATCCCACGACACAGGACTTATCTTAGTGTGGGATACAGGGCTCACTAACTATAACATTATGTGTACATATAATTTTAGTCTGTGATAATATTTTTTGTAAATGAAATAAATTATTATTATTATATTATACAATCACACCCAGAACCAGAATTTTCATAGTTAAAGTTGGTTTTCGTTTCTAACAACAAATGCTTGACTTTCAGATTAATTGATTACGTGTACGGCTTTTTACCTTGTTTCTTGCCAAAATTCATGATCTACCTAAGGGACATACCCAATAGGTTTTAATTTGCGAGTACCAATATTCACAACTTTGTAACAAAATGGCCGTATTTTTGTATTGCGTTGAAATAATAAGTTTTTTATTTATAAAAAGGATATAAAGAATATCTATTATATGCAAGTTTTAGCTTTAAATATGTAGCCATTTGAAAGATAGATCTCGAAACGAAATAAGACTAAAAGCAGTGACTTTGATGTCCTATCAAATTGTTATTTTCCAACGATAACCTACACGGGCAGAAAAAATAAAAGTAATTTTGCCCCACTTACGTGTATGGGTGCCCCTTAATATGTCCATTTAGCTATATTATTTTAATTTGCATTTTAGGCTTTGGGCAATAATTTTACATATTCTCCAAAATTTTAAGTCTTTAGCTTGTATGGTTTAGACGTTAAATACCTCTGACAGACGTATGGACGGACAAATGCTGAACAACCCCAGTCAACAGATCTCGCTACGCTAGATCAATATGAGTTCCTTTATTCCTTTTAAGGTAAGGAAAAAACGTTCCAAGTCTACAACTGGATTAACCTAGATAATCCAAACGTTCCAACTGCTTGATGCATCATATACACCACTATTAAGTTTACAAGGCTGTCTGAAACTCATAAACATCGTAAAAGTAAGAATTGACGGCCTTTGCTGTGCCGCCTCAATTAAGAGACAATTTACCTTGGTGGAGAATAATGGACAGGAAAGGATATGTTTTGCTAAGCCTGTTCGTGTTCTGTTTACTTGTACCTTAGGTCATAGTCATACAGTAAACAGTAGAAATTGCACATGGTTTTCATACACTAAACCCACCACGCCAGGAGAGCTAGTGGAAGGAACGATACGATACGCGTAAGTTCGCAATCCTGTGGATTTAGCTAGTCAAATAATCATATATTTTAAGTAAATTTCATATTAAAAGTCCTAGTCATAAGTCAAGTAAAAGAGTCAAGGTTCAGTCATAGTTAAGTCATGCCCTAGTAAAGTGCTAGAAACTTAACTAGAACTCTTAACAGTGTTTTGGAGCGAAGGCGAAAGTCACGTTTTTCAATGTTATATGATTTGCTTACACTTATAAACGTTTACTAAGTGTTAACGGTTAATAATTACAAGAAGAACACTCGAAAAATCACAGGCTTTGGAAAATTATACAAAATCAATAGCTCCGTTTTTTCATTTTCGCAACAAAAACATCATAAGTATTTGTAACCCTAGCTCCCACACTAGGAAAACCTGTGTCGTGGGAGGTTTGTACATTATTACCTCTTTCGTTTTGTACAATATTACCTACTAACCAGTTGGAAATCGTTAAAGATTGGAATGGAATCATTCGAAATGCGTCGTCGGTAATACCCCGACCGACCATACGCGGTTTAGAGACGGTAGCTTACAATAAAGGTGGTAACCCTTTTTTTATAACTGACTAAGCAAACGTTTGACCACAATCATACCTGATGGAAAGTGACGATGTATTCTAAGGTGGAGCACGCTTGCTTAGTAAATACCTATTCACTTTACTTTTGAACACACCCAAATTGTACCCTTCGGGAAACACAGACGTACGGCAAAGCGTTCCATTCTTTTGCTGTTCTATAAATGAACGAAGACGCGAAACGTTTCGTGCGAATGAACGGTATCTCAACCATTAGAGGGTACAAAAACTACTGGGTAAACTTTATCAGTTAGAAATTTGTGACGTATGAAAATTAAAAAAACTGACTCGGTTAATCATAGGTATTATCAAAGTTTATAGGCAGTACCTATCTCTTATCAAGTTGTATCTAAAATTGCTTTTTTTAATTGGTTGGAACATCTCAGAATATCGGAAATATAAACAGTCAATTTCAAATAGTTCATTATTTTTCGAATGTTTTTCAAAAACTTCTTTTTTTTCCATTACATTTAACTAAGGTGTTTTTTTTAACACCGACGTCCAACTCTATTGCGTAATTCCTCTTTTAGCTCTTTTTCCGCTTTTAGCGATAAGACCGCCCATTGTTACACTTTTATGTAAATAGTATCTTTTGTTTTGTTTTTTGTCATAATTAAGGTGTTCAATAAAGAGTCTATCTATCTATCTAAAGTCTGATATAGGGTTCCAGATATAGTAGAGGTAAAGGTTGGTATTATCAATTAGTAATATAAAATAACCAATTATTTATTGTATGTAGGTAGCTGTGCTCCTTAACATACTGCCTGCAATAAAAAATAGTCCATTTTCTATTCCATGGTCTAGCTATACAATAATACCAAACATCGTATCAATAAGAGATAAACGCATTCACACTCACAGCCCCACACTAAGTTCATATTCTTGTATCGTGGGTGCCGGAAACATTCACATCACACACACATTACACCCAGAACCAGAAGCACAAATATCCCTTGGGAAGGAATTTGTGCTCCTGTCGGGAATCGAACCCAAGACCCAAGGCGCAGAGGGCGGACACCTGTCCACTGTTCCAACTGGGTCGTCTAAGATAATGGCGATTATACTCTTGTAACTACTAAAACCGCATGATAAATTAGCCTCGTCTAATCAGCCTCGGTATCCTTTCAGCAATACCGTTAATCCCTTTACATTCCAACCACATGATCTATCTTCAATTCTTCCTCATCCAAGTCTTTCGTCAAACATCCGTAAAATCCAATTGCCAGCCATAAACCTTATGCACACTCGTCCAAATCACCTGAACCATGACGCGTCAAAGGATCGAGGCTTTCACGATAATCTTATAGCAGATTACCACGGCTTACTGGAGATACGGAGACAGGTGGAAGAAGAAACGACGCGGTCGTTCCTTGAACTCCAAATTAATGCTTGCGATTTTCAACTGTTTCTTACATACGCAGCTGTTACGCCCTCGTGTGCTGAGTTGGTTTTGATTTGCGATAGGTTTGTACAAATATTTGAGGTTTGATGAATGACGGGTGTAATGTGACCGAATTCAAGGGCAGTGGCTTCTGGATTTTGGAGGCTTTTGACGGGTTAAGTTTGTTACTAATGGGGTTATGACGTTTGACTCATAACGGATTTCAGGCAAAGAAACCATTTATTCTCATAAGAAGATTCATATGATATGAAGATAAACATGTATTGTAGGTACTTATATGTAATTATTTATTTATTTTATGTAAGTATATATATACTAACATAAAATCAAAAAATTCTGATATTATTATTGTTACTTATTGTATTATTATTTTTCTATAAAAAGGAAATGTAACCTAAAGTTTTGCTATTCTTAAAAAAAATGTTTTTGTATCTTATTATTTTGATATTATTATGTTAATGATATTTCCGGAGGTGGGCGTTGCCATCAGCGGCACAGTTTTATACTTCTGCAGGTGGCATCGTACTCTGTATTTTTCTAGTTTTAATGTGTTTATTGTACATAATAAAGACTTATTATTATTATATATTGTTTATGTAGTTAAAACAATGTATTTATATTATTTGAAATTTTATTTCATTAATTTTATCGCACCACCATCCCTACATTGTCTTTTCGTTTATATTTCCATCAAAAGGTTGTCTGGAAGAGCGATAAGACCGCCCATTGTACCTATTTATTAGTAATTTCTTTTCTGTACTTTTTTATTATTGGTGTCAATAAAAAGTTATTGTATTGTATTGTTGTCTGGAAGAGATCGCTCTTAGCGATAAGACCGCCCATTGTACCTGTCTTTATAAGTTTCTCTGTATCTTGTATTTATCTTTTGGTGTCAATAAAGAGTTTTTGTATTGTATTAAAGATTCGTAATTTTTTTTACCGTATTTGAGTATCGACGGTAAAATTTATTTAACTTTATCATCGACCAAGTATCGATGGTAAAATTAAATTAATTCCATCGATACTTGTAGGTTTATACCTAGAATGCGACGTAATAGACTGTATGTTTTTTCTTTGAGTAATCAGGGAAAGATTACAAGTCGAGTAACACACCCTGTTTTCACAAAAAGGGGAAACCCTTGTATCTATCTAGTTTATATGCGGACATAACTAACCTCCTACTTTAAAATACCTATGTCCGCATTCTTGTATACTTAATTTACTATTTAACTCCCGCGGCTTCCCCGCTTTTAAGTTAAAAAAACAAAACAATCAAAAACATTCACACTCACAGCCCTATACTAAGTTCAAAGACTTGTATCGTGGGTGCCGAAAACATTCACATCACACACAAATTAACACCCAGAACCACGACGAATATCCCTATGGAAGGAATTTTTGCTCCTGCCGAGAAACGAACCCAGGACGAATCTACGGCGCAGAGGGCGGAGACCTGTCCACTGCGCCAACTGGGTTGTCAAAGTAACCTATGCTTAAGTCCTAGGTACCCAGGTATAAGCTATATATATTCCGAATATCATGCTGATCCGTTCAGCCGTTACAGGGTGAAAAGAAAACAAATATACTTACACACTTACTCATAAACTTTTGCATTTATATATGTATTAGTGGGATACTTTTCATAAACTGTATAGTATTTTTTTCCATGGTTATAGGGCATTTTTTATTATCCGGTGGTACTACTCTCGACCTTAATACAGGCGTAGTATAGGCTATAAATAAATTAAATTAAATTTGTTTATTGAGATAAAATTTCCCTAGCTTTATGTATCACTATCTATCATAAATAAAAAATACTACATACTATACACACTATACAATACTACATATTACAGTATACAATACAATACTATAATACTACATATTATACACTTCTCAGCCTTCTATCATTAATAAAAAATACTACAAATAAGAAATTACAATGTCAAATCTAATAAATTAAAATATTAAAACATGTTATAAAAAACACCCATTTAGCATTCACGCCTTTTTTCAAGTATTCTATTCATTAGATTAATATCAAACGATAAATAATAAAAGTCAAAATGATAACCACATTACAAGCAGTGACAGTGCTAAAGTACTACAGATACAAAGTAGTATCAACAGTACCATTAATTATACTATCCGATGGTACTAGTGATTTAAAGATTGATTAAATAGTGCCATTAGTACCATTATTGGTACTATCCGACGGTAC
The DNA here is from genome assembly GCA_948107665.1 of Lomographa bimaculata. Taxonomy (NCBI): domain Eukaryota; kingdom Metazoa; phylum Arthropoda; class Insecta; order Lepidoptera; family Geometridae; genus Lomographa; species Lomographa bimaculata. Next base: position 5,147,402 of record OX403596.1, on the reverse strand, counting down.
TAGTGATATAAAGGTTGAATGTAGTGTCACTAGAACCATTAATTGTACTATCCGATGGTACTAGTGATATAAAGATTGATGAAAGTAGTATCACTAGAACCCTTAATTGTACTATCCGATGGTACGATGTAAATGTTGAAAGTAGTGTAATTAGTACCATTAATGGTATTAGATATAAAAAGTTGTGTCACCAATACCATTATTGGTTCTATCTGATGACACTTGTGATATAAATGTTTAAAGTAGTGTCACTAGTACCATCAATAGCACTATCCAATGGTACTAGTGATATAAAGGTTTAAAGCAGTGACACTAATACCATCAATGGTACTATCCAATGGTACTAATGATATAAAGGTTTAAAGCAGTGACACTAATACCATCAATGCCCGTTGGCTTAGTTGGGTGGCGTTCGCCTTCTATGCAGGGGTATCGGGTTCGATTCCCGGCGGGAACACAAGTTTTCTCCCCAAGGAAAATTTGTGTTTCTGGTTCTGGTTGTGATTGTGTGTGTGATGTGAATGTTTCCGGCACCCACAACACAAGTCATCGAACTTAGTGTGGGGCTGTGAGTGTGAAAGTGTTTAAATGGTACTATCCAATGGTACTAGTGATATAAAGGTTTAAATTTGTGTCACTAGTACCATCAATAGCACTATCCAATGGTACTAGTGATATAAAGGTTTAAAGCAGTGACACTAATACCATCAATGGTACTATCCAATGGTACTAATGATATAAAGGTTTAAAGCAGTGACACTAATACCATCAATGGTACTATCCAATGGTACTAGTGATATAAAGGTTTAAAGCAGTGACACTAATACCATCAATGGTACTATCAAATGGTACTAGTGATATAAAGGTTAAAATTTGTGTCACTAGTATCATCAATGGTATTATCCAATGGTACGAGTGATATAAAGGTTTAAAGCAGTGACACTAATATCATCAATGGTACTATCCAATGGTACTAGTGATATAAAGGTTTAAAGCAGTGACACTAATACCATCAATGGTACTATCCAATGGTACTAGTGATATAAAGGTTTAAACCAGTGTCACTAATACCATCAATGGTACTATCCAATGCTAGTGATATAAAGGCGCATTATGCAGTAAAGATTATTTATGTTTATAGCAATGTAATTCCTGTAATGAACACAGTAATTTATAGTTGACGTTTAATCTATAAGGATACTGTATTTATATATTTCTTTCGCAATCTGATACCGTTATCCTGTAGAGTTTACCGTCACAGCAAGTTACCTACCCTGGGAATTTCTTTCAACATCATATGACGTCATTTATTTTACCATTCAGTTGTATTATTTCTGGCGCGTAAAGCGTTATGAAATGTAAATGAATAAATGATGGCTTAGAATAGTTTAATCGTTTGTTTATTTTGATAAGTTATATACCCACGTTATTTTTATTAACAAGTTGTGATTTGTGGCTTTCACCTCTTTAATAAGGATAAAAAAGCATCAGAAGCAAAATCTTATATATATTTTTCTTATCCTAATGGACTAGAGTCTATCTACAAGCCAAATTTCATACAAATCGTACTAGGAGTTCCAGAGAAACTTCTTTTTAACGACATTCACTAACTTGCAAACACACAAAGTTTCGTATGACTTATTTGAGCTGCCTGTCGGTTTAGTAATGTGAGTGTTTCTAAGCAGGGGTATCGGGTTCGATTCCCGGTGGGAACACAAGTTTTCTTCCCAAGAAAAATTTGTGTTTCTGGTTCTGGTTGTGATTGTGTGTGTGATGTGAATGTTTCCAGCACCCACGACACAATTCATAGAACTTAGTGTGGGGCTGTGAGTGTGAAAGCGTTTATGTTAATGATAATTAAATATAAGTGATTTTTTTAACATTTAAATCATCACCTCTCTTGTCTTATCCCAGTTAATGGAGTGAGCATTAACATTCCATTGGATGTTGTTTACTAAGTTTAACTATTCAAAAATATACATACTATTTATTTTAAATTAAACTAAAATCTAAATTTAAACTAACCAAAAATAACTAAGTTTAATCATGGGAAAAGTCACAACAATAAGATTAATCTTAGATTAAATGATACGTTCATATAATTAATTGTATTGTTACATAATCTTATAATCTAAGATATATTTAATTTAGAAAGGAAAACAAGTCGGGCGTAAACTCTGATAATCATGATTTTGTAGGTAGGTAATACTAGCGTATCAACGTAATTTGACTCATAAAACACATGTGAAAACGTTGATAAATTTATCTTTGTCATTTCATCAGCACTGTTATTAATTTCCAGTTAGAAAAATAACATACGTCTACAGATAATCCAGACCAATAATGTTGTGCCTTATAGAATTTATTTTGTTTACGTATGTATATATATATATATATACCCTACAATACATTTTATTTTCTCATAACTTGTATTTACACCCCCGTTTCACCGAATTATTAAAATCTTCTCCATCCAAAGGTTGTCTGAAAGAGATCGCATTGAGCGATAAGACCGCCGATTGTACACTTTAATTTAAGTAAAATTTTTTTTTGTAAGTGATTTATGTAAGGTGTGACAATAAAGCGTTTCTATCTATCTACAAAAACAAATTTATTATTATTTTTTTACTATTTATTATAATTATGTTGTCTATTGTATGTATTTTTGTAAGTATAAAAATATGTATTACTAATATATACGTATATTATATCGTAGCGTATATTATTGAAATAATTTTGATTTACCTTTCATTTTGTTAATAATGTTTTGTACTACCCGCAAGGTTTTTAACTGAGAACCAGCGTCGAGTTCTAACTCGACATAATTGCTGAGTTAAACCTTTTTGGCATAATAAATTATTATTGTTTATATTTTTGTTTTTAATATTAAGTTATTTTTGTCAAATAAATGTATTTTCTTTCTTACTTTCTTTCTAAATCTATCCTCAAACAATTCATTGGATTTCATTAATATACTCTGCCACAAGAATATACCTGATATGTCCCAAACTAGCATCAGAGTCTTTCATCCGGTACCAGTTCTTCTTGTATAGAAGTGTTAACAGCAAACAGAGCTGTTCGGTAAAAGAGTTGTACCACCCAAAGTACACGAAGTTGTATCATCTTGTTTTGTTGACGCAATTTTACCTACGAGTTTTACGTTTATTAATTCCTTTGGGATTATTACCTCCTAACAGACGTTCGACTTCTACCACCTGGAAAGATACGGCTTTTTAGTAACCAAGCTAGATAAAATAATTAAACGCAAGCAAAGCTTAAAAAAACCGACTTCACCGCTTTATCATCAAAACCTTGATCCACCAGCTTTCAAATAAAAAAGAACCATCAAAATCGGCTCACAACGAAAGAAGTTGTGAGGTAACTTTTGAAGTCGGGAAAACCATAACATCGTCAAAGTACGCATTATTCGTCACAAAATAGACATTACTGACGATATTTCAAGAACTACTGATCAGATCTTGATCAAATTTAAATGGAACCAATTACAAAGCAACATCTTTCAAACTAAAAAAAAAATTTCGAAATCGGCTCACGTGGAGAGAAGTTATGAGGACATAAAAAAAAAATACAGTCGACTTTAGTACCTCCTCCTTTTTTGGGAAGTCGGTAAAAAGCAAGAGCGCTGATGTAAATTTTGATTACTATTAATGATGATAAAAATTATTAAATTCTAGGTACATGTGCATAATTAAAATACGTTTATGTTACTTTCACATTTATAGCCACACTACGTTCGAAGATTTGTATTATGATTGTCAGAAACATTCTCATTACACACATCAAACCAGAAACATCAATTTCCCTTGGGTAGAAAACTTGTGTTTCCACCGGGAATCAATCCCTATACCCGCTGCTTAGTAGACAGACCCGTAAGTGATTACGTCAGGAGGCAATTAATTTTATCAAGGAGTAGGATATATTTTTCTGAAAATTGGCTAACTAATCATTTCATCGTACACGCGTCTCAGCAGGCGTATGCGTGCCAGATGTACCGAGCTTATTTCTTGGCCATAGGCTCTGGAAGTCTGGACCAGGACTCATCAACCCACATACAGGTACATGGGAAGTTCAGCAGCGGAAGGAGTGAAATGTTCGTGTTTTACATTGGTATCTGCGTCTAAGTACATCGTAGAAACACACGCCTTCGTATCCAGCATCCAAATTCATGTTATTTGATACATATACCTAACAATACACAAGCAAAACGACGAGACGAGACAATAATAAGTACGTTACAGTGCTGCAGTCCGCCATTGAGATAAGAAGCACTCCGTTTGCAATAACTCAATGACTTGGACAAGACGCGACGCGACATTAGCGTTTTCTTGCATGTTAAGATAAGGAACCCTATATTAGGACTCTACTAATTCGTGTGTCTACCTCACAAAGACAAGGAAGCTACGTTAGCTAGGTGATAATTTCCACATCGATTGAATAAGAAGCATAACGATACCAATACTTCTTAGAGCGCACTACCTACAGAAGAAAGCAGCACTTCTGGAATCCAAATGCACCAAGAAATTGTGTTACTCCCAAAACTGCGCCGCTGCTCTTGTCCATTAATCTCGGCAATGCGTTTTTGCCAGGGTTCGGTTCTAAAAACGTCAACCTAAAAACTATATAACAGCAGGACGGATTTATATTAAATTTGGGATAATTTACCATATTTAATTTCAATCGGTCTTGCTTTTATACCAAGTTTCAAAAACAAAACAAACAAAAGCATTTACACTACTTTATTCAGGATAGGCAATCAATTGACCACTATCTCATCTGATGGTAAGTGATGATGCAATCAACGATAGAGCATATTTGTCTAGAAGATACCTGTTCACTTGTAACTTAAAGATTATACTTATCGGGAAACACAGACTCAGGCAAGGAATTCCATTCCTTAGTGGTGCGCATTATAAATATGGAAGCAAATCGCTTCTTGCGTGTTTGTGGAATATCAGCTACGTAACGATGTCGCAATGCAGTGCGTTTTGTTGTCCGATAAAAGAATGGGGATGGTGGAATTAGATCGTGTAATTCCGCGGCACACTCTCTGAAATGTAACCGATAAAAGACCTTAATAAAAAAAAGTTTAAAAAAAAGCTTGGTTAAAGCTTGGTTACATATCACACACAAAATCACACCCAGAACCAGAAACACAAATCACCCTAGGAGAGTTATATTATGCTCCCACCGGGAATGGAACCTGATACATGTTGCTTACAAAGCTAACGGACACCTAACTATGGCAACGGATAGTTTAAACATACTCCCTCAAACACTAACTTCTGGACTTATGATAAAGGCTTTTAAGTACTATGAACTGCCCTTTGGCTTAGTTGGGTGGCGTTCGCCTTCTAAGCATCGGTTCGGGGTATCGGGTTCAATTCCCGGCGGAAACACAACTTTTCTCCCCAAGGAACATTTGTGTTTCTGGTTCTGTTTGTGATTGTGGGTTTGATGTGAATGTTTCCGGCACCCACGAACCAAGTCATCAAACTTAATGTGGGGCTATGAGTGTGAAATCGTTTATTTAAGCGTTTTACTACATTTTTTGCTTTCATGCAAACCTATTAATAATGCATTATATTTTATCTTCTTGACAACATGAAAAAAGACCATCTCGTGCAACCATCACCTTAGCAAAGGATTAAAGAACTAACTACAAGTATGATTGTCACCTGAAAAGAGGATTACTATTTGGGAGTAAATAGTACTCTTTTCAGGTGACAATCATACTTGTAGTTGGTTCTTTAATCCTTTGCTAAGGTGATGGTTGCACGAGATGGCCTTTTTTCATACATTTAAACTGAAGGTTAACCCCCTTCAAAGGGTTTTTCCTGAGTGAGCTCAAGGCAATGGGCGTTCTACGCAAGGGCTCTGTACGCACTATGCGTTCAATGAACGTGGAATTTCATTGTTCAGGTACTTGTAAGGAGTAGAAAATAGGTCCAGGTTAAGAAAACTCCAGTTAAGAACACAACGGTCGTTTAACCAAGTATTGCCGAATAAATGTAGAACATCTGTCGATTTTTAAATTAGATCCTGTTATCTACGGGCCAATAAATACGTGCATATACATATTTCCTACAGCTAAAACCCAAGTTACTTACAAGGCATCGAGCTTACACTACCTGTGAGTAGCGTTCCCATCATGCTGGGGGCATTGTCTCTCTGAATTGCAATGCTAATAAGTTGAGCCAAATAAGTACCAGCATTTTGGTCATGCGTTAGTTTTTTGAAAATAGAAATTAAACGTCAAGGCGCGGTGGAAGACTATTGAAGATAGGCTGCGCTTTATACCGAGCACGATTGTCATCACAGGCGATTATTATTACATATATATTATGTAGTTTGTGAAGAATATTATACGTATAATATATATAAAATATCAGTTAATATTGTTTTATATTAGTATGTATGTATCATATTAGTATGATCTGTTTTATGTATGTACTAGCGATCCGCCCCGGCTTCGCCCGGGTGTGATAAATGAAGAACCGCTTGACCGATTTTGTGCAAACTTCATATAAACCATCTACTAAATAGTCCGAACAAAGCCTAAACATTTGGTTTGGATAGGTGAGCCCGTTCTTGAGTTATAAAATTACAATGAAAAGTGGCATTGATTTATATATATATACTAGCGATCCGCCCCGGCTTCGCCCGGGTGCATTTGTATGGGAAAAAGAAAAGGGCTATTTTTAGGGTTTTTCCAGCAATAATTCTAATTTTTCTCGCCGTAAAAACCATCCTTGAACTTCAACGAACATTTTAAAAAAAGATTTGGCCAAATTGGTCCAGGCGTTGTTGAGTTATGCGCTTACCAACACATTTTGCGATTCATTTTTATATTATAGATGTGTATTGAATTCTAAAAGTTTTTGCATACACATGTTTTTTATTAAGTTTATTTTTAAAGTACATATATTTATATAATTTATTGTAGGTTTCTTTCCTTCCTTTTTATTGTAAAGCTTCATTTATTGCACTCTGATGTATCCCTTGAAACAGCAGGATAACTTGTAGAGAACGCTGTAGCATTAAGTCCTCGTATGTACTTAGAATTTGTGCATGAAGTATTTAAATAGGTAAATTATAGAGCGTATGATGTAGCGAATAGGCACACGTTTAGAGAAGTTAAAATATAAGCTGAATAACGGATAATTAACTATTTTCTAACTGTTTGCATTTCTCAATCGCAACAAAAATCGCAAAATAAACTCAAAAGGGCATACCTAATTTTTTACAAAAAAATATATAGAGAAAAGCTCATTAAATCGAGAAAGTGGCAAACAAGACGATGTAAAAAAGTCTGAAAAAATATATATTAAAGTTGCATATTGCTTAGTGATCGACTCAGGATATTATTGCTCTCTCTTAAACCATAGAAAATGTAAATCCCAAGACAGGCCCTAACCTAGTTTGGGATTCAATGAAATCTATTCTAATCTATTCATGATAATAATATAAGCCTGTACATATATTCCACTGCGCTCCACAAGAAAATTATTTAGTACAGTCAGCAAGTAAAGCTCCTAAAACACGTATTGACGACCCAGTTGGCGCAGTGGACAGGTGTCCGCCCTCTGCGCCGTGGGTCCTGGGTTCGATTCCCGGCTGGAGCACCAATTCCTTCCCAAGGGATATTTGTGCTTCAAGGTCTGGGTGTAATGTGTGTGTGATGTGAATGTTTCCGGCACCCACGATACAAGTCTTTGAACTTACTGTGGGGCTGTGAGTGTGAAAGCGTTAGTTTGTTTGTTTTGTATTGTAAACTTTTTTGGTACAATAAACATTATTATAAACACAATTATTACATATTATTTTTAATTTTCATATTTTGTCTCTCTCTTTGTAGTGAACACACATGGGCCTGAACCAAGGATGTTGTAGCTAACCGTAGGTTTGTTTCCTATCTCGATGGCCTGAACCAAGTGCTAAGACATGGATAGAAATGTTCGTACTGGTCTGCTTGGATAGTATGACATTATTATTACTATTGTTTGATTAACTCAACCCTTAGGATACCTACTGTGCAGCTAATTACCTAATACTTACCAACACTGGGTGACATGTTATTTGTTAAGCTATTGATGTAATTCAAGGATAAAGTTATTTTTATAAGATAAGGGGAATTCACGTCAGGGAAACAGGAGGTATAATGTAACTGAGCTAATATTAAAACGTAGTATAAGCATGTATAAGTATAGTTCGCCCTTGGATAATAATTAGGTATACCGTCAACTGGGAGTGCATGTTGTCAGATCTCTTGGAAAAAGGTAATATTAAAATGATAAATTTATTATATTTCATATGTTAAATTTGACTATTTTAGTTGAAATTAAATGAAATTGTTTATTTACACATATAAAACAAAACAGACAATACAGGTAGTTGTTAAAATAAACATAAAATATTGAAACATTTAATGTGTTTTTTTAAATAACTTATACCTACTCTAATTATTTTAATATGTAATTGTCTAATTATTTTTATATGTACATATATATATATATATATATATATAACTCTACCTACTATCCGTGTGTATGTCACTGAACTCCTCCTAAACGGCTGGACCGATTTGAATGTATTTTATTGTAATAGTATGCGTTTGGCGCCCTGGATGGTTTAGATTCACAAATCAGCCCAGCAGATGGCGCTGCAGGGGTCTGCTAGCGGAAATTGCACAAAGGCGAAGCCGGGGCGAATCACTAGTATATATATATATCTTTCTATTAATTAGTCTGAGTGTGGTAGTGATTGATTCACTAGTTTCCATGCTAGGATTCCGTGTTAGTGGAACTAGTTTCTTCCGTAAGAACCTTTTTTTAATTATTATATTGAATTGAGGGAATTGTTCTGCAGACGTATTACATTTTAATTTACAGTTAAATTAAAAAGTGTAGTCGTTCGCTCCGAACTGAGAGCTCGCTCTAGCCTACGTTTTGCTTAATAGAGAAATTGCTTAGGTTAATATTTTTCTGAATAATTAACGGTTTTGTACTCCACTTGCCAAGCTCTTTTAAAAAAAATTTGCTCTCCACTTACGTGTATGGGTAGTGCCTCTTAATATTTTAATTTAAGTATATCATTTTAATTGCTGTTTCTGGCTTTTGGCCATATCATTTTCTCTGGTAAGTTGAAGTTATTTGCTTGTATGATTTAGAAGCTAAATACCTCTGGCAGTTGGACGGACGGACGAACGGACAAAGTGTTAAACTACCAAGTCAACTTAGAGATCTCGTTTCGCAGGACCAAAAGTATCTCAGAACGGCAGTAAGCGATCGAAATAATCGTTTACAAATTCGAAACCATTGTTCGTCAACTCAGCAATAAAGTCATTTTAAAACTACTAAATCTCAAGGTTCAAAATAGTGATATTTTGGAATCCTTTATGAGATGAATTTAAAAAAGTATTTTTTTTAATGCCAACCTACCTTTTACGAAAAAAATATGCCACTATATTAGTAGAGAATGTGCATCGTCTGTTAGTTACTGTTAGATTTTTATTAATAAAAATAAAATACCCAGTTAGCGACGACCCAGTTGGCGCGACGGGCAAGTGTCCTTCTGCGCCGTAGGTTCTGAGTTCGATTCCCGGCACGAGCACACATTTCCTTCTCAAGGGACATTTGTGCTTCTGGTTCTGGGTGTGATTGTATGTGTGATATATAAATACCCACGATACAAGTCTCTGAACGTAATGTGGGGCTGCGAGTGTGAATGCGTTTGTTTGTTTTGTTTATATATAGAATTGTTATAAATAAATTTACGCTAAAGTTATAAGAGATAAACGCAAATTAGCCTCTATTAGTAAGTCATTATTATTCGTCTCTATAAGTAAGTTTAATAACTTACTAATAGAGACGATTATAGCATGAAAGTTAACTCGTTGATTCAAGTATGATGACAAAACAAACAAACGCATTCACACTCACAGCCCCACACTAAGTACAAAGACTCGTATCGTGGGTGCCGGAAACATCACATCACACACACATTACACCCAGAACAACGTCATTGATTTAATATCGTGATGTCAAACCTATCGTTGGCTATAGCCAATAATTTATTTTCAACAAAAGAACATCAAGTCAAGTCAACAAAGTCAATTAACTAATGGAAAAAGCATAAATAAACCTACGTAACACGAATGTACTATTCGCTATCAAGAAAAATGATGTAACGCTATCTCTACACATACCATTATCAGCTACAGAATCCTTTTAATCCCCGTTGTAAACGAAATCTTTCGCCCATCGCCTTAGTATTATCACTGTGTCTCTTAACGATGTCGGCAATAACCTTACTTATTATCCTTTACGAGTTAATGCGTGATGTTGTCAGTCTAATATTTAGAGCTGCACGGAAAAAAGGACGTTTTACAGCAAGATCGCGGCGCACGCGCAAATCGGCCCCATCCTCGCATCTGGCCGAACGTCCGTCGGGAAGTCATCAATTCATTTACCAGTGTACTTAGTGACCAATCGTCAATCGTCATCGATGACCGTAACATGTGGTACAAAAATCGAGGTCCATATCGGGACAGCTTCAGTTTAAATCTGAAGCCTTTCACGGATACAACACGTGAAATAATGAGGCTTGAAAGGACGATATGGATTTGAAGTGTCAAGTGACAGAACGTTTAGTGATTTTGAACTTCTTTTTGAAAGCTAGTCAAGATGATGTCCAAGAAGCAGTTGGCGTGTATGCTCGCACTTCATATAATGTATTTATTGGTTGGTGCGAGTATATTCTACCATATTGAGAGCCCTTTGGAGGTCCAACAGCGAGCCGAGGAGAAACTAGAAAGACTTGAAATCCAAAGTAAGTAATGCTTGTTATCGACAGGCAGTAGTATCTAGCCGGCTTTCAATTAATTTAAATTGAACTTCGAAACGTTTACAGGTTGGCGTTTATTTCTGGATAGTTACAATTCTATGAATGTTTAGAACGATGATTGTGTTGTATACAACTCTGAAACATGAAGATTTTAACATGTTTTAAAAAGCGCGCTAACGAATTTCAATTATCATCTTGTAAAGAAAAATTTATTTTCAATTTCTAAATTGTTTTCAGTCCAGTTTCAAAAATATATTATGTAATTTTAGCTATTTAAATTAAACCTTTGAGATCGCTATTGATGATGTTCTAATTATTTATTTGTTTTAAATATTTAACAACTATAAGCCCTGTTTTCTAAAGTGTTAATGGCTCCTAAAAACATATTTTTCTACTTAACTATTCTTAATTTATATTGTTTATACAAATTATTTTATGTTGTCCTAATAAACCTTTATAACCTAATTATGCGAAGATATAAATACTTTTATCAGAAAGTATAACAAAAATATTGTTATTATGTGAAAGTAATTTTACAATGCTTGTTTAATCAAATTATCTTGCAAGAAACAACAAAAAAAAACGCAAATAATATTGAATATATCTCTTTTTATTATTAAATGTATGGATGGTTCCAATAATTTAATACAACTGTAAAATATCACTAACGTGTATTTAAAGCCACAGTCAAAACATTTAAGTCAAAACATTTAAGAAAAAAAAAGTTTATTTTCGACTTAAGACTGAAGAACATTTACCATTGCATGCATTGTGATAAAATCCACCGCACTTCGTAAGATTCGAAACCGCGAGGCGGGATTGCTACGGTAATATGCATTACGGCTTCAAGAAATATTATTTGAAGTGTAAAGAAAAACGTTGAAATACAGAATATTCTATATACCAACTACATCATAACTTATCAATATGCTATTCTGTTTAATATACTGCTGTAAACAGTTGCCTCTCAATCAGATAAGTGAATGAATCGCGACATGCACTTAAAACCCAACAGCTGTATCGATCCACTTGTATGCAGTAAGTAAACAAAACTATAGTGTATTATAACGTTATTTATTTTGATTAGCACTAAGATTTTCCTGAAGTACCTGAAGAACTGATTCTCGTTTGTTTCTACGTTTTAACAAGCTTATATTTAGTATCACCTTTCATGTTATCTATAGGTCTGTTATCAAATCTTGCAAGCTAAATTAAACTTTCTTACCGATGTCTGATTGGACTTAAATTTGGTATACTTATGCACCCATCTTCGGTGACATGCAATGATATGGTACTATGGAGCTGGTCTGATGATGAAGACGAAATATGGCCATTGGAACTTATGAACTAAACAACACAAACCCATCGAGTTTGGGCTCGTTTGATTTTATTTACAACTGGTAAAGTCTTGGTTTTAATTTTGAAGAATCACTTGTTCTTAAAACAAAAACCGATTAAATCATTTAATTTTCTAGAGTTAGTTTAGTATCAACTGGATACATAGATCTGGATACTCAAGTACTCAATTGGTGAAACTAGAAATCTGTAACATTTGTTATTTTGTCAACCAAACACACTTAGATTTTTGAACGTGTTTAAATATTAAAACTTTGAATAAATCACTAATTGACCTCGTCAATACAGTGTCTATTAGTTTAAAATAACACTAGATCTTGTTTTTTGATCCGTTAAATGATTACCAAACTTTCATCTGAAGATAGTATTATATGAACCAGTTATAAAAAAGACAATACTACAATTTCCGCTGGGTTCTATTCCCAATAAAAGCATAGTTTTCGGCATTCTTCAAAATCTAAATCAACAATCAAAATCGTTTATTTACATGGGCCCCAAAGAGGCACTCATGAAAGTTAATGAATCTATTGCCAGATTCGGAAAATAATCTTCCTCCGGTACCCGTAAGTACCGTGTACCCGCTATACAAGTATAAATCAATAAATAATGTTACTAAAACAATAATTTTTGTGTCTCTCAGATATGTTTCTTACTATGTGAAAACCTGATTATAAACTCAAAAATGTAACATATAATATGTAGTTTTATTATGAAATAATTTAAACGCAAGCAAAACTTAAAAAATCCAACTTCACCGCTTTATCTTCGGAACCCTTCATCAGATTAAATGATACAATAAAAATACGCATAATAGAGGATAACTCAAAAACTGTTCTACTGGTCAGTTCTTGAACAAATTTAAATGGGACCACATAGGAAGCACCAGCTTGCAAATAAAAAAAACATCAAAATCGGTTTACCTAGGAAGAAGTTATACAGGTAACAGACAATTAAATTAAAATTAAAACGTGCATTAGCCTGACTTACGCGTTGTCGATGTCTAAATCGACATCAATTGTTTCGGCTTAATTCGCTTATTCCCGTTTTAATTTTAATTTAATGGTTCAAAATGTGCGTGAGTTTTTATCAAATTATTAGGTAACAGACAAAAAAAAAAACAGTCGAATTGAGAACCTCCTCCTTTTTCGAGAAGCCGCGGCTAAAAATACGATTAAAAGATATATCTATACATACATGGTATACCTACTACCTTAGATGGAAATATTATGTGCTTTAATGTTACTAGGACGAGATTTTTAGGAATATGATATACAAAGCGCCCGGGGCGCGCGCCCCGTGCGCTGTGAAGGTGAAATGTGTGGCGCGTAAGCGATCTTGATATACACAGCGCCCGAGGCTCGCCGCCGAGCGACGAGCGCGCGCCTCGGGTCCGCGCTCGTGACTCCTCCCCCCGCGCTGTTGTTTTGTATACTGCCGTCATAATGAAAAAAGCAGTAACTGCATTTTTGTCAAAATTGAGTTATATACTTTATCTGAATCATGAAAAATAGACGCATCTACTTTTTTATTTTTTATTTTAAAATATTTAAACGCATCCTACTAAATCTTACTTTTAATTTAGACGCATCTGCTACAAGTCATAACATTATACTAAATAGCAAAGACATTTCTGATATGCTCGTAAATAACAAAATTTTGTCAAAAATATCAGTTACGTCTTTTTTCCTTATGACGGCAGTACAGGGCGCGCGCCTTGGACGCTTAGTATATCATGCCCCTTAATTCTACACTACTCAATAATGATCCATTTATCAGTTGAGGTAACATACATGAAATACCAATAGATCTCTTTATTAGAATTATATCCTACTAATTGACATCCATTATTTATAGAAAAGATCGAGTTAAACTAGATTACTATAAAATGATCTTATCAATTCAATATTATGTGTAGATTTTTCATTACTTATTTACCTTATCTATCTTCTATCTAAATATCTAAATATATATAACTCAAAGGTGACTGACTGACTGACTGACTGACTGACTGACATAGTGATCTATCAACGCACAGCCCAAACCACTGGACGGATCGGGCTGAAATTTGGCATACAGGTAGATGTTATGACGTAGGCATCCGCTAAGAAACGATTTTGATTAATTCTACCCCCAAGGGGAAAAAATAGGGGATGAAAGTTTGTATGAAACTTTATCAATTTTAAAATAATACTTCTTAACGCTAATGAAGCCGCGGGCAAAAGCTAGTTCTTTGTATAAAATTAATCTAAGAAGCACGACATAAACTCATGAAATTAAGAGTAAATACAAAACTTAATTCAATGTTTCTAAATTAATGAGATATTATAAAAAAAAATCATAATCATTTATATATTTGATCGAGCGAAGCGAGATCTCTAAGACGACTTGGGTCATTCAACACTTTGTCCCTCCGCCCGTCAGACCGTCCGTCCGTCTGTCAGAGGCATCTAGCGTCTAAATCATTTATGCGAATGACTTCAAATTCTCATAGAATATGTAAAACTACGGCCCAAATCCAGAAATGATGTTAAAATTATATAAATTAAAATATTAAGGGGGCTCCCATACGTGGACGTATAGTATAGTATAGTATATAAGCAAGTGAGGAGCAAAATATTTTTTATTTTTTTATCTTCCGTCGTGGGGTGTAGTTGAAAAGTTTTTCAAATAGAGTACGAAACCGGCTTAAAAAAAATCTATACTGGAAAATAACGATTTGGTAGGCCACCAAAGACACTGTTTTAGACCTATTTTGTTCCAAGGTCTATGTCAAAAATAGTTTCACACTAAACGCCGAAACTTACGTGTAATATCCATTATATCCTGTACTTGAACAACAAATATAGACATGTACAAGTATAAGTCTGTGAACACCAAGAAGAAGAAGAACATGTAGGATGATCTATTCATCATTATTCTGAGCATTCTGGCATAGTATCAGGGCTCTGTACATAAATATTAAAAAACATTTCGTAGAAATTTAGCATAGGAGTGTACCAATAGGGCTGATATAATTGCAATGTGAGTCAAAGTCCTTTAAAAAATTAAATATATTTAAAGCATATTCGGTCAGTAAGTTGAGTTGTATGTGTGACTTTAACTTACCAATATGTTTAACCAATACTTACTAAATCACAACTTAACTAGGTAATAGGTTTGATCTTGATGACACTTACTTATTCGGTTTTTTTTTTAATTTTGGCTTCGCAATATTGTGCATTAAGCCAGTGTCCAGTAATAAAATATTTCAAGTGTTACACGTTTCATATTAGAAGTCCTAGTCACAGACAAAGTCAAGTAAAAAAGTCAAGGTCCACTCATAGTCAAGTCATGCCCTAATAAAGTGATAGCAACTATACTAGTCTTCTATTAGTTTTGGAGCATAGACGAAAATCACGGCGTTTCAACTTCGTATGATTTGGTTACACTCATGCACATTCACTTAGTATTAACGGTTAATAATCTACCATTTTTTTTTCACTTTTACGGTAAAACTCCATTCGTAACTGTCATTCACTGCTGCAGATCTGTCAAATCAACGTCATCACCGTTTAATATTGATAGCTCTTCAACATCTACTTCTTCCGGTTAAAACGTTATGTCCTTAACCGGAGTATGGTGAACTCGGTCTTTATGATGCATTACAAAAAACCCGAAATCAATTTAATTTGGTTTGAAAAGCCTAAAGGTTTCCAAGGTTGTTTAAGCTTACCAAGACGGGATTTTGAATGTGGAGTGAAAGGAGGTAAATACAGGTCCTTGTTAGAAATTATATGAGAACCTACCTTCAAATATCAGGTACTCGCTTTAAAGACTAGCCAATAGGTACCTAATTCTTTTTTATATCAGAATTTACTGTCTCATACAATGTTTTACTGTCTTATACAATGTTATGGCAGGAGTAAAATTTTTCATCAAGAAATGACAGCTTCTTGTTATGAATGTGGTTGTGTGTGTGTGTTGTTAATGTTTCCGACATCTTGATGTGTTGCATAGATATATCCTTACTAGCTGTGCCCCGCGGTTTTACCCGCGTATATTCCGGACCCGCGGGAATTTCGGGATAAAAAGAAGCTTATGTTCTTTCCCAAGCTTTAGACTATCTGTGTACCAAATTTCATTTAAATCGGTTCAGTAGCATGAAAGCGCGACAGACAGACCGATAGACGAACAGACAGAGTTACTTTCGCATTTTTTTTTTTTTTTTTTTAACTGTGATTAGGAAGTATTAGTAAGGATTATGAGGTTAAAAGCCATTGTATGACAGTTCTTTGTTTATCAAATAAAGTGTTGCACTGAAATATAAAATAAAAACATATTTTGTATTGTATGTTTTGTATGAAAGTCGTAATCAAATCTTCTTGGTGGTACTGTTTGTTTATGGATGGATTTGATAACATTAAAAGGTGACATAAAAAAAGTAGAAAGAGTTTCCTGCCATTTTTCAATTGCTTTTCTATATATTTTTTACTAGCCGTGCCCCGCGGCTACGCCCGCCACTATCAAGTTAAAAAGTAGCCTATGTGTTTATCCTAGGTATAAGCTACGCAGAATTTAATTCAGATCCGTTCAGCAGCTAAAGCGTGAAGAGGGAACAAACAGTTTACACACTTACACACAAACTTTCGAATTTTAAATATTAGTAGGATTAACTTAGATAAGACGCGAATATATCCGATACCTGGAACGTATATGTCAAGCCTTACCTAAACAAATGTATATACAGAAACAGTACCTAACAAGGAATAAGGAAACAGTAGATAGGTGCCAATAAATATAACTTATAGATAATAGAAGGAGTATCCGTCTTAACAATTTTCATATTTATATTGGACTTGGTTCACGTGACGCTCGCTAATAGCATTTACTGCATTTCTTCAAGTACTTACGAGTAATACGTTTGTCACCCATTGTGCAAGTTTTCCACGGCATTCGATAAAAAAAATGGTTGCCTGTAAGTCGGTTTACGGACGATAATTTTACGTGATAACGTCATAAGACGAACGTTTAGGCCGATCGTGCCTCTCTATCGCTTGTTCCGCGCTCTCGCTTGCACGCTCAGGCTCAGGCGGAACGTGACACTTTTTCGTGCGTGCAGTCGGTGTTCATCGATTTATAAGACGTTATCACGTCAACAACAAGTGCTCTTGTATCGAATCTTCAATTATTATCAGGAATAAGTAAACATAACGTAACTCATAGAAACGATACCCTAGAGTGATGTCCCAATAGTCGTATCATCAGTGACACGCCTAACAAATGTTGCACATCTATACGCAAGTGAAGCTTAGTCAGCCAAGTTGCGGAACAACCAATCATAACTACAGATTGATGCTTCAAAAATCATATCGTTTTCGTACCGTAAAGATAGCAGCAGTCATGGTTATAAGTCCTTGAGATTGATCGAAACGGGTGGGGCAGAATAACACATTCATTTATCCTAATTATCATCATCATGAAGGGAGGTAGAGCCAAGGAGCATAGCTGGTTGATTACTAGTCATTCGCGCCGAACTAAGATCTCGCGCCTACTTTTTGCCTTATAGAGAAAACCTTTTGAGGTAACTTTTTTTCTATATTGTTCGATTTCTGTATTTCTTGTTTAAGTACAGGATATAACGGATATTATACGTTTTAAGCGTTCAGTGTGAAGCCGTTTTTGAGATAGACCCCGGGACAAAATAGGTCTAAAAACAGTGATTTTGGTAGCCTACCAAATTGTTATATTCAAACGTAGATTTTTTTTAAATCGGTTTCGTACTTAACTTGTCAAGCCCTTTTCAACGATATCCCATAAGGGTAGATAAAAAAATAAAAAGTATTTTGGTCCCCACTTACATGTATGTGAGCCCCCTAAATATTTTTATGTATATAATTTTAAATGTAATTTTTGGCTTTGGGTCGTAATTATACATATTGTATGAGAATTTGAAGTCATTTGCTTATATGGTTTAGACGCTAGATGCCTCTGACAGGCAGACGGACGGACAAAATGGTGAACAACCCAATTCAACTTAGAGATCTCGCTCGATCAATCCTACTAATCCTATCCTACTAATATTATAAATCCGACAGTTTGTGTGTAAGTGTGTAAGTATGTTTGTTCCCTCTTCACGCTTTAACGGCTGAACGGATTTGGATGAAATTTGGAATGTACATAGTTTATACCTAGGATTAACACATAGGCTACTTTTTAACTTGATAATAGCGGGCGAAGCCGCGGGGCACGGCTAGTCAATTATAAATCTTGTTTTGACGCTACTCACTGAGAAGTTAATGACTACGTTTTACTGCAGATCTTCATCAATGGCTATAATCCACGTTTTAGTATCAGCAAATAAATCAGTTGATTATATTCATCTATAGTAATATAATCTCCTGAGCACGTGATCACGAAAGGTTTAGCAATACTGCATAAGTCTGGTATTAATGTTTTATTTGAAGTTGGCGCCGACTACATATTTTCTGTCTCTTTTGTGTGGGCATAAATTATTAATAAGAAATAGATAGGGGATGTGAGAGTTTAGATGTGATATTTTAGTTTTTAAGGATTTAATAATAAGGACTATGCATGCAAATAATAATAATAAAAAAAACAGATAACTTAATTACATTATATAAACAAATAGAACAACTTATTTCTTTCAAAATTTTAATCAAAAATCAAAATCGTTTATTCACATGGGCTCCAAAGAGGCACTCATGAAAGTTAATGACTCTACTGCCAGACTCGCAAAATTACACCCAGAAAGCGCTTTTGCAGTTTGCCTCCGTTCATGAATATTCAAGATAAACATACAGTAGTAGTGTATTATATTTATAAATAAAATATAAACTCTTTCACTCTCACAGCCCCACACTAAGTTCGATGACTCGTGTCGCAAGTTCTGAAAACATTCACATCACACGCACAAATAACACGTGTTGTAAACATACACCATCAAATGACACAAAAACAGAATATAGCCGTTTATAATTAAAACAATATCTGCAACTGTACATTTTTTTCATGGAACCGTTAAAACTTTTAATAGGTTATAATCACAAAGTATTTTTAAACACTTTGAGAAATATGAAAGCCATGAATACAAATATGAACCAAAACAAAACAGCTTTCTAATGAAGGATCTGACTCTGGTTGACTCTAATAAATACATTTTGTTTATCTATATATTTCATGCATAAATAATATAATCAATCTTATAAAGATTTATAAAGATTTGGCTGGGAGACTGAAAGAGTCGACACGTGACCAAAATGCCGGTTTGTATTTTGCACAGCAATTAAGTCTCGCTGTGCAACGAGGTAACGCAGCCAGCATTTTGGGCACACTGCCAACCAATGACTTTTTGTATTAGGTTAGTAGTTTGGTTAAATCTGTATTTTCTTTATTTATAAACTATTGATGACTATTATTATTGTATATAATATCAATCTTTTAGAAAGCTGTATATTTTGCGAGTCTGGCAGTAGTCATTAACTTAAATTTTTAAGTTAATGACTACTGCCTGTAAAAAAGTGCCTCTTTGGGGCCCATGTGAATAAACGATTTTGATTTTTTATTTAAATTTTGAAAGAAAAAAGTTGTTATATTTGTTTATATAATGTAATTAAGTCATCTGTTTTTTTATTAATATTATTTCATGACCACGGATGCATAGTCCTTATTAACTTATCCTTATAAACTAAAAAGCTAAAGCAATGACCTTCGTTACTTATATTATTATGTAACTCAAGTGCTAAAGCTGGTGCAGTGCAGCGAGTAGCGTTCCCATCATGATGGAGGCAGTGCCTCTCTGAATTACAATGCTAATACGTTGAGCCAAATAAGTACCATCATTTTGATCACGCCCCTCAACCAGGCACTCTGATAGATTTTTGAAAATAGAATGAAATCCCGATCCCCACGGGCCCAGTCTCTCAACACCTTAAATATGTAACCACTGCGGGGGTTCCCGTATTTACACTACTTTGCCATTAATAAAGATAGATAAAAGATATAGATAGAAAAATAGATAGATTTAGAATTGCCTTCATGATGATTTACATGGGTTTGCATTAGGTAGATAGCTTATTCATTCACATCAATATTTTCAATAGAACTTGACGGTCATTATAATCATAAAAAATATATGAACACACACAAATATTTTTGCACATAGGTATAAAATTCTCATTAAACACACTTCCAGCAACTTCTCGATTGCAGGGCAAAATGTCTGCAAAATAAGCAACAATGGTCACCTACCGTACTAACGTGTACAGTGACGCACAAAAAGGTTAACTAATAAATTTTAATGTACAATTACTAACACGTTATTGGTCACGCATCAACAACGTAAAGCCCCGATAATTTACCTAAAGCTTTAGTAAAGATAAATTGCCTGATGTCACCAACTATAGGTTCTACGTGACTGTACTAAACGGTAGCTTATTATGCGATCTCAAACGATTTGTACTTTATTGATGTTTACCTCATTGGCGATGTCCTTTACGTTTGACAGGTTATAGTTATCATCAGCTTTCTTTTCATCTTTACTTCCTTTTGAGTTCTTCGACCAAAGTAGACAGGCATCCATTATCGTACCTACAGCTGCAATAGTAACGTATGTGTCCATAATAATGGCGGCCATTTTATTTGACCTAAAACTTTAGGAGCAAGCCTCCTAAAATTATATCCTGATTTGATAACATATCCTGCCAATGTGTAACATTCATATTTAATTTAAAAGACTATTTTTTATCCAGTTTCATGATCATATGATTTGCACTAGATAGATTTTTCGTCCAAATTATGCCTTCAGAGTTTAATTTGGATTTTTTGTTGAATTGGCTTGAGCCTTATACCGCAAATCAATAAATACTAACAGTTCCGTTCTATAAATATTAAAAATAACTCGTCGAGTAAAATACATGTGAATTTTTTTTTTCATATAAACCTATTTCGTGAATTTTTCAGATGAATCCAAATCCAACTATGGATGGATCAGAATCCAACCAATTTAAAGATCATAACAAAGCTTAAAAAATCCGACTTCACCGCTTTTTTTTGGTTCTTGCATGATTGATTTTAATAAAATGTATATGGGACCACCTCTGAAGTATAATAATATACCAAACAAAAAAGAATTTTGAGTATCGGTCCACAAGTGGGAGAAAAATCGGTGATACACATAAAAAAAAATACATACAGTTGAGCTCAGTACCTCCTCCTTTTTTGAAGTCGGTAAAAATCGGTTCAGCCATTCTTGAGTTAGAAATGGTGTTACTATCCCGACTTCGGTATGTAACTTGGTTTTTGCTGTATAGATGTATTTAGTTTAATTTTAGGACATATAGGCAATATGTGATCCCGTATATAATCCCCCAGATATTATGACTAAAACTTATTAACTGACTTTGTTTTTTTTATATGGATGAAACTTAGTGTCCATTCCTTAAAAACAAACATTAATTAATATAACTTGCGTATTGAAATCAATTAAATGTAGATATTGAATTTGTCGAGTTGTAGAATTTTAACGTCACATTTTTTTTATTTGCGGCCGAATATAGCATGCTTAACTAGAAGATACCTATTCAGTCTAAACTCGAAGATTCCCAAATTAGCAGGTAACAAAGACGCGTACAGTGAGTTCTCCTTCCCAGTACGGATGATAAAAGTAGAAGTAAAACTCTTCGACAACCTGAAGACCTACATACCAAGATCATAATGAGTTCACATGAGCAAATGTGGAATTAATTCTAATCTAATACATAAAGTCATGAATCTAGTTACCGAGCTGACAAGCAGACCTGTTCGGATCACATTTGTTCATGACCGAGATGTAATTTTAAGGCAAGCCAGTTGTTTTGTTTATGTTATGATGTTTATGTTTAGCTATTAAGATGTTGAGATTGTACGAATCTGGGTTTTCCTTTCTCTGAGGAAACATGGAAAATATAATGTGTTTTTGGGTAACGTTCGTTACAAATTACTCTTTATGATAAATATAGCTAACAGAGAAAATTATAATTGATCGAGCGAAGCGAAGTTCTATAAGTTGATTTGGGTGGTTCAGCACTTTATCCGTCCGTCCGTCCGTCTGTCATAGGCATCTAGCGTCTAAACCATACAAGCAAATAACTTCAAATTCCCAGAGAATATGTAAAGCTATGGCCCAAAGACAAAAGATATGTCCATTAAAATTATACAAATGAAAATATTAAGGGTGCACCCATACACGTCAGTGGAAAGCGAATTTCTTTTTCTATGTTACAACAATTTGGTAAGCCACCAACTGTTTTAGACCTATTTTCTCCCTACTTAATGTTACTTTCTCAAACCTAAATCCGAACTAAAATTCATGCGACGAATTTTATTCGACAAACTCCTTTTTGTTTCTAAACGCACTCTAAATGTTGATAAGCTGTCAAAAGCAAACGTTAATCATTAGTCATCACTTACAACGTTAAGGGACTTGATATAGCATAGGGAAGCGCGCGCCCTGTACGCAACCCTCAGGCGCTCTGAATATTTCGTTAAACTAGAGCCTATACAAAACTTTTTTTGAGAGGTGGTAGAGCATTTTGTGAGTTGCTCGCCTGGCTTGCTACCAAAGTAGCTTACCACCATCAAGTTGAAAGTCTGCCGCCAAGCCAAATACGGTGTTCCGGCAGTTATCCTTGAAAGCCTGCGTATTCCAGGTCTAGTGTGTTTACCAGCTTCTGTCACATCGTCACTTACCATCAGGTGAGATAGTGGTCAAACACTAGCCTGTCACAAATAAAAAAAAAAAATAAAAATAAAATAAAAAATCGGCAAAGTGGGGGAAAGCGTCGCGGGCGCGCGCCCGGCCCCTTTGTATATCAAGTCCCTAAGTAAGACTAAACCGGAGAATAAAACTACGAAGTGTAAAATTATTTTCATAGACCACCTTAGTATAATTTGCTTTATTTGAGTGAGGGAATATGAATGAGTTTTAAATATAAAATAAGATTTTTTTTATCTCTATCAGAATCAGAATCAGAATCAGAAACAATTTTATTGCATATAACTGTGTTAACAAAATGGTCTTATAAATGTAGTCATATAAAAGTATCAACAGTAAATGTCCATTTCGGACGTACAATAACATTCAGTGGAACAATTTTGTTCCTATAGAAAATTATAACGAATTTTTATTTTTTATATTTACAAGAGAGGTCTAGCTATAGACTCAGCTATAAAATTACATCTATAACATTTTGCCCGACTTCAAAAAGGAGGAGTTACTATTTTCGACTATATACGTATGTTCACCGATTTCTCCCCTATTTGTGGACCGATTCTCAAAATTCTTTTTTGTTTAGTAGATTATACTTCAGAGGTGGTCCCATAAAATTTTTATTGAAATCGTTTAAGCCAAAACCAAAAAATAAGCGGTGAAGTCGGTTTTTTTCAAATTATTATCTTATACTATTATATTATTATCTTATTAAAATTAAATTGCTTATTATTTAGGAAAAGTGATAAAAACGCATGGGAAAATATAAATAGCAAAATGCACGCAATTCTCATGACGTCAGTTCACACATTTTTTATGTGTGAACTGATGCCGTGATTGAAGTGATTGTCACAGATAAAACGTCAAAATGGCCGCGCTTAAAATTGCTTCAAACATTTATTTCGATATAAAATCTAATGTTTTATGAAAGACATTTTATTTTCGCCTATTATAAAAACTTTAAAATATATGACGTATAAAGAACGTTGAAATGGCTGCGATTAAAATTTCAATCAGTTCGCATATTCAAATATTTAAATTTATGAAAACAAAAATGATTATAGCATTTTAATTTTATTCTCGTCTACATATCAAATTTACGCAACCACGTGGCGGCAAACACGAGAGAGTTGCGTTACAGGAAACATGGCCGATCAACAATGGACGTTCGATAGTTAATTACAGTTAATGAACAAGCAATTAAAGCGTATTTGCCTATAATACAATTAATTACCCTTTTGAAACAGGACTGAATACATACGCTCTTAGAAACGCGGTTTCGCATCCTATACAGGCTTACGCCTGAGGTAGAGGGACATCGTGATCTCTTATTGATTCAATTAGTCAAACATACAAAACTATATATTCCCATTTTTTTAAACTTTGTACTGTCCGTTAGCTTGGGTGAGCATTCGCCTTCTAATCAGGGGCATCGGTTTCGATTCCCGGCGGGAATACAAGTTTTCTCCCCAAGGAAAATTTGTGTTTCTGGTTCTGGTTGAGATTGAGTGTGATGTGAATGTTTCCGGCACCCACGACACAAGTCATCGAATTTATTGTGGGCCTGTGAATGTGGAAGCATTTATGTTTATGTTTTTATGTCATTTTTTTTGCTAAATGCGTCGCAAATGCTATAGCTTCGCTGGAGGCATTTGATAGATCTTCAGCTGTGCATGAATTTGGACACGAAGAACATGACAATATGTAGGACATTGTCTGGTCCTGCGCTCCACAGATGCACTCATTGCGGGTCTATGTATCCCCATTTAGCCAAGTTGTGTTTACAGAAGCCAACCTGAGTTTGTAGGCGGTTTATCGTTGGCATTTCCATAATAGCATATGCCCAGGTTGTAGAGTCTCAGCAGGAAGTATAGAGTTAGAAGATACCGCTTAGCTTGACATATAAATTTTGTCTCTCTGTGCTGGGGTGGAATTATTTAATGTTGTGATATGGGGCAGGAAACTCTTACGGTATGGAGTCTAATTTGCCGATCTTCCCAATCAATGTTTGTAAAAGGATATCGATAAGGAATATCGTTATGCAATCTATGGTGACAGGGCGGCATTATGTCGTGGTGACCTAGCTGTACCGTATTCAAGCTTAAATATTCATCAAATTTGAAAAGTGTTTCGGAAACTATTATTGAGCTAGTCACATTCTACGCCTCGACTACACAAAGAAGTGCATAATGGATTTAGAAACATAGTTTTATTTTTATTTTATTGCATAATAATAGGGTACAAAAGGAGGACTTAAAGCTAAAAGCATTCTCTACCAGTCATCCAGCGGTGGAAATTAAATGACATGAGGCGTACATCAATCAAGGGAAAAGAAAATATATGTAAGATAATAACTATAGACATTTATAACGTATTATATGTAATATATAATATAACGTACATAAATAGTATACAATACTTGAGATTATACATACATATCTAAAAAAATATTATATTTATTACCGAATTGATGTCTAGAAAAAACATTGCTATTTCTATAACAATGTTTTTGCTCTCTACATATAGCAAATATAAAATTTATAATAAAAAACATTAGGTAAGTGTAAAAACAGGTATTTTGGTCTCTTGCAATTTTATTCTTTAATTCACTTACACTTAAAACACTAAAATAAATTCCAATAATTATCTAAAAATCGCAATCTGCCACAAAGTTAAATCACTGGAACCAATTTCTATATTTAAATGTTATCAAAATTCTACAAGCGTGCAAGGAAGACATAAGGAAGGTGTCGTGAGGATACAGATCGACCTGACTACGGCAACGCGGCGGCGTTGACTATTGATGATTGATGCAGGCAAATGCCTACCTATACTTATTTAACGTTTTCCTTTGCCCAGTTTTGATTTATGAGCATCGGCATAGAGAGCATATTATTATTAGCAGGACCCATTAAAATCTAGATCGGCTCAAATCTTCTAATAATGGGTCCCGAATTTTAAAGTCGCTATGTTCCGGATTAGAATGTATCATTCGTTTTATGTGTCATGACACTAAAAGAATAGTGTAGTTATTCAAAATTACTTAACAGTATTTTAGACTACCGGACTTTGATTTTTCTATTCATATCTTCTATAGTTTTTATTTAATGTTTATGTTTTACGCAGGTTCAGGTTTCAGGGTTTTTAACAATACAATTAAAAATTGGATTCAAATCCATTTAAAAAATTGAATTCCACAGACAAATATGCTTGCTTATCGAGAATAATATATATATTTATCAAACACCTTAATTGTGACAAAACAGATGAGAAAATATTTATTTACAAAATAAGTGTTAAGTACAATAGGTGGACTTATCGCTAATCTCTTCCAGACACTTTTGGAACAAAGTCATACAAAGTAAAACTAAAAAAGGCAGACAACACTTTTTTGGGTTAAACAATTATCTAACATAATCAGACAGATCAGACGGCCTCTTACTTATCGCCTATCGGTTTCAATTCAAAATTGACAAAACCCCTAAGAAATAAGGTTCGTTTTTGCTTAATTCTAATAGAATTAAAAATTAAAATAGCGTTTATAAAGCGTTTATCATTTTTGTAGAGCTGTAGACCACTGCTAGTAACTATGGGCTTGTCTCTAGATGATACTCGGTCAAGAATACATAATTATAAAACTCTCTAAGCATTGATTGCTACTGACAACAGATACAGGATCTTCAATACAATTATCAGGAAAACATCTTGAAAAATATCACATGAATGTAACAATAAGGCCATGAGAAAACTATTTAACATCTGCGACGGAAATCCTACACTTGGCGACAGTCTCAAGGAAAATATATGTGTAGGTTACAACGTGTATCAATTTGAGGAACTTTAGTTAAGAACTGAAATCATCCAATATTAAAGTAGACTGCTATAGGACTAACTACTAACCCCTGCAAAATAATGCATTTACTCAAAATAACATTATTTATTTTTACCGACATCACAAAAAAGGGGGAGGTACTCCAGTCGACTGTATTTTTTTTAAATTATATTTTGTGGCTTAAGTTGTTTTAAGTTTACCTTAAAACAACTTAAGCCACAAAAAACTTTAATAGCAGCGCCATTCAGCCTTTTAAATCGTTATAAAAAATGAAATTATATGTATTAATATGTGGCCTAAAAGCTCCGAAGCGACTGATGCGATTTTTTTATTAAAATTTTTGAAATGAATTTAATTTTATTCACTAATATGAGTGTAATAATAATGATCTTAGTATTTTATATAATGAGTTCTCCCATTTAATCCTATGTTTGGTAATACCTATATGTGTGTGTAAATATGTGTAACGATCATATTAATATGTATTTATATTAGATAATTATTGAGGTATATAATATTTTATTTGTCAATTATCATTACTTATAATTAAGTATACAATTCAACGTATAGTAGAAAAAAATAATATTTGGCGTAATTGTGGTGTGGCGTGAAAGGTGACTTGATCAAGAGTGTTAGCTATATTTGGTGAAAATTGGTGTAACCATTTTCCAAAAAGGCTTCGATGTTATTTTCAAAATTATGATTTTGCCATTTATAACTCAAATTAGATTTGCAACAATGCGAGAAACCAACAGTGCGTTAAGAATAATCAAATTGACATTAAATTTAAAATAACCGGATGCAATATTCTTTGCATTTTCGACTACGATCGGGTTAAATGGCCTTACATGGAATTGAATGTAATATTCAAGTGACATGTGACACTTTTAAGTAAACATCCAGCCACGGTGCTAAGCAGGCGTGATCATATTATTAGTCCCTAATTACTGATGTCGTCAAATACGTGCAGTAGTTAGCATTGGATATTATGTATTATGCGTTGATTTTTCAGAGATCTAAGTGAAATGACCGCTAAGTACTGATTTGGGTGATTGATTTTTCATGAATATAATAATATATTCAATTTAGGTTAAATTAAACCACTATAGCACTGCTAAATAGTTTTTTTTATTCAATATATGCAAACTTTTGACCACAATCTCACCTAATGGTAAGCGACGATGTGGTCGACAATGGAGCAAGCTTGCCTAGAAGATACCTATTCACTCGTGACTTGAAGACTCCCATATTATAATACTAGCCGTGCCGCGCGGCTTCGCCCGCTATTATCATGTTGAAAAGTAGCCTATGTGTTAATCCTAGGTATAATCTATGTACATTCCAAATTTCATGCATATCCTTTCAGCCGTTAAAGCGTGAAGAGGGAACAAACATACTTACACACTTACACACAAACTTTCGGATTTATAATATTAGTAGGATAGTTTACTATACAAGTTAGTTGGAGTAGCATTTATTACGCGGTTTAATCTGGGAGTCTTTAAAGTCAAGAGTGAATAGGTTCTGAGTGTAAATGCATGTGTTATGTGAATGTTTCCGGCACCCACAACACAAGTCATTGAAATTAGGATGAGGCTGCGAGTGTAAAAGCGTTTATGTTTATGTTTAATGTTGCTGGTGATCTACATTTATCAACCGTACAGCGAAGGAGTGGAACTCACTGACCGCGTCATTGTTCCACGAACAGTAAAATTTAGAAGTCTTCAAGTCTAGATTTAATAGGTGCGTGCATTAGCAAGCAATAACATGATCTTGCTACATGATCGATGCTACATCTTTGGCCGCATCATCACTTTTCATGAGGTTTGATAGTGGTTAAATGATTGCCTATCTATCATACAAAAATTATAACTAATATGTAGAAATCAACCATTTCCACAACAAAGCAGTATTACATAACCTTTTTCTACCGACTTCACAAACAAGGAGGAGGTACTTTAGTCGACTGTATTGTTTTTTATGTGTTACTTCGTAACTTCGTTCCACGTGAACCGATTTTTTTTTTTTTTTGAAGATGTTGCTTTTGAATTGGTTCCATTTAAATTTGATCAAGATCTGATTTGTAGTTCTTGAAATATCATCAATAATGCGTGTTAAGTACATCTAATCTGATAAAAGTTCCGAAGATAAAGCGCTGAAGTCGGTTTTTTAAGCTTTGCTTACGTTGAATTAATTCTGAATATGTTCAGAAATCTTCTAGAACTGACATCGGCTGTAATGGTAGTTTTACTCCTATTGTTGCCGTTAAAATTTTGTGGGAGTGAGGTGCCTTGTTGTCAATATCAGAATTTGATTCAATCGACTTATTTCAACACTGTATGCTTCAATCAGTAAATATTTAATCGGTACAGCAACGGCCTATGAAATTAACAGTGTTAATTCGTGTCAACCACTTCAAAAGGGCTTTTAGGATCATGATACTTTATACACGACTTGCAAACTTCGTCTGAGATGTCACTTTATGCAGGCAAACATTCGGATATTTATTTTGGTAAAGTAATTTTAATAGATACTAATTATACCCAGTAACGTTAAAGGAATATAATACTTTTTACGACGACCCAGTTGGCGCACTGACGACCCAGTTGGCGCATTGGACAGGTGTCTGCCCTCTGCGCCGTGGGTCCTGGGTTCGATTCCCGGCAGGAGCACAAATTCCTTCCCAAGGGATATTTGTGCTTCTGGTTCTGGTTGTAATGTGAGTGTGATGTGAATGTTTCCGGCACCCACGATACAAGTCTTTGAACTTAGTGTGGGGCTGTGAGTGTGAAAGCGTTTGTTTGTTGTTTATATATATACATGAATTGCTCGTTTAAAGGTATTAGATTATTTCCGGATTTAGTAAACTCCGACTTCGGGTTCGATGCTTGGTAGGAACACAATTTTTCTCTCCAAATGGAATTTGTGCTTCTGCTTCTTGGTGTGATTGAGTGTATGATGTGAATGTTTCTGGCACCCACGACACAAGTCATCGAACTTGAGTTGGGAAGTGAGTGTAAACGAAAAAAAAAATGGACGAGCAATGACGCAAAACCTAAGGTATAAATTTTTGCAGTAACGCGGAATTTCTCAGTAAAACCTAACAAATGTGAGACAATAAATTTGGAGGGAAATATCTCTTCCTTGCATTACAGATAACCCTATGCAGTCTTATCTACTTATTTATTGCGTCATGAGGAATCAACGTTTTTAATAAAAATAAATAGTAATAACCGATACAGATCGTAGTAAATAGAAATCATATGTAATGTAGAGCCAAGATTAAATTAACATAAACGATCATAAAATTAATATAATATTTAAGTACCGATATGTAAAACTAGCTCAAATGGCGCCTAGATAGATATAATAATGTTCATCGGAAGTAGATACTTACAAGTCGTACAATCGTTAAACTAAGTAAGTACACGTATCATCTAAAGCACTTATATTTCAAAATACAATCTAGTTCTTTATGTTTATGGTGTAAATGGTTATGATATTGTCCTAGAAATACTATTATCTGTCAGTATATCAATGCGGGTGAATAAATGGAGTGTCCTCATGTGCAAGACGTGTGAGATATAAAGTCGAGGGCTACCTGATAGTTATCATGATTCATAATAATTGTTTATTCACATAAGTGAAGGATTGATGATGGTTAATTATTTTTAGGCAATATTCGAATCTAATTTTAGGCCTATCGTGCTTGCCAACATTGTGACCTTTAGGGCTGAGTCACCCACGTCCGTAGGAGGATACCCCTTAAGTCTGACTACCTACACGTGGTCC
The DNA here is from genome assembly GCA_948107665.1 of Lomographa bimaculata. NCBI lineage: Eukaryota > Metazoa > Arthropoda > Insecta > Lepidoptera > Geometridae > Lomographa > Lomographa bimaculata. The sequence continues at coordinate 5,116,815 of OX403596.1, read as the reverse complement.
ACGGGTGGTGCTAATCAGGTGACATTTGAGAGGTGGTAGAGCATTTTGTGAGTTGCTCGCCTGGCTTGCTACCAAAGTAGCTTACCACCATCAAGTTGAAAGTCTGCCGCCAAGCCAAATACGGTGTTCCGGCAGTTATCCTTGAGAGCCTGCGTATTCCAGGTCTAGTGTGTTTACCAGCTTCGATCACATCGTCACTTACCATCAGGTGAGATAGTGGTCAAACACTAGCCTGTCACAAAAAAAAAAAAACTCGTCATTACAAACTAGTAGTCAAATTATCCTAAAATCATAAACGAGAAGTTAAAAATATAATTATTAGTACACATATTTTTTTACACACTACTCTTTTTCCTTCTGAGTTTATGTCCCATGCCCGTTTTACCATATAACAACAAGACAAACTGTCAAACGACATTCATGTATGGTACCTCAAGGAGGTTCGAAGCGTTTCGCTTCTGTGCTTATCATCCGTACTTCGAAGGAGTGGAACTCATTGCCCTCGTCTTTGTTCCCCTAACAAGTTTCAAGATTCTCCAAGTCAAGAGTGAATAAGTATCTTCTAGGCAAGCATACTACATATTCGACCGCATCATGGCTTTTCATCAGATTGTGGTCAAATGCTTGCCTACCGAGCATAAAAAATATATGCTAAGGATCGCACAATATATTTTTTCTGGTGCTGTGACCATTGGATACCTTCAGAATATCTAAAATCACAACATCACAACGCATCGGCTCCCAAATGTCATCTGCTCTCGACAGTGACATTAGCCTTGTCCCACAATGGTGGAATTCAATTAATCGTAAATCGTTTTATGTCCAATTGATGATCGAACCACAACAGTCCAGAACACAATGATGGGACAACCACACCTTCAATCATGGGGGCTGTATTGTGGTGGACATGGATACCTACGATCACGGGTAATGACTTCCGCAACCGCAACGCGAAGTTTCGGCTGATAAAATCATCATCATCTTCGGTTTGTTAATCTATAAAATTACCATCTTTTTAAATACTCTTAAGGCAAACATTCGACCACTAACTCACCTGATGGAAAGTGACGATGCGGTCGAAGATGAATTGAAGATGAAGCACGCTTATATCTAGCACCTACTACAATATCTATCACTATAATCGCAGCCATTTTCATCCCACTGCTGTATACTCCCGTTTTGACGATCCAGTTGGCGCAGTGGACAGTTGTCCGCCCTCTGCGCCGTGGGTCCTGGGTTCGAATCCTGGCATGAGCACAAATTCCTTCCCAAGGGATATTTGTGCTTCTGGTTCTGGGTGTAATGTGTGTGTGATGTGAATGTTCCCGGCACCCACGATACACGTCTTTGAACTTAGTGTGGGGCTGTGAGTGTAAATGCGTTTTTTTTTATACCATTCGCCTCTCGGCTCTGCGCTAATGCTATCCAGGTTTGACTCATAATCAACCCAAATCAACCCATCTTGTTGCTGGACGACGGACAAAAAACTAACGCACTTGGGCAATTGGTTGATTTTTTATATATACTCAGATTTTAATAATTAAATAAACAGTTCTCATAATTCTCCACCAACTTACTTGAGATTTCACCAACAGTATATTAACATGACTATATATTATATGTTCTATGTGACGTTAGTGATTTCTAACAATAGCCCATTATCTATTAACGATACTAATAAATTTAACAAATTACTTGCATGCTCATAATATGAATCGGTAAATTATTGACTGAGTCTATTTTAGCACCTACTCAAAGTAACTGAATTCTCCTTTGAAGCATAACCAATCGCCCTAAACAAGGACAAAGGTACAATATTTATGATTAAATATAATATTGAGATGTCCGTCCGTCTGTCTATCTGAAAATCGTACATATTAACATCTTCATGTCATTTAATCAGTTATTTGCTTTCAAAATGGTATAAAGATTTTGTCAAAATGACGACGATTAATCTAATTTATATCTAGCGTGCAAATAACATTTTAATATTTAATTATAATTATGTACATTTTAATCAATTTCTTTTGTATAAATTAAAACATACTTACTCAATTTATATAAGAAACAAGTTATCAGCCCCGTCTTAGCGTGGATGCAATTTCCGGTAGATTTTCAAAAACAAACCTCCTTGTCCTTGCAATTACGAACACAACAAAAAAAAGTGCCAAACCGGTACAGCAATTTTCAAGTTCTTGCTAGACGAACGCACGCCAGTGCTATTAGTCTCAGGTATTTTATTGTTTACAGTTTGGAGAGTGTGAGCAGGAATTACACGAGATTATTCCTACATAACCCTTTTACCACCTAACAAGGCAAACCATCAACGTCATCCATTTATGGTTGACATAGGTACCTCTATTTTGCTAGTAACATTTCGCTTCCACGTTTTTTTTCCTTACGGAAAAGGAGTTAGGTTCCACTAGAGATACCTATCCGCAGTCAATACCTTGGTAGCTTAATTCTAGACAAGCATGCTCCATCATCAGTGGCATCGGTATTTTCAATCAGGTGACACGGCGAAATGTTTTCCTATAGTATAAAAATAAACCAATATTTTAGAACATTATAAGGGTGAAGTTATCAAGACAAATAATAATTAATGCTGCGCTGCTTATAATTCTCCGTTGTAATAAACTATCACATAATTGGCAGAGAAACAAATGAATGTTTAGAAAAATAACAAAGTTAACAACAATCCGTTTCTCGAAAATATAATTATTTGACATGTCTGTATTCGTTCGGAGCGTATTGCTATTTACATTATGAACGTACACGCTTATGAAAAGGTTCGGTGCCACGGCACGTATCACTGTTTCCTAACAATTTTAGATTATTTAAACTTAGCGAATTGCAAGCATGTTTTTATGAGCATTTCACGCTTTTTCGAAATGACATTATTTTAACTAACCTCGACGTTTTAGCAGGATTGCACTGGCCGTGGTCACGAGAGATGTTAGTCAAAATAATGTTATTTTGAAAATAAAAGCCAGTAAAGACCCAATTTCACCTAATAATTTCAATCCGGAATTCTTCAGGCCTTCAGTGTATATAGTTCTTCTATCTGCTGACACGCTTCACCATCAACAACGTTGTCACTTTTCTCTATTATTTTTTGTCTATTAATCAAATGCAATCGCGGGCTATCTTAAAAGGCAGGTCCAGATCTAAGACAAGTATTTGCAATTAATTGAATTGTTTTTCATATCACAGTGCAAAAACAAACTGTAGTACTCCTCGCAATTTGTGTCGAATCACCCGTAAAATTGACACCAATAAAAAGTTTCTTTCTAATTGCCCCATATTTTTTTGTCGTGAGCCAACAATGCGACAAAGTTGAAGCAGTTAAACAGAAGTACAATAGTTTGTTTTAACTATGTACTGTTTAAGTATAAAGTCACGAGAAGCCTTACTGATTAAAATATCGTGGTGGCATACTAACACTAACTGGTAGTACATAGTAGAACTTCACTTCCTAACTAGTTGTTAATTAAAACAAAATGTTCGTAATTAGCTTTTCATGACTAGAAAGACAAACAAACATAAAGGCGTCGTTAAGTGCTAAATTACTGTACTTCTAGTATACCGATTTTACTGAATTACAGTAAGTACCTACCTATTGTTTAGTTGTTATTTTACTTTGAGAACTACATGGTGCTATGTACATGTACTACATGGTTGGTGTATCATCATTTTTGACCATCAAATAATCACTTACTGGACGCATTTGGTTTGAACGGACCGCGGCATCGGCATGCGGGGACGTGCCTCTTTGTGGCCCATGTGAATAAACTATTTTTGATTTTGGGTGCATACACCGATGCAAGGGAGGCGTCCGCGCCCGCGTCCACGCTATCCGTTCGAGCCAGTTGCGTGCAGTGTGTGGCAGCTAAATATTAGTTACATTCTAAGTACGAGTGTATATTAAAATTTAGAGTATATTAAGTTACCAAACTTCCAGGGTTAATTTAGGTACTCGCATATACAATACCTGCCTTAATTTGTAAATTCAATAATTAAATCTTCTAAGACTAATTATTTCATTATCATCATCATCAGCCTGTATCCACCCACCGCAGGGTATGAGCCTCCTCACCTTTGTGCCTCTCACTTCTGTATTGCGCTGATCGCATCCAGGTGTTTCCTGCGATCACCACTATATCTTCGACCCATCGAGCAGTAGCATCGAGTTGTAGAGGTGGTAGAGCATTTTGTGAGTTGCTCGCCTGGCTTGCTACCAAAGTAGCTTACCACCATCAAGTTGAAAGTCTGCCGCTAAGCCAAATACGGTGTTCCGGCAGTTATCCTTGAGAGCCTGCGTATTCCAGGTCTAGTGTGTTTACCAGCTTCGATCACATCGTCACTTACCATCAGGTGAGATAGTGGTCAAACACTAGCCAGTCACAAATAAAAAAAAAATAAAAAAAAAACTGGTTTGCCAACGGCTAGCTGGTCTTATCTCGGTATCCACGCAGTATTAAATTTATTTGGGTCTATAAAATTCAGAGAAGCAATGCCACCAGCATTATGGGCACGCTGCTGGTATTGGGCTTGAACACTTGAGTTACGTATAAACTCAGTGATTTTTACTTAGCTCTTATGCTGAATAGATTTATATTGATTTATTTTACTTTAAAAAAATGTAGGCATTTGATTCTAATATTAGCTTAATTAGATGTTATATTATATCGTTACAATTTAACTTAGTTTCTTTCTTTAACTTCAGAAACAAAGACTTTCTTTAACTTAACATTGTTAGATCACTACATTTTTGACAGTCATGTGTTTAGATATAAACTACGATAACATGGCGCGCCCCTCCAAACTAATAATAAAACAATTGACGTCGCTAGTCGAGCAACTAATCCTTGGATTTGTTTTTGTTTGACAGCCGGCTCAGCACGCACACGTGCGTTGCGAGTCTTGGTGACGCTTTGTAAATAATTTCACAAATACATTGAAACATTTTGCGTTTCGGAGGGGCGTGCCATGTTATAGTAGTTTATCTCTACCTGAGATTTGACCGAAACTTAGAAACGTTATATAATGGCGATGTAACACTCGTAGCGCGGTCGGCCTGGTCGATCGTAATTGATTGACAAGGTTAATACAACAAACAAACAAACGCATTCACACTTACAGCCCCACACTAAGTTCAAAGACTTGCATCCTGGGTGCCGGAAACATTCACATCACACACACATTACACCCAGAACCAGAAGCACAAATATCCCTTGGGAAGGAATTTGTGCTCCTGCTGGGAATCGAACCCAGGACCCACAGCGCAGAGGGCAAGCACCTGTGCACTGCGCCAACTGGGTCGTCGTAATCAATGTTCAGTCAGACCAGTGCTTGAATGGGTTAGTGGGATTTTCAACGGAGTGTCACCTTGCTTTGGAGTGCACGTTAAGCTGTCGATCCCGGTTGTTAGTCGTAAGACAACAGTCGTTAGGCCATTTCGAATGGCTTCAGGCTGCATGAAAAATCCTGACATTAGGACTGCCCACTAGTCTTTACAACAAGCAAGCAAGCATGGCATAATTTTTTTTTTAATTTCCAGATCTGCTTTACGAATACTACATTCCGGACGACCCAGAGAAGCAAGATACCATACTGCGGAAACTGACCAACTACTGCGGCAAATCAATGTTCAACTACACTACAGAAGATGAGGAGCTGCCATTCAAGTGGGACTTCTACCACTCGTTCTTCTTTTCTTATACCGTCGTCAGTACCATAGGTAAGAGTTTTGAAAAATTTTGTAGCTACATCTGTTGGCTTGAAGCGATTTGCTTTTATGTTTATCATCCGTATAGCGAATGAGTGGTATTTCCCGCGTCTTTGTTTCCTGAACGGTGTAATCTGGGAGTCTTCAAGTCTAGAGTGAATAGGTATCTTCTAGATATTATCTAACATACACTACCGCATCTCAACTTTCCTTTAGGTGAATGGTAGTCAAATGCTTGCCTATCTACAATAAAAAAAATACTCCAAAGACTCCAATAACAAACTTTTAACTATACCTACTTGAAATTATGAAAAAGTGTAAAATAAATTAATCGTAGGTTTACCTTTTGTACAGTCTATATTTTTTATTATTTAGTACATTGACTTGTTACTTGGTACCTAATAATTTGTGAACTCATTTTCCAGGTTATGGAAATTTGGCTCCCACTACGCACTTGAGCAGAATCCTGATGATTTTCTACGCACTCTTCGGCATTCCAATCAACGGTATCCTGCTCGCCAATCTTGGCGAATACTTCGGCCTTCAGGTATCTATCTACTATGCATTTTGAATTTCGCATTTATAACATTAACTATTTACAAATACTAAAATCAATGTGGCCAGTGCAAGCCTGTTTTATCAACCCCCAAATTCCTCTTCCTTAATTTTTTATTTCCTTGATTTAGATTAAATTTGGAATGTTCATAGCTTATACCTAGGATTACCCCATCGGCTACTTTTTAACTTGATTAATGCGGGCGAAGCCGCGGGGCACAGCTAGTAGGTACATATATCAAGTTAATATGAAATCCTCCGTTTAGTGAGATTTTCGTTTCTAACTAAATATTTCCACATTCTAGCTCATATCAGTCTACCGCAAGTACAAGAGAAGAAACGAGAAGCGTGCCGACCGCATGGACTTCTTCTTCAATAACCTTGGCATGCTGGGCCAGATCTTCCTGTATCTGGTGCCCGGTTTCCTGTTCTTTATCTTCCTCCCTGCATGCATCTTCATGGTCTTCGAGGGATGGGATTACGTGGCTTCAGTGTATTATGCGTTTGTGACGCTTACGACGATTGGTTTTGGTGATCTAGTTGCAGGTACCCTTTGACCATTTGTACCTCTACTTTTAATGGTGGTGAGATAGTAGTCAATTCTATACGAATATGAAAACCCTGATGATAAGTGAGTCGCGTCTATACGTCTATACGTGTATTCGACGTCACGCACGTTTACACATTATACAAGTAATATGAAATGCCAAATATAAAAACGGCGCCGTCGCGCCTCTTCTGTCTGAATAACTGTTTTATTTAAGATGATATTATAATTTTTTTAAGTTTTCTTTTTTTAAGTATAATTGCATTAGCAATATTATTAGCTCCGAGCACACACGCATGATTTTATGTTTAATTAGAATAGCTGTAAGCACATGTTGTTGGATCACAATCCAGCTTTAAAAATAAGTGAACCTATCCTATATTATTTTGATTGTGATCTGTTTTGTGTTTTAAATAAATTAAAAAAAAAAAAAAAATATGCATTCCACTTTCAAAAAAGAATAGAATGTCTGAAACGAAACATTTTCAACCGACTTCAAAAAAGGAGGTGTATGTTTTTTTTTTGTATGTATGTTTCGCGATAATTCCGCCAATTATGAATCGTTTTCGATGATTCTGTAGTTTGTTAGATCATACTTCAGATGTGGTCCCATATAAATTTAATCGAAATTGATTAAGCGTTTTTTGATAAAATCAATAAAAAGTAACATTTAAGCGATGAAGTCAGTTTTTTAAGCTTTGCTTGCGTTTCAATTAAAGAGTCCTATGTAACAATTATCTCACTATTATAATAAACTAGCTGTCCCGGCGACCTTCGTTCCGCCTAACAGTCAATGAATGTGCATATTTAGGAAGCCATACCCGGCATGCGTTACAATGTCACGTGACTATATTATTACAACCTTCATGTTTATGTTTGCCTAGTACTTTACCAAATCCGAGTGACGTATGAGAAAATGGAAAGCATGTCGAAATGTAAAAAAAAAAATTAAAGAAATGTACGTTCTTAAAAAGTATCCTATGTCCTTCTCCTGGCTCTAAACTACCTCCCTGCCAATTTTCAGCTAAATCGGTTCAGCCGTTCTTGAGTTATAAGTGGAGTAACTAACACGACTATATTTTATATATATAGATTAGAAAGCTTTGTGAGTGTGTATGTTTAAGGAGGTATATTTCTGAAAACCATTACAGAATCGGCCTAAGCCGATATGGATAAAATGTGATATGTAGATAGTCTAGATTCTAGAGCATAAGTAGAATGACAAAACCCGTTACACACACCTAGTAGAAAAATAAAAGTGCCGAACGTAAAGTTGATATAAGCAAATCTTCTGGCGTTAATATCAAACAAACATGGGCGTTATACACTTAACCACAAAAAAAAACAAAAACATTCAGATTTGTTTTTTACTCTCGATAGGCAAGAATTTGACTACCTCACCTAAAATTTCCAAAACTTTTCAGGCACCATCAACAACGACTTCAAATACGGTTACTTCTTTACCTACCAGATATTCCTCATCATCTGGATCACCTTCGGCTTGGGTTACATCGTGATGCTACTAGGCTTCATCACCAGTGGCATGAGATCAGAAAGTGTTCATAGACTGGAGCAGAAATTCGCCAGCCAGTTCAAAAATACGCAGAATAAAATTCTCCAAGGATTTACAAGAGACATATCAGCTATAAGGAAAATTATTAATGAGGCCAATCTTATTAAAATTAAGGTGAGCATTAGTGAGGTAGTTTTCTGGTCTCAGAAAAACCATTAACCGTCTCTATGTTATAATGTGTAGATATAAAGCACTCAACGACAGCTATAATTTGGCTTCAATAGATTAAATGCAGTCTTGTATCCGAGTGATATCACTCCATAATCACCATGGTAATGAAGTTTGACCACAGTCTCACGTTATAGAAAGCGAATCTTCTAAAGAAGCCAAGGAATTGTTCTATCAAAAGAAATAAGACTATTTCATATTGTATAATTGTTCAAGTTATTAATGACAAGTTCCTTTATAAATTTTTCACAAATAAAAAGTATGTATGTGAGAATGTTTGAAACGCGGTATCTCGGTAACAACTAGTCAGGTTTTGTTTAAATTTGATATGTTGATAGTACAGACCCTGAAATAAGAGAGTCTTTTTTTCATCCCTGATTGACGTGAGCACAACTACATTGCATAGATGCCAATAGTTTGTAAAAACTGTAATTAGATTATATCATTCTCGGGATTTAATATTTTATTTTTAATGTTTTCAGCCAGTATACGTCGAAACCGCACCACAACTGTATAGAAGCCAAAGTTGTCCAATATTTACATTTGACGTCGAACCTAGAGGACCAGTCTACAAAAGAAAACGCGCTAATTCTGAAAACATTCAATTATCAGCCAAGGATATGCTGCGAATACAATCTGATACAGATTTATTAGGAATCGACAAAGAAAAGACATTTACTGCTTCGGCTATTGTCAGACCTGCTGAATTGTTAGCTAGAGTTGTAAATGTATTAGGTGGTCTTGATCAGCCACAAAAAGACAAGGGTATTAACTTATTTGACGACGAACACATTTTGGCAAACGAAAAACCACCGATGTTTAGCATAGGACAAGATCCAATCACAGGATCTCCAAAACGAAACAGAGCACAAAGCGTAGCGGTGCCAAATTACAGGAAAGAATCAGTTGCTAATAAAGGGGATCACGAATTCACATGGACAAATGGTGAATCAGCAGATAAATTCAGAAAGGAAGCTAATTTGAGAAGTGGTAAAATATCGTTACCTTCTAAAATAACACCGGAAGATTCGCCTTCAAATATTTTTTCAAGAATCTTCCGAAAGCCTAGTTCTAGTGAGAGTCCAGCTGAATATCTTAAAGCCACTATGAAAGGTAGAGTTAGCAATGCTCAAGCGAGTAATGAAAATGTGAATTCGCGACCTCGACGTGGTAGCATATTTCCAACATTTGCATTTGGATTAGACACAGACAAGAGTGAAGCAGATGCTTACAAAGAAAAAACGAAACGGGGACGCCACAGTATATTTCCTACATTTGATTTCAATCGAGATGACAGTGATGAAGAAGATGCAGCAGCTATTCGGGCGTACCAACAAAAAACAAAGAGACACAGTATTTTTCCTACATTCGACTTCAGTGAAGATGACGAAGATGCCGCTGCGAAAGCTTATAGAGATAACACTAAGTCTGGTCGAAAAAGTATATTCCCGACATTCGATTTTAGCGATCCCGATGATGATGCTGAAAAATACAAAGAAAGTACTAACCGTGGCAGAAGAAGCATATTCCCATCATTCAATTTTAGTGGCCTTTCAGGTAATAATGATGACGATACCATAGATCAAGATGAACTGCAGAGGTATCAAAATAGAACTAAAAAAGGAAGGTTAAGCTTGTTCCCTACTTTTGGAAAATCAAAGAAAAATGACCATGATGACGTTTTACCTGAAAGCTCAGATGAACTCGTAGATTATAAAGCAAAGACACAACAAGGCCGTAAAAGTCTGTTCCCTTCCTTTGGCAAAGACAGAAAAGGCAGCTCACCTAGTGAAAGCACTGGGGGAGATCTTGAAGCTAGTATAAGACAATACCACAAACAAATAAATCGTGGAAGAAACTCTTGTCACGAAAGTGATTTGCAAAGTTACAGAAATGCTACCCAAGGTGGAAGGGGTAGTTCAACGTCAAACGATTTGGAAAATTATAGGAACAAAACAAAACGTGGTCGACCAAGCCTATTTGATCCAGATTTAAATATTACTAGCCTTCCTGAATCAGAACAAGTAGAAGTACTAGAAAATACTAGCGTTGCTGATCTGCTGCGCGCTTTAGCCGTGCTAGAAACAGCTACCGGATCGGGGAGTGGTATTAATGACCCACCTGGCTTAATGGATCTGATAACCAATCATTTGCCGACTCAAAGACGTGGATCAATAAGACCTGATTTTGTTATACCATCGCCTCCAAGTAGGGATGGTATTGAGGAAGTAAGTGGGCCTAGACGCAGAAGAGTATCAGTAAGGGCTGCCGCCCCGCAATTTACGCCAACATTGGCGACGGTTGTAGCAAGATCTGAATTGCACATCACAGCACAAGCAGCAAGAGAGAATCGCATGTCTTTGCTGTCGCAACCTCCACCACCATATTCCGAAATGCCTATTGAAGAAGAGCAGAAACCAAGAGTTAGACGTTACTCTCCCGCTCCTTCAAACACAGATTCATCAAGATTTAACACTGCTCCAGTGTCTAGACTCTTCTCCAGAAGAAAAGAAAGCGCCTCGAATATAGAAGAAGGTGATTCTCGTCGTGGCAGTCTCACAGACGTTGTGATAGATAGTATGAAAGACAATACGTAACATTGTGCCTCGATAGTTAATTTAGATAAGTATTTAAATTATTTAGATTATTAATTTTATTATAAATTTAAGGCCGTCCAAAGCGTATCTTGCATTTTGATTTCGTGATGCATATCATAGTTTAAGAGACGAAGAAAGGATATGAAATAAAATATTACAGTAATCATTGTATTTTTTTATTTAGTACCTCCAGATATGTATATAGTCTTAAATATATAATTTGCACTCGTTATAGCCTATGTTTATCTAGTTATTACACTAATATAGTGTACTTAGAACTTAATAAATAGCTTTTGTAAATTTGGTATGTCGCATAAATACCTATTCAATAGGTATAAAGGACTCCTAGATTAATTCAGATCTATAAAATGTATACAAAATTGACGTATTTCAAATTAGTTGTATGTAATTTAAATATTTACGAGATTCAATAATCCCATTTAAGATAAATGAAAGATTTTCAAAATGTTAACACAGCAAGGAAATAACAAATTAAAATCTATTGGTGGTGTCTTAGATTAAACCTAGTATGAGTATTTTAACAACTTATCGATAATACAAAATCATAATACTATATTTACATGCATTTTACACGAAGGTACGTCGTCATTATGTCACAGAACAAATGCAGTAATGCTACTGCGGAACAAATACACAAAAGTGCTAAATCAGATTTCTCGAAATGTTCTCGAGAGACGTTATTCTGGACTAAAGTCTCAGGTTTTCAAACTGTCCTGCCTTACATTTCGATCTAAACTATCGAAACACTGTTCGATATTGCCGTTGTCATCTTGAATCAAAGATTCGAATATTGATATGAGATTATCAAGTCCGATGAGGTAGCCGTCTTCATGGTTTCCGACTTTCCATTTGGTGTTGTGGTCTATGGAGACGTTGTCAGGGACAGGAACAGTTTTGGCGAAGTCTATCATCCAGATAGAGGCTTTTCTCTTGTCGTGGACGAAGAGAAGGGAACTGCCGATCAGTTCGTGTGTTCTGAAGAAGTGTGATTCGTGTAGTGTAGCTCGTATGCTTTTAAGTCTTTCCAGGTATCTTATCTGAAAATAGAAGAAATAGATATTTATAATACAAAGCATTAGAATTATAGGCAGTCAAATTATTATTACTATTATGACCCTACGGTTCCACTGCAGGGCAAAGGCCTCCCTACCCTCTCTCCACTGCTTGCGATCTTGTGCTACGGAAAACCATTAACAACGCCAACGACGGTCTTGTCCGTCTTTTTAGTATTTTTTTCTGCAGTCAATTTATAACATTGAAATTTGTATCTCGGAGATTATCAATGGCTTGAATCGGTGTATGCAATAAGTCATCTTTTAATCGGAACTAACACCAGCCCCTTGATTGACCTTTGTTGCACAATTTAAACCCAAACAACTAATTTTAATCAAGATTGATATCATTTTAATCTTGTTTTCTTCCTGATTTACTTAGCAAGAAAGAACATAAGAAAATAAAGAAAGAAGAATAAGAGATACACTTCCAAACAAACAACAAACAATCCACGAATTAAAAAACAAATATCATTCCCATAGCTTTATTATTTCCGATAAGCTAGCGTTTGGCCACTATCTCACCTAGTAAGTGGTGATGTGGTCAAGGTTGATGTTAGGCGTGGAATAAATGTTTTAATCCTAATATCCATTTCAAAATTAATCAATTATGATTTGAATGCCCTATAACATGAAACTAGATATATTATTTCTCTATTATACTGTAAGCCTATGAATGGAACCCAAAAACAAATTAATCAACTAATGATTCAAATTCGGTCAAACATCTCTAAATTCCTCTTTTAATCAATTTCATCCAAACATATACAAACTCTATGACATATCGTATTAGTCAGGTTCTCAATACTAATGTTACTATATTGTCTCTATATTATAAATATTTATGTTGAGCGTGTGATATGGTAGTATGTGTATTGTATGCTTGGCACGTGGTATCTCTGATTGGTATGCAGATATTCTGAACCACAGACATAAGTTCCATCTCCATAAAGTGACTATAGTCACGGTTCTAATCTACTGAAGAACCATAAGAAAGCTTACCGAAGCATTAGAGCAGTTGCTCGTAAAATCCTTAAACGCGTCCTCGATCTGATCTCTTGTTTTCGTAGTCTTAAAGTCTTTGGAACTCGTGCCGTCTGCCTTCTTCACTCCATCTATCCTAAAGCCCAGGGTTGCTGTGGAACTGATGGTCTCTCTCCAGATCATGTACCGCGGCTTGGTGACGCCTTTACTTCTGTGTTCTTCTTCTGTGGGCGCTTTGGGATCGATCTGTATCATTTTTTCGTACATATCCTGAAAAGATATAAAATAATTTAATAATAGGTCAGGTGCTTATTAAACTTTGTGATTGACTGAACTGTTCGTTTGATTGGCAGATGCGACAGTAGTCAGTGTCAATTACATTTGTAATTTTGCGAATCTGGAAGTAGAGTCCTTAACTTTCATGAGAGCCTCTTTGGGGCCCAAGTTAATAAACTATTTTTATTTTGATTTTTGACAGCGTCGGTTTCGGAACTCATAACTATCTACTAAATTGATGCTACAAAAAGCATGTTGTTTACGTGAGGGGTGAAGAGATATAGAAGTCAACTTATTATTTTCGTCTGCGTTGTAATATATAATAATTAATTAATATATCACACTAATAAATGTAATGTAATATTATAAATCCGAAAGTTTATGTGTAAGTATGTTTATTTTCTCATCACGCTGTAACGGCTGAACAGATTTGGATGAAATTTGGAAACAGCTTATGCTTAGGATTAGCACATAGGCAACTTTTTAACTTGACAAACGCGAGCGAAGCGGCGGCTACGAGGCACGTCTAGTGATTTATATATGTAATAATATGCCTTATTCGTTTTTGTTGAAAATGTTTGCTTTCCGTCTTAAATATTTTCATTCAGTATTTTATTACATTTGGTCTAGAGAATATACCAATTTCACTAGGTCTAGGTTATCTCTATAACCAACTAATGCTTCGAGTACAATTTATCAACTTTTCAGTTTTTTATTTCGACGAAATTTGACAAGATTAATCTGATTAGTATCTATTTAACATGGATGTGTATCGCGATATTTATCAAACTAAAATGTACCAAGGCTCATATATCAACGGTATTTTAGGTGTATGTGTGTGTGTGATGTGAATGTTTCCGGCACCCACGATACAAGTCTTTGAACTTAGTGTGGGACTGTGAGTGTGAATGCGTTTGTAAGTATTAACCGGAGGCGGGCTTACTAAAGTTATTAAATACAAATTCTAATTATAAAATCTGATCGAAAATAGACAATCACATGTTTAATGTTTAACCTATTTAGTTTATTTTGAGAGGTAGAGGTTATTATAATTTATTATTACCTTATTCGTTATTAAAACCTGTATAAACTATTTTTATAACTCCATGATTTATGTAACGATGTGCGTAGCTATTTTTTATTAGGTTTTAGGTATCATCATTATATGTTTTCCTTTCGTATCATCGCTGACGTAATAATTGTTGCACGTTTATCTTATTTATTCAGATTCTTCCACATTGTTGAACTAAAGATATCATTGAGGTCATTGGGGAGAAATGAAAATTATTCTATGCATTAGTCATGTTTTAGATTGCTTATGTATTTTCTGTTTTTTACTTTACGTAGACGGGTATGTAGTTGCTTCCCGCTATCATCCCACGTGTGACATTTTAACAGGAATAATTGAACTAGACTCTATTGTAGTCAGTTCTATTTGTATTAAACAAAAATCAACCTTATTTCTAAGGAGTTTTGTCATTTTAGACTTGAAAGTTATCGCAACAGATTTTGACAGATATTACTCGTTGTATTCGTTTCGCTTAAACCGAATAAAGAACTGGTTCAGGAATTTAAAAAAAATTCAAAAATGTGTCTTCCAAGTAACGAAATAATCCAGTCTTTGAATAGATTTTTTTTCATTAAAAACTAACGTTTTCATACTCACAAACCCACATAAACATCACACACACAATCACACCCAAGACCAGAAGCACAAATGTCATTGCGAAGGGTATTTCTGCTCCTGCCGGGAATCAAACCCAGGATCCAAGGAGCAGACTCCAGAAACCTGCCCACTACGCTGAGTCGTCGTAAATTAAAATGAAAATTTTATTTGTAGTGTAAATACATTATCAAAGTAAGACTACTTTAAGAGTCAGGCCTCAGATGTGAGTAGAAAAAATTGTCTACTTACTTTTCTTAGTTTAGTCTTCTCCTTGGCTTTAGCCAGTTCTTCCTCCAGATATGTCCTGACTCCAATCTTGCAGTCCATTACGCAGGGGCTGTCGAAGTCGCTTAGCAGGTCTTGGAGTTGGAGATACGCTGTTTATGATTGGTTAAGGAATCTTTGGACAATTTTGGGTGTAAATATACCTATATTTGGTCAAAGTTTGTCTATCTTTGTTAGAAAAAATATATTAAGTACTTGTGTATAAATAACACTGGACAAATGGAACCTATCCCCGTTTTGATGAAAAGATAAAAAATCATAAGCTTTCTGTAAGTAGGTAGTTAAAATTTGTTTTCTCTTATTAAAACGTGTAAAATGAAATATCAGACAAAAATAAGAGGCTATAATATATATATTTTAAATATGCGTGAGTTTTAGTACTATTTAAAAATTCTGCTTTACTTAGCTGTTATATTACTGTAGCTGTTGTATTAGCTGATGTACTAATCTATATCCATTTTGAGGTTACAAAGATACCTCGCATCAAAGTTTCTCTCTCTCAAAAGTAATTTAAAGAGGCAATGCCGCCAGTATAATGGGAACGCTATCCACTGGTTGTGGGCTTGAGCATTTGAGTTACCTACTAACTTGGGTCTTTGCTGTATTGATGTATATAGTTTTAGTCAATATATATATTAGATTATAAAAATAGTATTAAGCAATATATCAATATTACTTAGTTCTAGTATTTCTTATTGTTTTTTATTGTAAAAAGGATACGTTCTCCATCGTCGCATGTGACTTGGCCCTTGTATTCGGGTACAAACGGCCGCAAGATGTCCTTCATCAGCATCTGAAAGTTAGAGAAAAAATACGTTATTTTAGTTTTCTAAAGTACGGAAACACATCTGTAGTGGGGTACTATTTTTTTCTCAGAAAATCGTATAAATCTTTGAGGCTGTGTGTACCATTGCTTTATTTATTTACTAGCCCCGCGGCTTCACCCGCGTTTATCAAGTTAAAAAGTAGAATCAATCCTAGGTACAAGCTATGTACATTTTAAATTTCACCCAAATCCATTCAGCCGTTAAAGCGTGAAGAGGGAAGCCGCGGGGCATGGTTAGTATTTTCATAAGTGTGTGAGTAACAATTCTCATGTGATGTCATAATATTATTTTTAGCTTCGGCATTATCTTACTCTTACTTATATTATACAGGCGAAAGTTTGTGAGTGTGTTTGTATGCTTGTTACTTCTTCACGCTCAAGCGGCTGGATCGATTTTGATGAAATTTGGTATGGAGGTAGCTGATACACTGGATTATATGTGGCTACTTTTTATCCCGACACAGCGAGTAACACCGCGGGGCGCAGCTAGTTATTCATAAAAATCAATTGCGTAAATCAATCATCACCGTTCCTATTTTAAATCATTAAAAGATCAACGAACCTTAAAAAAAACTACTTATCTGGTAATTGCGATTACTTTCGGTATGACCGAAATTATTTATCGCTCATTGACGTCAATGAATAATTAACTTTCAATGAATGATTAACACCTAAAGTCTATTTTTGGACGTTACTAGATTAAATAATGCTCACGTTGATATTACACAGTTCAATTCTCTTCATTGAAAACCAATACCAATCTTAAAATCGAATGAAATAAGTGAACATTAACCCATGTAGGAGAAGCGAAAGATGTGTGTCAGGATCGTAGCAGGTGGAGAGACGTGGTCTCTGCCTACCTCAATGGGAAAGAGGCGTGACTATATGTATGTATGTATTAACCCATATCACGTATAAATTTTTCCAGACACACCTTAAACGCTTTCACACTCAGCCCCACACTAATGTAACTTGTGTCGTGGGTGCCGGAAACATTCACATCACACACACAATTACAACCAGAACCAGAAGCGAAATTTTTCCTTGGGTAGAAAACTTGTGTTTTCGCCAGGAATCGAACTCGATGCTTAGAAGGCGTACGCTCACCCAACTAATCCAACGGTCAGTTCATAATTTGGCTCTATAATTTCAACATGAGCTCCATTTTTTTTCCTAAAGAGCAAAGCTCCGTTACGGTTTTTTTCTATATCATAGTGAACGTGTTTTTTATCCACATCAATTTTGAGGATAAGTTGAGTCATTAATATTTTAGTTCTCTTTTGGGAAATTTATGAATGAGGTTGTATTAATGCTGAGGATAATATATAATCACTTCGGTCGGTTATGTTGTTTTAAAATTAGCAACAAATTTGGGATTTCCATAATTTTGCCTTCCATTTTTAGATTAATTTTATTGAACAAAATGTATATACTTGAGTGTATATGTATATTATGATACCAGTTTCAATCAAGCAATGTAAGTATAGTACACAATTTTCCTCAACAAGTAAAGGAGCTAATTATACATATAATTGTAGTTATACTGTGGATGTTATGTACAAATTGAATAAAACGAAGTTTAGCTAAAAAATAATTTCACGATCTATTTCTTTCATCAACATTATGTTTATACGTAAATATTAATCAAAAAGTTTTGAAAGAAAATCTACAAGGCATCAGAGTCAGACTTCTGAAAAGGCTTTGTATTCTTGGTGATATCCCACTTATATTATAAATGCGAAAGTTTGGGTGTAAGTAAGTATGTTTGTTCCCTCTTCACGCTTTATCGCCTGAACGGATTTGGATGAAATTTGGAATGTAAATAGCTTCTACCTAGGATTTACAAATAGGCTACTTTAAAACTTGTTAATAGCCGCAGGGCACGGCTTGTTATCTATAATTAAGATCAATGTTATCAAAAGCCATCAAAGATATTGGTCAAACTCAAGCTTAGGCGAGATATATTTATAAGCAAAGTTAAAAAAATCTAAAAGTATACTATCTACAAATCTATCGCTACATATAAAGTATAGACGATGTTCCAGCTATTTAGATCGTGTTCCTATTCTAAGCCCATGATGCTTAATAGCTCTAAATAAAGGGGAATTTTGTAAGGATATCCATGACAATATGGTCATGTCCATAAAATATAAAAATCCATTCAGGAAACTGCAGTAATTCATTATATCGGAATACAAAATAGCCTCCGTTTCTGCGCTTGGGTTTTACCATATTTAAAACAATACATTTCTATATAAACCTATTCATTCATTTAATCGCTTATATTTATTGAAGTAGTTGTAATTCTTGACGTTTAAGAATTTCCATTTATGTACTAATGAAATATTATAATTGTTTTTTGGTAACTCTATTGTTTAAAATATTTCTCGTGAAAGTGAGCTGTAAGATTTTACATATAAAAATAATAAAGCAGAAATATATATATACCTATATAAAACCAAGCTATTTGTGAGTCTAACACACCTTGATTTTACTAACAACTATAATTATTTTATAGTAACCTACCTAGTTTTGACTAACCTCAGGATTTAATATAAGTAACGATTATTCTATCTTAAAGTTACCTAATGAGGTATTTTTATGCAAAGATACCTCATACCATCATTAGGTATATTCGAGTGAAATGTTTATGAAACTGAGTCACCCACGTCCGTAGGAGGATAGGATACCCCTTAAGTCTGACTCCCTACACGTGGTCCCCGGGTGGTGCTAATCAGGTGACATTTGAGAGGTGGTAGAGCATTTTGTGAGTTGCTCGCCTGGCTTGCTACCAAAGTAGCTTACCACCATCAAGTTGAAAGTCTGCCGCCAAGCCAAATACGGTGTTCCGGCAGTTATCCTTGAGAGCCTGCGTATTCCAGGTCTAGTGTGTTTACTAGCTTCGATCACATCGTCACTTACCATCAGGTGAGATAGTGGTCAAACACTAGTCTGTCACAAATAAAAAAAAAAAAAAAATCGCTTGATATTACAGTATAGATTTTTACCTGAAAGGATCTCTCTTCTTGTGGACATAATTTCTTCAATATCGTGCCCTGGTCGGGTCCAGCTTTGAAATTTCCTTGATGACCAGCGAGCTGAATCCAGGGGTACCGCTGCTTCTTATAGGTTTGGAAAAATGGCGTCCACTGAACGATGTTCCGGAGCTTTCTCCATCTTTCTGATTGCTGAAATGTGAAAAAAGTTATGTGAGTCCAAGCACCATTTACATTATAAAAACGAACAAAGAGAGAATTAGCTCACTTCAAAAGGTTGTAAAGGGTTACTATTAACAACCAATTAGATATTTTCTTATCTAATATTCCCATGCGGCCATATTTAATTACTTGCTTAATTAAAGAAATAACTATGTAATTGATGAGAACATCTCAAGAATGGAGCGATTCAATTATATACGCACGGCAATTTACAATACGTTGTTTTACTGCTTTTCTGTATTTGCCGTTGTTGTAAAGTTTTTTATTATAACAGTAAACCACAATAAATGTACCTACTGTAGGCGATACGGGATTTTGAACATTTGACTTTTCGGTAAATGAGATATTCCTCTATCGATATACATATGGGCCAATTGCCTTTGATTCCTAGAACTATATACATCTATACAGCAAAGACCTAAGTTACCTACAAGTCATCGAGCTTATAGATAACTCAAGTGCTCAAGCTCACCAGCGGGTAGCGTTCCCATCATGCTGGTGGCATTGCCTCTCTGAATTGCAATACTACGTTGAACCAAATAAGTATCAGCATTTTGATCACGCGTCGCATCAACCAGGCGCTCTGATATTTTTTGTAAGTGAATATAATGAGCTCCCGGTCCCCACGGTGTCTCAACACCAAATGTCAAAAATTAATTCATCAAATGTCAATCAAAAATTATGGAAAGATACTTCGAGCATTTGGCTTTTCGATGAATTGATCTAGCGATAGAATAACCTACAAGTTAGCTCTTTATGATTTGTCGTCGTAGAAATAAGCTTTACTACCATGTCCTTACGAAATCCCTACTACCGAGTTTTTACTACAATGGAGCAACATTTCTAGATATTGTTATTTTGTCAAACGTTTCAACGTTCAACGTATTGTACTGTTTAACGTACAAACGACTTAGTTATTTTACGAAAAATAATATTTTAGGTAACCACTGTCTTTTGTAAGTTTGTTCTAAGACCAATGGCCGACACAACTGTCACAATACATTATTTACGCCTGAAGCTAAGAAAAAAAACAACCTAGTCCGTTTCTAATGGCAATTCAATACATATTCGCTATCACAGTAGAAAAATAACATGAAATAATGTAAATAGGTATTCTAGAGTGTTATCTGTACATTTTTTTCCGTTAAGATACATTAACTAAGTACCATCCGCGGCCACATCAACACTTACCATCAGATGTGATACTGTCAACTCAAGTACCTAAAGATGGAGCACATCAAAACAGTTTAACGCTCCGTTATTTAATTCTCCGGTTAAGTTTTAACTGTCATTCATTGTTGCATGTAATGCCGTTTTATTTTGATAGAGATCTGGCAGCTTTTTCATGTTTAACCGTCATCTCCTTGTTAAGGTATCGTTATCTCCTTAACCGGAGTTTGTTGAACTCAGGCCCAAATATATAAGCTCTTGTAACGTAAAACGTATACGTAACGTACGTATTGTATAATAAATGATTTATTTAGAAATATTGACAGAACTTACAAAAACCAAGAGATTATTAAAAAAAACAATAAATATTAATTAAATCAGACGATTCAATGCATTACGTTGTGATGATTCTGCAACCGCAGTAAACAGGTAAATTATTTTAGTAATTAATATCATTATTAATTTAATATGTATTTTCTGTACCTATTTACATGAAAACTGCGTCAGCTTTGTGGTTTTATTTGACGTAAATCGATGAAGGGCTAAATGAGTAATAATAGATTTTTTTGTTTTATGTGTTTATAATGGAATAATAAAAACTATATACTGAAATATAGGTTATTATATTGTGAACATTTATATCGGTGTGCAGTATTAGGGACATAATGAAAATACAACATTAATTTTAGAGATATGAAGAACAGTGTCCTGCGAATTTTGTCGCGTAATCTAGGGGGTCTATTCCTGACATAAATTATCTTTACATCGACGTCGAATACGAACGATTTTCTTTTGTTATGAACATCGAATCAACTGAAATTTCAACCAATCGACTGTCGTATCGACGTCGCATCAATTCGAACAATCGTATTTTGACGACCAGAATAGACCTACAGGTTATAAGTTACATTCCTCCTTGTTAAAATTCATAATGATATTACAAATACCTAAAATAATAATTAAACGCAAGCAAACCTTAAAAAAGACGACTTCACCGCTTATATTTTGGTTTTGGCTTGACCGATTTCGATAAAATTTATATGGGACCAGCTCTGAAGTATGATCTACCAAACAAAAATAATACATCAAAATCGATTCATAATATATATCGAGTGACAAAAAAAAACATACAGTCCAATCGGGAACCTCCTTTTTTGAAGTCGGTTGAAAACAATTAGACATACTGGGTGCGAGAGAGATAGATACAGTTACTGTGGTACTATTGTTTTTAATTATAAGTAGGTACGAGTAAAATTAACAATTGTATAAGTATCTAAGTAACTAAAACCTGATGTTTACATTTTATTATTACATTTTTTTTAGCTAGTGTATTAATTTTCTCACACAGTTTGACCAGACACAAAAAATAAACATACATTTTACCTTAATTCATAATTAAAATCATTGCGGACAAATGAATAAAAAAAAATGTGAGGTAACAAAGGATATTCCAAGTTTTTTCTATTGTTCTATATTATATACTATGATGTTTAAGATCTATTTATTTTTCTAAATAATTAATTCACTCATATGAGAAACATTAAAACTCAACTTTAAATATTAACTGAACATAGCGTATTTATTTTTAGTTTATAACATATTTTATCTTTAATCAGACATAATAATATACTGTATTTTGATTTTTCACGGTTATCAGCGAAAATCCCTACAAAAAAGGGTGATATATATAGTCTGAATATATGATATATTAGTATTTATTTACCGGCGCCTGCTCGAAATTGGCGACAAGACCGCAGAAGTATGCTTGACTTATAGATACTTATTCATTCTTAATTTGAACACACCCAGATCTGAATAAATACCGTTCGGGGAACAAAATCGACAATGAGAACCAATCCTTTGCAATCCGGATGATGAAAGTACAAGCAAAACGCTTTAAGCGAAAAATATATATTAACCTATATATTAACGCTTTCACACAGCCCTACACTAAGTTCGATGACTTGTGTAGTGGGCGCCGGAAACATTCACATCCCACACACAATCACAAGCAGAACCAGAAACACAAATTTTCCTTGAGGAGAAAACTTGTGTTCCCGTCGAGAATCGAACCCGATACCCCTGTTAAGAAGGCGAACGCTTAAGCAACTGAGCCAAGGGGCAGTATATGTTAACCTTGTATGGATGACGGTCATCAGTTTGAGTAAGCACGTGTTACGACTATAACGTTAGTCACCGTTCCTTTTTCTGGATTTATGATAATTCCTTTGTAGAATACTCAATTTATAGAATAGGATATTTCTAAGAATGTTTATGTACTGAATATTGTATCAAGCGTAATGAGTAAGTATAATAATGTTTAAGAGTATGTCCACGATAGATAGACTAAACTCTAAAGTCCGTTTGTCAATTTCCTGTACGTTAGACGTCAGTAAGTTATTTGTTTAACTTATCTAAACATAATAAAACTTAGATTGTAAACGTCAAATTAACTTATTACAATTCAACGAAAGCAAAACTTAAAATCCCGACTTCAACGCTTATATTTTGGTTTTGGCTTGATCAATTTCGATAAAATTTATATGGGACCAACTCTGAAGTATATTTAACCAAAAAAAAAACATCAAAATCGATTCATAATTGGTGGATATATCGCGTAACAAACATACAAAAAAATAGTCGAATTGAAAACCTCCTTTTTTAAGTCGATTGAAAATAAAATCATGATGAAAACTTGATTGCCAGATATAAAGAACAGAATAAGTAACTCTAAAAACCAAACGTAATATAACAACAATATAAAGCCATAAAATTTTTGCTATAATTATTTATAAGTCCTTTCCTATCCTACTAATATTTTAAATGCGAAAGTTTGTGTATGTTTACTTGTTACCACGTATCTCCGTAACGAATAAACCGATTCTGATGAAATTTAGAATGCAGATATTCCGATAAGGTTCCGGAATAACACATAGGCTACTTTAAACTTATTTAACGCAAGCGAAGCCGCGGGGCACGGCTAGTATTTGGAATAAAAAAATGATGATTATTAATTAAAAGTGACATCGAATGAATGAAATGATCGTGAACTGCCCGTTGGCTTAGTTGATTGAGCATTCGCTTTCTAAGCAGCGGTATAGGGTTCGATTCCCATGAACACAAGATTTCTCTCCAAGGAAAATTTGTGATTTTGGTTATGGTTGCGGTTGTGTGATGTGAATATAATAGATGCAAAATATTCTAGATGTCTACAATTTTATGTTTTACTCCAATATGAATTTTAGTTATGTTGTGCATATTGTTTCAAAATTCTTCGTCTCTAAAATACTGGCTGCATAGCGATACATAAGTATGTATATGAACGCAGAAAAAAAATATTTTAAAAACTCTAATAATACGCATGCACACACGCGTACACACCAATATATATATGCTAGCAGCATAACACACATGCACAATAGTAGGTATAGAATAATTATAATGAAGAAAAAATCCGGATAAGTAACTGTAACCCAACAATACAGGCTCTTAGGATGCAACACACAGCAGCTTGTAGTCCGAAAAAAAAGAAACAGTCTCGGGGACAAGGTTCTTTAAGATACTTTTAAATCTTGTTTAAGCCGGTTGGCTTCAACTAGAATATTTAGAATTTTGTAGTTCCTATGTACCACCACAAAATGTGTATTGACTAAACAAACGTATTTTTATTTTATTTATTTATTTAATCAATAACTCTTATATTTTTAATTCCATTTGCAAGAACTGTTTGTAACACCTTTAGCTATTCATAATCCAATATTATTCATAATATATATCCAGCATTATGCTGAGTTGAGGACGGTTTGTGGTAAAAAAGTAAAAAAAAAACTATTTGTACCTTTTGTCAATTGAATTTTTTTGCCACAAATAAATATATGTCTGTCTGTCTGTCTGTCAATAAATTTAAAAAGATAAATCACTAATTAAACCCTTTAACAACCAATTAACACTCCACTGACCTTTTTCGTATTCGATATGTACACACAAAATACCACATCCATAAAGTCTTCTATTTTATAACAAGAAGAGTTCTGTAAAATGTTCATTGTATACATTTCCACAAAAATTTCACCAAACAAGCACTATGAATCACAAATTTAGTTGTACCTAAGTTCTATTTAAATTGTTACGTTTATTTAATTCGAGAATGGCAATCCTAGCAAGTTTTGTTTAACACTGACTGTTACAAACACAATATTGCCAATATAAGCGTATAGTCGAACGCCTGACTCAATAATCAGTAAAGACCGCAACTTGTGACGTCAACTGTCGGTGGTGATACAAAACCCTGTGATTGGTGGAAATCCTGATTTCTAGAGGGCGTTTACCACAGATTGACGTATAGTTCTGCTTTACTGCGATTAAAATGGCAAAGTCGGCACAGACGTCACGATCATTTGTAAGCGCCGCAAGTTTTCTTACGACGTTTGCACTATGACGTAGTACTTCTTGTGGTATACTTGAGTTACTCATTAGTGCCTTCTATGGCTGAGTTCATTATCTTATAAAGTTGATTCTAATGAGTAACCACGTGGGCTTGATTTAATTTCATTGGCAGCTTAAAGAAACTGTTGAAAAGGTCTTTTTATTTTCAAATTCAAATTTGCTTTATTGTCATTTTTTGTAGGTACAATGGTTTATTGAATCCATAACTAGGCTCCCAAACTAGTCAAACTGTGTTTCAGGAGCTAGAATTTTCTAATTATATTGTTTTGAGCATAGAAAAACATTCAGAGCTTATTAACAGATTTTTTGTTTAAGTCTAGCAAAATATCCCAGTGTTAGATGTATGAATAGAAAATAATTATATATTTTTATTGATGAGTGATGTCCACGAAATTGTATAAATATTTAGAAATGTTTTTTCGCTATCTAAACTGCTAGACAGTGATATCAGTTTCCTATCGATAAAAACATTTGTGTACAACAGTGATAGGAATCCCTATTCCTGTCACTGTTGTATACATCACATTGAAATATACCTATAGGTTAAGTTTTTTTCAATATATAAATGTTTTTTTACATTATTTTCTCTTTCAAAACAAAGTACTAAGGGAAATTGTCAACGCTCCCTGGTACGTCAGAAATGACGATCTTCATAGGGACCTTAAGATAGAGATCGTTGAAAAAGTAATAAATACATACGCAGAAGCTCACCAATATAGACTTCATCATCACGTTAATGTCGAGACAATCCAGCTCCTTGACGTAACAGACTTAGTGAGAAGACTTAAAAGAACCAAACAATTTGAACTTGTGTAATGTTAGTATATATCAATGTAATATATAGTGAGAGTGCTGCAAAAGAACACATGAAGAAAGTGTCTTACCCTTAAATAGAGACAATAAGAAAAGGGTTAATGGACACATTCTTAGTTTAGCATTGTAGCAATTTAAGTTAAACCTAAATTACTGATTGGCCATAGTTTGGCTAGATTGTAATAATTACAATTAAATTAAATGAGAAAATAATGTTTTTTTAACTTCTATAGTACCTCTTACAAATTATTATAATAGGGCACTTTGTAAGAGGTACTCTAGAAGTTAATAGTTTTGATATTCCCATGCACTTTTTATCCATTAATTTTTTTAATTAAATGAGAAAATAATGTTTTTTTAACTTCTAGAGTAGAGTTCTAGAGTAGAGTAGTAGTGCATGGGAATATCAAAATAGCACAATATTTGCTAGACTGATTCGTGACTTCATTTCACACATTTTTGATGTTAATGATTAACTTTCCTTTACAGCAGCCATGACTGATCGTGGATGTCAAAGAAAAAACGTCAAAATTGGCGCTACTATAAAAGCTCGAACATAATTGCATATTTAAATATTGATTTTTATATGATATATAATATTTTGATATATTTTCTAACGGCAATTACGTAAACAATCAAATGAAAAATAAATGCATATTCCCTATTATGAAATTGTATTATTCACCCCACCTATTAACCACTATTTTTTCCTGTGGAAAAACTTCGCTGTCGTCATCATTATGGCAAATTATATTGAAACACACTCACGGTGTATTAGAGGGCAACGTGTAAGAACCGTTCCTGGAAGAAGGTATGTTCAATAGGTACAGGTAAACTTAAATTAATGGTATTATGTAGGTACATTTCATAATTAATTAAGCCCTTGATGGGAGAACCACTGGCCCCTGAAATACAGAGATTACCAATAGTTCTTGATGTAGTATATAGATCTGAATGTAATTTTAATTATATGAATAAACTGATTTGAATTTGAATTTCGGAGAATGTGCACTCGAATTACACCAGTTAAAAATCGTTTATTTACATAGGCCTCAATGAGGCACTCATGGAAGTTAATGATTCTTCTGCCAGATTCGCAAAATTACAGCCATCTCGAAAAGAATGATGAGTTGATTCTCCCATGCCCTTTTGATCATCGGACCACAGGACGAACTGTCAAACGTCATCTATTTATGGTTGACTAGCTGTGCCCCGCGGTTTTACCCGCGTTAGTCCCGGAACCTCGGGAATTCCGGTAAAAAAGTAGCCTATATTTTAATCCAAGGTGTCAGCTACCTCGATTCCAAATTCCATCAAAATTGGTCCAACCGTTTGAGCGTGAAGAAGTAACAAACGCACTCACAAACTTTCTTTTTTATAATATTAGTGTGATATACCTCCAGTTCGCTTGTAGCGTTTTGCTTCTACATTTATCACCCGCACTACGAAGGAGTAGAATTCACTGCCCGTGTCTTTTTACCCGAACAGTATAATTTGAGAGTCTTAAAGTCTAGGAGATTGAATAGGTATATTCTAGGTAAACGTGCAACACCTTTGGCCGCATCATCACTTTCTACCAAGTAAGATAACGGCCAAAACACAAATTCTCATATTTATAACATTCATGTGATATCCTATCATACGTTCATATCGAATATTCCAGAACCACCCACTGTGTTCTCAGAATCACCATCGTCATCATTTCTAGAAACGAATGATATCAGCGGTTTTAATTGATTCAATATGGAACACCATATCACGTGATTTCAATTAACAAGATTATTGTGTTTAAGTGAGGATGGTAATTACTGGTGATTGAGAATAGTAACTTATCGTCACTTTCCATCAGGTGACATAGAGCCAAATGCTTACATGTCTGTCATAAAAAAAAATGGACTGCACTCGTATAAATTATGTCAGGAGTTCAACAACTAATAAAACATAACAAATAAATACAATCTGGGAGTCTTCAAGTCACGAGTGAATAGGTATCTTTTAGGCAAACATGCACCATCGTCGAACGCATCTTCACTTTCCATCAGGTGACATAGTGGTCAAACGTCCGGTGACATATATCTATCGCAAATTTAAAAAAACGAGTTCAAAAAAGACAATACACTAAATAAGTGAAAGATTTCATTTAATTGGATGACGTAGTTGTTTTTTCAGTTTTATTAAAAAGACGAAAATTATAAACTAAAACCCAATTACTAACACCCAGTAAATAATTGTACACCAAAAAAGTTATGATTTCAAAAATATGTGTGTGTTATATATTTTTGAAATCATATTTTAAAGCTCATTCAATACTTTTTTGTTACTACTATATATGGAGCAATACAAAAAGCTAATTGGTTTTTCAACCAACTTCAAAAAAGGAGGTTCTCAATTCAACTGTGTTTTTTTTTGTAAGTATGTTACGCGAAATCTCCGCTAATTGTGAGTCGAATTTGATGATTTTTTTTTTTTGCTTGCTAAATAATACTTCAGAGATGGTCCCATATTAATTTAAAAACCAAAATACAAGCGGTAAAGTCGGTTTTTTTAAGCTTTGCTTGCGTTTAATTATATGGAGTGTAACTTATAAAATATTCCTAGCTTATGTTAACAAAGCAGTAGATTATTATTTTTTTGGCATACGCTAGCATCTAACCACTATAGCAAGAGAAAAACGAACTTGCGTGTTTACGCAAGGCATAAAATGCGACTCTCAAGGATAGCCACCGGAACAACATTACGAATTCATTAAAAGAATTTCTAGTTGTAATCAAAGTTCTCGCTTCTTGATCCGTATCGAATAGGTCATAGCCGTTGGAATACCACATCCCGTTCTGTGGTTTCTCAGCTCATTAAAACATTCAGCGTTGAAAGATAAATTGATTAATTTACAAAGGTGAAGGTGAAAAGGTGGCATTCTGTTCGAGTTTCATTAGACTGTTTCACCTAAGGATCCTTGGTAGTATTCTAGGTTGTTTACCACCCTCGACTATATCGTCGCTTGCCAACATGTGAGATAGTGGTCAAACTCTAATTTTTCAAAACTTTGCGGCGTTAATTATTTTTCCAGGTATAAAAATACTGACCGTTCGCGCCGAACTGAGATATCGCGTCTTCATTTTGCATAATGAAGAAAAACTTTTAAGATTAATTGCTTGTAACTTCCTTTGAAATAATTGTTTGATTTCTGTATTGGTTGTTCAAGTACAGGCTATAACGGATATTGTACGTAAGCTTTCGCTTTAAATTTGAAGTTGTTTTTGAGATAGACCCCGAGACAAAATAGGTAAAAAAAACAGTGACTTTGGTGGCCTACTAAAATGTTATTTTGTAACATAGATTTTCGTTCAAAGCGGTTTCGTACTCTACTTGCAGAGTTCTTTTCAACGATAACCCACAAGGGTAGATAAAAAAATAACAATTATTTAGCTCCCCACTTACGTGTATGGGTGGTACCCCTTTAACATTTTCATTAACATCATTTTAATTGCAATTTCTGGCTTTGGGCCATAGCTTTACATGTTCTCTGAGAATTTCAAGTTATTTGCTTTTATAGTTTAGACGATACATGCCTCTGACAGACGGACGGACAAACGTGCTGAACCACCCAAGTCAACTTATATATCACGCTTCGCCCGATCAATTTTATTAATATATTTGACAGACTCCTTCAAACGAATACTCGTACATACCAAAATGATTTCGCCAACGACGTAGAAATAAAAATATTAAATTATTTAAAAAATGATAGAACAGATGAATCAATAAAAGTAATTTATGGTAAATTATGCCAACCACTATTGCGCAGAAATATTTGCTGTAAATTAACCGCAATACTTTCATATATTAATATTTCCATTACATATAGTTATTAAATTATTATTATTGTCGTCATATTCACGCTACAGGGAAAAACAAGTCCCAGTACTTTAACTGAGCAAAAGTACATGAAACATGACACATACATTTAATTTTCCATTGGGTAAATTTTCAGTAAGCGATGGGATAACTATGGTGATAAATTGAGAAAGGAAAAATTATCGCTCGAGGCGGGCATTGAACCCGCGGCCGTAAGGTGTTATACCCTAAAGCTCTAACCTCTGAGCTACTCAAGCCCTGCCTGAAGCGAAATTATCAATAATAACCACTATAGTTCTGCCTAGCATGGTTAAAGCTATAAACAAAATCGATGGAACAACTCCCCAAGGTTTTATGCTAGTAGAAAACAAGACAAGCAAAATTCTCGCCAGATGGTAAGCCCCTCATAATAACTACACAATTTGGAGAATTATTATTAGACGGGGTATTTTATTATTCTTTGAGAACTTGATAACGGTACCATATAGTCCTCAAAGATATATAAAAAACATGGCAAATATTTCATTTCTAACAATAATGTTCATTGAACTTGTAAGTCTAAAAAAATAATTGTATTATTATATTTTTTATAGCAATTAGCAAAGCAGGTCTCGACGATATCAATGATATTATTTTTATATTGTGCATTTTTTTATGAATGATACTTATTGCAGTTGTATGAACGTGACAATAGTCCTACATAAAATTGCCGTACGAGTATAAGACCAGACTAACGGACACGCAAGAATAATGTTACAGGAAATAAATATAGCACAATAACGGTAATGGAACATTTTTAAGGCCTAACGCAGACTGGAAATTTTGTTTGCGAAATATTTTACATGCTCCACGATTTATAGCGAGTATTTATAGGTTTTCTATCTAAGTTTTTTTTATATACATACAATATTTATATTTTATTTTCTGATCGTAACCTATTACATAATGGTATAATTCTATGACTGAAATTACATATTAGTTTATATGGCGTAACTGAATTAGGTCAATGTTCATGTTCGATTTTTTACAAACTCTATCGTGTTGAACTAGACTCAACTCAAAATGTTCGAAAATGCTCGAAACCCAAAATGTTCAACGCTATAGTTGAACATTTTGGGTTTCTTCATAAACAATAATAAACATGCAAGACTTGACACCCACCATCTCAATCTTGACTCTAGCGTATTTTTATTCTTTTTTTACCCGAATATTCGCATATACGAAGGCGGTCCGATAACTACTTAGCCCCACCGCCCAATGGCGCCGCTATCGCAAGAGAAATGTACTATCGTTTAGTACATTTCTCAAATGTATCGAGCTAAAAGGAAACTATGTAAAGAAATAAATCGCCACTTTTCCAAAAATGTTTAGTCTTTTGTAGGCAACATAGCCTGATAAGTACATACTTATCAGACCGAAAATATTACATTTCAGTTAATAACTGGAAAAGTTTCTGGTTTTACAGTCTTTATAAAATAATAGACTGTAGATCCAGATTCCAGTTTGTCTTAATACAAAGATTCACCAAGACAACAAAAATGGCCAAGATTATTTGTTTGTGTTACCATGCAAAGATCAAAAATCTGTAAGACCCACATAAGCAGAAACATGAGATAAGGTGATAGTAATACATAAAGCATAATTTACCGCTACGAAAACTGATTAAACAGAACAAAAAATCCCAACCATATGGAAATACAGTACGACTATAGGAGATTGCTTGAAAGGGCATACTGTTTTCGTGAAAGGAAAAGGTACTTAAGTCTTTGTTTTTCTTGTTGTTTATGGTATCAAGCCTGCGTTAGACCTTAGCTGTTATTGTGACAACTGAGTTTACGAAGCGTGATACGTGATGTAAGGAATATTGTCGCTATTAACCATATAAATGTGCGACTTGTCTATTACATAAGATATCGAGCAGATTTATGTTATAACTGGATGATAAGAACTTAATAATGAAATAAACTGTGACGTAGAACGAACAGATAGAGGTAATTTTTTGCTTTGACGTATATAGTGATGTGTGTTTACGCAAGGCATATCTTTGGCTATATAGTGTTTGACATATGTACATGATAAAGAAGAATACCATATCGGTGTATTTTTTTTACTAAATAGCCAAGCATTTGACCACTATCTGACCTGATGGAAAGTAAAAAACAATAATTTAATTAATATGTAACTAAATCAATAAAGGTCATTTTTATATCGTTTTGAAATAAATAAAAATAATAATTAGGCTATTTATACATAACACAAAGTGTGTTTCTTTACAAAGTTACAATGTAAAATCCATAAATACATTATATCATTTTTCTAGTAGAGGCACATCATCTGTAACTTTTTAGTCTTCCTACTCCTTTTCAACGATAATTCACACGAGAAGCAAAATTATTTGCTCTGACCTAAAAATTGTCACATATATAATTTTAATTACCATTTCCGACTTTTGGCTATAGCTTGACATATTTTCTATGAATTTAAAGTTATTCGGTATATAAACTAAAGGTTTTGGATGTATTAAACCATATGGTTTAGACGGTAAATACCTCTGAAAGACAAACAAAGAGCTGAACCATCCAAGTCAACTTAGATATATATAGATATCCAGCTCGATCAATTATATATGCAAAACAAACATTAGGTTTGCCAGAACTAATCGAAGTACTAAGCACAATAGGCAGTCTGATTGCCTTATCGACGTGCCTGTCTTTCTATCTAGAGACAATAGGCCGCAATCTTAGATATTTTATGTTAAATAATGCGTACTTTGACGATGTTCTCATTTACCCGACTTCAAAAGTTACCTCATAACTTCTTTCGTTGTGAGCCGATTTTGATGATTCTTTTTTTATTTGAAAGCTGGTGCTTTTTATGTAGTCCCATTGAAATTTTATTAAGGTCTGATCTCTAGTTTTTGAGTTATAGTCAATACTGCGTGTTTATACATTAAATCTGAACAAGGTTCCGATGATAAAGCGGTGAAGTAGGTTTTTTTAAGCTTTGAATGCGTTTAATTATGTTACATTAGAGCCTATAAAAAACGTCGGCAGCGCGGGGAGAAGAGTCGCGGGCCTGCGGTAGCCGCGCTCCCTGGCCGCTTTTCTATATCAAGTCGTTTTAAGCAACATTTCATTTCATCTTCACAGCACCCGGAGCGCTATGTATATCAAGTCCCTAAGCAACTCGTGACCAAAATGCTGGCAAATATTTTGGACAGAGATTGAGTATTGCCATTCAACGTGGCAATGCTGCCAGCATTTTTGGGTACTTTGCCTACTGGTAGTGGTCTATTAGATTAAGTTTTGTACATATTTATATCTAATTATAGTTTTTTTGGTAAATTTTAATTTAGTTTTTAGTTTAATGTATAATATATCTCTGTAAGTTGTATTTATCTTTTGGTGTCAATAAAGAGTGTTTGTATTGTTGCTTTAGAAAGTACCTACAAAATGTTTCTAATCACAATCTGATTTGAAATTATATTTATTTCTTCATTTTAAATATATTTTACCTAAATATTAAAAAAAAACCTAAAGTTATAGTAACATATTTTCACGTAACATTGAAATAATGCATTAATTGTGTTCCCTGATAAATAAAATATGGGAGTCTTTAAGTCGCGAGTGAATAGGCATCTTCTGGGCAAACGTACTCCATCGTCGACGGCATGGTCACTGACCATCAGGTGAGATGGCAGTCAAACGTTTGCCTACCTTGAATAAAAAAAAATCTGTACCATTAATCACTGTTCAATGTTACTGTTAAAAGCTCCATGAAGACTTGAATGTGTAAATTAAAATATTTTGTATGATTATTTTATTGACCTAAAATAATGTTGTATTTCAATAATCGCCAATTCATTTGCAGACGTCACGCGTTGAAGTCTTTTGTTTGAAAGAAATGCCAACATTTTTTTGTGTCATATTTGCAGTAAGGAATTTTCGAGATAGGAAACAAACCTACAGTTATAGCTACAACATCTTTGGGAATAATCTAAGACTAGCTGTACCAGGCATGCGTCGCAATGCCACGTAAAAAAGCATTTTACCTCTGTCACGTTTATGGTTGCCTAGTACTTTAATACCATACTAAATATTTGTTTACTAAATTATTACATGTTCATGTTTATGTTTGTTTAATACTTTAAAACCAAATCCGACTGACATATTCCTGTCCATGAGAAAATGTTTTTATTCTAAAAATATTTTTAAGTGAATTTTTCATTAGTTTAACATATATTTTGCTACAATATTTTTTTATATTTTACTGAATAAACTTTTAAGTTTATAAAGAAGGGAAATTCACATACGGTAAAAATCGTCGTTTTACTTTTTTTTTACAGTTAGACATTACTAAGCTTTAGCAAGCAGTATCTCATTGCATAATATATTTTTTTTTAGAAAACACGGGGTTAACAATAACGAAAGTAAATTAAACAAAATATATCTATGCTACAGTTAATTATCTTACATAAAAAATAATATTACCCACATATTAGTAAAGATGGATTGTGTAAGGAGTTTCCATAATACAGTTATCGTTATAAGATCCTTGTGAAATATTTTCCTTATTACTTACTTATTCACAAATTTTATTTTACCAGAATTGGCGAACGTTTGACCCCTATCTGACATGATTAAACGACGATAGAACAGGATTTCCTACAAAATGCACAATTTTCTTGCGTTTTGAATTCTCCTAAATTTTACCTACAAGGAAACACAGACTGTATTTTTTCGGTTACATTTCGGAGAGTGTTCCAAGTAATTGCACGATATAAGAAACTCTAGTTCCCCCATTCTAATTCTGACAATTGAAACAAGCAAAACTTTAAAAAACCGACTTCATCGCTTAATTTCGGTTTTGGCTGGACTGATTTCGATAAAATGTATATGGGACCAAGTCTGAAGTATACTCTACCAAACAAAAATCATAGTCAAAAATCATCAAAATCGATTCACAATTGGCGGAGATATTGCGTAACATACATTTTAAAAAAACATACAGTCGAATTGAGAACCTCCTTTTTTGAAGTCGGTTGAAAAGCAGACAAAATGCTTGGCGACACCGGTATATGGGAAATATCCCCCCCAATGCGGACAAAGAGTTTTGCTTCCACATTCATTGTGCGAACCGCAAAGAAATAGATCTCCTGGTCGGAGTCAGTATTTCCTGATAAGTAGAATATGAGAGGCTTCAAGTCGCGAGCAAAGCGTTTCAAGTTTAAGGCAAGCGTTCTGCTCCATCGTCGCCCGCATCGTCGTTTACCATCAGGTGAGATAGTGGTAAAAATACAAACGCCTGCCATACTGAAATGAAAAACACTCTGGTAAGGAATTCCAAATATAATCGGCGACCTAGTCGAAGAGCTCCACGTGCTACCTGCTACGTCACTAGCGTACTTGACACATTTCTTAGAGGACGCCATTATGCTAAATGTCTGAATTGTATTAAACGTGTCAAAGTAAAGTTTGTGACTCGCGGAGGTCGTGCATGTTGCGAATTTCAACATCGATTCACCATTTTTTTTATTAATTTTGATGTGTAACTTTTTGGCCTTTGAAATTCGGATCCGCAACCTTTTTGTGTGACGAAAAATTGTGGGGGTAAACACTGGTGAATAATTATTTTTTTTCCCTTTAATACAAAAGTTTCACTAATATCGTGTGTCTTTGCGACACATCCTGTTTTTATATACAACTTTAACACGGAAGGTAAAAAAACAATGAGCATCTTCGTTAGATTCACAAAACCTTATAACACACCTCTTTAGCATCGGGGTTTAAAAACTTAAACTCAACTTTTATTATTATTACATATATTAAACAAATTATATTATTACAGTAATGGTTACTATTGTCTTAAACCTATGTTATGATTGTCGTGACAACTGAGAACTGGTTTTCTATAAAATGGCTTTCAAATTATTTAAAGCGATTTTATAAAACCCAAAAAAATATATGTTGTACGTTCTACTTTATTATCACATGTGTTATATAATTTGAGATGGTTGTAGCTGTTTTATTTGATACTCATCACGATTGCATTCGTTTATTTTAATCTTTTGGCTACTACCTACTTTTCTCTTATTCTTTTTTGTTTTGCCGTAGCCCGACATAACCCGGCGGATTAGCAATTTGAAGTGGCAATGGGCAGGGTACATAGTACGCAGAACTGATGCCGAATGCTGATGGGGCCGAAAGGTTCTCAAATGGAGGCTATGGACTGGCAAGCGCAGTGTCAAAAGACGTGGACGGACGACATAACGAAGGTCGCAGGAAGACGCTGGATGCAAGCCGCTAACAACCGTTCTTTTTGGAGATCTTTGGGGAAGGCCTATATTTAGCAGAGGACTTCTTGTGTCTAAGATGATGAGGTAAAAACCCCATTTCAATATAAAACAAGGATAAAATAGTTCACAGCTATAAAAAAATATTGTTTTTATAATAACTCGTGCGCTAATACGTCAAATATCTGCTTAGAGGAAACTACATATTCTTCAGCCGAAGCGTTTGATTGCGGGTAATTATATTCCTAGAGCAGTTATAGCGTCATGTCCAATAATGTGACGTCAGAGCATTTTCCAAAAATGCGGCGTGAAATATAAAACAAACTGTTTCTAATTGACTGTTCTGTTGACGAGCTTTTGCACTTTCGAAGTGAACATTTTAATATGAGGGCTTTGAAATTTTTATCCGCAACCTTTTTCTGTGACGCAAAGTGGTGGGGGTAAACACTGTGATGAATAATTAAAATGTTTCCCTGTAATACAAAAGTTTCACTGGTGGTCTTTAAGACACCATGTTTCTTTTCTTCACTGATAGGTCGACTAACGAGAGTAGAACAATTTTATATATAATAATATACTGTACAAATCACTTAATTTCCACGCCTATATTGTCAAAATCTCACCT
Source organism: Lomographa bimaculata (assembly GCA_948107665.1). Taxonomy (NCBI): domain Eukaryota; kingdom Metazoa; phylum Arthropoda; class Insecta; order Lepidoptera; family Geometridae; genus Lomographa; species Lomographa bimaculata. The sequence continues at coordinate 5,080,118 of OX403596.1, read as the reverse complement.
CAGGCCTAGCATGGCGTAGGGATAAAAATTCCCCGTGCCATATCCATGGCATGGCACCAGTGGGTAGGGAAAGTTTATCCCCGTTTGACATATTTCTCCCTTATTAACATAGGTGCAACGAAAAGTGAAAAAACTGCTCTGTTTGATGTTTGGTAGAGATAAATAATTATCGTTCATAGGATGTGGGGTTAATATTGTCTCCACGGAAATCACAGAAAATAAGATGTTGCAGACTTACTAGAATTACATTTCCTCTCTATTTACAAAAGCAGAAAATGTAGCGATAATCGGTGATCGGTTGATCCAAAGCTGAATGTAAGAATTGGTTCTTCGCTTTGGTATGGTATTAGTTACCCATTTTGAGCTCCCCGCTAGATTTCAGCACCTTCTTCGAGTGTACAAAAAAAGTCCCGTTTGTTTATATGAAGAACATAATGACGTATTGTCATTGTATTTCACTTTCTTAAGAAGATCAAAGATTTTTATCTATTCTCCAGGGAAAAGTACCTACTAGACCTGCTGATAAAGCTTTTCAGACATACGAGTAAGTCGTAGTAGACCTTGAGAGAATTCTTTTGTCAGCAACACTGACACTTTTTGACATATCTTGACGTTCGTTTGGTTATGTAGTAGCTCAGAGGAACAAAGGCGTGTCATTGTAACAAAAGATGCTTCTGTGTACAATACAGTTTTTGAGGCATTTGCGTCACAAGGCAACGTTTTAATACGTTCAGTACGCAACAAAGTAGCGAGGTCGTCAGCCGGTGTTTTTTGTTATGTCACGAAGGTAACAATGGGTCATGTTTTTGTTACGTTATATGGTATTTTATTTAGAATGATGAACTGCCCGTTGACTTAGTTGGATGAACGGTCGCCTTATAAGGTTATCGGGCTCGCATCCCGAAAGGAACACGAGTTATCTCCCAATTAAAAAAATGTGTTTCTGGTTCTGGTTGTAATTGTGTGTGTGATGTGAATGTTTAAGGCACCCACAAAATATTTTACTTATTCATTTTAGTAATTTTTTTATTTTAGTTTATTTATTCATTATTATTAACAACATCCAAATTTTTTTAGACAGGCTCGTGAGATATTTCCCAGAAATACGGGAGATCCTAATAGGATTGTTTTGCCAAAGGTGCCTAAAACTACTTTGTATAAAAAGAACTGCTACGCTAGATGTGGTCAAATCTATAACGCATTACCCATCAGTATCAAAGACTTACCGTATAGCAAATTTATAAATAAACTCAAAGAATGGCTGCTAGAAAAAACCTACTACACTGTAAATGACTTTCTTGACAACTGTAAACATCATTAAAATTATACTTATATTCAATCGTGGGACTGTAATAACTTATAACATAATTATATTTTAATAACATTTTTATCTTTGACATCAATATTCTGAAATTTTGACAACTCTTGACATTATAACTTTAATGATGATTTTTCCATTTTCACTTATTGTAATTGGGCCACATATAGAATATATTAACAATATTCAAAAATATTATTATGACGCTATAAAGATATCTAACTACCTAGCCCTCAAATCAATATTTGCATGTCACTATTATGACCAAGTGTGTGAACTATATTGATACACTTAACCTTACATCTGTTTATACCTACACTTGAAGCAAATAAATGCATTTCATTTCATTGATGTCAATGTGTAAGGATCTGTATACACCACCGTCCATATTTAAATTATTTTCCAGGCAACCCGGGATGGGTTGCCTGGAAGAGATCGCTCTGAGAGATAAGACCGCCCTATGTACTCATAGTTTAAGTTTGCCTTCTTATGTCTCTTTTGTAATTTGGTGTTTAACATAGAGTTGTCTATCTATGTTGCGAGTGAATACAGAGGTGTGTTTATATATATATTATTATTATATACTTTACAAGAATTCTCACATAGCTGTCTAAAATTAATGTTATTTTGTTATAACTCATGCTTCTTTAACTTATGAGTAAATAAGTTATAGAAGCAGAGCCTTGCCTCATTATCCCGGTTAAGCGATACATCATGAAAAAGCGTGAGAACTGCAAATTAAAATAAAATGGTTAATATTTATTTTGGTATTTCAATTATTTAAATAATTAATTTATTAAAACTATTTGCTTTATTATTTATAGAGTCAGAGAATAAACGATACATTTGTATTTCAAAAGACCCAACTGTGAAAAATAATTTAATCGATAATTTATTGTATCTAGAAAACTCCCAATCATGTTTTTGGATTCCATTTATTAAGATGACATCCTTAAGTCTGGATGTTTTCAAGTCTAGAGTGAATAGGTACCTTCTAGGCAAACATGTTTCATCTTCGGCCGCATCGTCACTTTCCATCAGGTGAGATAGCGGTCAAATGCTTGCCTATCTAGCATAAAAAAAAGTTTATCATACTAATATTATAAACGCAAAAGTTTGTGAGTGTGTTTGTATGTTTATTACTTCATCACGCTCAAATGGCTGAACGGATCTGAATGAAATTTGGAGTGTACATAGCTTATACAATACAATACAAACTTTCAGATTTATAATATTAGTAGGATTTAAGATATTTTGTACTGGAAATTATAATTGCTGATAATCATTAATATTATATAAGTTCACAGTGTTATTCATTTTTAATGTATTTCATTTCATTTCATTTCATTATTTACCGATTTCAAATATTATAACAATCAAAGAGCATTAAATATTTTTTTTTTATAATCTGTACAAATTACTTAATTATAATAACATAACCATTAATAAAGTCTTCAATTTATATATCAACAAAAAGATAATGTAACGTTCACAGCAAGGTTAAATCATATTATGCAACCTAGCAACGATTTCTGTTTTTGTTGTAATTTTGTCAATGTTTTTGCACTCTGACCCGATGAAGGTTACGTAAAATAATCTTATTTTTTATGTTTTTACTAGTTCATCAATATAGATTGCTTAGCTATACCTAGGATAGTTTTTATCTCGGAGTTCCCATGAGTCCCGGACTTACGCGGGAACATCCGTGGGGCGCAGCTAGTATCGTCTATTTATGATACACTAATATTATAAATCCGAAAGTTTGTGTGTGAGTACGTTTGTTTTCTCGTCACGCTGTAACGGCAGAACGGATATGGAATGTACATAGCTAGGATTAGCATAGACTACTTTTTGGCATGATTAACGCAGGTGAAGTCGCGGGTCACGAGTAGATAATTATATTTTAATTTTAGGGTGCGTTCAAAGGATACTCTTTCCTTACCTTTACTTTAGTTAAGTTAAGTGTAAATAAGTCCAAGAAGAATGTTACACCATCGGCCGCATCTTCAATTTCCACCATGTGAGATAGTGATAAAAGAAAATAGCTATTATTAACTTACTATTTCCTTATCTTTGGTTAAAAAGTATTATATCTTATTGAGCGTCAGTCTGACCTTGGTCTGACCAAACATCGAAAGCTCTCTAGATAAATAAATAATAGCTATCTGAAATTAAAACAGAATAAATTTTATTCATGACTGAAGATCGCGATCACCATTTACAATCCAGTCGTAAGTGAGTCACCTCCATCGGTTTCTATCTGTAGTCATTCGGACTACACAGTCTCAAATTTGGACGATACTCGTCTTGCTCTCCTTCAACTGATCAGACCATCGCGTTTGGGATCTACCTCAAGATTGTCCCTTTACATTTTCGCAATTTTTTTGTGTGTAATTGATCATTTTCTCTAGGTGTTCGCTTTGACGTCTAAATATTGCCGAAAAAACTTAATAGGCGACGTAGTCGTTGGCAGATAATAGACAAACGTTCTTTAATTCGAGATTCATATACACGTACTGAAGAATAATAAAAAAAATATATACGAAAATTAAAAGGTGGGTAGCGTTCCCATCATGCTGGCGGCATTGCATCTCTGAATTGCACTGCTAATACGTTGAGCCAAATAAGTGCCAGCATTTTGATCACGCGTCGCTTCAACCAGGCGCTCTGATAGATTTTTGAAAAAAGAATGAGCTGCCGGTCCCCACGGACCCAGTGTCTCAACACCAAACGGCTCACATATGTAACCACTGCCGAGGTTTCCATATTTTCGCCGTTTGCGCTGCTCTGCCGAAGTTGCCGCGACGCCAACCCCAGTCTGTGTTTCAGGAAGATGTGACGGAGCTAAAGTATCGACACAAGTTGCATCCCACACTAAAGGCCGTCCCATCTTCCATGGAATTAAAGTCATGCCGTCGGGTCTAAATAAATAAATAAATTAATAAATTTATGTTATGTTTCATTATATTTTTATTGAATGATTAATGACGCGCCTGGCTCAAAAATAGCCGCGCCCGTGGCCGCGTCCCCGCAAGTCGATTTTCTTGTACCAAACGTGTCCTGTGTGGCCCTGTGTTCCCTCAATTAAAGAGTTTGACTATCACTTAGCCGGATTATCAATAGATCACACTATATAACGAAAGTGAACATATTTCTATCTTTCACTAAACTCGATTAACAAACTTCTTCGATTCTTTAGAAAATAGAGATTAGCTTCTCAGGTGAGACATAAAAAGACCAGTCTTACAGAGATAAAAAATAGTAATCAACATGGTTCTCACATAACATGCTCTAAACTGTGTTTCTACAATAAATATGTATTGGACTCCATAAATCAACTTTTTCGATGTAATCATTGAGATCCGAGATTACAGACATAGACTGCGGTGCCTTTTTAGCACACGCTGATGCCTAGATAGGTGAACAAATTATTGTTATTTATGTATTGATCTATTGATAAACGCAGCTATACTTTATTATCAAGTAAGCAATTCTTATAACTCTTGAAGTTAACTTCTAATTTACTAAATTTGATTGCCAAAAAATTGGCTGTTTTTTTTACATCAGCTGTCAGACATTGCCGTTTAAATAAAACTTTCATAAAAACTATTTGAAAATGCGATGTTAGGGAAATTTTAAATGCAGACATTATAACGTTCTTTTTGTGTGGATGTGCAACACAATTTTTCTTTCCAAAGAAAATTTGTGTTTTTGGTTTTGGTTGTGATTGTATTGTTTGTATGATGTGAATGTTTCCAGCACCCACACGAGTACTAGATTTACCAAACTTAATAGTATAACTCATCCATAACCAAATTTTTTTTTTTTTTATACTCGATAGACAAGCATTTGACCCACTCGATAGAAAGTGATGATGCGGCCGAAGATGTAGCATGCCTAGAAGATACCTATTCACTTTTGAATTATAATTAATACATATTATGCCTCTGTATCTATAAAAGCTTACGGTATTAAAAATATGAATAAAGATTAATAATTGAAGCAAATATAACGTGACTCAAATATTTAAACGACGGTGTGTCATAAAACAAATTAATCCGCAAAAAATAATTGCTAAAGAAGTCTGATCACGTCATTTTTCACACATTTATATAGCATAATATGTGTACACGTGGCAATAATTTTTTTTATACATGATACGCGTTTACTATTTCGCTAATTGGTAAGTAATTATACGAACTAGTATTAAAATATGTATGGACCTACTTATTCTCACTTTATATACTCGATCATTTTAGAAAAAATGTTAAATAATTATCTTGCCTTCAGCAAATGGTTCAGAAAATTTTCAAAGTTTGTCAACTACCCTATTAAGTTTTTTGTACCTACCTAGTTTATTTATTTTCCGTCTAACCACTTACAAATCGATGAATGTTGTAAACACCTGTAAAAGGTATATGTGTCAGAACATATACTATGACATATTATGTCATAGCCTTATAAAATGTTATATTAATTGTAATGTGTAATATGTATACTGTTGGTGTTTCTTAAATGAATAAATAAATAAATAAACTAGGATAGCAACATGCTGGGCCTAAAATTTATTGTCAAGTACATGATATTTTTACCCAACTGCATAGGAAGGGTTCTCTCGCGTGTCTCTTGTATGTATGTATGTAAGTATATATATTTGTAAATTTCTTGCTACCTCGTATCTTCCATACGGCTGGATGGATTTCGACAGTTCAGGTATCATTATTTGCGGACGTTCGGCGTGAAATAGTAATATTAAAAAATGATGAATGAATGATTTGGCTGAAATTTCCAATGTATATTAGCTTATACTCAGGATTTACGAAATATGCTACTTTTTAATTTAATTAACGCGAGCAAAGCCGCGGGACACGGCTCGTCTATTATAAATGCAATTAAGAATCAATTATGCGTAAGACCAATACAGCAAAGTTTTTTTTTTAATAAGTTGTTGGATTTTGTTTAAAAAATACATTGTTATTTTTCATTTAGTTTCAATAGCATCAGACGAACCACCTTTCGTTGCCTCTCTCTTAGTTCAAAATGACAATGGCCGCTGAGGCCCGATTTTTAGAGTTGGTAGTCATTTCGACCACGAAATATTCGACCCTGTGGTCGAGTTGCCACCTTTAATATTTATAGTAGTCAACTGGGCAACTCATACAAAGTACAGTCGGAGGAAAAAGCGGTGTAAACCAAAATATTATTATATCTTACACCTTATCGGAATCTTAAACATACATAGTCTATTTCTTCCTTAGGTAAAGACTACTTTCGACTTGCAAAATATGGCAATGCATTCCTTGGCACTTTGTTTATGGTCTTATTTAAATATCTAGTGCTTATCTGGCAATGATTGCGGTTTTAGTCATCTGGGTTAGACCTACATGTTTACTAAAGTAAATCTGTGTGGACAAGTAGGTACAAGTTGTATTAACTCAAGATTAATTAAGGTATCTATCTAGTTTGTTTGGTTTGAATAGATTGGCGTGCGGGGCAGTGATCGCTTTACTAGAGGTAACCGCGCCCGCGACCTCGCACGCCATCCGCTCGATCCAGGTGCGTCCTGTGTGGCATAGCCATAATAATTCAACTTGGTTGGTGGATTACATTTAACGCATTCTAAGCAGCGGGTATCTGGTTCGATTCCCGGTGGGAACACTAGTTTTCTGCCCAAGAGGATGTTTATATTATCATTCCGGTCCTAGGGGTGAGTATGCGTGTGAAAGTTTTCTGCACCTACAACACAAGTCTTTGAGCTCAGTATAAGGCTGTGAGTATAGGGGGTGTAACTTAAATCAACTTTAACGAATTCATATTTAATGCGTATTTCATATTGACTATATTGGCTTTTAAATTATTGTTTATTTATTTTATAGTAATTCAATGATTCTTTATATGATATATAATTTATATGATTGTAAAAATTAATTTTTTTGTTCCCAATCGCTGAATAAATCATTGACTATGATGGTAAGTGTAACAAAATGAGAAATGTTCAACTTATAATATCTAAAATGAACAAATCTTCAAAAGTTCGGACTCACCAAACCGCGCACCAATTAGCATAGTTCGATGATTACGGTTACCTGAAAAAAAACCAAACAAAATATTTGTTTAACATTTTATCGCAGCCATGAAAAATTTGCTTTCAGAGGAATGAATAACCTGAAAAAATCGATATACACTACAACATGCTATAATATAAACACACTACAACATGCTATAATATAAACACACTACAACATGCTACATGAAAAATCTTATTTCAATCTGTTAAAAAGTGACGACGTGACGTGGGAAACGATAGCGCACGCTTGACTATAAAATACCTATTCTTTATTGATTTGAATACTCGAAGATTATACATAGAACCATCCATTATGAAGTCAATATTTTAAGTCTGTTAGGGGTATTACCACACAATTGCCAGAGATTCAACCGCTAGAAGTAGTGTTTCAAACATTACTATATTTCAGACTGAAGGGCAATGTTTCCAGTAAAATTACAAGGCTTTTTTATCTGTGTGTATAGGCAAACATCTATAGAAAATACCTATTCACTCTCGACTTGAAGACTCCAAGATTGTACTTGTCTGGGAACACAGACTCTGGCAAGGAGTTCCACTCCTTTGCAATGTGCATAATAAACGTGAATTTTTTTTTTAAAAAGTTAAGAGATTTAACGTCTTATATCACAGGCTAATGAGCGCAGTGCTTTGCCGCGCGGGATTTCGAACTATTTAAGTTCAAAACTCTGAGTGGCAATGACCAAGCGTGACGTTTATAAGGCAAGCAAATTTGCACGTCTTGCGGCTTTAAGCATAAAACCAAGCCGTCATTGTAAAATTACCGGTTAATAACCGTTTAATGTCTCTATTTCGAGTCCCTGACTTGCACAAATGCTGCTAAATAAACAGTTTTTGTACTCTAATTTCTGAATGACGCAAATCGCGGCCGGAAATTATGTAGCGGCTAAAAAATCTATTGAAAACCACTCGTGTGCATCGGACTGGATAACCAGAAGATTGGAGGAACAGAATTCATTGTCTAGGGTGTTACGGTCGTCCTCTACAGGTTAAAACTTGACCTGGTAAAAAAAGTAGCTGAGGTTAGAGCTGATTGCACTCTTGACCTTTAATTGGGTGTCTTGCCCGTGGTCCAACGGCGTTGTTCAGTTTGGACCAGGGGTAATTTTTAATGTCCGTAATACAACTGACTCGTCCAATCAGTTCGTCAACCCAGTTGGACCACATCAAACCAAAACACTGATATAGAGGTTGGATGTGTCATATGTCACAATGATAGTCGAAGTAGATTGCCGTGTCATTTGGTATATTTTTTTAAATTTTGTTTATTGGTCAAATTAAGTCAAATGTACCTACCAATTTGTATTTTTTTATCTGATAGCTGTTTGTCCACTATCTTAATAATTAGTAGGTGATGATGTGGGCTAAAAAGCACATTAAGTCGATTTTGCCGTGAAAGGAATAAAATGGCATTGTCTATTTTGTCAAACCTTCCAAAACATGTGGATCTTAAAATGTTATAATATCGATATGAACGTGAATAAATGAAAACAGGCAAATTAATAATTGAAATGTGAGCAAAGCTTAAAAAAACCGACTTCACGGCTTGTATTTTGGTTTTGGCTTGATCGATTTGGATAAAATGTATATGGGATCACCTCTGAAGTATAATCTACCAAACATAAAAAAAAAATTAAATTTGTCCACAAATGGGGAAGAAATCGGTGAACATACATAAAAAAAAATACATTCGAACATAGTAACCTGCTCCTTTTTTGAAGTCGGTTTACCGACTTCAAAAAACTATGTAAACGCAAAGTTGAAAAACGTGATTTTTGGTTAAACTCTAAAACGCCTGTCTTAAACTTTTTAAACTTCTAGTAATTCCGTTTTACTAGGTTATGACATGATTAAGATTGGACAAAAGCTCTTTCACTTGATTTTGACTTTGACTACGGCTTGTTTTAGAAATATAATTGTTTAATACAAATAAATAAACTGTCAAACAAACAAAAAAAAAACGTTAAGCCTGTCACTTAAGGTGCTGGACAAAGTTTTATGATTTGGTCACAGAATTTTCTACTAATTATGTTACATTAAACCAAAAACTAAATTAAAACTAACCAAAAATAACTATAACTAGATATTGATATGTACAAAACTTAATCTAATAGACCGCTCCCAGTTGGCAAAGTACCCAAAATGCTGGCAGCATTGCCACGTTCAATGGCAATGCTCAATCTCTATCCAAAATATTTGCCAGCATTTTGGTCATAAGTTGCTTCAACCAAATACCCTGATAATTTATTTTTTTTCTAATTGAGTGTGGTAAACTATAATATGGTACAGTGCCATTCAGCCAAGCATTACGAAATTCCCCTAAAATACCACTACCTATGGAAAATTTATAAATTAAAGCCGAGAAATGTTGTTCCTGCTTACTTAAAATTGTCAAAAATTGTGTAATGGCGTAAAAGTCTATCCTCTTCTACCAGGCACCTTTGATAACCCTGATTGTCTCGTAAGCCCTGATTCTCTTTGCGTCATTTTCCACAAGGCTACTAAATATGACGCACAGTCGTGATCTCTTCGAAGATCCTGTACATAATGAAGTTTTGCTTCTACCTGGAGTTATAGTAAGTTGTTCAAATTGTAAGTGGTGGTATTAAATTGTTCTGATTTCTTCAGATAGCATTGCATTGGACTAAACTATTGTGTCCTTTTCCTTGAATTTTAGACATTGGAAGTATTTAAAAATCTAATTATGTTTTTTACTTTTTTAGCAGTATTTTTTAGCAATGATAAAATTTAACGAGACTAGATATTTTTAACAAAATTAGATATTGTTTGAGCGGTTGCGGTTTCAAAGAATTGTTCCCATACATCCACAGCCTATTGTTTTCGTAAAATTATCTTTCACTAATATATTAAATCCCAAGACTTTGAAAACCATTTTAAATTTGTCCCATGACTTCCACGCTGGAGTTCTTAAGTATAGTCGGTAAGAAAAGCTTCTCTGAGTATTATTACTGGTAATTATTATTGAGTAAGTATCATAACGGCTATTAAATTATTAGGTAAATGATAAACCCTACGCCGAGCAAGGAATCATCATTATCAAACCGGTAAGCTACCACTCGGTCGTACAGTTTTATTGAAGTTTTTTTTATTGTATAGTATGTAATGTCCATTGTTATCATTTTTAATGCTTCGATTGTAATGGTCACCTTTTGTATTTGCAACCAATATCTTATAAATCTTATAGATTTTGGGGGCTGAGTCACCCACGTCCGTAGGAGGATACCCCTTAAGTCTGACTCCCTACACGTGGTCCCCAGGTGGTGCTAATCAGGTGACATTTGAGAGGTGGTAGAGCATTTTGTGAGTTGCTCGCCTGGCTTGCTACCAAAGTAGCTTACCACCATCAAGTTGAAAGTCTGCCGCCAAGCCAAATACGGTGTTCCGGCAGTTATCCTTGAGAGCCTGCGTATTCCAGGTCTAGTGTGTTTACCAGCTTCGATCACATCGTCACTTACCATCAGGTGAGATAGTGGTCAAACACTAGACTGTCACAAATAAAAATAAAAAAGATTCATATTGTGTCATCACGAGTACATCATGGGTAGCATTTTCGTGCTGTACAACTATGAAATATTAACTTATATTGATGTTTATATATAGAGTGTGGCGTATTGAATGGATAACCCTATACTTACAGATAGAGGACATAGATGACAACATCATGATGGTCCATAAAATAGATTTCAGTATTATTTGTAGTTTTGTAATTTCAAATCACAAATAATACTAAAACTTACTTTTTTAGTTGAAATTTACCTACAAGTCATATTTTGATCATAGTAAATAGCAATGTTTTGTAATAATAACATTCATTTATTCAATAAAAAATTACAATAAATGTTTGAAGTGTCCACGGAAAAAATCTCTAATCTCTACTCAATTTCTAAAAATGACGATTATCTCTAAAATTGTGAGACTTTTGAGAGCCTGCGTATTCCAGGTCTAGTGTGTTTACCAGCTTCAATCACTTCGTCACTTACCATCAGGTGAGATAGTGGTCAAACACTAGCCTGTCACAAATAAAAAAAAAAAAAAAAGACTTTTACTACGCATGATGTCATCTATCTGTAGGTATACATATGTCGTAATGTAAGTCTATACTCACCAGGCGTCTTTGATAACACTAACTGCCTCGTAAGTCCTGATCTTTTTTACGTCATGTTTCATAGGACTGTACTCAAATTATCGTATAAATGTGCATTTCAATACAGTCCTAGTTTTCTTTCAAGTACAAAAATCTTTTTCCTATTACAAAGCGCAATATACCGCTTTGTAAAAGGAAACAGACCTTTGTACCAGTTCCCAATATGTACCAACCACGTCATCATTAGTGATAACGTGGTTGAATTTGGCTTACCAAAAGGCGATAAAGAGCAAATTAGGTAGATCAAATCGGGATTAACTGTAAATATTATGAATTGACTTTGTGGTTATGGATTTACAAAGAGTAATGCCTAATTGAATTAGTAAAAGTGGTAATTTGCGATAAAGTGGTCAAGCGCCTATTTGTAACAAAAATATAATTAAATTTTTGTTACAAAAAGGCGCAGGCGGCTATTTTTGAAAATGCGCATATAACATTTTAATAACAAAATAACCAACATTTTATGACGTTATACCACAGTGGTGACACATAACATAAATCTAAACACATTTTGCCATAATACGCAACAAAGTTCCAACACGAATCGCCAAAGCATTTCAAAGCTTACGTAAAACTTGACCTGAGACATAAAGATCATTTCATGTCGTCATCAAATGACTCAAAGTACCGTCATTTATTATAACTTATTAAGTTAGACATTGCCATATACGGAGACTGAGAATTAGCTGTTCACGAGCAATGTTTTACAGGTTGTGATCTACGGAATAAGTGGCTTGGGAAACATAGCTAAGTTGTGTTGTGCCTGTGCTACGTTGTAAATGTTTTCAAATGGGTAGGCATAAGCCGATTTTGCACACAAATTTAGGTTATTCCCAAAATGCAACTAGGTTATTTGTCAATTAGGTAACTACATAGACCCTATGTTTTGTACTGTTCGTCATTGTGTGTTTGAAAAAAGATCATTGTTTTTCCTTCAAAAATTCGGAAAGACCAATCATAACTACGGAATTGATGCTTCAAAAGGCATGTTGTTTTCGTGATGAGGGAAAATATGAATACTAGCAGTCAACTGTTTTTTATTTTTTATTTTCGACACTTCATTTTGTCTGAGGTCAAACCTCATTTCAATCGTTCATCATCAAACATCTGTTCAATGCTAGGTCTACCTGTAGACTAGTCTCTTGCTCAGTTTTAAGAACAATTGCTACCAAAAAAGACTTTGCTGTCGGCATAATAAAGGTTTGTTAACCTCTTATTTCTGACTACAATACCCTTGGCTAGTGACAGTTGAAAAAACATGTTGAAACAAAAAAACATTTTTTGGTTGACAGTTTTATAAGCATGTATATCTTCCAAAGGATTTGTTAATAGTTTAGAAGATAATGGGTTAATAGCCTGCTTTTCACCTGTAGGAATACAACAGGTTTTTAACCCTAAATTAAAGGTCCTGCAGATTCCAGTTCCATTTTCGCTATACTATTCATCCGTACAGCGAAGGAGTGGAACTCAGTGGATCTGGGCGTCTTCAAGTCAAGAATGAATAGGTATTTTCTAGGTACGCATATTACATCTTCAGCCGCTTCGTCACTTTCTATCAGGTGATATGGCAGTCAAATGTTTGCCTATCCATAAAATAAATGTACTTACTGTTCTTCACAATATGTATATAGGTTTTTCAAGTTATTGTTGCCAAGTGGTGATAATGCTATATTTTTATAATGTACTTGATGCAATAATATTATTACTGCAGGTCTTATCGGCATGTAATTTTTAGTATTCAACTATATTCATAGAATCTATAAGAATTCATTGTTTTATATAACTCTTATTATGTATCCAGAGTAAAAAAATTATTGTGATATCCTGATTCGGTCACTTATCCTAAAAATGTGTAAATTCAATAAATATTTATTTACCGACTTCCCAAAAAAGGAGGAGGTACTCAAGTCAACTGTATTTTTATGTGTGCTACCTCATAACTTCTTTCCATGTGAACTGACTTCGATTTTTTTTTTTAGTTTGAAACATATTGCTTTCTAATTGGTCCCATTTAAATTTGAATTTGATCAAGATCTGATCAGTAGTTCTTAAAATATCGTCAATAATGCCTATTTTGTGGACTACTTTGACGACGTTCTCGTTTAACCGACTTCAAAAGTTACCTCATAACTTCTTTAGCTGTGAGCCGATTTTGATGATTATCTTTTTATTTGAAAGCCGGTGCTTTTCATGTGGTCCCATGAAATTTGATCAATCGGTTTCTAGTTTTTGAGTTATAGTCAATAATGCATGTTTACCTAGTACATCTAATCTGATCAAAGTTTCTTAAATAAAGCGGTGAAGTTGGTTGTTTTTAAGCTTTGCTTGCTTTTAATTATATTTTATTACACCGTTAAACGCTTTACGGCATACGCTCTACAATCGCCTATGATGACAATCGTCCTCGAACCGTAGCGCCTGCTCTTAACACCGATTAATTTGGAATTGCTAAAGGCATACCAGCGGCATTTAATTCGATAATTTGGTTGTAATTATGTAAATATGCCATAATACTTACATGTTAATCGAGTAGAGTTATTATAAAGTTAATTCGCGGTGGTAAACGGTGTCGGCCATGACACACATATTTGTGACGAAAACTGTTTTGTTCATAATATTAGTTTTAGAACTAGAGGGCGCTCTTGAATCACAATACTTTGGTACGAATTTATCATTTATATGTACTTGAAATCGACAATACATCGACTGTTGGAAACCTTTTTTAAGATTAACTTTTTAATTATATTCTGAGATCTGTATCGGTTCTCGATAAAATGTACTGCATTGTGTTATATTGCATTGCATTGTATTGTATTGTATTGCATTGTATTGTATTGTGCTGTAGTGTATTGCATTGCATAACATTGCATTGTATCTACAGGCCAATTGCCTATATTTCCTAAAACTATATACAGCAAAGAACTGTGTTACCTATAATCGGACTGCTGTCGGAAAAATAAAGGTTTGTTGACCTCTTATTTCTGACTACAATGCCTTTGGCTAGTGATGAGGTTGACAGTTTTATAAGCTTGTATTTTATATTTTATAACCTGCTTTTCACCTGTAGGAATACAACAGGTTGTTAACCCTAAATTAAAGGTCCTGCAGAATCCAGTTCCATTTTCGCTATCCTATTCATCCGTACAGCGAAGAAGTGGAACTCATTGGAGTGAAATTGGGAGTCTTCAAGTCAAAAATGAATAGGCAAGCATATTACTTATAGGACCGGTTCTTCACTTTCCATCAGGTGAGATGGCAGTTCATAAAATAAATGGACTTACTATTCTTCATAATATGTACATATATTTTTAGGTACGATCTTTAATAATTGGGTAACCTTTTTACACCAATATTTTTTGTAGCTGGTGTCCTTATGAGAGATATATCCTGTTTTTTTACTGTAATAATTTCCATACGAATAGGATACAGATTTTATAAACACCACGGCAAAACTAATTGACTTACCAATCATTTTTTGCTGCACTATAATTAATGACACAGGTAATCTAAAATCAAGTCACCGGACAGCATTCTACTGCTTGTGTTATGGACCACCTAAATAACTTAAACTTGCACATATCAGCCATTGATATTCTGTAGAAAATAACTAGTATTTAGTTATTTTAGAAAATAACTAGTATTTAGTTATTTTAGAAAATAACTAGTATTTAGTTATTTTAGAAAATAACTAGTATTTAGTTATTTTCTGGCATCGTTGCATAGTAAAAAGAAAATGAGTTATAATTTAGGTATCTAAATTTAAGTAATTATTACTTTTTCGGTGATTTGTATATATGTCGGTTATTTTTAAAGACAAAAAATGTTATACTTAAAACTTATTCTTTCTTGAAATTTTATTTATGTGAATGGTTTTTGTTGTTTAAAGGCTAGACTCACTCTATGTTGTATGTTCCTGCATCTGAATTAAAGTTTGGCAGGCGTAACGCAGGTTCGACCTAGCTGCCAAAGAGTTGTGCTATTTAAACTACAGATCTGTATCGTATGGTACTATTTTTATATATTGAGTACACTAAGTTAAGCTAAATTAATAAAAAAATATGAATAAACATATGATGATTAGTAACACTTTAGCTTTAATTCATGTCTTGAAGGAAATGAAGAGAAGAGGTGAATTGAAAGCGTTTTAACAGTTTAATTTAAGTAGTTAACGGTAATTTGGAGGTATTATGTTCCTAAAATTCCTATGGAAACTGACATCGTAAAAAAGAAGCAAAATATTCAAAAGAATTCCAATATACATTACTATAATAATATATGATAACTAGCTGTTATGTGATTCCAAAATATTGGGATAAAAATAAGTTTTTGTTTTATTTCTGTCTATTAAGCAATTTTTTTATTAATTACTTAAACAGTTATATAAGTAATAGTTTTCTTCAACCATTTGTTAAAACAAAAACATGATGTATACGAGTGTCACTTCTAGAAAATTCTGTACAACTAAATGTATAAAATAAGTACCTACTAACGCCATTTGTAACTGTCTCAATACTCTACAATAAATAACTCTGTATCACTCCAAAACTGGACTTAAATTGTATAATTACACTTATTGGTTCACGTAGTAAAGTTAAAAGAGCTATCAATTTACATTGATCGACGTGCAATTCTAAAATATTCGTATATAAACATTTTAAAAGTTAGTTCGACCAAATTAGGGCCCTATTAGTAATACATATTAATTAGGTAGCTGGTTAGTAGATTTTGAGAGGGAACTTTGTAAATATGAGGTTAATGCTCGTAGTCATTAATGCAGTTATATTGATCACTTTGAGACATATATTCTTAATATATGGAGCAATAAACGTCAGATTATAAGAATATTTAGTCTAAATCAATTTTAAAAGTGAATCTAAATAAAAAATGTTATAAAAACATGCTGTGATAATATGATCTTATAATATAATGTTCGAACATTAGAAGACCTCCAACTATTCATAAATATATAATTACGTCAATTGTTATATTTACCACATCATTTAACAGCAGGCAAGATAATGTTCAATCAGTTTTCTATAAAGATAGATAAACATTACATATTTATTGGCATAATTTCATATAACTACAGAGCAGGTTCCACTTGTTCAGTGAGCTTGCTCAAGCGAGTTTTCTGCTTTGTATATTCTAACAGCTTGTTATCATAAGATAGAAACAAACATTACTGATGCACGAAAGTTAACAAGAACCCGTACATCAAGTTGGTCCTTCGAGCCGAATCTGAACCAGTGACCTATGGAACGCAGCCGCAAAACAAAAATCGAATAAATATCTCAACTTAAAAAATCTGTAATTTCAATATCCGTCGAAACGCGCAAGGCGTTCAAGGTATTTGTACTCTCAAAAAAGTTTACAGCCAGCCTTGCTCAGCAATTGTGAATTTTAACAAATCATAAAACTTTACGATCTTAAATTATTTCGTCATTCAATTTAACATTTCAATTGTTACAAGAGGCCTATAAAATGCTACTTTTTATCAATAAGGCTCCGTGAGTGACGATATCTCATTATTTACTGTAGGTGTGCCCAAAAATGTTTCGACAATGAGCAGTTTCAAATTATTTGAGGCCTTCCAGTTTTAAGCAGGACATTGTAAGCAGTGGGTAATTTGATTGTTCGATTTTTGTACCTTTCAATAAATCAGAGGGCAGAGACCTGCACTTTGCGCCGTTTTTTTTTTTATTTCTTTGGGTCGTCCAAAAATATTCTTTGACAATTAAGGTTAATATGTACAAGATGCGAAAGGTGTGTGTCGGTTCCTTGTGGAGAGATGTGGACCCATTGGGAAATAGGCATGATTGTATGTCCATGTGTAAAAAACAATTTGAGGTGCAAATAAACACCCAAACTATTAGTATTGTATAGAGGTATACAATTTCTGCAACTCACGTCCTAAAATTAGCTAGATCTAGTTTGGCTTGCCACAGAATATTAGCAATGCTACCACATTAGCATTCTTATCCTAATTCTCATTTCAGTACACACGTACCTACCTAAACAGGTACCTAAACTGGTTCTCCAAATAAGGAATGCCACATAATGAATATTAAAAGCCGAAACGTTTACAAAGTTTGCCGATGATAACACTAGAACGAAATATTTGCCTAAGTTTTATCGTATATAAATGGCAAGTACCTTATCATATAGTCCAGTCAAATTAAGCGATATTTCGCAAAAGAGTGGAAATAATTAGGGAAGTTGTAAATTCAAGTGGAATCGTTAGATTACATGACTAGTAGTCTCACCTCAGTTTGCACCGTTCCTAGCGCGTACGGAACCATGTTACATATTACGTACATAAGCATTTAAAACATTGTACGACGATGCTCATAATAATATGTAAGTATGAGAGAAAGTAGCTTAGCGGTAGCTTGTGCGACTTTCAATCCTACGCATCCTTGTTTGAATCCCTGTCAGCCCTAAAGACCTTTACTAGTTATGAGCGGAATTTAAAATTGCTATACGAACGGTAATTTATAAGTGTACTTCGACAAACATTATTAGTTTTAATATGCCTAAATGATAAACGACCCAGTTGGCGCAGTGGGCAGGTGTCCGCCCTCTGCGCCGTGGGTCCTGGGTTCGATTCCCGGCAGGAGCACAAATTCCTTCCCAAGGGATATTTGTGTTTCTGGTTCTGGGTGTAATGTGTGTGTGATGTGAATGTTTCCGGCACCCACGATACAAGTCTTTGAACTTAGTGTGGGGCTGTGAGTGTGAATGCGATAAATAAATAAATTAAATTTCATGAGAAACATGTACAACAATCACTAAGATTATGGTCTATACTCTCTCAGTGAGAGTAGGCCCGGATTTTTACCAGTGAAACTGAATTGGGACTATGATAATTAAAATTTTATTATGATAATGTAGGTATGGAAATATGATCAAATAAATATTTTATCCGTTTGGTGTTGACACTGGGTCCGTGGGGACCGGGAGCTCATTCTATTTTTAAAAATCTATCAGAGCGCCTGGTTGAGGCGACACGTAATCGAAATGCTGGCACTTATTTGGCTCAACGTATTAGCATTGCAATTCGAGAGGCAATGCCGCCAGCATGATGGGAACGCTACCACTGGTAGTGGGCACTTGAGTTACCTATGAGCTCGATGTCTTGTAGGTAAATTAGTTCTTTGCTGTACATAGTTTTAGTTTAGTTTTAGGAAATATAGGCAATTGGCCCGTAGATAGGTATTTATTGACATTGACATTTAATATAATAGATTTTTTGCGAAATAAGCAAGCATTTGGCATGGTAGACCATTAACGGAAAGAATTGATGTAGCCGCAGATCTTAGTCTTAGAAATATCTTGCTTAGAAGACACCTATTCATTCTAGACTTGAAGGTTAATCTTGATGTTATAAGTTGTTTCTTAACATATTATACAACTAGGAAGTTGTAAAGTCTAGAAAGAATAGCAAGCTCTAACTACCTTTCTAGTCTAGACTAGCAAACATTAATGTTGAGTCATACTTTCTATCAGGTTTAAAATTGGTCAAATACTGCTTTACCAAAAAATTCTAAACCATGCTGTAGTTTTGCCTTGAAAGACGGACGTACAAAGAAAGCGGTTTCATTTTAACGCTTATTTTAACGTCACGTTCAAGAAACGTTTTGTTTGGTTAAACGTCAATCAAAAATTAACACAACAACAAAATCACGTGAGACTGTCTGTACGATTAGTAACAACGTGGCTACAGAAGAAACAATAAGTACATTTGCAAACTAGGTCGGAATTGACGTCAGTAAATGCTCATGAAATTTTACAATGTAGTTATGATAACCCAAACTAAATGCTGTAAAAACTTGTTAATTACTACGAAGGGTCGACTAGACGTGCTTGAACAATGAAAACAAAATTAAAAAATGGGAACACAACAGTTTTGAAGCAAATTTAATGTTGGGTGTTGTATAGCTTGTATTACGTAGAGTGGCTATTTTGTTTTTCCACACAACTTCAGTCCAATCTCAAGTTTATTAAAATTCGGTAGATAACTTTGAAATTATACCCAGTCAATACTGATACGTGAACGCACGACCAAAACCTTCTGGTAATAAATGAATAAACTATGTGAAAAAGTACATGGGATTCCAAAAAGCATTCTCTACCATGTAAGTTTTTAAGTTACCAAGTTCACTTACACTATAAAAATAGAAATACATGGTAAATATCTCGTTATTGATACAATAATTCTCTACCATTTATGGAAGGAAGAACCGAAGGAGTGGAACTCATTACCTGCTTCATTGTTCCCCAAGGAACTATTATGCATTAAAAAATATATATCCAGCGTTTAGACAGTTTAAAATAATAAAAATGTTGAACTGCCCATTGGCTTATTTGGGTATGCGTTTGCCTTCTAAGCAGCGACTATCGGGATAGACCCTCCACCTCCCACAAGTTTTCTCCCCAAGGAAAATTTGGTTTTGTGGTTAGGGGTGTGATTGTGTGTGTATGATGTGAATAATTCCGGCACCCACAACACAAGTCATCGACCTTAGTGTGGGACTGTAAGTGTAAATGCGCTTATGTTAAAATAAATAAATAGTGTTCATATGATTACACGAAAAGTCTAGTCCCTATATTTTCTAAAATTACATAAAATTACGTAACATCTAAACCACAAACATGCAGCTAAAAAGCTACAGCCTACAACCCACTAATTACTAAATACATGTAATATTTCCTTCACAAAATAATATTTGGCATTTGATACGAGGTTTATCTTAAACGCCTGAACGGATATAGAGAAAATTCGGTATGTAGATATTCCAGACCCGTAAACAACACACATTATTTTATCATAAATAACGTAGGCGTTGTTTAGGTAGAGTTGTTAGTCAGAGGAGAACTAGAGGATAATAAACGTAGCAAACCGAAACCAATGAAAAAAATCTACCTGTCAGGTTGACTTGCAATTTTTTTTTGTAGCATTCTGTTAATTGAAGTCCATTTAGTGTTTCTAAACCGCACTGAGTAAAAAAGAGTTCAAAGGTGAAAATGACCTGGGGTAACCTTTGAAGGATACCTACCAGTTACCGCTGTGACGGCGGAAATTTACCCAACTAAGCGGGCAGCTCATATTACATAGTATAATTCCAATTTCAAATGCGATGTGAAAATCATATAATAATTAAAATAATTTTAGATCCGTGTTCATCAAACTCCGGTTAAGGACGTACAGGTCGTTAAACCGGGAAATAGCGATTTAATGTCAAATAGCTGTCAAAATCAAACGTCATTGCAAGACGTCGGAGAACTAAGCAAGCGCGGAGTTTTGCCGCGAAAGTGAAAAAATGGCGTTGTTGATTTTGTAAAATTTTCCAAAACCTGTGATTCTTCGAGTGTTAATGTGTAATAATGGTGGATTATTAACCGTTAATACTTAGTGAACGTGTATAAGTGTAGGCAAACCATACAAAGTTGAAAAACGTGATTTTCACCTTCGCTCCAAAACTCCAATAGAAGTTCTAGTAAAGTTTCTACCACTTTACTAGGGCATGACTTGACTACGACTGGACCTTGACTCTTTTACTTGACTTTGACTGTGACTTGTGACTAGGACCTATTAAATACACTTGAAATATATTATCACTTGACACTGGCTAAATGCATACGATTGCGAAGCCAAAACTAAGGAAAAAAAAAAAAAAACTAAGCAAGCGTTACCTTGTGATGAACTCCACTCATAGTATAGTAATTTTTAAGATTCAGTGAGTGAATATGTAATAAATATAAACGTATAATTTAAAATCTCAAATACATGCTTTGGTAACACTTACATAAGCACTATACTGCTAAGTAAATTATACCAACCCAAATTTCAAAAACATATTTCAAAGTAGAATATTGCGCTTTTATGTTCGTTTTGTTAGCGTAAATAAAACGTTCTTTATGGCAGTGTTATTTTGTTGTACCTATTTATAAATTTACTGCATTACTTGTTACCTAGGCACAAGCTTACAAGTCTAATGTGATATCACTTCGCACTTACATTTCTACGCTACTTAGCTAAGACAGTTTGTTTGGTGCAAGGGACAGTTTGTTTGGTGCACGATTATCAAAAATGAAATTTGTCTATAATTGTATACTAAATCCGCTAAGAAGTCCCTTAAAATTAATAATCCGTTTGGTGAAATCACACTTTTATAAAAAAATCGAAACTGTGTTTAAGTGTGTAACCCCCGTTTACACTATTCACACTACATAAGCGACTCCTAGTTAGGTTATTCTTAACGTTAGGAAACTCCTATGTTTGTACTTTCGTTTCACCATACGACTTTTTAATTCTCAAATTTAAAAACTTACTAGCCGTGTCCCGCTGCTTCACCCGCTATTATCAAGTTAAAAAGTAGCATTTGTGTTAATTCTAGGTATTATCTATGTACATTTCAAATTTCTTCAAAATCTGTTCAGCCGTTAAAACGTGAAGAGGGAACAAACATACTTACACATTTACACACAAACTTTGGGATTTATAATATTAGTAGGATGACTTTTTGGTTCTCAAACTTAGGTAGCTCCTAAGATCGTTAGGTAACATCTAAGTTTGATAAAACTTTTTTTGTGCTAGGTAACTCTTAAATGCTTAGGCATCTCATTTAGGCGTCTCCTAAGGTTGGTGATAATGGGGGTAAGTATGTTTATTTTCTATTCACGCTGTATCAGCTGAACGGATTTGGATGAAATTCAAATATACATAAGCTGTACCTAGGATTAAGGCTACTTTTAACTTGATAAACGTGTGCGATGCCGCGGGGCACGGTTAGTTAATTAAAAGACTAAAGTAGCAAATTTAGCTACTAAAAATATAGCTTGAAGCGGGTTTTCCGGTAGATACCGTCACACGTTCCTATGAGACGTTAGTAATGACGATGACGTTAATAATGATTTCGTCACAGGGCTTGGGTGGCTCAGCGGTTAGACTAATAAAGCACGACGTCTTATGATCGCTTTCTTTCTCACTTTAGTTTTGCTGCATGAATAATGTTATTTATTAAATAAAAAACGCTTTCACACTCGCAGATCCTCACTATGCTCGATAATTTGTGTTGTAGGTACCGGAAGCATTTACATGAGAGACACATACAGAACCAGAAACACAAATGTCCCTTGCGGAGTAAACTTGTGTTTTCACCAGGAATCGAAACCGATACCAGCTGCTTAAAAGGCGAACGCGCACCCAACCTAGCCATCGGGCAGTTCTAACAATTTTATTTTTACAATATCCATTAAAACTATTTCTTACCTAAAATGCTACAAAACATAAGTTTTCTAAATTTATAGCCGCTTTAACATCCACTTTATAGCAATTTATTTAAATTACAAGTTATTTTAGGTATCAAATCCAACAGAAGCAAACCGGAAACGCTACAAATTTAATCCCACCCACATTAAATTTAATCTGAGGTTTATCATTACAACGGTAATGATAAACGTGACTCTATGATTAGCTCTATAATAGAATAATGTCGTACTCGTCACGACAGATGGCAAATCGGAGATCACACTAATATTATAAAGGAGAAATTGTTTATGCTTTTGTATGTTTGTTAGGTACTTTTTTACGCCACAACGGCAAATGAGTTATCAATGAATGCAGTGTTATGGCTGGGGGTGGCTAGAATTCAATTGTGAGAGGAACGTAATTTCCGTTCGTGAGTCTCTGAAAGATATTTTAATTTTTGTTTGAGATTGCTTGGTAAATTTGGATCGTTGAGGACCGAGTAAAGGAGACAGAGGATTCTTATATACCTGCGCTCGCGAATAGGAAGCCATTTAAGTTAGGCGGATAAAACGGACAAACGGCTTACTAAGTTTTATATATTTTATGAAATGATCTATACCAAAATTGTTACTTTTATATTGATTACTTTTAAGTATGAGTTCGTAAGCCAAGTCATTCCACAAAAAAAAAATCCACTTTTGTTTCTTTATATCTTAAAGTAGTCTCAGAATTACGTTGTTTTTTTTAAATCCCAACAATATTTTAAAGAAATTATTATCTTCTTTTTTACTATTACTGCCGTCATAAGGATAAAATACGTAACTGATAATTTTGACAAAATTAAGTTAGGTATATATATCAGAAATGTCATTGCTATTTAGTATATATACTATATACTTGTAGCAGATGCGTCGAAATTAAAAGTAAAATTTAGTAGGTTACGTTTAATTTTTTTTTATAAAAAATTATTTATGCCGTATTCGTCCCGAGGAAGTTCAGCCCATATAAAAAATCTGCTTTCGTCCCGCATTGTATGTAATAGGCTTCTATTTTTGTTTCTATTTTTCCTGATTCCTATAATGTATATAGCTCAATTTGGACAAAAATGCAGTTACTGCTTTTTACATTATGACGGCAGTATATTAGAGCACGCAAGCAAGCATGTACAAAAGAGGGCGCTTGCGCTCTCATATTAACCTTTCGTCTTGTTATACTTGCATACCTATATATGTATGATGATGTGGATATAGGTACTCCCATATCGCGTGGGACAATCTACTGACGTCACGAATGACTTCGCCTATTAGGAAAGACAATTGGAGGCGGTCAGTGCAGGTGATTAGGGAGCCCTAATTGTTTGTGTGGCCGTGGGCCCGCATAATGGCGCTGACGACCTGCCATCTGATACCGATATAATAGCATGACGGTGTATTGTAGTTGATGGGCTTTTTCTAGAACTTTACTATAAAAGGGTATGATTAACACCCAATGGAACTATCTACTTGTAATTACTAGTGGGAATAACCCACTTTACTTGCTACTGACGCGCAAGTAGACGAAGACGTCAGCCATCGAATAAATACCGCATGGCTCAAATGGAGATTAAAAACAAGGGGCTGGAAGAAGAGAAATAAGTGGGAATAATACGTCATTTTCCCACTAGTGGTTTTGAACTTCCTGTTGATACAGTTAGTTGCGCTTTTCCTTTTAAGCAGTGGGTATCTGGTTCGATTCTAGGTACACAGATTTTCTGGGTGTGATAATTTCCGGCACCCACGACACAAGTCATCGAACTTAGAGTGGTTTGTGAGTGTGAAAACGTTTATGTTTATGTTTATCTGCAGTCCACCCAGAAAACTATACGAATCCACCTATTACGGAAATGTTTCTAATTTTATTTTATTTATTTAATATATTTCTTATCAAATTTTTGCATCCGATAACGGTTAGCAGATGTTAACGGTTTCGTCGTTTTTAAACTTTTTAAATTTTGTTGCATAACACTTAAATTAAAACTTAATATATATGAATTACAACTTATTGACATGTTCTCAAAGATGATGATGCAACAGCAAGTATTCTATATGCTTGTTTAACACTGAAACACAAGATGTAGTTCTCAAGGCTGTCTATATCCCAATCACATCTAATTGTGTCTCCATAACAGGCTGGATTGTAATTTACTCGTGACGTCAAGATATCCCACGCCTAGCACGCTGTGATGTTGTGACTAGGTTAACGAGATGGTAATCAACTCTTGTTTTCGTTTTGATGTACAACGTTTCGACAGATTCGTGTTGTTGCTGCAAAATTCGAGAGTAGGTATATAGAGAATTTCAGGAATGTAGACGTTAGCAGTTTCTAATAACACTATATCACACTAATAATATTATAAATATAAAAGTTTGTGTATAAGTGTGTAAATGTGTAAGTATCTTAGTTTTTTCTTCATGCTGTAACTGCTGAACAAATTTAGATTTAATTTAGAATATACATAGCTTATACCTAGGATTAACATATAGGCAAGGCGATGCCGCGGGGCACCGCTAGTATTAAATATCCGAAACTTTGTGGGCAAGTGTGTTAGTATGTTTGTTTTCTCTTCACGTAACTTCTGTAACGTCTGAACGGATTTGAATGAAATTTGGTATGTACATAGATTATACCTACACAACAAAAATCCTTTCTTAGCCGACCTCTTTTCTCTATAATAATTCTTCTTGGCTAAATCAGTTTGGCAACATAGCTTCCACGTGACCTAACAAAGTTGTCATATACATATCTATCTTCAGCAATTCCTGACATTATTGACTCTATAATAAAGACTGTGAAGGCCCCTTTAGACATTCAATCACTTGTCTCTGTGTTTTATCTCATCATTGTTATTCGAGACAATAGTACAAAGATAATGCTATATTTAACTAATTTGTAAGACAATACCTACAGCCCACGGAAATTGTAGAGTTTGAAGATCATCGACAGGTTGTAGGTGTTAAATCTTCTTGGAGATTAAAGGTCAAAGTATTATACATTGTAAGATTTATTTCAAAATAAGCCAAGCCTCATTCAGCCAGACATTGCTGAAATCCGCCCAACCTTTTTTTCGTCATTGAGTAACAAACGAACCAAAAATACATACCTAGTTTCGAATCTCAATAATATGAAAAATAATGTGTGTGTGTGTTTATTTTCTCTTCATGCTGTAACGGCAACTCTCCTTTTCTATATATTTAAGATTGCCACGTAGCTAAAAACAAAAACTGTTTATACGGCATGGCGAACCAATTTCTTAACAGGCCGACGCAACGGGGTTGTATTTTTGGTGCAACATCTACACCGTGAATTAAGTGTCAAACAAGTGTAAAAAATAATAATTTATTATAACGGCCACCATCCAGTACCGATACAAAAATTGGTCACCAAAATTAAACCTCTGTCATCCCTGTTTTACGATACTTTGAGTACAAACAACTTTGTACAGGTTATAGTCAACGAATTTAGATTTTTTTTTTCAGGTTAGGCAATCATCTCACCACTATCTCACCTAATGGTGAGTCATGATGCAATCAACTATGGAGCATGTTTGCCTAAAACATATCTGTTCACACGTGACTTAAAGACTCTCGCATTATACTTATCGGGAAACACAGACTCGGGTAAGGAATTCCCTTCCTTGGCGGTGCGCATATCAAATGTGGAAGCAAATCGCTTCGGGCGTATTTATGCAATAAAAACTATATAACGATGTCACAATACAGTTCGTCTGGTTGTCTGATGACAGAATGGGGATGGCGGAGTTAGATCCGGCACACTATCGTTAATATAACCGATAAAAGACCGACAAACTCGCCACCTTAAGACGTTGGCTGTACGCTTTGAAGCCTTGTTTCAAACAGCTGATCATCACTTATAAGTCTCTTAGATCTACAATCAATAGTTACAAAGGCAATTGGTCAAATTTGCCCGTAGAGAAGCCGTGATATGCTTCACCGAAGTATAAATAAACCTTCATACTTCATCAACTTTAACATGGTTTCTTCCATAAATAGAGTAATTAAAATAAACGAATTGAAACACGTCCGTCGGTCCTAAATGGCAGAACTAATATCCCTAGACCACCGCTGAGTTAACATTACACCTACAGTACGTGACTTCTGAACTAAGCACGTACTGAGTATGTAAAGGTAGATAATATTATCAACACAATGCTAGTATACAATAGTGCTAATATTTTCGCAAAGGCTCATATCTTTATTTGCGTTCTTAGTTCTGTATGGAAGATAATGCTAATTGATAAGTCTTTCAAAGGCAAGTTGGTAAGGGTCGATCTAGGCTAAGGCGAGATGTCTTAGTGCGGTAGACCAGGTCGAAAACGTTTTAAAAAAAGGCAAGATCAAAAGTGCAACCAACGAGCATGTATGAAAAGACTCATGAATGTAAAACAAGCGAAAGATGTGTGTCAGGATCGTAGCAGATGGAGAAATTTAATGTGTTCTCTGCCTACCCCAATGGGAAAGAGGCGTGACTATATGTCACACTATATGTATAAGACAAACAGACTGTATATGTCATTGCAAACACCTTTTTAAACATGGCTTGTAAATAAATAAATGTGATAAGACACCATCATATCAGGGTTTTTCGTCAGGAATCAAACAATAAACTTGCTTTTGAACACTTGTATTCTTCTCTTAATTCGAACACCTTTTCGATTCGAGCTCCCGACCAATACTGACTTGCTTCTTTCAACTCCACCATCCGCACGATGACATCTACCAATCACAACCGGGGTTCCTACCCGCTACTTTTTAAATTCCGCTCTATGATAGGCTGGCATCATCAGCCGACAGAGGCGTCATGAGAAATCTAGACTTACCCACATAAAATAATATTTATCGATATAAAATACCAATTATGTTTGCAAATTAACAAACCCTAACATAAATTATAGCTTTATTGATATCTTCATGATTTTATTCATAAATGCCTAATGTCCAAAATCTTTTTTGTTATACATTTTATATTTATATTTCAAACATAAATCAAGCTATTGTCTATTAACCAATTTCAGGACCTTAAACCCCGTCAATTTCAATACAATGCGGTAAGTTGCACAGGTGAATACATAATTATTTTAAATAGAGTACAATGATATTTCTTTAATCCAATCGATGGCATCACTATATCAATGGTCGAACGTAGGCTGATACGTAAATACTTGTACCTACCAGACAGAGTTAGCAGTAGTGTACGCAGTAACCACGTCGTTGCTTCATTTTCAATTGTTCATTAATATCTTATGCGACATTTAATTTGCGCACATAATTACGTGCGTTATTCTTTAAAGAATATACAGTGATTACTTCAGGGTGACGCTGGACACTTGTTGTCTGTTCCTTTCGTACTACAATTACGTGCTTATTTATCGTGCTGACATTTACGTAATGCGTGTTGTCACTATCGAAAAGTACACGAAAAGACTAGTTTAACAGTCATAAAGATGTTTTTGGGTTGCGGCTTTGCTTTGAGTCTGAATTTGGTTTTAAGACCTTTCCTTTGGTGATATTTTTTGGGAATTTAAAATCGCGGTGAACAGTTAACATAGCAAAATTTTAATGTCAGACAATAACATGTACAGACAAACAGAACGCAGGTGAAATTTTTATCTCAATATCTTGTCTTATTGGATAGCAATCAAGATTAAAGTCAACGAGTTACGTTGAGCATAAACTTTAAAGGGGTCGGAAATTGCGTGTTTTATGCATAATTTCACATTAAATGTATATCTTTAATGAAAGGTTGTGATATTAAAATTTGCACGAGCGATATTTTTTGCGGTTTCTGACAGTTTAATGGAATTGATAATCTAAGTCAGTCGAGTCATACAAATGTTATTTGGACCCAAGTTTATCAACACATTCGTGCCTTATATGCAGCTCCTGTACAATCTGTCAAATATCATTTAATTTGGGTCACTACCGACTTACCTATAATGCAAATAATTTAAAACCAAGCAAATCATAAAAAACCGACGTCACCGCTTTTATTTTGTTTTTTGTGGATTTTCTCATAATATAAAGCGCTGAATCAATTTCGATAAAATGTATATGGGACCATCTCTGAAGTACGAAATACCAAAAAAAATTATCTAAATCAATTCTTAATTGACGGAATGATCACGTTACATACATACAAAAAAAACATACAGTCAAATTTAGAACATCCTCCTTTTTTGAAGTCGGCTAGAAAACGTTGGTCGGCAGTGTGCCCAAAATTTTGGTTGCGTTACCTCGATGTATAGAGACTTAAATGACGATTAAATAAATGTGTGATTTATTCAGATTTTAACCTTTTATATTGTGTTATTTTGCCAGCATTTTTTTGTAGAAAGTCGAGACTGTCTAGTGAAATTTTTAGGCAATTTTAAAGGCACGTGTTTTCCATCTTTATATAACGTACAACTAACGTTACTCATTTAGTTATTCACGTTGGTAAGTAAGTCTATTTAGGCTAAGTTTATACAAAACGTGTCTATTTAGCATGCTAAGTGCTGCGATAACGTGGATAAGAAATAAGGTGGTTTAGTTAAACCTAAATCAACAGACTTCTGTGTTCGAAGGTAAATGCTCGCTGGTATGCAGTATACTCACAATGCCTATCTTTGCGAAATAACTGAGATCATCGGGATATATAGATATATAACAAGCTAACTCTCCCGATCAAAATGCTGGTACTTATTTGGCTCAACGTATTATCATTGCAAGTTAGAGAGGCAATGCCGCCAGCATGATGGGAACGCTACCCACTGGGGGGAGCTTGAGTTACCTATAAGCTCGGTGTTTTGTAGGCAACATAAGTGTTTGCTGTATAGAATTATTTAGTTTAAGGAAATATAGGCAATTGAGCCGTAGTTATAGTGACATTAATTATCGAAACTAAACAATATTGTTACCCGCCCAACATCGCCTGTATGTAATATCTTCTGCATAATCATAATTGAAACGCAAGCAAAGCTTAAAAAACCGACTTCATCGCTTATATTTCGGTTTTCGCTTGACCGATTTCGATAATATTTATATATGCGATCACCTCTGAAGTATACTGTACTAAACAAAAAAAATCATCAAAATCGATTCATAATTGGCGGAGATATCGCGTTACATACAAAAAAAAAATACCGTCGAAATGAAAACCTCCTGTTCGGTGTTTTTTGAAGTCGGTTGAAAATACATTCTTAGCTGACGTCTCTGCCCATTTCAGAAGTAAAACAGCACGTCGAAATTTCGTGATGACCCAGTCACTTAGATTACTGAATCACTGGATTTGGTGTGTTTCCTACATAGTTTTAAGCAATACCTAAAGTATTTTAACATGCTTTTATTAGCTTCACCTTGAACTTACAAACAATGTAATAAAATCTTTGAAGTCAATTTAAATCTACTTCTAATTATCGTACAGAAATGAAACTTTGTATGTATAAGTTGTTTGGTTTACAATACTATAATTTGGTATCATGGAACTCATCTGATGATAGAGCTAGGATAAATAGTGAAACTCTTCGGTGACTACTGGTGAGTACCCTTAAGTTTGACGTTTGTTTTAAAATTTTTTTGACGTTTGTGTTAACAGTTGACATTTGCTTCGTGACACAGCTCTCAAATCTTTGTCGAGCTTCACGCATGACTTCTTCTTCTTCTTCTTCTTAGTTATGGCTTCGCAATCTTGTGCATTTAGCCAGTGTCAAGTGATAATATAATATTTCAAGTGTATTTCATATTATAAGTCCTAGTCTCAAGTCACAGTCAAAGTCAAGTAAAAGATTCATGGTCCAGTCATAGTAAAGTCATGCCCTAGTAAAGTGGTAGAAACTTTACTAGAACTTCTACTGGAGTTTTGGAGCGAAGGTGAAAATCACGTTTTTCAACTTTGTATGATTTGCCTACACTTATGCACGTTCACTAAGTATTAACGGTTAATAATTATTACTCATGAACACTCGAAGAATCACAGGTTTTGGAAAATTTTACAAAATCAACAACGCCATTTTTTCACTTTCAATCAAAAAAAAAATGTAATCATTCAGACATTTACAAATGTCAAAATTGTATAATGTTTAGTGCGTAATATACCTAAAAGTATTTTTTTACCGACTTCACAAAAAAGGAGGAGGTACTCAAGTCGATTGTATTTTTTTTATGTCAAAATATATAGAAAACATTTAAATACAACCTGAATTTAAATATTTCTATAATCGAATTATAAAAACATGTTTCCTTTCGGTAAAATTTGATATTACTAATATTTAGAGTAAAAGCGTTTATATTATGTGATGTTATCGTTTTATTTTAAATTCTCTTAATTTTCGATTGCATTTTCACCCAATTTTTTAAAATCTGTGATAGAAAAACATTTGACACTATCTCACCTGATGTTGTAACGATACGGTCGACGAAGAAGCACGTTTGCCTAGAAAATAACTAACTTCTGACATAAAACCTTTCCGTCATGTACCGTATATGTAAATTTATTAAATAGTTACCACCGTTCTTAGCCTACATCGAATATGTAAATCCTTATAAGTTTTTTATTAACATGTTAAATTTATTCACGTGTGCCCTAAGTAGACACGTATGCAAGTTAATGACTTTCGAGGACCGAGTTGGCCATAGTCCAGTCATACATATATACTAGCGGATCCGTTATTAACGCGCTTTAATTAGCTTCACTTGTATGTATTTATGTTTGTTTGTAACCAACTCCTTTGGGCTTGATTTTGAACCACTTTTTTATTTGAACTCCAAACCTTCAGATTTCATTTGAACTTCGTAGACTTATCGAGGAACGATGACAATACAAAAAAAAAAAAATAATTTTTATTTATAAAGCGTGCTTTCTAGTTTATTTTTAACTATTAGGTATATTTATTAGGTATATAATTGATGAATTAAAAAAAACATCACTTATCGAATTGAATTGCAAATCTAAACAATAATTAAATCCACCTAAACACAAAAAAAAACATCAAAATAGATCCAACTGTTTAAGACGAGTTCAGTCAAATTATATATAAAGATAGTCATATTTTAACTAGTAATGGAGATTAAATATTGAATAGCTGTTATTAAAAAAAGTCATCAACGATTTTTTTTAATACTTTCACACACTCACAGCTACTCACTAAGTAAAATAACACGTATCGTGAGTACCGGAAATATTTAGATATCACACACACACACAATCACATTCAGAGCTAGAAGCACAAATATCTCTTGGCTATGAAAATTGTGCTCCGGGAATACAACAGGACCCTTGTAGCAGAGGGCAGAGACTTTCCCAAAAGACATCATATTTAGCAAGCGTTTACTTGTCTTGATGACCTACAACCTTCATAATAAATTAACTTTTTTTTCATTTTTTTTCTTTTTTTTTTCCTATTTTTTTCATATTTTTCTTTGTTTAACTCCAAAATGTAACAGAATTTGTACGATAGTAATTGGTATCTACCAGTTAAATTATCCGGAGCTTATCAGAAAGTTGTGAAACAGTCGCTGTGTATACGTCATCGTCAGCCTGTATTGGTCTACTGCTGGACATTAGTATACGTGTTTGATTCTAAATTAGGAAAACACTGAGTTACTCCGCAGTCCAAAAAGCTATTTTGAGCGGCAAAAACAACTTTTTAGCATTAATTATACGAGCTACTTTGCTAAATAGGAATTTTGATAGTATCAGTATTGTTTTTCGTTAACAATGTGACGTAATTCTGCCTTAAAATAGTTCTATTTTTCATTGCGACTATTGTCGCATAAATAACACATAATAATAATAATATATGCCACGTTACCAACCTACGTTCTTTTTTTTCTCTTTTTCCATCCAAAGGTTGACTGGAAGAGGTCGCTTTTAGCGATAAGTCCGCCCATTGCACTTTTATTTCGTGCAATAAAGTGTTTTTTATTGTATTGTATATGCATAAATAACATAATATAGTTAAACATCAACTAATTTAAATTTAGAAGAGATGAAAAAAATTGTTTCAACCTCTGTGAAATTTTCGACTGTGTAATCATGACCGGTTATTGGCTACTGACTAAAATGTTTGCTTTTTTGAAGCAGACAGAAAACAAACGAATTTCACAAAAAAGCCACACTCACAGTCCCACACTAAGCTCAAAGACTTGAATCGTGGGTCCCGGTTATATTTATATCACGCACACAATCACATCAGCTAGAGCATCATCATAATATTTACATTATTTACGCCTATGATGTTTATTGGTTTTAAATGTGATCGAAATGCGGAAAATAGTATTTATAAAGAAGTCCATTAATAAGGTCAAGGCCAGCAATTATAAGGCCAAGAACTGCCCGTTGGCTCAGTTGGGTGGGTGTTCGCCTTCTAAGCAGCGGGTTCGAGTCCCGGCTAGAACACAAATTTTCTCCCCAAAAAAAATTCATGTTTCTGGTTCAGGTTGTGATTGTCTGCATCCACGACACAAGTCAGCTAACTTTATGTGGGGCTATGAGTGTGAAGGCGTTTATGTTTATGTTTATGTATAATCGGACCGTCTCGTACTTAATTACCCCATAGTCTGGTCCGAAAATTCTGTAATTTTTTTTAAAGATCTCTATGTCTTATTACGAAGCAAAAGAGGCCTATATTGTATATCGGATATTCTATTTTGTTGGACAGTATATCTGTAGACATGTCAAGAGGGTATCAAAGCTGGCGCAGACAGATAGTTGCATAATATTGGACTTGGACCACTTGACTCTTTTGGCTCGTGTTTATCCTATCCGATATTAGTATGTAATGTGTGTGAGCAATTGTATGAGTGTGTAAGCAATTGTATGAGTGTGTGAGCAATTGTATGAGTGTGTGTAATTTATCAACCGCTTTGTTAAAAGGAAATTTATGGATTTGTGATAGATTTAGAATTACAATTTTGAAAATGGAAAACGGAAAACGGTTTCACCGATTTTCACCAAACATAGATAAAAACACTCTCAACCATGTAACTTTTCAAATAAAAAAACTGTATCTAAATCTGTCAAACCGCTTCAATGATAATTACACACGCACATATCATTGATAATATGTAATGTTTATGTAGTTTATATAATGTGTTAGTATTTATTAATTTTTAACTTATTTCATTCATTTCATCACACTACTAACATTCACTTAATCTTTATATTTCCACCTATAGGTTGTCTGAAAGAAATATCTCGATAAGAATGTCCATTGTACCTATTTTATATTTAAGTTTCTCTGTAAGCTGTATTTATCTTTTGAAGTCAATAAAGAATTATTGTACTGTACACACAAACAACCTCTCACCTAAGCCCATACAAGTGTCGACATTTTTTTTGCTGGCAGTACTCAAATTTCCAGGGAGCTATGTCGAATAAAAATACAATTTTAATTTTTGTTTGGTGGACCCCAGTGTACAAAGTATGGACATTTAATCGTTTGAGAACAATAGCCATGGAGCGCAGTGGCATAACCCTTAGGTAGTGCTTGTTTGTGAAAGTACTCTGTTCCGTCGTGGGTAAAAATAGATCTGTGACAATCTATTTTTATCCCTATTTCGAACATACAATCACACTTACACATATTTCTTACGTGCGTATAATTTCAAGGCAATTTATCAACATAATCCGAAAGTGTAGGTATTTTTATGTGTGTGAAGGTGTAAGTTATAAAGAAGCCATGTCCTGTTTGGATTTTAATGAAATTTAATATGTTGATATATAGGTTTTGGTGCACAAATGTTAGTAAACATGTCTACTATAAAATCTTTATTTACCTAAAGAATAAAAATATATTTATATAAATTCATTTTGATTAATTTTATGATTAAAATAATTCTTGTAACATTTTTTTTAACCTCATTGTACTAATTTCCGCTAGTGGTCGATTACAATAAAAAAATAATATAAAAATTAAAGGCGACTCAACTACGCGGTCAAGTTCCTCTCGTTCGAGACGACTACCTACTCAAGATAATGTTATCAGTTTGTTTTAAAGTTTGTGTTACAAGAGAGATAATTAAACGCAAGCAAAGCTTAAAAAAACCGACTTCATCGCTTATCTTCGGAACCTTGATCAGATTAAATGTATGAAACACGCATTATTGAAGACTAATCAGATCTTGATCAAATTTATATGAGACCATAGGGAAAGCAACAGCTTTCCAACAAAAAAAAACATAATCGGTTCACGTGGAAAGAAGTTATTAGGTACCTAACACAAAAAAAAATCAGTCGAATTGAGTACCTTCTCCTTTTTTGTGAAGTAGGTAGAAAATAGTCTTCATTAATTTTCTTAATTCAATTCATCATTCAATTTGTAATGGCCGTGTTTGTTCAGATCGGCGACAATTTAAGATTTATTGAGAGTCACGTTTCTGTCACTTTGTCCTCTTTACTCGAAGATTAATTGCACTTTTGCATGTACACAAGGCAATAAAGTAAATTAATCTTAAGTGCCTTTGTTGAGACTATTTTTTACTTCCAATTAAGTGTTTGGAATTGCAAATAAAATACCCTTGTTATCAGCATGAGGGTGAAATTTAGGCAATATATTTGCAATTTTTTCACTTCAAAAATACAGTCAAATTGAGAACCTCCTCATTTTTTTGACGTCGGTTAAAACTTGTACATCAAAGTCATAATTTACGAAATTCGATCATCATTACTCCTATGTAAGTGTACTTGAGCAACCTCATTTCATGATTAAACACGTGTAGTTATTAGGTCAAATGTGCTCTGTTATAGCAGACAAAATTGTAGACATCCAGATGAGTCAATGTATAAAACAGCTTGTTGACGAAACCTTGTACTTGATTATCGTCAAATGCTACTCAATTGAGGATATAAATATAACTACTGTAAGTTAAACGGTCGAATAGAACATGTTAAAATATTATTTATGCTTTATAATTTGGCATAATTTCTAAAACTATTTAAAACAAACGTGCAATTTTACTTAGTACTTTTTATGCAAGATCGGCCATTATAATTTTGCCACAATTTTCATCGAATCAAATTTGCCAAGGATATAGGAAGGGCAAGGTTTTCAGTGAAATTACAGGGCTTAAAAAGATTAAACATCTCATACTTAAGGGTGACGAGCGCAGTATTTGCGGCACAGGAGTTCGAATTATATCAGTTCAAAAAAACTCTGGGTGGCACTGAACTGTAATGAGCGAGTGTTATGACCCTTACCATCAGGCAAGCGATTTGTTCAAAGACATAAAAAAAATAGTTTAATAGATTCATAATCGAATCAATCTTTTTTTTCTGTGCACTACATGTGGTTGTGTGTAGCTTTTGCAGCGTTACCGGGCGGGAGGGTGAGCGCGGAAGGCGCTCAGCCGCAAAAAAGGAGTAACGCAAAGGCCACTTAGGTGTGAGCCTTGACTTGAATTGTTGCCAGGACAGGATTATGATTTGAATTTGGAGAGACATGATTCTACATCCTCGCTAGCGAGAACTGTTTTAATCTGAATATGTTCTATGTACCTGACCAATTGGTCTGTGTATCGCAAGACGAAAAACAATCGCATATTTTTTGAACGGACTAAATGCT
This sequence comes from Lomographa bimaculata, assembly GCA_948107665.1. Taxonomy (NCBI): domain Eukaryota; kingdom Metazoa; phylum Arthropoda; class Insecta; order Lepidoptera; family Geometridae; genus Lomographa; species Lomographa bimaculata. The sequence goes on along the minus strand of OX403596.1, from coordinate 5,043,705 downwards.
TACAATCGCAACACTACAAACTCTACAAGTTTGTAGTCATCTCGCAACTAGTGCCATTGACAGCCCGCAGCTACAATGGGAGACGCAATATCGGGGTTATTGGCACGCCGGTAACAAGGTAACGGTGAACTACACTGACACCGCCAGTGAAAGCATCGATGATCGATGTCGAATTATATCGAGCACTTACGTGACATCGAGTGCTGGAGAGTTCAGAATACCTCAACACTCAGTTATTTATATCGGGGTTTGGGAACCAAAAACTATCTTTTCTTATATCAGGTGAAATGGTGATCAAGCGTTTGTCTATCGTGAATAAAAAAACTAGAGTGTTATTTCTAAAATTCAATACTAGATATAAAAATTAAAACTATCGTAAGTATTACACATAATTTATGTTGTATACGGCTTGAAACACGTCGAAAATGTTGACTTACTTTGTAGTCTACTAATTTCGGACAAAGTCAACATTTTCGACTTGTTTCAAGCCGTATACAACATAAATTATCAATACTAGATATTTATTTAAATTTTATAAGCATGTTATAAAATGAAATGTAACTTTATTTGCGTGTATATCGGTTTGTGTTTTCTTAATGGCCAATAAAATAAACAATAACAATGCTATTTGAAATAAAAGTTCTTATGGGAGAGCTTTGAAATTCTGATCCGCAACCTTTTTGTGTGACGAAAAATGGTGGGGCAAACACTGTGATGAATAATTAAAATGTTTCCCAGTAAAACAAAAGTTTCACTTACATCGTGTGTCTCTACAACACACCTTGTTTTTGGAATGAAAGTTCCTTATCGCGCGTTGCGAAAGGGGGCTAGACGGAAAATGAACTTCGTTCCATCCGGGTGTCCCTTGACACCTCTCAAGTTTATTTTTAAAATATTTTTTTTCATAAGCACACACAATAACTTTTTTACAATTCTAAGCAATATTTGGTCAAGATAAACATAATGTTGATTGCCAAAGACTTGAAAAAAAAAGCTTGACAAAAGACCGTATAAAAGGGTGAGTATATTAGTCGGAATCATTCACATCAGACACACATCACAAAAACAAAAACACTTTTAAGTGAAAATTGTGTTCCTGTCAGGAATCAAACCCAGCACCCGTACCGTAGAAGTCCCAAGGCTGAACTTACACAGAGCAGTATAATTGATGCAAAAAGAGAGTAAATCTACTCAGAATCAGGCCTTAAAGGAAATTGGATTACACAAAATAAAACCTTCTGCTGATCTGTATCAGTTTCTAAGCTCTCTAAGTTTAAATTTATTAAGAAACTCATCGGCAGCGAGCAGCTAAATTAAAGCTTAGGACATCGCCGCAAGGTAGCTAGCCTCTTGCATTTTTATCGGATACATTTTGGGTTTGCAAAGGAACTACGCGACGAACGGGGATGCGGGACTACTTCCTGTTCTATTATCGGACAAGCAAACAAACTGTTAAAGGACACCGCTATATTATGGTAGACATTTCACAAATGCGAATGAAGTGTTTTGCTTCCACATTCATTGCGCGAACCGCGAAGGAATGGAACTCCTTGCCTGAGGCGGTGTTCCCTGATGGGTACAATGGGAGTCTTCAAGTCGCGACTGAATAGGTATCTTCTAGGCAAAGTTGCTCCATCGCCGACCACATCGACGCTTACCATAAAGTGGTTAAAATGTCGCCTTATTGAAAAAAATATATAATAGTATAAAAATGGCAAAACGGAAACGCTTACTTAACAAAAACGTCGCAATTTCTTTCAACATGTTATACGGCGCGTTAAATATTTATAATTGTTTAATTCTAGACGCAATATCCAATAAAAAGACGCAGAAGGATTGTCGGCAAAAAGAAACAAGTTTTCGGAGTCACGTGTACTTGTATCTTAATGAATTTTAATGTATTTTACTTCATATATATTCTGGAATGTAGAATACAAGACGATCGATAATGTTTTAGTAAAACGAGCACAAGAAATTAAATAATATTGAGATATTATTGCTTACAAGATTTAATTCGTTTGAATTGAATGAAGATATATAAAAAAGTGTAGTTGTAGACGATTTAAACAAGAACCTATAACACTAGTATCTAATACATTTTGTATAACAAATAACTACACATTGTTATAAAAACCACACAATGATGTGATTTTTGATGATTATACAGTTAATTATTAACTTTATTACCACCGTCATTAAACTGTTTTTACTTATTATGTCTATATTGTGGTAAGACTCTTTGTAGAGTTCGCCTGGGGAAGTATCATTTTACCACACTTTGTACTGGCAGTTGACTGACTACATTCAACCGTTAGTCACATAAAGAGAAAAAGCATTTTACCTCTTTTCAAGTTTTTGGTTGCCTAGTACTTTAAGCTCTAACCATTTTAAATTGTTACCCATGGGGTAACAATCATTAAAACTATGCTCCATAGATGTTCAATAAATTTTGTTGAAAGTTTATAGTTCTATTGTGTATGTGTGATGTATGTTTCCGTCACCAATAAAACGTCACGCGATAAAAGTCTTACGAACTTTGTGGTACTTCCACATTAAGTTCGTAAGACTTTTATCGCGTCGTTTTAGTCGCATTTGTTTTGTTTTTGTTTGTAGTTATTTGTATAAATAATGCTAAGTGCTATACAATCTAGACTCTGGACTAGGAAAATAAACTATTTATGTATTTTATCCTGCTCATAGACGAAGCCGCAGGTCATTTAGTCATGTTGTTAATAAAACTATCGTGAGTCGTACTCATATTGATTAAGTACCGGTTGTACTAACGTTTTGTTTATTTTAATCGAGAAACTCAACCGGTGTTCGAGCGTAACTTATACCAACCTCCGGAGTTTGCGCGGACGCGCCAGACCCTCGCTACCGCGCATACTCCGAAGGATGTATAACGCTCGATCACGTCCGATCGAGTTACTCGATTTTAATAAAGAATACGTGAGTACATCCGATACTTAATCAACATTTAGTCAAGATAAGTGATTAACCAGTCCAGTTCGCTCGATGTGTTTCGCTTCTAAGTTCATTATCCGTACAGCGAAGTATTGCAAATCATTACCTGCTTCTTTGTACCCCGAGCGGTGCAATTTGGGTGTTTTCAAGTTAAGAATGAATAGGTATCCTCTAGGCAAGCATGTTACATCTTTGGCCGCAACTTCATTTTCCATCAGGTGAGATAGTGATCAAATGTTTGCCTGTATAGCATAAAAAACCTGTGAGTACAACCGACACTTAATTTACTTTTAATCTTGATGAATAAGTAACCAACAAATGCAATCGGTGCTTTGCATCACACATAAAGTACATACTAGTCGGTATTCCAATAAATATTCCACTGAAGACGAACATTACAATAACATTACATAATGGTTCAACGTCCTCAGAAAACGTCTGGTGAAACAAACAAAAGAGGTAGAAGATCATATAAATGATTCATCTTGTTTACATGAATCAATTCGCACTGCCATGAATCCGTTTTGTTCTAGATGTCGAAATAAGGTTGGCAGCCTATCTGTAAACCTTCAAATGGTATACTCGCAGAACATCCCATTCGCAATTGGTCACGCAGTCGCAAAACGTCCCATTCTCAAACGATCCTATTCGAAGACTGTCTCATTCTCAAACGGTCTAATTCGCAGACTGTTGTATACGTTGCAAAGAATATGCACAGAACGAATGATTGCCTATTTTTTTATGCGTGATAAGCAAGCATTTGACCACCATCCCACTGATGGAAAGTGACGAAGCGGCAAAAAATGTAACATGCTTGCCTAGAAGATACCTATTCGCTCTAGACTTGAAGATTCCGTCATTATATCGTTTTGGGAACAAAGACGGGGGCAATGAGTTCCACTCCTTCGCTGTACGGATGATGAACGTAGAAGCAAAACGTTTCGAGTGAACTGGAGGTATGTCGATCATAAATGGATGACGTTTGATAGTTTGTCTTGTTGTTAGATGGTAAAAAGGGCATGGAATTAACTCATGTTATTCTTGTTGTGCACACTCTCCATAATGTAACCGATACAAAACCGATAAGCTTACCACCTTACGACCGTGACCGAGACTATTCTATTGCCTATATCTGTTCTTCTAGGCAAGCATGTCCCATCTTTGGCCGCATCATCACTTTCCATCAGGTGAGATAATGGTCAATTGCTTGCCTATTATGCATAATAAAAACTGATAGTAGGATGATTGGTTTGGCATCTATTATGGCTAAATCCTCCTTCATCTTCCTTCAACATTATCGATTGTCAGCACGCACACCTACCTACATGGTTAGATTTCTTATATCCTACATGCCAGAAGTGTCCGTTCTTCTTCTGCTGATTATTTTTTAGTGTTTTACAAAAGTAGCAAAGGAGTGTCTCATCTGGTAAAAACTCACGCACATTTTGAATTATTAAATTAAAATTAAAACGGGAAAGTCCGAAATCAGTGCGAGGTCGAGCGCTCTGCACTTATCTTGAAGAAGGCTTTCGAATGAAGCCGAAACAATTGTCGTAGACATCGACAACGCGTAAGCCACGCTAATTCCCGTTTTAATTTATATTCAAGAGTGTCTCATTAGCCAGCTTTGTTCAATTAAAAACCCTGGGAGTCTCGATTAATGAACCTGGAAGTCTCCAAGTCACAAAATAGGTTGGAGTTCAAGTCTTTTAAGGTTTCTAACGAAATATAATCATCTTGGGAAGGTATATTTATAAGTATAGGCACTCATTATATAGCAAAATTGCACTTTTTATATACCGACTTATACGAGTGTATTATTTTTTACTTAAGAAGCGACTACATCTGATGTTTGCATCATACAAATACTATTATTTTCCAAATCGGCACTCACTCACGTATGTGGTTCAGATCATAATAATGAATTACTCTCACGATAGTTGTTATACACATTCATTTGTAAATGATAATTAGGCATTTTCTTTTTGACTTAAGTAATAACGACTACCTTGTGTGTGATGACGATTCTTACATTTATTGCTGTTATTTATTTTCTAAACAGCAAAAAAGATAAATAAGAGGAAAAAAAGTAAAAATATACTCATAAACCATTCGATGTTATTTAAAATTCAGGTCAAAGCCGAATTCTCAAAGCGTCCTCGTGAATTTTGTCACCGAATCTGACAATATTCTGTAAATAATTTACCGACAGTATATTTATCGCAGAGAGCGAAATTATATCAACAGGTATAATATTTAACAAAGAAATAATCACAATCCGATTACTTATATAAATGTTAGTGCTTTCTTTCTCGTTTTCTATGAGTAATGTAAACAAATATTTCATGCCGAGTTGTAAACGTTATTTATGTTATAAGTGTCAAAAATTAAATTCAATCCGACTTGCCTATATAATATTAAAATGGTTTCCAGTTGTTGTTTTTTTGTAAATAGCATTCTTCTCTTACAAAACTAAAATAATGATATATGTACTTAATGATAAGGTAATTGATGATTGAATTACAAAATGCTTGCCAGAAAAAATATGTTAAACTAACGTTATTTTGGCGTGTTTGCAAAAAACGTTTGCAAAAACTTTGAAAAAAAAAGAAGAGTCTTGAGTGGGCGTCTTATTTTTGACACGCAATATACGTCGCTATTGTGTAAACGAGAGAGTCGAATGTGGTAAAATATTGCTTATCTGTAGACTATGGAGGCATAATTTTGCTTTGTCTTCGCAACCTTGATCAAATTCAATGTATTAAACACGTATTATTGGCGATAACTAAAAAACTACTGATCAGATCTTGACCAAATTTATCAATGGAATTTATCAATGGAATCAATGGAAAAGCATCACATTTCAAACAAAATAAAGATCTTCAAAATCGGTTCACATAGAAAGAAGATGTGAGGTAACACACAAAAAAATACGGTTAAAAAGAGTACCTTCTCTTTTTCTGTGAAGTTGGTAGAAAAGCGTATCGTTTTCATAAGAATTCCATTTGAACCCACAAGGGATAAGGATCTATTCTTTCCAAAGTGATCCTTTGTACATTCAATGAACTTATTTCATTGTTCATTATTGTCACAAACACACTTAACATGCCTAAACTTGACATTTTAATTAACTATTGTTCTGTGCCCAGCTCAATTAGAATTTCAAAGTGTTTAACTATCAATTTTGGCCATTAAGATATAGAATTTTAATTGTTCTTCTAGAACAATAGTTTTAGTAATTTAAAAACTCGTTTTTCCTAGCTAAGATAATTGAATATTTGAATTGCCTCTTAAAGATAAATTGCGTCGAAATCGTGCCTGCAAACACCTATTCATTTGATAATAACACCTGACTCTATAGTAAAATACATATTCCATTTATATTTAAGGACTTTGTCACACTAGTAAGTTTACAAAGAAGTTAACTTTATAATGAGGTTTCAATCGGAAATATTACGACATGGTGTCATTCTTATTACATTTTAATGGAGAGTTATATTACGATTCATAATAATGCAGATCTCTATCGCTATAATGAATATATTCTATATTATATTAAAATTAATTATAATTATTTTAGTCTAGTTTTAGAAAATAAAGGCAGGTGTAGTTTCTTGTTCGTATTGTGGATGTATAATATAAATGTTGATATATCGACAGAATAAATTCGCTAGCATTACATTAACGTTTGTTGACGTTTAATTTCGTTTGAATTTCCAAACAGGGAATAATCAAGATTGCTGTCACTCCTTGCCATGTAATTGAATGATACATGGCTCCTGTATAAATGAATACACAATTTTAGTGAGACTTAATAGACTGTCTCCAAAAGCACTGATTTATTATGTAGAGACAGTACCAGTAAACATATATTGAAAAATAATATCAGTTTCATGTAAAACTAGCTACGCCTCGCGGTTTTACCCGCGTATGTCCCAGACTCTTCGGAATACCGAAATATAAAGTGGCCTATGTGTTCATCCAGACGAAAACATAAGAGATCTAGATAGCTACTTTTATACCAATTTTCATTAAAATTGGTCCAGCCGTTTGAGCGTGAAGAAGTAACAAACATACAAACACACCCACAAACTTTCGCTTTCATAATATAAGTGTGATAATATAAGTTTTAATTGTACTTGTCATAAATACAAAATTACACATTTCTTCACTTATTTTAACATCAAATTGATAGACATTCCTGATGAGTAAGCTTTTACAACAGCACAAACATTCTATCACTTTTAGTTCATTATTTTTTTACAATATAAATATTCAAGTTATAAAAAAAGGTTAAAGATGGTTTAGACAATCTTTACTGTTCGGCAAGGTTCCCAAAATGCTATACAAATAATCATCTCTATCTGTTAATAATTAAACGCAAGCAAAGCTTAAAAAACCGACTTCACCGCTTACATGTTGGTTTCGGCTTGGTCGATTTCGATCAAATTTATATGGGACCACTTCTGATGTATAATCTACCAAATAAAAAAGAATTATCAAAATCAGACTACTTTGTAAAAAGTTATGCGTGGTCATACATAAAAATAATATATACGTCGACTTAACCTTTTTTATGAAGTCAGTAGAAAATACCAAAGATATTATGAGCTTATTAATAGGTATACCTATAAATTATAGTATTATTAATTTTGTATTTTCTACAAACTTCAATAAAAATAGATAACTGCTTATAGATATAAATAAGCCTGACATTTAAAACTAACATAAAAACGGTAGGTATTTTTTATAGATTATTAATTAATTATTACACAAAATGTCAAGCGTCAGCTTTCAATATCTATTTTTAGTTAGATTTGATTTAATTTTTAGTATAAATATTATTTAGTATTTTTTGTTTACATGAGCAACCTGTGTCTTTCCGCGCTTTTATTTTCAAAATAACATTTTTTTATTAATCTTGACTTTTCGGCAGCGTTGCACCGGCAGTAGTCACGAGAGACCCGGTTTTCCATATAAACATGATTGAAGTTCGCGAAAGTTTAAATATTTAATATTTTTGTTTAAAAGATAAGATCTTTTCATTTTATCAGTCTGTAAACTTTATTTTTAAGTAAAATATACATTTAATTAACGTTTTATTAATCAAAACAGAAATAAACTTTAATTGGAATGAAAGTGTCGAAGCAGGTTACCACGATGAACATTTACTTGTGTTTAATAGTAATTGAACCCCTTTAGTAAGTTTCAATATAAAGATTTTTTTATGCAGAATAGGCAAGCATTTGACCACTCTCTTACCTGATGGAGAGTGATGATGCGACCGAAGATGTGACATGCTTGCCTAAAAGATTAGCTATTCACTCGAGACTTGAAAACTCCCTGATTATACAAAGGGGAACATAGACGTAGTACGGATGATGAACTAGCTGGAACGAAACGCTTCGAGCGAACTGGATGCATGTCGACTATAAATGGATAACGTTTGATAAATAATTTGTCTTGTTGTTAAATAACATAAACCTAAACATAAACGATACAATAGAAAATAAAGATTTCTTAAGTTGTAATATTTTTTATTAATTGCATTGAATAACTTATAACTGATTTAATAAAAATGATCTGATACATACGTGATAATATCAATTAATAAAAAGTCAATTAATAATAATTGTGTTTTTTTATATTGAAAGTTCACAAAACAGCCTTAAGGTAATAAAACTTACATACTTATACTAACTTTGTAAATAAATCTTATTTTATACCCTAAAGCCTAACTATGTGAACCTAGCATTCAAAATAAACTTGTTATTTTACACTTAGCTATAGAAACATATGCAAATAGCTCATTAAATATTTTCTCTGAGGAGCCATCTCAATGACATGAGTGATCTCCTTAAATTAATTAAAGAAATCATTTACATTTTCAAATTTTTTTATTTATTATTTTATATAAATTATTTAGCCGTTGTAAATACTCATGTATAAGGTACAAAATACATGTAAAAAGAAAAGGCTAGATTTTTTTGTATCCATCCACCCGCTCTATGTAGAGTAAAGAGAGATTAATAAAACATGCAATGAAGTCGCTTATTTTGTTGAGATACCTTATATTATACTTTTGAGTGTGTTTTTGGTATATTATTAATAATTATAATCAACAAAATTTTGATGACTAATATCCGTAAGCGAACCAATTCAATACCTACCACAATTTAATAACATTCCAAGCATCCCATTAGACTGCTGCTCTACAACTTGTAATTACAGTCTATAACTAAGATCGCATAAGTACACGTCCTTGTATTATGTAAGTTTAAACAAGTTTTCCTCTATTTACCTTTTGCGTAGGAGGTGGAGGCTCAGGAGCATCCGAGTCCCACTCCGAGCTGAGATCGTCACTGGACGCTTCAGTGAAGTCCTCATTCCAAGGCACCTCTAGGAGCGATATCTTCATCTGGTCGTAACCAGGAGATAAGGAATGCGGGCCATAGCCGGGGGGGAGAGGACTGGACGCCCTGCAGTCCTCGCAGTTGCAAGGTTTCGGTCCCAAAGACTCTTTAGGAGGCGAATCGTCTTTGGCGTCAGATTTGGAATTCCTTCTCGCATCACGTTTTCGAGCACTACGCGGGGACAGTCTGTTATTGCACTGTGGGGGAATGTAATACCTAGTAGGTTCCGATAACCTCCGCCCGCTATCGGGAGTCTCAATTTTCACTGTCGTCACTAGAGACATCTTCTTCGTCAGAGTCTGTCGATCCTCGGGCCTCTCCTCGGGATCCATGGTGTATCTGATTATGGGGATGGTAAAGATCTGTTCGGTGCACTCGGGCATGGTCACTTCACATGGAGTCGTCTCCTGTCCGGGAGTAATGACATTTTATACGAGGTCACATTTAGAACACTGCGCGGCCGCGATGCAACGCGTCTGGTCGAGCGCCGGTCGAGACCGCAACTGGCTTGTATTTGTATTGTCAGTCTTGCTACCATACATTTGAGTTGGTGTACTGTTGTACTACGAAAATGTTCCATGCGGGCGATAGGCTCGTGGTTTAGAAATCGCTAAAGCCTTGTACGTGATTCAAATATGAAAATTAACACCAATTTTACTGCAATGCTTGCAATCGTTGACGTCAATGGTCGGCATAATTTTACCGCATTTCCCCCTTTAATAATAACCGCTAGACAATTTATTGGTAGATAATTAAAAAGTGGCATTTCTAGTTCTGATAGAAAATAACTTCAAAGTTTAGCGGGCTGAGGTTTTGCGTCAGCATTGACGTATATTGAAATAATGACTATTGCGTTTTATGTTAAAGGAAGGAAGAACCGTTGAAAATTACAATTTCTGCCATCTTTTACCGCCATTAACATGATACAGTTTGACAATAATTGCATTCATTTAACATTAATCTAAACAGATATGTACAATGAACAAAACAAATGAGATAATAAATTGGAATCGGAGTGCTGAATAAAATTAATTTCTTTAAAAAAAATTTAAAGTTGGTAAATTTTAATTGTATCAAAATAGAGAACAATTTTTGAGGTTAATGGTTAAAACTTTCTTCTTTAAAATTATTGTTCAGTTTGTTATTCAAGAACAGAATGCAACGGATATTATACGTAAGTTTCAGCTTTAAATGTAATGTAGTTTTTGAGATAGACCCCGGGACAAAATAGGTCTAAAAACAGTGACTTAAGAGTGTCTAGACAGTGACTAGATTTTTTTAAACCGATTTCGCTCTCTTCTTTCTGAGTTATTTTCAACGATTCAAGGGTAGATAAAAATAATTTATTACCCACATAAGTGTAAGTAATATTTTAATTTACATAATTTCAATTGCCATTTCTGGCTTTGGGCCATAGCTTTACATATTCTCTGAGAATTTGAAGTTATTAACTTGTATGGTTTAGAGTAGTTTAGACGCTAGATGCCTCTGACGGACGGACGGACGGACAAATTGCTGAACTGTGTGAGATCTCGCTTCGCTTGATCAATTAATAACTATATTTTATTTATTAACATTATACACATACCTAACCCAAAAAACAAAATAATCATTAATTCGCTCTTCAGACATACCATATCCTAGATATATGTATGCACATAGGTATATATTATGTAGGTAGCTGTTTAGAAAGTATGATGTCTAGACGTTATAATAACTATTTCATATTATCATAGTTAATAATGGTAGGTACTATTAAACTAATAGTTTTGCATTCCAAAGGCGAAATTCTTGTTTATCTTTGGATGTTACCCGGCCACCTTGATATTATCAAATCGATTCTAGAACATGAAGGACAGTTTATATTACTATGTTAAATCTTTGATATATAATGTATACGCAAGTATATTATTTAGTATGTGTATACAATATATTGTATACACATACTTTTGTGTGATTGGATGTAGGCAAAAATATTTATAACGACACAAATCATGTATTTTAAGGCTTTAAAAGTAAATATAGCATTTGGAATCGGGGTTTTTTAAAGCGCTGTAATACTTGATTCAATTTAAAAAAGTATATTAAAAAGTTATGAGCTCTTATATAAAAGGTATTTATGGTATGAAAATGCCGTTTTAACGTAGTAAACCTCATTGAACACAGACCTGCATAGTCCAAGATGTGTGAATAAAACTTGTAATAATGTTCCAGTATTTTAACCGTTACAGGAGGCCTACCATGAACTTTTTAAGCCTGCCAAGATCCGGGCAATTCATTTATTGGAACGATATTTGTCATGCTAAAATTTGTATTAGATTAGATACATTACTCTGTGATGCCCGAAGCAGGTCAAAACTATTTAGCAATTGTATGTTCGTGGTAAGTACAAATTTTAGCAGGACAAATATCGATCCAATAAATGAACTGCCCGGCACGGCACTTGGCAGACTTAAAAAGTTCATGGTAGGCCTGCAGTTCGTGAACGTGCATAGTGTTCTTGTAGGCAAATCATATGATTTTCAAAAACGAAAATCACGTTTTTCAACTTAGTATGATAGTATGCTCCAACACTCCAACAGAAGTTCTTGTATAAGTTTCTACCATTTTACTATGGCATAACTTGACTATGACTCTTGCTTGACTTTGACTGAGATTGGTAACTATGAATTATGTTCTATGAACTATATACATATTGAAAAATATTTTTACACGGACTAAATGTGCATAATTTGCAGAACCTATTATAAAATACTAGCCGTGCCCCGCGGCTTCGCCCGCTATTATCAAGTTAAAAAGTAGCCTATGTGTTAATTCTAGGTATAATCTATGTACATTCCAAATTTCATCTAAATCCGTTCAGCCGTTAAAGCATGAAGAGGGAACAAACATACTTACACACAACTTTCGGATTTATAATATTAGTAGGATTAGACTTATTTTCGAATACGAGTTTGATAGTGGTTCTAGAGTAGCCAAGCAGCAGATCAAGTTAACTTTTAAACCACGAAAAAGGCAATCCTCTGAACTCACCAGACTAGCCCCAGCCGATTATACTTTATTCCACAATTTGGTCAATTTTCTGCAAGGAAATAAATTGTCCCCAGTAAGCGGTACAAAATACTCTCCATAGCCTTTGTAGAGTAATTTAGATTCTACCCAGAGTTCTAAAGCAAAGGCTATTTAAGCCTTAGATCTTACCGTGAAAACTAATAAACATAAACACACAACAGGTTTCACACTCACAGCCCCACACTACATTCAATGACACACACACAATCACAACTAGAACTAGAAACACAAATTTTCCTCTGGGAGAAAACTTGTGTTCCTGCCGGGAATCGAACCCGATCCCCTGCTTAGAAGGCCAACGCTGACCCAACTAAACCAATGTAATAGATAACAATGATAAATACACCGGCTAGATAGTTTTTTTTTTTGGAAATATTGCTTGAATTTTTCAATACAAAACGATAATCTCAAACTCTACCCCAATATATCAAATAAACATCACATTAAATTTGCATAATCGTCAAATTAAACTTTTTTTAATTGGCATTCCTATTTGCAAAATATTAATTTGTTGCGAAAAGCCAAGGCTACACAACAAAGTATCGATGTGCAAACAAAATAAGAGGCATGTTCTACTTTCACATTTTGCACACAGGCTCTGATGTTATAAGAAAAATGTTTTTTTTTTTTCAAGATAGGCAACCTTTTACCGCTTTCACACCTGATTATAATTGACGATGTGGTCGACGATGGAGCAAGCTTGCCTAGATTACCTATTTACTCGCGACAAGAACTCCCATATTGAACTTATCAGGAAAGATCGACTCAGGCAAGGAGTTCCATTCCTTTGCGGTTCGCACAATGAATGTGGAAGCAAAACGCTTCGTCCGCATTTGTGGAATGTCTACCGTATCGCTTAGCGAGATCGTGTAGTTCCTTGGCACACTATATAAACGCTTAAGCGCTTTCACACTCACAGCCCCACACTAAGTTCGATCACTTGTGTCGTGGGTGCCGGAAACATTCACATCAAACACACAATCACAACCAGAAACACAATTTTTCCTAGGGGAGAAAACTTGTGTTCCCACCGGAAATCGATCCCGATAAGCTTTGGAGGCAAACGCTCACCTAACTTAGACAACGGGCAGTTCCTATTAAACATGCTAAAAACAAACAAGAAAGGAGCACCAGAGCAAAATATCAAATACTTTTTTATTCAAGCATTACTTTTATCAAAATACAACGGTGGCAGATAGTCTGGTCACGATTTGTTTTGATGAGGATGTCGACAAAAACCGCAAACTATTTGCTCAAACTTGTAAGTACCTACAACCAGATGCCAATCTGTCTAGTTATATAGTTATAGGTACTAGTTGTGACCCGCGGTTTCATCCGTGTTCATGATGAAGCAGTATTATTACGTAGTAGTAATACTGCTTCATCATAGTTGTAGCCTGGTGGTTACGTCTAGTCCAAGTTTAATGTGGCCTCCTATTACCTGTCTCTGTTGCGAATAGTTTGAATTCGAAAATGACAAAATTACTAAGAAATAAGGTTCATTTTTGCTTAATTCAAATAAAAACTGCTAGCAACATGGATACGTACGTAATAAGGGGTCTGTTTCGGCATAACAACGGCGTAAGGAAAGATTAAGCACACAATATTAGGTATAAAGGTACACAATATTATACTTAACTAGCCGTGCCCCGCGGCTTCGCTCGCTATTTTCAAGTTATAAAATAGCCTATGTGTTAATCCTAAGTATAATCTATGTACATTCCAAATTTCATCCTAATCCGTTCAGCCTTTAAAGCGTGAAGAGGGAACAAACATACTTACACACTTACACACAAACTTTCGGATTTATAATATTAGTAGGATTAAATAACATTTTTACGGACTTCCCAAGAAAGGAGGAGGTATTCAAGTCGACTGTATTTTTTTATTATTATTTTTTATTTGTGTTACCTCATAGCTTCTTTCCACGTGAACAAATTTTGAAAATTTTTTTAGTTTGAAAGATGTTGCTTAGCAATTGGTCCCATTTAAATTTGATCAAGATCTGATCTCTAGTTTTTGAGTTATCGTCAATAATGCGTGTGCAATATATTAAATCTGATCAAGGTTCCGAAGATAAAGCGGTGAAGTCGGTTTTTTTTAAGCTTTGCTTGCGTTTAATTATTATATTATTATCATGAAGTTCATGTAGTATCAACCGTGTAGTGTCAACCGTGTTACCTTTCTTTTTTGCCTCTACAACAATAGGTAAACAGAGTTTCATCTAAAAACTCACACTATAATTCAATTAAAATGTTATCAATTAGAGTTAAAAATGTATTTCAAGGTTATGCAAAGGTTTAGTCAGGTTGAGATACTCAAACGTTATGCAAAGGTTTAGTCAGGTTGAGATACTCAAACGTTATGCAAAGGTTTAGTCAGGTTGAGATACTCAAACGTTATGCAAAGGTTTAGTCAGGTTGAGATACTCAAACGTTATTCAAAGGTTTAGTCAGGTTGAGATACTCAAACGTTATGCAAAGGTTTAGTCAGGTTGAGATACTCAAACGTTATGCATAGGTTTAGTCAGGTTGAGATACTCAAACGTTATGCAAAGGTTTAGTCAAGTTGAGATACTCAAACGTTATGCAAAGGTTTAGTCAGGTTGAGATACTCAAACGTTATGCAAAGCTTTAGTCAGGTTGAGATACTCAAACGTTATGCAAAGGTTTAGTCAGGTTGAGATACTCAAACGTTATGCAAAGGTTTAGTCAGGTTGAGATACTCAAACGTTATGCAAAGGTTTAGTCAGGTTGAGATACTCAAACGCTATCCCACCAATTAGAAAAAACAAATAAAGAGGGTTTTTTAAACTCAGAAGAGTTATTCTACTCGTTATTCTGTGCTACTGTTTTTTATGATAAATCTGAAATTAGATTCTCAGCAAGTTTTATATTAAACAACTCGTTATACCAGTTATCTTAATTTACTTATTCATTGACCAAATCATTTCTTTATGAAGGTTAATATAGTTTAAACGATACGTACTGTAACTGGTTATAAATAGATGAAACTTGATTGAAACGAATGACGACACTAATGCCTCTAAAAAACAATAAATTGTTGATGTATCAGCTGCTATTTCAATGTGTAGCAGTTAATTATAAACTGTCATAATTTGAAATATTGTTCGCATTTTAATTTTAAATGCTAAATTATAACATTCCTGCGCAATACACCTTATTATTTATTCATTGGCGTGAAGAGCCATGATCCTCCGACATAATTGTTATATATATACTTTATTGATTATAATCCTTGAAAATAATAGAAATATGTTCAAATTTAAATATGAAATTAATATAATACGTACCTACGTAGTATTTTTTGCTCTTAGTCTTAGCCGCATTTTTTATTTGTTAGTAGATGTGTAGAACATAATTGAAGCTCATGTTTAAGCTCACGTAAATCTGTTTGTGCTCATGTAAACGTAGAATTACTTTATTCGTCACACATGGAATGTAGGCCAATAATCACTCGAAAAGTATGTATTCTGTAAAGAGGCTCTGTCTAGTTCAAAATAAGTATGTAAGTATATTTTAAATATCGAACGTTATCCAAGAAGGGGAAAACCAAAACTCGTTTTTATTTGTCTCCGTATCCAACGGAGTGATTACATTATCTTTGTCCGTATCTTTGTTCTTTCAGCCAGTGTCAAGTAATAATTCAAATGTATTTAAATATTTCATAGAATAACATCTTAGTAACAGGTCACAGTCAAAGTCAGTGATAAAATATTTACTAGAACTTCTAGGAGTTAAGGTGCGAAAGCAAAAATATGATTTGTTTAATTTGTATCGCCTACACTCATGCACGACACATCTCGAAATTTACAATTAACACTCAAAGAATCTCAAATTTTGGAAAATAACATAAATCGACAAAGCTATTGAAAAAACAAAACAAACCTCTAAGGTATTGATATTTTTAATGAAAATATAAACCGGCCGTGGGATTGAAAAATAATCCGAACTCTATTTCAGTTCTCGACCTATGTATTAAAAAATTTTTGGTTGATGATGAAAACGTTTATTTTCCCGCATATGTGATAAAAAAACTAAGTTAACCTTGGTGACTATTAATATCTTGAGTGTAATAGATGGTTTACACTTGGCTAACCATAAACTAATTCAATCGGCCATTATTAAAGTTTCTATTAAAATTAATTATAATTAAATCTTACATCTTCCTTGGTTTTTTTTACAACAATTGTTTGATAAAATTAAACAATTCCCTGAAACAAAAAGTTCATTAAATTTTTTTTTAAATCAAGCTTTAACCAGTGTTAAATAAAAAAGTACCAAAAAGTTATATAACCAGAGAACTTGTCAAGATTAATCAAACGAGCCGAAACTCGATGGGTTTATCTTGTTTAGTTCAGAAGTTCCTATGGCCATCTTCCTTCCATCATCAGACGAGGTCCATGGTATCATATCATTGTATTATCACCGAAGATACGTGTACACCAAATTTGAGTCCAATCGGAATCGGCAAGTAGGTCTAATTTAGCTTGCAAGATTTGATTACAGACCGACAGACAGACAACGGGACAGGTCTAACTAAATAAAAGTTTGTAAAAAGGTTAAGGTTCGATGGAAATAGGTATGGCAGTTGCATAGATAGCAACAATTTGGATACAAAATATATAATACTAACTAGCTGCGCCCCGCGGTTTCACCCGCGTTGATAATGATGAAAAGTGATGATGATGAAAAATAGATGTTGGCCGATTCTCATAGATACCGGATAAGCACAAAAAATTTCATCAAAATCGGTCAAGCCGTTTCGGAGGAGTATAGCAACGAAAACTGTGACACGAGAATTTTATATATTAGATATATATTGTATAAGTAATATGTTTTTATGGCTTCTGAGATATAAATATGAAATATTAGCAAAAAAGTCTCAGACATTGGCGTTTTTTTTGGACAATGTTCGTCATTACGCAAAAACGGTTACAATGATTTATGACCTATGTGTACTGACTTAAGATCATATAAATTATTAGTTTATAATTATGTGCAAGCTATTTTCATTTGGTAATATACATACGTGTCACCATACATACACATGTCTACCATACATATGTTAAGACAAACCAATAAATAAGTAATAATATGTTAAGAAAAACCAAATAATAAGTTATTATGTACATATTTATCGTTACTAATATTAAGATATCGAATGATTTACATATATTGATAGTTATTATTAAATCAAATCAAAATAGTATCCATTTTTTTTATAACGCATTTTTTTTTAACTCAATCTCTAACCACACTAAGTTCAAATACTATTATCGTGGGTGCTGGAAATATTCACATCACACACCCACATTACACCCAGAACCAGAAGCACAAATATTCCTTGGGAAGGAATTTGTGCTCCTGCCGGGAATCGAACCCAGGACCCACGGCGCAGAGGGCGGACACCTGTCAACCGCGTCAACTGGGTCGTCATATATTGCCAGAATTACACATAGAGCATAAAACTATAGAGATAGGTAATAGGGGTCAGGATAATCGAGTAGCTGACTTGGTTCCTACGATGGTGGAGCGATGTAGAAATGTGATATTATTATATAATAGGTCAGATATAATTTTTTTAAACCATATAGTTATAGAATTACACATATAACACTATTTTCCCTAAATTCTAAGGTGGACCTGCAAGAAGTCCTATCGCTTTTAATATTATCACTTACAAACAAATTAGCGAAATCCAATGTGTTCCATCTTCGACCGCATCTTCAGTTATTATCAGGTGGTCTAACGGGCGAAGACCCAGTTTTGGGTCAGGAATAATTAATGAGAATATGGATACCACTATTCCAATTAGTGGGAAAAATGGTACTAGCCAAAATTGGCATGTACCATTTGTACCATTGATGGTACAAATGGTACCTATATATCTTTTTTTATTATTAAGCCAGTTCATTAAGGATCGACGCAATAAATCGAGAAAAGGAAATAAAAATCAGGAATACAAATGAGACTTGGGGTATATAAATTATTACAAATAATAATGACGCTTTCACACTCAAAGCCCTATATTAAGTGTAATGACTTGTGTCGATCACATTACACCCACTATCACACCCAAAACCAGAATTTTCCCATGGGGAGAAAACTTATGTTTCCACCGGGATCCCGATACCCCGTTTTAAAGGGAGACGCGCTCTAAGTGATGGGCAGTGCATTACAATGAAATTTAAAAAAAATGTGTTAGTTTCTTTTTTAATTCCTCTGGGGGCTCTGGGCAAATGAATATCTTTATAGCTACGATCAATATAGACAGACCACAATAATTTATAGCCATATGTGTTTCTCAACCTTTTTAGCAGTCGCACACTAAACAGTTTACCTACATAACATAATGACGCACAGAACTGTGTTTACTCAAATGTGAATACAGACTTGAAGGCTATGTGGAAAGGCATGAAGAAGGCGTTTTTCTGATGTCTGTTACGCCAATATTGTCATATCAAATTCTTGACACTCTAAGAGTCACTTTCACTGGAAAAATCATTCACTCAATAACATGAAGTACCTACTAAAAAACTAATGGAAAGTGATAATGCGACCGGAGATTTAGTATGGTTTAATTCGGATCTGAAATTTTATCATCAAAAAATATCTACAGGTATAAAGTAAACAATGTAATAAAAAAAGCAGTTCTTGTCCTTATTTTACTTTTTATACTAGCCGTTCCCTTCGGATTCGCCCGCGTTGATCCAAATAAAAAGTATGTGGGAATTCTAGGTATACGCTATGTATGTTCTATATAAGAATAAAATATCATATTAATCTACCACTGAAATAAATTTTTTAAACATTCGAAATGGCAATAATATTAAACAAATATTGTCATAATAAAAAAAATATATTGTCATAATAAAAAAAAAATATTGTCATAAAATAAGTGCCAGTGGAGGTTAAGTGTTTTCTTACATTAGAAAGAACTAGTTTATCATGATAACTTATATTAAAATCCAATATGTTTCTTAATTTCGTAAAGATATAAGAATTTTTCTTAACAATGACACTGATTTTAAAATAAACGTCCTAGGCAATATGATCATGAATTTTATGACACAGACTCGCAACTTGATTGCAGCGGTGAACTCCACGTATAGTTCGAACGCATTTTATTATAAATATTAATATCTATAAAAACCTTATTTACCCATACGCTGATACCCCTGAAAATGAAGCCGTACCGTAACACAGATGCTACGTAGTAAGATATGCCTTAAGTGCAACATTTCGTGATAAGTTTCCATTATGATAAGGGCACAAAGACTAGTTGTAACTTTTAAACTTTCGCGATTCGAACACACAGTTTAGGTTATATCTCTGGACTAAATCGCGCTAAAAACTATTTTTATTTACGTCGACGTTTCGGCCAAGTCGCATTGCCCATGGTCTCAATACCATGAAGTTACATTATTTATATATCAATCTATTAAGTTCTTTATACTTTTTAGCGATTAAGTACCAATATATTGATTCACAAATTATGCTGTCAGGCTAGGTACAGCATAGTTTGCGAATCTATCACTTATCCTACAGTAAATGGAGGCGATACATTAACATGCATGCCGTATACGAAACCAGCGTAAAATGTATGCTAAGAAAAAGAGAGCACGGAAAGCAAAGTGCAGCAATTTGGCATAACGGTCAGGGCATAACTGTTAATACACGTGTCACTAAGGACATGTCCGTAATGACATTGTGTATTGCGGGAGTCAGAAATATTTACACCCAATGATGACACATGATCAAACCCAAACCTTTCACAAATATCCCTAACTTTATATATGTCTGAAATGGGCAAACTTTTTTTTTTTATGACAGGCTAGTGTTTGACCACTATCTCACCTGATGGTAAGTGACGATGTGATCGAAGCTGGTAAACACACTAGACCTGGAATACGCAGGCTCTCAAGGATAACTGCCGGAACACCGTATTTGGCTTGGCGGCAGACTTTCAACTTGATGGTGGTAAGCTACTGTGGTAGCAAGCCAGGCGAGCAACTCACAAAATGCTCTACCACCTCTCAAATGTCACCTGATTAGCACCACCCGGGGACCACGTGTAGGGAGTCAGACTTAAGGGGTATCCTCCTACGAAACTGTTGTAACATATAATTTTAACGACTTTTGTACACATTTTGATTTTAAGGCACTCATGTTCTGCAATGTTCAAAGTTCTGCCTACTGCCAGATTCAAAATTCCAGCCATCTCGAAAAGAACCTGGCAAGAAACTCGGCGGCACCTCCATGCATCCTCGTCATTAACCTAGTCAATGATTTTCAACAGACTTCAAAAAAGGTTCTCAATTCGACTGTATGTTTCTTTTGTATATATTATGTTACGCGGTAATTCCGCCAAAATAAAAATAGTAATTTTTTTTTGTCTGGTAGATCATACTTCAGAGGTAGTCCCCATATCATATTTATCGAAAATGATAAAGTGCTTTTTAAGAAAATCAACAAAAACCAAAATATAAACGGTGAAGTCGATTTTTAAGCTTTGCTTGCGTTTAAATTATTATTTTTTAAATCAAGATAGGCATACGTTGATCATCTCACCTGATGGTAAATGACGATGCGGCTTAAATTATATAATAAACTTTCTTTATCAATACACTTTTCAATACTGATACATACTTCCATTCTGTAACAGATTTAGAAGTTTTGTTATAAAATCTATCCCATTTGCCATAAAAAATAATTATATGTTTTGATTTATCTCAACGCGCGTACCGCTTTATTAAGCTTATGTCTAGTATAGAAATTGTTAACTTTTCTTTTTTTTAAATCACTTTTACTCACACAGCCCCACACTAAGTCCGATGACTTGTGTCGTGGGTGCCGGAAACATTCACATCACACACCCAACACAACCAGAACCAGAAACACAAATTTTCCTTGAGGAGAAAACTTGTGTTCCCGTCGGGAATCGAACCCTAACCCCTCGTTTGCCTTCTAAGCAGGAGTATCCCCTGCTTAGAAGGCAAACTCTCAATCAACTAAGCCAAAGGGCAGTTATTTAACTGTATTAGGTACTACTTAGTTTATATTTATTTTCATTTTTCCGAATATTATTTATTTTTATTTTGTGAGTTGCTCCCCTGGCTTGCTACCAAAGTAGCTTACCACCATCAAGTTGAAAGTCTGCCGCCAAGCCAAATACGGTGTTCCGGCAGTTATCCTTGAGAGCCTGCGTATTCCAGGTCTAGTGTGTTTACCAGCTTCGATCACATCGTCACTTACCATCGGGTGAGATAGTGGTCAAATACTAGCCTGTCACAAAACAAACTCTTGCTGTTGGGTATTCAACCTGGTACCCATCGCGTGTCACGCAGACGCGTGCCCAACTTCTATCAATCATTCAGATGATGAAGATAATAAATTTGATGTTATATTGTTTTTTTTATGTTGATATTTTTACGTAGTTAATTAACAACTTGTTAAACAATTGACAATGTAGAATTAAAAAGAAACTGGCATGTTTATATGTTGAGTTGCGATTTCACTCGCGTTGCGGTTGCCGAATTCAATTCTGTTTTTTTTTTATTTTAATGACAAGTACACATGACATAATGACTAGTGTCAAATTTAATGTGACACATGTCATCAAGCTTCAAATCAATATGTCATTTAGAATAAAATCAAATAGATTAAAATCGACATTTAAGATTTTACACACTGTACTAAGTTTTCTCTTTTATTTGTAAGCCAGCGTTTGAATCTCATCTAACTAACATAATAATAAGTGATATTGCGGTCGAAGATGAAGAATACATGCTTAGTAAATACCTATATGCTTCTTCTTGAACAATATTATATTTTTCGGGAAATACAGTAGACTGCAGGGCGTTCTACTCTTTTGTTCCTATGTTGGAAGTAAAAGCGAATCGCTTCGTGCGAATGGTAGGTATTTGAAAGCATTGTCGTCTGCCTAGATTTGCGGTAGTAAAATGGTGATGCGAGATTAAGATCATGCAATTTATTTAACACTCTCCGTGATGCAATTTGTAGAAAACTGTCAGGCCTGCTACTTTTCGTCGATTGAGAGTCAATTTGTTACAGTGATCGCGACAAAATAGTGTCACTATGTAGTACCGTAATAAGATAATAATTACTTGGTAATTTTATTATGAACTTCAAATTCAAATTTTCTAATTCAAAATCGATTATTCACAGGGATCCCATAGATAATTTATTCAAGAGGCACTCATGAAAGTTAATGACTCTACTGCCAGATTCGCAAAATTACAACCACTTTGAGAAGAACCTGGCAAGAAACTCGGCGGTGCATTTTTTTTTTTGTAAGCTTTCTTAAACACTAATACAAGAATTATATTAACGAGGTATATCTATATGACGTAGTCGCCAGAAAGCGCTTGTGCAGTTTGCCTCCATGCATCTTTATCATTAATGTAGGTAGTCAATCGTTTTGTAATAAGCTTTCTTAATTAATGCCCGTTTTATTACAGATTAAAACTTTCCCAGTGGTAATTCAGTTAAAATTTAAGGAATTTTATTCAAAATTCAAATTCAAAGTGTGCGTCGCTTCTTAATATATAATTATCAAAATTTTTCGAACACGCATAATGTAAAGGTTTTCGTGAGAATTAAACATTATAATATTATTAAATTACGGCTATAACTCCCTTCATTTGATCGATATTGTCGACCTAGGTTTCGAGCATGTACGATGCTCTTCTTGATGAGCTAACGCTGCGAGATCGCGACGAAGAGCATCGTAACTGCTCGAAACCTAGGTCAACGATATCGATGAAATGACGTGAGTGATAGCCGTAATTTAATAATATTATAATATAAAAGTGTCTAATTTTTCATCCTTACAACGAATCTACGTACACAACCACTTTCATAAGTTATTACATTTAATTCGTCATTGCCAATTCCCATCAACACCGTTCACAGTTTCTCCACAGTTTATTTAATGATGGACAATTTCACTCATTATTGCAACCTTTATTTTCCGGTTTCGGTTTTTAAAATACCATTTAACGGATATTAATTTGTTTTATTAATTTCTCGATGTGACCGTTTTTTGTGAGGATTTATTCGTTTTTAGGGTTGCGTACCCAAAGGGTAAAACGGGACTCTATTACTAAGACTCCGCTGTCTGTCCGTTTGTCAGCAGGCTGTATCTCATGAACCGTGATAGTTAGACGGTTGAAATTTTCACAGTATTTTTGTTGCCGCTATAACAACAAATACAGAATAAAATAAATAAATAAGGGGGATCCCATACAACAAACGTGTTTTTTTTCTCGATTTTGATAACGGCTACAGGCAGACGCCTAAATATGAATTATTAAAATAAAATAAAACAAATATTTAAGGGGGGCTCCCATACAACAAACGTGATTTTTTTGCTCGTTTTTATAGATAATGGTACGGAACCCTTCTTGCGCGAGTCCGACTCGCACTTGACCGCTTTTTTTATCGTTGATTATATTACCGTTAATAATATTCTTCTAGTAGTTTTTTGTAAGTTAAAAAGAAGTTTAATCGTATGTGTTTTTTCTTTTATATATTTTTTTATTGAATTAGATACGAAACGCTTGAGTTTTTGGTTTGATAGGGAATTGATAAAGACGATCACATCCTGTACTGAAATTCAAGAGATAATAGACTGGATACAACAGTGCAAGCAAGACGAGTAAAGATTGTTACAAAATGTTTCTTTTTTATTTATTAAATTTGTTCGACACGGACCTAATGTACAATGCCTTTTTTAACTATAAACAATTATTTTAGACAATAGGTACATTACAAAAAAAATAATATTAATCTTATACTACATTATAAACAAAGCTAAATAAGATGCACCTAACAGAGTGATTGCCATGTACAAAATCGATCCTACCCAAGACAAAGAAGTCTGCGGGGAGCCCATACGCTGATAGTAATACACTCTAACGACATTCTGTGGTGAAAGACCTCCCACAAGAAGATATTTAAGAAAATAATGAGACTTAATCGTGACTACAATAACCAGAAGCCAAATAGGATGTTGTTATGGTTTATTTCTTAGCAAATAATATGAGTAAGTAAAATAAATATGTCTGGTATTTTGATTTGCGGAAAATTATAAACCTAAGTGTTCAATCAGAATTATTATGAAGTCATAGACCTTTGATTGATCATATTGCGTCATTTTCCAAGGTAATTACAATGTAAAGGTAAACTATTACGGTATATTCCAACCATATATGTATCTAGAATTAACTACGACGACGCCGCCGTTGAATTTACTAGGTATTCTAAAATAGTATGACCGACTCAATGTTTTTAACCCTATTCTAACCGGGGCGATAAGGCCTGTACTGCCAACATTGCCAAAATAAAAAAATAAAAATTTCATTTATAAAAATACATTTCACATTAAATATAAATATTTGAAAATGCATGTAAGTTTGACCAATTTTAAATGCAGCCATTAAGACGTTCTCTCTTTGACGTCCACGATCCAATCATGGCCGCAGTAAAGGTAAGGTAACAAATCATTGACATTAACATATCAATCACTTTTTCTGCAATAAAATTCCTAATTCAAAAGCATTAAAATACATATTGGTGTAGAGACAGAGATATAGAGATTTTAAAAAATATAAACTTGAGTAACATATATATAAATCTCATGCATATTCCCTATTGATGATGTTATCAATGATCGAAATTGCTCTAGAAGAATGTGATACACATATTTCCCACTTACCTACACTTCAGCCCTTTAGATCACACTGCTGGGTTTATACCAACGCATTATTCCTCAAAAATAAAACCTCACCGCTTTCTTCGAAACACTTTGCATCCGGTGCATTCCAGCATTGCGTCCGAGATTCGACAACTGCATCCCAATATGGCCCGAGAAAGCCATATAGAGATAGCGATGACGTACGAATGACGCACACGCACGCTTGAGCATTCGGAGCGTATCTGGTGACGTCACTGGACATTGTCATTCTCTTTATGGTAGATCACGGCATTTGATTCACAACCTTCAGAGAATATGCTAAGATTTACTTTTCATGATTTTTTGGTACCTACCTCTAAATACCATCGCGCAATTAATCATTGGCGGTCATCAGGTTTTGATGATACCTTTCCTAGTTCCGAAAAACAAAATTAGACTTAAGTGAGACGTGTTAAGACATTCTCCAGGATGTGAATGTGTTGGTGTTGGACAGGAACAGAATGTTGTAAATGTTTTAAAGTGAATCGGTGCCGGTCATACAAATTAGGCGGATTATGGACAACTGTTGCCGTTGAAACGACTGTCTTGTTAGTGGTACGACTTATCTGTATCCGTTCCGGATATTTTGACACAGCTGGTATATAAGCGAACAATGATGATGACGCAAACACGCCTGGCGTGTCGAAAGAATAATATGAAATGTGTTAATGAGAAGAAATTAATTTAATTCATTGAAGATATGTCTCTAAAGCCTCTTTCTGTTCGCCTTCGGCCGTCTAAGGGAATACATAAAATAAATAAAACTTACTTCTTTATTTTGTAAGTTATTTTAACCTAGGGTGTAGATAAACACCTATATATAATATTTCGCCGTAGCCAGAAAGCGCTTGTGAAGTTTGCCTCCATGCATCCTTGTCTTGTCTCCATGCATTAACATAGTCATTGATTTTTACATTACTTATAAGCATTTTCAAATGCAAATAATAACATAATATTAATTTATTGACGATTCAGTTGGCGCAGTGGACAGGTGCCTGCCCTCTGCGCCGTGGGTCCTGGGTTCGATTGCCGGCAGGAGCACAAATTCCTTCCCAAGGGTTATTTGTGCTTCTGGTTCTGGGTGTAATGTGTGTGTGATTTGAATGTTTGCGGCACTCACGATACAAGTCTTTGAACTTAGTGTGGGGCTGTGAGTGTGAATGCGTTTGTTTAAAAAACTACTTTAGTCTTTGTCATAAATCAAATTTAGTATTTATATTTATTCACGAATATTTTTTCTCTTATTATGACATAACGTTTATTTTTGTACCCTCGAAAATGATTATGTTTAGGAAAGCTTCGTGTTTAAGATATTTTGGTAAACGCAATTAACCATAAAGAATATTCTATTAATTCGTCCAGAACGTACTGCCATCGAATAAATTATAACAGTACTTACTGCCTAAAGATAACCACTTTATCGTTTCATGTATTTTAATACAAAAGACCTTCAGAGATCCAAGAATTCAAAGAATGATTGTTATCTGTGGCGCCGTTTATAAACCGACCATTATGTACTAAGGGTTATCTCCCAGCCGAGCGGTCGAGACGATTAGATGAAGTCATGGATCTCTCTGAATGATAACTACTTGTAAGACAATAGCAGGCTTATGCTAAATTAATGCTAAACAATCGTTAATCGAGTTTCTTAGAACGATACACAATCTATCTTCTATCTTCTAATTTATATATATAAATATATATAACTCAAAGGTACTGACTGACTGACTGACATAGTGATCTATCAACGCACAGCCCAAGCCACTGGACGGATCGGGCTGAAATTTGGCATGCAGGTAGATGTTATGACGTAGGCATCCGCTAAGAAAGGATTTTGATTAATTCTACCCCCAAGGAGATAAAATAGGGGATGTAAGTTTGTTGTACTTCTTAACGCGAGCGAAGCCGCGGGCAAAAGCTAGTATACATATAAAAATATCGTGTCATGGTGTTAGTGGTCGAACTGTTCTGAAACGGCTCGACTGATTTTTTTATATTTGGTATGCATGAGAATAGGTCGTAGAGTATTTTTCACCCTCCTACCCCACCTTTTGTATGATCGTGATTTTTAGTATGTTTGTATGAACAATATCCAGAAAGTTTTTAGTGTGGTATTAAAGTACTAGGCAAACATAAACATAAAAGAGGGACACTTTTTCTAAACATGGCATTGCTACGAATGCTGAGTATCTACAGCTAGTATTACATAAAATGTTATTACTATATATTTGAATTTAGATAAAAAAAAAATGACATTAAGGAAATTTTGTTAGGAGAAAAGACTTGACATTAAACATTTAAAACTTTTTTTATAATGAAATATATTATGACATGATTGCACTTATATTTAAAAATAAAAAAATCAATTTATTGCCAAAAAAGAACTGATGTGTTCTTTTTTGGCAATAAATTTATTTTTTTATTTTAGGAGCCGTTCAAGTATTACGTAAGCAGATTTATTTTATTCATTTACCCCAAATCATGAGCAGAAGTTATTATTCTGGAAATAAGAAAATACCTTTCGTAAAAATGCGTTTCGTTTTCAATGTGTGAGTTGCCATATGTGTAAATAACTACGGATGACGTAATCATCATCTAGACCCGCCTACCCCCCATGTCATCAAAAATAAGCAAAGTAAAGACCCCCCCCCCGCCCCCCTTACGTAATACTTGAACGGCCCCTTACATACATATTACATAGAACACATTACAACATTAAAACACATTTACATCAAAATTTTACAAGTGGTAGACAGACCGCTTCAGTCTGAGGGACAAGGTTAGTCTATTGTGAAAACTAATTTTACCAAAGATTTATAACAACAATTTTTTTTTGTTATTTATGACAGGCTAGTGTTTGACCACTATCTCACCTGATGGTAAGTGACGATGTGATCGAAGCTGGTAAACACACTAGACCTGGAATACGCAGGCTCTCAATAACTGCCGGAACACCGTATTTGGCTTGGCGGCAGACTTTCAACTTGATGGTGGTAAGCTACTTTGGTAGCAAGCCAGGCGAGCAACTCTCAAAATGCTCTACCACCTCTCAAAAAAATTGAATATATTTTAATATAATTGATGAAAATGTTATAAATATATATTTGCATGCCAGATATTAATTAGCTTGTCACTCGGCTCATCTTATAAGTTTGTAAAATCCTCATACAATGATAAATGGAAATTATGATCATGATTTTTTTTTAGCCGGAGGTGTAAAAAATAAATTTATTGCCAAAAAAGAACACATCAGTTCTTTTTTGGCAATAAATTTATTTTTTTATTTTAGGAGCCGTTCAAGTATTACGTAAGCAGATTTATTTTATTCATTTACCCCAAATCATGAGCAGAAGTTATTATTCTGGAAATAAGAAAATACCTTTCGTAAAAATGCGTTTCGTTTTCAATGTGTGAGTTGCCATATGTGTAAATAACTACGGATGACGTAATCATCATCTAGACCCCCCTACCCCCCATGTCATCAAAAATAAGCAAAGTAAAGACCCCCCCCCCCCGCCCCCCTTACGTAATACTTGAACGGCCCCTTACATACATATTACATAGAACACATTACAACATTAAAACACATTTACATCAAAATTTTACAAGTGGTAGACAGACCGCTTCAGTCTGAGGGACAAGGTTAGTCTATTGTGAAAACTAATTTTACCAAAGATTTATAACAACAATTTTTTTTTTGTTATTTATGACAGGCTAGTGTTTGACCACTATCTCACCTGATGGTAAGTGACGATGTGATCGAAGCTGGTAAACACACTAGACCTGGAATACGCAGGCTCTCAATAACTGCCGGAACACCGTATTTGGCTTGGCGGCAGACTTTCAACTTGATGGTGGTAAGCTACTTTGGTAGCAAGCCAGGCGAGCAACTCTCAAAATGCTCTACCACCTCTCAAAAAAATTGAATATATTTTAATATAATTGATGAAAATGTTATAAATATATATTTGCATGCCAGATATTAATTAGCTTGTCACTCGGCTCATCTTATAAGTTTGTAAAATCCTCATACAATGATAAATGGAAATTATGATCATGATTTTTTTTTAGCCGGAGGTGTAAAAAATCGAATGAACAATTTTCTCGCAATATTTTAAAAATACATATAGATTAAGCCACGTCTCATTATCTCGGTTAAGCGATAATTTATAAAAACTCGTTTTCCGTGAGATCTATAACAATTGAAACAACAATTAAAACGCAAGCTAAGCTTAAAAAAACCGACTTCATCGCTTATATTACGGTTTTGGCTTGACCAATTTCGATAAAATTTATATCGGACCACCTCTGATGTATACTCTACCAAATAAACAAAAAAATCATCAGAATCGATTTATAATTGGCGGAGATATAGCGAAACATACATACAAAAAAAACATACAGTCGAATTGAGAACTTCCTTGTTTGAAGTCGGTTGAAAATAGGTTTTAATTATTTAAAGAACAAAGAAAAAGAGACTGGATCTCAAGAGATCCAGTCATTTTAGGCCTAGCGCGCTTACCACCATAGACCACATAACTTTCTATAGCGATTTTAAGGATGAGACTGAGTATGATTTGTTTTTACCTACTTCAAAAAAGGAGGAGGAACTATGTTTGACTGTTTGTATTTTTTTTTATTAGATTTATTTCGTCATGTTAGTGTCATTGGGGTTGTAAAACATTTTTTAACAACGCACGTGACATTTTTTGAAGTGAAAACTTCTTTAGCTGCGTTGTGCACTTTTTTTGGATGGGCAAATCATGTTTAACTCGCGTCAGGACACTTAACCTGATCGAAAATTCGTAAGACGAAGGAGAGGAAGTAATATCCCCCTCTCTTTCTACAGCGCGGCGAAAATGTATGCCTGATTCTGCTGTTTACAACGTTAATGTTCAAGTTTTCACTTCTGCCAGCACTCCCGGAGTGCAACTTGTTTTTTTTACCCATACAAACAAAAAAGCCGAAAAAAAGGCAATTCAAATCAGTAAAAAACAATTAAAAATCAGAAAAAACAAACAAAATCGAGAAAAACAAAATGACGCCCTGTATTTCTCTCTAGCTATGACCGTAAAGTGCAAAAGCAGAGGTTTGTATTATATTATTATCTACTTACTATATTTATCAATACAATTTCAACTCAATAAAACCACAGTTTACATTAAACTGTGATAAAACTGTCCGGTGTGTTATGACTACTCGATAACTTAATGGAAATAGATTACAATTACTATAACTATGTATGTTATTTATTATCAAATTGTATCATTCTCATTGTACTTAATAATCTTTGATTATATACCCGTCTAGATTGAGTGTTGCGCTGCAATCGCAACAAAAACAACAGGCCAGGTTTGAAGCGCTTGTGTGCGAATTACGCACACAAGTATGCGTAACTACACGCGCGCTACGTCACGTGTAGCCGTGCTGAGTGATGCCAGCTCTTGAATATTTCCCATAATTGTAGAGAAAAAATATGTTTTGATATATCTATAATTTGTTTAAAATTTTAATTAATTTATTAAAATGTTGTGCACATGGATAACTAGGTAAAACATATCTGTTATAAAAAATATTAAAAAAAGAAAACTTTTTTTGTAGGTTATTTATTTTTAAGAGTAAGATACAGCAGTAACCTTAGTGACCTTCTCTTTGAATTTGTTTTTTAAATAGTTTTCTTTTAGATGTTATATCCCTTTTAATGTTATCTAATTTTGTCTTATATTAATATCTTAAGACCAAATATTTTTCTACAACTAGTCTTATCAAATTGCGTGATGCCGAAGACCACAAACATGATCAGCATCAAAGTATTTAGCACCTCCAACAAATCGTTTCATTATAATGGATACAATTTTTGTATAATTGATGGGAGTCATTATGTAATCTTGCTTAATAAAGTTCTTAATAACATTTTCAGCAGTATTACATATAGAATATACATCATGAGAGGCGTAAATGAGTTCACCTTCATCTCGCATATTAACCAATTTATAGTATTGCAACTTTTCATTTGACATTAGACTTTCAATACAGACGACACATTTTATCTGTTTACGTAAACATCTGACAACAAAACCTGCTATGTATCCAACAATTTGTTGTCTGTATTCAGACAATTGTGAAACATCTAAGAGCCGAGATATACTGTCTTCATTTTCATTAATATTTTCGCCGATATTTTCACTCTCGTCGTCGTCGTCGTCGTCTTCATCTTTCCTCAATCCTGGTACAGTCGTGTTGATGCATTTAAACTATTTATACCAATCAGTACGTCGAGAAATCCTGTAAATGACTGTGATTTCAGAACAGGTACAAAGCTTTTTAATACAAGTTTTTTTGATGACTGATGTTCCTTATAAGTTCTTTTTCTAGATACTTTTAGATAAAGATTTAAAATTAAATCTTTGGTTTCTTCTATCATTGCAAACACTTCATTTTTGTTTCCGGGAAATAATGGATGCTTATAACCGTGTGCATGTAAGTTTCTACAATTGAATGTATCAAAAATATTATTCATAATCATAATTAATTTTCCGCAGAACTTTTTTAGGGATAAACAGGCAACCCTGCAGTGAAATGACGGCGGCGAAATCTCGAAATATACTTTTATGATCATGATAAAATATATTTAAAAATTAGCTAACATTCACACGACAAATTTTAATTTCAAGAACTGGCAACCCTGTAAACATGGCGTCGTACATTAGTACAACTTTAAACTTTATTAATTTATTTGTTTCTTTAACTTATATAGCAATTTAATGCCATTTTTAGTTTACTTATCGATGATAAGTAACTTGTTTTGTTGTTTTCAATCGCCCTTTGTAATTCCTGCACGCTTTTATTGCGCAAATCGTCATTTTTATATGCCACAAAACGCGTGTTTACCGTAGAATGACAGTATCGCTACTGAGCGGGCGGGAAGAGCTTATGAGCCAACAGTTGGCTGATATTTTTTTTGGCGTTTAGACGCTCGAACTCTCTATCTAGACAGGTATATAATCAAAGTTAATAATCTACGTCAACGCCCTTTCCTATACCTTTTATACTTACGTCATCCGTAAATGTACCTACAAGCGTGGGAAATGTTCGTTCACTAATCAGTTAGTTTAATTTAATAACATCTATTATTATACACAACAAAAACCATACTGAAGTATTTCATTTTATCATATTTTATTGTTATTCTAATGATGAATGGTTCCCTTGTCAGCAACAACTCAAAAGAACAAACTTATTGTTACAAGCGCCATCTATGATTTTACGCGTAAACTAACAGTTGGTTAATCATGTCGTTATTGGAAATCTGAGTAGCTTCGAGCTCAATGGACAGATGGCGCAATGAGGCAACTAAATGTAAGTGAAGGGAAATCTTATTTACCGCCTACTGTTGGATTGAATTATTGCATTGATACCCTGTAGCGAAACTATGTGGTTTTAGTGCAAATAGATTTTTAATTGATGGTGCACTTAAGTTTTGCTTTTACTCTTTTAACAACATTTATGGACGGCGAGCCTACAGAAACTCACGATCGATTTACAAAGTAACTAAAATCGTTATAGCATGAAATCAGCATACAATTCTGGCAAAAAATAAGGTTTTAGTGACCGTAGGACAATCCTTTATAAAAATTTCATTGTTGCCACTTTCGAAAATTGTAGGTACTACGTATTTTCTTCTTCTTCTTCCAGTGCCTATGGGTATTGTATGGACTATGATCTAATAGATAGGAAGGCCGCAGTGTTTGTCCACTTTTACGAAAGCTGAGTGAGCGCTACAAGCGAAATTAGGTACCTATACTTTTAGAGTGTCGAGCAGCACAATTGACAATCCGGCTACTATCCATTACGAATAAGAATTACTGCTGAAAATATGGGTTACCCATCCTGTAATGTGCTCTTTCCCCATAACGAGGTGAATCCTATGTCAGTTTCAAGTTTTTAAGTTCGTAGCAGTATTTCTTCCCCTAGCTCCGTTGTCATTTTTGAGAAAGAGCTTAGAATGGAAGATAGCATGTTAGGCAGTTATGTAAAACTATATCCAGGCGCTCTTCATACTATTTCTTTATAATAAACTTTTTTTGGAACGAAAGTTCCTTATCGCGCGTTTCGAAAAGGGGCTAGACGGAAAAAATTAAGACCAAAAGTTGTAACGACACTTTTTGCTATAGTTGTAAGCCATACCACGTTCTCGTCCGATCACCGAAGTTAAGCAACGTCGGGCGCGGTCAGTACTTGGATGGGTGACCGCCTGGGAACACCGCGTGATGTTGGTTTTGCATGTTTCTTTTAATTTTGGAACGAAAGTTCAGTATCGCGCGTTGCGAAAGGGGGCTAGACGGAAATTGAATTTCGTTCCATCCGGGTATCCCTTGACACCTCTCAAGTTTTTTATGAAGTTGTCATACAACTCTTTACAAATAAAATACCCATTCAGAACCTGTACAAAAAAAATCGAATCAATCAAGACTAGACAAAAAAGCACATACCTTTTTAAACGCCTTCGCCTCCCCCGGTCCTGGCATATAAAAGTCGACGATCCCAAGCAGACAATCATCACAGCG
Source organism: Lomographa bimaculata (assembly GCA_948107665.1). NCBI lineage: Eukaryota > Metazoa > Arthropoda > Insecta > Lepidoptera > Geometridae > Lomographa > Lomographa bimaculata. Next base: position 5,009,909 of record OX403596.1, on the reverse strand, counting down.
GCACACATCGCTCGGCAAAGACGACATAGATCCAAAACTGCTGCAGCTATCAAGAGAATCAGTTCTGACCAGCTTCCCAGTACTTAGAGCTTCCATCTTAGCTACTAGCAGCGATTCCATTAGGGATCTTGGTTTTGCTGGCGAGCGGGATCGCCTCGCAAAATCTGGAGAGAGCGGCCTGTATACTTCTAGTACTTCTGGTGTCAAAGGCCGGTGTCTAGCGAAGTTCATAGCCACATCAGGTGATAAAGTCCGTCGGGTCAGATCAGGCGACATTGGTAGTGATGGGATGTCAGTCGATGACGCCCTCGATAAAGGGGGCGTCACGCTTCGACAGTGAGATGACGTCATCTTTGTCGCACGCATTTGGCGAGATTTGATTCACTTTGACAGCTGTCAGTGTCTTATACTTTACTAGATGCGGCAGTGCAGATTTCAATCACTCACTTTTTGTTAAGTTTTTTCTTTAGATTTATGTCCATGATGTTGATTCGTGGATGAGTCAGTTTTAGAAGTGTTAAAGCACCTACTTTACTATTGAGTTTTATTTTGTTGAGTGAAAACCGTCTTAGTTCTTCTTTTTCATTTAATACTTCAAATCGATCTTCATTGACGACAATAGTTAAATTTATAAGATCATGTTGACACTTTTCGTCTGTAGAAACTTTATTTACTTTTCTTTTTACAAATTTATGATCATTTTTACCACCTTGTACCATGACATTCTCCGAACGTACTGAACATTTTGAGAATTTACGATTAAATTGCTTTTTATGATTTCTTTTACTATCTTTTGTGTTGGTGCTGTATGAAACTTTTGTTTACGATGCCAATTAAAGTGTCGAAAACAATAAGTTGCATTTAATATTTTTGGGCTACATAAATAAAACAATCTTTAATTGCTTTATGTACCTACTTGTAATTTTACTACTCTTGACATGAATAATTAATATAAATATATATTATTTCAACCTTATTTGTTAGTCTTATTAGGTATTGGTTGTACAATTATGTTTAATTGTAAGTTAGTCTTATAACATAACGTAAACATAAACGGTTTCACAGTCACAGCTTCACACTTAGTTCTATGACTTGCGTCGTGGGTGCCGGAAACACAACGCACAATCACAACCAGAACCAGAAACACAAATTTTCCATGGGGAGAAAACTTGTGTCCCCGCCGGGAATCTACCCCAGTACCCCGGCTTAGAAGGCGAACGCTCACCTAGCTAAACCAACGCGCAGTTCAATATTACGCCACATGTATTATTGATCATAAATATCTAAAGCACATAAGCCCTATTGAATTGAATGGGACAACGTATGAGTGAATTATTTCATACATTCGCATTTATTCATACAAAGTCTTATAATCGAAGTTTGTTTACATTGAAAAGCGAAAAGGTTATTTATTCTGAACACATACAAATGTTGTACGTAAGCCGGCCACACCTGTGTGAGGCTACACATGGACATTTAGTATCTAGAAAGGCCTCAGTAGTTATTGAACTGCCTACATAGCTACCGTTCTACACCACATAGTCTTTGGATCTACACGTCTGACAGGAGGGAGCGTAACAAAGGTCAAGGTCATGCGCCACAGTTGTAACCGTAGGGTTGTCAAAAAATATTTGAAAAATATGATTTTTTTATTTTTGTATGGATATTTCCTCCAATTTCTCTGAGACGATTCCTGGCACGATACACATACACACCACCAAGTATTACTACACCTTTTTGTTACAGGTTGTATACAGAACTTATTTTAAAATACCACTGCCAGTAGGTAGAGTTCCTAAATTGCAAGGTCATAAAAAAACTGAAAATTATGTTATAATTAATCGAGAACATAAAAAATTCCATCAGGTGAGATCGTAGTCAAATGCTTGCGTATCGAGCATAAAAAATCCAAAATTCGTTTTAATTTTTTTTTATCTTTGATAGATTTGCGTTTACTTAGATTTGTCTTGTTCAAATCTACGAAAAACAAATAAGTCGCATATTTAATTAAAAAAACCTGCAAAATATGTGAACCTACTTTTTATCTAACTTTATGTAATTATTCAATTTCCATCATTGTGATAGCCTACTCGATAAGTACTAGGTTGTTTATGTAACGTATTAGTACTTAGTGCCAAAAAGTCGCCATTTTGATATTTTTTTCACATACCTAGCAAGGAGACTTGTATTACTTAAACATAAACGTAAAACATAAACGCTTTCACACTCACAGCCCCACACTAAGTTCAACGACTTGTGTCGTGGGTGCCGGAAACATTCACATCACAGACACAATCACAACCAGAACCAGTAACACAAATTTTCCTTGGGGAGAAAACTTGTGTTCCCGCCGGGAATCGAACCCAATAACCCCTGCTTAGAAGGCAAACGCTCACCAAACTTGGCCAACGGCGGCAACTTCCTTGGCCGTCGTGTAATTAAGTAACATATTATTATACTGGTTGAGGGTATTGCACTAGCTCATTATATATATTTTTTAGTTTCATAGACCTATCCAGCATTTTTATATCTCCGTAATCTGCGAGCGCGTTCGTAACATATTGTATAAGCGGATAATCTACGTTTCCTTTAATGCCATTGCACTGGTTTGTAAAGCAGGAACGGGATGGCTTTATACATCATTCATAAGCCATAGAATTAATATAAACCTGCTTTCTGAAGAATGTTACATATCAAAATGTATTTGCGATAGATTGAAAGCCAATAACTTTGCATAAGATGCTTGAAGAATTTCTAGATCGGCTGCCGTTTGGACATTGTCTCAATGATGCTGGTAATGATGATGCGGTCCTGGACGGTCAGTACGCTTATCATTACATTAGTAAGTAGCAGCTGTTGGATCTCTATTTAGTGATAAATGAAATGTGTTTATATGGCACTAGCTTCTGCCCGTGACTTCGCCCGCGTGATACCGCTTCGTCCGCAACTAGCTTATCTGTTCACGAAGTGCGGTGCTAGTTTCTTTATCATTATGTTAAAAGTTCATGAAATTAAAAAAAAGTAAGTTTAGAAATAACCTACTGCACTGATATTACGGCGACTTATCAATAAATGACGATAACTTTTATTTCTAGCATACAATTGTAATGAAATAAATTTATCCTACAACTTATTAAAACCCTATAAAAGTTCAGGTAGTATAGTTTCAAAAGAACTTAAAATCCAGGCAATAATAAATTTAAAACAGTGGGAATAAGATATTTTCCTGCAGTAAAATGGCAACCCTATAGCAATAGATCGATAAAGATTGTAGAACTGTCAAAAAGGAGTTTTGCCGCGAACGTGGAAAAAATGGCGTTGTTGATTTTGTATAATTTTCCAAAACCTGTGATTCTTCGAGTGTTAATGTGTAATAATGTTGGATTATTAACCGTTGATACTTAGTGAATGTGCATAAGTGTAGGCAAATCATACAAAGTTGAAAAACGTGATTTTCGTCTTCGCTCCAAAACTCCAATAGAAGTTCTAGTAAAGTTTCTACCCTTTACTAGGGCATGACTTGACTATGACTGACTACTTGACTTTGACTGTGACTTGTGACTAAGACTTTTATTATAAAAAATAGAAATTGATAATATTTGTTTAATATTTCGACTGAAGGACTATGCATCCATGGTCATAAAATAATAATAATAAAAAAAAAAAGATCGATAAAACTACATTGAATCCAAGGCTTTTGCGTGATACGTGTTAAAACATATAGACAGTCAGAAAAAAAAACAAAAAAAGGTTTTTTGGCTTCTGTTGCTACAACAGAGACATTCGTATTTCTGCAATATTGAAATAGAATCTCTGGAAACAATATGTGACTGATTTCTCGTATCATAAATGGTTACCGCCGCCAATATAATTAGCGTTTATGAATTTGCAATAACAAAAGCATTGGTCCGCTGCCCGTTCATGAGAGAAGATTCAACAAAACGACATTTCAACCTTATTAATTAAAGATTCATTATTTACTTCTCAAGTTCTCAAAACCATGAACATTAGCTGCCCTTAAGGGCATGTCTGCGGGGTTCTTGTTAATGCAGATAAAATGTTCTATACCTAAGGATCTAGAGGAGACCTTACGAACTAACTCTTTAGCCTAAATAAGCCTTAGTTATATGTCAGTTTAAAACATTTGTTTTTTAATTACTCATTCATATCTACCTTTTCACTCTAACATTATGAAAATAAACTATTACCTGTCTGTTTTTTCACTATTTTACGGCTGCTGGACAAATTTTGATGATACAAGTACATGCATGAATTAAATCGTTATGTTTTCTGAAATTTTCCAATATTCTGTGCCAATTAAAATTTTAAAAATGTGAAATTTGCCAAATTATTCTTTCCGTCTACAATAATAGGATACTTTATAATTTGTAAGGCGAAGCCGAAAAGCTAGTATTAAGTAAAAGTATATTTTGGTGACTATTGAATAATCAAGAGTAAGTACTCTTGATACTTTTTGTATAGAGGTTGCAATGGGATTGTTTAAGCCTTAAATCGTAAGTGAAATAGTCAATTCGTAGAATATTGCAGCGACCCTAATGACTTGATGGTAAGAGGTCAATGAAATGCCACCTCTAGCAACCCTATATACGTCAACGTACATATGTAATAAATCAGCAGATATGGCATCGGTACAAGAATACGCGGCGGGTGGTCTCACCCATTAAGAAGAGTTTGATCATTTCATCAGTGTAACAAAAACTGTATTCATTATACAGAGTTTGGCGTATTGCAACTTTGGCGTTTCTTTGAATATTTGCAACTCGAGGTATTCGGTCATCGACCTACAAGCAATTGAACTTCGGGTCTCATACAAACTTCATGAAATAATTGTACCGAGTAACATATACGAACGTGGTTACATGTATATGATTAAGTATAATGCAACTAA